>JAVIAB010000047.1:77924241-79281741 GCA_032433765.1 Megaustenia siamemsis | reverse complement strand
CAAAGGACAATAGGTCGGGTTCGATCCTGATATTCGGCTTCCGGGTTTACCCAGCCTTAAATGGATACCATAATTTTTTTGTGAAAGTAAAGCGGCACGGGCGTAATACTGACCACATTACCCAAAAACTCATGTGCCTAAGATTTGTAAAAATTATGGTAGTAAAAGTAAAGTGTCCCGTCACGTCAACTGGCGCATAGGGAATATTAGTGTTAGTGACCTTAATTTGTACATACCTTTGGCACACGATTTTCGAGGTAATGTTGTCGATATTACGCCCGTGTTTTTTTACTTTCCCAATGGAATTGGATGGAAAAAAAAGAAAACAAACTATGTAGTCATAAAACAGCTAAAAATGAAAAGAGAACTATTAAACACAATTGAATCAAGACAAATGAGATTGTTGGGGCATGCTAAAAGACACATCAGCCTCCTTAAAGTAATCTTGGAAGGGAAAATGCAAGGTAAAAGAGGCAGAGGCAGACCAATACTAACATGGACGAGTAACATCAAAATATGGATACGTCAACCTATGAAATCTGCACTATCAAAGCAGGAGACAGAGCGGAATGGCGCTCCATGGTAGCCAACCTTTGATGTGGAGACGGCACTCAATGATGATGATGATGATGCGTCAAACAATTTTTTAAAAAAAGTTTAATTTGTCAAACAATAAAAATGAAGTTGCAAATGACAGTTATGTGATAGCAAACACTTTATAGACAGCATTGTAACCGGACGTGTATAACAATAAGAATGCCCCGACCCATTTTCAAACCAATATATAAATCCTTACTGCTTCTCAATACTCTGAAGTTAAGTGGTTGGGAGTGGTGGGGTATACAGGTGATAAAGAGATGCAGCGAAGACGATGGCCCTTGATAGGACACACACTGCGGAAGCCCGCTGAGTGTATTACACAACAGGCCCTTTGGGGAAAGACAAATAGAAGGAAGACCAAGAAATTCTTGGAGAGGACAGACAGAAGCAAAGATGAAGACCGTGGGGAAGACATGGAATGATCTTAAAAGAATGGCAAGAAACAGAACGACTTGGAAAGTGTTTGTTGAAGGCCTATGCTCCACATGGAGCTGAAAGGAAGAAGAAGAAGTGGTGGGGGAGGCCAGAAAGCCGCTAAACGTCTTCGATTTGTATATGAGTATAGTACATGTAATTGATAACACTTTCGATAAATACGTTTGAATTTTGAGAGTTGGGATTAGGTTGTGTTCTGTCGCCGGATTTGTTCGCACTTTACAGCGAAAATGTTATAAGATCAATAGTAGACACAAAAGGAATTGAAGTTAAGGTGACAACATAAACGATCTATGATATGGGTATCATACAGTCTTAATAGCAGAGACGAAGAATAAACCACGAGAAATGGTAGGCATAAAAGTGAGAGATGACAACAGAAAAAGTCTCAGTCTGAACAGTAAAAAAAAAAAAAAAAAAAAAAAAAAAAAAAAAAACCCAGAAGTAATGGTCATATCGAAGAAAAAATTATTACCATCATGCAACATAATAATAAGCGGCAGCAAATAGTAAACAAGTGCAAAGCGTCAAACACTGGGTTACAATAATATCAGATGGAAGATGCACCACATAAATAAAAAGCAGAATAGCTCATGCCAAAATAGCTTTTCAAAGAATGAAAAACCTCATGTGCAACAAGTCAATAGAAGTGAGAAAGAGAGTTCATCGATGCTAAATATAGCCAATTCTTACTCATGGAAGCGAATCATGTACAGTAGACAAACAAATGAAAAGACGAATAGAGGTCACAGAGATACGATTTCTCCGAGGCATATTGAGAATGCGCTGAACGGCTAAAAGACCCATGAGGAAATTCCCATTGAGGCCAACACAGAGATAGAGCTCCTAAATAGCATCAGAAAGAAACAATCGGTATTTTTTGGGCACATGAGAAGAGGGAAAGTTGGAAACTTGGTTACAGCTGACAAAATGCAGGAGAAAAGAGATCGCAGACGTCAGAGAGAGAGAGAGAGAGAGAAAGAAAGAGAGAGAAAAAGAGAGAGAAGACACTATATAGCTTGGTGTCGTGGCACAGTAGACAGTCAACAACAGAACTGATACCTTGCACTGTGGACAGAGAATTATTGAAGGACATGATCGTATATTATAACCGATATGGCACATGATGATAAATTATTATTTCGATAATTTTAAGCAAACGAATGTAAGATACCTAGCGATCTCATTAAAAAGTAAGTTTTTCTGTAGATAATTGTATACACATTCATTTTAACAAACTGTTTCGCAATCAACTTAAATGGTTTGGCCTCTGGTCAGAATGAACCCTTACCAATCACCGTCAAGGGAGTTCTTCTCGAGAATGCATGGAAAAAGACCAAGTGGAAGACCCAGAAGAAGATTGATAGATGCAGTGACAGAGACATGTAACAACAAAGGAAAATCACTAATTCAGACAGTTCGAGCAGCTCAAGAACGACAAATGATATAAAGCACGACACCTTTTAGGTATCAGTGAAAAGAGAAAAGAAGAAAGAAGAACCAATACAATCTTTGAGCTTCGATTCAACTTTAGATTGAGGGACATATTTATTTTTAACAGAATATAAGCGATTTCACAAGAAGAGATTGGAGTTAAAGCAAGCAATGGTTTAAATAATGGCTAACATCCTTAACACCTTAACAACCTGGCAGCTTCAAGCCACCCGGGGAACGAAGAAGACACCTGCAAGGCGGTGAAGCCGTACTGACCACACCCTCGATAAGCCTGAACTGGACGTGCTCAGACACTCTGGCTAATTTAGCGTTCGGCTCCCCGCTGATAGACAGGAGACGTGGGAGATGGAGAGGGCATTGGGCAACTGGCTGATTGTTCCATAATCATTTCGCATTTTTTTTTCTTGTTAGGGGTTCCATCTGTGGAAAATAATATTTCGAATGACGAAAATGGAACAGATTTAGGTCCAGGTCAGGAAAGAGAATAATGGGTTTTGATGAAAAGGACTGGAGAACGAGTTAGAGAAAGAGAGAGAACAAAACAGTGTGAAAGAGATAGTAAGAAAGAATATCTAATAGGAGAGATAAAAAGTCTTCACGAGTGAGGGAAATTTTAACGTTGGGGAGAGTACAAAGAGAGAGAGAGAGAGAGAGAGAGAGAGAGAGAGAGAGAGAGAGAGAGATAGCAGAGCAGAGAAAAAAAAGGAAAAAGTGGTGGGGGGGGGGTCCATTTGTAATATTAAAGTGAGATTGTGAGTACTATAGGGAGCAGCGATAGCTCAGCGGTTAGTACACTACACCACAAAGGACAAGAGGTCGAGTTCGATCCTGATCGACGGCTTCCAGGTTCATCCAGCCTTAAATGGGTACTGGTTTTTTTCCTGGGAAAGTATAGCGGCACGGGCGATATACCGACCATTAAAAAAAAAAACTATCTTTACGACATATAGTAGCATTGCTGGTGTACGTCGGAGGGCTTACGACAGGACCAAAAGAATAAAGGCCGCTTAGTCAAAGTAGTCGCCACGACGTGTGAGACTAAGGATTTTTCTTTTTCCTTCAATAGAAAAAAAAATCATTTCTGTCTACCGCAGGTTTCGAACACCGTACGCCGACTTTTCAGCCAGCGAAACAATGATTTAATATATACCGACCATATTACCCCAAAAATCATGTACCGAAGTTCTATAAAAATTTTGGCCAGTCACTAACACCTTTCCCCTATACGCCAGGGAGTGGGGTTTATAATGTTATCATCATCATTTCATCATCATTGAGTGCCGTCTCTGCATTGAAGGTTGGCTACAATGGAGCGCCATTCCACTTTGTCTCTTGCTTTGATGGTGCAGATTGTTTAGTTCGTTCCTAAAACAATAGTTAGAATTTCTCTCTATGGCTTTCTTTGGAATGTTACGTGATTAGACTCCAATCTCTTTCACGGTGGTCCGCCATATTCGTCATTCGTGTTCTGAATATGCCTCTTGTGTACCACACACTTTGCTGCTTTTCGCTTTCGAGGCCGTTGATCATTTCTGATTCATCCGCCCCATCCACCGTCACAGACTTTTCACATTCGGGTTGAACATACCCGGTCGGCGGCATTGTTGTCGAAATATGTGTTTGCCTGTCGAACCGCGAACACACGACACAAATATGAATAAATCATATTCCACTTAAATATCGGTAAAGTTCACAATCCATCCACTCGTCAGAAGTAAAACATAAATCAAAACGGGGAATAGCAACACATTATTTCACAACTAGACTGTCGCGTAAATAATTTAAATATATCAGCATGAGCCGAATTATAAAAACGACCACATGTAGCCGCCATGACAGCGGAAGATCTTATAATGTTAGCTAGTTATAATTTATTGATCTGTGACCTAGGTGCTCATTGATACTTCAGAGACTTATAGCTGACTTGCTTGTCGCTTATACGACATTACTTGGGCAGGAATAACAGAAAATTAGTCTGGCCAAGTGAATAGGTATCGAAGGTGAAGGTAAGCCTGTATAGAATAATTATATGCTGAAATCGAATGTTTTGGGCCGAATATGCACATATCACAACCTACTGTCAGCCACAACACAAAGTACGACTTCTTAGTCCCATTTATTGTAATTTAATGGCAGACAATGAAGAAGAGTGGTTGTGTAGATGAAGAAAGAAAGAAAGAAAGAAAGAAAGAAAGAAAGAAAGAAAGAAAGAAACAAACAAACAAACAAACAAACAAACAAACAAACAAACAAACAAACAAACAAACAAACAAACAAACAAACAAACAAACAAACAAACAAACAAAGAGGTTAACTGATCTGACAACAGTAGTCAGTTCTGGGTTCCATTCAGTTCATTTCATATCGCAATATATCTCGTGGTTCTGCTAATAATTTTGTAAAGCAAATGTAAATTAAAAACATAAATATATTTAGTGTGTCAGTCTGTATTGTGATCGTGAAGCATGTGCTGAGAATGAATGAAGAAAGACTTCTCCATCAGGCATTCGTATGGAAACCATCTGGCAAAGGAAAGGAAAGCAGACTAAGAAAATCTCTAAGTAGAACAATTACTAGGAAAGACTCAATCATAGGACTAAGAAACAACCATTAACTACAAATACTAGCAGCAAATGGAGTTCGTTGAGAACTATGACCTCCCTACTATAAGCCGTCTTCGGCCCGAGAGAGAGGAGGAAAGAACATACAGATCTCTCTCTCTCTCTCTCTCTCTCTCTCTCTCTACTTCTTTCTCTCTCTCTTCCTCTCTCTCTCTCTCTCTACTTCTTTCTCTCTCTCTTCCTCTCTCTCTCTCTCTCTCTCTATATATATATATATATATATATATCACATATATATATATATATATATAATATATATATATAAATGTGTGTGTGTGTGTGTGTGTGTGTGTGTGTGTGTGTGTGTGTAGGTCTGTGTATTCTCGCACGGTTGTACATACGTATAGACATCGCCGGGGCGTTATAGCTGAGGTAACCTATATAATATCCCCACACATATTTTTAGAACCCTTCCACCTGTACTTTGACCCTCCCTTACCTAGTCAACTACACCGGGTCTTCTCCGTTGGCTAGCCCTCGTTCATTTTCCTTCTGGCCAGTGCTAGACGCAGGGGGGTCGTTTTTATTTTTATTTCTCATTCAAGTTCGAAATTATTGTGTTTTAAATACATCAAAATTAGTTAGCTATGTAGGGGCTAATTTGATTGACTTACATATCTATGTTGTTTATTGTTCCTGCTGAAGGCATATAGAGCCGAAACATCGTTCAAATTTGGGTCGTCCAATAATTTCAAAAACTTTAACCATAACATTTTAATCTTTCTGTTCATTTCTCCTTTACAATCAGTTTTACTGCAGCTTCACATTTTTATTCATTTCTTTGCCTTGACCACTTAAGAGTATAGAAGACTCGGTGATTAAAGTGTGCGCTCGGTTTCTGATAAGAAGAGCCCAAGTTTAATGCTCAGAAGTTGCAGATTTTTTTTAAAGACCGACAAGGCTCCGGGGTTCACCCAGCCTCTAAAAATTTGTACCAGAGGTTTTTCTGGGAAGTAAAAGCGGTCTGGCGTGATACCGACCACATCATCAAAAATGTGATTGTTTCTTCCTAATATTGGAAGTTAGCTCTCTTTTTCCCTTTGGCATCTTTCAGAACGTTTCCATTACTTTTCTTAGTAGTCCATAGTATTCTCAACAGTTTTCTGTAAATCCACAATTTCTACAGCATCCAGTGATTTTCGTGTCTGTTGTCCTATTGTTCACGATTCACATCCATATGTTAAGACTGGCTCTACATAACATTTAAGAACTCTTTTTCTTGTCTCTATTGTCAAAAATGGATTACACAGTATTTTCCTCATTTTTTGGAAAGCTGCTTTTGCCTGAGCTATTCTGTTTCTCACCTCTGTTGTGCATCTACCATTTGAGGCTAACATTGTTCCCAGATATTTAAATTAATTTACCTGTTTTAATATTGTTATATACCACATTACCCCAAAAATCATGTGCTGAAGGTCTGTAAAATATAGGGTCACTAACACCATAATTCCCTATACGCCACTTGGCGTGACGGGGGTACTTTACTTTACTTTACTTTACTTTACTTTACTTTACTTTACTTTACTTTACTTTACTTTACTTTACTTTACTTTACTTTACTTTACTTTACTTTACTTTACTTTTACTTTACTTTACTTTACTTTACTTTACTTTACTTTACTTTACTTTACTTTACTTTACTTTACTTTACTTTACTTTACTTTACTTTACTTTACTTTACTTTACTTTACTTTACTTTACTTTACTTTACTTTACTATTATATATATATATATATATATATATATATATATATATATATATATATATATATATATAATCATCTTCACCTATTACCATGCTTGCTTAAGTAGGGGAATTTGTGTCTCCCCACAACTTTCGATCTTGACAGTTATTTATCATGTCTGTTGTTGACCTTCTGCCAAGCCATTCTCTTAAGCTGTCTGGTATCTTTTCTCTTTGCTTCCCTCTATTTCTTCGTTCCTCAATTTTCCCACTTGCCGTAATATATTTCAGCTGTTCTTCTCACTACATTGTCAAAAAAATTATGGTTATTTCTTCCTAATATTGGAAATTGTCTGTCTTTTTGCTTTGGCCTCTTTCAGAATGTTTGCATTACTTTTCTTAGATGTTCATGGTATTCTCAACATTCTTCTGTAAAACCACAATTTTATAGCCACCAATGATTTTCTTGTCTATTGTCCTATTGTCCATGATTCACATTTATATGTTAAGACTGGCTCTACATAATATTTAAGAACTCTTTTTCTTGTCTCTATTGTCAAAAATGGATTGCACAGTATCTTCCTCATTTTTGGAAATCTGCTTTTGCCAAATCTATTCTACATATCACCTCTGTTGTACATCTACACTATATATATATATATAGTAAAGAGAGGGGGGCATTTAGAAATAGAACATGAGAGCGAGACGAGAGAAATAATATTAAAAATACAGAAGCAAAGATGGAAATATGAAAATATGAATGCAAAACGATGATAGCACGAGAGAGAGAGAGAGAGAGAGAGAGAGAGAGAGAGAGAGAGAGAGAGCGAATGAGAGAAAAAAATGTATTCAAGAAGGCAAAGACAATATATGAACCATGAAAATAACGAAGGTAACTCTTGTGTGAAGGGAAGCTGCTTATATGCCCAGCCTGTCAGTGTCAATCTCAAGTGTGATTGGTCAATGCACTCCTGATGCGAAAGTCATCGTCTCCCTGGCTACGGAACAAACGGTTCCTGCACTCAATGCCAAACATTTCTTCTCATGCTCCCTCTCCATTAAAGCAGCTGTGTAAGAAGTTAATGGCGAGTACTGAAGAGGGCAACCCAGGAAAATTGCAGTGAGAATAGACTGCTCGAGCCAATGGAGAGTATTTGTTGAAGTGAATAGTGAAAGTCTTTTTCCTTTTAAAAAATGTTGATTTGTTGAATTTTATTTCGTTCTGTTTCTTTATGCACACCCCATTTTCTCCCAGCCTACGTTAGCATCAGGTCACATGTCATTTACAAAAGGTTGCTTTCACCACAGCCCGTCTGAAAGAATCTCTGTCTCTAGCCAGATCTCCCACTTCTGTTGTCATGTTCAAGGTCTCCTTCATGTCTTGAAGCCACCATCTTCTTGGTCTACCCCTGATATCTCGCCCAGGGACCATGCCTCCCATTATTGTTTTTTCCAGCCCACTGTAGATTTCGACGAAAAGTGCGTGGCGTGTGTGTCTTGTGTGCGTGTGGGAGGTAAAACAAACAACTACATAAACCAGAGAAAGAAGAAATCAGTTAGATTTGTATGTATTTTATAGATAAATTATCTTTACCACACGTTTCGCCTATACTAACAGGTACATTTTGTTATTACCTCAGATGTAAGCGGATTGTAAGTGCAACTATTTCTAAAATGTCTTTGGAAGCAAAGGCGCCTCCTAGCAACAGAGCCGGAAGTTGTCAGCGATCCACAGCTGATGGTTGGCGCCAGGATCGGTGAACCAGAACAATCCAGACCCTACTCCGCCTCTTTATTGTGTCTCCAGTAACAGACTACCTGTTTAGTCTGACCAAGAGAGTAGGGATCGAAGAGGGATCGAAGAGGGACAACAACCCGGTACTCAAAAATGTCATGCTGAAATCGGATGTGTTGGGCCGAAATGCGCAAATATCCCATTTATAGTGAAAACCACAATACAACGCAGACACGCCCACTTAACGTCATTTTAAGGGCGGATGATGAAGAGGTGCACTTCTTTAGTTATCGGGCGAACGCAAGCAAAATGTCTTCTTTTTGGAACAAAGAAGGGGGGAAGGGGGGGGGGGGAAGGTTCTACCAAAGTAGTGACAACCAGTAGATTCTTTTTTGGAGAAAGGGAGACAAGAAGTGTGTTTAGGGATAGAGTGAGGGAGATGTGACAAAGAAAAGCTTGGAGGTTTACAAAGGACACGTACTGTTAGATGAAATACTTTCATACCATATGAAACAGAATACGTACGTCACACACACACTGATTGGGAACTTGTTCATGCATTCATGTAGTTTTGCTAATCAAATAACCAGCTACGAGTTACTTGTTGACATTGCCTTCAGTCCATGTGCTGTTCCTACCATCATTTTAAATGTAAAAGTTCTAAATTAAACTATTTGATTTAGTCGGGTGAGAAAAATAAACTAGGGATCTATCTAGATGTCTCTCTAATTTATTTATTTATTTTTTAAATTAGGGATCGATTTATATGTTGACATCTGTATGTGGACAGTGTTTTCCGTTACAGCGTGTGCTGTTTCGAAATACACAGGTTACACGCGGTGTGCTTCTTGGATTTAATATTCTGCTCATGTCTATTGTGGTTGTTTAACTTCTGACAGGCTGGTGGACGGTGGAAATTCTCGTTGTTAAGTGGGTATTTATCTTCTTTTCATTCGAGATTGACCAATCGGTAATAGGTAATTGTTTTTCACTGTCGCGCCGGGCAGACGGGAATGTTCATCTTGAAATTGTACAACGTCTGTGACGGTGGATGGGGCGGAAGAGTCAACAATGACCAACGGCCCAGAATGCGAAAACAGCACAGTGTGTGGTACACATGAGGCATGTTTAGGGCACGAAAGACGAATATTGTCTGACCACCGTGAAAGAGATTGGAGCGTACTATACTTCCTCATCCATCACGTACCATTCCAGAGGAAGCCATAGAGAGGAATTCGAACTTATGTCGGAGGAAAGATCTAAAAATAAGTACATGGAATGTTAGGACTCTATATAAAAAAGGAAAATTAGACAATCTTATTCAAGAAGCAGAACGATTAAACATAGATATTTTAGGCATATCATAGACAAGATAGAAAGAATGTGGGTACATAGAGGACGAAAAATATACATTTATATACTCAGGAAACACAACAACAGAACATCAAAGAGGGGTAGGAATACTAATAAATATCACCAAACTTATTCAATATATACAATGTGCAAATCTTTAAAAACATCACAGAGATGCCAACAATAACCTAAGATATGCTGATGATACTGTACTACCAGCAGACAATTATAAAGATCTATAACAATTATTTAATGAAATAAACATAACAGGCAAAAATATGGATTAGATATAGATATAAAAAAGACTAAAACTATGATAATAAACAAAGAAAATACTAAAAACCCACAAGTGGATATCAAAATTGAAGGAATAGACCTGGAGACAGTTCAGAACTATTACTAGCTTGGACATACTATAACCAGTGATGGAAAATGTACAACTGAAATAAACAAAAGAATAGGAATGGCAAAAAGTGTTAAAATAACATCAAAACAAATAACACCAGGGCTAAAACTAAGAATAGCAAAATGTTACATCTTCTCAGTATTCCTATATGGTGCAGAAGCCTAAACATTAGACAAGAAAACTGAACAGAAAATTGAAGCCTTTGAAACGTGGATATATAGAAGAATAGGAAGAATTGGATGGAAAGAAAAAAAACAAACGATGAAGTCTAAAACAACTAAAAATGAAAAGAGACTAAACACAATTCAAACAAGACAAATGAGATTTTTGGGCCAGGCTAAAAGACACATAGTTCTCATCAGCAGTCAGATAAAAACGATGCAGGAAAACACAAATGAACTATCATCAATAGCCAGCAAAATTGGGCTTGAGATCAATCATGAAAAGACTAAAGTCATGAAAAGTTTAATTCCAACAAGTGACAAAATATACATGGAAAACAAACCAGTAGAAGAGATCGATCACTTTATCTATCTTGGAAGTCACATTGATCGAGAAGGGGATACGAGCAAAGAAATTAGAATCAGAATGGCTAAAGCAGCAATGTCTTTCAGAATCCTCGAAAAGTTGTGGAAATCAAAACTCATCAGCACAAACACAAAACTTAGGCTATTCAAATCAAATGTACTATCAACCCTTACGTATGCGTGTGAAAGCTGGAAAACAACAAGAAATATAGAAACAAAGTTGAACGCATTCGAAAATAAATGTCTAAGGAAAATATTTGGTATAGAATGGAACGAATTCAAAACAAACGAGGAAATTAGAGAAATCGCCAATCAACCACTAATATCTTCAGTAATAAAGAAAAGACGATGGTCATATGTTGGACATGTGATGAGAAGAGATAATAATCGAATAGCAAAGCAAGCCCTCATATGGGAAACAACAGGTAAAAGAAAAAGAGGAAGACCCAGGGAGACACTGAGAAGAACATTGATAAGAGAGGAAAGAGCAGCAGGAATCGGCTCCATCAATGAGATAGAACTGCTTGCACAGAACAGAGACAGATGACGAGATTTGATAAAATATCTTTAAAAGAAAACTGCTAGAACAAAAAATTCATATAGGAGAAGGTGTATCTTGGTCTACGCCCTATGGGCCGGTTACGGCTCGAAAGGTCAATAGATAAAAGACACGACAGCCTACTAAAAGTAATCTTAATCCTGGAGGGGAAAATACAAGGTAACAGAGGCAGGGGAAGACCAAGACTTAGACTAACATGGACGAGTAACATTAAAAGATGGACAACTCAGCCTATGACAACCAGCACCATCAAGGCAAGAGACAGGAGAATGGCGCTCCATGGTAGTCAACCTTCATTGCGGAGATGTCACTCGATGATGATGATCTTGATGTTGAGTCGGACCGTAGACTATTGCGAGAACTGTTGTAACTGTTATATATATAGTGTATTAATCAATCAGGTGTTCTAATTTTAGGTCATCGAGTAATACAAAGTTGTTTTGTTAATGCAAAACGTTAAACAGAAATTGAGGGCCTCGATTAGGTTAAAAGTACAACGGCTCGTTGGTCTAGGGGTATGATTCTCGCTTTGGGTGCGAGAGGTCCCGGGTTCAAATCCCGGACGAGCCCAATCCTTTTACCACTTAATTTTTTTTTTTTTCACAAGTACATTTGTTTCATCCAAACCCAGAAAGATAAAGAAACACGCTTAGCTCTTTTAAACAATATTGGTGAAGTCTTCGAAAGCCTGATATTTGCCGCATCTTGAATTCATTTCTACAGCTTGTCTCGTATATTCGTTATTCTAGGTTTCTAGATGAGATTTATGAACTATTGTCACTTGAAAATTGCAGGACGTGTAGCGGTACATATTTTAGGCATATCAGAGACTAGATGGAAAGAATGTGGGTACATACAGGACAAAAAATATACATTTATATATTCAGGCAACACATCATACCATCAAAGAGGTGTGGGAATACTAATATAAAGAGAGCTACAAAAATACACACTGGACATACAATGACAGGATTATACTACTCAAAATGAAAGGAAAACCATTCAGGATAGCAATAATACGGACGTATGAAATAATGTAATATGTAATTTTTACTGGTAAAATTTTAACATAGAGCTAAATAAGTGTTATGCAGCACACGGTGAAATAGACATAGATATCAATGAAATATGGGACTCTCAAAGGGAAATACTTGGATAAATAATGGATTAGATATGAATATTAAAAAAAAAGACTAAACCTATAATCATAAACAAAGAAAATACTCAAAACCTACAAGTGGATATTAAAATGGTGTAGGAATAGTCATGGAGACAGTTCAGAGCTACAAATACCTTGGACATACTATAACTAGTAATGGAAAATGTAAAACTGAAATAAACAAAAGAATAGGAATTGTAAAAAAACAATTTTAATGCTATGAAGCATCAAAACAAATAACACCAGGGCTAAAACTAAGAATAGCAAAATGTTATATCTTCTCAACATTCCTGTATGGTGCATAAACATAGACATAGACAAGAAAATAGAACGGAGAATTGAAGCCTATGAAATGTAGATATGTAGAAGAATAGGTAGAATTGGATGTAAGGAAAAGAAAACAAACGATGAAGTCTTAAAGCAACTAAAAATGAAAAGAGAACTACTAAACACAATTCAAAAAAGACAAATGCTATTTTCAGGGCATGTTAGAAGACATAGCAGCATAATAAAAGTAATCTTAGAAGGGAAAATACAAGGTGAAAGAGACAGGCCAAGACTAACATGTACGAGTAACATCAAAAGATCGACAAAGCCAACCTATAATAATACAACCTGCACCATCAAAGCAAGAGACAGAGCGGAATGGCGCTCCATGGTAGCCAACTTCGATGCGGAGACGGCACTCAATGATGATGATGTACCGCTACTTTGAGAGCATTAAACAAGAAATTAAATTAATATAATAATTCCTGTACCCGTCTTCTGCGTCAGATAGACAAAAAAACAAAAGTATGCTACATTGGCACTGTAAAAATGCATTCTGACATGAGTATGTCGTGGGTTCAAACAACGACAACACCTTTCGATTCAACACGTAACTTTAGTTGTAGTAATCATTACATAGCACTCTGACGTCTACGTCATGGGGGTGCAGGGATGTCTTCCTTCTTCGATCCTCACCCGCTTGACCATCCCACTACGAGAGGTGAACCTTTGGCAAGTGTTGACTTCGATTATTCTGAAACCAGCAGTCAGCTATGAGTCGCTGACTGCTTTCAGCCCATTTTACGTTGGACCTCCTACTATCATAAACTATAAACTAAGCCAGTTTCGGGAGGTCTGGTTCTTGGTCGGGGGAGGGAAGAAATCACGGTTCTCTCTGTGAGTTTCAAGTACATACACTGCGGCGAGAATGTCTGTGCGTACCCCGTTGCGAGAATGTCTGTGCGGGTGCGTACACCGTTGCGAGAATGTTTGTGCGTACACCGTTGCGAGAATGTCTGTGCGGGTGCGTACACCGTTGCGAGAATGTTTGTGCGTACACCGTTGCGAGAATGTCTGTGCGTACACTGCTGCGAGAATGTCTGTGCGTACACTGCTGCGAGAATGTCTGTGCGTACACTGCTGCGAGAATGTCTGTGCGTACACTGCTGTGAGAATGTCTGTGCGTACACTGCTGCGAGAATGTCTGTGCGTACACTGCTGCGAGAATGTCTGTGCGTACACTGCTGCGAGAATGTCTGCATAAACAATCAGGTGTACTAATTTTAGCTTACTGGTTAATGCAAAGAAACTGAGCCTGTTATGCAAAGAATTGAGGGTTTCGTTAAGGTCGTAAATTCATCGGCTCGTTGGTCTAGGGGTATGATTCTCGCTTTGGGTGCGAGAGGTCCCGGGTTCGAATCCCGGACGAGCCCCACTTTTTTTTTAAAAAGATATTTCTTTTACAAAGAAACAAAATAGTACTTTCTAACCATATCGCTATGTTTAAACAATTACGCAAATCTCGTTCCAACTCGGTATAACATCTACAATAAATGACACGTATTATTTGTAAATTTGTGTTAATAATTATCAAAGTTTAGACCTACTCCACCTCCTCACATACTAAACAAAAAAATAATTAAATAAATATCGTGCTGTAGAGCTAATTCAGTTTTGAAAATGAATGAGTATAACATTCCTCCCTATTTATCACGTTCAGAAAAAAGATCTTTATTTGTGAAACGGGCATGCTTCGTGCGAATAAAAAAAAAATACACACACAAAGCGATCTGCAGTCTTAGAGTTCTCAGCGAGAAATACATTCACCAATAACACCTATATCTTGTGTTTATAGGCTGCAGGAAGAATTTGATGAATTTGTCATGCAGCCCTGTGGTCAACAACGATGTTGTACTATTTCGGTGCCAAGATAGTTCGGGGTAGAAAACATCCTAAGCTATACAATAAGCTATACAAGCTATATAATAAGCTATACAAGCTATACAATAAGCTATACAAGCTATACAATAAGCGTGCAAATGCAGTAGTGTAGTCAACTCAAACCGAGGGGAATGGTTCAGAACAATACTTGAATTTCGACAGGGCTGCTTACTCTCTCCTCCCTTATCAACATCTTAGAAATGACCATGGCAGATGCATTACTGATTACAAGATCGTGACAGTACTGTCAATACTGGGGGTAGAACTACCAACTATAAACAATTAACTATAAACAATTAAATATGTAAATATTGACAATTAACTATATACAAGAAACTATTAACTTTAAAATATTTACAATTAACTATTTTTTTATGGCGCCGATGGCTTAGCAGGAACCGAACCAGAACTAACAGATCAGATACGCGTCAACTAGATACAACATCTGGTGTATATGGCATGGAGACCAGTGCTGATAAGAAAGAAAGAGAGGAAAAAAAAAAAGAAAAATGGTAACCGATAACCTTTGGGGATTATTGTAGAAATTAAAATAAATGGACAAGAACTAGAAACAGTTGATAAAGTTAAATACTTAGGGTCAATTGTCCGCGATAAAGGCTCTTAACCTGAAACATAGGTTAGAATAGTAGCAATCTAGCAACCTTTACAAGGGTAAAACTTATTTGGAAAGATAAGAACATTATTCTTGGCTCTACAATCAGGTTGATGAGCCACTCTTGTTATATCAATGTTTCTATCTGCTTGCGAAACTTGCAACTTACACACAGCAGAACTACAGAAGAAAGAACAAGCCATGGAGATGAAATGTTATTGTGAGATTGTTGGCATCTCCTATTTAATAATAACTTCATCATCATCGTCATCAAGTACCAAGCCTGCTGGCGTAGGTGATCATGTCTCTCCACAACTTTCGATCACGACATTTATTTATCACTTCTGTTGTTGACCTTCTGCCAAGCCATTCTCTTAAGCTGTCTGGTATCTTTTCTCTTTGCTTTCCTCTATCTCTTCGTCCCTCAATTTTCCCAGATAATAATAACTTCTTCTTCTACCTTTTAGCTCCCAGTGGAGCATAGGTCTTCAACAAACACTTTCCAAGTTGTTCTGTTTTTTGCCATTCTTTTAAGATCATTCCATGTCTTCCCCATTATCTTCATCTCTGCTTCTATCTGTCTTCTCCAAGAATTCCTTGGTCTTCCTCTTTGTCTTTTCCCCTGGGGATTCCAAAAAAGGGCCTGTTGTGTAATACTCTCAGTTGGCTTCCGTAGTGTGTGTCCTATCCATCGCCATCGTCTTCGCTGTATCTCTTTATCCACTTGTATTTGACCGGTACATTTCCATAATTCACAACAGCTAGGACTAAAGATAATAATAACTTACTTAATATTAATAATAATCACTAAGTACCGTCTACGCATCGAAGGTTGGCCACCAAGGAGCGCCTTTCAGCTCTCTCTCTCTCTCTCTCTTGTTTTGATAGTGCAGGTTGTCATAGGCTGACATGTCCATCTTTTGGTGCAACACATCCATGTTAATCTTGGTCTGCTTCTTTTACCTTGTATTTGTTTCCTTCCAAGATTACTTTCAGGAGGATGCTGTGTCTTTTATCATGTCCCAAAATCTCATTTGTCTTGTTTCAATTGTGTTCAGTAGTTCTCTTTTAATCTTTAGTTCTTTTAAGACTCCATCGTTTGTTTTCTTTTATTTCCATCCAATTCTTCCTATTCTTCTATTAATCTAAATTTAAAATGCTTCAATTTTCTGTTCTGTTTTCTTGTCTAATGTCCATGTTTCTGCACCATACATGAATGTTGAGAAGATATAACATTATGCTATTCTTAGTTTTAGCCCTGCAGTTATTTGTTTTGGTGTTAGTATATTTTTCATGGCATTAAAATTACTTTTTGCCATTCATATTCTTTTGTTTATTACAGTTGTACATTTTCCATCACTGGTTATAGTATGTCCAAGATAGTTGTAGTTCTGAACTCTCTCCATGTCTATTCCTTCAAATATTTTTTGTATATTCACGTGCAGGTGTTGAGCATTATCTTTGTTTATGATCAGTCTTTTTGATATTCATATCTAATCCATTTTTTTAGTCATGTTTAATTCATTAAGTAATTTGTTGTTGATCTTTAGGATTTTCTGCTAATAATACGGTATGATCAACACATCTTAGGTTATTGATTATCTTTCTATTATTGATATGGTCTGGCATTTTTTGTGTGATCATCTTCTGCGTCAGAGATGAGGAATAGTACGTTCATCTGGCGACAGTAGATGCGTTCTGACAGGAATATGTCGTGGATATACAGCAAGTAATAACATTAGCACTATTTGATTCGACACATCTGAGTTTCGTTTTAGCATTCACAGCACTTCTTTGAGGTACGGGTTTGCCTTCCCTCTTCTTTGATCTTCATGAGCATGACCAGACCTTATTTCATCCAACTACGGGATCTTAGTTTCCTCTTCGGTAATCCTGAGTAATAAAAACGCCCTGAAACGCTCTTTCAGTGAAAGAAGCCAATACAAAAAAAGAGCAAATATACAAAGAGCAAATAGGTTGAGAAACACATCATTTTCTGGCACCGATTAGCAGGAACCGAACCAGAGCTAACACTAACAGATGACAGCGACTAGATAAAACAAACATCTGGTGCATCATATTGAATTGCACGGCGACCAGTGCTGAAAAAGAAGAATGAAAGAAAAAAAACAGTCAGCTATGAGTTTTTCTGCTGTTTCCAGCCCATGCGTTCTTGGATCTCATGGTCCTACCATCAGTTAAACTAAACTAGTCTTGGAATATAGTAACAAATCAGGGTTGTCACGGCGTGTTACGAGTGCGTACACTGTTGCGAGAACTGCTTATATCAACAATCATGGTCATCTGTGTCAACAATCAGGTATTCTAATTTTAGAATACTGAGTAATATCAACATTTGTAGCTTGAAACAAGAAGTGGAAGCTTTGTTGAAAACGCACCTACAACGGCTCGTTGGTCTAGGGGTATGATTCTCGCTTTGGGTGCGAGAGGTCCCGGGTTCAAATCCCGGACGAGCCCAAATTTTTTACTTTTTTTTTTTTTCTTCGCATCAATGGACAAATGATGTAGTTGAATAAATAGCTAAAATTTGCGTGGGTGCAAGCGAAGAAACTGTCATTTTTTAAAATGTGAAACCACTAGTTTTATTTTCATGATTCATTAATTAGTTGCTAACTGATTCATCATCATCACATCACGATCATGAACTTATTATTATTTACGTTGTGATAAGTAAATGAAATTGTTTTCAGTGACAAAATGAAATGTACGCGTAGGGATGTACAGTTTTAAACTAAACACCCTGATCTTCCACATTTGTAATGTTAACCATTAACAAATAATACTGACTAATGAAGTTAGTTTTGCCTGCTCCCAAAAACAGGTCAGTAGACGGTAGGTTTATTGTGTTCGCATTTGGCCGTATTTACGCATGAGTAGCTACTACCAAAGCAGGTTCATCATCATCAAGTGCTGGGCCTCCTGGCGTACGTGATCATCTCTCTCCACAAATTTCGATCACGACAGTTATTTATTATTTCTGTTGTTGACCTTCTGCCAAGCCATTCTCTTAAGCTGTGTGGTATTTTTTTCTCTTCGCTTCCCTCTATCTCTTCGTCCCTCAAATTTCCCAGTTATTACAATATATTCCAGCTGTTCTCTTCTCATTACATGACCAAAAATTGATGATTGTTTCTTCATAATATTGGAAATTAGCTCTCTTTTTGCTTTGACCTCTCTCTAAACATTTAAAGCAGGTTACCGAACAGAATTCAAGGTTAAGAAAGAAGGCCAATGAGTAAGGGTTCAATTCTACTTCGAACCATCAATTGTTCTTTGTTTTTTTTTCTGTTGTTGATTATTTGCGATTTTTTTCCCAATTGTTGTAAACATACTTCTTCGCCTGAAGTTATTCGCTTAAGAAAAAAGCCAAGAACTTGAAGAAAGTAATACTATATAGAAGCTGATAGCCAAAACAAACTTTACTAGCTACAAAACAATTTTGGCTTAAAAGCGTTGCTGAAATTAGTTTCTTAGTTCGGGGACTGGTTAGTCTCGAGGCAGAGAGGTTGTGGGTTCAAATCCTGGCCTATGTCATCCATCTCCATCTATGATTTCTCTCTGCGGCAACTACCCCTGTATCTCAGCAGTGAGGCCCGGCTTGTAACCTCAGTTACTCATGGAAAAAAAAAAATATGAGTACCTCCGAAGACGTAGTTATCTCTCTGTGCGGCGATAACCCTTGTGCACACGGCAGCCAGGAAAAAACGGATTAACACGTAAGATTCAGTTTCTAGTCTCTAAGCTGGCGAACGAGAAAAAAAAAGTTTCTTAGTTCGTACCTGGTAAAATTGTAGGATTTTACAGTTCTGAGTTACATATTGCAATATTTTATAAGTAAATTATAACTAGTCTAAATTATAACTGGAAAACAAACCAGTAGAAGAGATCGATCACTTTATCTATCTTGGAAGTCACATTGATCGAGAAGGGGATACGAGCAAAGAAATTAAAATCAGAATAGCTAAAGCAGCAATGTCTTTCAGAAGCCTTGAAAAGTTGTGGAAATCAAAACTTATCAGCACAAACACAAAACTTAGGCTATTCAAATCAAATGTACTATCAACCCTTACGTATGCGTGTGAAAGCTGGAAAACAACAAGAGATATAGAAACAAAGTTGAACGCATTCGAAAATAAATGTCTAAGGAAAATACTTGGTATAGCATGGAACGAATTCAAAACAAATGAGGAAATTTGAGAAATCGCCAATCAACCACTAATATCTTCAGTAATAAAGAAAAGACGATGGTCATACGTTGGACATGTGATGAGAAGAGATAATAACCGAATAGCAAAGCAAGCCCTCATATGGGAAACAACAGGTAAAAGAAAAGAGGAAGACCCAGGGAGACACTGAGAAGAACATTGATGAGAGAGGCAAGAGCAGCAGGAGTCGGCTCCCTCAATGAGATAGAACTGCTTGCACAGAACAGAGACAGATGGCGAGATTTGATAAAATATCTTTAAAAGAAAACTGCTAGAACAAAAAATCCATATAGGAGAAGGTGTATCTTGGTCTACGCCCTATGGGCCGGTTACGGCTCGAAAGGTCAATAGAATAGAATAGAAAATTATAACTACAGTTGACATTCTCACTTGTGGCGGTCGTTGACGATGATGACACACATTACCAAAGCTTTATAAGTTTACTAAGTCACGATTAATGGAAAGAGTCACGGTAAACTTTTGTTTAGTAAGATAAAAATAGAACTGGATTTTACTTATTTTCATGCTTCGCTGGTGCTGTATGACTGAGTCATATTATGAAATAGCATGTTTAAAGAAGTTATGTAATATATGTATATAGTATCAGTTTCTTCAAGTTCTTGGCTTCCTACTTTAACCTTGATTTTGCCTCCGTGACCTAGATAGGTCTAGTCAGTAAGTCTATATATAATATAGTTTTAAATTGGAAATAACTTACCTTAGTGATATAAAGCAATAGCAGGAAGTCAGCAATGAAAGTTTATTTTTGCTCTCTTTTACTTAAAGACAAACATTAAGAAGAAAAGGTAAACTTCTTCTTCTGCGATCATGGCTCATTCAGACTAGGATTCCGGACTCTCTTATGAAGGCAGCTGTCTGTTAAGTGATTCGGTTGCCCCGTATAGTTTCTCTTACAGTGAGGTGGGTGTGGACCACATTGGCCTTCTCAGGTCTGTGATTGCGGTGGGCAATCCTGTAGAACATGTTTTTTTTTGTCATTTTATCCAGAGTACAGTGGCTTTGGCTGGTAGTTCTTATTTTGAGTTTCATGAATATGTGGTTTCTCATTCTGTTGTGGCCAGTGCGTAGGCGAAGTAAGATGACTTGATCCCTCCATGATAGTTGAAGGTATCCGTCCCTCTCGTTATACTTTGGGTGTTCTTGTTTCCATTTTTCATTATATTGGCCTTTGATGATGGATTTAGCTTCATCATAGCTGACCATATGGTTCTCTTGTGGTTTATCTCCCTTCCTCCTTAACTAATTTGTCTGCGCGTTCGTTTCCGTGTATTTTACAGTGTGATGGTATCCACTATATATAGATGACCACTCTCTGGAAGTTATTGCACAATTGGTCTAGGGTTGTTCTCAAGTCATGTAGCTCACTGTTCCTGTTTTTTTTTTTTTTAGAGCTGTTTGGACTGACAGTGCATCAGTCAGTATCACCCATTTCTTGTGTACGCTATTTTTATGTTGGATAGCCAGTTTTGCAGCGTCTTTGATGGCTTCATTTTCTGCTTTTATAGTTGTTTGAGAATTCCCCAGTAGCTATTGACTTGGTGATCTCTTCCTGGTTATTCAGTCCCAAGAACATACATCCTCCTCCATTTCTAGTGGTGTTTTTAGCAGATCCATCTGTGTATATGTGTGACCTGGAGTCCTGTGGGCAGTTGTCGTTTGTGTTTTTCTGCTATGTGCTTTTTCTCTTTGTGTCTGTTTGGTGCCTTTTTTCATAATTTCTATCATGTATTCCTTAAGTTATGATATTGTATGTTTCCCATGAGGAGTCATATCAGATGGGCGTATATGTTTCGGCATTGTTTGGGACAGTACTGGATCACTTGTTGTCAGTTCTTTGGAAATTGCAGCGAAGTTGCTCCACTTTAGTTGTCCTTTTCTGAAACCAGTTATTCTTTGGTGCATGGGGTGGTTAGAGAGCCTTTTGTATTTTTCCGCTTGTTTCATTACTTTAGTTTTCCGTCTGTTTTCTAAGGGTTGTAAACCTGTTACTGTTTCTAGAGTCTCGATAGGTGTAGATTTTATAGCAGCAGAGATGATACGGGCAGCCTGGTTTTGTATTCCGTTAAAAAGGTAAACAATCACCAACAGCAATAAGGGGGCGGGACGGCTAACTTCTATTTGACCACTAGCGGTATGTTATCTAATTACTCCAATACGGCCCTACCTGACAGGTGTCGACAAAACCACTGCACTGTAAGTACCCCGTATATGCCATTAGAATAGAAATTCCGGGAGAAAAGCTAGGCAGAGCTAGGGACATGACTTTAACTTTAAGGCAGTTAGAGCAAGTAGTGGGGTGTAACGTACACTCATACAAGGTATGGTAACAACTTTACAATAAAAGGAACACGACAAAATACTGACGTATCTGCCTACATGTGGCCTTTCTCAGAAAACGAGAATAACGTAAACGAACAACTAAAAAGAAATTTAAAGATAAACTCTACTACATTATTCAGAATGAGTATAACAAGTAAATCGAGGAGAAATAAACAGAGGGATAAAAGATGAAGTCCAGCCTTAAATAGGTACATGTACCGGATTTTTTCTGGGAAAGTAAAGCGGCACGGGCCCCAATACCAACCACATTACCCAAAAAATCATGTGCCAAAGGTCTGTACAAATTATGGTTACTAACACCATATTCCATAAAAGCCACTTGGCGTGACTGAGAACTTTACTTTTTCACTTAAGAGATGAAAAGATGAAACGAAAAAGAAATGTGCTACATATTGGAGAATAAAAATAAACAATAAGTGAAAATGTGTGGTTGGTTGCGTTCGCCCGATGACTAGAGTATTCTAAAGTATTAGTAGACTGTAGACTTCCTCTTCGTCATCCGCCCTTAAAAGGACGTTAAGTGGACATGTCTGCGTTGTTGTAGTTTGCAGTGTAACACTGTGATATTTGCGCCTTTCGGCCCAACACATCCGACTTAAGCACGACGTTTTTGAGTACCGGGTTGTCTTCCCTCTTCGATCCCTGCTCACTTGGCCAGACTAGACAGGTTAGTCTGTTACTGGAGGCACCACGGAGAGGTGGAGCAGAGTCTGGATGATTTTGGTTCACCGATCCTGGCGCAAGCCATCAGCTATGGGTCGCTGAAAGCTTCCAGCTCTGGTGCTGGGAGGCGCGCCTTTGAAAATGTGTAAGCTTTAAGGCAGTTACTTGAGCCACATGTATCTTGCATATCCTTTAGGCTTCAGTTGTCTCAACATCCCCTCTCTATGTACTTTTAGCATGTTTAATATACCATGATGTTCAGCTTTAATTTCGACTCACTTACTTCTCTCCTTCGGAACTCTTCGAAAACGCGCTGAATGGTGGTTAAATTTACATTAATACTCATGTGTCGGTGTTAGTCATGTCTCGTATCGCTGTGTACATGTCTGTGTTATTCACATCTCATATCTTTGTGTGTGCATGTCTGTGTTAGTCACCTCTAGTGACTCGGGCAGATGGTGCTCGTAAACCTGGGAGAGCAGACCATCTAAGGACAGAATCCCCCTACAGAAAAGACAATCTGCTGCCTTGCAGGAAGATTGGGGACAATCAAAGGCTAAGGAAAGCGAACCTGAATAAAATGCTGGCTGAAATCGGATGCACTGGGCCACTGGCGCAGAACGCAGTGCAACGTATTAACGGGTGTTCAGTCAGAGTGGGTCTGGCAGACTCTAAATGTGATGTTCTGTCTGTGGGGGCGATCAACACACTTACCTGACAGCTGACTTCATGTGGGAGTCTGGAATCCTACTCTGATTGAGTCCTGATCGCAGAGAGAGAGAGAGAGAGAGAGAGAGAGAGAGAGATACTCATGTACTTTTATAACTTAAGTAATCATTAGTTACTCCGTGAGTTACCGTAAATCATAATGCGACGTTTGCAAAACATTAACTCCGTAACAATTTCCCAGGCAAATGAACTATTTCAACTGTCTGTAAAGACGAAAATAGCTATTCAAATGCTCTGCATCGGACTTTAACAACAACAAATAATAATAATAAATAAATAAAGTTGTATAAAGCCAGTATGAGTGTAACGCCTAAGAAAAAACAAATGAAAACTACCAGGACAACTAACGGTAAGAAACGTAACTCTGGGAGGTGACCTGAAATTCCGGTCACGTGACTGCCAAGTGTCGAAAGATGGAGGAAAATTGCTAGAAATCCAGGTGTAAATATGGTGACGAATGATTGAGTAACGTAAGTCGTGCAGCGTCGTATGCAAGTTGTAGATTGTGAAATTAATGCATCTGTTTAGTAGTCAAATTATTGATTATATAAGTGTACTGTAATAATTGAAACGACTACATACATTCATTTTAAATTATTTTACGATCGGACTCTGTAACTTAACTAGTAATGAAATGTAACTAGTGTTAGTGTAACTCTATTCTATTACTTAAATTACTACTACTATTAGTTGTAGTATTTAATTATTTTAGTAGTATTACTCAAAATTACTGGGTATTACTGACTAATAATAATAGTAATACTAATAACTATTAGTCTACTGAATATTGAGTCGAGTCTGCTGACGACTTGAGACCAGACGATTTTGTTAAATTAGATGAGATACAAATAAAGTAAAATTACAAAGAGTAAGAGGGTAGGCGTAGTAAGCGTTAGAAGAAGAATGTGGCAAAGGAGAACACTGATTTCTTCTCTTATTATAAAGGCGTATGTATGCCCTGAAACTGAAACAGCCTAATTATTCAACTTGACATTTTATTAATTAAGATGGCTAAGTTTAAGACTAATTAAAAAGACGATTAGAGGCCACAGAGATGGGATTTCTCAGAAGAATGTTGAAAGTTCCCTGAACAGCTAAAAAGACCAAGGAAATTCTCAAAGAGGCCAACATGAAAAGGGAGCTCCTAAAAAACATCAGAAATAAACAATCAACATTTTTCGGGCACATCATGAGAAGAGGAAAGTTGGAATACTTGGTTGTTACAACTGGCAAAATACAAGGAAAGAGAGATCGTGGTCGACAAAGAGAGAAAATACTAGATAGCTACAGTCAACAACAAAATTGATATGATGCATGCATGGTAGAAAGATTGTGGAAGGACATGATCGCCAGTGCCAACTGGTCTGGTATTACACATGATGATAAAGATGCTACTAGTCTGAGAAGCTATGCTACTGTACTGTGTAGTGTAGCAGACAATTATGACTACAGTCTATAGAGTATGTTAAGTGTTAATCATCATCATCGAGTGCCATCTCTGCAATCATACTGCAAAGAAGGTTGGCTATCATTCTGCTCTGTTTCTTGCTTTGATGGTGCAGGTTGTCATAGGCTGAGTTGTCCATCTTTTGATGTTACTCATCCATGTGTGGTCTGCCTCTGCCTCTTTCACTTTGTATTTTTCCCTCCAAGATTACTTTTAGTAGGCTGTTGTGTCTTTTAACATGGCCCAAAAATCTCATTTGTCTTGTTTGAATTGTATTTAGTAGTTCTCTTTTATTTTTAGTTGTTTTAAGACTTCATCGTTTGTTTTTTTTCTTTCCATCCAATTCTACCTATTCTTCTATATATCCACATTCCAAAGGCTTCAGTTCTCTGTTTTGTTTTCTTGTCTAATGTCTAGGCTTCTGCACCATATAGGAATGTTGCGAAGATATAACATTTTGCTATTCTTAGTTTTAGCCCTGATGTATTTATTTTGATGTTTGTATATTCTTCATAGTATAAAATTACTTTTTGCCATTCCTATTCTTTTGTTTATTTCAGTTGTACATTTTCCATCTCTGGTTATAGTATGTCCAAGGTAGTTGTAGTTCTGAACTGTCTCCAGGTCTATTCCTTCAATTTTGATATCCACTTGTGGGTTTTGAGAAATTTCTTTGTTTATGATCATAGTTTTAATCTTTTTGATATTCATATCTATCTAGTCCATATTTTTTGCTTGTCATTTTTATTTCATTAAGTAATTGTTGTAGATTTTAAGGATTTTCTGCTAGTAGTACAGTATCATCAGCATATCTTAGGTTATTCCATTAGGCCTGGCATCTCTGTGATGTTTTTAAAGATTTGCTCAGTGTATAGATTGAACAAGCTTGGTGATAGGATGCATCCCTGTCTTACTCTTCTTTTTATACCAATGGGTGTAGAGTTCTCTTTGTTATATTTTATTATTGCTGTTTGCTCCCAGTATAAATTACACATTAGTCGTATGTCCATGTTATCTAGATGTATCTCTTTTAGGCATTCTGTAAGTTGTTTGTGGTGTACTCTATCAAAAGCTTTGGTGTAGTCTGTGAAGCAGGCAAAATATTGGTTTGTTTACTTCTGCGTACTTTTTGATTAATGTTCTCTTGCAGAATATGGCTTCTTTTGTCCCACTATTTTTCCTAAATCCACATTGCTGCTCATCTAATTCAGTATTGATTTTATCTGAATTCTTCCTTGTATAACTTTTAGCAAGATTTTTGTAACATGGCTCATTAGGCTTATTGATCTAAATCACTGCATTCAACTGCACCATTCCTTTTAGGCAATGCAATGAAAGTAGATGTTTTTAGTTCATTTGGTTTGTATCCTGTATAATATATGCCGTTGCATATGTCTGTAATCACTTCAATGCCAAAATCTTCTAATGCCTTTATCATCTCTATCTTTATGTGGTCAGGTTCAGCTGCTTTTCCTTTTTCATTGTTTGTATAGCTTTTTCCACCTCACATTTTACATTTTAAGATAGCCTGATGTACATTTTATAGCCTGATGTACATTTTATAATTGGTTCTTGTCCTTGGATCATGAAATAGTTCTGTTATATATTCCTGCCATCTGTCTATTATATCTTTATTGTCTGATAGCATTTTTCCTTTTTTGTCTGCAATGCATCCACTTTCTGTGGCTTTTTTACTTTTATTAGTCATTCTTTTGATTTCTGTGCGCATTTCTCTTAAGGGTGCCTACCATCCTCCCTACTGTTTATTACATATATGGACTATATATGCAAGCTAGTCAACCCTTCAGAGACAGAAGAGATCAACGAGCTTTTATTTGCAGACGATCAGGCACTAATACATGAAAAGATGGAAGACCTATAAGAACACTACACTTAAATAGACTCAACAACTTAGGCACAAAATACAACATGAAAATCAACATCAATAAAACAGAAGTCATGAATGTCGCCAAAAATAAACAGAACATCAACATAACTATAGAAGGCAGGCAACTAAAACAAGTAGAGGAATTCAAATACCTAGGAAGTTTAGTGACACATGATAATTCTCAAACAGCAGAAATAGAATCAAGATGCAACAAAGCTTGTCAAATCATTGGACAGTTATAACCATTATCGTCCAACAAGGAAATAACTCTGGAGACAAAACAAGCACTATACAATACAATCTTCATCCCAACGTTGTGCTACCAATACCAGTCCTGGACCCTAGATGCAAGAACAATAAGAAAAATAACCTCTACTGAGATGAAATGTGTTAGACGAATGACAGGAAACAGTCTGAGAGATAAGATCAGAAATGAAGAACTGAGAAAAAAGCTAGGAATAGCCCCCGCCATAGAATATATAAGGAAACAACAGATAAAATGGTTTGGCCACGTGACAAGGCATAAAGATCAAAATACAACACAACGAGCCTTCAGCAAACGTTGTGAGAACACCAGACCCAAGGGTCGACCATGAAAAAGATGGATCGATGGAATATTAGAAGCACTAGGAAACATAACAGCAGCAGAGGCAAACAGAAGAGCAAAAAAACCGCAAATTATATCTCCCCTCAACGCTGAAAGGCAGATGAGGAAGGAAAGAAGAAGAAGAATTACTCTTAAGTCTTGTTTGCTTTCCATAGTTTCTATTTCTATACATTTTTGGCTGAGCCAGTCTTCTTTTGCCTTTTTGCACATTTTGCCCATTTTATTATCTATTTTATTGTATTGGGCAGTGTTCTTCGCTTGCCTCCTTTCTTCCATTTTTCTAAGATGGTGTTGTTATCCATTTTTGTTCTTTTCTTTTTTAGGTAAGGTGTCGCAAGTTTCTTGTATGCTTTTCTTTATGCACTGCCATTGGTTGTAACTCTTTTCATCAGGATTTTCTCTTCTGTATTGCTCAATTCCTTCTTCTAGCAGCTTCTGATGTGTTCTTTACTTATATTGTACAAGAGTCTTTAATATCTTTCTGATTTAAAGCGGTTATATCTAGTGGTATTGTTGATGAATTAGATTTATTCTTCTATAAATCCACATTTCAAAGGCTTCAATTTTATGTTCTGTTTTCTTGTCTAGTGTCCATGCTTCTCCACTAAACAGGAATGCTGAAAAGATATAACATTGTGCTATTCTTAGTTTTTATATAAATATTATTATTTCTACAGAGGATGCTCTTTTCCCAGCCCAATGCATTTTACATTAAAAAAAATTATTTCTACCCTTGTTTTACTAGTTTTAGTTCTACATGATAATTTAGTTTCATTTCCTTTTAATTTCCCAAATTATCAAATGTCAGCCATGCAGTTATTTATCTATAAAGTTGTTTCTATTAATAAGTTTTCTTTTCTGTTGCAATTATAACCTATAATTGATTAGTATGAAGTTTTCCTCCTAGTGTATAGACAATCTTTAGTCCTGTGACACATTAAATCTCTCCTGTCAGTTACTGGCCCGATCAAGTAGTGGAGTGTAATGTACTGTCTCCATATCTTGTGAGAATTTATGTTACACCCAACTGCTTGCTCCTGCTACCAGCTTTACAGTAGCATTGTATTTATTTTCCTTCTCCCTACTGGCAAGATGCTGATCTGAGTTCTTTTTGCTGCTTAATTGATAATCTGAAACAGAGCCTCTTTCTGGAAAGCCAGTGCGGCTGCAAACTTAGCGCAGGCTGCAGAACAGTGACATGGTATTTGTAATATGGCAGTTACTAGAGAAGAAGATTAGCAATAAATCTGGGACAATGTTTTGGCCTTAATGTCTGCCATGCCATGTACACCGGTGAGGCACGAACAGCATATAACAAGAAATACAAAAAAAACTTAACCACTTCCACAAATAGCCGAGAATAAAGTGACATGATAAAATACCAGACCCTGAAGTTCTCATGAAAGCCAAAATCCCAGGCATTTACACACTGCTGTGAAAGTGCAATGTGAGATGGGCTCAACAGATTACATGAATATATCTATGAAATAGATTTTCATCATTCATGCTTATTTGCATGGAAAAAAAACAACAACATAAAAATTGTATGTGATCAAATCTGTGTTAACCCTAATCATAGTAAAATTTGCTGCATCAAAACAGAAATTCAACATTTTTCCGTATTAAAACATTACCCCCCCTTAGTTTACTTTCCTAATTACCACTTTTGGTGACCCCTGGGTGTTTAATTTGTTTCCATTGCTGTTGGAATTTATTATTTAAAAAAAAAAAAAAATTTTTTGAGATCATGTGGATCACCTTTTAATGCGAAAAGAAACTGCAAATTTTCAAGAAATTTTTTTTTTTTTTTTTTTTTTTTTTTTTTTTTTGCTGTGACCAGGGAAATTTCCTGGTCATCAGCAAACATCAAACAACCCTTCATGACTGAAGTAGCATGGCAAATAATGCTAGGGGGGTCGCAGTGGCAAATAATGCTAGGGGGGTCGCAGGACTTACAGCGACCGTACCGATGGACATTGTAGCACATCCGGTTTATGATGTGAAACTCAGGTCATAAATCAACTTGAGCTATGAACTTAGAGCCCCCATGTTTTGCCTAGTGTGAACACATGGGACTGTGTCAAGAATTCAGAGAAATTACTGTTTTTAGAATACCTAATGTTACATTTAAGTGGTATTAATTTTTACTACAGTATCGTAACTGGGAGAGTGACAGATAGGTATCGTAATCTAGGGTTAATATATGTACTCCTTTTCGTTTGTGCCTTTGTCCCTGAATGAAGTCTTCATAAGTTGAAATATTGTTGCTTGTTTCTATCAGATATATAATAATATTAATAAATATAATATATAATTTTTGTATGAACCATATAATTTATGTAATTTGCTGTAATATATAATTTATATGGGTTTTTTTTTCTTCATTATTTTACACCAGCTTTACAGTGATTTTGTATGATGATAGATATATGTGTATTTTTATCTTCATTCCCAAGCTTATTTGCTTTTTGTCCTTTCAATTTTGAGAAATTGAGTTTCAGTATAGAAGTTTGATCTCTATTGCCAGATGTTTAATTTTGTAATAATTCACATTGAGATTGTAAATACAGGAAGTAATTTTTTTGTTACAGGGAAAAAGACAAATGTGCTAGATAATAAAATGGCCAAGAGAAATAAAGAAAATCTCAAGTAATTAACCTGGTACCGTTAAACATGAACCACACATACAAGCTCACTAACCAACAGGTACAACTTTTTTATAAATTCTGACAATAGTGCTTTTTTTTGCATTTTCTTCTACTTATGTAATTTTTCCTGATTAAAAAAAATATCTTTGTGTGCACCTGATCATGTAACAGAGTGAGACTGTATAAAGAGAGATATCACTTACAGAATGTGAGTGAGACAGAAGTGGCAGCAATTGTTCAACCTTGACAAGTAAGCCCTTATGATACCCAGACAATGGAAAGGTGGATTAAGTTAGATATGGATAAAGTATGATAGAGCCTTGACCTTCAATCCAAGAGACAAAGAAATGAATACAGTACAGTACAATCTAGTCACACCTTTGTTCAGCAGGAGGGGAGACCATCAGTAGACATGCTTAGTTGAAATTAATCAGAGGGATTTGGTAGAGAATAGTCTAGAAACAACTAGGAGCCAATGAATGATTAGCTAAACCCCAATAGGACAATAAGAAAGAACAGAAGTGAAGTACATTGAGGAAAAATATTCTCAAGCTCTCAGATGCTCATGCTGAGATTAGCAGAGAATAACCAGATTGTTACATAATGACTGTTAGACATATGAACCAATGGTTAATTGCTAGAGATGGATGAAACAATCTGTTAGTGGTATAGATATAGATAATATAAATTATTGGAGCTAAATGCTGTTCCAAAAGGAACATAGTAAACAACAGTGTTAATAAATGTTACTTGTGAACTTCCTCAGGATGACAGACAGACAGGTAGGAAAATGTGTTAGTTTATTTCAGTTCATTCTATTGATCAGAGTGGGCAACTGCCTCTGGTATGGAATGTCAGTGAGATAGACAAAGAGTTATGAGTAGACGATGCAGAGACAAACCAGTGGATTCTAGAATGTCTTGTTCAATTACCACTGGTTGTGACCTAAAATGAGAGCATATGGCCGGAAGCAATAAGCTCTAGATACACAAGTAAGGGAGTATGTAGTGGAGATCAAATCGTCATAGATGATATCTTTTTAATTATATGTATGAACCGGATATGCATGTACTGGCAACAAACAGTGGCCATAAGAACTGGAAATCAATTGGGAATGTTTCAACAAATAAAACAAGGTGTTAGGCAAGGTTGTGTGCTGTCACCAGATTTATTTAATATGTATAGTGAGATTATTTTAAGATCCACAAGGGGCATGCCTGGAATAACAATTGGAGGTCATAATATAGATAATCTAAGGTATGCTGATGATACAGGAACTATGATAGCTCAGTGGTGAGTGAACAGGACTACAAAGGTCAAGAGGTCAGGTTTGATCCTGACCATCGGCTTCCGAGTTCATCCAGCCTTAAATGAGTACCAGATTTTTTTGGAAAAGTAAAGCGGCGCAGGCATAATACCGACCATATTGCCCCAAAAATCATGTGCCGACGGTCTATCAAAATTATGGTCACTAACACCATATTCCCTATACGCCACTTGGCGTGATAGGGCTCTTTACTTTTTTTTTTTTAAAAGGCTGATGATACAGTTTTAATCACTAAGAGTGAAAATGAGTTACAAGAAATGTCAGACATTCCTGTGAAGGAAGGCAAAAATAAGCAATAATACTCAGCCTTAACAGCACAAAGACAGAAGTAATGGTAACAACAAAGAAAAAGACATCACTGCAGTGCACAATAAAGACAAGTGGAACAATATTAAAACAGGTAAATGAATTTAAATATCTGGGAACACTGTTAACCTCAGATGGTAGATGTACAACAGAGGTGAGATGCAGAATAGCCCAGGCAAAAGCAGCTTTCCAAAAAATGAGGAAGATACTGTGTAATCCATTTTTGACAATAGAAACAAGAAAAAAGGAGATCTTAAATGTTATGTAGAGCCAGTCTTAACATATGGATGTTAATCATGGACAAAAGGACAATAGACAAGAAAATCACTGGAGGCTGTAGAAATGTGGTTTTACAGAAGAATGTTGAGAATACCATGGACAGCTAAGAATAGTAATGGAAACATTCTGAAAGAGGCCAAAACAAAAAGGCGGCTAATATCCAATATTAGGAAGAAACAATCATCATTTTTTGGCTATGTAATGAGAACGGAACAACTAGAATATATTGTAACAAGGAAAATTGAGGGACAAAGACATAGAGGGAAGCAAAGATAAAAGATACCAGACAGCTTAAAAGAATGGACTGGCAGAAGGTCAACAACGGAAATGATAAATAACTGTTGAGATCAAAAGCTGTGGAGAGACATAATCACCTATGCCAGCAGGCATGGTACTTAATGATGATGATGAACCAGAATATGCGTGTAAGAGAGGAGGATAGTGTAACATTGAGGTGAAGCTGTTGAACTCTTGATCATCATCATCATGGCAAGACGCCAGCCTCGAGACAGAGAGGTTGGGGGTTCAAATCCCGGTTGGTTGGGATTTTTATTTATGATTTCTCTCTGCGGCAGCCACCCCCGGTTTCAGGAGCGAGGCCCAGCTTGAGACATCAATTACTCATCGACGGAAAAAATATGAGTACCTCCTAAGTTGAAGTTATCTGCCAGTGCGGCAAGGGACCCCTGTGCACACAGCTGCCATGAAAAAATGGATTAACACACAAAATTCAGTTCCTAGTCTCTAGGGACTTCGTCAGAGGTAAAATCTGGCGAACGAAAAAAAAATACCTTCATGTTTTGCTCCACACTATCACAATCATTTCCAATATTTTGTTATAATAAATCCACAATCTCATTTTCTTTCCACTTATCTTTCTCTTTTGTACAGTATGAATTTATTCTAGTTGCTGGTGTATTCTGAAGTCTATAAATCAGTGGCCTTTTTCATATTTTTTTTCAGCTATAACCTTCAGTCTTTGGGGTATACTTGTTAGTGTGCCACAGAGTAGACATGTAACAATGGAGTTGGATTTTGATTAATTAAGGTCCACTAATGCCTCATTATATCTCTCAAACAGAGATCCCTTATCTATCTAAAATGATGAGATTGCATTTTTCCCTTTATATAACTTGTCCATGTCTGTGATGCTTTTGCACCATACTTTAAAAAAAAAATATATATACTATAGTGTATCCAGCCCCCATGCCCACCCTTCATAGTTGCCTCATACATTGTGCCTGATATGACTAATATTAGTATTCTTTATTCACCTTTTTGGCCCCTAGCTTAACATACTTTACTTTAAACCTTCATCCCACTATAAATTATTGTACTTATTTGAGAACTGTTACATATATTTGAATAATTAATAACCAACAGTTATATTAATGTCAATTAATGGGTTTATTGAAGACATTAATTGTGTATGTTGTATTGTAGAAAGTATTGTTTTGTTACAGAGCAACTATTCTTGGCTGTAACAGAGAACAAGGAAGTCATCATGTCAGCAAGTGATGCTCAGATGGAGCTGGAGCAACAGCATCTTTTGATTGAATCTTTAAAGGCTTTGGTCAGAGAGAGAGATGACACATTACAGAAGAAAGAGAAAGAGCTTCAGGTATAATTGTAAAGATTCCTTTTGATATGTTAAATAGGAATACTTTCATTTCTCTTATTTTGTTTGAAAAAAAAAAATCACTTTTGAATAGTTTGTTTCAAATATCGTGAACACACCAACTGCTGTACTTTGTTATTTTATTTTATTAGGTGAGTATTATTTGCAAAGTTGAAATCTAGTAGATTGAGATGCATGAAAGAATCATAAGCACATACATAGTATTTTATGTTATTTTTAATCTTTGGGGGGCCAAGATGCTGACCAGCATCTGGGCTGGAAGTGTTTAGTGACTTATAGTTGACCTCTTGCATCAGGATCGGTGAAAAACGGAGCTGATTCAGAACCTACTCCACCTCACAGTGGTGCTTGTGGAAACAGTCGGGCCACTCTGTCCAAGTGAGTGGGAGACTACCCAGCACTAAAAAGTGCCATGATAAAGTCAGATTTTGGGTTAAAAACCACATATATCATAGATTTGCTGCAAACTACAACACAGCACTTCTATGCCTATAAAACATCCTTTTAAAGGTGGACGATGAATAAAATAGATGAATAAGCCAGAATGAAAAAAAATAATTTTAACCCTAGATTATTATACCGTAGTAAAAATGACCGCATCAAAATACAAATTCTTCAAAATTTGTTAGACGTCCAAATATTATCCCCCTCTGTGTCTATCTATCTATCTATCTATTGACCTTTCGAGCCGTAACCGGCCCATAGGGCGTAGACCAAGATCTACCTTGAGATCAAAAAGAAGGTAGACCCTCTGTGTACCTTCCTAATTACTACTTCCTGTACCCCTGATTGTTTAATTTGTTTCTATTGATGTAGGATTTTTTTTCTCATTTTTATTAGATACGATCCTATAACACGAAAAAAAATTCACCAAATTTCAACAACAAATTGGTAGTCCCCACCACCACCACCAATGACAAGGAAAATTTCCTTGGTTGTTGGCGACATCATCCAACTCTTTGTGACTCGGGAAACTCAACAAATAACGCTTTGAGGTAGCCGAACACACTGACAAATTTATGGCATCTGTCTCAATAGACAAAGTAGCACATCTGGTCCAAGCTGTCAATTTCGGGTCATAAATCAACATGAGACAGGAAATCTGAGTTCCCAGTGTGAATAATTGTTAAACTCACATTTGTGTGTCAAAAGTTAGAGAAAATACTATTTTTTAGTGCTCCTAATGTTACAATTAAGTGGTAGTATTTTGTAAAATGGAATAGAATGAAGCGCGCCTCAGGTAGGTATCAGAATTAACGGTTAAATGTTTTATTAAAATATATATTAAAATTATTTTTAAAAAAATTGTTATTTTTTGTTTGCATGTAGGAAACAAATGCAAAGCTGTCTAAAGCACGTCTTCAGGCTAAAGCTAAAGCTGTAAAGAAACATTCACAAGCACAAGATGGGAGGAAGGATGTAGAAGAACATCACAAGGTGTCTGCATAGCTAAGATATCTAATGTTTAATTATTTTTGTATGGATACTAGCATTGCCATTGTCCTCAGCTTAATTACATGTCTGTTCCAATCATAAGGTGTATATCGACATCACTAACAATTTTACAAGATGAAAGTGCATAATTAATTTTTTTTTCTTTGATTATTTAGAAATATAATTTATATATATTCCTAATATTAATAACTGTGGCTGGACACTATCTGGATTGTTGGTCATCGGATTATCTTCATTGTACACTGAACAACTGTCCATAAGTGCTCAGATCTCTGCTGCAACAAATCCAACTGAGAAATAAAACTATGCTTGCTCACAAAAATTTGCTTGTTCTCCCTGTGGCTGTCTTGAATTTAGGTAACATCCCTTTTGACTTGAAGATCTGGGAATCACACCAGGACTGCAGATTCATGAACAGCACCAAAGTTTTTATCTCACCCTATTTCTCTAAGAACGTTAGGGGATGTATGATCATCTCTATCACATGGCCACTTAGACTGAAAGTGGTCAGTGACTCATAGCTGGCTGTTTGTATCAAGATCCAACTCCCGTCACTGTTTGAGGCAACACACAAAATAATCTGGCCAAGTGAGTAGAGATCAAAGAGTGAAGGCAAAAAAAAAATGCCACATTAAATGTGGATGTGTTGAGTTAAAAGGTGCAGATATCACAGCTTGCTGTAAACTCACAAAAACAGGTGAGAGCCTTCAAATGTCCAACCAACCCCAAAGACTAAAAGAAATTAAAACAATCTTGAAACAAGCCAGGAAAATAGAATGAATAGATTTGTATGGAAAATATGAGCCAGTACACGCAGCTTAAACAAACTCAGCAGACATAAGCTGATTAAGATAATCAGACTCTGAACAGGTCACTGTGGCACACCTAATCAAGATTGGACTCTGCGACTTTGCAGCTTGTGACTGCGGAGCATTCAGATAAATTCCAAACTACAGCATTCTCAACCTAAGAACACGAAGTTTGTTTTGAAGAAGTTTGTGACCCAAGCTTGTCTAAATGTCTTAACACAATAGCTGATCACTGAAGAAGTTTGTGACCCAAGCTTGTCTAAATGTCTTAACACAATAGCTGATCACTGAAGAAGTTTGTGACCCAAGTTTGTCTAAATGTCTTAACACAATAGCTGATCACTGAAGAAGATCGTGACCCAAGTTTGTCTAAATGTCTTAATACAATAGCTCATCACTGAAGAAGAATAACTTGCTGTGAAACACAAGCCAACACATTCGTTCTATAAATGAATATTTTTGTCTCATGACGCTTTTTGCTAAGAAAATTGAAACCTTGTCTTGTTCAGTCAGAAAGAAATGATTGAATAGCTACTGTTTTCCTTTGAGTTATGAACATTGTGTTGTTTACATGCTTGTTGCAAAAGTTTAGGCTGCAGGAGGTTAACCTATGTTTTGAATATTGAAATAAACACTTTATTATTACATTCATGCAAGATCTAATATTGGTCTGAAACTGTTATAATCTCTAAGTAAAATTGTTCTTAATTGTGTCTATAATTTTATTTTGTTTGTACAAAGGAGTCACCAGAAGATGGAACCAGTCATGATGATGGAAGTGGGTCTCAGCAGGCTGGAAGGGCTAAAATGTTGCTCCTGAAACGCAAGCTGGAAGAGAAAGATAACTTAATTGCTGAAAAGGAGGATGTTATAAGAGTGAGAGAAAGTCAACTGGAAGCGAAGGAACGAGTTATGGCAGAACGTGATAGCCTGGTTCATGATTTGACAGAGCAGTTAGAAGAAAAGACCAAAGCTATGGAGAAAATGCAAGGAATGTCTGGGGGTTCTGGGGATGACCAGGTACCTTTTTCATTTATGATCTATGTTGTCTTATATGAGATGATCTGCATGTACTTTATTGTGTCAGTAGCACAGTGGCTAGTTTACATGGGTTTAATCTTAGTCTGGCACTTTCTAGTGAGGAATTGGATACCTGGCTCAGTGAGTTGAGGTAAGTAATAATTACAGGGAAGCATACTGTCCCACCTACCTCCAAATTGTATGGCTTAATAATATGGAATGTCCTTTAGTGTTACATTTTACTCTATGTAAGTTAAATCATTAAGGGTTCCTGTTATGTCTAGTTCCATTGAGTGAGGGAGGATATGATGTTAGTGCTCACATTTATCAATGGTACTTGCATTTATGGATGTCAGCGGTATTTCCCAGACAAAATCTCTGGTACCCATTTTCATAGGTCATTCTAAAAACTGTTTAGGCCTGGAACAAAAATTGACATGTGTGGTTTGAATCTGGACACTTGTGATCAGTAGATGACTGCAGACCTCTTTGCTGTCATGATCTGTAGATAACTGCAGACCTCTTTGATACCATGATCAGTAGATTGCAGCTAACCTCTTTGTTACAATGATCAGTAGATGGCTGCAGACCTCTTTGTTACCATGATCAGTAGATGGCAGCTAACCTCTTTGTTACCATGATCAGTAGATGGCTGCAGACCTCTTTGTTACCATGATCAGTAGATGGTTGCAGACCTCTTTGTTACCATGATCAGTAGATGGTTGCAGACCTCTTTGTTACCATGATCAGTAGATAACTGTAGACCTCTTTGTTACCATGATCAGTAGATGGTTGCAGACCTCTTTGTTACCATGATCAGTAGATAACTGCAAACCTCTTTGTTACCATGATCATTAGATAACTGCAGACCTCTTTGTTACCATGATCAGTAGATAACTGCAAACCTCTTTGTTACCATGATCAGTAGATAACTGCAAACCTCTTTGTTACCATGATCAGTAGATAACTGCAGACCTCGTTGTTACCATGATCAGTAGATAACTGCAGACCTCGTTGTTACCATGATCAGTAGATAACTGCAGACCTCTTTGTTACCATGATCAGTAGATGGCAGCTAACCTCTTTGTTACCATGATCAGTAGATAACTGCAAACCTCTTTGTTACCATGATGAGTAGATAACTGCAGACCTCGTTGTTACCATGATCAGTAGATAACTGCATACCTCTTTGCTGCCATGATCAGTAGATAACTGCAGACCTCTTTGTTACCAGGATCAGTAGATAACTGCAGACCTCTTTGTTACCAGGATCAGTAGATAACTGCAGACCTCTTTGCTACCATGATCAGTAGATAACTGCAGACCTCTTTGCTACCATGATCAGTAGATGGCAGCTAACCTCTTTGCTACCATGATCAGTAGATAACTGCAGACCTCTTTGTTACCGTGATCAGTAGATAACTGCAGACCTCTTTGTTACCATGATCAGTAGATGGCTGCAGACCTCTTTGTTACCATGATCAGTAGATAACTGCAGACCTCTTTGCTACCATGATCAGTAGATAACTGCAGACCTCTTTGCTACCATGATCAGTAGATGGCAGCTAACCTCTTTGTTACCGTGATCAGTAGATAACTGCAGACCTCTTTGTTACCATGATCAGTAGATGGCTGCAGACCTCTTTGTTACCATGATCAGTAGATGGCTGCAGACCTCTTTGTTACCATGATCAGTAGATAACTGCCGACCTCTTTGCTACCATGATCAGTAGATGGTTGCAGACCTCTTTGTTACCATGATCAGTAGATAACTGCAGACCTCTTTGTTACCATGATCAGTAGATGGCTGCAGACCTCTTTGTTACCATGATCAGTAGATGGCTGCAGACCTCTTTGATACCAAAATAGTGCATATTTATTCATTTTATTTTGTGTACTTTAATTTCTATTTAACTTTCATATGTGTATATTAAGAAGAAATACATTATGTGTAAACAAATACAAATTTCAGAGTCAGATACAAGAAATGTATGCTCAGATGGTGTATAAAGATCGCAAAATCATGGAACTGAATACAAAACTTCTTGAACAAGACAAACGAATTATGGATTTGCAAGAATTTGCTGGTGAGAAAGATCAGGTTATCCGGGGTAGGAACAAGGTTGTTGAGGTGAGCTAAGTTAATAATTGATTGCTATTTTGTTGCTTTGCTTATGATTTTTCTGTTATTTCAAAAGTAGCATAGGAAAACTAATCTAAAGCATATAGTCTTTTTTTAACTGTTTATTTTATGCAATATTGCATCCTTTGTACTCATTAATACTAACAATTTTAAACATCTTAATTTTACTTTGAATTTCTATATTTTTTTACATCATGTTTAGTCTTAATCAAGCTGCTAAATTTATTTAGTTTGTTTTATTTATATTTTAACATTTACCTTGATAATTAGTTGGTTGACAGATCATCCTAAGTGCACATCAGACAACTCCATAAGTTATTGAGTTATTAGTGGGTCATCATCATTGCACTCTGAACATGTCCATAGGTGCTCAGATCCCCTCCTCAGCAAGTCTCACAGTGTCCAGATTGATGATGTCCACCTGATCCATTGGTTGACTGTCAACTCCATAAGTCTTTAGATTCTCCTTTTCTCACTATATCCCTGAAGTAGTAGCAACTGCAACTCCATTCTGTGTTAATTTACCAGCCCTCTTTGTCTACTGCATAATGCTCATAATGTTGGCCCTCTTTGTCTACTGCATAATGCTCATAATGTTGTCTGGCTACAGCACTTTGGACAAGAAGCTCTTGCTTCAAGGTTGTATAGATCCACATTCAATGCCTGAACCACTTACTCGTCCTGCCATCTTTAGAGCACTGAGATTGTCAGTCGATCCATTGTGCATCTACTCCACATAACAGCTAACTCAGTAAGTCTGACTGCTCAGTATTCCCTCTTACACCCTAATGTCCTGACATAATTGAAGCAGATTTTAATCAGCCGTGACATTTTTAGAAACAGCAACCAATGCTTTTGAACAAAACCAACTTCTATCTTCCAGAGTATATTCACTAATAATCACTGAGAAAGTATACTTGGGTAAAGGTCTGACTCTATAGTCAAACTGTTAAATTGCAAATTATAAAATTAGTTACTGCCATGACCTCCGTTTGTCAAACTACTTGTTCTAGCCAAGCAAACACACTACAGCCTTCCTTGGCAGTTTTCTTTTTCTCCCATCCCCCCACCACAGCTGTGAAGATCCATGAACTCCATCTGTGCCCAGCAACAGACCCATCTGTGAACCTAACTTCTTGATCCTCCGAAAAAAAAAAAAATCAAAGCTTGTACTTCTGCTCCCACAGTCACTGGGTTTTGTTTTCTACATGTTCAATTTGATGCACACTGAGAGGGAAGCACAGCGCTCTGCTGGCACTAAAACTCATTCTTCACCAGGTTTTATGTTCTCAGGTGAACAAAGCTGTTGTTGAACATTGAACTACCCATCCAAGATTTCTCTCTCATTAACCTGCTTATTTTGCATTCAGTAGCTAAATAATAGCTTCATGATTTGTATATTTTTGTGTGCAGATATTGCAGACCTCCATCAAAGAGAAAGACCAAGCAGTACAGGACCAAGCTTTGTTGATTAGTAAACTGACAGCAAGAGTAGAATCGACAAATGAGAAGGTAGATGAAGTAACAGAGCAACTGAGACATCGAGAGCAAGAACTGAAGTCAGAAACTGAGAGATTTCATATCAAGTTAACAGAGTCCCAGAAATATTTTGAAGAAATGTTACAAGATGTGGATGCTGAAACAAAAAGGTAATTCTTGACCGTATGACTGAATAATTCCTAATGCTAGTTATGAGAGTTTAAGAATCTTGCATTGGAATTTAATGAACAAAAATCTGTAAAATATGTCTTTTTTTTAAAAGAACATTAAAGCGAGAGGCAACAACAGCAGTTATCAGCTCCCTCACCGAGATTGAGCATCTCGCCTAGAACAGAGCTGTGTGACGAGATACAATGCAGGCCCTGTACAAGGTCTGACAATTGAAAGATCGTCAGTCACAAGAGTCTAGTATTAATGCTCTTTGTGCCATCTTCGGCTTGAAAGGGCAATAGACAGATAGACTGAAATAAATACTTTTGTGTAGCCTATGAAATAGGAAATATTTATTAATTCATTTTCTAGATTTAACTTGCATTGATCCTATTTATAGATCTTTCTTAGCTTATTGCAAACATTTTTTTTTTTTTTACTTCATTAACTATCAAATTTAGAAGCACTACGCTCATAAGACAAATTTGACAGCAAGTAACTTTGCTGTTGTTGGTACCTGTTGTATATAATTTTTAATGCAGCCTGTCATATGTTGTAGTTAGTGTAATTAATGCAGGGATAGTGGAAATAACTTTTGTGTGTGTTCTAAATAGTTGTTTTGATTGGTAATAACATCAGGTGTAAATAGCTGTAAATCACCAAACCGAAACTAAACAATATTTATCATCAAGTTTCTTGGGTTTTCCTGAAGGATTTTTTTTTATGCTGGAGAATAAAGGCTGCATGTCCAGCATAGTCACCTTATAGTGTTTTTTTTCCATGAAAGAAACTGAAATCAGACCTGTGTCTACTTGACTGACAGATGACAGGTTTTAATGATGTAACTACAACCTGCCAGCAAGGTGGCTTATTCTGCAAGTCTTGCTGGTGGGTGAGTTGCCAAAATTGCATTTGAAAGAAAAATGACGACCCCGACTTCTAACTGTAATCACATATACCTTTCTTCTGTACATTGTTGTGAATAATCTGTTTACATTCACATTTTGAATTGTGACTTTAAAAATAGTGGTCTTATAACAGTACTGTGTATGTTGTGATGTTATAATACTATATAGAGTTATGAAAGTTAAATGAAGTATTATGGCACTGCCTTCAAATGATGAGCTTGGCTTAGGATTGTGATGTTATGATTATATTACTATCATCATTATTGTGTGTCTGTACTTAGATTTTTAAGTTGTTGCACATGTTTTTATGTTCAGATTACGTGTTGTTATTGAGGAAAAGGATAAGGAGCTTGCAGTCAGGGAGAGGGACTTAATTGAGCTGATATCGAAACATGAGAGAGATATTGAGACTCTCATGAAAAAAGAAAATGTTAATCTTCAGGATCATGCTCTACAGATGCTTGAGAACAAACTCAAAGATACCAATGGTGTTCTGGATGGCAAGGTAAATGACCTCATAAATAATTGATGAACCTTTGAAGAAAGGATGCTAAAGTAAATCTTTGATGTCTGTTAAACACATTTGTACTTGTCCTGCTGTTATTTTCAGTAATGCCATTTATCTATTATTAATTATAGGCTATCTATCTATCTTTCGTTCACCTGAAGTATTGTCTATATCTGCAATGTCATTTCCTGTATAAATTTTACTGTCTTTTGTAATTCTTGCAGTGGCACATACAGTTTTGTCTGTAGTGTTGTATCTATGGGCCAATGGATTTTCCTCAGTCTACTATATTCAGTGCAGTCTTGAAGTTGTTGTAGTGTTCAGCAGTCTGGGGTGCCTGTCCACATGTACAAGTAGTTGAGGTGCCGATCTTGAATTTTGTATACATGTGACTATGGAGTCGATTGTGTCCTGTTCTGAGGCGTATAATGATAACTTGTTCATATCTATTCATATTATGAAAGGCATCCTGATTTGGGGCGTGTGGTCCTCTGATTGATTTGATTATCTGTTTCTTATGATGGTATGTAACCGGTGCATCTAGTTGTGTGCCAGTTGAACCTTCCTTTGCCAACTGATCTGCTTTTCATTTCCACTGATCCACTGCAGGGCAACCCTGTGGAGCTTGCAGATTTCAGTCAATAAGGTCTGCAGGTGTAGTAATTTTCTGGATTGTAGTGCCTGGAGTAGTGATCTTGCATCTGTCAAAAACACTACAGGCTGTTGGCTAAGATTACTGTTCAGCAGTTTTTCTAATGCCAACTTTATTGCTAGGATCTCTGCATCATAATTGTGACAATATTTCCCTGTTGCTATTTTATTCATATCCCTAGTGTTATTTGGGTACTCTATATATATGCACCTGCTCCCCCATTCTTTACTGCATTCTGTGCTGATCCATCCGTGTACACATGAATCCATAAGTCTTGTGGGTATTCTTCAAATCCAGGAAACTGAGAGTTATTGTTTTTCGCTGTAGACTATTCTGTTCCTCTATGTCAACTATTCCTTTCCAATGGGAAGTAATTATAGGCTGAAGTGGAAATATAAAATTGTGCTTCAGTTTTAGAGATTTAGTGCTGAGAAATTGTATATTGTACGCCAAAAATTAATAATAATAAACAAAATGATACTTTCAGTATTTCTTCTTGCTGTCACTAATTTATTTAAACATCATTATACATATTCTAATTAAACTATAACAGTCATATAACATTTATAGGAAACCTTTTATACAGAGCTTTGCAACAGGGGACAATCTGATAATCAGATGTTGACCCCCATTGAGCAAGTATTTTAGCCTTTTAACTTCTTGACACTCTAGGGGAGGTGGGCCCGCCTGGATCCTGACTCTCAGGCATCGGCCTCCTGCTGTTTTAAACTTAAAAGCTTACACTAAAGCTTAATTAACCCCAGATTACATTTCCGTTGTAAAAATTACCTCCTCAAAATACAAATTCTTTAAATTGGACAGTTTGCTGTGGGCAATCATTCCCCCTCCCTATGCCTTCCTAATTAATACTTCCAGTGACTCTGGAGGAAAAGAATTTGTTTCTTTTGATGTTGGGTTTCTTTCCCCATTTGTGTGGTAAAAATTATGATGGTATTTTAGAAAAGGAGCTGTTTTATTTTTTTTTATTTTTATAAATTTAATCAATTTTCAAGAAATTCTTTTTTTTTCTAAATTTTTTCCTGATGGAGGAAATCTCCTCATCTGTCAGCAAGACATGCAGCAAACCTTTGTAACATGGGATAGCCAGCAAACAACACTTTGTGGGAGCCAAACATGCTGGATCAATGACTTATGGTGGTTATATGAATAAACAATGTAACACCTCCAGTAGCCATGGTGTGATGTGTTTGAATTTCAGACCACAAGTCTAAAGTAACCCAGTATATTATTACAGCATCTGATTCCTGTATGCCTGCTAGGGTAAACACACAGTTGTGTAGCAAAAGTTCAAAGAAAGTACTATTTTTGGAACCAAAATGTAACATAAAAAAAAAAAGTTAAGATTCCTTCCCCTCCCTTGCGAGTCATATGGGGAATATGGTGTTAGTGACCATATTTTTCTATGACCACACAGCATATTTTTGGGTGATGTGGTCAGTATCACACCAGGCCGCCTTTACTTCCCATAAAAATCTCTGGTACCCATTTTTAGAGGCTGGGTGAACCCCGGAGCCTTGTCAGTCTGAAAAAAATCTGCCGCTTTTGGGAATCGAATCCAGACCCTTGTCAGGAAGCGAGCACTAACATTTAAGTGGTATTAATTTTTACAATGGTATCATGAAAACGTCACCCACATATATGCATTATAATTGAGGGTTAAGTTATAACGTTCATATAGAATATATCAATTTCAGTAATGAGGGGAATTGTAGTAAATTCTAAACATTTTCACATAAAAATTTCTATGGTTGGAACTTAAATACAGACATACCTTGACTTATGATTTTTCGGACTTATAAGTTTGCATGATAGGAATACTTGTATTGACAAGAAATACTATGAAATCATTTTCTACATTTAGCCATGTTTATTTCATTAAAACTCTTTGGAAAGCAAAACAAAGAAGGAATGGGTTAAATTGTATGACATTTTGGAAGTCTGATCCAAAATTTGTATGGATGTGCTACTTTTGAGTTACGATATTAATGTTTTTCGTAAAATAACTGTGTGTTAATTCAAAGTATGTCTACTATGTTTGATCTTAATCAGTCTGCTGTGTTGTAAGCTCATGCTGTTTGTGTAAAGCATTATCTAACCAATTAATTTTATTATCATGTAGATCAAGGTTATCTCCATACTTCAAAAAGAAAACACAGAGAAGGAACATGAAATTATAGAAGGTCGAGAAACGATGAGGATGCTGAAAGAAAAGCTACAAGTCATGTCTGAGCAGTTGATGATGCTACAAGCCAATTTTGTTGACAATGAGATGCATTGGAAACAGGAGAAACTACGATTTGAAAGCAGAATTAAAGAAACTGCAGAGAAACATGAAACTGAGGTAGGAATTTTCATTTGTTGTGGGTGGATGCGTAGATTAAAGCATTGTAAACATCTCTTGATGATGTGAAATGAGTTTGTATTTTTTTTTAAAGCTGCTGAAAGTAAAGTGGAATGCAACAAAAAGATTGATGCATGCCAGCAAATGTTATAGTTGGGCCAGTTCTTTGTTTTAGTTATGGAAAGTTGTTATTTTGGGATAATTCTTTGTAAGAAATCTCTTGCAGCAGCAAACATTCTTCACTTTACTTTTTATTGTGAACATTTATTGGGTTATAGGGTTTGTTTCTCATTTTCTATTTCATCATCTATCTCTGTAAAGTTGTCATTTGTCATATTACCTTTTGCATTTCTGTGGAGGTTGTCATTTATCATATTATTTTTTGCATATCTGTGGAAGTTGTCATTTTTCATATTATCTTTTGCATTTCTGTGGAAGTTCTCATTTGTCATATTATCTTTTGCATTTCTGTGAAGTTCTCATTTGTCATATTATCTTTTGCATTTCTGTGAAGTTCTCATTTGTCATATTATCTTTTGCATTTCTGTGAAGTTCTCATTTGTCATATTATCTTTTGCATTTCTGTGAAGTTCTCATTTGTCATCTTATCTTTTGCATTTCTGTGAAGTTCTCATTTGTCATATTATCTTTTGCATTTCTGTGAAGTTCTCATTTGTCATATTATCTTTTGCTCTCAAGCTGTATTATAAAATTTACAAGCAGTATTTTACTTATGCTAAAATCAAGTAAATTTAATTTTCTAATGCACTTGTTGTTATTGATCCAGCAACTAGTGAATATTTGCACTGTATTAGATAAACTTTGATCTCCTCTACCAACATAGTATTATTTTTCTGTCACAAAGTCCATACATATATTTTGAAAAAAATTTGATGGAATGATTGTCTTTTAAATTTTATCCTAATCCATAACATACAGCAAACGCTGAGGTTTTCAGTTACCGAGAGTTCTTTTTTTATGGAGTCTTTTCTTTTGTTACCCTCTTGACAGGATCTTAACTATCCTGACATCAGGCAACAAATATTTTTAAATAATCTTTTTTCAGGTAATAAACCATGTGCTAGTAATAATAATAGCATCATCATCATCAAATACCATTCCTACTGGCATAGGTGATCATGTCTCTTCACAACTTTCAATCTCGACAGTTATTTATCATTTTTGTTGTTGACCTTCTGCCAAGCCATTCTTTTAAGCTGTGTGGTATCTTTTCTCTTTGCTTCCCTTTATCTCTTCATCCCTCAATTTTTCCAGTTGTTGCAATATATTCCAGCTGTTCTTATGTAATAATAAAAGCATACACTTCAGATAAGACTGGACTGAATAAATTTATATATTTTTAAATTCAGCTCTCAGAGAAAGATCTCCAGCTTCAGACACTGCAGTCCACTCTTAACCAGTATGAAACAGCATACAACCAGGCCTTAGAACAGTATAGTCGTTTACAGGAACATTATCAACAAGCTGTGGCAGGAAATGTTCACCCAGAACATGCAAAACAGGTATATGGCTTATTCTTACATTCACATCATCTCATTTATAAGTTAACAGTGTGATATGCAGCAATAAATATTTTTTTGTATGAAGAGAGAACCACTTCATTCCCAGTGGCATATATGATTTATGGTGCAGTGCCCATATTTTGTTGAATATCAGGGTTACACCAGTGCCATTCTTCAGTTGGATGAACTGAGAAGCTGATCAGGATCTCTTGTCCTCACTAGACAAGTTCATTAACCTTATCTCCCATTATGTAATAAATTGACTTTCAAAATGTCTTCAAATAAGTGACCAATTGTCATAGAACTGGCATTATCTTTAGGTTAAAAGATGGAGCAATATAGACATAATTTGCTTTGAATGATTCATATAAAAAGAAATGTATTTGGATATCAAACACAATTCTAACTTGTCTTTCACCCTTTATATTTGGTATGGAGACACTCCTAAGATGTACTTAGGGACTAATATTTTCAACTGTTTTTTCTTCATTTGATCTTTCAGCTAACTCCCTTGTCTGATAGTGAAGATCAGCGCGCTGAGGTTGACCGTTTGAACAAAGAACTTGAGATTTCTAAGAAGACAATTGAGCAGCTTTCCAAACAGGTTTGTGTACACTAAATGTAATATTTGTGAATTGTGAGTGAACTTAAAATATTACCTAAGATTTAGTAACAAAAATAGCACAGAAGGGCATTTAGAAATTAATCAATGAATGTGTTTTAAAACACCACAACTTTAAAAGCCACAAAGAAGCTAAGCTTATAAAACTTTTAACATGCTTAAACATTATGGGACATATATATGCAATTATGTACTCATCATTACTGATGATTAGATCAGCATAGTAGTTGTACCATCGCTTTATGGTGGTGGATTTATTTCATCATAGACAGATGACCCAGCTGTAAATAGCAATTGCAATTGCTCCTTTATGTCCAGATGATGAACTTAGTACAGTGTAAATTAAAACAGTACATGATCATAAAACAAGCTGTGAAATGACCGACCAGTGGTAAATCATTATGCATGTATAAGAGATTTTAAGTTGTGAAGAAAACAATGTATGGGTTGATTTCCATCCTGAGGACTGAGTTCATTACATTTCTTACTACATCACAGTCACTCAGAGGAACAGGATTGCTAATTTAAAATTGACCTTTGCATCTCATAACTCCTCTCTGTACTGGCCTGAGAATTATCATCACAAGTTGTAAAGGCCCCCTTGAGGAGAATTGCAGTTTCCTCTGATTTGCTGGTGATCATTGGACGTTCAAAGTTGTGATATTTCAAGATTATTACATATTAGCAGCAGCCCCTCATGTGATAGATCATTAGACCTAATGATGAAACATTGATGGCACTCCAGTGTACTGAGTCCATGTTCCACAGTACCAGCACTTCACATCTATTGTTGCCTAAAACTGTTATTGTGCTATCTATTGACTTATTTATTCAGCAGCCACCTGACCCTTACCCTTTCAAATCCTGTCTGGTGGTATCCACAAATGTTTTTGGCTTGTTAATTAATTTTATATATTTTTGTTTTGTTTAGTCTTGAAAGAATCAGAATTATTTTAATATCATCAAATGCTTAAACCTAAACAAGATGGGAGACAACAGTTTTATTATCTATTTAAAAATAAAAATCTATTTTTAACTTTATTTAGGTCAAAGAGCTTGAATCTACCTCAAAAGCAACAGTCTCATCTGATGATGGTGGCAGTAAAGGAGAAACCAGACTTTTGAAAATGAAAGCACAGCTGACCAGTAAAATCAAGGCTCTGGAGAAAGAACTGCATGAGCTGAAGGAGGTACTTGCTTTTGCTCTCATTTATTTTTGATATAAAATAATTATGAATTTAGTAAAAATATGTTTAAATTAAATACATTTTGGGAGACTTGGTGGTTCAGAAGTAAGACATCAGCCTCTGAACAGGAAGGTCCTGTGTTTGATAGCCACCACAGGCGGTTGGAATTTTCCAAAAATGGAACCCATGGTTTCTTCATCGTCCTACCCTCCCCTCCCCAGGTCTCTGGGTAGTGAAATGCGATATCTAGCCCTCTCGCTTAAAGGTGAAAAATAGAAAGTCCAATATACACTTGGGCATGTTAAAGAACCCTTAGCAGTTTAAAGTAAAAAAGAGCAGGCTAAAAATGACAGCAGTCTGGACAAAATATTTAAAAAAATAAATCTACTCATCCATGCTGAAGATGGATCTATCAGACCGAAAAAAGGACATTGTGGCTATGCCGTAAACTAGCATCACAACGCATCCATGGCCACTTTATGGGTGAATGCTGAGAGAGAGAGAATGACATTTAAGAAAAGAAGAATTTGTTTTCTGGCAATAAATGAGCATTAGGTTTTTGTTCTAAAATTAGATCAAAGGTTAAAGAATTTTGAAGATCAAGGTTATCACCAATAAACCTTAAATCAGGCAAAGGTATAAAATATTGTAAAAAATTAAATAGCTTTTAATTAACTGCTAAATTAATCCAAAAAGAAAGAAGCACACATTTCTTATTTTTTTTTTTTATCATTTTAGTGTTTGTATGTAATTTTTATTCATAGTGTAAACTGCCCAGGAAAGAAACTTAGTGACTGTGATATAAGTTTTGCCCATAGCCATGTTTAAATTAATTAGCAAAATCGGTTTTGCAGTGAATAACAGATACTATGCAATCCATTTTTGACAATAGAAACAAAAAAAAAGAGTTCTTAAATGTTATGTAGAGCCAGTCTTAATATATGGATGTGAATCATGGACAATAGGACAACAGACATGAAAATCACTGGAGTCTGTAGAAATGTGGTTTTACAGAAGAATGTTGAGAATACCATGGATAGATAAGAAGAGTAATGAAAATGTTCTGAAACAGGTCAAAGCAAAAAGAGAGCTAATTTCCAATATTAGGAAGAAACAATCATCATTTTTTGGCCACGCAATGAGAAGAGAACAACTGGAATATATTGTAACAACTGGAAAAATTGAGGGACGAAGAGATAGAGGGAAGCAAAGAGAGAAAATACCAGACAGCTTAAGAGAAAGGCTTGGCAGAAGGTCAACAACAGAAATGATAAAGATTGTTGAGATCGAAAGTTGTGGAGAGACATGATCACCTACGCCAGTAGGCTCGGTACTTGATGATGATGATGAACACTTACTAGGGCATTAATATGAACATCTATGAACAAATAATATTAACTCTTTCCGGACTATTATCCGACACCTCGGTTCTATGAAATTGATCAGTTCTAACCACTCAGTGACATGTCGGTTATTTTGGGTGTAGCTGAATATTTGATTCGTTTTCAGATTTTTGTTTTTATTTCAATCAATACTTGATTTCCGGAAGTAGGAGAGTTCTCTCGCTTGATCTTTCTGTTTATACCGGCATGGTCGAAATTTCGAACATTGGAAATTTTTAATTTATATTCATTGTTTATTTATCAAATTTTTGTCACATAATGGCCACGCCCACTGTTGATACTTCTTGCAGTCGATCAAAACGATATAGATATAGAGCAGAATAAGCTACATCTATGTTCGAAACCTTGTTATTGAGTTACTCAGAAATAGAGTTATTTTTGTCATCTAACCCCCTATTAAGTGTTTGTCACCGCAAAAATGAAAAACAAATCTTTCAAATTAAATAAGAATGGCTTAAACAAGACTTTTGCAATCGCTAATTCTCTCTCTTGGGCAATTGACAATATGAACTGAGTTATTTGCGGGTCATCATCATTTTCACTCCGAACATGTCCATAGGTGCTCAGATCCCCTCCTCAGCAAGTCTCGAAGCGTCCAGCAACTGATGACTCCAGTTCTGTGTTGGTTGATTAGTCTTTTTACATGCCCACTAAGTTTCTCGTTTGACTATCTATAATAATATATGATAATATGAATAAAAATTATATACAAACACTCAGGATAAAATAATGCGGATATAAAAACTATCTGTAAATCACAACGCAATGCAATGGAACCCATATAAAACCTTATCAAGAGTAGATAACGGAGAGATGGGACATTGGGTTAAAATGCAAAAGAGAATTGGGATCACCATTGGGGGGAGGAACCAAATTTATTTAAGGGCTAGCTGACCAGGAGAAAAACTTTGACAAACAATGTTGTTTATGGTTATTTATAGAAAAATTTAGGATTTGATGAGTTCTAGAACTTTATATGTAGAGATTATGAGATTTAGACATAGAAACAGGGACAACACATAAAGATGCAATATTTTGGAATATATATTCTAAGGATATCAGTAGACAGCACTAAGTTTTTACACACAGTGTTTTAAGGTATCAAACAAGTGTCACAGTAAGCAGTATTCAAGTGATATTAAAATTCATTTGTCTTCCAAGGTTAAGTGTCAGTGCTTTATAATATGTCTTTTGACTTTTTTTCATTCCCATACATATTTACATCGCTTTTGAGTGGAATCTTGAATATCTATTACTTTATATTTGTGTTGTTTGTTATGTATATGTTTATAATGTAAATAATAACACCTATTGTCTTTTTGTATTATGCTTCATAGTGACATTACTAATACACGTACAGAATAGTAAAATAGTTAATTAAATATCAGCTTCACATTATTATTACTAATACTTTTATAAAATAGTACAGTCGAACCTGTCTAAGGCGACCATTCACGGGACTTTCAAAAACTGGTCCCATAGGACAGGTGGTCCTGCCTCACAGGTTTCACATAATAAATAGAGCGATAAAAAAAATTTTATCCTAAGCACTATGAAAACTAACCTGCAAATCAGCGTAATCCATGAGTAGAACATAGTGCACATGTCGGTCTACAATAGCCACTGGTTGGACACTTTTCATAAAACACGATAGTTAAACACACAAAAATAAAACACACATACACAGATTCCACTTATACTGTACATGTATCACTTTTGACTTGAAAAAAAATCCAATATGGTAGTCTGTTGTTTGACAGATGAAATAAACGATAAGTTCAATTTTTCTCTCAAGTCCATGATAACGTCTAGTATGTCAGATCTCCCGTTTGTTATTGAATAGGTGCGCAGAAGCTCCAAAGCATTATGTGCATCTGCGATAGTGTATGTTTTCTCAATGTCAGTAGAATCTTGTTCGTTGTCTGATTCACTATTCACATCCTCAGCAGCTAAAATTGCAGTGGCAGGAAGATCCCAGTTTGTTTCTATTGTGTTGCAAGTTTGGAGCCCTGAATCAATCATGGAGATGTCTGTCAATTGGTATCCAAACAATTCTTTTGAAAGGTTATCCAAAGCAGTAGAAATTGCAGTAGAAACAATTTGCACGTCGGTCTTTGATGCAGATTCCATGTGCGTCAGAGAATATGCGTGTGTTTCAGCAGGACAATGAAAACCTGCTTTACAGAAACACTTAAGGATGGTTAAGTTGTCCACTTCTTTCCATGCTGCAGCAATCCAGTAGACTACATCCAGTAAATTGACCTGTTTCATGAGTTCGGTTCCGGAAGCATCCTTGTTTGATTCCATGACTGTGATAAGATGTAGAAGCTGTTTTTGTCTAAACTTTAATTTAAATGTCTGAATGACACCCTGGTCTAGGGGTTGAACTAATGCAGTTGTGTTGGGTGGCAGAAACTGCAGCTTAACATTCTGTAGTTCGATCTTGGGATGACAGGTAGCGTTGTCAACAAATAAAATAATGTGGCGCTTTTTTTTCTGCATCTTACGGTCAAAACTTTTCAGCCAATCTTCAAATATAGCTGCAGTCATCCATGCCTTTTTGTTGTTTCTGTAAATCACTGGCAGTGTGTTTATGTTGATGTTTTTAAAAATCCTAGGGTTAGCTGCTTTCCCAATCACTAAAGCCGGTTCTCGTTCCCCCAACATGTTAGTGCATAGCATCACTGTTATTCGCTCTTTGCTTTTTTACCCCCAGCGCATTTTTCTCCTTTGACAAAAAATGTTTTGTCCGTAGTCGCTTTGAAAAATAACCCGGTTTCATCTAAATTAAAAATGTCTTGAGCAGCGTAACCATAGCATATCTCTGATAATTTAGAAGTCCAGTCAGCCGCAGCACTCATATCTGAATCACCGACTTCGCCACATTGCTTACCAAACACAAGATTGTGTCTTTTAATGAAGGCCTCTAACCAGCCGTTCGATGCTTTAAAGACTGAGTTTTCCAATTCTTTTGCAAACTGTAAAGCTCGTTCTTTGATCATCGGCCCAGATAACGGAATTTTTCGTGCAAGTGCTGATTGACACCATTTCCAACAAAGTGTATTTATGTCTTCATTTCCCGTTTTCCTGCTATTCCTTCTTTTCATACTTGGTGCATTATTTTCAAAGTCATTCATATACTCGGCTGTTCTCTTTAACGTACGTAAAATCTGTGTCTTTCCCACTCCAAACTGTTCTGCCAATAATCGCGAACTTTTACCTTGCTGATTTTGTCGAATCACTGATATTCGTTCTTCCAGCGTTAATGCTTTTGGTTTTACACTTTTGACACTGGCCATTTCCTATATTGTGTGTAACACTTTTAAAATCCACAAAAATAATTCACTGAGATACTGTACATGTACATGAATACACTCTAAGCGGGCAATGACTAATTCTTTAGTTAATTCCTGTAATTTATACGGGCCACGCAATGGTCTACTCTGGTCTAGACGGAACCGCGAAGTGATGTCACTTCACGAATCATAGATCTGTGTCTGCACCAGTATTGACTGATAAACGTAACACGTCCCACTGTAATCTGGGACTCACTAAATACGGGAAAACATCAACACCTGTAGACACCTGTGTCGATCGTTTATAGCTCCCAGCGAGACGAAGGACTGGCTGGTCGTCATAAACGGGATAAATAACATTGGCGGCGGTTAATTAGCCTGGTCTCTGGTCGCGTCATACGGTGAGCGCCGTAATCAGTGTTAGCATATAGTAAAAAACTCGGGGAAATTGTAGACCCGGTCCTATAACCAGGGAAACGCTTTAAACAGGTGGTCCTAAGACCAGGTTCGACTGTAATAATAGCAAGAAGCTGATATTAATTTAATACTTTATAAAATAGTCATGATGGTATTAAGCTGACATTATGTTAACAGTTTTATTATTATAGTGAGTGATTGGAAACTCTTTATATAGATAGAATTTCATATCATTCACTACAGATCATAAAACTTGATTGATTATCAGTTTCTTATTGTCATTATCAATACTTTAACAGAGTAGTAAAACTACTGAAGAGGTGATCTCACTGAAACAAAAAATTGCTAAACTAGAAGATGAGAACAGAAACTTGCAGACAAAACTTGTTGATTTTGATGACAGCAAGACCACTATTGGTAAGAACATTGAGATTGTAGATTTAATTTAAATAATTCTTTTTTTTACTTTTCAACTCCCTGTGGAACATAGGTATTCCACAAATACATTGCAAGGCATTCTGTTTTGTGTGATTCACTTAATGATAACTCTGTTTTCCCAATCTTCTTTATCTGTGTTGCCTGATTTCTCCAAGTATAATGTAGCCTTCTCTTTTGTCACTTGCCCTAGAGATTCCATGAAACAGTAACATTGTATATGTTTAAAAAAAAAAATTAAATATATATATAATATTTAAAAAAACGTTTCTATTATATGTAAGAATGATGTATTTTTTAAGACAAAAATTTACAAAGAATTTAGTAGTACATAGTTATCATCATCATCATCATTGAGTGTTGTCTCCTTATCAAAGGTTGGCTACCTTGGAGCGCGATTCTGCTCTTTCTGTTGCTTTGATGGTGCAGGTTGTCATAGGCTGACTTGTACATCTTTTGATGTTACGCGTCCATGTTAGTCTTGGTCTGCCTCTGCCTCTTTTACTTTGTATTTTCCCTTCCAAGATTATTTTTTAGCAAGTTGCTGTGTCTTTTAACAAGCCTCCCAAAATCTGATTTGTTTTGTTTGAATTGTATTTAGTAGTTCTATTTTTATTTTTTGTTGTTTTAAGATTTCACTGTTTGTTTTCTTTTCTTTCCATCCAATTTTACCTATTTTCTATATATCCATATTTCAAAGGCTTCAATTACTTAATGCTAAATTCTTTATAAAGTTTGGTTTTAAAACAAATACAGCACATAGACACAGTAGGAGCATTTGTTTTAAAAATATATATCCCTACAATAATAGGTATCTTGTGGATTATCACCTTTTCAGCTCATATTAGAACACAATCCGTAACAAACATATTACATTTGTTCAGACTTGTTTTATAACTCTGTCTATATCTTTCTGTCATTATTCTGATCACTGACAATTATGACCTGCATAATTAAATAATGAAATAATTGTTTTAATGTTGTATTTTCTGTTCCTTGCCATTTTAGTAATTTCTTAAAAATAGTCAACAGAAAGAATATACTGCTCTCAACTTTTCTGCAGCTGAGCTAAGGGCCCAGATTGATGAACTTCAGACAGTTGTGGACACAGTACATGACCAGAAAGCAGATCTCCAGAAAGAACTTGATGCAATAAATGATGACAGATTGAAGTTTAGTCAGGTAAATATTTTAATGCTGAATTATATATAGAATTTGTTATGTGGGAACTAGTCAAATCATTTGAAACAAATAAAACTGGTATAACAGTTTTATGTATGATCAGCTAATATATAGAGTCATCAATTTGACAAATGCTAAGTTTAAGATCATTGAAGTATATAATATAATATATAATAGCTAACAAATGTAAATAAATGCAGTTAAATCCTAAGGGAAAAATTGTAAAAAAATATAAAAGATTGTCGTGTATTGATTGTTTGGGTGAAGTGACCAGTTTAGGTTTAAAGTTATTTTATTTGTTTAGTTAAGATCACCTCTCTTTTTGGCAAGAAACTCCTTTGTGGGTAAACAAGAATCTCCCCCCTCCACCATTTTAAATACCTCATTCAACATCAAACAGTGATCATTTTGGTTACATTACGAATCATTGAGAACAACAGAAAAGAAAATGTTAAAGCTGTCATCATTTCACACAATATGTTTAAGAAACATTATCAAATTATGTATCCAAACAAAATGTTTAACTCTCTCCGTACAAAGTTTTTTTGTATTGAAGCAATGGAAGAGATTTCTGAGTCAAAATTGTTCATGGTTTTAAAAACCAATCTAGATGTTGTATATCTATCTAACATATAACATATTATACATGAATTTTTAGATAGTTGAACAAGGTATTAGATTTAAATCAATAACCTAAGATATGCTGATGATACTGTACTACTAGCAGAAAATCCTAAAGATCTACAAAAATAATTAATGAAATAAATATGACAAGCAAAAAGTATGAATTAAATATAAATATCAAAATGACTAAAACTATGATCATAAACAAAGAAAATACTCAAAACCTACAAGTGGATATCAAAATTGAAGAAATAGACCTGGAGACAGTTCAGAACTCTAACTATCTTGGCCATACTATAACCAGTGATGGAAAATGTACAACTGAAATAAACAAAAGAATAGGAATGGCAAAAAGTAATTTTAATGTCATGAAGAACATCTATCTATCTATCTATTGACCTTTCGAGCCGTAACCGGCCCATAGGGCGTAGACCAAGATACACCTTCTCCTATATGAATTTTTGTTCTAGCAGTTTTCTTTAAAGATATTTATCAAATCTCGCCATCTGTCTCTGTTCTGTGCAAGCAGTTCTATCTCATTGAGGGAGCCGATTCCTGCTGCTCTTGCCTCTCTCATCAATGTTCTTCTCAGTGTCTCCCTGGGTCTTCCTCTTTTTCTTTTACCTGTTGTTTCCCATATGAGGGCTTGCTTTGCTATTCGATTATTATCTCTTCTCATCACATGTCCAACGTATGACCATCGTCTTTTCTTTATTACTGAAGATATTAGTGGTTGATTGGCGATTTCTCTAATTTCCTCGTTTGTTTTGAATTCGTTCCATTCTATACCAAGTATTTTCCTTAGACATTTATTTTCGAATGCGTTCAACTTTGTTTCTATATCTCTTGTTGTTTTCCAGCTTTCACACGCATACGTAAGGGTTGATAGTACATTTGATTTGAATAGCCTAAGTTTTGTGTTTGTGCTAATGAGTTTGATTTCCACAACTTTTCAAGGCTTCTGAAAGACATTGCTGCTTTAGCCAGTCTGATTCTAATTTCTTTGCTCGTATCCCCTTCTCGATCAATGTGACTTCCAAGATAGATGAAGTGATCGATCTCTTCTACTGGTTTGTTTTCCATGTATATTTTGTCACTTGTTGGAATTAAACTTTTCATGACTTTAGTCTTTTCATGATTGACCTCAAGCCCAATTTTGCTGGCTATTGATGATAGTTCATTTGTGTTTTCCTGCATCGTTTTTATCTGATTGCTGATGAGAACTATGTCATCAGCAAAGTCCAGGTCCTCCAAATGGTCTCCTTGTATCCATTCGATGCCTTTATTACCAGTGCAGCATTTCTTCATTATGAAGTCCATAACAATTCCAAATAACAAGGGCGATAAAATACATCCTTGTTTAACCCCAGTTTCTATTGGAAACATTCGCTCAGTCCTTCCTCTGTTCGAACTGCACATGTGTAACCATCATACATGTCTTTGATAATATTTATGATTTTTGATGGTAAGCCATATTGCTTCAGAATTTTCCACAAAGAATCTCTATGAATACTATCAAATGCTTTTTTGAAGTCGATGAAGTTAAGTACAAAAGGTTTTTGCTTTTCAATGTGTTCTCCAATATAAGTCGTAGAGTGAAAATATGAAGAACATACTAACATCCAAAAAATTAACACCAGGGCTAAAACTAAGAATAGCAAAATTTTATATCTTTTCAACATTCCTGTATGGTGCAGAAACATTGACATTAGACAAGAAAACAGAACAGAAAGTTGAAGCTTTTGAAATGTGGATATATAGAAGAATAGGTAGAATTGGATGGAAAGAAAAAAAAAACAAACGATGAAGTCTTAAAACAACTTAAAATGAAAAGAGAACTACTAAATACAATTGAGATTTTTGGGGCATGTTAAAAGACACAACAGCCTACTAAAAGTAATCTTGGAGGGGAAAATACAAGGTAAAAGAGACAGAGTCAGACCAAGACTAACATGGACGAATAACATCAAAAGATGGACAAGTCAGCCTATGACAACCTGTACCATCAAAGCAAGAGACAGAGCAGAATGGCGCTCCATGGTAGCCAACCTTCGTTGCGGAGATGGCACTAGATGATGATGATGATTAGATTTCACCAGTACCAAGATTATACAAGACATTTAAAAAGAATAATAAAATTGAGAGTGACGCACTATGCGGCTAAATGTACGCAACCAAAATCAGCAAGGCACATGCTGCATCAAAAAACGTCAGGAAAGAATTAAGAAACATAAAATTATATCTCCAAACAGAGTGTTTAAGAAATAATATAAAATTATGTATCCAAGCAAAATGTTTGAGAAATAATATAAAATTATATCTCCAAACAGAATGTTTAAGAAATTATATAAAATTATATCTCCAAACAAAATGTTTAAGAAACTGTATAAAAAATTATGTATCCAAACAAAATCATCAACTAAAAGCTACCTCTCATTGAAAATAGGTCAAAGTTAGATCTGGATAGCCTCAGAGGAGGCCTAGAAATCTTCACAAGAACAGTAGAATAAGAGTGTAGACAAAAGGGAGACAGATGAAGGAAAGTCTGGTGAAGAACAGTCAAGGCAGAGAACCATGACAAGAAGATATGCTTATACATTTATGATTATGTTATCTCAATATCTTGAATTTCCCACAGAAATGCATTTTTCTCCATACTGTTCTCTGTTGAAGTATGATTGTTTGGATGATACATGGGGTTGCTCATCATATTTGAGTTTGAATTTTGTAATAATTCATGTTGAGAATGTCATCAGCATTTGGCTAAGACAAAAATTCAGGTCAGACTTTGCAGGAGGGAATTCTGTATGCGATGATACGACTACATAAAACTAATATAGATGTTTCAAAGAGCAAGCGCTTCATTGTGTCTGTTGTCAAGTTCAAGGTCTTTGATGTCTTGAAACCACCTTCTTGGTCTGTGTCCATGATATGATATATATATTAAAAAAAGTAAAGTACCACCGTCACGCCAAGTGGCGTATAGGGAATATGGTGTTGGTGACCATAAATTTTACAGACCTTCGGCACATGATTTTTGGGGTAATGTGGTCGGTATTATGCCCGTGCCACTTTACTTTCCCAGAAAAAAATCCGGTACCCATTAAAGGCTGGGTGAACCCGGAAGCCATCGGTTGGGATCGAACCCTACCTCTTGTCCTTTGTATTCCAGTTCACTAACCACTGAGCTATCGCGGCTCCCTATGATATATATATATATATATATATATATATATATATATATATATTAAAAATGATAATGACTACATCACCCAAATATGTGGCATGGTTATGGAAAAATGTGATCAGCATATTCCCCACATGCCTAACAAGGTATAGAGGGAACCTTTACTTTTCTTTACTGTGATAAGGGAGAAATGGAGAGACATAATCGCCAGCCCCTGACAATACCTAGCATGGTACCTGATGATAAATCTTAGACTTTAGAACATTTCAGCAACTAACAATGTGTCCATCTCGATCATTCATACTGTTCCTTTGAACGCGTTGCATTCTGTGAATATGATGCTCCTTAACATTCACACTGTTCTATTGGATGTGCTTCACTCTGTACAAACGGCACACAGCTCATAAGGGACACTTCCAGGTCACCGTAATGGCCATCATGGGCAGCATAATCACCATATGCCCATGCCAAATCCATGTGAACTTCATGATCAGTGAGCATGCCACAACAATAAATGCTGTCCCAACAAATAAAGGCAGGCCTGCACTTTGGTAAGACACTCAATCCGACTGCAGTAGAGCTTGTAGCAAATTTGCTGTCAAAAACAGACAGTTCATATATTCGGTGGCTGGGTAGAGCTGGGACCCGGTACCTGAAAAATCATTCATGTTACATTTTGTATGAGCATCAAAGAACTAAAATTATTGCTTCACATTAACATTATTTTAGACTTTTTATTTTTACTTCAGTGTTTGTGCTAGACTTAAAAAAACTTTGGAATTATTCATAATTTTTTTTCTGTCTTATTTTATATTTATTTATCTGTCTTGTTTATTTTATGTTATTGTTTTTTATGTAATTATATTTATTAGATTGTCTTTTGAATGTCTTTTTTTTTTTCTCAGCAAGATCAGTCAGAAAAATTCACTTCACTTGCAACAGAAACTGAACGCTTGCGAGCTCAATTAGAGCAAGCAGCTGCAAGGATCTCGGAACTAGAAGGCATCATTATGGTATCTGAAGAGAACATTGCCAGACTAGAAGAGCAAAAAGATGGTAAATAAATATATATATATATATATATATATATATATATATATATATATATATATATATATATATATACGTGCAAATTAGATTAAAAAAAAATTTTACGTGAAAAAACTATGTATATATATATATATATAATTAAAAAAAATTGTGCCTGATTTGTTGCAAGAAACTATTGGCTTTTGTTATTTGTTAGAAGTAACTGTTAAACACACATTTAGTAGCGTTAAATATTACAGTTGAAAGATTTAAACTTGCTTTTCTTAAGCAAAATATATAATTAGTTCTCATATTCTAGATCATATAAGCTATGGCCTTAACAGTAATATAGGCAGTCATTTTTTCACTCTTGTTGTAGCATCTGAAAAAGAGAAAGCTCATTTGTTCCAAGAAATTCAAACCTGGAAAGAAAACGAGGAGCTTGACAAACAGTCCAGATCTATATTAGAGCAAGAACAGGAAGAGCATCTAGCAACGGTATGTTCCTGACACTTATGTTTAACTCTAGATTATGATACCTCTATGTAAGTCACGATTTCACAATACCATCATTAAATTGACTACCATTTAAATGGTACATTTGGAGTTCCGGAAATAATATTTTCTTTCAACTTTTGCCACACAGCTGTGTGTTTACCCAAGCAGACACACAGGAATTGGATTCTGTAATTATTTTCTGGGTTACGTTATATTTATGGGCTTGAAATTTCAAATGCATGGCACCGTAGCTGCTGGAGGTGTTATGTTGTCTATTCTCATATAAGCCATCATGTCCATCAATCCACTGCATGTTCAGCCCCCTCAAAATCTTGTTCGCTGTCTATCCCGTGTTACAAATGGCCATCTGACAAGATTTCCCACGCCATAAGGAAAAAAAAAATTTCTTGAAAATTGGCGAAATGTATTTTTTTTTTAAATGCCCCCTTTTCTACAATGCTCTAATACTTTTTGCAACGCCCTTGAAAAAAAAAATCCAATATCAAAGGAAACAAATCCAATGCTCAGGGGTCACTGGAAGTAGTAATTAGGAAAGTATAGGAAGGAGGCAATGTTTGTCCGCAGGAAACTGCCAGATTTCAAGAATTTTTATTTTAAGGGTGGTACTTTTTATGACAGTATCATAATCTCTAGTTAATGCTAAACTGAATGTACATTCTGTACCTTTAAATGGCATGTCCAGTTTCAAAATTGCAACAGTTGGTTCTACAATTTTTTTTTTTTTTTTGGCTCACTAATGCCTTCTTAGTTGTGATGATGGATTTTGTTTGGGTTGTGACTGATATTGACCCTGTCTCATCATCATCATCATCATGCGCCATTCTGGTTGGCGTAGGCGATCATGTCCATCCACAATCTTCTATCTACAGTACATTGTATCAGTTCTGTTGTTGACTGTTTTCCATGCCATGACACCAAGCTATCTAGTATTTTCTCTCTTTGTCGTCCGCAATCTCGCTTTCCTTGTATTTTGCCTGTTGTAACCAAGTATTCCAACTTTCCTCTTCTCATGATGTCGCCAAAAAATGTTGATTGTTTCTTTCTGATGTTTTTTTAGGAGCTCTCTTTTTGTGTTGGCCTTTTTGAGAACTTCCTCATTTTGTCTTTTTAGCTGTCCAGGAAACTTTCAACATTCTTCTGAGAAATCCCATCTCTGTGACCTCTAACCGTCTTTTCATTTGTTTGTCTACTGTCCATGATTCGCTTCCTTAGGTCAGAATTGGTTCTATATAGCACAGATGAACTCTCTTTCTCACTTCTATTGACATTGATTTGTTGAACAAGATATTTTTCATTTTCTGAAATGCTATTTTGGCCTGAGCTATTCTGCTTTTTATTTCTATGTTGCATCTTCCATCTGATATTATTATTGTGCCCAAGTATTTGAAACGCTGCACTTGTTTCAGATTTGTCCTGTTTATTTTTATGCTGCAAGATGGTAATGATTCTTTCTTTGATATGACCATTACTTATGTTTTCTTACTATTCAGACTTAGACCTTTCTTGTTGCATTCTTTTACTATTATGTCTATCATTTCTTGTAGTTCATTCTCTGTCTCTACTATTAAGATTGTGTCATCCGCATATCGCAAATTATTTATGTTGTGACCTGTCTCAAGACAATGTTAATTTTTGAAAATTGACAACAGACTACCCAACATCACACAAAGTAGGTGCTAGTTGTTTCTGAATATAATATTGGTGAACCTAGAGAACAGACAATTGTAGTACAAACAAAATCATTGTTAGGATCATCGTTCTATCAGTAAAAAATGTTAAAATGAAGACCACTGCACCTACATCTGATATGATATTTATTTTCTTGAAGTCACTTCCTCTTATACTTATTCAAGTGTTGATGGAAGTAAAAGTTCTAGTTCTTCCTTTTCCTGCAGATTCAGTTATTGTTGCTTGATGCTAGTATAAAGTTTCATTGATGTTCTTCCATCTTACTCTGCTTTGGACGCTGCTTCTTTCACCTCTTCTTAAATATAACTTGTATGATCTGCTATCACAACCATCTTATTTGTTATGTGACACTAGTAGAAATGTCATAAAAAAATATTTACTTATTGGGGTTGTCAGAAAATGTTTCATTTAAAATTACCTCAAGTAATCATCAGATAAATCAGTTGTGACTAGTTTTGTATATTTATTTGTACTCATAGATATCAGAGCTGACAAGTACTTTGCTTGGAGAACAGAATGTAACTAAACAACAAAAAGATGAAATAAATCAACTACTATCAAAATTATTAGACTTGGAGGAGCAGAATAAAGAGATAGTCTTAAGACTAGCAGAATCCAGAGAACAGCTCGAGCAAGGACAACGGCAGAAGGTTAGTGCCCTGGGCTGAAACTCCTGCTTTGTGGGTTTGTATTAGATTTATCTTTACAGTTTAATCTGGTGAAAAACATAAACAATAATAGCCTGATACTTGGGGTTTTTACTAGACTCATCAACTTTTTATTTCAAACTTCAGATTAATCAATAGTGTAGGAAAGATTTATGTATTGCACAATAAAGCACTTATGAACACAATATTAATACTTCCTGAATTTGGTGGATGCAGCAGTAGAAGTTGTAAAGAGACCTTTTATTCCAGTAAGCTAGTCTAGTTTTGCTTGTGCTGGCAGCAATTCACCTGAAATATTATTTTCATGACTTCCTCAACTCTTTCCAGACTTGGGTTTTTTTTTTTTTAGGTTTGGACCAGATTAATTTTCAGTTTAGAAAAATGCCGTCACATACCTCTTACATTTGACAATTTCACTCAATAATATAGATAAATGTGGTACATGTCATATTCATCACAAGACAGGAAAATGGTTAAAGAAAATGAAAGTAACAATATATTGATGATATATAATTATCTGAAGTGAAAAATATATTATAAATAATATAAAATATTAGAGGGAGATCATTTTCTATTTAAAATACTGTATTTCCTCCACCTTTTTGTTCTATGGTTAGACATGTTGCTCTCCATTTTTATTCTTGAAATTTTACACAGAGTAAGTATCTAAAGTTCTTCAAAATGCAGTTTATTTGATGCATTTATGCCCAGAAGTAATGAAATTATGTGTTAGAAGTAGATGTGGGTGTGGCCATCATTTGTCAGAAATAAACACATAATTTAAACTGTAAATTATTGAACGTCTAAACACATAGCATGTCTGTATCAGCAGTAGGTGGAAATACTAGCAAAACCACTTCTAGGTATTGAATGCAAGTCCTTCCATAATCATGTCTCTCCGTAACTTTTTATTTTTACAGTCATTTATCATTTCTGTTGTTGGTCTGGGTGGTCTAGAGGTAGGCTGACAGCCACTAGACAGACAGCTCCTGGATTTGTATCCTGCTATAGACAGTAAGAATAGTCAATGGACATTTTTTTACTTTGAATCTGTGGTTTCTCATGCCTATAATCTTTGGGTTGTGAGATCCAAGTTTTGCCCTCTCTGATAATGGTGACAAACAGGAAGTCCTGTGTGTACACATGTAAATTAAAGAACCCTTGACAGTTCAAAAGTTGAAAAGAGTAGGCCAAAATGGTTGCTACCAAGGCAGAATTGTTAAGCAAACCTACCTATGCCAAAGACAAATGTGTCTGGTTAAAAGGTGCAGATGTCTTGGCTTTGCTGTAAACTAGTGACATCAATTTTTCCATCAAACCATTGACTGAGACTGTTTATTATTTGTTTTTCTGTGTTTCTCCCTATCACCTCTTCCCTCAATTTTTCCAGTTGTTCCCTTCTCATTAAATAGGAAATGATGATTGTTTCCTCCTGATGTTGATAATAAGTTGACTTTTTACTTTGGCTTTATTTAGAGCATCCTCGTTTATTTTTTTTTTTTTACAGTCTTGGTATTTTCACCATGCTTCTATACAAGCACATCTTTCTGCCCACCACAAAGTGGGTCTTGTCTGTTGTCACATTGTCCAGGATTCACTGCAGTTGATCAGTTCAGGCATGACACTGAAGAGCTCTTTTTTATCTACTTTATCATAATGAGTTGCATATCTTTATAATTCTTTAGGATGCAGCCACTATCTGAACCTAATGCACTTGACCTCTGTTTTCTTCAAACTTAAGCCTTTTCTTCAAGCTCTCAACTCTCCTTTGTTTCTTTTCTATGTCCAGGCATTTCCTGCTACATCATTCCCAGCCATGGTCATCATCATCATCATTGAGTGCCGTCTCCGCATTGATGCTTGGCTACCACGGAGCGCCATTCCACCCTGTCTCTTGCTTTGATGGTGCAGATTGTCATAGGCTGACCTGTCCATCTTTTGATGTTACTCATCCATGTTAGTCTTGGTCTGCCTCTGCCTCTTTTACCTTGTATTTTCCCCTCTAATATTACTTTTATTAGGCTGTTGTGTCTTTTAACATGACCCAAAAATTTCATTTGTCTTGCTCTAATTGTGTTTAGTAGTTCTCTTTTCATTTTTAGTTGTTTTAAAACTTCCTCGTTTGTTTTCTTTTCTTTCCATCCAATTCTACCTATTCTTCCATAAATCCACATTTCAAAGGCTTCCATTTTCTGTTCTGTTTTCTTGTCTAATGTCAATGTTTCTGCACCATACAGGAATATTGAGAAGATTTTGCTATTCTTAGTTTTAGGCCTGGTGTTATTTGTTTTGATGTTAGTATATTTTTCATGGCATTGAAATTACTTTTTGCCATACCTATTCTTTTATTTATTTCAGTTGTACATTTTCCATCACTGGTTATAGTATGTCCCAGGTAGTTGTAGTTCTGAATTTTCTCTAGATGTATTCCTTCAACTTTGATATTTAATTGTAGGTCTTGAGAGTTTCCTTTGTTGATGATCATAGTTTTAGTCTTTTTGATATTCATATCTAGTCCATATTTTTTGCTTGTCATGTTTATTACATTAAGTAATTGTTGTAGATCTGTAGGATTTTCTGCTAGTAGTACAGTATCATCAGCATATCTTAGGTTATTGATTACCTTCCCATTAATGTTTAGGCCTGGCATCTCTGTGATGTTTTTAAAGATTTGCTCAGTGTATAAATTGAACAAGCTTGGTGATAGGATGCGTCCTTGTCTTACTCCTCTTTTTATATCAATAGGTGTAGAGTTCTCCTTGTTATATTTTATTATTGCTGTTTGCTCCCAGTACAAATTACATATCAGTCGTATGTCTGTGTCATCCAGATTTATATCTTTTAGGCAATCTATAAGTTGATTATGGTGTATTCTATCAAATGCTTTGGTGTAGTCTATGAAGCAGGCATATAATGGTTTGTTTACTTCTATGTACTTTTCAATCAATGTCCTCATGCTGAATATGGCTTCTTTTGTCCCACTGTTTTTCCTGAATCCGAATTGCTGCTCATCTAATTCAGTATTGATTTTATTCTGAATCCTTCCCTGTATAACTTTTAGTAAAATTTGTGTTACCTGGCTCATTAGGCTTATTGTTCTGAAGTCATTGCATTCAACTGCACCATTCTATTTAGGCAATGCAATGAAAGTTGATTTTTTTAGTTCATTTGGCATGTATCCTGTACGGTATATGTCATTGCATATGTCTGTGTTCACTTCAGTGCCAAAATCTTCTACTGCCTGTATCATCTCTATCTGTATATTGTCAGGTCCTGCTGCTTTTCCCTTTTTCATTGTTTTTATAGCTTTTTCTAATTCAGATTTTAGGATTTTATAGCTGGATGTACATTTTATAAATGGTTTTTTGTCCCTTTCAACATGAAATAATTATGTTATGTATTCCTGCCATCTATCGATTATATCTTTGTTGTCTGTTAGCTTTCTTCCCTCTTTGTTTGCAATACATCCGTTTCCTGCAGCTTTTTTGTCTTTATTAGTCATTCTTTTTATTTCTGTGTGCATTCCTCTTAAATTTTGTTTACTTTCCATAGTTTCAACTTCTAGACATCTTTGGTTGAGCCAGTCTTCTTTTGCCTTTTTGCACATTTTTCGTATTTCATTATCAATTTCCTTGTATCTGGCAGTGTTCTTCACTTGTCTTCTCTCTCCATTTTTTCTAGAATGATGTTGTCAGTTATCCATTTTCCTTTTTGGGTAAGGTAATGCAGGACTCTTGTATGCTGTTTTTTATGCATTGCCATTTGGTTGCGACTTTTTCTTCAGGATTTTCTCTTCTGTACTGCTCAATCCCTTCTTTTAGCAGCTTCTGATATGTGTTCTTTACTTGTACAGTATAAGTTTCTTTTACATCTTTCTGATTTAAAGCTGTTGTATCTATTGGTATTGCTGAATTAGTATTTTGTTTCTTTCTCTTTAATTTGATTTTCATTTTAATCATTACAGGATTGTGATCTGAATTAATATCTGCTCCTGGATAGGTTTTGGCTTTCTTGACGCTGTTCCGGAATCTGTCTTTTATCATTATATAATCTATTTGATTCCTCTTTCTATCTCCAGGGCTTTTCCATGTGTATAATTTCCTTTTCTCTTGCTCAAAGTAGGTGTTACATATTATCAGCCTGTTTTCTTCACAAAATTGAATTAATCTTTCTCCTCTGTTATTTCTTTTTCCTAAACCATGATTTCCTATAATGGTCTTATATCTGTCTTTTCCTATTTTTGCATTCATGTCACCCATTACAATCAAGATGTCTGAAGATTTCACTTGCTTTATAACTGTATCTAGATCTTCATAGTATGCTTCTATTTGTTCATCTGTATAGTCTTGAGTGGGTGCGTATATCTGTATTATTACTATGTCAAATGGCTTTGCCCTGATTTATGCCATGGTCATAGGAAGGAGATTTCTATAGTTTTTTTAAAATGACATCCTTATAGAGAGAATGATGTTCTGATTTACATTAGGATATTTGAAGATGTGTTAAAGGTCTATTTATTTGAAACTGGAGGTAGATAATTCAAATCTTTAAACATCACTAAGTGAACTTGAGTATACTTCATTAGTTATGATCTTGTGTGACGTTCTGAATTATGGGAGAGTCAAGTTCAGATTTACTTGCTAAATACTTGAGGACAGGTTTAAATTGAGTACCTTTATTAGAAACTAGGAGTAGACCAATGCAAATAAAAAAAATTAGCAAGTAGGCTAGGGTATACTTTCATATTCCTTTGTGGTCTGTAATTATTTATCTTTAATGATCTCACTTTGCCCTTTATTGAAAAGTATAAAATGTTATGAACTTATGAATCCACAGAATTGTAGGTTGTAGCCATAGGGTGTAGGAAGGTAATGATTTTTTTTAATCATATGGTTTTTATTGTAAAACAAGTTCTTTGTCATTCATTATGCAAAATGGGACACAAAGAAAGGTGCTTGCAGTCAATTTTTTCTGTTTTATTCATTTTTATACATGAAGTATATTTTTTCAAGAGTTCTAAATTTAATTTATTAAATCTAAACACATTTTATGAAATACTAAATTTTTAACATGTTTTATAATAATGGTACAAAAGTTATTAACAAATTTTATTCTGAGCATGGATCACCAAAACTAGTCATTAACATGTTGGCTTGCGATAAAGAGGACATGAGTTTGATTGTCAGCATGATACTCTCCTGTGGACTCACTTGGAAAAAGACATAAGTATCTGGCTCACCGAGCTGGGAAATTGATAACAGTGACACCTTCACCTCCAGATAGTTGGTAGCAAGTAATCATGATAAGTCAATAGTTTGGTAAAAATAATAGTGTCTTATATGCTGGATGCTGTTTTTGCAGAACAGCTTCTCTCGTGACTGTATCTGCCAATATTAGATGGACAGATTCAATTACGGAATGAACAAAATGTATTCCTGGTACCTGGCCTCATCCTCTTAATTATACGCTGCCTCAAATGTTCCTGTGCTGTTTTTTATTTTTAAACATTTTAACAAATATTTTTGAAAGAATAATAGTTTAGAGGGGTACTGGGTGATCTGAAAGTAAGATGTTTGCCTCTGGAGAGATGTTTGCCTTTGGAGAGATGTTGCCTCTGGAGAGGAAGCTCCTGGGTTAGAACTCCCACCACAGGCAGTGGGAAATTTAAAAAAAATAGAACCCATGGTTTCTTCTTGGCTTTACCCTCATCCAGTCTCTGGGTAGTGAGATCCGATGTCTAGCCCTCTCGGAAAACAGTGAAAAAAGGAGATGTATGTCCTGCTGTGTGCATTCGCACTCGTAAAAGAATCCTTGGCAGTTTAAAGTTGAAGAGAACAGACAAAAATGTCTTCTGTCTGGGCAAAATATTGTTAAGCAAATCTACCTATCTAAATTGAAGATGGGTGTGTCGGGTTGAAAGGTGAAGATGTAGCAGCCATGCTGTAAGCTAGTGACACAACGCATCCACGCCCACTTAACAAGTGAACGCTAAGAAGAAGGAGATAGTATAGAAAATATAGTAAAATAGTAAATCATGCTTGTATGAAGTAATATTATCTGTCTTGTGATTTATAGGAAGATATTATTGATCACCTGTAATTTTGTTAGATTCTATAATTTGATCTTTTAATGCTGCATTTTCACAAACAGCTGGACAGTTTTATTGTTTGCTTTATAGCATGTTTTATAACAATTGTAGCATCTAGCTGCAATTGAAAATATATATAATATATATATTAAATATTGGCTTTAAAAAATACTTAACTTATTCACACACAGTACACAAAAAAAATTACTGTTAAGCTAAATTGGTTGAAATCTAATTGAAGATGCATGTTCTGATTTAAGTTTACGTAAGTGATCGAACACTACCAAAAATAAAAATTTTTTTTTTAAGTAAACACTCTTGATAATAGTGCAGATGACAATTTCTAATAATGGTGGCAAAAAATTGATACAAAGTCAATGTGTATGTTAATTTCATAGCTTTAGAATGAAGGAAATTAAACATGTTTTAACATATCTAAAACTTTTAACTGTCCTGAACAGACTGTCCACAGAGTTGTGAGTAAATTAAAAGCAGGTAATTGAATTTAGTGAAAAGAAGGTAATTGGAGGCCTAGAAATTTGAGCACAAAGGACTTTTTGGGTTGAGTGTCAACAAGAGGTGCCACACCCACTGTGTGCTATCATAGTTCTCATGAAAGAAAGATTCATTGGCTTACTACTAGAGGGATACCTTTAACCATGCATGACAGTTATGTACCCCTATCAGGTGCACATTTCAACGTGATAATGACCCAAAGCATACAACTCATACCACCAAAGCATACAATCTATTCCACCACAGCATACAACTCATACAACCAAAGCATACAATCCATACCACCAAAGCATACAACTCATACCACCAAAGCATACAATTCATACCACCAAAGCATACAATCTATGCCACCAAAGCATACAACTCATACCACCAAAGCATACAATGCATACCACCAAAGTATACAACTCATACAACCAAAGCATACAACTCATACCACCAAAGCATACAATCTATACCACTAAAGCATACAACTCATACCACCAAAGCTTACAATCCATACCACCAAAGCATACAACTCATACCACTAAAGCATGCAACTCCTACCTCTAAAGCATGCATCTCATACCACCAAAGTGTACAGCCCATACTTCCACAGCATGGCAGCAAGAAAAGAATGTGACAGTTCTGAACCAACTTGAAAATGTTTAGGAACTGTTCAAGAATTATTTTTAAAAACAGCGGCACAGAGCCATTGAACATTGTAGGAAGGTAGCTGGGGGGAAAAAAAAAAACGAACTGGGACAGTCTGACTTATGATCACAACAAACATTTCTAGGAAACAATACATGCCCTTTTTTTAAAAATAAATTATATTTTTTGCCAAATAATGTGTACACACATGTATATATATATATATATATATATATATATATATATATATATATATATATATATATATATATATATACATTATGCATATATATATCTACCACTTTTCAATAGCTTCACTATATATATATATATATATATATATATATATATATATATAGTTATAGTGAAACTATTGAAAAGTGGTAGTAATGGTCAACTGACAATTACTAAATTATGGTTTAAAAAAAAATCAGCTTTTAAAAGAAACACCTCTGTTCTAAAATAAGATCAATGTAAACGATTATTGATCTTATTTTAGAAAAAAAAAAAGGTTATATCCTCAATGTCAGCAGCTTATGTAAATGAACATTAACATGTGGCATAAAGGTATACAGCTTAAGTAGGAAATCATACATGAGATATTTTCATTTCATTAACCCTTAATTACGATACCTATCTGTGAGTGACATGTTTACAATATCATAGTAAAAATTACTACCACTTTAATGTAACATTCTATCTATCTATCTGTTGATCTTTCGAGCCGTAGCCGGCCCATAGGGCATAGACCCAGAGATTCTTTCTCTTATCTAAATTTTTATTCTAGTGGTTTTCAATCCTTGTAAAGATCTTTTATCAAATCTGGCCATTTGTCTCTGTTCTGTGCAAGCAACTCCTATCTCATTGAGGGAGTCGATTCCTGCCGCTCTTGCCTCTTTGAGCAATGTTCTTGTCAGTATCACTCTGGGTCGGCCTCTTTTCCTCTTACCTGTTGTTTCCCACATGGGGACTTGCTTTGCTATTCGGTTATTATCTCTCCTCATCACATGTTCAACATATGACCATCGTCTTTTCTTGATGACCGAAGGAAGATATTAGTGGTTGATTGGTGATTTCTCTAATTTCCTCATTTGATGTGAATTCGTTCCACGCTATGCCAAGTATTTTCCTTAAACATTTATTTAAAAATTATTGGCAGCGGTGGGATTTGAACCCACGCCTCCGAAGAGCCTAGTGACTTAAACCAGCGCCTTAAACCGCTCGGCCACGCTACCTTGTTGTACGCTACCTAATGTAACATTAGGAGCTCTAAAAATAGTATTTTCTTTGAACTTTTAACACACAGCTGTGTGTTTACACTAGGAGAGACATGGGGACTTGGATTTCTTGGCTTAGGTTGATTTATGACCTGAATTTAACTGCATGGACTGGACATGTTACAATGTCTATCTGCACAGTCGCCATAAGTCCATCAGTATGTTTGGCTATCTCATAGCAATATTTGCTGCATTTCCCAAATTACAAAGGGTTGTTTGATGTCAGCTGAGGAAATTTCCATGGTCACAGGGTGGAAAAAAAAGGGGAAAATGATCAATTTCTTGAAAATTTGTGATTTTTATTTTTTGTGGGATTGTGCAAGATTGTACCTCATGAAAAAGGGGGGGGGGGGTGTATATATGATCCCACATCAGTAGAAACAAATCCAACACTCATGGGTCACTGGAAGCAGGAATTATGAAGATACACAGAAAGGATGGATGTTTGACCGTGACAAACTGTCAAATTTTGAAGAATTTGTTTTTTGATGCCGTAATTTTTGCGATGGTATCGTAATCTAGGGTTAAAGCATGCATGACCTATTTTTAGAGTGCATAAATTATCTGCTTCTTAAAAATGCAAGTTATTTGTTGCATTATAAAATAATGGATTAAAAAGTCTATGTTTTAAGCATATATATTGTATTGATTAACAAGTGAAATCACATGATCCTTTATATTAATAGATAAATCTTAACTTGTGGGTAGTGGAGGTGTGAAGCTTGCAAATTAACCCATTATTATTGCTCTCACTTCTATTTTATAAACCATTCGCATAAACAATGGGCACAATAAATTTTTCATTAATAGGAAATCACATTTAAAAAAAAATTTTCACAAAGAAAAATATGCTACATTTGAGATATAACGCATTGTTCATTTAAATATGGGGATTGTGTGATTAGGAACAGCAAACGTAATGTTTTAATGTCTGGAATTAATGATTTGTTGTGCCCTAGCAAGGCTTTATTTTAACACTCGACCTTGAATGTTCAAATGAATGAGGGTTGTAGGACAGCCTACTTTGTTTGCAGGTTGCCATGGATGATGAACTGGGCTCCACCGCTGAGAAAGCAAACAGTCTTCAGCTTCAGGTAAACCTTCAGAAGGAAGAGAACTTGCAGCTGGGACAACAGATAACAACGATGAAGCTAAGTCTTACTACAGTTCAGTCTGAGCTGGATGCTTCAAACACACAGCTTGAAGCCTTGAAAGATGAACTCGGTGAAGAAATAGATAAATTGCGCAGCAAAATCAACAGTCTTGTCCAGGAGTTATCTCTAAAGTCATCATCTCTGGAAGAAGCGTTGTCTGAGCTGACAACTGTCAGTGATCAGAATAGAGTTTTGAAATCATCTTTAGAGGAAAGCACAGCTCACTGTAAGGAGTTGGAGCTTCAAGTTAAGCAGCTGACTAGGGAGAGGGATATGTCCACAGAGGGACAAAATGTTCAGGGGAAAGAGTTCAACGACAAGATTCAGACTTTACTCACTCAGCTTACTGAGCTGGAAGGTGAGCTTTCTGCCCAGCAGAAACATTCCAGTGAGCAACAATTAAAGGTTTCAGAGCTTTCTGCTAACTTGGAATATAAGGAGAAAGAGCTGATGTCTGTTTGTGAGAGTCTAGAAGTTATGAAAGAGTCTTTTCTGAAAACACAATTGGAATTGAATGATAGAGACAGTGAATTGAAGGCCACAGTGTACAGTTTAGAATCAGAGAAGAGTGCAAGAGTTAAATGTGAGGAACATGTGACTAATATTTCCACTGAGCTCAATAATCTGAAAGAAACTCTGTCTGAGAAGCAGGAGATGATGAAAAGTATTGAAGCAGAAAGAAACACTTCTGTAGAATTAGTAAACACAGCATTAACTTCATTGACAAGTGCGCATCAAAGTGTCCTTGAGAAAAATAGTGAGTTACAATTATTGCTAGAAAACAGAAACACTGAGATAGTTGTGGCGAAACAAAACTATGACCATGTGCAGCAGGAAGTAGAAGCATTATCTCATCAGCTTGAAGCCACAGCCTCTGAGGTAAAAGAACTTCAAACTGTTAACAAATCCCTCCAGGAGCAACTGACTAGCTACCAAGAACAACTCTCTCTAAAGTCTCAGTCGTTTGATGAAGATTCTCACCATAATAAACAACTTATTGAGAATTTGCAGGAGAAAAATGAATCTTCTGAAGAACAAATAACATCTTTACAGCAGCAGTTGGCAAGTCTGAAGAATGAACTAGAAGAGACTAGTAGTGCAAGTGTTGAAAAAGACACTCATATTTCCATCCTGAATGTGGCTATGTCTGACCTTGAAAAAAGCCAGGACAGCCTCCAGGCAGCCCTACAGAATCTCCAGGCAGAGAAAGCCCAGCTGGATCACCAGGTGAGGACTGTATGTGAAAGTAATCAGCTTGCCTTACAGAATGTTTCTCATCTCCAGACATCGCTTGAGTCTGTCCAGTCCGACAAGCATGCACTTCAGTCCTCTATTGACACATTAAATGCATCACTAACTGAGAAGACTTTGCACTTACAGTCTCTTTCTGATAAATGCACCACACTGGAACAGTCTTTCTCAGAGAAAGAGCATGAAAGTTCAGAAATATCCCATAAACTCTCCACCTTACAATCCTCTATAGATGAGAAGCATGCTGAATGGTTGTCCAAGTGTGAATCTTTAGACAGTTTGCAAGTTTTGTATAACCAAGAGCATGAGAATCTAGTGTCTTGTTCACTTAAGTTAGAGACTGTTCAGAATGACCACCAGCATGCACAAGAACTCATTAACACTTTGCACCAAGATCTTGAGGCAGAACATAATAATTTTGTTTTAGCTTCAGAGAAATGTCAGTCCCTTGATAGTAGCTTAGATGAAAGAAAGTGTGAAATCCTGAGATTAACTGAGTCACTGAATTGTTTGCAAGAAGAGTTCAGAAATTTGGAAAAAAATTCATTTATTGAACATGAGAAAGTTCTTGCTTTATCTTCTGATCTAGAATCTGAGAAGGAGATGCACTCTAAGTTGTCTCAACAGCTGGAAGACACAAGAAAGGAGTTAGAAAATTCAGGGAATAAATTTAATGAGTGCTCTGCGAAGCTTGAAGAAGAGATAAATGAGACTGAGTCATTGAAGAATAAGCAGGCAGAAAGTGAAGCTCACAAAGAACAATTAGCTTCAGAGCTGCAATCCAGTTATGCCAGGATTAAAGAGTTGTCAACAGAGCTGGAAGACAAAATTTCTTCCAATGAAGATCTCAAAAACAAGCTTAATTTATCAGCAGCTAATTTAGAAGAAAGGACTGCACAAATTTCTGAATTACTCTCACAATCAGACATAGTTTCTTTTGAAAACATGTCCCTAACCTCAAAGCTGAATATAAATTGTAAATTGTTAGCCAAAGCTCATTCACAATTAGAAGAAAGAGGTTTGGAACTTTCATCCCTGAAACAGAGATTGAGTTTAAAAGAGTTGGAGTGTGAAAATCTCACAAACATTGCGGATACAAACACTTCCTCAATGAGCTCAGAGATTGAAATGTTTAAAGAAACTGTGATCAAACTGAAGAGAGACCTCGGTGATAAACTAGAGGAGGCGAATCATTTCAGAAGTGCCTTTCAAGATGCTTCCTCTAAATTGTCTGTGTTGTATGAACAACTAGAATCTGCTGAAAAATGTGCTATGTCCACAAAGGAAGAGTCTGATAACATTATTGCTGATTTGAATGTACAGATAGAAGCATATCAGTCTTCTCATCAAAGGGCTGAAGAAATATGCAAATCTCTGGAACAGGACAATGACAAACTGAAGTCTGATTTTAAAAATTCAGAAGAAATGCACGCTATTCAGATTCAACAATTTGAATTAACCATGGGAAAACTGAAATCTTCATATACTGCTGAAATGGAAGCTTCTAAAACCACATTTGCCAGCACCAGCGATGAATTGAACAGGAAAATTGAGGCTTATAGAATGGATTTAATCTCTTCTGAAACTGTGCTCAATGAAAAAGACCATGAATTGAAGAACTGTAGGTTGCTGATAAATGAGCTCAATAACAGTTTAGCTGACAAGGAAACAGAGATTAATACTCTGAAGACACAGAAAGAATCTACTGAGAAAGGTCTAGCAGTGTTGCAAGATCAGATTGATAAAACAGAGGAAGAGTTAGTTTCACTTCTAAAAAAACATGACCTTACCAGCAAGGAACTTGAAGACTTGATCTCTGCCCATAAAGAAAAAGATCAAGATTTCAATAATTTAGTCAGAGAGAATGAGAAGATGGAGCATAGCTTTTCAGAGTTAGTTCAAAAGTATGAGATTCTTCAGAAGGAGTTTGGAGAAGTAAAGGCTGAGAAAGTTGCTGTAGAAAATGAGCAAGTGCAGACAACTAAAACTGTCTGTGAACTAACTGAGCAACAGGAAAGTTTGAGAGTTGAGCTTCAGTGCCTTAAGGATATGCTAACCAGTAAAGATAATGAGATTGCTGTGTTGAGTGAGAAGCATATAAAAGCAAGTGCAGAATTCAGTAGCTTGACTATTTATTGTGACAATCTAGCACAAAGTAATCAGTCTGTTATGAATACTGTTGAAGATCTTGAAAAACAATTGACATCACTGTCAGCAGAAAACAGTGCCTTATTAACAGACAGTAATGAAAAGCAATCATTATATACCTCATCTAAATGTAGTTTAGAAAATCAGCTTCATGAGAAGGAGTGTATTATATCTAATACTGTTTTGGAACTTCAAGACTTGTGTTCAATCATTCCATATTCTTCCAGTCAGAATATTCCTGACTCCATTGACAACATAATTTTGTCTTTGAGGCATAATATTTTGTCCTTGAGTGAGAAAATAAAATTAGATGAGGCAAACATCAAAAGCAGGGACTTACAAATTAGTGAGTTAAAAGAAGCACTCGTAGATAGAAGCAGTGAGATTGATACCTTGATTGATAAGATGAAAGTTACAGAAGCAGGCCATGTTGAAGAAAGGAGTGGTTTGCAATATGAACTAGACAAAATGCAGTCAACAATGGAACGTAAAGATCAAGAAATAGCATACTTGCAAGAGAGCATTCATCGTACGTCAGCATCCAGTGACGAGCAAATCACAAGCTTTACTATTCTTTGTGATAATCAACAAAAACAAATTTGTGAGCTCAGTGAAAGTGTTCATCAGCTCAATTCCTTAAATGGCACTTTAGACAAGAGTTTGAAAGAAGAAACAGCATTGAAGGTTGAAGGTCAAGCTCTTTTTATTGAAATGGAGAAGTCATATCAAGAGGCAAATAGCATCTCGAAAAAAGTTCAAGGAGAAAAGGACAGTCTTCAGAAAGAGCTGCAAGGTTTATTAGAACAGAAAGAATTTGCTGAGGGCAGTCACAAAAAGGCTGAAGAAAAATTGCTGTCTGAGGTAGAGTTTCAAAAGAAACAGAATGAAGAACTGGTAAAGGAGCTTGAGACCTCTGCCATTACCATTAATACCCTCACTGTTGAGGTGAACACTCTTAAATCTAGCTTGACAGCAGCTAGTGCTGAAAGTTCTGGATTTGAAGAAGCTCTTGAAGCAGCAAACAAAAATATCTTTACCCTGGAGTCAGATAATGCTCATTTGCAGAAGTCACTCGATCAACTGCAGGTAATGCTGGACAATTTTCAACAAAAGATGAAAGAAACTGTTGAGTCCCTGAAGGAATCTGTGGAAGGTAAGACCGAAAAAATAGCAGACTTGGAGACACTGATTGGAAATAAAAACCAAGCGATACTGAACTTAGAACAAGATATTATCAATAAAAATGAGACGATCTCTACTCTGGAGAATCAAGTTAACCTTCAGAATGATGTTGTCGCACAACTTCAAAAAGAAATTGTTACCACCACAGGAAATTTACAAAATGCTGAAGAGATGAATATGCAGAATAAAGAGAGAATTCAAGCCTTGTTGAAATCTTTACAGGATGTTACAGCATCTAGAGATAGTATTGAAAAGGAATCTGCAGCTCTGCAGAAAAGTGCTAGAGCGCATCTTGCCAATGTTAGCTTTTCACATCAAAGGATTGTGGAACTGGAAGAGCATTTTGAAAGTTCAGTTCTGCAGTTGAAATCTACAGAGGAAGAGCTCATTTCAGCACAACAGAGAATGGCTTCATTGGTGGAGACTGTTGATAATTTTAGTAAAACAAATGAAGAGCTTAAGTGTGAAAATGAGAAGCTTAATTTGACAATTCAAAAGAAATTGGAGCTGTTAGAGCATCTTGAGGAGAGGTTAGCAAAATTTGAAGATGAACTTTTTGACAAAAATGCAGTATTGAAGCAGAGAGAGCAACAACTTGAGAAAACTGCTGTAGAGTTACAAGAAAAATCTGAGAGTTACAGCAAAGGTTTAGAAGAGGTTAAAAATGTAAACAAGAGCCAGGAAAGACTGCTTGAAAGTCTCAAACAGGAACTGAATATTGCCAATAAAGATGTGAGCATAAGACAAGAAATTATTGAAAAACTGCAGCAAGAGCTTCAAAAAGTTAATGAAAAGCTTGAAGGAGTTACAGCTAAATTTGAGGAAACTAAAGAAGATCTCGAAAAGGGCAAAAAAGCCCACAATAAGTTAACATTTGATTTTGAAAATATTAGAAGTTGTTTGGAGACAAAACAAGAAGAACTCTTGGAAGTAAAACACTTATTAAACAAAGCAAATGAAGAATCAGAAAGGAGATCCATAAATGTTGAACAAAAACAGTCTGAGCTTGAAATAGAAAAATTAACGTCAACAGAATTAACAAGCTCTCTTAACAAAGCAACAGAAATGTATAAAGAGCTGTCATTTGACCTAACAGAAAAGCAGAAAGTTTTAGAAAAAGTGGAGTCTCTCTTAAAGGATGTCACAAGAGAACTACAGAGCAAAACCACAGAACTCAATGATCAGACCCAGGCTTATGACAGCACAAAGAAAGAGTATGAAGCGGTTATTGAAGAGTTTGCAGAAAAACAGAAAATTAATGCAACGGCTATAGATGAACTAAGCAATAAGGTGGTTTCACTGGAGGAAAATCTGCAGAGTAGAAATGAAAGTCTGCAAACAGCACTGGCAGCTGCAAACAGCAAGTCAGAAGAGCTCCAGGAACTACATCAGAGATGTGAAGCATTAAATCTTGATCAAGAGCAGCAGAACCGTCATATTTCAGAACTCAACAAACAGTTATCACACCAGCTGGAGGATTTAAAAGAGAAAGATTCTGATCACACAAAACTGGTTGCAGAGAAATCCCAGCTTGAAGTTCAGTATGCACAAGCAAGGGAGGAAATATCTGGCCTAGAAGAAGTGAAAATTGTTTTGAATAATCACACACAAGAACAGCAAAAAGTAATTCAGAAATTAACTTCTGAGTTAGAGAATGTGACCAGCGAGTTGTCATTGAAGCAAGAAGTTTGTGATGAGTTATCAAGAGAGCTTTCTGCCATACAGACTGAGTTTTGCGAATTCAGAGTTTCTTTCACAGAAAATCAGACATCGTTTGATGAAATTAAATCTAAGTTGCATGATGAATACAACCTTGTGTCTAGTAAACTTGATCAGTGTTTGCAAGATATTGAACATTACAAAATGATTCTTGCTGAAAATGAAAGAATCCTTGTAGATAAAGACTTACAGATTTCAATACTGAAGGAACAAATGGTTTCTCTCTCTGAGTCCCATTACTCAGATCTATCATCATTGTCGATCATGACCAAGGACAGACAGTCACAAGAGAGACAGCTAAACAAATTACAAACAGCAAAAGAAAGTCTTCATGAAGAAATTGAAAGCAACAAAGATGCGTTGGTTGAAATAAAAGCAAAATTAACAGAAGCTCTTGACAGTCTTCAAGAATGGAGAGAAAAGAGAGATGCTTTGGTTGTTGAAAATGAAGCTCTTCAAAGTCAGCTTGGCAGAGAAAATGAAGGGAAAAATGCACTGATGGTGGAAATTCAGATTCTCAAAGATTCGTTATCTGAGAAAGAGAAAAGTCTCCTAGAGTTTGAAGAAGAGAGAAACAGAGTTGAACATGAATTAACAGAGACAAATGTTAATTTTGAGAAGAGAGTAAAAGAGGTTGAAGAGAATTGTTCCTTATTGAAATCTAGTCTCATTGACAAGGACAGAGAGCTGCAAGAACAGCAAAACGTTAATTCATATCTTCAACAAGACAAAGAGAAGCTTGATGCAGATTTCTTAAAAATTCTCAAAGAACTGGAGGATTTGAAACTGACACTTCTAGCACAAAATGACACAATTGTAGTATCCAGCTCACAGCTTGAACAGGCACAAGAAGAGAACCTAACCTTGAAGTCACTCTTAGGAGAAAGAGACCAAGAGCTTCAGACCAGACATGCAACCATTGATGATCTGCAGTGTTGTGTACAATCATCACAGATTTACAGAGACGAGCTTCAGATGATTCTGGCCAAGAACAGAGAAGAAGCAGATGTCCTCAAGCAAGTTAACACTGATCTGCAGACACAAGTGAGTGACCTTGATCTTCTTGTTAACAGTATTAGAAAAGAACTTGAAGATAAATGTAAAATCTTAGATGAGGTGGTGGTATCCCAGAAAGACATTTATCAAAAAGCAAGCATTTATTCATCTGCCTTGGAAGATGCAAAACAACAAATAGTTAGTTTAGAGAAACAGCTATCTGAAATAATGACTGCAAATGAAGAACTAACATCCTCAAAGTTTCAAATGGAAAGTACTTTGGATATACTCACTGAGAATACCAATTTGCTTGATGATCAGAAGACGGAACTTGAGAATTCTCTAGAGTTGGAAAAATCTGCTCACAACAGTTTGCAGACAGCTTTTTCAACTCTGAGGGAAAAATGGGAAACAATGAAGAAGGTATATGATGAGCAGGTGATCGAGCTAAACATGAAGTTAGAAGAGGCTGCTTCACACAAAGTCCATCATGAGCAACAGTTGAAGGAGCTGGAAACTAGAAATGTGGAATTGATTCAAGAAGTTGTTTCTCTGCAACAGTCTGTTCTGTTATTGTCAGTAGAAAAGGAGACATTGTGTGCAAGCGTGGAGGAGAATAGGACCAGTATGCAGGAAGTTCATGACGATTTACAAAATAGAGTTGAACAGTTAGACCAGAATTGTTTAGTCAAGGATAATTTAGTGTGCACGTTACAAAGCAAATTAGAAGACTTTCAGTTGCAGGTAGGGCTGCTGGATGAAGAAAAGGAGCATCTTGTAAAAGAAAAGAGTGAAATAGCTGACGCCTTGCAGATTAAGATAGAACTTATTCTGTCAGAGAAAGCTCAGCTTGATAAAGAAAGGAGTGTTCAGATTGAAGAATTGCAAGCTAATGTTTTATCACTTCAGAACACAATAACTTTACTCAGTTCTCAAGTTGAACTTAAAGAACATGAACTACAGCACATCATGAGTGAGAGAAAAGAACTAGAAGACACTCTGAGCACAACTAAAGCTTCTCTACAGTCTCAGATCATAGCTCTCACTCAGGAGAAGTTGCAAGCTGATGAGGATAACATGGTGATAACCACATCCTTACAGAGTGCAGCAGATGTGTTAAGAGAGGAGTTAGAGAAGATGGTAGAGGAGCAGGGCTGGAGAGAAACTGAAACAATGACTGAGATCAAAGGTCTACATAACCAAATTGAATATTTACAGGAAAGAAATACACTTTTGACTTCAGATGTTTCAAACTGTAAGGAGGAGAATTCACATTTATCTGGTAGGGTTCAAGAGCTTACAGATAGAATTACTGAGCATCAAAATGACAAACTACAATTGGAAGATACTAATAAGGCTTTGTCTGCTCAGTTGAACAAAGCTGAGGAAAATGTGAACCAATTGGAAGAAAAGAATGAAGAGCTGTCTCAGAACTTGACAATGTCTTCAAACAAACTGAAACAGGTTTCTGCAAACTTGTGTGACACAATTGAGCATCTGCAATCATTTGTCACAGAGCAAAATGCAATAATAACAGTGCTGCAGGAAGACTCACTGAGGCAACAGGATACTGAACACTCCCTTCTAGCCATTGCTTCCTCATCTCAGAATTTGATAGCTGATGGAAAGAAGAAAATTAAAGAACTGCGTCAAGAGTTGGATAATGCCTTGAAAGAAAGTGTTGTTTTGTTTAAGGAGAAAGAAGAAATAGTGCAGAAATTGGAAGAGACAACACTAAGGTTTCATGAAGTCTCTCAGGATAAAGTGAAACTTGAGAAATCATTGGGTGATTTAGTTTCAAGTTTACAAGAAACATTGATCACTGCAACTAAAGAATTATCAGAAAAAGAAGAAGTGAATGTGGATTTACAAAAGGAAGCAGACTCATTGATAAATTTAGTTAATGAAAGAGAAAATGAGATTCATTCATTAAAAGACAAACTTCAATATGTTCAAGAAGAATATAAATCATTTGTTTCTAGTCATGATCACCAAATGAAGGATGAAATGGATAAGAATTTACAAGCAACAGATGAAATTTCTCAGCTTAAACAGGAAAACAGTACATTTCAGAGAAAGCTGCTGGAGAAGGATGAGAGATGTGAACTCTTTCAGACTGCAGTGTCTGAGCTACAAGCTCAGGTTTCACATTTTGAACAGGAACTTCAGGACACCAAAGAGCACATTGAAACAGCTCAGAATGAGAGGAAAGTGTTTGAAGTTGAGGTAGCAAATCATAAAGCAGAGATAGATGTTAAAACACAGGAAGCATTTAAATTTCAATCTGAGACCATATGCCTGCAGCAGGATATACGTGAAAAAGAAGAAACCATTTTAACATTAATGGAAGAAAATAGGCGTCTAGAAAATGAACTAGAAAAATCTTTGATTTTATTGCAGACAGAACAGTGTAAAGCAGAAGAGACTATAACATGTCATTTGGAAGAAATTTCCAGTTTAAGAGGCTCTTGCATTGAAAAATCTGAAGAGGTATTGAAACTCCATTCTCAACAAATTATCTTAACTTCTTTAGTTGAAGAGCAGTTTGAAAAACTCTTCTCCACAGAATCTTATTGTCATGTTACAGAACAAAATTTACAAAAGGAAAAAGCTGATAGCAATGATAAACTTGTGGAGTTTCAAGAAATGTTGAAGCAGTCTGGAGAAGAAAATGAAAGAATTTTAAAAGTTTCATCTCAAACAGAGCTGGAATTAGGCAGGCTGCAGCAACAGATACTTGAAATAGAGCATCAGCTTGAGGGAAAGGATGCAGAACTTAGCAGTTTAAGACTGGAATACAACTCTGTTAATGATTCTTTCATGGAATTGACATCTGAATTGAAGGATCTTAAAACAGTTCTCCAGGAACACAAGAAGTCCCATATTAATTCTGAAAAGACAATCTCTGTCCTAGAGGATAAACGCAGAGAGCAGAGTGCAAAGATGCAGGAACTGAGCAGCCAGTTGACATCCTCTCACCAGCATGTAGAGGCAGTGCAAAGTGAGCTGGGAGAATCTATTTCTGAGATTACACGCAGAGGTGTGGCCATCTCAGACCTGGAGTCCGAGATACAAAATTTGATAAAAGCCAAGGATAGTGCTGAAGCAGAGATCAACACAATGAGAGAATCGTGCCGTGAGCTTCAAATGATGGTGACTATCCTAAAAGAGGAGAAACAGAACAATGACCAAACTCTGAGTCGCAATCTAGAAAGAGTTAACACTGCTTTGTTTGAGGAGAGAACAAAGAGTGGGAAGATGCAGAAGGGTATGAGGGAGTTGAAGAACAATATCCAGAAAATTACTAAGGAGAGACAACAGCTGGAGGAGGCTTTATCAAAGAAGTTGGAGAATATTCAGGTATCTTTATCAAACCAGAAACTGGAGGTGAAAGATTTGAATACCAGCATTGAGAAATGTAAGTCAGTGCAAGAAGATATGAGTGCAAGCATAGAAATTCATCAATCTGAGTCTCTGCAGATGAAAGCACAAATTCACAAAGCACAAGTTTTCATGGAAGATAAGTTAAACTTACAGGCTGAGGCAAATGCAAATATCTGTAAATTGTTTGAGGAAAATGGCACTAATCAGGCCAGTCTAAACACTGTTAAAGAAATGTTAAGTCAGGTTAAAATGTCATCTGAACTCACCCAGGGAACTTATTTAGATCTGCAGAACATCCTTAAGGCTGAAGTTGAAGAGAAACAAAATCTAAAGGCAGCATTTGATGATATTTCTGTATCGATGACTAACTTAAGGTCTCTGTTGGAGGCATCTGTGGAGGAACTGAAAGATGAGCAGCAGAAATATGGAAATTTAGCCAAGGATTTTAAAGATAGTCTCCTGGTGCAGCAAAGGCTTCAGGAAGAAGTATTCACCATGAAAGGCCAGCTATCTAAGGCTTTGGACCATGTTGAGAAGGCTGATATGCGTATTCAAGAACAATCTTCTATTAGTGAAAGTTTGAATAGGGAGTTAGAAAGCTTATGCACACAACATATGACTAGTCAGTCTCAGTTTGCACAAGAAAAGAATGAACTAGAGAAAGCTTTTGATGAAATTAAAGAAAAGCTGAATAATGAGAGAGAAACAAATGCCATCATGAGTAAAGAACTTACAAAGACTACAGAAGAACACACCCTTCTGAAGCAAAAGTCTGAGGCATCTGCCAGCGAACTTGAAGAACAGAGGATTGCTTTAACAGAAGAGAGAAAAACTTTAGAAGAAACTAAGAGAATGCTGAATGAGGCCACACTTGCTAATCAGACACTTAACACAGAGGTTTTGAAAGTTCAAGAAACACTGGCTCTTAGTATTCATGAATCTGGGCTAAAGATTAAAGAAAAGTCAGTAGAACTAACAGATTTACAGTCTCTAGTAAAGCTTAGAGAGGAAGAAATTGAATGTCTCAAAACTGCTCTTGATGAAATCAAAGAAGGGATGCATGATAAGGACACTCAAATGGAAGTCATCACTGATATCTGTAGAAATACCGAGAATAAAGTTTTATCATTGGAAGCTGCTATTTCCTTACTGCTAAAGCAAAAGTTTACCCTAGCTTCAGAAATGCATTCATTACAAAATAAAGTAGAAACTCTTTTAAATGAAAACAGTTTACTAGAAAAACAAATGTCAGAAAGTAATTTGGATTTAGAAAATAAGAGAGCTCTGTTTGAACAAAAATTGAGTGAACAGATGTTTATATATTCTACTTTAGAAGAAGAAAAGAACAGTCTTAAAATATCATATGCAAGTGAACTGTCTCAGATGTCAGAACTAATGCTAGAGAAAGAAAAACTTTGCTCCATGACAAATGTGCTAGAAAAGTCTGTTTTGGAACTCACTAATGAACTACAGAATGAGAAATCTCAAATGACTGGTCTTGTACTTGAGAAAGAGAACCTAGAAAAGTCAGTTTCAGAACTCACTAGTGAACTACAGAATGAGAAATCTCAGATATCAGATCTTGTACTTGAGAAAGAGAACCTAGAAAAGTCAGTTTCAGAACTTGCTAATGAACTACAGAATGAGAAGTCTCAAATAACTAATCTTGTTTATGTGAAAGAGGACCTAGAAAAGTCAGTTTTGGAACTCACTAATGAACTACAGAATGAGAAGTCTCAAATAACTAATCTTGTTCACGTGAAAGAGGACCTAGAAAAGTCAGTTTTGGAACTCACTAATGAACTACAGAATGAGAAGTCTCATATATCTATTCTTGAAAATGAGAAAGAGAACCTAGAAAAGTCAGTTTCAGAACTCACTAATGAACTACAGAATGAGAAATCTCAAATGACTGGTCTTGTACTTGAGAAAGAGAACCTAGAAAAGTCAGTTTCAGAACTCACTAGTGAACTACAGAATGAGAAATCTCAGATATCAGATCTTGTACTTGAGAAAGAGAACCTAGAAAAGTCAGTTTCAGAACTTACTAATGAACTACAGAATGAGAAGTCTCAAATAACTAATCTTGTTCATGTGAAAGAGAACCTAGAAAAGTCAGTTTCGGAACTTACTAATGAACTACAGAATGAGAAATCTCAGGTGATTAATCTCGTAAATGAAAAAGAGAACCTAGAAAAGTCAGTTTCAGAACTCACTAGTGAACTACAGAATGAGAAATCTCAGATATCAGATCTTGTACTTGAGAAAGAGAACCTAGAAAAGTCAGTTTCAGAACTTACTAATGAACTACAGAATGAGAAGTCTCAAATAACTAATCTTGTTCATGTGAAAGAGAACCTAGAAAAGTCAGTTTCGGAACTTACTAATGAACTACAGAATGAGAAATCTCAGGTGATTAATCTCGTAAATGAAAAAGAGAACCTAGAAAAGTCAGTTTTGGAACTCACTAGTGAACTACAGAATGAGAAGTTTCATATATCTAGTTTTGAAAATGAGAAAGAGAACCTAGAAAAGTCAGTTTCAGAACTCACTAATGAACTACAGAATGAGAAGTCTCAGATATTTAATTTTGAAAATGAAAAAGAGAACCTACAAAAGTCAGTTTTGGAACTCACTAATGAACTACAAAATGAGAAATCTCAGGTGATTAGTCTTGAAAATGAGAAAGAGAACCTAGAAAAGTCAGTTTTGGATCTCACTAGGGAACTACAGAATGAGAAATCTCAGGTGATTACTCTTGAAAATGAGAAAGAGAATCTAGAAATGTCTGTTTTGGAACTCACTAGTGAACTACAGAATGAGAAATCTCAGGTGGCTAGTCTTGTACATGAAAAAGAGAACCTAGAAAAGTCAGTTTCAGAACTCACTAATGAACTACAGAATGAGAAGTCTCATATATCTATTCTTGAAAATAAGAAAGAGAACCTAGAAAAGTCAGTTTTGGAACTCACTAGTGAACTACAGAATGAGAAGTCTCATATATCTATTCTTGAAAATGAGAAAGAGAACCTAGAAAAGTCAGTTTTGGAACTCACTAATGAACTACAGAATGAGAAGTCTCGGGTGATTAGTCTTGAAAATGAGAAAGAGAATCTAGAAAAGTCAGTTTTGGAACTCACTTGTGAACTACAGAATGAGAAGTCTCATATATCTAGTCTTGAAAATGAAAAAGAGAACCTAGAAAAGTCAGTTTTGGAACTCACTAGTGAACTACAGAATGAGAAGTCTCATATATCTATTCTTGAAAATGAGAAAGAGAACCTAGAAAAGTCAGTTTTGGAACTCACTTGTGAACTACAGAATGAGAAGTCTCATATATCTAGTCTTGAAAATGAAAAAGAGAACCTAGAAAAGTCAGTTTCGGAACTTACTAATGAACTACAGAATGAGAAGTCTCAAATAACTAATCTTGTTCATGTGAAAGAGGACCTAGAAAAGTCAGTTTTGGAACTCACTAATGAACTACAGAATGAGAAGTCTCAGGTGATTAGTCTTGAAAATGAGAAAGAGAACCTAGAAAAGTCAGTTTTGGAACTCACTAGTGAACTACAGAATGAGAAGTCTCAGGTGATTAGTCTTGAAAATGAGAAAGAGAACCTAGAAAAGTCAGTTTCAGAACTCACTAATGAACTACAAAATGAGAAATCTCAGGTGATTGGTCTTGAAAATGAGAAAGAGAATCTAGAAAAGTCAATTTTGGAACTCACTAGTGAACTACAGAATGAACAATCTCAGTTGGCTAGTCTTGTACATGAAAAAGAGAACCTAGAAAAGTCAGTTTCAGAACTCACTAATGAACTACAGAATGAGAAGTCTCAGATATTTAATTTTGAAAATGAAAAAGAGTACCTTGAAAAGTCAGTTTTGGAACTCACTAATGAACTACAAAATGAGAAATCTCAGGTGATTAATCTTGAAAATGAGAAAGAGAATCTAGAAAAGTCAGTTTCAGAACTCACTAGTGAACTGCAGAATGAGAAGTCTCATATATCTAGTCTTGAAAATGAGAAAGAGAACCTAGAAAAGTCAGTTTTGGAACTCACTAATGAACTACAAAATGAGAAATCTCAGGTGATTGGTCTTGAAAATGAGAAAGAGAATCTAGAAAAGTCAATTTTGGAACTCACTAGTGAACTACAGAATGAACAATCTCAGTTGGCTAGTCTTGTACATGAAAAAGAGAACCTAAAAAAGTCAGTTTCAGAACTCACTAATGAACTACAGAATGAGAAGTCTCAGATATTTAATTTTGAAAATGAAAAAGAGTACCTTGAAAAGTCAGTTTTGGTACTTACTAGTGAACTACAAAATGAGAAATCTCAGGTGATTAGTCTTGAAAATGAGAAAGAGAATCTAGAAAAGTCAGTTTTGGAACTCACTTGTGAACTACAGAATGAGAAGTCTCATATATCTAGTCTTGAAAATGAGAAAGAGAACCTAGAAAAGTCAGTTTCGGAACTTACTAATGAACTACAGAATGAGAAGTTTCAAATAACTAATCTTGTTCATGTGAAAGAGGACCTAGAAAAGTCAGTTTTGGAACTCACTAATGAACTACAGAATGAGAAGTCTCAGGTGATTAGTCTTGAAAATGAGAAAGAGAACCTAGAAAAGTCAGTTTTGGAACTCACTAGTGAACTACAGAATGAGAAGTTTCAGATATCTAGTTTTGAAAATGAGAAAGAGAACCTAGAAAAGTCAGTTTTGGTACTTACTAGTGAACTACAAAATGAGAAATCTCTGGTGATTAATCTTGAAAATGAGAAAGAGAACCTAGAAAAATCAGTTTTGGAACTCACTAGTGAACTACAGAATGAAAAGTCTCATATATCTAGTCTTGAAAATGAGAAAGAGAACCTACAAAAGTCAGTTTCAGAACTCACTAATGAACTACAGAATGAGAAGTTTCAGATATTTAATTTTGAAAATGAGAAAGAGAATCTAGAAAAGTCAGTTCTGAAACTCACTAGTGAACTACAGAATGAAAAATCTCAGGTGGCTAGTCTTGTACATGAAAAAGAGAACCTAGAAAAGTCAGTTTCAGAACTCACTAATGAACTACAGAATGAGAAATCTCAGATAACTAGTCTTGTATTTGAGAAAGAATATCTAGATAAGTCTGTTTCAGAACTTTCTGATGCAAACTTTAATCTACTTAAGCAGCTAGAAGTTTCTGAGAACTCTGCAGAGACATGTTCAAGAGAGATACAGCAGACTTGTGACAGTTCCTTCAAAGGACACCATCAGATCAAAGCAAATCATGAAGTTGATGTTAAAGAATCGGAGAACATGGAGTTGAAACTTAGTGAAGCAGACATGACACTGAGAAATCTTATCATTGATAAACAGGATATGGAAGAAAGTATGAAAAAACTTGAACTTCAGCTGTCCGATGCAATGTTGGAGAGGACAAGATTGGAAGCACAGGTCTTGGCATTTTCAACAGAGTCAAATGACTCTTGCTCTTTCTCAGATTTAGAGAAAAGTTATAGTGACTTGGTTCAGTCTGCACAGGGTCATGAGGAGAGGCTACTTGCAGCAAACAATGAATTAATCTGCCTTAAAGAGACTTCATATGAAGCTATAAAACATAAAGACATTGAGATTGACCTACTTTTGAATGAAGTGTCAGCTCTGAGAAGCAATAATGAAGCTCTGTTAACAGTGCAAAGGAAGATTATGATTGAGAAAATTGTGATTGAAGCACAGAATCAGAGTGTGTCCCTATTATCATCTAGAACACAAGAACAGTTGCTGGACCTGCTACAAACAATGACTAACTCACTGGAAGTGTTTGAATCATGTCTTTGTGTAGTTGATGAGGATTCCAGGCTGAGACAGGACAATGTTTCTCAAGACTTTTCTAGTTCAATGAAGGGGGGATATCCAAATACTTTTGCTGCTGCTGAGATCAGTTTCAAGGAAAATGGCAATGACAATTTGACATCTACCCCAGCTGTTGAGTTTGATGCATTTCCTGTACAGGATAAACTTGCTAATGAATTTAGTTCATTTCCCACTCAATATGACAGTTTATTCAAGTCAGTCAAGAGTGTTACAAAATCATTTAAGCTGAAATTAAATCAACTGAGGAAACAGTTCACCAGTTTAGTGAATGAAAAAGTAGCTTTGGAACATGAACTTAAAAATGTGGTGGCACTTTTAGATCAAACAGTAACTGAACATGAAAGTACAGAGTCTAAACTTCAGGAAACAAGAAGTGCTTGCCATGAACTGCAAGATGAAGTTGCTGAAATGAGTAAGGAAGTCCTGGAGCTCCACACAGTTATGGCCAAAAAAGAAGCCAGCACAGAAATGATTAACGAAGTTCAGACAAATTTTCAGAAGAATATAGAGGATCTGACAGCATCCATGCAAGCACTGTCAGATGAAAAAGAGATGGATAGAAAAGAGAAACTATTGATTGCTGAGTTGCTCCATGAAGCTGAAGAGAGGTGCCAAAGTTTGGAGGCAGAGTTTAACAACTGGAAACAGGTTTATGTGGAGGAGAATTTGACACTAAGACAAAGCTTGAATACTTTAGAAAATGCATACCAAGAAAGAGAATTGAAACTCTGTGAGCTCAGAGCAACTAATGAGAGAATTGACTTTGAGCTCAGTGCTGTTAAAGAACAATTTGAAGATGAAACCAGCAGGCTAAAGTTAGTAATTAAAGAGTTGTATGAAACAAAAGAACAAACAAACAAATATATACAAGATTTTGAAATGGATAAGAAGAATTTAGAAATGGAGATTGAATATGTGAAGCGACAGAGAGAGAAAGATGTGAAAGAGAAACAGGAGCTTCTGGAACAGTCTGAAGTTGAATATCAAATCTTGGAGAAAGAAGTGTTTGATCTCAAGGAGAACAAATCAGTGATTGAAGCAGAGAAACTAAAACTTTGTAACCAGATTGAGTCCTCAATATCAAGTGCAAACTCTGAAGTTGAGAGTTTGATTGATAAAAATTTGGTTCTTGAAAATCAAGTTCAGTCATTAACTATAGACTTGTCCAAGATCAATGAGTCTGCTTTGTATCTTCAGAATGTTCTTAAACAAACTGAACAAGAGTCATCAGAGGTCAAGCAAGAACTTTTAGAATATAAATCACAAAATTCCATGCTCAAAACATCTGTAGCAGACTTGGCGGAAGATCTAGTCTCCAAAGAGAAAGAAATTGAAAATCTTCAATTGAAAATAAGAGAATTGGAAGTGACTCAGTTAAACCAGGAAGCTTCTATTGATAATTTGTTATTGCAGGTAGCTGCATTGAAAGGTTCTATCCCTGTAGTTGATTCATCACCCCAAACTCCTTCATGTATTTCTGTTTCTTCATCATATGATTCCTTGTCTACTCCATCTACAATTTGTTTTGTAGGAAATAATGATGTGGGAGAGGTTTTCCAAACATTGCAGGCATCCTTTCCACAGGTTGCAAGTTCATATCCTGGAGGTGATGACCATGCTGCATCAAGTCTGCAAGAAGAGCTGAAAATTGCTGAAGTACACATGCACAGTTCAGAAGAGAATCAACAAATACAACATCTCACTGTTGAAATTGAGAATCTCAGAACAGAGTCCAGCATTCTGGAGACCCAAGTGGCCAAGCTTCAAGCTGATTTACACAATGAACAACAGGCTAAACTCGAACTTGAAAAGACTCTGAAAAAGAAGGAAAAACTTATTCAAGGTCTTCAGCTGAAAGCAAAGAAGACTGCAAAATTGTCAAGACAACAGGTTGAAAAGGAGGAAAGTTCAGCAGAATCAATGAAGCAAAAGGAAGACATATTCTTCACAATGTCTTGGTCACAACTTTCAGTAGATACATCTGAGATGTCTGAGGAGCAAAGACAGCTGAGGCAGCTTCTCTCACAGTACCAAAGTGTTGTCATTGAGAGGGACACGTTGAAAGAGTTAATCTCTGAGAAAGATGCTGAAATTGTTCGTCTTCATTCACAGTACTATGATGCTGAACTACATTGGACAAATGTCACTGAAGAACTTCAGAAGCAAACAGCTTTGTTAAATGAGAAGCTTCAGAAAGAGGACAGTGTTGCCAGTGCTCTGTATGAAAAGGAACAAATTCTGGAAGAAGAACTTAAAGTCACAACTTCAGAGCTGATTTCTACTTCACATATGTTAGAGGAGAGCCTACAATCCAATCTCACTGAGGCAGAGATAATTACACATCTACAACATGAGCTCAAAGAGGCTCAAAGTTTGACCAAGCAATATGAAGAGACAATATCACAACTAAATCTTTCAATACAGGAAAAAACAACCTTCATTGGAAAAGTGCAGGAAGAATGTGATGCTAAGAGTACAGAAATAAAATTAATGGAGGCAGACTTTGCTAAAAATAATATAATTAGAAATGATGAAGCTGAAAGATTACAGTTTCAGATTAGAAATTTAGAATCTCAAACTCGATCCCTGAAAGAAAACATTAGAATTCTTGAAATAGAGAGGCAAGGACGAAGCAGCCATGTTGATATGTATGTGTCCAAATTACAAGAACTTGAAGTGACTTTAAAGGATCTGTCAGATGAGGCAGAGAGCCTGAGATGTGAACTGGCAGAGAAAGACAAGAAGAACATGGTTATGGAGAATATTCTGAAGGAAATGTATGGCACTCAAGATGCAAACAGTTCTAGCGTTGCTACTTTGACCTCTGAACTAGAAGCAGCCAAGGCTGAAGTTGACTCTTTAAAATCAGAAAAAGAAGACCTGCAAAAGACACTAAAGAAAAGAAGTGCTAAAATTGTTGCACTTACTAAAAGGATAAGCTCTTCTACCCCTAAAAAGGAGATACCACTGTCTGCAATATCAGAATCTCCCATGGGTAAAGAAGGGGAGCAGCCTTTAGAAAGAGAAACAACTTGTGGAGAGATTTCTGAATCTCAGATAACAGATAACACTTTATTTAGCTCTGAACTAGCTCACCAGCAGGAAGTTGCTTCATTCAAGGCTGAAATATTAAGTCTTAGGAAATTTTTGAAGAAAAAAGATGCTACAATATTATCTGTTAACAATAAATTAGCAGCTCTACAGGCATCACAGGGCAGCATGTCTTCAGCCGCTAGTGTTGAATCTGTTACAGAAACTTCCGGAAGATTATCTGTTATGTCTCAGTATGACAGTAGATTGAATTTTTTCCATGAGGATATTCAAGAACTCAATGATAGGCTGAAAGAAAGTGAACTCAAAAAAGAATCATTGGAAGGTCATGTCCGACAGCTGGAGGTTGAAGTGGATAGTTACAAAGAAGAGATGCTTACTCTGCAACATAAGCTAGAGGACGTCCAGGAAGAGCTTCATTTTGTGTCTCGAGACAAGCTTGCACTTGAGAACTGTATATTTGATATCAGAGATATGGTAAAAGCTCAAGCAGTGGAGCAGTATTCTGGTGAGGACACACTCTATTCTACAGCAGAATCTGTGAGACTTTTGGTAGAGGAGAAGTTTTTGTCAGAGAAACATGTAGCCGAGTTACAATTTTGTTTAGATGAGGCAGAAAGAGGTCATGCTAGGAATGAACATATCAGGGCCACTATCCACAGTCTGGAGTCTGAACTTGATCATGCAAAGAAGCAGTATGCAGATACTTTAAACCAATTAGAGAAGGCAATCAAAGATAAATGTGTTCTTGAAGAAACGATCGACACCATGAAAAGTCTAGTTCAGCAAAAAGAAGAGAGTGAACCATCGGTTGTCTTCCAACAGGTGTCAAATGTTACTGATTTGATTGAAGAAGAAACTTTACAAGAAACGTCTCAGATTGTGCTGAGTCATACTCAACAGATCCAGAATTACTCTCTGAAGTTGCAGCAAGTTGAAGAAGAAAAGAAAGAAATATTGAGACAGCTTCAAGCCGCCCATGAACAAACTCAAAATGCTAGGAAACATATGAGTGATACTGAAGATAGTAAAATCCAAGAATTGTCTTTCAAGATGTCTGTCATTGAGCAGAATAATACAGAGCTTGAGAACAACCTACATCACCAGCTAGATATAAATGCAGCATTGCAATCAAAAATAGAGACTTTGGAATCAGCAGTGCAAACTTTCCAGCAAAAGAAAGATGCTTTGTTCTCTGACATTGAGCAGTCAAATACCAAGATAGGAGAGCTAAGGACAATGTTGAAAAATAAAGAAGTTAAACTTTCTTCATTATCTGTTGAGCATGATGATCTTGCTGTTCAATATGAGAAGCTTCAAAGCCAACACCTCAAGACAAATAGTGACAATCAGTCTCTGAAAGAACAGTTGGAATTCCAGGAAAACATAGTGCTAAATCAGAGCAAAGACATACAGGAGTTAAAAGACACTCTAAGTTACTCTCAAGAATCATCTCATCTGCTGAATAAAGAAAACAGTAGTCTCAAAGAACAGTTGAGTCAGTATTACACAAGTTGGTCTCAGCAAGAGGAACGATACAAGTCACTGCAGGAAGAATTAGAGTACCAGCAGGGTGTAGTCCAGCAAAAACAAGAAGAACATGATTCCCTTGTCAAACAGTTTGAAGATCTTAGAGAAGTGCATGTCCAACAAAATGAAACAATTACAGTTTTAGAAAATGATTTGACCACTAAGAAATGTACAGTTGAAACGATTACTGAACAGAATGAGAACTTACACAAATACTTGTTAGAGAAAGAAGATAGCTTAAATGTCTGTGCAGAACAGTTGAAGTCATTGTACAAGTTATGTGGAACTGAAGTTGTATCGTTTCCTAACTTGTATAATTATGTGCAAGTTTTGGCAGAAAAAGTGACTGCTGCACAAGTTAATGATGCTATTATTGAATCATTGAAGACAGAATTGTCATCAAAATCTGAAGCTTATATGTCTCTTGAGCACCAGTTGTCAGCGGCACAAGCATATTCAAGTAATGTTCAGAAACTTGAGCAAGAGATTGCTGAGCTTAGATCTGAACTGAGCATGCAAGAAGAGTCCATTAGATTATCAAAGTCTCTTGAAGAACAGTTTGAGAATGTGAAGCATGAGCTACTTTCAAAAGATGCAGCTTTGCAACAGTTGCAGCAAGACTTTGATGAACTCACAGGAGAAAGAGATGAGTTGAAGAGAAGCAGTGATGCACAGATGGAAAAGGTTCTGAGTTTGGAATCTATATTAGAAGAAAATAAACAAAAGATGGAGGGCTATGAGCAAGACATTCATAGATATAAAAATATGATTCATTCATGTGAAGCAGAAATAGAGAGTCTAAATACTCAGTTTTCACAAAGCAGTGATGTGATTAATGCTTCAATCTCTGTTGAGCTAAACAGATCTCATGAGATTTTGTCACAGAATGAACATCTTCAAACACTCTTGCAAGAAAAAGATCAGGATATATCCAGACTTAATGAGGAAGTTGATAGAATGAAACTTGAGATTTCGGCTGTTTCAGAACAGCTACTGCAGTCTGAGAACACAGTTTTGACACTAACACATGAGCAGGGAATATTGCAGCACAGCTGTGGTGAGTCTCAGGAGAAAGTTATTAAATTAGAAAACTGTTGCATGACTTTGCAGCAAAGAATAGAGCAAATAAATTCTAATGGTGCTTTTGGGGGTCAGAAATCTGTGTTCACAGGTGAAACTTTGGGAAGTCTCAGAGATCAAATAGCAGAACTTGCAGACTATTTGCAGAAATCTGAATATACATTGTTAAATGTAACACTTGAAAGAGACACTTTAAAGCAAATTAGTGAAGAATCTGTACAAATAATTGTCAAACTTGAATCTGACCATAATGCTTTGCTGCAGGAGATTGATCAATTGAAAAAAGAAAAAGAATTGCAGCCTGAACAAGTTCAAAATTATGCCAGCACATCATCATCATCATCATCTGTAGGAGAAAAATATTCAGTAGACTCAAAAATGACAGAACTTGAAGAAAAATTCAAAATTTTGCAGAAAACTGCGAAGAAAAAAGATGCAAAGATAGCTTTTCTCAATAAGAAATTAGAGAAATCAGAATTTGAATTGAAGCAAGTGAATCAGTTACATTCAGACACTTCAAAACCCATACTACAAGAGATGTCAACTCAGTCAGAGGACAGTGCATTTGGTTCACTGTACTTTACCAGTACAGGGCCTTCTGACCAGCTTGACTCATCATCACAAGAATACAAAGAGAGTGATAACCACCAAAGTTCCACATTTTTCCAGAGTAATGCCACTGATGACAACCACCAGGGTGAAGGAATTTTAGAATCTGGATTCGTTGCTTCTGAAGAAACATCAACATCTGACACTGACAGAGCTGCTCTAATTGCAGAAGTAGCAAGACTTCAAGCCTGGTATGATTATTTACAACAGCAAGTACAATATGGAGAAACGACTCTTCAACACGCACATGAAGAAATTGCAGCTCTGAAAAACACTTTAGAAAAACTTCCACATCAAATTATCATACAAGATGAATCAGCTGCAGAATCTTCAGCTTCTCTTTCGGAACTAGAAGCAAAGAATGACAATCTGCAAGAAGAGTTGAAGTCCTGTTCTCAGCATGTAAGAACCATAATTCCAGGCTTATCAAATCATAACACTTGGCTGACCAGTGAGCTGGCTCTGTACACTGCACTAATACACCACATGCCTTTGCTTATATTTTAGTTTTAAATATTTTGGTGTGGCTGTGATTATTATTATACTACAAACTTAACTACACAAAAAATAGTACACATAGTAGTAGCCTCCGCCTGTCATAGTTGACTATGGATTTTTCAGCGCCCCTACAAATGTTATTCTCTCCTTTTGCAGTGTGTTCTCTTTTTCTATGAATCTGTCTGTTTCTTGTTTAAGGTGGACCTTTAGAGTGTGTTTCCAGAAATTGCAGTCTACAGCTATGTCTTCACAGGCTGCAGGGTCTATGTTCAGAAACTTCATGTCGCATTTACAATCGTCTACAAAACAAAGTTTTGGGCGCCCTCTTGTTCTTTTGCCGTCTGCTAGTTATCCGTAGAGTATATCTTTTGGTATGCGGCCATCTTTCATACGGAGTACATGGCCAAGCCTGGAGCCGCGTTAGCTCAGTGGTTAGTGAACTGGACTACCACGGACAAGGGGTAGGGTTCGAACCCAACCGACGGCTTCCGGGTTCACCCAGCCTTAAATGGGTACCGGATTTTTTTCTGGGAAAGTAAAGCAGCACGGGCGTAATACTGACCACATTACCCCAAAAAGCATGTGCTGAAGGTCTGTAAAATATAGGATCACTAACACCATATTTCCCTATACGCCACTTGGCGTGATGGGGGTACTTTACTTTACTTTTACATGGCCAAGCCAGCATAACCTACGTTGTTTAAGCAGCGTGTAGATATTCGTAAGGCCTGTGCAAGTCATGACCTCCACGTTTGTCACTTTATCCTTCCAGTGATACCAAGAATATGGTGCAGACATAGTATAGTATACATAGAAATAGCAATAAAGCAGTAGCAAGTGTAATATCACAATTACTGATTAAAAGAATACAAAAATTAAATGAGATATGTCCCGATGAAGATAATTTTTTTTCATAACAAGGCTTTCTTTCTTTTTTATGTTCACCTGATGACTACTAAAGAGATTGATTGGCTTGCTTCATCATTTGTCCGAGGTGGTAGATTCACTGTGTTGAGGTTTGCAGTAGAAATGTGATGTTTTCGCCTTTCATTCCAATACATGTGACTTCAAGGTGGTATTTTTTGGGTGCTGGATTGCCTTTCCACTTTGATCCTTGCATGCTTGGCCCGACTAGACAGGTTAGTCTGTTTCTAGAGGTACCAAGAAGAGGTGGAGTAGGTTCTGGATGGTTCTGATTCATCAATCGTGGCACAAGCCATCAGCTATGAGTTGCTTCAAGCTCTGCTTCTGTCTGGCACCTTGCCTTCATAAAGTGGGACTTCATTTGTTATGGCATTGTTATCGGTTGTAAAACTGATCAACACTGTTTCTGTTATTGCCAAAATTTAGTGCATCATTGTATAGTTTCATAACTATCATCATCATCAAGTACCGGGCCTGCTGGCGTAGATGATCATGTCTCTCCACAACTTTCGATCTCGACAGTTATTTATCATTTCTGTTGTTGACCTTCTGCCAAGCCATTCTCTTAAGCTGTCTGGTATTTTTTCTCTTTGCTTCCCTCTATCTCTTCGTCCCTCAATTTTTCCAGTTGTTACTATATTTTCCAGTAGTTCTCTTCTCATTACATGGCCAAAAAATGATGATTGTTTCTTCCTAATATTTGAAATTAGCTCTCATTTTGCTTTGACCTCTTTCAGAACATTTTTATTACTCTTCTTAGCTGTCCATGGTATTCTCAACATTCTTCTGTAAAACCACATTTCTACAGACTCCAGTGATTTTCTTGTCTGTTGTCCTATTGTCCATGATTCACATCCATATGTTAAGACTGGCTCTACATAACATTTAAGAACTCTTTTTCTTGTTTCTATTGTCAAAAATGGATTGCATAGTATCTTCCTCATTTTTTGGATAGCTGCGTTTGTTTGCCTGAGCCATTCTGCATCTCACCTCTTTTGTACATCTTCCGTCTGAGGTTAACAAAGTTCCCAAATATTTAAATTCATTTACCTGTTTTAATATTGTTCCACTTGTCTTTATTTTGCACTGAGGGGATGTCTTTTTCTTTGTTCTCACCATTACTTTTATCTGTCTGCTATTAAGGCTGAGTCCTTTATTTTTGCTTTCTTTCACTATAATGTCCAACATTTCTTGTAGCTCATTTTCACTCTTAGCGATTAAGACTGTATCATCAGCATCATCATCGTCATCGTGTACCCTGCCGGTTGGCATAGGCGATCATGTCCCTCCACAATCTTCTATCTACAGTGCATCGTATCAGTTCTGTTGTTGACTGTTTTCCATGCCATGACACCATGGAATACGCCAGTATTTTCTCTCTTTGTCGTCCGCAATCTCTCTTTCCTTTTATTTTGCCAGTTGTAACCAAGTATCATCAGCATACCTTAGATTATTTATATTATGACCTCCAATTTTTATTCCAAGCATGCTCCTTATGGATCTTAAAATAATTTCACTATAAATATTAAACAATTCTGTTGACAGCACACAACCTTGTCTAACACCCTGTTTTATTTGCTGAAACATTCTCAATTGGTTCCCAGTCCTTATTATTAATTCAGAACTATAATCTTAAATAATAAATACCAGAGATTCCAAAACTCATTAACATTTTTAAAATAAAATTTTTCTGAATGCTTATTAAATGTATGTACCTAATTATTATTCATATCCAGTAATTATAATTAGTGGAAGGATATTACTAACTGATATATATCTCTTAAAACAAAATGTTCTCTGTGCATAAAATGTCATAAAAGAAATGTCAAGCAAATAATAATCACAGCCACACTGTATCATGTGCATTTTTACAGAACATTCTAGCTTTATATTCTTTGGGCATTAATGGTGTAGAACATAAGCAAATTTATACATGTTACTAAATATCTTTTTCCATTAAAAAATGCTTGCCATATGTGTAGATAGACACAGTGTAAAGTATTAACATAGTTAACATATTAAATTTATTTGTAAGAAAACTATAAAACATGATGTACATTACAAGTGTATTTTATTTATAGATTTTTTTCTAAGCATCTGCTAGTCCAGTTCATTTGTGAGACACCATCTGTAACAATATTTTTTTGTTGAAAAATAAATTTATTAATGAGTAGAACTTCTCTGCAGTATGTGGTTATATAGTTATTAGACATGAGGCTAACATGCAGCAGTTTTCTTATAATGATATTTCCAAGACTATTTCTTTTATCAAATGTGATTCATTTTCTGACAATGCTTTAAGCCACTGATAGTTTTAGCTTATATTTGTGTGTGTAAAAGAAAAAAAAATGTAAAGGTTCCCTTTATGCCTTGCTAAGCGTATGAGGAATATGCTGTTAGCGACCATATTTTTCTATGACCGCAACACATTTATGTGATGTGGTAGGTATCATGCCAGACTGCCTTACTTCCCACAAAAATCTCTGGTATCTAAATTTAGAAGCTTGGATGTGCCTCAGAGCCATGTTAGTTAAAAAAAAAACACTTCAGGTATTGAACCTGGGCCTTTCTGATCAGGAAAGGAGCACACTAACCACTCGGCCGCTAAGGCTGTGTATGTGTGTTAAAACCAAAATGCTCAAGATTTTTAGAAAAGGTTTTCATAAATATCAATGACATTTTACAATTGAGAAGTGGAAAGAGAGGTGTGCTCTAGAATATAAATTTGTTACAATATAAAGGTAAAGCACACGTATAGGAGTTCTTTATATTGTCAGCCGATTAGAAAGGCTTGAATAATGTTTTAAAGATTCTTCACTAATTCAAGCATATTTTTAAGCAGTCTATTTGATCTACTTATGTTGTGGTGCATTTTCCTGATGTCATCTGCAATTGCTGTGTTCAATTAACTTAGCTACCAAGAATGTCAGGAACAGTGTTATGAACATTTCTGCCTAATTCCAGTATTTTCCTTGCTTATTTTTCAAGGTGTCTACATGATAACTACCAATTAGGCTGGGTCTTATTTTTGAGTCATCTACCTGCATAGGTTGTATCATCTGGTGGAAGGGACTGATCACCCATGAGTTTAATTTGAGTGTAGTGGGATTAATTCTTTTAATCAGTAATTGGATAACTTATTTTTCTCATTCTCTTTTTGTTTCACGATTTGTCTTCCTAAAGTCAATAAATAACCATTTACAGCTAATATTTGAGCAATTACTCAGTATTCTCATGGGAGTACTGACTTTAAAATCATGTTGATAATGATAAAATTTGAAGGAAATACTACACTGTTTTCTTTTTTAAAATCTTTTCATTCCGGTTACAAGTAATTCATTGAATGTATGATCAGTTCTTCTATAAATATCATTATGACGCTTGTTCCATTTCTGGGACGTGTTAGTCTTTTTGTGGAGCTGCCCGATGTCTCTGTTACTTGTGGTGGTAGTAGACTTTTTAGAATAGTTTAGCATCTTGAGAGTAGCACTTATAAATGTCAGGAAAACTGTTGCATGTTAAACAATTTCTATTGATGAGAATATCCAAGCATATTCTGTTCATATCCATCAAGGAAAATTCTTATTTGGTAGAAAGGTGAATCACAAATATTATACTAAACATGTTTTTTTTTCAGTGCACAATATTAGACTGTGCTAGAAACCAGTCTAACAACAGCAAAGATTTAAGAATAATAAATGTAATATAAACATGTACTGACAACAAACAGCAGCTATAAGAACTGGAAATCAACTGTGAATGTTTCAACAAATAAAACGGGGTGTTTGGCAAGGTTGTGTGTTATCACCAGATTTATTTAATATGTATATTGAGATTATTTTAAGTTCCGTACGGGACATGCCTGGAATAACAATTGGAGGTCATAATATAAATAATCTAAGGTATGCTGATGATACAGTCTTAATTGCTAAGAGTGAAAGTGAGTTACAGGAAATGTTAAACATTATAGTGAAGGAAAGCAAAAATAAAGGATTCAGCCTTAATAGCAAAAAGACACAAACAAAGATAGCAACAAAGAAAAAGACTTCATCACAATGCACAATAAAGACAAGTGGAATAATATTAAAACAGTTAAATGAGTTTAAATATCTGGGAACATTGTTAACCTCGGATGGTAGACGTACAACAGAGGTAAGATGCAGAATAGCCCAGGCAAAAGCAGCTTTCCAAAAAATGAGGAAGACGCTGTGCAATACCATGGACAGCTAAGAAGAGCAATCAAAACATTCTAAAAGAGGCCAAAGCAAAAAGAGAGCATGTACCCAATATTAGGAAGAAACAAACATAATTTTTTGGCCATGTTATGAGAAGGGAATATCTGGAATATATTGTAACAACTGAGAAATTTTGGGATGAAGAGATAGAGGGAAGCAAAGAGAAAAGATACCAGACAGCCTAAGAGAATGGCTTGGCAGAATATAAACAACAGAAATGATAAATAACTGTCGAGATTGAAAGTTGTAGAGAGACATGATCAACTACGCCAGCAGGCGCAGTATTTGATGATGAAGAAACTAGTCTTTGCAAGTACAATTCCTGTAAACAAAATAACTCCACAGTAAACAGAAGAAAAAAAACAACTCATTTTACAGCATTGTTTACCACCTTCTGTTGTGCTTATAAATACTAATATCGTACAGAAAATAATATGAAATAGTGTATTCAGTATAGTAAATGTATTACAAATCAGGTGCATTTAATTGCCCTTTCAGTAGTAGAAGTGTAAATATCTGTAATATCAATACTTACTTATATAGTATCTAGTGCAGTATCAGTATTTCTAGTGCATTTGTGACACAAAAGCCGTTTACTTAACTCAAGTAAGGGAAAAATTTAAAAAAATGATAAGTCACTGGTGTGTAGTAAGTAAAAGCATGTGTATTGGTGTTAACTGCAGGTTGTCACTGAAAGCTTTGTGTTTGCACCATTTCCAAAACATTGATTTCTATTAAAAAGTTATTTATTTAACCGTTCTCCTAGATTAGTGGTTTAATCACTGCACTGTTTTAGTAGTGTATTGTTTACCCAAACATGGTGCTTGCTCCAAGTTTGTGTTTGCAAGATTGTTCACCATATGGTGGGCAGTTGTTGATTAGTTCCTATCTAAAGTTTATACTCATATTTAAGCTTAGCCTTAAAGCTTTTTGTAGGAATTATATACACAAGAACGGCGTATTTATATCTATTTTTATTAGTAAAATGTTTAAATATGTTAGGCTAGTCGGTTAGCTTGTATGAAATTGATAATAACCTAGGAATTTGTATTTAAATCTGTTTAGGTACAATTCTGATTACACTTGTTGTTTTTATTATGTATTTTATTACACTATTTTTATTTTTTTATTTTTTACTTCTGTGTTGACATATTACTATTCTGACACTATAATTTTAACAATAGTTTGATTGAACCTTGGTAGTGTGATTAAATAAAATTGTTTATTTTATGTATATTTACAGCTTCGCATATCACTTTTATTAATGCTTCACTATAAAACAACGCAACAGAGTAGACAATTATGATTTTGTTACTAGTTGTCATTAATGTAATAAAACTGATATCATTGACTAGACCAGAAACAGTCTAGGGGTTTATGTGCTCTTGTGATTACTTTGAGACATCACACAACTGATAAAGCTGAACAAATTATTTTGGTACAGTAAAAAAGTAAAGTAAAGTACCCCCCGTCACGCCAAGTGGCGTATAGGGAAATATGGTGTTAGTGACCCTATATTTTACAGACCTTCAGCACATGATTTTTCGGGTAATGTGGTCGGTATTACGCCCGTGCTGCTTTTACTTTCCCAGAAAAAATCCGGTACCCATTTAAGGCTGGGTGAACCCGGAGCCGTCGGTTGGGATCGAACCCTACCCCTTGTCCGTAGTAGTCCAGTTCACTAACCACTGAGCTATCGCGGCTCCTACTAATTTTTTAGGGAATTAGTAAAACCCAGGTGTCCTCGCCAGGGAACGAACCCCGGCTGTTGCCGTGGTAAGCCAACCGATTTTGGTACAGTAGTCCATTTTATTATAAATTATTAATTTATATCTACACTTGAAAATAGTATAGCACATTGTGTATGCAAAGGGTCACTGTGAATCAAAAAGACAGTTTCAATATTTGTTTATCTAATTTATCAATCTTTCATTCACCTGACGTATTGTCTATATCTGCAATGTCATTTCTTGTATAATTTATACCGTTTTTTTAAATTTTTTGCAGAGCCCATATATAGTTTTTGTCTGTAGGGTTGTATCTATTGTACAATGAGTTTACCATTGTGTATTATGTTCAATACAGGACAGTTTCAATATTTTTACAAAGTCAAAAATATTAAAAATAACTACACACACTTTACAATTTTTTTTTAATGTGCAGAAATTCCTACATTTTTTTTTTATTACACATAATTAAAGATGTACAGTTTATGCATCCATAGTTGCATGGTGGAAATCATGATAGTCAAATTCTTCTGAATATCATATCAGTATTCATATTGGTGGTTGTTTGATTTAGAACATATTACTTTGATAGCAGAATGTGTGATGACATAGCTCTTATCAATAGCAATGTGAACATGATGCAAGAAAAAACAAATGCCATGTCATCAATGGTGAGGAAAATTGAACTTGAGATCAACCAAGAAAAGATAAAAGTAATGAAAAATCAAATTCGCTCACAAGAAAAAAAATATACCTTGAAGGAAAAGCAGCGGAAGAAGTAGATCACTTTGAATATCTTGAAAGCTGCATTGATCAAAAAAGAGACAACATAGAATAAGAATAGCGAAGGCAGCAACGACTTTAAGAAATTTTAATAAAAATATAGAAATAAAAATTACTATACACAAAAACAAAGCTCAGGAATTTAAAATCAGATGTATTATCCATCCTTACTTGTGCATGTGAGTGCTGGAAAACAACTAAAGAAATATAAATTAAACTGGATGCATTTGGAAACAAATGTCTGGGTGAAATACTTCGTATAGCATGAAGTGAGTTCAAGACTAGTGCAGAAATGACAAAGCATTAAAAAATATCGACTAAAATCAAGAGAAGAAGGTGGTCTTACATTGGCCATCTGATGAGAAGGGACAACAGATGAATCTCAAAGCAGGCCCTCAACTGGAAACCAGAGGGTAGAAGAAAAAGAGGCAGACCTAGAGAAACACTAGAAAAGAACATTAAAGCGAGAGGCAACAACAGCAGGCATCAGTTCCCTGGCTGAGATTGAGTAACTTACCCAGAACTGAGCAGTGTGGCGAGACACAATGCAGGTCCTGTAGTTGAAAGATCGTTGAGCATAAGAGTTTACAGTTTCTGCTCTATGTGGCATCTTCAGTTCAAAAGGACAATAGATAGATAGAATGAGTAGAAGAAAAAAAAAAATGCCATTCTTGTTTTGAGGGAAATAGATTTCAGAGTTTCTCTACAAAAACATGCAAATTGTATGTACACATGTTTAATAGTTTTGTTTTTGTAGAATGTTAAAACTGTCTATTGTAATGTATTGTATAGGAATTCTGTGTTTGTGTATGAAACATACATTACCATATGTATAATTCTCTTTCACGTCAGTTTTTGTGAAGTCCTTCCATCGTGATTGAACTAACAAATTCTAGCCAGAACAATTTTCATCAATTAAAAAATATTTGGAGATAAAATACAATATCAAACCTAAGGATAAAATACTATATTAAACCTAAGGATAAAATACAATATTAAACCTAAGGATAAAATACAATATCAAACCTAAGGATAAAATACATTATCAAACCTAAGGATAAAATACAATATCAAACCTAAGGATAAAATACAATATCAAACCTAAGGATAAAATACAATATCAAACCTAAGGATAAAATACAATATCAAACCTACGGATAAAATACATTATCAAACCTAAGGATAAAATGCAATATCAAACCTAAGGATAAAATACAATATCAAAACTAAGGATAAAATACAATATTAAACCTAAGGATAAAATAAAATATCAAACCTAAGGATAAAATACAATTTCAAACCTAAGGATAAAATACAATATCAAACCTAAGGATAAAATACAATATTAAACCTAAGGATAAAATAAAATATCAAACCTAAGGATAAAATACAATTTCAAACCAAAGGATAAAATACAATATCAAACCTAAGGATAAAATACAATATTAAACCTAAGGATAAAATACAAAATTAAACCGAAGGATAAAATACAATATTAAACCTAAGGATAAAATACAATATTAAACCTAAGGATGTGTGAGAACTGTTTACTCTCAGTATTTTTCTTGAATCTGAATGCTGAAGAGCAGCAAACAGGAAAACAAAAGACTGTCATCATTTTGCACATCAGTCTAAGAATAATCTTGATAATTTTGTCAATAAAATCAGCAACAAACAACTGTTCAGCAAGTGCAACCACAAGGAATTGCTTACATTGATAACAGGTCGTGCTTGAGGTGATATACTTGGAAAAGAATGATATACTTTAGATAAACTTTTACAAGAGCTGTCAATGTAGTCGTCAACTGCAGAGGGTGGTGAACAAGAAGTAGAACACAAACAACATAACAATTGTCATGATATATATAGATGCTCAGTATGGGCTAGACTTGAGGTGCTTTGTGGAGAGATGACAATGGACAGGAATGATATACATACAGAATAGAGAACAATAGACAGGAGTTATATACATACAGAATAGAGAACAATGGGCAGGAGTTATATACATACAGAATAGAGAGCAATAGACAGGAGTTATATACATACAGAATAGAGAGCAATAGACAGGAGTTATATACATACAGAATAGAGAACAATGGACAGGAATGATATACATACAGAATAGAGAACAATAGACATGAGTTATATACATACAGAATAGAGAACAATAGACAGGAGTTATATACATACAGAATAGAGAGCAATAGACAGGAGTTATATACATACAGAATAGAGAGCAATAGACAGGAGTTATATACATACAGAATAGAGAACAATGGACATGAGTTATATACATACAGAATAGAGAACAATAGACATGAGTTATATACATACAGAATAGAGAACAATAGACAGGAGTTATATACATACAGAATAGAGAACAATGGACAGGAATGATATACATACAGAATAGAGAACAATGGACATGAGTTATATACATACAGAATAGAGAACAATAGACAGGAGTTATATACATACAGAATAGAGAACAATGGGCAGGAATGATTTACATACAGAATAGAGAACAATGGACAGGAATGATTTACATACAGAATAGAGAACAATGGACAGGAATGATATACATACAGAATAGAGAACAATGGACAGGAATGATATACATACAGAATAGAGAACAATGGACAGGAATGATAAACATACAGAATAGAGAACAATGGACATGAGTTATATACATACAGAATAGAGAACAATGGACAGGAATGATAAACATATAGAATAGAGAACAATGGACAGGAATATGGACAGGAATGATATACATACAGAATAGAGAACAATGGACATGAGTTATATACATACAGAATAGAGAACAATGGACAGGAATGATAAACATATAGAATAGAGAACAATGGACAGGAATATGGACAGGAATGATATACATATAGAATAGAGAACAATGGACAGGAATGATATACATATAGAATAGAGAACAATGGACAGGAATGATATACATATAGAATAGAGAACAATTGACTAGATTTCAGTAGCTGCACACTGGTGGAGGTGTTGGGGAAAGGGATCGGAGCATTATGAATTTAGTCTTTTGGGAAATGAAGAGAAACTTGATTAAATTAAACGGCTAAGAACAAGTTTAAGAAGTAAGATCAGCTTCTGCTTTCACATTGTGAAGTCATAACTGCCTGAGTTGCAGTCATGTCTGCCGGGTCAACCAATGGATCGGGCGGACATCATCAATGCCTTCTGAGATGTGGGAGAAGGCATAGGACTTCGGCAACCATGAGTCCACGCCACTCCTTCGGATGAAAGAGATGGGAGTCAAGATGGGCACAGCCAGAAACGAGAAACTTAGTGGGCGTGTAAGAAGACTTATCAACCAGCACAGAGCTGGAGTCGTCACTCACTGGACACTGCCGGACTTGCTGAAGAGGGGATCTGAGCTCCTATGGACATATTCGGAGTGCAATGATGATGACCCGCAAATAACTCAATAACTCAATAACAGTGTTATGCATTGAATATGTGACAGATCACGTTGCCAATAGTCCTCTATAGGTGAGCCTGTTATTATGCTCTTAATAGTATGAGTGCGTAATTCACTAGAGTGGAAATTTTCAACTGATAAGTTGCAGAAAATTAGAGAACATTTCCAATATTATTAGTGAAGTGCTGTAAACATACCTCTCCCCCTGAAATGAATTGCTGATCTATCCTTCGGAAGTTTCCCTCCATAATGATATTTATTTATTATTATTTGTCTCCAATATTATTAGTGGAGTGCTGTAAACATACCTCTCCCCCTGAAATGATTTGCTGATCTATCCTTCGGAAGTTTCCCTCCATAATGGTATTTATTTATTATTATTTGTCTGCAATATTACTAGGCAGACAAATCTAAATTAAATATGCACACATGTCAACAAGTAGTGGGGTTTAATAGATAAAAATGATTGGAAAACAAGTATGTGCATATTGTTTTGTTTAATAAATAAATAAATTCATGAATGTGAGCCATGTGGTTCCATAGAGAGAAATGTTTGAGAACCTTTGTACTTGTGTTTGAATATCTATCTTAACAGGTGTTTGATAAAGTCAAAACTGATCAATAGTAACACCAGTTAGGTTACTCTAGGCCTAGACATAGACACCTGTTGAAAATAGAGTGGTTTAAATAAAAAATATACACAAAGTCGATTTTACAAATGACAGCAATAGGTTAAACACCTAATAGGGTTAAGAGGCCTTCATAGCAGTATACATTATGAGCACAATGATAACTTAGTAAAAGGAAAATGACTTGTGTATGAGATCTTCTCAAAGAAAGATGTGATTGTATTTCTGAACCTGCATCTTCATAAAATGAGGAAAGACTTATTGGGTACCCTCAATTCATGTGGTTGCATGAGTTAAAATAGAATAGATATAATAGGACAAAGTCTGTGAACAGTCAATGCACCGTTAGGTCTCATGCCAGAAAAGTAATGTTCAATACTACTTAATGGAGGTGTTAACTCTTGGTGCACTAACAAATATTTGTAGGTGTATGTTTCATTCATCATCAAAATAAAGCAATAAGTGCCTTCTTCTAGGTCTTCCTCTCTCTCATTCACCTAGAATTGTGCCCGCCATAATTATTTTCTCTAGGCCACTATATCGTTTACGTGATCAAAATATTTTATTGTCCATGTTTTTATATATTTTTTTAATCAAACAGCTTTCAGAAATTTAAGTTAATGCAAAACTTATCTGTTTGTTCTTTTTTCCTTCCGTGGTATTCTGAGCATTCTTCTAAAACACTTGCATTGAAATGCATTCATGTATTTTTTAGCAGATCTGTCAATTGTTCATGTTTCACAGCTATATGTTGCTATGGGGAAAGTACAGGCTCTTAAAAATCAAAGATTTGTTGTTATTTATCATATGTTGTGCAGTTGTTTTAATTTTTATTCATAGTTATGTTTAAGATTCTTTTGATCTCCTTGGTGGTCTTTCCATCGTTTGTTATCCAAGAGCCAAGACATTCAAAACTGTTTACTCTTTCCAGAATTTCTCTTTTGTCAGCTTTTATTTGTTTTTGTTGCATTTTGATAGTGATTTTTTTTTTTTTTCACAAAGTTGAAGTTATAAATGTCTGAATGCTACTTGCTGAGGTGGATAAAAGTGCTGTATCAACAGCATATCATATTTCTGGTTTTGTGTGACCTCCAATCATAAGAGTGCCTAGTTCTTCTTTATTATTTGCCTCTGACATTTCTCATGATACTTTCTACATTTGTGTAGATAAAGTGATAAGATGCACCCTGTCTAACTCCCTGTCCTATACCAAGCCAGTCTTTATAAAGCATTTTAAATATATGTACTGAGTGAGGTGAAAACCTCATATCTATCATTATGTTCCACAATATCTGATGTTGTACATAGTCAAATACTTATGAACTGTTAAAAAAGCATGTATATAGATTCATGTTTTGTTCTCTGCATTTTCCATTTTGTGTTTCTCATATTAGTATATGATCTTTTGTTTCTCTGCCTCTCCAAAAATAAGCATGAACAATGTTGATTTCTTTTCCCACTTTTCTGTGGATTCTTTCCATGATATTATACGCACGATCTTGCTTGCATGGTTGGTTAATGCAGTTGATCTGTAATTGGTGCATTCTGTTAGATTGCCTTTTTGGTAATTGAATAAATGTAGTTTTTAAAGATTTCTTGTTCCAATATTTTGGCCATATCCCACTGTTCCAAATCAGTCTACTCAATGCATCGTATACTTTCATATTCTGTTCTCCCTCTTTAATTCAGCTTTGCTGTTATCTCATCACATGCAGGTGCTTTTATAATTTTTAAAATACTTCTGATCCTCCCTTTCTCCCCCTTTCTGCCTCATCCAATGTTGAAGCCCATAACAAGTACCAGATTTTTTTTCTTGGAGAAAAACATGACACTGACCACAATACAGTAATTCCTCAGTAATCCCGCGGTTAATAGTGACCAGAACTGGCAGCGATAAGTGAAAAACCACGATGTAGTGTCACCCTCTCATTTTTAACATTTTATTTGTACATTTTTTGTGTATGTATAATATCAATAAGTGTATATGAAACCATATAAGTGCGTATGTTAATATTAGAACATTAAAGGATAGTTTCAAACATGTAAATAAAATGTAAATAAAATGTAAATAAAATATAAATAAGAAATAGAAGCCAGAAAAGAAAGCTCCACACATTCAACTATGAGAAAACAGACCAGGACGTCATTAGCAAAATCAGACATAGGAAACAGAGCGCCCCTCGTAGGAGGTAGGAGAGATGGACGCAGCCACCCTGGTGGAACGCAGTTGTCGAGGAAGCTTGGCGGAGCAAGAGATAAATGGCCAAGACATGGCAGAAAGCCAGAAGGAATGGAAGAACACAACCTGAGCTCTTGAAGCGTCTCAAAATAGAGGTTGACCAAAAAATGATGCACTTTAAACTATGTGCTAAGCAGGCTAAAGATGCCAAATGGGATGACTTCTGTAAAAAAGTGTGCTCAGAAAAATCGCTCGCCACATTCTGGCGGCTTCATCAGAGCATGAATGGCACAACATGACACAGAGGCATACCAGACTTTCAGAGCACAGGCCAGATATGGCACAAATCTGATGAGAGCAAAGGGAAGGCCCTGCTTGCCCGCATCATTGAGCAGACGGACCAAAGAAATGAGGCTGTAAGAATGAGGATACGGGGATCGCTGTCAAAATTGTGTAAGGATGTAGTGCTGGAAGAAGATCTCACAATCACAACCGATACCATTTGCACGACACTTAAAAGGTCACACAACACTGCTCCTGGTCCAGATGGTGTTCGGTACGATGACATAGGCGATTTAGCTGACGACGACTTGACAAAACTGGCCAATGAGTTTAATGCCAGTATTCGGAGTGGCCAGATTAAGGAGGAGTGGCTACACAGCTACTTACTACCGCTACCGAAGCCAAACAAGGACCATTCTCAGATCAGTGCCTACAGAATCATCACAATGCAGAACACTGCGGGCAAGCTGCTTGAGAAAATAGTTGCCCGTGTCCTCACCTGTCACCTTGAACAGAAACGAGCATTCTCACCCACACTCGGAGGTTATAGATATAACAAAGAAACATGGCTCAATGCAGCAGTCTTTGCCTATGACGTCTTCGAAGACTTCCACAGACGAGAGGAGACATGTGCTGCTGCTATAGATCTGGAGGATGCATACAACAGGGTACCATTTGAATATGAGGACTAGTAAGTGGATATCAAAGTTGAAGGAATAGACCTGGAGACAGTTCAGAACTACAACTACCTTGGACATACTATAACCAGTGATGGAAAATGTACATCTGAAATAAACAAAAGAATAGGAATGGCAAAAAGTAATTTTAATGTCATGAAGGACATACTAACATCAAAACAAATAACACCAGAGCTAAAACTAAGAATAGCAAAATGTTACATCTTCTCAATATTCCTATATGGTGCTGAAACATGGACATTAGACAAGAAAACAGAACAGAGAATTGAAGCCTTTGAAATGTGGATATATAGAAGAATAGGTAGAATTGGATGGAAGGAAAAGAAAACAAATGACAAAGTCTTAAAACAACTAAAAATGAAAAGAGAACTACTGAACACAATTAGAACAAGACAAATGCGATTCTTAGGCCATGTTAAAAGACACAACAGCCTACTGAAAGTGATCCTGGAGGGGAAAATACAAGGTAAAAGAGGCAGAGGCAGACCAAGATTAACATGGACGAGTAACATCAAAAGATGGACAAATCAACCGATGACAACCTGCACCATCAAAGCAAGAGATAGAGCAAAATGGCGCTCCATGGTAGCCAACCTTCGTTGCGGAGACGGCACTCAATGATGATGATGAAGGGGTTAAGGCAAAGAAATGCAAATGAATGAATAAAAATGCATTTTTATGCATTCATTTGCATTTTTTTGCCTTAACCCCTTACCATTTGAATATCTTACGCATATGCTCCTCAAACTGGCGGTGCACCCCTTCCACATTAGATGGATCGCCGCGGCACTGTTTCAGAGGAAGGTGATACTCAGATGTGGAAGTTGGTCTTCCGAGCCAATATCCATTTCTCCAGGGCTGCCACAAGGCTCACCATTGTCACCAGTTCTATTTAACGTGTACACAACGGAACACAGATCACGGAACAACAGCTGGATGGGAGGGGAAGAACTATGACTTTTGCTGATGATATTCTGGTATATCGACAGGGAAGAGACAGACGGGGAATCGCCTCCACAATGCAAGACGAACTCGATAGCATTTCTTCCTGGTGTTGGGTTTCAGGTGCCTTGGTTAAACCTAATAAAGCATCAGTTTAATGGTTCTCCCTTAACAATCATATCGTTAATACGACCACACCGGTAGTACGAATGGGAGCTGATGAGGTGACCAGGGACAAGTTGATGACATACCTCGGAGTTAAGTTTGATCGCAGCCTGTGTTTTCGGGACCACGTCGACCATGTGATAACAAAATCCCGCAAAGGATTAGCCGCCTTGAAGGTCATGGCAGCTGCCAACATCGAACAGAGGCTACTTACTCTTCTGTTCCAGGGATTGGTCCTCGCACCAATCGAGTATGCCCTAGCAATTCTTACTGTCAGTACGACTCAAATTGATAGGCTGGAGAAAATACAGAATGAAGCCAAGCGCATTATCTTGGGATGTACGAGGGACACTCCCTGTGTAGCAATGAGGTATCTTCTTGACTTTCCAACCATGGATGACAGAATCAAGATCTGGACAGCACGAGCATACCTGAAGATTAGTACAGATACAGAGCATCCATTGCACCAAGTGCTCAACACAGTGAAAGGTGCCAGGCTTAAAAGAGGCAAATCATGGGTGGGCCGAGCAGAAGATGTCATCAAACAGGTCTGTGGGCTTACCAATATCAGCGTTGGTGAGGAGTGGATACCGGTGCCTACGTCATTCAAGGGGACTTTCTTGTGTATTGTCGCACTCGACAGGAAAAGTAGGGAACAGAACCCGGTCGTGGTTAATGCCGAGGTCAACGGTCTCATCTGCGATAACACCGATGAGAAAGATGCAGTCTTATATACAGACGGATCTGTAATACGACACCAAAGAAGTGCATGGGCATTTACAGCACGCTCAGCAGGCAGAATAGTCAAGGAAGACGGTGGTGCATACGTTATGACCACGAGTGGCATGACAATGGAGGCGATGGCAGTGACCAAGGCATTCAAATGGTTAGAATCACAAGACTACACCCACGCATGTATACTGAGTGATTCGATGAGCATGATTAGAAAAGTGGAGGCGGGCTCTGTATGCATGCAATAGGTAGAGTCGTTGCAGAAATAAAAAATACGAAGGGTCACCTTTGACTATGTCCCTGGACATGCGGGAGTACGGGGAAATGAAAGAGCGGACGGGTTGGCTAGCTGCACTGTCGTTGAGGACGGGCAACCAATGGATCGGGCGGACATCATCAATGCCCTCCGAGATGTGGGAAGAGCACAGGACTTCGACAAACACAGATCCACGTCACTTCTTCGATTGATGGAAATGGGAGTTAAGATGGGCACAGCCAGAAATGAGAAACTTAGTGGCCGTGTAAGAAGACTTATCAACCACATAGAACTGGAGTCGTCAGTCGCTGGACACTGAGGGAATTGCTGAGGAGGGGATCTGAGCACCTATGGACGTGTTCGGAGTGCAATGATGATGACCCGCAAATAACTCAATGTAAATAAAATATTAATAGTATAAATAACATACATAAAATAATGTTTTTTTCTTATAATAATTCCTCAATTTTGAATTTTTGAACAATCCGCGATTAACTGAGGCCGCGATAAATGAACCGCGAAGTATCAAGGGATGACTGTACTTCAAAATGTGCCAATGTTAAAAAAAAATAAGAGAACTAACTCCATATTCCTTAAATGTCACTGAACATGACAGGCTTTTTTCCACCATAACTTGTAGTGTAGTGTTGTAAATTTATTTAACCCTAGAGCACTGAGCCACAGGGTTTGGATTCAAGAAATCATTTTGAGCTCAATACTTATTGTGCTTCATTCCCTATATTTGTGGGCCATGTACCAACTTCGAACCACCCGTCTCTGGATATCTAAAGCTGTACACAACCACTATGTCTATTGCTATGGTCAATGATATCAGTTTTGTTAAAAATTGTTAGTTTTATGATTGTAAGTATAACAACAATAATATCATATATTAGTTATATAAAGCCTAATTTTTTAAAATTACAAATGCTTCTTTTTCTTCTGAATACAAAATTATTAGATTTGTAAGAGAGTATTGTTATCAAGCAGCTGTTAGCTTCCCTATGTTAAGAGACATCACTTATGATGATAGTCTCTGATTTTCAAGATAATTCTGTTTATAATTTTATCTTTACTATGCATATTTGCATATGCTTTTTGGTATCATTTTTTTTTTCTTATAAAAGAAAACTAAAGTAGAATTTTATGCGAATGAGAATAAATATGCAATTATTTACAGAGAATTTGCATTTATGCATAAAAAACTTCAACATTTATTTGTTCATTATTTTTTTTGAGTTTAATTTGCTTTTGTCAGCATATTTTATTGATAGTTAAATTATGTTGATATTTTTTTTCAAATTTACTTTATTTGCATAACCATAATATATGCAGCTTGTAGAATTAATTAATCTTGTTGTGGTTCATGCAGAATATTTATAAATATACACACAGATTTGTAGCACTTTGATAATTCATATTGCCATCGTTATGTTTTAAATAAACACCTGTATAACCATCATTATATTAATATTACTTATGAAAACAATAAAACGGAGACTAGAAAAGTTAAAAGCTTGGTAAGTTGCACACTTTGTGCAATAATAATCCCGTAGAATAAATTTTTATTATGTCACGGTTTTATCAGAAAAAGCTGTGCGGGTATATATTTTAATGGAATATTTTTTTAAATATAATAGTTATAATAAATATATAAGTCTATAGGAAATAAATAGGTTTTATTTATTTCTCCAATATGAAGTAAACTTACTTGTATTTTATTATTTGTTGGTTGTAACTTTCATTGGACTTTAATTATTCCTTTTCTCAGATGCTAGAGATGACTCAAAGGTTTGAAGAAGCCCAGCGTCAGGTGCAGGCACATGCAGTGGAAGCTGAGAAGACCCATGAACAGCTTCAAGCTTATGAAGATGCCAAAGATAGTTATGAGACTAAGCTGCTAGAGCTGGCCGATGCTTTGAACAGTGTTGAATCTAGGATGAGGGAAGTGGAAGAGTCTTCCAGGCTTTCTGAAGAGTCTCTGAAACTAGAATTGTCATCATCAGAAAGCCAGCTGAACAAAGTTGATGAACAATTGAGAGCTGAACAGGAATTAAAATTATCACTGGAGAGTCAGCTCACAGATCTCCAGGCCCGCTTGAAGGTAGAGCAAGAATCAAAGATCACACTAGAAAACTTGTTTGCTGAAAGTGAAGCTCACAAGGCAACGTTAGAAAATAAATTTTCCCACCTAGAAAGTACATTACATGAAAATGTTGAAAATGCAGGAAATATGAAACAAGAATATGAAATGCTGATCACAGAGCTTAGGGATAAGATTGTAGCTGGTGATTCTCAAATAACAGAGCTTAAGTATAGCCTGGAGAGTTTCAGAGCTCAGTCAGACATGTCCAACAAATTAGTGGAACAACTACAGGCCTCTTCCTCGGAGAAGGAACAAAGCATCATTCAGCAGCTCAGGGACAAGACAGAAGAGGTTGTTTCACTTCAGCAACAGTTAGAGTTTGCTTCAAGTGAAGTCATTGAGCTTAAGGCCACTATTGTTAAAGCTGAAGGTAGAATCAGTGAATTCCAGGAGCAGTTACGTTCAAATAAGGAAGATTTTGAAAACTTGACATCTGTCATTGAATCTCTTCAAAAAGAACTGTCGGTCAGGAATTTGGAAGTTCAGGAACAGAGAATAAGTTTTGAAGAGGAAAGAACTTCATATAATGTAAATAATGAATCTTTGCAAAAGAGGATAACTGAACTTGAAACTCAGGTAGAGGAACTTATAGAAGTTAAACAGAAGTGGTTAGCAGCAGAGGAAGAATGTCAAAGTCTCTTGGGTCAAGTTTCTGTTTTGAAGGCAGAAGTAGAAAGTGTGGCTTCTTTACAGTCACAGGTTGCTGTTTTGGAATCACAAGGTGAAGTCTTATCAGGAAATGTTCAGGCTAATGTTGTTGAACTTGCATCAGTTCAAGCAAAGTGTTCTGAGCTGGAAGCTGAGAAATCAGCACTGTTGTCAAAAGTTAATGAGCTCACAGATCTACACCAGTCTTTCGAAATGAACATCGCAGCTCTTTCCCATGAAAAGGAAATGCTGCAAAAAGAAATTAAAGGGTTTTCAGACAGATTTTCATCAATTAGTGATACAGACTCTGAGCTTGCTGATGTTCAAAAAGCTCTTTCTGATACAGAAAAAGAGCTCCAGCTAAAGGATTCAGAATATCATCAGTTAAAAGAGTTTATGGAGGAGAAGGTAGCTGATTTATCTAAGCAAGTGTCAGATCTGCTTGAGAAAAGTCAACTAGTTGACAGCTTGACGGTTACAAGGGAGACGCTCATAAAAGAGGTAGGATGTCTTAGTGAGTCATTTATACATTTTCATCTGTAAACGTTTTTGGGGTTGAGTTTGGTTGTTAATGCTCTGAGACTGATACAACCAGCTGACTCTTATATTCAGGTTCTTGATGTTGCAAGCAGCAATGACTTTCTTGATGTTGCAGGCTGTAATGACTTTCTTGATGTTGCAGGCTGCAATGACTTTCTTAATATTGCAGGCTGTAATGACTTTCTTAATGTTGCAGGCTGTAATGACTTTCTTAATGTTGCAGGCTGCAATGATTTTCTTGATGTTGCAGGCTGCAATGACTTTCTTAATGTTGCAGGCTGTAATGACTTTCTTAATGTTGCAGGCTGCAATGACTTTCTTAATATTGCAGGCTGTAATGACTTTCTTAATATTGCAGGCTGTAATGACTTTCTTGATGTTGCAGGCTGCAATGATTTTCTTGATGTTGCAGGCTGCAATGACTTTCTTAATGTTGCAGGCTGCAATGACTTTCTTAATGTTGCAGGCTGTAATGACTTTCTTGATGTTGCAGGCTGCAATGACTTTCTTAATGTTGCAGGCTGTAATGACTTTCTTGATGTTGCAGGCTGTAATGACTTTCTTGATGTTGCAGGCTGTAATGACTTTCTTAATGTTGCAGGCTGTAATGACTTTCTTGATGTTGCAGGCTGTAATGACTTTCTTGATGTTGCAGGCTGCAATGACTTTCTTGATGTTGCAGGCTGTAATGACTTTCTTGATGTTGCAGGCTGTAATGACTTTCTTGATGTTGCAGGCTGCAATGATTTTCTTGATGTTGCAGGCTGCAATGACTTTCTTAATGTTGCAGGCTGTAATGACTTTCTTGATGTTGCAGGCTGTAATGACTTTCTTAATGTTGCAGGCTGTAATGACTTTCTTAATGTTGCAGGCTGCAATGACTTTCTTAATGTTGCAGGCTGTAATGACTTTCTTGATGTTGCAGGCTGTAATGACTTTCTTGATGTTGCTGTAATGACTTTCTTAATGTTGCAGGCTGCAATGACTTTCTTAATGTTGCAGGCTGTAATGACTTTCTTGATGTTGCAGGCTGTAATGACTTTCTTGATGTTGCAGGCTGTAATGACTTTCTTAATGTTGCAGGCTGCAATGATTTTCTTGATGTTGCAGGCTGCAATGACTTTCTTGATGTTGCAGGCTGCAATGACTTTCTTAATGTTGCAGGCTGTAATGACTTTCTTAATGTTGCAGGCTGCAATGACTTTCTTAATGTTGCAGGCTGTAATGACTTTCTTAATGTTGCAGGCTACAATGACTTTCTTAATATTGCAGGCTGTAATGACTTTCTTGATGTTGCAGGCTGTAATGACTTTCTTGATGTTGCAAGATGCAATAGCTTTCTTAATTTCTGAAATTCTGCTGGAGAAATTGAAGCTTGTTCATTCTAATGGATCATCATCATGTGCCATACCAGTTGGCATAGACAATCATGTCATTCCACAATTCTTTATCCGCAGTGCATCATATTGATTCTGTTGCTGACTATTTACCATGCCATGACACCAAGCTATCAAGTATCTTCTCTCTTTGTCATCCGTGATCTCTCTTTCCCTGTATTTTGCCAGTCTAATTGTATAGCCCTTTTCGTCTTGTCAGACGGTCTAGTGGAGGCTATTGTGTATTTTTTTAGGTTTTGTTTTTGTCAAACAGCTTCTCTCATGGCTAATTCTACAAATGTTTGACAAACACACGCGGTCACATAATGAACAAGTCAGGCTCACTGATCCACAGGGTTTTCCATCCTTTTTCATGAGTCTTTTCTCTTCTAAGTTTTGCCTTAGGACAGTCTGAAATGATGTTATACCGTTCCTTATACAAGTTCTCCATGATGTGCGATTACTTGCCAGATGTTCCCAGTCATTTTCACATATAGAGAAGTCTTTCAGAGATGATTTACAGATATCTCTACATCGTAATTTAGGCCTGCCGATTTGTCTTTTTCAGTGTATTAGTTCACCATATAGTACTTGCCTAGGAATGCGCTTTTCTTCCATTCGTTGGACATGCCCCAGCCATCTTAGTCTTCGACATCTGAGCATCGACATGATTGTTGGTGTCTTAGCACGTTGCAGGACAGTTAAGTTGGTTATTTTGTCCTGCCATTTGATGTGCATTATTTTACGGAGACATCGCATGTGGAAGACATTTAGTCTAATTGATAGCACAGTAATATTTTTTTCTATATTAACATACTCCAACCACTGTGGGGTACCACTGTGATCCTCACCCCATTAGCCAGTTTGGTTTAGAACAGTTTATTAGTGGAGAGGTGAGGTAAAGTCTTGTTCAGCTTTGAGTCTCTGACTCAATTGTAGTGACAACAGTACACCTGGCATGTGTTTTCCCAAGTTTTATAATTGACTTGTTTTTTACGAGTGGCCTTATTTTATAGAATGAATTGCCTGTTGTAATCTTTGAGATTGTTTTATTTCTTCAGTGGAAACTGGCTCATTTTAGAGCTTACAAATGAGAATGTTATTTTTACTTTCTCTGATTATTGATTTCATATGTTGGCCATATGCTAAAAAAAGACAAGAGAACCTCAAAGCAAGCCCTCAATTGGAAACCAGAGGATGAAAGAAAAAGAAACTGATACGCAAATAAAAAAAAGAATGCTGAGGTCAGAAGCAACAACAGCAGGCATCAGCTTCCTTGCTATGGTTGAGAGACTCACCCTCAATAGGGGGATATGTGGTGAGATGCAATGTGAGTCCTGTGCAAGGTCTGACACTTGATAGTAAAGATCGTCGGACTTGGAGAGTCTACAATTTATGTCATTTGAACTGTCTTTGGTTTGAAAGGACAATATATAGATAGACAGATAAGGATAAATAAAGGATAAATGTACACCAGTTTAATGACATAAATAAGTTGAATGTTCCTTGTCAAAATCTGTCATTCTTGCGATGCAAAAGTAGAATTTAATTTCTTAATTTCAGGAATATTGTTAAAGCATTGTTTTTTTATGAGAGGGTATGGTTGAAAGCCCAAAAGCCAGCAAAATTGGGCTTGAGATCAATCTTGAAAAGACTAAAGTCATGAAAAGCTTAATTCCAACAGACGACAAAATATACATGGAAAACAAACCAGTGGAAGAGATCGATCACTTTATCTATCTTGGAAGTCACATTGATCAAGAAGGGGATGCAATCAAAGAAATTAGAATCAGAATAGCTAAAGCAGCAATGTCTTTCAGAAGCCTTGAAAAGTTGTGGAAATCAAAACTCATCAGCACAAACACAAAACTATTCATATAAAATGTACTATCAACCCTTACGTATGCGTGTGAAAGCTGGAAAACAACAAGAGATATAGAAACAAAGTTGAACGCATTCGAAAATAAATGTCTAAGGAAAATACTTGGTATAGCGTGGAACGAATTCAAAACAAACGAGGAAATTAGAGAAATCGCCAATCAACCACTAATATCTTCAGTAATAAAGAAAAGACGATGGTCATATGTTGAACAGGTAAGAGAAAAAGAGGAAGACCCAGGGAGACAATGAGAAGAACATTGATGAGAGAGGCAAGAGCAGCGGGAATTGGCTCCCTCAATGAGATAGAGCTGCTTGCACAGAACAGAGACAAATGGTGAGATTTGATAAAATATCTTTAAAAGAATTGAAAACTGCTAGAACAAAAATTCAAATAAGAGAAGGAGTATCTTGGTCTACGCCCTATTGGCCGGCTACGGCTCGAAAGTCGAAAGGTCAATAGATAGATAGATGGTTGATACACAACAATAATTGTAAATAGTTGCATTTAATATTGTACAGACAGTGCCATCATTCACTTAAAAAGAAACTTAAATATTTTTTAAGAGCTTATGTTAGTAACATTCCTGAAGATAAGATGTTCAATTAATACTGATGTGAAGAATCCGACAGTGTTAGATGACTTCTGAATTAATTCTTTGATTGGGCTAACCAGATGATGACAGTGACGATGAAAAACTGCCTTTGAGAATACTTGAGTATCATCTACTAAACGCATGTGATTAATTAATGTCAGAGACTCTAACCTCCCTGCTGTGTTGTGTTATGGTATATAACAAGCTTCTAAAGATGACAGTATTTTGAATAGCCAGCTTCTAAAAGTGACAATATTTAGAATTGCTAGCTCCTAAAGGTGACAATATTTAGAGTAGCTAGCTCCTAAAGGTGACTATTTAGAATAGCTAGCTCCTAAAGGTGACTATTTAGAATAGCTAGCTCCTAAAGGTGACAATATTTAAAAAACATGAAAGTGAAATGTTAAAACTTTATGGCTCAACAATGAACAGAAAATACACAAACAGCAATATTTCTTTATTTATGTTGGATATATTTTGTTTGAATATTTTTTTTTTTAAATTGCTTTCTTGAATAGATTTAGTGACATGACTACAATTAAACATTCGAAATAGACCCAAGATGTGGTAAAGCATATCAGACTATTGGCCAAAGGCACCTTTATTAGCCAGTGAAGAAATCAAAATAGAAGTAGAACAGGCGCTTTTCAACTTAATCTTTATCCAACATTATACTACCAATGTCCAGATATGAACACTAGGTTCTAGAACAATCAAAAAGATAAATGTCACCAAAATACAATGTGTCAGACATGTCATTTGTGAAAGTGTGTGGTGAAGAGGTGATTGTTGCCAATATGATGACATATATTGGGATGAAGTTTGATTGTGGCTTGTGTTTTAAAAGTCTGTGTAGGAATATAAGCTTGTAGTGATTATTGGCAATGAGAGTCATGGCAGCTGCTGGTTGAGCAATGGTTACTGGTGCTTTTTTGTATCAAGTATTAGTCCTCTCACTCCTCAAATATGCCATGGCCATCCTTACTATTAGTGCAACTCAATTTGATAAAATCGAAAGAGTGCAAAATGATGGCATGTGCATCATACAGGGATGCAAGAGGGACATCTCATGTATGGCAGTGTGATCCCTATTCAATTTTCACACAGTGGTGGACAGGCTCATGATCTTGAGGGCCTGCGCACACCTAAAGACAAGCGCTGATCAGGAGCATCCCCTATATGAGAAGCTGACTGAATATAATGAGAAAAAGATTAAGGAAGGGTAAATCATAGGTCAGGCTGAAGCTACTGTTAAATTTGTATGGACTGTCTAACATTAATCATGTGGCAGAATTGGTTACTGTGTCTCCAGGATTAAGTACTACTTTTTCTGTCATTGCCACACTGGGCAGGATCCATACTCTGTAAAAATGTCACATATGTTGGCACTGTAATCTACACAGATGGTTCTGTAGTGTGCCATCAATGGAGTAAAAAGTAAAAGTAAAGTACCCCCGTCACGCCACGTGGTGGATAGGGAAATATGGTGTTAGTGACCCTATATTTTACAGACCTTCAGCACATGATTTTTGGGGTAATGTGGTCGGTATTACGACCGTGCTGCTTTACTTTCCCAGAAAAAAATCCGGTACCCATTTAAGGCTGGGTGAACCCGGAAGCCGTCGGTTGGGATCGAACCCTACCCATTGTCCTTTGTAGTCCAGTTCACTAACCACTGAGCTATCGCGGCTCCCCATCAATGGAGTGCTTGGGCATTTATTTCACGTTCCAGTGACAGAACTTTTCATGAAGATAGTGACATCTATGTAATGACAACTAAAAGTTATGATGAAGATCATAGCTGTGGCAAGAAGTTTTATCTGATTAGAGCCATAAGACTGTACTTATGTCTGTAGGCTGAGTGACTCGATGAGCTCGGTCTGTAAAGTCTAAACAGGCTTCATCCACAAACAGTGAATGGCTGGAGTCAATACAGAGGTCAAAGATCTCCACCTTGATTACCTTCTTGGTTGTACCGAATCACACGGGAGTTGAACACACCTAAAGAGCAAATAGATTACCTGGTTTGGCAGTGAAATCAGTCAGACAACCAATAGGACATACCATTAACAACCTGAGAGAGATGGGTAAAATGAAGGACTTTGAAACAAATGAAAATGTACAATATATTTGAAAATCACCCGCTTGACTGCACAAACAAGGAGTGAAGGTTATTGGCATTTTTAGAACAGAACAGTATTCTGGATGAATGAAAGGAGTTGTCAACCAACACTGAACTACATAGATTGTCACTGGATGTTGATGAGATTTTTGAGAAGATTGAAGCACCTATGGATGTGTCTTAGTGCAGTGATAATAATCTTCTTGTCAGGCATCACCTGCTGCTGCAGTCTATTCAAAATGCAGATTCATTGCCCAGATCACTTACTCATCCTGCCTCATTGAGAGCATTGAGAATGTCAGCCCAATCCCTTCCCTTGCTCTTCCATTCTCCATAACAGCTAACCAAGTCAAGTAAGCCTGTCTGCTCATTCATTCCCCCCTATTATACTCAAGTGTCCTAGCACAAAAATTAAATAGGTTTTAATTAACCATGACCTCTTCAGAGACTCCAACCATTGCCTTCGAGTTAAAGACAATTTCTATCTTCCTGGGCATATTCACTAATCACTGAGAAATCACACATTGATAAAAGTGTGTCTCAAGCCAAGCTATTGCCTTAGTTGCTGCCATGACCCCCATTATCAAACTACATGTGATCAAAGCAACCACACTGTAGACATTCCTGACAATTATCCCCCAAACCTGAGCTGTGAAGACCCCTGAGCTCAATCTATACCAAGCAACAAACCCATCTGAATATATGACTACTTCATCCTCAAAAGAATTCTCAGAAATCACATGTTCTTCTGTTTCCACGACCACTTATTTTTGTTTTCTCCATTCTCTGTCTAATTTGGTGCATTCCAAGAAGGGTGTACCTTCATGCCCATTTTGCACCAGATTCTATGCTTTAAAGTGAGAAAATCTCTTGAACAATGTCTTTGGCATGATCCACCCAAGATTTCCCACTCTTTATCCTGCTGTATCCCAGCTCTCACAGTGCAGTGAATGTTGTGTATTAACGCTGACTCTAGTGTAGGTATGTGCTCGCCAAAAAACAAATGACCACAAATTCTTCCCTTGATGCTGATAATCAAATGAAGAAAGAAAGAAAAACAATTAAATAACTTAAAAAAAAGTCTAAAAGTGGTATCATTGGTTATTTTTCTAGTCTGTGAAACATAGCTTTCAGCTAGATCTCCTCATATCATCCTTTTTTTAAAAAAAATAGAACATGCTTCTCTTGTTGTTTTCATGTCCTCACAAGTCCTTAACTTGTAGTCATTTACTTGTTTGTTGCCTTAGATGTAAACAAACAAACAAATAAAACTGTCATTGTGCTTAGTGATGATGACTTAAGTCAATTGTGTGTGAGTGCCCTGTACACTTCCCATTCTTTGTATCCTTTCCCATGTATGGTTGTCTTTCTTTATTTGGCAGTACAAATATATGAGCATAAATGATGTTTTGGATACCATTTTTATTTTTGTAGCTGTTATAAAAGCTTTCCTTCTCATATTTTGTTATTTTACACATTAGAATCTCATGCTGTTCACCCACTATTTATTGTTGCTTATTAAAGGTATCAGCTTACACATTCAGCTCATACAAGTATTTTTCCATCTTCAATTTTCATTACAGATTGAGAGTATGTCAGGTACAGTTGCTGAAAAAGACCAAAAAATTATTTCACTCTTGGAAAATATGCAAGAAATGGAAGACAGATTAGTTCAATTAGAAGAGATATCTTATCAACAGGCCTCATCTGAACAGCAGAAAAGTCAGTCATTGCCTACAAATGATGGGCCTTCATCTGCTGAGATTGAATCTCTCAAAACTTCTTTAGCTGTAAAAGAGAAAGAATATGCTGACAAAGAACTGATGACAAAGAAAGCAATTGCTACTGCTAAGAAGTTGAAATTTCAACTGACTCAGGCCAATAAAAGCCTTGAAGATGCCAAAGCTCAGATTGTGGAACTTAATGTTGAAAAGGAATCTCTTCAGACTAGATTGTCTGTTATAGATTCTGAAATGATAAAGGTTTCTTCAAGTGCTGTTACAGAAGAATGCACTCAGGAAGTTCAGAATTCTGTATCACAACAACCCACAGAATCAAACATTTCAGATTTGAATTCAGAAGATTCTCAGGGCTTACCCAAGACTGCAAGCCTTGAAGGTACTGATGTTGGAAGATCACATACTCAGTTAGATGCAAGTCTCAATTCATCTAATGTACTTAACTTTAGTGATGCTTCCTTGGAGATAGAAAGTCTTCAAGCTCAGCTCTCAACGTACAGAGAGTGCTGTGAACAGCTGCAGCAGCAGGTACAAAGTCTAACAGAGACTAGTTTTGCAAGTGAGTCCAAACTGAGACAGAAACAAAACCAAATTGACCAGCTAGAGGGCATTAAAGAAGGGCTAAAACTGACAATCACTGAAGTTGAGTCTGCATATCAACAGCTGCAAGAAGAATTTGAAAACGCCAAAGAAGATTTTATAGCCACTAAAGAAGCTCTAGATAAAAAATGTGAGATTTTAACTGAACAAGCTCAGCAGTGGAAATCATTTAACGGTAGTCTTCAACAAGAGGTGGTTGTTAAAGATCACAGATTACAGCAGATGGAGGCAGAGTTGCACCATAGACACAGTGAGCATTCTGAATCAATTAGCCTCAAGAAAATAATAGAGGAGAAGGATGAGATCCTTGCAGAGTTTAGGGTACAGTTGGAATCAATGCAGTCTGATTTAGGAAGCAAGTCTGAAGCCGTAGATGAACTACGAAAACAGCTTTCACAAGCAGAAGAAACTATCAGGAAAATTGTAGAAGAAAAGGATGAGATCCTTGCAGAGTATAGGGTACAGTTGGAATCAATGCAGTCTGATTTAGGAAGCAAGTCTGAAGCCGTAGATGAACTAAGAAAACAGCTTTCACAAGCAGAAGAAACTGTCAGGAAAATAGTCGAAGAAAAGGATGAAACACTTGCAGAGTATATGGTACAGTTGGAATCTGTGCAGTCTGATTTACAGAGTAAGTCTGAAGCCACAGATGAACTAAGAAAAAGGCTTTTGCAAGCAGAGGAAACTATTGGAGCAGTTAATAGCAGAGTAGAAGGGCAAGAAGAAGCAGTAGTCCAGTCTTCAATTTTGCTGTCACAGATGCACGAGTGTGTTCATAAAAAGGATGTGGAGATAGAAGGACTGAAAGAGTCATTGAGACAGCAACAAGCAAATTTTGAGGCTGAGGAACAAAGCCTGCATTTACAGATCACTGGCTTAGATGGGCAGATTGAGGATTATAAGCTTAAAATTGTTAACATGACAGCAGATTTAGATAACATGCAGCAGACAAGAGAGGTAGCAGCTGCTCAAAATGAGTCTTTAAAACAACAGCTAGAGCAACAAGGAGTCCATATTTGTGAGCTGAATGAAATTGTGGATGATCTCAAAGCTGAAGTAGGGAAGTCAAGAGTCAAGTTACAGAGTGAAAGTATTGAAGAGCTAGAATCTTTAAGGTCAGCTCTGACAGAGTTTCAGCAACAAGTTGAAGATCAGAGGATGATAATCACCACACTGGAGCAGAGCGTCAGCAAACAAAATAGTGTTGTAAATGAGTCTGAGATTGAGCAAAATGTTCAAACTGAATCTGAAGATTTCAGTGTAAATTTATTGAGTTACCAAAACATAATTGAAGAACTAAATAGGGAAATATTGGCTTTGAAGGAGGAGAAGAGCCACTTGACTGATGACTCTTTGGCCATAAATAATGAATTTTTAAAAACAAGTCTAGATAATGTTACTTTTGAAAAAGTGGCTTTAGAAAAGGAGAAGGATAATCTTAAATTTGAGCTGGATAGTCAATTGGAGATTGCCAGGAGAATGCAAGAGATTGTGTCTGAGAAATTATCCCAAGTACAGAACTTACAAACAGCATATGAAAACCTTCAATCTAATTTGGTTACTGTCTCTTCTGAAAAAGAACAGCTGTTAGTCCTTGTGGATTCTATGAAAGGAGAAATAGAAGGTATGGAGCACATTATTGCTGAAACTCAGTTAGCAGATTCAAAAGCAAAGGATGAAATCTTTCAGTTTAAAACAGAAAATGAGCAACTGATTGTTAGAGTTGAAGGTCTTCAGCGTCAGTTGTTGGAAGTCCAAAAACTACATCAAACTGATGTCTCTATGTCAGAACTAAGCAATTCCCAACCTGAGAATTTGTTGCAGTGGAATCAGCAGTACACCTCAGAAAAATCTCACACCGTTGCTGAGTACTTCCAGCAAACTTCTGTTCAAGGAACAACAGTATCACAGCAGCAGTCATCTGCAGAGCAGTCCCTTAAACTGAAAGAGACTGAAGAGAAATTGAAACAGATCCAGGGCCAGTATGAAAAGACAAAAAGTCGTTTACAGGTTGCAGATGTTAAATGTGAGAAGATGTTGCTCAAGCTGAAAGCTTTCAAGGACAAGAATGACAAGCTTCAAATCCAGGTTTGTTTTTGCTTTTTACCCTTTCATTTTCAACAATGCTGTTGATATATTTCACATGTCATAATTGTTAGAATCTCTTCTGGGAATGCTCACTCATTCTTTTTAGTCCAGACCACATTCCCATATCTGCTCTGCTGCCCATTCTAACAGCGATCAAAGTATGTGTCTATTGATTGTTCCTGTCCTGCACTAATTGAGTGTGTTGCGTTCTTTTCTGCTGTGGATGCTTTCCTGCGTTCACCCTTTGTGGCACCACGTTCCACCATTCCTTTGACATGTGGATTATCCTCCACTTTGTTGTCACCTTCCTGTGAGAGATGGTCTCTTAAAGTCCCGACAATGTCATTTATGTCTTGTTTTTAAGGCCCCTTGTACAATGGCAGACCCTACCAACCTGTCAGCCATCTTACTGTCATGTACTCCCATATGGTCAGGGCAATATATCAAGTTAGGCGGTTAATGTGAGACACATCAGATAGGTGCACTAACACTCTGTTTAAGCTTAAGAACTCATGACACCAGCAAATAGAAAAGAAAAGATCTTATCAGTTGCTGTCTGTTTCATAATGCGAACAAAAGTAGTCTAGTTTTTGTTAAATATGTTGCTGAGTCTTCCAAACAACTTGACATAGATATGTGTTTCTGTTGGTCAGTGTTATTTCCTCAACTGCCTGAACATGTTGCAGTCCTGTAGTATGTGTTCAACTGTCTATGTTGCCTGTTCACATGTGCATATGGGTAATGGGACTAGTCTCAGCCTATGTAAATGGTTGTTTAGTCTATTATGTCCTATTCTGAGGTGAAGTAAGATCACTTGTTCTCATCATTCAAGGGAAACAGTAGATAGGAGAAAGGAAAAAAAAATATATAGAAAAAAACAGTATGGTTAAAGTTTTACATAATAATTGGACAACACAAATTATAACAACGTTTCAGCTCAATAGGCCTTCAGCAGGAACTCCACTTATTACATTACGCTTTAACCATACTGTTTTTTATATTTTATATATACATATTTTTTTCCATTTACTGCATCTTTCACATTTGTATGCATTTATATGCATTTCTTGCTTTGACCCTGCACGAAACAGTAGATAGATTTTCCTTTAAAATTTGGACCAGTCAGTGAAGAATGTTTCTACTGAGTTTAACCCTAGATTACATTACTGTCATAAAATTTACCACACCAAAATACAAGTTCTTCAAAATTTGACAGTTTGCCATGGTCAAATATCATCCACCTTCATGTACCTTCCTAATTACTACTTCCAGTGACCACTGAGTGTTGAATTTTTTTTTCCCATTGCGTGAGATATGAATATAATGTGGGAAAAAAATTGCCAATTTTCAACAAATTGATTATTTTTCCTTTTTTTGTGTAACACGTTTAGTCCATGCAGTCAAATTTCATGTCTTAAATCAATCTGGGCCAGGAAATCTGAGTCCCCATATCTCTCCTAGTGTAACCACACAGCTGTGTGTCAAAAGTTCAAAGAAAATACTATTTTTAGAGCTCCTAATATTACAATTAAGTGATATTGTATATTCTATCTATTCTATTGACCTTTCGAGCCGTAACCGGCCCATAGGGCGTAGACCAAGATACACCTTCTCCTATATGAATTTTTGTTCTAGCAGTTTTCTTTTAAAGATATTTTATCAAATCTCGCCATCTGTCTCTGTTCTGTGCAAGCAGTTCTATCTCATTGAGGGAGCCGATTCCTGCTGCTCTTGCCTCTCTCATCAATGTTCTTCTCAGTGTCTCCCTGGGTCTTCCTCTTTTTCTTTTACCTGTTGTTTCCCATATGAGGGCTTGCTTTGCTATTCGATTATTATCTCTTCTCATCACATGTCCAACGTATGACCATCGTCTTTTCTTTATTACTGAAGATATTAGTGGTTGATTGGCGATTTCTCTAATTTCCTCATTTGTTTTGAATTCGTTCAATTCTATACCAAGTATTTTCCTTAGACATTTATTTTCGAATGCGTTCAACTTTGTTTCTATATCTCTTGTTGTTTTCCAGCTTTCACACGCATACGTAAGGGTTGATAGTACATTTGATTTGAATAGCCTAAGTTTTGTGTTTGTGCTAATGAGTTTTGATTTCCACAACTTTTCAAGGCTTCTGAAAGACATTGCTGCTTTAGCCAGTCTGATTCTAATTTCTTTGCTCGTATCCCCTTCTCGATCAATGTGACTTCCAAGATAGATAAAGTGATCGATCTCTTCTACTGGTTTGTCTTCCATGTATATTTTGTCACTTGTTGGAATTAAACTTTTCATGACTTTAGTCTTTTCATGATTGACCTCAAGCCCAATTTTGCTGGCTATTGATGATAGTTCATTTGTGTTTTCCTGCATCGTTTTTATCTGACTGCTGATGAGAACTATGTCATCAGCAAAGTCGATGTCCTCCAAATGGTCTCCTTGTATCCATTCGATGCCTTTATTACCAGTGCAGCATTTCTTCATTATGAAGTCCATAACAATTCCAAATAACAAGGGCGATAAAATACATCCTTGTTTAACCCCAGTTTCTATTGGGAAACATTCGCTCAGTCCTTCCTCTGTTCGAACTGCACATGTGTAACCATCATACATGTCTTTGATAATATTTATGATTTTTGATGGTAAGCCATATTGCTTCAGAATTTTCCACAAAGAATCTCTATGAATACTATCAAATGCTTTTTTGAAGTCGATGAAGTTAAGTACAAAAGGTTTTTGCTTTTCAATGTGTTCCTCCAATATAAGTCGTAGAGTGAAAATGTGGTCAAGACAGCTTCTCCCTTTTCTAAACCCAGCCTGTTCTTCACGCATTACTGTATCTATTGAATCCTTTATTCTATTTAGGATGATTTTACAGAATAACTTTGAGGCAACTGACAAAAGTGTCACGCCTCTCCAGTTGTTACAATCTCTAAGATTGCCCTTTTTTGGGATCTTAACAATGAATCCTTTTTTCCATTTATGAGGCGTCTTCTCTGTTTTCCAAATGATGTTGAACATTTTTTGGAGATGTATTAAATTATGGCTATCAATTGCCTTGAGGATCTCAGCTGTTAACTTATCCTCTCCAGCAGCCTTGTTATTGGTCATTAGCTTTAAGGTGGTTTCTATTTCACTCAAGGTGAAGTCATCTAAATTTACATCTAATTCTGCTGCTGGTGTTTCAGCTTCAAAATCTATTAAACTGTGAGGTAGTGGACGGTTAAGAATTTCTTTGAAGTGTTCCGCCCAACGGGCTTTTATGTCTGCGCTTGTTGTTAGCATTAATCCAGATTTGTCTAGAATTGGTGTTCCACTGGATGTATAGGTGTTTGTCAGCATCTTTTGTACAGTATAGAGAGTTCTGCTGTCTCCTGTAATTGCAGCTGTCTCTGCTTTCTCTGCCAAGTTGTCTATATAAGCTCTTGTATCTCTTCTTGCCGAACTTTTCACTTTGTTGTCTAATTCTTTGTATGTTGCTTTTGCCAGAACCTTTCCAAGATCTGTCTTTACATTAGTCATGGCTCTCTTCGCTTCTCTTCTTTCTTTGATGTATTTCCACGTGGTGTCTGAGATCCAAGCTCGTTTTTCCATTTTCTTCAGTCCAGCACTTGCTTCTGCTGCTGTCATTAGTATTTTGCTCTGTGAGTCCCACATTTCATTGATATCTAAGTCTATTTCGCCAAGTGCTGAATAACAATTACATATATATATAGATATTGTATATATATAGTATTTTTTACTATGTTATAAAAATGTTAAGTCACAGATAAGTATCGCAACCTAGGATTAAAATAGTTTAGTTTACCAAGGTTAGGCTACTAAATACATTGTGATGTTAGAATATGTCAGTTAATGTTATTTAATTTTTCACTTTAACAGGTTGACGAGCTGCAGCAACAATTAGGACTTCGCGAAGGCTCACCCAAAAGGGATGGTAACCTTAGAGAGGATAGACGCAGGCTGGAGGAGCAGGTTGCCTTTTTGAATAACAAGCTCAGAGATGTTGAAACTCACAATGGAAAACTCATTCATGATAACTCAACTCTCAAAGAGCAGATAAAAAATTTGGAGGTTACTTTACTTGAACAAGCCAAACTTCATGAGGTCACAGAAAAATTATCTAGAACTCAGTCTGAGCTTGAAGTTAGAAATCTGGCATTAGAATCATCAAAAAGTTTGACAGAAGAATTGCAAGTTACAGTAGACCATCTAAAAGGAGAGTTGCAGCTGAAGGTTGAGGAAATTAGTCACCTAAAATCAGAACTTTTACAAAAAGTACAGTTTGGAGAGTTAGTTTCCAATGAAAGTCTTACTGATCTACAGAAAGTCTTGAGTGAGAAAACTGAAGAAGTGACTGACATTAGAAGAAAGCTGGATCTAGAGATAGAGTTGAATACGGAACTGAGTGCTGAAATTACGAGGCAGCAACTGGAGCTGGACAAGAGTAAGAAAGATGCTGAAACATTGTTGGCTTTAGAGTTGTCCCAATTGCATGAAGAAAAAGACAGGGAAATTGTAGGATTACAAGATGAACTTGCTAATCAAATAAGTGAATGTGAGAAATTTGGCAAGGAACGAGATGCAGAAAAGGTAATGAAGGAGTCATTAAAGGAAGAACTGAAGCATATAGAAGAAGAAATGATTGAACTAAACAAGAAGCTGCACAGTGAACAATTGAGAGCTGATGAGGCTGAGAAGGAAGCATCAGAGATGAAACTAAAACTATCTGACGAGCTTAATATAAGGGATGAGTCTGTGAAGGAAAAAGAACTACAAAAGATTGAATTGAATTCTGTGATGAACCAACTTGAGACTATGAGACTTCAGTTTGATTCCTTATCACAAGATAATGCTGACTACCAGAGTTTGATGACTACTTTGACAAAAAATAATTCAGTCCTGACACGAGAAGTCGAAGAACTGAAATTCAAATTGAAAAAAGTGGATCAGTTACATCAGGGCAAGATCACAGATGAGCTTGATGGAAACAATATCCTGGTTCTTACACAGCGTCTTCAGGAAGCTGAAAGAGATAGAGAAGAATTGACTGAAGAATTTGAAGGTGTTAGAGAGGAATTAGTGTCTTTACGAAGAGAAAGGACTGCTTTAGTTCAACAAATTGGAGATCTTACAAATACAATTCAGCAACTTCATGATAAAATTAATAGTCTTCAGTCTTCAAGTGCAGGGGATATCAAACCTGAAATGACAGTTACAATTAAAGCCAGCTCACCAGTGTCATCTGGAAAAGGCAAATATGATGCTTCACATGAACAGATTAAAGATTTGGAAGATGAACTAACAGATCTGAGGGATGAGTTAGCCACTGCTTTGGGTGAGAATCAGCAACTCAAAAATGAAGTCAATGGTCTAAACTGGAAGTTGGAAGAGGCATCTAGTCTAGAACAAGAATTTGAGGATTTGCAGTCTGAACTTTCATCATCTACAATGGAGAGAAAAATACTGAGCCATGACCTAGAAGAAGTTAGAGGAGAAATGTCAGCTTTACAGACTGATAAACATCTTCTTATGAAGGAAGTTGAGCGTCTCAGTGAGCTTCTAGAAGCTAAAGATGCACATGGAAAAGGTTCTGTAGATTATAAGACATTGAGAAGTCATGACACTCCCACTGATGAGTTACAGCAGATTCTTGCTGCAAAAGACACTGAAATTAATGAAGTTCAAGGAATTCTCATTTCAAGAACTGACCAATTAACTGCAGCTGTGAAGGAGATTAGTAATAATGAAAAAATTATTATTGAAAGAGATCAAGAAATCTTAAATTTGAAAGAAGAACTGGCCCAGCTTGACAATGTTCTGAAAGATAATGAAGACATGGATCAAAGAATTTCTATTTTAACTGAAGAGTTGAAAGTTTCAAATGAAGAGAATGAGTCTCTGAGAAAGAAGTTTGATAATTTTAATCAGAAAATTGATTCAGTGAAATCACTAGAGGCAGATTTTGAATCTTTGAATACAGATTTCAACACAGTCTTGGAGGAAAAGAGCAGCATGGCAAGAGAAATAGATGAACTTCATATAAAGATACGAGATCTCATGTCCCATCAGTATGAGACAACTTTCAGTGTGGAGCAGCAACAGCATGTGATGAGGGAGAATGAGACCTTGCAGAGGCGAGTTGAACAGCTGGAGGGGACAGAAGGAAATACAATGGAAGAGAATGCTAGACTAACTCGAGAATTGGACAGGGTAAGAATTATCAATAAAATCAAAATTTTTGAATTGACTGTTAAGAGTGTTGTAGAATAGACTTTTATATGGCTAATTTGTTTATTTTAAGACGTTTTACAAATGAATTGTTAAAAGTGTTTAGTTTACATTTTAACACTTTATCTTTGAGAATGCACTCTCATAATAAATCTTAGAAAATACTTAATCAATAAAAGTAGTGTACAAAATTGTCAGTAGAACTAACTTTAACCATCAGTATTATGCTATTAAATTATTATGCTCTGTTCAATTGAAACTACATGAGTCATGTGTTGAGAAAGAATGAAGAAAGACTTTTATGTCAGGCATTCATGTGAGAACCATCTGGTAAAAGAAAAGAAGTGAGCAAGAGAATCACTATGCAGAACAATTAAATTAGTCTCAATCCTAACTAAGAAACAACCAAGACATGCAAGAACTAGCAGTAAATCATCAATTGTGGAAAACTATGAAGAGAGAAAAATGAGTGAAAAAAATTGAATGTTCAGTTTAATTACACTTTAGTTTGGATTGACATCATCACAGTCAGGATATTCCTTTATCTGCTATGCCACCCATTCCAGTAACCATCGAAGCATTCATTTACTGATTGTCCTGTTCTGCACTGATTGAATGTGCTGTGTTCTCTGCCACTGAGGATACTTTTGCCCTTCATGCAGCTGTTTCACCATTGATTTGATGTGTTGATTATTCTCAGCTTCCTTGTCGACTTCCTATTGAGGTATCTCATTGCCATGAGCTCCTGCATGTTCCAGGGCAATATACCCAACTTAGGCTGTCAACATGTCGAGAAAGTGCACCCACTCCCTGTGTTCTTGTCACTTCATAAGTCAGTCAATATGGCCACATTCATTGTTGGTCTTTTAACCATCTTGTGACTGTCTTCATGACCATTATGTGTGATATTAGATTGCCGCACTCTTTTATATGCATCCACTCAGTGTAGCGCAACTATTGCCATCTCCTCCCTTCTTTGAAAACCCTTATACACATCATACGTGAGGACTGATGCATTTATGTTAGTGTGCCTGCAAGGTCTCTACCCTCCCATTCAGTCTGGTAGCAGCCCGTGTTTTTCTAAATTCCCACATTAGACATTAGTTCAATTTAATTGTTTCTTGATAACTTTAATTTTGATGGAGCACAATTTCATTAATTTGATATTTCAAATGATAGGTTTACATTCAAATAAAATATTAAAACTGGATGGAACCTGATGATATTTAGTAAATCTCATTTCAGAGGTTGTTTGTTTTGTCCATTCCAGAAGGAAAATTGTTAAACAACTCTGGGATAAAGGGCTTGCCCAGTCAGGATTTTTACTCTGATTTGTTTATTATATTATAAGCAGATCTTATGTTTATGGGAGTAGTGATAGCTCAGTGGTTAGTGAACTGGACTACAAAGGACAAGAGGTCAGGTTCCATCCTGATTGATGGCTTCTAGGTTCACCCAGCCTTAAATGGGTACTGGATTTTGTTCGGGGAAAATAAAGCAACACAGGCATAATACCGACCACATTACCTCAAAAATCATGTGCCGAAGGTCTGTAAAAATTATGATCACAAACACCATATTCCCTAAACACCACGTTTGTCTGGTTTTGGGGAACAGGTTGGTCTCGAGGCAAGACGCGAGTCTTGAGACAGAGAGGTTGTGGGTTCAAATCCCGGCTGCACCGGTTGGGATTTTTTATTTATGATTTCTCTCTGCAGCAACCACCCTGGTCTCAGCAGCGAGGCCCAGCTTGAAGTGTCAATTACTCATCGATGAAAAAAAATATATGAGTACCTCCGAAGTTGGAGTTATTTGCCTGTGGGCCGAGGGACCCCTGTGCACACGGCTGCCAGGGAAAAATTGATTAACACGCAAAATTCAGTTCCTAGTCTGTAGGGACTTCGTCAGAGTGTAAAAGCTGGCAAACGGAAAAAAAAAAAAACACCACTTGGCATGGCAGGGTGATTTTACTTACTTATGTTCTTGACTGTAATGTTTTATTTATTATATTATATGCAGATCTTATGTTTTTTACTGTAATAATTTATTTATTATCTTTGCAGATCTCAGCCTTACTTCAGCAAGTAGAGTTTGATAATGAGTCCTTGACGTCTCAAATGCAGCTGGTCAGGAATGGAGAGACCTCCGAGTCCAAGTTTCAGGAAGAATACCAGAGAATGCAGTTCCAGTTTGCTGAGGTGCTGGAGCAGAAAAATGGCACAATCAGTCAATTGAATGAAGCCTTGCATAGCTTGAAGCAAAGAGAAGCCAGGTGTCAGCAGTTGGCGATGCAAGTAAGACTTTATGGGGTCCTTTGTTTTTTTTTGTTTCACTGGGGAATGTAGTTTTGAGAGTGGTGTATTGATTGCACACTAGTTTTCACATGATTTTTATTTCACAGATAATTACAATTCAGTTAGCCCAAACACTTATTACCTCTACTTCAATATAAGGATATGGAACTACCTTTAGATTCTATGAGAGAAATCATCACTTAGCTAAAATTAAAATTGATGGTTGCTAGTAGAGCAGACTTGAGAATCTATACATGTTTCATTGAAGAAGTCTACATTTCAATGGGGAAATTGTACATTTCATAGAGAAAATTAGATCAGTTGGCCAAATCGATAACTTGTCCTGCTTCAAACCAGGAGAATAAGGGTTCGAATTCTAGTACGTTCAGAAGTTTTTTTTCTATTGGGCTGAAATAAAAACTCAGACCCAACATCTTGTGGCAACTGCTCTTGATAAGTTTTATTCTCCAATCCTATAAGTTCCCCTGGCAGACCCTGTAATGGATGGGAAAATGCCTTAAAGATAGTTGTTTTTTTTAATTGGAGATATAGCAATGCACAAACATCAGAAACTTTGTTAAAAAGTTAGCAAAATCAGCAGACATATGTCATCACTACTGCCTACAAAGACATTAGTGTGGGCCTTGGTAACCTACTTGGGAAAACCACTGACTGGGCTACCGACAGTTGGACAATCTGTGTTCAATTCCTGCTAGAAGCAGTGTGAATTGTACTGGTGGTTTGAAAAAAAATACCCCTGAGGTCAACGTAGCCGCTGGCAGAAATGTGACCAGGGTAGTACTCTGGGAAGGTGAGAAATGCCATCTTGCATCGTAAGTTTCTATGCTTGAAGCGACACTATCCGAACACTTCTGGATAGGCGGCCGAGCACATATGGGGGAAAACTCGCGTGCTAAGATGCACATTTAAGTCTCGTACTTTACCTTTACTTTAGTGGAAAAATGGGCACTCTGCAACACAATCTTTATTCCAACATAGTTGGAACTACCAATGCTAGATCTGACTGCTGGGCTCAAGAACAGTCATAAAAATAGCCACCACCAAAATGTAATTTGTTATTGAATGACAGGAAACAGCCCAAGAGATCAAAAGTGAAAAATTAAGTTAACAAGCTAAGAACAATGCTTGCTGTCATATATAGATACATGCATAAATATAATAGATAAAGAAGCAACAGATAAAGTCATTTGTCTGCGTGTTTAGCAGAAAGAACAAAATATAAAACAAAGTGACATCAACAATTTCTACAAGAACATCAGAACAAAGGACTAATCCAACAAAAAATGGATTAATGAAATATTAAAGATCCTAGAAAACATAACAGCAGGGGTGGCCTTCAGAGAGCAATAGACTACCAACTATATCTCCCCTCAATGCTGAAAGACAAATATTGATGAGGGAAGGGGAAAAAAAAAGAGAGAGAAGTGATAAGTCATTAAGTGTGTGTATGCTTTTTTGAGAAAGTTGATATGACTTTGTTTCATTGATATATTTAAGTGCTGAAGAAGATATTTCTGTAACTAAGTATACATTTTTCAATATGGAAATGTACATCGCCCAAAGTTAGTATCACTTAAATGAAAATTTATATCAACCAAGATTGTGATGTCAGACTGCAAACACTCTGTGACTCTATTTTTATATTGCCTAATTCATTAGAAGGATCTATCTATCTTTCGTTTGCCTGAAATATTGTCTAAATCTGCAATGTCATTTCCTGTATAAATTTTGCTGTCTTTTGTAATTCTTCTAGTTGCCCACCCACATAGTTTTATCTGTAGTGTTGTATCTATGGGCCGATGGATTTTCCTCAGGCTACTATATTCAGTACAGTCTTGAAGTATGTGTTCAGCAGTCTGGGGTGCCTGTCTGAATGTACATGTAGTTGAAGTGCCAATCTTGAATTTTGTATACATGTGACTGTGGAGTTGATTGTGTTCTGTCCTGAGGCGTATAATGATAACTTGTTCCCATCTATTCATATTATGAAAGGCATCCTGATTTGAGGCTTGTTGTTTTCTGATTGATTTGATTATCTGTTTCTTCTGATGGTATGTAACTGGTGCATCTGGTTGTGTGTCTGTTGTGCCTTCCTTTGCCAGCTTATATGCTCTCTCATTTCCTGGTATTCCACAGTGGGATTGGTTCACTGCAAAGAGACCCTGTGGTGCTTGCAGAGTTCAGTCAATAAGGTCTACAGATGTGCCAATTTTCTGGATTGGAGTGCCTGTAGTGCTGACTTGCATCTGTCAAAAACACTACAGGCTGTGGGCTAAGATTACTGTTCAGCAGTTTTTCTATTGCCAATATTTTATGTTGCTATTTTATTCATATCCCTAGAGTTATTTTGGGTACTCTATGTATGCTTTTGCTCCCCCATTATTTACTGCATTCTGTGCTGATCATCTGTGTACACATGAACCCATATATCTTGTGGGTATTCTTCACCCAAGAAACAGAGTGATCATTTTACGCTGTAGAGAATGGAGGTCTATAATATAATTCATTATGCAACAGTGAATAATTTTATAATTGTTATCATTAAAAAGGAAAGCACAAGATTGTTTGTTTGTTTTTTTTATTGATTGTTTGATTGAATGTTTATCCCCTTGTGCACACCCAGGTCAGCCAGCTAGCAGAGGACAGAGGATACTTAAACACACAGCTGGCCAACATTTCTAAGTCATTGAGAGAAAAAGAGCAAGAGTGGCTGGCCATGAGACAACAGTTTGGAGACCTATATCAAGCTTACATAGGGGCACAAGCCAAGGTAATATATAAATATACAGTTAAATATATAGGTTTTCCTTTATATATATATATATATATATATATATATATATATATATATATATATATATATATATATATATATATATATATATATTTGTATTTATTTTAGTTGTCTTTAGATTTCTTATTTTATGCATCACTTGGTGTCTTTTTGTTCTTTATTCTTCTACTCTTTTTTTTCCAGTTCATCTTACATATTTTGTCTTCTGTACAGTTTCAAGTTCTTCTATTCTTTAATTTTTTATATTTATTTTTTTTCATTTTGTACTCTTTCTACTGTTTTTTTTATATTTTTAGTTTTCATTTTCTTACCTGTCTTTATCGGAAATTGTCTTTATGTGTCATTTTGAAAAGAATTCTAATGTCTCCCATTTACTCAGTTATCGACTCTTGCTGTTTCCTTTAGTCTCTTGTTTTTGTAGTTTCACGTTCTTGTATCTATTCTGGACTATTAGCTGGATGAGTTCATCAGAAATATGTACTAGTTTCTATTCAAATGTTTTTTCACCTTTAGTTGCAAAAATTGCTGTATTTTAAATGTTTTTTTTTTCTTTTACTATCTTCTAGAATGCAGAGTTAGAAAGAAGAATAGCATTGGACTCTGTTCAGAAGGAGCTTGACGATGAAGAGACTGCTGCAGAAGCAGATCAGATTAGAGACAACAGTGACCATACAGTGAAAAGGTAGGAGAAATGTTATATTTATATTTTCTACATCATATCTAAAGAATTGGGAAAATTATTCAAAACTACGACAGAAGGCAGCCTTTTTATCATTAGGTTCCTCCTTCAAGCAAATTGTTCAGCTCTATAGTCTCATGACTTCCTAAGGAAGGTAGGTCCACATGAGCCATGGCCCCCCAGATGTCTTCCCACTTCCTTCAGAGCCTGATGAAACATTCTGATCAAGTATATTTCCACTCACAAGAGGTAGGACCCAACCGACGGCTTCCGGTTCATCCAGCCTTTAATGGGTACCAGATCTTTTTTATGGGAAAGTAAAGCAGCACGGGCGTAATACCGACCACATTACCCCAAAAATCATGTGCCATAGGTCTGTAAAATTTATGGTCACTAACACCATATTCCCTGTAAGCCACTTGGCGTGACGAGGGTACATTACTTACTATATTTCCACTCTGTGTTACCTCAGTCTGTAGCTCACAAGAAACCTCCTGGCCAAACTTAGTAATGTTTTACATTTAGTCATAATTATTTAACACTGTCAATTGTCAAAAAGCATATTTTTGTTACTGAGGGCTTATGTATATATATCTAAAGTATGCAGGTAACCCTATTTATCATGATCTGCCTCAAGCAATTTTATTCTTTTCAGTTAAACTGCCCTCTTTCTTTAAAAATTGTACAAAATGTATTACTATTTATAGTACATGTTTCTATCAGTAGCATTCTATTAGGAACATTTTGCTGTCAGAGAGTGAACCAGAACCAGTTTATTGATGGATCCCTTTTATTCTAAATACTAGAAGACATTTAGTCTATTCTTTCATTTACAATGTTTGTTTGTTAGAATCCTCTGAGGCTGCTAGTTTACCACACAATGCAATCTTGTGACATATGACAACAAACAAACAAGGGAACTAGGCTCAATATGGACTAAGCTTGTCAGATTATTGGCCAAATGACATATTTTTTAGCCTTCAAAGAAATCATAATAGTATAATATGGTAAATGTTCATAACACCCCACCATTTGCTACTTGCTACCAGCTTTACCAAAGCACTGCAATTATTTGCCTGTTCCCTAAATCATAGAGACAAAAAAAAAGCACTTTTTTTAGTACAGTCTTAGTCCTACTAGCATTTGCTATAAGTTTCAAATTTAGATGCTATATTCTAGAACAACCAATCAGATAATTGTGACCTAAATGAAATGTGTCAGATATGTGATGTGAGTCAACTTGAGAGACAGAATAGAACTGAAGAACTGAGAAGACAGTTAGGGAGCACCTTATAGTAGAAAATGTGACGAAACAATAGATTAAATGGTGATGGTGATTAACTGAGATGGTGTCCTCAAAAAAAAGAAGAATAAACAGAATACAGAAACAATTAGAATCAGAATCGTGACAACAAAATAAGCCAACTAAAAGACTGCTCTTCCCTAAACACTGAAAGACAAATGAGGAAGTAAAGAGAAAAAAGACAAGTTTGTGACCCCTGTGTCAGGTACTAAAATATATACAGATAATATTTATCCTAAATCTAGGATTACCAACATGTGAGGTGCCTAATGATTGAGCAGCTGCCTTCACATCTATATTAATGTTGAGCTTTCAATGAGATCATCTTTATTCTGGAGTCTGCAGATTTGGTTAAGTGATTTTGAAATTGTGTTTACAAACTAGGAAGCCCTTAACAAAATTCAGATGAACATTTGACAAAATTGACATTTTAAATTCCTAGATATGCTCCATTTTAGGAGTTGGAATTCGGTAGAGGTTTCATTACTGTTCATTTCTGACCACATTTTAGTCTATAGTTTAGTTGTACATTGAGCATTGACTGGCAAAAGAGCAAGGACACAAGGAACTGTCACATCCTGAACTGAGTGATTTCATATTAGCTTCCATGGCTGACCTTTGCATCACTGTCAGGTCTTGCATCACATCCATTTCATCTTGATAGTTAACATTATCATGTCATTTAAAAAACAGATAGAAAACTAAAATGCATCCCAATATGTAAGTGAATGTAAAAAATGCTGATGCGATACTAATGATTTATTTTGTCAACTGAAGAATGCTGTTATTGAGTTATTGAGTTATTGAGTTATATGCGGGTCATCATCATTGCACTCCGAACATGTCCATAGGTGCTCAGATCCCCTCCTCAGCAATTCCCTCAGTGTCCAGCGACTGACGACTCCAGTTCTATGTTGGTTGATAAGTCTTCTTACACGGCCACCAAGTTTCTCATTTCTGGCTGTGCCCATCTTAACTCCCATTTCCATCATCCGAAGAAGCGACGTTGATCTGTGTTTGTCGAAGTCCCGTGCTCTTCCCACATCTCGGAGTGCATTGATGATGTCCACCCGATCCATCGGTTGCCCGTCCTCAACGACAGCGCAGCTAGCCAACCTGTCCGCTCTCTCATTTCCCCGCACTCCCGCATGTCCAGGGACATAGACAAAGGTGACCTTACGTATTTTGGATTTCTGCAACGACTCTACCCATTGCATGCGTACAAAGCCCGCCTCCACTTTTTTTATCATGCTCATCGAATCACTCAGTATACATGCGTGGATGTAGTCTTGTGACTCTAACCATTTGAATGCCTTGGTCACTGCCATCACCTCCATTGTCATGCTACTCGTGGTCATGGCGTATGCACCACTGTCTTCCTTGGCCATTCTGCCTGCCGAACGTGCTGTAAATGCCCATGCACTTCTTTCGTGTCGTCTTACAGATCCGTCTGTATAGATGACTGCATCTTTCTCATCGGTGTTATCGCAGATGAGACCGTTGACCTCAGCATTAACCACGACCGGGTTCTGTTCCCTACTTTTCCTGTCGAGTGTGACAATACATGAGAAAGTCCCCTTGAATGTCGTAGGCACCGGTATCCACTCCTCACCAACGCTGAGATTGGTAAGCCCACAGACCTGTTTGATGACATCTTCTGCTCGGCCCACCCATGATTTGCCTCTTTTTAGCCTGGTGCCTTTCTCTGTGTTGAGCACGTGGTGCAATGGATGCTCTGTATCTGTACTAATCTTCAGGTATGCTCGTGCTCTCCAGATCTTGATTCTGTCATCCATGGTTGGAAAGTCAAGAAGATACCTCATTGCCACACAGGGAGTGTCCCTCGTACATCCCAGGATAATGCGCATGGCTTCATTTTGTATTTTCTCCAGCCTATCAATTTGAGTCGTACTAACAGTAAGAATGGCCAGGGCATACTCGATTGGTGCGAGGACTAATCCCTGGAACAGAAGAGTAAGTAGCCTCTGCTCGATGTTGGCAGCTGCCATGACCTTCAAGGCGGCTAATCCTTTGCGGGATTTGTTATCACATGGTCGACGTGGTCCCGAAAACACAGGCTGCGATCAAACTTAACTCCGAGGTATGTCATCAACTTGTCCCTGGTCACCTCATCAGCTCCCATTCGTACTACCGGTGTGATAATTAGTCATTTAATTTGTAGAAAGCTCTCAGTGTTTCCGCGTGCTGCTGAGCAAGTTACTGGAGTTGGCCAGTTTATAACGTGGAACGGGTTCTAGGCCGTGCGACTGAGCAAGTGCACGTGAGTCTAGGCCATCCAAAGCAACAACGTTCAGCGACGTTCATCAAAGAATGCTGTTGTGGATCACAACAGCTTTATTTCTCTTATTTTAATTATTAAATCAATTTACCATGTTACATGATACAGGATTTATCGTTTCTCATTGTTTTTTCCCCAAAACACTTTATATGTAAATATATTGTCAGTTCGATTGTACACTGGGAAGTATTTTTGGCTAGTAATATTTATAAAAAGGCAATAACTAGCCCTTCAAGCTAATGAAATCTGGATTTTGGATTCACGGAAGAAGTAACGATAATAAAGTAAAATAAAAAGTAAAGTGCCCTCATCACGCCAAGTGGTGTATAGGTAATATAGTTATGGTTAGTGACCATAAATTTTACAGACCTTCGGCACATGATTTTCGACCCATGCCGCTTTACTTTCCCAGAAAAAAATCTGGTACCCATTAAAGAGCTGTGTGAACCGGAAGCTATCGGTTGAGATCGAACCCTACCTCTTGTCCTTTGTGGTCCAGTTAACTACCCACTGAGCTATTACGGCTCTCAAGTAACAATAATGCTGCCTGATAAAAAGATCTGTAAAAAATAACCGTTTACATTTTTTGAGGTATTGTTTATTTTTTCTCTGTTGTTTGCAGACTAGAGGAGCTACAGTCAGTTTACCAGCAGCTACAAGACTCTCACACATCTTTGAGCTCATCACTGGCCAGAGAGAGAACTCTGAGAGAACAGTTGGAGAGGGAGCTTGGAGAAGCTCATGAGCAGATCAAACTCTTGGCTGCTGTTACTAATAAAGAGGTACATTTGGGGTAGAGGAATGATGAGGGGAATTACATTTCTTGTACTTTCCATGAAAGCTGTCCAACTGTTAATTCGCTGACTTTTATTTTGGTCTCAATAAATTTCTTAAAGTATATTAACACTTTCAGTCAGAGCTGCTAAATGGTTGACACATTTATTTCTCATTCCCATGAGTTGCTTGCGTTCACTCAATGACTAAAGGATTACACCTCTTCATCTTCCATCCTTAAAAGGTCATTGAGTGGGTGTGAATATGTTGTGTAATGGTTTGCAGTAATGCAGTAAAACTGATATTTGCACCTTTCAGTCCAACACATCTAACTTCAGCACGGCATTTTTGAGTATTGGGTTGCCTTCTTCTTCTATCCCTACTCGCTTGGCCAGACTAGACTGGTTAGTCTATCTCTAGAAGCACCATGAAGAGGTGGAGTAGGATCTGTTTGGTTCTGGTTCACCAATCCTGGCACAAGCCATCGACTTTGGGTCTCTGACTGCCTCCAGCTCTGCTGCTGTCATTCCTAAGATTTAAGTTCTTTTTCCCTGGATATGCTTTGCTGCAATGAATTTAGTTGTTAATTTCATGCATAGTTGAAGGTGTTTCATTGGAGAAGAGTATGGGCCACGACAGCTCTGAATGCTGAAACTTACTATACATTCGCAAAACACTTCTTACTTGTATATCATTATGTGATTGAAATTGACATTTAACCGTACAAATGGCTAAGTAGTTTAACACAAACTGACATAGTTATCTAGACATTCTTACTGCTCTGAGGCAGCATCATAAACTATTATTCTACTCTATTGACCTTTCGAGCCATAGCTGGCCCATAGGGCATAGACCCAGATACTCTTTCTCTTATCTAAATTTTTATCCTAGCAGTTTTCAATCCTTGTAAAGATCTTTTATCAGATCTGGCCATTTGTCTCTGTTCTGTGCAAGTAACTCTATCTCATTGAGGGAGCCAATTCCTGCTGCTCTTGCGTCTCACATCAATGTTCTTCTCAGTGTCTCTCTGTGTCGGCCTCTTCTCCTCTTACCTGTTGTTTCCCACATGAAGGCTTGCTTTGTTATTCAGTTATTATCTCTCCTCATCACATGTCCAACATATGACCATTGTCTCTTCTTGATTACTGAATATATTAGTGGTTGATTGGCGATTTCTCTAATTTTTCCTCATTTGTTTTTAATTCGTTCCATGCATCTTCATCATAAACTGCAGGATGCATATTATTTATATTTTGTTTTCCATCATAATATCTGTTGTATTAGTGATGCTTGGCAATTCAAGGCACTTAATATTTGAAACAGATTTAGATTTATCTTTAATATTTTTCCACTTAATGATTGTTCAATCATCTGTTGCTGTGTTAGATAATGGCAGAAAGATTCCTGTCTCAGTTTGATGCCTCCATATAGGATGTTATGGGTGGAGGGATTTTGGTGGTAACAGTTATTTCCTGAACCTGAAGTTTTTTAATTACTAGATGATCAATAAGTGTTTTCTCTTAGAGCACAATGGCATCTGTAAATGTATTCCTAAAACGGGTTTCTGACCCAATGCTCAGTCATACAGGGATTTGCTTTTCTGTGGTTTCTATATTTCTAACTTAATTCACAAACTTTCTTGCTTTACATTACTATTGTCTCAGGAGCACAACTTCAGAATACACTTGAAAGCACTTTACAACTAAATTATTAATTCACTTGTACTGTTCTCGTTCTATCTACTTCTCAAGTAATCAGATAGTCGTGTTTCTCCTCTCAGTCTCCTCTCAGAAGCGACTACTTCTGGTTTAATTTGTAATTTTATTAAACTTTTACTTCACCGATAACTAGTCTTTCTTCAGATAAGTGAAATCTAATACAGCTCTATTCTCCTCAATTCTATGACGACTGTTAAAATTCCTGTTTTTGGAGTACCTGCTACTGTGTGACCTGCCATACTGCAAACTACAACACAACGTCCACTATGTCTATGTTAGGGTGGATGATGAAAAGGAATATTCTAGTCTACTACGATACTCTAGAATACTTTAGTCATCGGGCAAACGCAACCAACCAACCACCAATCGGTATTCTGGAGTCACCATTCGGTCAGTCACGGCGGTTTTTAATTCTCAACCTGCTCCCTTAATTCTACATTGTAAATAATAATATAAAAATTGACCTAGGTCTGGTAGTTGTTTTTGTCCTATGTCCTCACTTTAATATGATCTAAATTGTCTGTAGCATCATACACAGTTACACTTTGGCTTTTAAATTTAAATAGAACTCAGAAGAAGAAATGTGATTAGTTTACAAAGTTATGCTGCAAAGATGTATTATGATAAAGTAGTGTTTTCTGTTGTGCTTCATGCTGTTTGTTGTGCTTTACAACATTTATGTTTTTGATGTTTTTCTATAGGAAATAAATTAATATAATTTTGTGTACATTCCAGGATTTGTTACATACTGAACTTTTTTGTTTAAGGTCCATATTGAACTGGAGGATGAAAATGACACCAGAATCAGGGAGACTTCCACCATGCTCAGTAAATATCTCTTTTGTATTAATATTTTTAGGGAATGTTATTTTTTTGGTACTGTTCTCTTAAAATTACATATATTGTTTTGCACTTTTCTTAATTTCTGCTGTTAAATATAATAGATGTGTTAACTATGACTGTGTATTGAAGGTGTGCTCACTGCATATAAGGTATGAACATACCCTTTGAAAGATCATTAGCAGTGCCAATGCATGTAATAGTTTAATCCTGTTTTTGTATTATTTATTTTGTTTTGTCAATTTCTTGTAAGCCATTTTAATGTTGTTACCATCTGTGCTATTTTAGTGTCATGATTAATCTGTGTAAAACATAATGAAGAATACTTTACCAAACACATTCATTTAACTACCGGGGCCATGTTCATGGTCAGGAGAGAAAAGTATAGATCACGGTCACATTCTATGCCTGTGTGGCTACCAGTGTCCAGACCATGGTCAGGAAAGAAAAGGAAAGAGCCACTGTTACCTGCCATGCCTATGTGGCTACCTGTATTCAGTCCACAGTGTGGGGAAGAAAAGGAAAGAGCCACTGTTGCCTGCCATGCCTATGTGGCTACCTGTATTCAGTCCACAGTTAGGGAAGAAAAGAAAAGAGCCACTATCACTTGCTATGCATGTTATAAGAGGTGACTATGGAGGTTGGGGTCAAAGTCTTAGCCAGTAAACTGAACAGAAGCCATCTTCAGTGCTTTTGGTAGTGTGTAGCAGGCACACTTCATACTGGGAAATGTGCTGAGGAGGGGATATGAGCAAGATGGAGTTGTCCGTTGTACAGTGAAAATGATCTGTTGACTAAAACCTGACAAAGTTCTAATAAAGGTTTTGAGTACCAGCAATCACCTAGTGGTTAATGTATTACCTTCACAATACAGTCATTGCTTTGTTCCTAGTTGATCAGTCTATGAAGTAAATGAGTTCCAAGCTCACAAGGTTGTGAACATAACACCGGCATTAATTGTGCCCATCTAATTTCTGTAGTATAACTACTGTAAGGTTAAATCACTTCACACCTCTATTTTAGTACATATTATAGGATTACATTTTGAATATTATTTTTCTACAGGTATCTAAAGGTTCATGATGATATTGAGCATAGATAAGTTCATGTTTTAAAATTCATTCAGTCATTTATACTATTCTTTCCTTTCAGCTCGACATGGACTGGGCTACTGCAGCAGAGTACACAGTTGGCTAAAAGTTAAGAAGTATGTATTTTGTATTTATATTTCTTATCTTATTTCTAGTATATGTTCATCGTTGTTTGCATACAGTGGCTTTATTACTTCTCTAGTGAGGTCCCAAATCTTTGAATTTTGTGTGAATATCACTTATCCCCTCTTTTTTCATACTGGCATGTGTGTGCTCAGGAGCCACTTGCCACACAGGCATATATTCTCAAACTTTAGTGCTACTCTCATTTTTTTTTATCATTGAGAGGATTAGAGTCTTTGGGTAGATTTTTTCCCATCAAATAAGTCCTACCAAAAACAGTGTGATCCAAGAAAGTTTGGTTATTACATCATCATAACATAACCATGACCTGTTTGTGCATATCTGTCAGCCATTTTCTGTCTCACTGCTTGCTTGCTTGTGTTCGCTCGATGACTAAAGGAATACACCTCTTCATCATCCACCTTAAAAGGATGTTAAGTGGGCGTGTCTGTGTTGTGTTGTGGTTTGCAGTATAACTGTGATATTTGCGCCTTTCGGCCCAACATATCCGACTTTAGCACAACAATTTTGAATACTGGGTTGTCTTCCCTCTTCGATCCCTACTCACCCGGCTAGACTAGACAGGTTAGTTTGTTACTAGAGACACCACGGAGAGGTGGAGCAGGGTCTGGATAGTTCTGGTTCACCAATTCTGGCGTAAGCCATCAGCTGTGGGTTGCTGACAATTTCCAGCTCTGCTGCTGTGAGGCGCGTTTTTGCCTCCATTTTCTGTCTCAACAAATGTTTACCAGTGCTGATGTTGACATCCTACCATGTCATTCTCTTGACCTGTGTGATCTGCTTTTTCTTTTTTCCACTTTTTCTTCCTCCCTTAATTTTTGTTGTTGTCGCATTATGTTCCAGCTGTTCCCTTCTCATTGTGAGTCAACAAAATAATAAAAAAATAAGATTTATTTTTGCCTCTGCCTTTTTTAAGAACATCCACATAATTTTTTTTTTATCTGTTTAGTGACCACTAATCTAAACTAAATAATTCCCAGTTGCATTTAAATAGTTTTCTTTCAATATTGAAATAACTCAATTTAGGGTACATACAAATACAACTTTTAAATCGCATTATTTTATTATTCTTTTCTTCATCCCACAACAATGGGGATAATTGAATGGTCTTCACTGACAGACTTCATCAACCTACTCCATTTTTCTCTACCACCAGTCATTCTTTGGAACTGCAAAGTTTAGGCCTGATGTCTTTGATGTTATCTTCCCATCTCTTTGACTGTCTACCTCACCTTCTCACAGCTTTCATATTTCCTTGTCCTTGTAGAGTACTCTTTGTTAGGCCAGACGATTGAGATACATAGCTAAACCATTTTATTATGCGTTTCTTCACAAAAATCAAAAGTTCATCATGTACTCCAATTGCTTGTTGTATCCTTTTGTGATATTTTACATTTATTATTTTATTTAGAAAAAAAAATTGTATTTATTCACTACTTGACTTATAATTATGCTTCTTTTTCTTCAGTCTAATTTAACAATTCTTCAAATTGTGAAAAATTCTTTGATGAGAAAGTTATAGTTGTGGTTTCTAAAGGGCGGTGAAGGTACTTCGATCAAATTCTCTTGTAAATAATGATATTTCGGTGTTTATCATTTTCAGACTTTCCATCAGGAATGATCAGTAAATAAAATCTTACATTCATATTTAATTTTTTTCTGAACACATTCTTTTTGTTTTTAAAATTTCTATAGTTTAACTTGATCTTCTCTTTAATAAATAGTGATCTGTTTTTGTTTGTGCGGGCTTAAGATTATATCCACTGTAACTTTTCAGATTTAATAGCTTGAAAATTGATGTTTGTTATGTATCAGCCAAAATACAACACAAAACAAAACATCAAAACTCATCAGCACAAAAACAAAACTTAGACTATTCAAATCAAATGTAATATCAACCCATATGTATGCATGCGAGAGCTGGAAAGCAACAAGAGACACAGAAACAAAGTTGAATGCATTTGAAAATAAATGTCAAAGGAAAATACTTGGTATAGCATGGAAATTATAGAAATCGCCAATCAACCACTAATATCATCAGTAATCAAGAAAAGACATTGGACAAGTGATGAGAAAAGATAAAATAACCAAATACCAAAGCAAACCCTCAAGTGGGAAACAACAGGTAGGAGGGAAAAAGGCCGATCCAGAGAAACACTGAGAAGAACATTGACCAGAGAGGCAAAGGCAGCAGGAATTGGCTTCCACCTCAATGAGATTGAGATGCTTACATAGAACAGATACAAATGACGAGATTTGATAAAAGATCTTTGCAAGGATTGAGACTGCTAGAGAGAAAATTTAGAAAAAGAGAAAGAGTATCTGAGTCTATGCCCTATGGGCCAGCCAAGGCTCAAAAGGTCAATAGATAGATGTATTAGCAATATGAGCTCTATAGACTGTGTATGATTGGTCTATGTTCAGCAATATGAGCCTCACAGCCTGTGTATGATTGATCTATGTTCAAATCTAGCAAAGTTGGAATAGTAATCGTCTCTGTAAATGCATTGCTGGACTGAGACTAAATACCATAGCTGTCCAGAAGAGTTTGTGATATACCAGTCCAAACTCAAATCATTATTTAGTTAGAGTTGGTAAACTTGCTGGTCAGGTGACACCATAGCACTGTGTTCATTGGTGTAGGTTAACTTTAATGTTTGCCTAGTGCTTTCTGCCTTTTATTTTGTGTGTTTTCTGAGCACTTTTTAAAATTGTTGCTTCTCTGTATAGTTCTTAGATACCTACCACCTGTATATGTTTTCTGCACTGTTTGTTTAAGGGAATGTAGGTAAACCATGTTTCTATGGCCATTTTTTGTATATATTTATATATATATAAATATATATTGTGGATTAATGTATAAATCATATAAGACAATATATACAAAACATGTAACAAGTATCTATAGCATTCAGTGGGTTATTGAAAGAAGGCTTACCTGTTTTGATAAATTTCTGGTATGTGTCTACATTTTAAAATATTTCTTTGCATTGTCCATTCCCAAGTCAGATTGATGTCGGAGAAACACCAGCCCCATTTTTTTGTGTGTGCAATTGTTATGTTAATAAACAAAATAAGAATCTTTACAGTAACATTTTATGATGTATTGTGTTTCCTCCCATTAATACAATACAAACAAATGTAAGATCACTATTTGAGATTAAGAGTCTCTTACATCTTCTTCCTTAATTTATTGTTTTAAATTTTATATTGCTGCTAATCAATGAATGCTCTTTATTGTCTTGCTCTTGTTGTTAAGCACACATGCAGACATTGTTTCAGTGATATTTGACATAGCAGAGATTAAGAATCTAATTAACATAGACAAAATTTAGAATATGTTTGCAAAGCTGTACCATCAGGATGATTTTAAAACTTTTTTTAGGATAATATTAATAATAGGCAGATGCTGCTTATTGAAAGTATTTTTGTTAGCAAAGTATCTGAGCTATTATCTGTCATAGAGTTTGTTTATTTCAAAGCTTTTTAAAGTATAAACTGTTAAATGACATTATGAGGATCCAGTTATTATATGTTCTTTTTTATGTTGATAGCATTAAAATGTAAATAGAATTTGTCAATGCAAACCAAAAATATCCTAGTTTATGATAATATAAAAATAATCTTGCGATTAATTCTACAGCAGTTCATCATGTCGTTAAATTAGACCTTACTATATAATCTATCTTGCCATTATTTAGTGAAACACATAAAGGTCAACAAATTTGATTCAAGTGTCTCATTATAACTTCCATCTTGTGTTTTTTAACACAGATCTGAAATGTTGGAGTAGTATAAAATGAATTCATGTTCCCACATTATGAAACTTCAGAATTTAATTATACACAATTCTGTGTGACTTATTGTGTGAATTTATGAAAGTATTAACTGATCCTTTTGGAATATGACAGTGCCATAGTGTGCTGTGAATAATGAAGTGATGCAAACATCTATCACGTTCACAAAGTTTGATCGCATCCTGGTACATGGAAAGAAATGTCAGCAGTTTTAAAAAAAACAACCTATCTCAGTTTGATGTAGTTCTCTGAAAAATGTTGTCTGATCATTGCTGATACTTGAGTGGACTTATCTACTAGTTATCTCCAGTTTTTAATTCTGTATGGAAGCACAGGCATCATACACAGTATTGAGATACAATGTATCACACTTTGTTTGAAGATACAAGGCACCGTACTCTATATGAAGGCACAACATGACATATTCTTTATGGTGACAAATGTGCTATACTCTGTATGCAGATACAAGACACCATACTCTATATTGCAACACAATGCACCACACTCTGTTTGAGGACAACATGCCATATTCTGTATGCTGACAATGTGCTATACCCTGTATGAAGATACAAGGCATCATATTCTTTATGAGATAAAGGCACAGTATTCTGTATGCAGATAAAAGGAACCCTATTTTCTATGAGGATACAAAGAAGCTTATAAGGAATGTAACATTCACTTACCTGGCATAGGGTCAGAGAGTAAAAACTAGTAATCAAATGAGATGATCAGCAAACTGTTAAAACAGCCAGCAATGCCTGACTATCTTGATAATGCTGTAACATTTCACTTTATTCCCTTCCCTTGTCCATTGTTCCTAAAATTTTCCCCAAAATGTGCTTATATTTATTAATTTTTTTTTTTTGCTGTTGTGCATGGTGAACAATTGATATTTCCCTGACAGGGAGTACTTCTCCTTTTCCAGCCGCCAGTTGAACAGAGTCATGAGGATGCGACCAGGCCTTCGTACACTGATCTGGGTCTACTTCGTGTTCCTGCACATCATGTTGATCGCCTGCTTTGGAGGATTCTTGTGATGTCACACATTGGCCTAGCCCTTTAAACTGTGTGTAAGGTTCCATGAAGTTTGAGACGTTTATATTGTCTAAGCTTATTTGTATATATTGTTCCTGTTTATAACTTGAATTTTGTGTCTTTTAAACAGATCAAACATTTATCTGTAAATAATTTAAACTGGAGCAAACTAAACAATAATTATGTGGTCATACATTGTGTTAAAAAGTTACAACAGTTTAAATCATAACCATAGGAGATATACAAATGGCCAGATTTTATCTGAGAGACGTACACTGTTTTGTTATTGAAACAACTCCTTCCAGCACTTCAAGTGTTAAGTAATCATGTTTTATATGCATTATTTTTCCTGTTACTATATTTTATGACCCTTTCATTTCAAATTATTGTTCATTGTTGTTATTTGATCTGTATGAATATTTAACAATTTTGTGGTGGGATGGCAATAATGCCATAGTGTTGTCTTTTAAATACAAACATTATTGCCAGGATACAGACACACTCAAGTCAGCTCATCTGGAAATGGGTATTAGACTTGTAAGTTCATGAAAGTAAAGGCTGTGAGAAGGATCTATATCAGTGTTTTCCACAAATGCTAAAGTGTTGTACTTTGGGATCTCAGGCATGTATCATTTATCATATCCATAATGTCATTTCCAGTGGGACCACCTACATATTGAATAAAATTGTGAGAAATCATATCTTCTTTGCTGAAATATTCTAACTTGTGTTTTATCATTAAGAAAATAGCAGGCACAAAGATAATAATTTGTTGTATGGAAAGTCGTGATGATAGGAAAAATGTTATTCTTGCTAATTATCTTATACGTTTTCTTTGTATATTCACCTTGTGACATATCCCAGGGTAAAAACAAAAGCTCCACCATTTAACACTAGTTGCTTGCCACCCTTATCTCTAAAATATGTTGTGACCAAATTACTAATGTTCTGAAGCATAACTCTTGCATTGATGGACAGTTTATTTTCTAATACATCCTTCAAATTGTTGAGCATCTCAGCATGTCTGCCATTTTCAAGTATAGTAGTTTCATATTATATTAAACATATCACCTGTAAATTTCTTGTCAGTTTAAAGTGTTAAGCTTTATTTAATATTAAACACATTCTGTCTATTTCTTGTCTGTTTCTGCAGACAACTCGTACTGTTTTAGATGAATTTTGTCTCAACTGTGCTTTTTGTTTGCAAGCCAAGATTTGGTCATTGCATTAAAAACTGTGATTTGTTTGGAGCAGTTAGGGGATTGTACAAATATAAACCCTTATATTGCTTGTGCTCTTTGTGATTCTTTTTACTTTGAAATGAGCTTTCCCCTGTTATATTCTGTGTGTATTTCTTATAAATAAACCAGGTCCTATGGACCTTATGTTGCCAAATTGGCCACTTTGTCATTAGCAAATGTTTGTCAGAATATAATTTGGATAGATTTCTGTGCTCTGAGCCTTCATAAACAATAGGTAATGTACAATGTATATATTTCATTATTTTTCTGCCTGCTTTATGCATTGGGGTCATTTGTTCATTATTCATTTGGGCTTTATTTTATGGAGGGGAAAAATGGGGAAAATGTTTTAATATCAGGTAGTATTCAATGTAATCACAAATATATTCATAATTATATAAAAGTAATAATTTACTTCAGTTGTTGCACTTAGATTCACAAATATACATAAAAGTAATAATTACTTATGGGAATGCATTTTCTTCCATATTATTTGTAATGAAAATTCACATTCAGTTCATGTCCTGACTATATTTAGTCAATCCAACATTGTGGGTGATGTTTTATATGTTTGTTCCAGGGAATGTCAGCAAAATATATTTTGAAAAAAATACAATTTAATAATCTTTGTAGTAGAAAGTGATCTCTGTGTATGTGTTTTTGTTTTGTAGACTGCAAGTCCTTTGGTGGGTTATTTGTTTGTAGTAATTAATTAACACAGTGTATACTGACATCACTAAAGTCATGAAAAGCTTAATTCCAACAGATGACAAAATATACATGGAAAACAAACCAGTGGAGGAGATTGATCACTTTATCTATCTTGGAAGTCACATTGATCGAGAAGGGCATACAAGCAAAGAAATTAGAATCAGAATAGCTAAAGCAGCAATGTCTTTCAGAAGCCTTGAAAAGTTGTGAAAATCAAAACTCATCAGCACAAACACAAAACTTAGACTATTCAAATCAAATGTACTATCAACCCTTACGTATGCGTGTGAAAGCTGGAAAACAACAAGAGATACAGAAACAAAGTTGAACGCATTTGAAAATAAATATCTAAGGAAAATACTTGTATAGCGTGGAACGAATTCAAAACAAACGAGGAAATTAGAGAAATCGCCAATCAACCACTGATATCTTTCAGTAATAAAGAAAAGATGATGGCCATATGTTGGACATGTGATGAGAAGAGATAATAACCGAATAGCAAAGCAAGCCCTCATGTGGGAAACAACAGGTAAGAGGAAAAGAGGAAGACCCAGAGAGAGACTGAGAAGAACATTGATGAGAGAGGCAAGAGCAGCAGGAATCGGCTCCCTCAATGAGATAGAGCTGCTTGCACAGAACAAAGACAAATGGCGAGATTTGATAAAATATCTTTAAAAGAATTGAAAACTGCTAGAACAAAAGTTCAGATAAGAGAGGGAGTATCTTGGTCTACACCCTATGGGCCGGCTACGGCTCGAAAGGTCAATAGATAGATAGATACTGACATCTACCCAAATGTTGGACGACGTTTGGATTTTGTAGTCCTGGAAGGTTATTTAAAGCTGATATGTACATTTAAGACATTCCCTAATATAATTTTGAAGGAGATATAATCATTTTAACACATTTTTTAAAATCTTGTGTATGAGGGAGAGAGATTTTTTTTTTTACAATTTGTGATTTGTTTTTCTAATTTAGCACACTTAAAAATTTGCCAATTTGAAAATACAGCAGCTAGAACCGTTTTAAGTAAATATTGTTAAGTTACAGGTGTTGCATATGGCCTTTATGTGAACTGATTTTATCAAAGTTTGTTTGTGTTAATTATCTATAGGACTTGATCAGGCAGTAGTGAACATTTTTAACAAAAAACACATAAGAAACAAATAAATGTGCATACAATGCACACTGAGCCAAGCATAGTAATAATTTGCACAGACTTTTATATAGCATGTTGATAATTGATAATGTTTGAGAGACAAGTTTTGTGTTATTGTATGACGTGAAAGCTAAGTTTGTATATCCTTTCTTTGAGTACATTCCTGTTTTATTTATTGTGTATTTGTAATAATCATATTGAGATTTTTTTTTAATAGCTTCAGGGTTTGGTTTATTTATCACTGTATTTCTTCCATTTATATCTCCTATTCTTTGTGAATTGATAAATAAATAATGTAAATAGATTACCTTGAGATGTTCAGTAATTAAATGAATAATTTTATGGCTTTGTGAAGTACTGTGAAAACTATTATGATTGGTTGTTTAAAAGTAATTTAATAAAAGATAATGCATTAAATTATTTAATTAAATATGTTCTTAATTCTTTTGTTACTGTGTAATTGTTCTTGTACATTACACTCTCAATATTACAATAAAATATTACAAAATTCCAAAAAAAATGAGAAAGATACTGTGCAATCCATTTTTGACAATAGAAACAAGAAAAATAGTTCTAAATGTTATGTAGAGCCAGTCTTAACATATGGATGTAAATCAAGGACAGTAGGACAACAGACAAAAAAAATCACTGGAGGCTGTACAAATGTGGCTTTACAGAAGAATGTTGAAAATATCATGGGCAGCTAAGATGAGTAATGAAAACGTCCTGAAAGAGGCCAAAGCAAAGAGAGAGCTAATTTTCAAAATTATGAAGAAACATTCATTATTTTTGGCCATATTATGAGAAGGGAACAGCTGGAATATATTTTAACAAGTGGGAAAATTCAGGGACGAAGAGATAGAGTGAAGCAAAGAGAAAAGTTACCAGACAGCTTAAGAGAATGGCTTGGCAGTAGGTCAGCAACAGAAATGATAAATAACTGTGAGATCGAAAGTTGTGAAGAGACATGATCACCCACGCCAGCAGGCATGGTACTTGATGATAATAATTACAATCAGATGGTGTCCATTATTGTCAGTTCTTACTTTGTCGAGGCTTGAATACCCTGAGCACCCTTAAAGGTATGCCAGCCGGAGTTTCTCTAGAAAGTTCCACCAATCTGGACAAGTTGGAGCTGGTAAGAGTGAGACTTCTTTTTCTTCTCCCTTCACTCAATGACTACTTCTCTTCATTATCCACTTTTGAAAAGACATATAATAGACATGTTGTGGTTTATTGTGATTTCGGCCAACACATATACCTTCAGTATGGGATTTTTTAGTACGGGTTGCCTTTCTTCTCACTTTATTAGTTTGTTACTGAGGGCACCATGATGAGGTGGAATAAGATCTGGATATGGTTGGTTCACCTTTACTGACAACAACAGTTAGTTATGAGTCACTTTCTTTCCTTCCTCATTTGCCTTTCGATATGGAGGGTTCGTTGTTTCTTGCTCTTTTTCTATTGGCCTCTTCTTTTGTTCTACCTACGAGTGTTTCTAGTATTCCGTTTATCAACCTTTTTCTTAGTCAGCCTCTTGGTCTGGTATTCTCGTATCATTTGTTGGTAGCTTGTTGTAGTTTTTTAAATTCTTTATGTCTTATCACATGCCTGAACCACTTGATCTGTTATCACTTTATGTACATATGTATTTAATAGCTGGTTCCGTTCCATAGTCTTTTTTGTGACTCTTCATTTCTGATCTTATCTCTCAGGCTGTTTTCTGTCATGCATCTGATACACTTCATTCCTGTGATGGTTATTTTGATAATATTTCTTGAGTCATTGACCTCTTTAATTCCTGGTGCTACCAACTCCTTGGCCCCAGGGGTGAGAGTAAAGGGAGAAGCAAGGTCCACCAGGTTGATCGGTGTTGCATAACACCCGTTATGGAAATTACAAGAGAGGAAAATGTTTTACTACCGGATGGATACCCAGATCTTGTAGGTTTCCTTTGTTCTGATCACACAGTAAGATCCTAGCCCAGTGAATGAACTCATTTGTAGTTTCCTTTGTTCTGATCACGCAGGAAGATCCTAGCCCAGTGAATGAACTCATTTGTAGTTTCCTTTGTTCTGATCACACAGTAAGATCCTAGCTCAGTGCATGAACAACTCATTTGTAGTTTCCTTTGTTCTGATCACGCAGGAAGATCCTAGCTCAGTGAATGAACTCATTTGTAGTTTCCTTTGTTCTGATCACACAGTAAGATCCTAGCCCAGTGAATGAACTCATTTGTAGTTTCCTTTGTTCTGATCACGCAGGAAGATCCTAGCCCAGTGAATGAACTCATTTGTAGTTTCCTTTGTTCTGATCACACAGGAAGATCCTAGCTCAGTGCATGAACAACTCATTTGTAGTTTCCTTTGTTCTGATCACGCAGGAAGATCCTAGCCCAGTGAATGAACTCATTTGTAGTTTCAGAAAGTTAGTCAATATCGTTTTTCTTGAAAGCCAAAATTCTACTACTTTTGATATTTTACGCATGCACCAGAATACAGACTGCTCTTTTTATTGTCAACTGCCAAGGATTCTTTCACAAGCTCAGCTTGAAAATGTGACATAATGTATTCTCTATCTCTTATAGGTCTAAACACTTGGTCTTACTTATCTTGACAGGATCATGATGTTCCATGGCTTCTGGCAAAGATGATCATGTCTCTCCACAACTGTTATCTCTACAGTTAATCATTTGTGTTGTTGACTTCCTATAAAACGATTCTCTTGAGTTGAACTGTTCAGTATCCTTTCCCTCTGTTTTCCCCATGTCTCTTCTTCCCTCAAGTTTTTCAGTTGTTACAATATATTACATAACCGAACATTGTTAATTATTTTCATTTGAAGTTGGCATCAAGTTATTTTACAATTATTCTTCTTATTAATCTTTTCTTCCTCATTTGCCTTTCAGCATTGAGGAGAGATATAATTTGTGGTCTTTTGCTCTTGTGTTAGCCTCTGCTGCTGTTGTTTCTTAGTGTTTCTAATATTCCATCAATCCATCTTTTTTGTGGTCAGCCCTTGGATCTGGTGTTCTTGCAATGTCTACTGATGGTTTTTTTGTGTTGTGTTTTTATCTTTCAGCCTTATCACGTCATTTTATCTGTTGTTTCTTTATATATTCTATGGCAGGTGTTATTGCCAGCTTTTTTCTCGGTTCTTCGTTTCTGATCTAATCTCTCACGCTGTTTCCTGCCATTTGTCTAACACATTTCATCTTGGTAGTAATTTATCTTATTGTTCTTGCATCTAGGGTCCAGGACTGGCTTTGGTAGCACAGCATTCGAATGAAGATTGTATTACAGAGTGCTCGTTTTGCCTCTACAGTTATTACTTTGTTGGACAATATTGGTGATAGCTGTCCGGCGATTTGACAAGCTTTGTTGTATCTTGAGTCTGTCTTTGCAGTTTGTGAATTGTCATTTGTCACTAAACTTCCTTTGTATTTAAATTCTCTACTTGTTTTAGTTTTCTGCCTTCTATAGCTATGTTGTTGTTCTGACTTTACAATTAAAGAGATGAAGTCCACTGTTCTGCTACAAATATTTTATCAAGAGAAAGATTGATGATAACAGAACACAAGAACTAACTAACAATAAATATTGAGCATGAAAGCAGATAACATCACAACTAAAACTACGAATTATAAAATGCTATATTTACTCAGAAGAATGTTGAAAGTTCCCTGGACAGCTAAAAAGACCAATGAGGAAGTTCTCAAAGAGGCCAACACAAAAAGGGAGCTCTTAAAAAACATCAGAAAGAAGCAATCAACATTTTTTGGGCACATCATGAGAAGAGGAAAGTTGGAATACTTGGTTACAACTGGCAAAATAAAAGGAAAGAGAGATCGCGGGCGACAAAGAGAGAAAATACTGGATAGCTTGGTGTCATGGCTTGGAAAACAGTCAACAACAGAACTGATACGATGCACTGTAGATAGAAGATTGTGGAGGGACATGATCGCCTACGCCAACCGGTATGGCACATGATGAATGATGAATATTTACTCAACATTCCTGTATGGTGTAGAAACATGGACATTAAATGTGAAAACAGAACATAAAATTGAAGTCTTCTTCAATGTGGATATATAGATAAAGAAAAATGGAGAGAATTTGGTGGAAGGAGAAAAAGACAAACAAGGAAGCTCTGAATCAGTTGAAAATTAAAAAAGATAGAACTACTTAACACAATTCAAAAAAAGATAACTGAAATTTTTGAGACATGTTAAGATACACAATACCATACTAAAAGTCATCTTGGAAGGGAAGGTTCAAGGAAGATGAGTCAGACCAGGACTAAAGTGGACTGATGACATCAACAGATGGACAAGTGAACCTATTAAACATGCACCATCAAGACAAGAAACAGTGAAATGGCATTCCATGATAAAGGTGAAGGTAAAGTACGAGACTTGAACCGACGTCTTAGCACGCGAGTTTCCACCCATATGTGCTCGGCCGCCTATCCAGAAATGTTCGGAGATTTCTGTATAGTGTTGCCTCAAGCATCGAAATTCAGATGCGAGGCGACATTCCTCACCTTCCCAGGGTAATACCCTGGTAACAAATTTCTGCCAACGGCTGGGTCGACCGTGGGGGTATTTTTTTTTTTTCCAACCACGAGTACAATTCACACTGCCTCCAGCGGGAATCGAACACAGGTTGTCCGGACGTCGAAAGTCCAGTCGAGTGGTTTTCCTAACTAGTCTACCGTTGTCAAACTTTAATGTGGAGACAGCATCCAATGAATGAACATGAGAATAAGCAATTGACAACAAGAAATAATATGATAGATTAAGCAATTGATAACAAGAAATAATATGATAGATTAAGTAATTGGCAACAAGAAATAATAGGTAAAGGTAAAGTACGAGACTTGAACCGGCGTCTTAGCACGCGAGTATATACCCATATGTGCTCGGCCGCCTATCCAGAAATGTTCGGATATTTCTGTATAGTGTAGCCTCAAGCATCGAAACTCAGATGCGAAGCGACATTCCTCACCTTCCCAGGATAATATACCCTGGTACCCATTTCTGCCAACGGCTGGGTCGACCGTGGGGGTATTTTTTTTTTTTTTATTCCAACCACGAGTACAATTCACACTGCTCCCAGCGGGAATTGAACACGGGTTGTCCGAACGTCGGTAGTCTAGTCGGGTGGTTTTCCCAACTAGGCTACCGAGGCCCCAACAAGAAATAATATGATAGATTAAGTAATTGACAACAAGAAATAATATGATAGATTAAGTAATTGGCAACAAGAAATAATATGATAGATTAAGTAATTGACAACAAGAAATAATATGATAGACTAAGCAATTGGCAACAAGAAATAATATGATAGATTAAGTAATTGGCAACAAGAAATAATATGATAGATTAAGTAATTGGCAACAAGAAATAATATGATAAATTAAGTAATTGGCAACAAGAAATAATATGATAGATTAAGTAATTGGCAACAAGAAATAATATGATAGATTAAGTAATTGACAACAAGAAATAATATGATAGACTAAGCAATTGGCAACAAGAAATAATATGATAGATTAAGTAATTGGCAACAAGAAATAATATGATAGATTAAGTAATTGGCAACAAGAAATAATATGATAAATTAAGTAATTGGCAACAAGAAATAATATGATAGATTAAGCAATTGACAACAAGAAATAATATGATAGATTAAGTAATTGGCAACAAGAAATAATATGATAGATTAAGTAATTGGCAACAAGAAATAATATGATAGATTAACTAATTGGCAACAAGAAATAATATGATAGATTAAGTAATTGGCAACAAGAAATAATATGATAGATTAAGCAATTGACAACAAGAAATAAGATGGACAACACCATGGGCGGATCTAGGGGGGGTCATGGGGGGGGGGCATTCCCCCCCTCCCCCCAAAAAAAAAAAAAAAAAACGTACTTCTTAGTACATTCATTAATAAAGTGAGAGCAACGTTTGTTTACTTATTATTATTATTTTTAAAGAAGAAAAGAGGTAATATAAAAAAAAAATTCACAAATATATAGGTCTATTTATTCAATCTTTTGATATTGAAATCATGTCCACGGAAAAACAACTAAAAAAATACGATATTTTTTGTGTACGATTGTTCTTCTGTGAAGAAAATGTTAATTATTTATCGCTCTGGCGGTGCCAAAATTGCCGTGCTGATTTGATTTTATGACAGCACAAGGGACAAGGGAGTAGATATGTTTAATGAGTTGTTTGCCGGTGTACATATATTTGTTATATATGCTGTAAAAAGGACTTCATTTAGTTGCGGACTACCTGTTTTATTTTAGTTGTTATTAATGTCTAAAGGTTTTTAATATATTTTAAAAATGAAACGAATTACAAATTTCTTTCAAAAAGTTTCAAAATCACACGAAACTGAAACTCGATCTCATCTGCTTTTATGCTTCCTGATTTTACACCTACATCTAGGGTCGATATTAGTCCTAGTGAAACGAAGGATAAAAAAATTACTATTACATCAACAACTACTAATACAGTTAACAGTGAGCCAGTTTCTGAAAGTGATCTCGTTTCCAACGCTAGTCTGCCTAATACTCGTACAATACATTTATAAAAAGTGAAGCTGGTCCACTCTGACTCAATAGTGATATTCAGATATTAATAATCAGTGTGAGACGGACTTGGGCAATTTAAATTATGGACCAGTGGCAGGACCCAGTATGGATATTAATAGTCAGTGTGAGATGGACTTGGGCGATTTAAATTCTGGACCAGTAAGGCCAGTCTTAAGATCTTACCCGCCTTCACTGTGTGGTAAAGTCAACCGTTCTTTTTCTAAAGCTTATTTTGAACAATATCACTGGCTAGAATATAGTAAACGAAAAGATGCAGCATTTTGTTACGTTTGTCGTGTATTTGACAAATCTTTTGCATGTGAAGAAACATTTACTAAATCTGGTTTTAGAAACTGGAAAAAATTAAAAGAAAAACTTGATAAACATGGAAAAAGTAAAAGTCATTTGTTATGCATGGAAAAATATGCAATGCATAAATATAGTAATGAAAAAGGAAGTGTCATGTCAATGATTTCAAAATCACATAAGACCGAAGTGGAAAAAAACAAAGAGTACATGGCGAAAGTTGTTGATGTTATTATACTTCTTGGAAGACAGGGCATTGCGTTCAGAGGACATGATGAAAAGAAAGAATCTAATAGTAGGGGTAATTTCTTAGAGTTCTGCGAGGTGTTTGCTAAGTATGATAGTACATTTAAACAAAATTTTACAAAAAACATTTCATTTTGTAGCAAAACTATTGTGAATGAAGTGATTGACATAACTTCAGCTCTTCTTTTTGAGAAAATAGTTAAAGAGGTTAAAAGATGCGAGTTTTTTGCAATTATGGCTGATGAGGCAAGATGTCAGAAACAGCAACAATTGTCTCTCTACGTTCGGTATGTTGACGATGAACTCACTCCACATGAAAGATTCCTTGGTTTCTATGATTGCTCAAGCAAACGAACAGCAATAGATTTAGCTGATTTGATAATGACTGTTCTTCGGAAGTTTAGTATTGAAGGATTATCAGTAATAGCGCAAACTTATGATGGTGCCGCAGTAATGTCTGGTGATGTTGGAGGGCTGCAAGCTAAAATTAGAGAGTTTTATCCTGAAGCTGTTTACTTCCACTGTTATGCACATAAGGTTGCACTTATTGTAACAGACATTTGTAAAAACATAGAATCTTCAAGACTTTTATTCAATGCTTTGGAATCATTGTATGTACATTTTTCAAAACCGTCAAATCATGATGCTTTAAGAACGGTGTCAGGATTGTTACAGACAAAGCCTTTTGAAATAATTTCATTAAGTACAACTAGGTGGACATAGGGTGTCCGGTTAGCGCAATCGATAGGCGGTTGGCTTACCACGGCAACAGCCGGGGTTCGTTCCCTGGCGAGGACACCTGGTTTTACTAATTCCCTAAAAATTAGTGGGAGCCGCGATAGCTCAGTGGTTAGTGAACTGGACTACTACGGACAAGGGGTAGGGTTCGATCCCAACCGACGGCTCCGGGTTCACCCAGCCTTAAATGGGTACCGGATTTTTTCTGGGAAAGTAAAGCAGCACGGGCGCAATACCGACCACATTACCCCAAAAATCATGTGCTGAAGGTCTGTAAAATATAGGGTCACTAACACCATATTTTTCCCTATACGCCACTTGGCGTGACGGGGGTACTTTACTTTTTTTACAACTAGGTGGACATGCAGGTACCAGAATTGTAATCTGTTGATTAAACACTATGATAATGTAGTGGCAGCTTTAAAATTTGAAATTGACAGAAATGAAGACAAAGACTCCATAGAAGCCATTGGAATTTTGAAATCAATATCAACATTTAATTTCATTGTCAACCTGTATGTCTATGTATGCAGAATGCAAATGTCACTTTAGGACAGGCTGCAGAACTGATAACAAATACTATGCGGACAATAGTAGACAAGAGAACTGATGATGAATTTTCTAAGATTTGGAAGAATATTGAAGAATTTTCACTGAAACACGGCATATGCTTAGAAAGTCCTACTGTATGTAAGAAAAGAAAACATGAAGAAAGTGTGATGCTAAAAGACAGTTTTGTTCTCTCAACTGTTGGAAAACCCCTAGATGGCCCTGAAAGTGTGAGCAATAAAGAATACTGGAAGATGAAAGTATATTTTGAAGTTATTGATGTCTTTGCAGCAAGGTTAAAGGAAAGATTTAGTGAAGAATCCTTACAACTCGCATGTGCTGTTGATGGGCTGTTTTGTTTGGATTATGAAAAGGCAACTCCATTTGTAAAGAAATATGCTGAGTGTTTAGGACTGAATGTTACTATCCTGAAAGCAGAAATATCAATTGTCAAAACATTAATTAGGAGCAAAGAAGGGGAAGTTTCACAATTCAGCTTTAGCCACTTAAAAGAGGTAGTAAACAAGAACACTTACCCACATTTTCATAAAATTCTAAGGGCTGCTATAACCATACCAATAAGCTCATCAGCATGTGAAAGAAGTTTTTCTGCGATGAGCAGGATTAAGACTTGGCTGAGGTCATCAATGACACAAGATAGACTTCGTAATTTGGCGGTGCTTCACATAGAAAAAACATTGCTTAAAAACACCATCACGAGTGAAGAAGTTATGCAGAAATTTGCAGAAAAGCCTAGACGAATTAAACTGATGTAATTGGTGAGTACAGATTTTCTATTTTTTTTGTGCCGTTTTAATTTTTATAAATGCATATTTTATGCTGTATACTTATTCCCGTTATTATTAGAAAAGTCAAATTGCGTCAAAGGTCTAATGACGATTATACACAAGTGACTCACACCCTTATTGCTGATAGCGCGAAGATGTCTATGCAAACCTGAAACAAAACAGTAGGCCTATAGCAGTGCCCCCCAAAATTTTAAGGCTAGATCCGCCTATGGACAACACACAGTTTAAAATGATAATTAATTTTTTTTTAATGAATATTAAAGAATACCAAATAGAAAATAATTTATTTAGTTAATCAACAAAGAAGTTTAATTTTGTTGGTTGTTTGCCTTCATTCATCTTCCTTGCCTGCCCACAAAAGGATGTTAATTGCGTGTGGTTGCCCTGTGTTGTGGTCTACAGATAATCTTGGTCAGTTTTGGCACTCATGCCAAAGTGCTGACTTAGCCCCTTATTTTGATTAAAAGTGGAAATCTTTCAATGTGTTCATTGTAGAGATAATATATCTCAATAAGTCTACAACTAAAACCACTGGTCAGATAACTGGGGAATTGGGGTAGCGAACTGGTTAATGCGTTTGTCTGCTGGTAGGGTGGGTTTGGGTTTTCTTTCTTTCTTTCCCCATTTGCCTTTCAGCGTCGAGGGGAGAAATGGTTCGCGGTTTCTTGCTCTTCTATTGGCCTCTTCTGCCGTTATACCTCCGAGTGTTTCTGGTATTCCGTTTATTCGCCTTTTTCTTGGTCTGGTGTTCTCGTACCGTTTGTTGGTAACTTGTATTAGAGTTAGTTCGTTATGTATTTTAACATGTCCGAACCACTTAATCTGTTGTCGCTTTATGTATTTAATAGCTGATTCCTTTTCGAGTCTTTTTTCGTAACTCTTCATATCTGATCTTATCTCTCATGATGTTTCCTGTCATGCGTTTAGTTTCGCCCACTCTCTTTTAATGGAGATACAAAAGGTTCTCTCATGACAGCAAGCGCGGCGTGTACTGGTGAGCATGAAAGTATTGGCGCTAACCCTATATTACCCTTACACGGCTTATGGCGACAAGATATCTGATATAGGGGCCAGTGTTATCAAGTATAAAACTACGCATTAACCTCCAGATCTCTTGAATAGTGTGTACTCGCTTTATTTTTATTATAGCTACGACTTGATAATAAAATCTAGTCGTCTCTTTTACATAATAGAACTTTGGTCTCGTCACAGCGCGCCTGAAATAATACATTTACTATTTACCTAACTGGATGTTTCACTTCCTTTATTGCAATGTTCAAGGTCTCTTTGATGATTTAAAACCGTCTTGTTCTTGGTCTAACATTGTCTCGTTTTTTTCTGAAACTGTGCCTTCCATGATTAGTATTTCTAACCCACTGTACTTCATAACGTGGCTGAAATATTTCATTTTTCTGTGTGAGATATGAGCCACTTGAATTCTTTTCAACGTTTATGGCTTTTAACAAGAATATTTGTGGAGAATAACTGATAAATAAATAACTAAGAATATAATTCAACATTCACCACATAAGCAATTAAAGAGTTATATTCGCTTCTACGCCCCTCCCTCCCTTTTTTTCGCCCGCTTCAATTGTTACAACCTTCAGGTCATCTTCATTGAGTGCCGTCTCCGCATCGAAGGTTGGCTACCACGGAGCGCCATTCCACTCTGTCTCTTGCTTTGATGGTGCAGATTGTCATAGGTTGACTTGTCCATCTTTTGATGTTGCTCGTCCATGTTAGTCTTGGTCTGCCTCTTTTACCTTGTATTTTCCCTTCCAATATTACATCTATTAGACTGTTGTGTCTTTTAACATGCCCCAAAAATTTCATTTGTCTTGTTCTAATTGTGTTTAGTAGTTCTCTTTTCATTTTTAGTTCTTTTAAAACTACATAGTTTGTTTTCTTTTCTTTCCATCCAATTCTACCTATTCTTCTATAGATTCACATTTCAAAGGCTTCAATTTTATGTTCTGTTTTCTGGTCTAATGTCCGTGTTTCTGCACCAGGAAGGAATATTGAGAACATGTAACATTTTGCTATTCTTCGTTTTAGCCCTGGTGTTATTTTTTTAAATGTTAGCATTCGGGTCATAGGTCGTGAAAAAAATAGCTCTATAATCTGTCTTTTCATGCCTCATGTGAATGTTTTGTGACGTGAAAATCGTCGAGCGACTGTGAATAAAATAGTCCCAATTAGCATGATAGGTCACGGCCCAGGAGAGCACATTGTACACAATCCGCTTCTTTCCACGGCGAGTTTTTCCGTGGTTGTTGACACGACGGAAGCTGACTCCAGAAACGAAATATCAACGCTTCGATACTAATGTTGAACTTTGGCGGTGGTTTGAAGCGAGAGGTCAGTTTCCTAGCGAAAGTTGTTTCTGCTTTTGAAACTTCGCCCGTGTGCTGCCGGGGCACGGAAGGGTGGTAAAAAAAATATAGTGACGCTGCCGCGGTAGTCTACCGAACATGTCGTAAGAGGCGACTAAGAATGGGGCATGTGATTGTATATTCCATACTAAAAAAATAATGATTTAATAGGTCACAAAAAATAACAAATATGGACAGGTAAAATAAAAATTAAGGTTATCTTAAGAGAGTAGCACTAAATAGGACGGCTTGGAAAGTAAGTGTTTAAGACCGATGATGGAACCAAAGTCACCTATATCTATATATCTTTCGTTCGCCATCTATATTAAAAGACGAAGGACTGAGAGTATTTTCCCGTAAGCACTCCAAATGCTTGTGACGTCTTCAGTTATGTTAACTGTACACGGCTGACATCATTTACCCACAACTGCCAGTGCTCGCAATGCTGAAAACGTCACAACCTTTGGTGGGCCCCCTCAGCGCGCAGACATTCAATACTGGGGACAATAGTTAAACAGTATAAATTTGGGCTTGCTATCAGAAACGAAGAGTGTGCAAGGAAGGGGATGCGCAAGAAGTTCACCGGTCATCTGAAGGTGAGCTAAATCTCTTGGAATGAAGATGGTCAATTTTGGAACATTAAATGTCTTCAGGGCCGGCTCAAGATACCGACAATTCGGGCAGTTGCCCAGGGCACGCTATGTGTTTAGGAACGCTATCAAGGATCTCCAAAAATTGTGTTTTTCCATGTGAAAATGTTTATAATTATACTTTAAAAGGGCGCCAAAGTTAAGCTTGCCCAGGGCGTCAAACCATAGGACAACAACTGAATGTCTTAGAAAACGGAGGAAAAGGGTAAAACTATTACAAATTCATCGAATTCAGACCTGCCGAGAAATCATCTTCAACCCGCAATATGATCTAAACGACTTAGATCTCTGGGTATTTCCTTTGAAAGATTGCATGCTCGTGCAATGGTTGCTCCCTTCCAATATATGCAGCCCAGGTGTCTTCCACATCCGCCGTACTCGCTGCCAGCGATTACAATATGCACGGACCACTAAAAGAGGTGGTGGCAGGTAAGACTTTCACGTCCAATGAAGCGATGCAAGAAAGTGGCGCATGAATCAACTTCTGTTCTCGTAAACATACTATTTTGGTTTCTTTAAGAAGTGGATTAGTATGACAAGTCCTCAGCGTAGATATATATTTATTTTTCCTAGAATTTGGTGTGAGGGGTATAATTCAGTGGCGTATTCTCTTTGATACAGCAGCTACCACTGGTAGCCTGAATATATTAACGAAATACAAAAGGAAATGATAATTTATTATATTTTAAAAAATAGTTATATTACAAATTTTGAATATTCTATTACACATTTCGTAGACCAATATGATTTATTTGCTTTGATTTGCATTTATAGAAGCAAGGTTTTCCTCTGGCCACTATAACGTTTGTGAATGAAACGAAACTATTCTACATTCAAACCACTAGGAGCCAGCGGTACATTTTTCCTCTATCCGAATCTAGTTTAACGACATTGACAGTAAAAAATTCCAGTCAAAATAATGTAACGGTTGTTGCTGCTAGATGTATGCGGTGTCATGGGTTATTTTTAGCTCTAGCCAATCAGAATCATCACAAAGTGAAAGTGAAACTGTATGATTACCGGAACTTCCTTACCTATTTATAACTACGTTGTGCGCATCAGCATCTGTAGAAAGAACTTTTTCTGCTCTCAAGAGACTCAAATCTTATTGTCGCTCAACTCAGACACAAGAACGCTTATCTGGTTTGGCATTAATGTCCATTGAGAAATCATTCCCTCAGAAACTTAGAAACCAACCCAACAGCACTTTCAATGACAAAGTCATCAAGACATTTTCGTCCCAAACAAGACGGATAGAGTTTACATATAAATAAGTAAGTAATTTAAAATGTAGTGAAGTCATTAGAAAATATTACGTTATTTTAGCCTACTGAATATAATGTATGTTTTTATTTATTATGTCAGCAGTAGCCCAGACCCCAAAACCAGTATACGCCACTGGTATATATACATTTGTGCACTAACTTTCGCTTAATGATTTTCTTTTAAATATTGACAATGTTCATTTGACCCACTCTATTTATATAGTTTAAAATAAAAAAAAAAAAAACAACTATCTTTACGGCACTATCCCATAATGGGATCTATCTGGGGATTTATAGGAATGGAGAATAAAGGTCGCTTGTCCTGAGCTGTCGCCACGAGGTGTTTGGGTCTGAGTTTTTATTTCACCTCGATAGATATAACTTTTGATCCTACCGGGATTTCAACACGCGTCCGTTTACTTTGGGACACGACGAGTTATCGTTTCCGCCACTGAATACATCACGCTAGACTAAGTTTTCCCGGGTTCCCTTTTCTGCGTTCGGGCCTATGTAGAGTAGACTATGGTCTATCAGACATCACCAGCGCCAGCATCCACAGAAACTCTTCGCTGCTGGAATTCTATCTTGGTCATCATCCATTATTAATCCCTTTCATAACTCTACCTACCTGCATGTCCATCCATCCATCCATCCATCAAATCAACCATCCAACTATCCATTCATCCAAACAACCATCCATCCATTCAACCAACCATCCATCAATCTAACCATCCATTCATCTATCCATCCATTCAACCATCCATCCATCCAACTATCCATCCATCCAACCAACCATCCATCAATCTAACCATCCATTCATCTATCCATCCATTCAACCATCCATCCATCCAACCAACCATCCATCCATCCAACCAACCTACCATCCACTCAACCATTCATCCAACCATCCATCCAACCAACCAACCATCCATTCAACCATTCATCCAACCAACCATCTCTTTTCGCCGTGTTGTCGACCCACTAATTAAGTGAATGGTCTATTATGTAATAGGAAATACAGAGTTAAGCAGCAGGAGGCAATATGATCATCAGAAGCAGACCCGGCCAACAAGTATTTCTGCCTTTAGCTTCTTGACACTGTAGAGGAGGCGGGCCCGCCTGGGTCACGTCTCCCAGGTATCGGCCTCCTGCTCTATTAAACTTGTGAAGCTCACACTATATTCGGCATATAATAAATTCTTGACAATACTTCTGAGCAGAATCTTCTGTCCATACTCGATCGCACACGAACGTCTTTGCTTTATCCAGGCACATTGATGTCCTCTTCTTGGTGGCAGGAGTCTAAAATAACTTGGTAATTAAATAAATGACATATTAGAACCAATTCCCAGGTATCTTAAGCAATGACATCTTCCCATGATGCGCCATTGCACAGTAAAGGTACGAGACTTGAATCGGCGCCTTAGTACACTAGTTTTCACTCAAATGTGCCAGGCGCCTATCCAGAAGTGTTCGGAGACTTATGGACAGTGTCGCTTCAAGCATCGAAACTCTCGATGCGAGGCGGCATTCCTCACCTTCCCAGAGTAATATCCTGGTGCTAATATCTGCCAGCGGCTGTGTCGGCCACGGGATAGTTTTTTTTGCCCAATCACGAGTAGAACTCACACTGCTTCCAGCGGGAATCGAACACGGGTTGTCCGAACGTCGGTAGCCTAGTCTGGTGGTTTTCTCAATTAGACAATGGAGATCTCCATATTATTGTATGTGTACTGTGCATAAGTGTAAAAAAGTAAATTAAAGAGCCCCCGTCACGCCAAGTGCCGTATAGAGAATATGGTGTTAGTGACTATACAATTTCCAGAACTTCAGCACATGATTTTTGGGGTAATGTGGTCGGTATTACGCCCGTGCCGCTTTGCTTTACCAGAAAAAAAAATCCGGTACCCATTTAAGGCTGGGTGAACTTGAAAGCCGTCGGTTGGGATCAAACCCTACCCCTTGTCCTTTGTAGTCCAGTTCACTAACCACTGAGCTATCGCGGCTCCCTGTGCATAAGTGTACTGCACAGTATTGCAAGAAACTGATTTTTATATATTCTACTGGCTAGGGAGCCCTATGGTAACTTATTTTTAGAGTTCTAACAAAAAATTGAATGAATTCAGGACTAATATAAAGATAAGATGCCATGCAACCAACGACCTCATCTACCATTAGGAAGAAAAGATTGGCATGTTTCGGACATGTGTTGAGACGAGACAACAACAGAATTACAAAACAGGCTCTTCTACAAAACAACCCCCCCCCCCCCAATACGTTAGGACACAGAAAAAGAGGAAGAACTAGAAAGGTACTAAAAAGAATACTTATAAGATAAGCAAAATTGGCTGGCATCGATTCATTAAATAAATCGCGCCAAAGAATAGCGACGGATGGCGAAAACACTACATGCTTTATGCGACGTCTAGCGGAGCGGAAATGATCAAGGTAAGGTCGAGTACGAGATTTGACCCGGCGTCTTAGCACGCGAGTTTACACCCATATGTGCTCGGCCGCCTATCCAGAAATGTTCGGAGATTTCTGTATAGTGTCGCCTCAAGCATCGAAACTCAGATGCGAAGCAACATTCCTTACCTTCCCAGGGTAATTACCCTGGTACCCATTTCACCAACGGCCGGGTCGGGTCGCCCGTGGGGGTATTTTTTTTTTTTCCAACCACGAGTACAATTCACACTGCTCCCAGCGGGAATCGAACACGGGTTGTCCGAACGTCGGTAGTCCAGGTTTTCCCAACTCGGCTACCGAGCCCCCCAAATGATCAAGATCAACCTTAAAGTCTTATTCTCGTCGCCAGCGTAGCCCTACGTTTGGTCTATATTTGCTTGGAGCAGACCTTTCATTTCATGTTAGCTTGTGCGCGTGCAAACGCTGGAACGTCATCAAAAACGTCAAATTCTCCAGAAATCAAGCACTCTGAATATTATTGAAACAAATAATAATAAATGAATATTATTGTAGAGGAGAATTCGATCCTGCTTTGGTCCATATTTTTTTTCTGTTGTTGATTATTTGTTAATTTTTCCGAGTGCAGTAAACATACCTCTTCCTCTGAATTGAATCTGAATATTATATCAGTTTTGACAGCGTTAATATGAAAAGTCACTGGTAATAATGGAGATCCATGTGGGAGTTCATGTTGCTATACACCTGTCCACAAAAAGTGGAGATCCATATGGGAGTCCAGGTTGTTATACACCTGTCCACAAAAAGTGAAGATCCATGTGGGAGTTCATGTTGCTATACACCTGTCCACAAAAAGTGGAGATCCATGTGGGAGTTCAGGTTGCTATACACCTGTCCACAAAAAGTGGAGATCCATATGGGAGTCCAGACTCCTATACACCTGTCCACAAAAAGTGGAGATCCATATGGGAGTCCAGGTTGCTATACGCATGTCCACAAAAAGTGGAGATTCATATGGGAGTCCAGGTTGTTATACACCTGTCCACAAAAAGTGGAGATCCATATGGGAGTCCAGGTTGCTATACACCTGTCCACAAAAAGTGGAGATTCATATGGGAGTCCAGGTTGCTATACACCTGTCCACAAAAAGTGGAGATCCATATGGGAGTCCAGGTTGCTATACACCTGTCCACAAAAAGTGGAGATCCATGTGGGAGTCCAGGTTGTTATACACCTGTCCACAAAATGTGGAGATCCATGTGGGAGTCCAGGTTGCTATACACCTGTCCACAAAATGTGGATTTCCATATGGGAGTCCAGGTTGCTATACACCTGTCCACAAAAAGTGAAGATTCATATGGGAGTCCAGGTTGCTATACACCTGTCCACAAAAAGTGGAGATCCATATGGGAGTCCAGGTTGCTATACACCTGTCCACAAAAAGTGGAGATCCATATGGGAGTCCAGGTTGCTATACACCTGTCCACAAAAAGTGGAGATCCATATGGGAGTCCAGGTTGCTATACACCTGTCCACAAAAAGTGGAGATCCATATGGGAGTCCAGGTTGCTATACACCTGTCCACAAAAAGTGGAGATCCGTGTGGGAGTCCAGGTTGCTACACTTCTAGCCTCTTATGTCCATGAACTTCAGCGGCAATACCTCCGTAAAGAGTATAACCACTATAAGCGCCTATCTAAATACTCCCCTCGATGTCGACCAGTGGGACAATCAATTCTTTGTACTCTACCCTGTGGATGCTCCCTCGAGATCCATGGCCATTATGGATGCTCTTCCCCCACCCCACCCCTTTTCTAACAAAAAAATTAATAAAAAAAAATAATTTACAAAAACCTAATAAACATCATACGCCTAAAACTGCCGCCTTGAATAACGTATCTTGGCCGAGTTTGCAGCTGTCCATTGTGTTTAGGGAAACGCCTTTGTTTTCCAGTTCGCATGTTGATATTCTTACAACAATTGTTTCAGTCATTTTACCATAAACATTTTCCATGATGATAGTGCACTGGCCATTCAGCAGAGGCCTATATTTTTCCTGTTTGGGAAGGGACATAAGATAGTCATGGAGCCATTTCTCAGCGAATAGCGCCCGTGTGAATTGTATTCATGGCACTTACGTTGTATTCATTGCATTGACGTTGTTTTCATGGCACTTGGGTTGTATTCATGACACTTACATTGTATTCATGGTACACACGTTGTATTCATGGCACATACGTTGTATTCATGGTACACACGTTGTATTCATGGCACATACGTTGTATTCATGGTACATACGTTGTATTCATGGCACTTGGGTTGTATTCATGACACATACGTTGTATTCATGACACATACGTTGTATTCATGGCACATACGTTGTATTCATGGCATTGACGTTGTTTTCATGGCACTTGGGTTGTATTCATGACACATACGTTGTATTCATGGCACATACGTTGTATTCATGGCATTGACGTTGTTTTCATGGCACTTGGGTTGTATTCATGACACTTACGGTGTATTCATGGTACACACGTTGTATTCATGGTACACACGTTGTATTCATGACACTTACGGTGTATTCATGATACACACGTTGTATTCATGGTACACACGTTGTATTCATGGTACACACATTGTATTCATGACACTTACGGTGTATTCATGGTATACACGTTGTATTCATGGCACATACGTTGTATTCATGGCACATACATTGTATTCATGACACTTGCGTTGCTATTTTCATTGTCGGACTTCTTGAAATAGCTGTCCAGTATCAACTGCCGTTAGAGCCTCAAGCTCCCTCTTTGGTTGTCCTTAGTGGTGTGCATCACATCCTCAGTCGCACACAATTCTATGAAGCACTCATAGTTGGATGGAGAGCACCCTACCACATCTCCTTGTACGCGCTCAAATCCCCCAGACTGATTAGATTAATCGAGAAACATGGCTTCTTGCCATTTTGTTGGTCATATGTCAGCAGATGCTCGCCCTAGCTCACGGTGTTACTCGTGCTCAGTTTACTGGTGTTATGCATCTTTCTGAAATGGTTACAGAAACTGTGTCAAGGTTTCTCAGATGACATCTTGGTACGTGTCAGTTCAGACGGCCTCAGCCATGACCAATCAGATCTGACACAATGTAGCATTATAACTCAATAGATGCTCTACTATGAAGTGTATTTTTATGCATTAAACTGTACCAGTAGAACATCCGTACACATTTAATTCTGTAACGTGTTTCCCCATCAACAAAATTAATTAAAATCACTTTACAGAAAACCTAATAAATTATGACATTAGATGATACCGTATGCTGATGATACAGTCTTAATCGCTAAGAGTGAAAACGAGTTACAAGAAATGTTAGACATTATAGTGAAGGAAAGCAAAAATAAAGGACCCAGCCTTAATAGCAGAAAGACAGAAGTAATGGTAACAACAAAGAAAAATACATAACCGCAGTGCACAATACAAACAAATGGAACAATATTAAACAGGTAAATGAATTTAAATATCTGGGATCATTGTTAACCTTAGATGGTAGATGTACAACATAGGTGAGATGCAGAATGGCTCAGGCAGAAGCAACTTCCCAAAAAATGAGGAAGATACTATGCAATCCATTTTTGACAATAGAAACAAGAAAAAGAGTTCTTAAATGTTATTGAATTATTTGCAGGTCATCATCATTTGCACTCCAAACATGTCCATAGGTGCTCAGATCCCCTCTTCAGCAAGTCCCGCAGTGTCCAACGACTGACGACTACAGTTCTGTGTTGGTTGATAAGTTTTCTTACACGCCCACTAAGTTTCATCTGTGCAGATGACTGCATCTTTCTCATCGGTGTTGTCGCAGATGAGACCGTTGACCTCCACATTGACCACGACTGAGTTCTGTTCCCTACTTTTCCTGTCGAGTGTGACAATACACTAGAATATCCCATTGAATGACGTAGGCACAGGTATCCACTCCTCGTCAACGTTGATATTGGTAAACCCACAGACCTGTTTGATGACATACTCTGCTCGACTCACCCATGATTTGCCTCTTTTTAGCCTGACACCTTTCCCTGTGTTGAGCTCGTGGTGCAATGGATGCTCTTTATTTGCACTGATCTTCAGGTATGCTCGTATCCTCCAGATCTTGATTTTGTCATCCATGGTTGGAGGTCAAGACGATACCTCGTTGCTACACAGGGAGAGTACAAGATAACTCGTACACCTCAAGATAATGCGCATAGCTTCATTCTGTATTTTCTCCAGCCTGTCAACTTGAGTCGTACTGACAGTAAAAATTGTCTAGACATACTCGATTGGTGCGAGGACTAATCCCTGGAACAGAAGAGTAAGTAGCCGCTGCTCTATGTTGGCAGCTGTCATGACCTTCAAGGCGGCTAATCCTTTGTGGGATTTTGTTATCTCTTAAATGTTATGTAGAGCCTGTCTTAACATATGGATGTGAATCAAGGGCAATAGGACAACAGACAAGAAAGTCATAGAGGCTGTAGAAATGTAGTTTTACAGAAGAATGTTGAAAATACCTTGGACAGCCAAGAAGAGTAATGAAAACGTTCTGAAAGAGGCCAAAGCAAAAAGACAGCTAATTTCCAAAATTAGGAAGAAACAATCATAATTTTTTGACCATGTAATGAGAAGGGAACAGCTGGAATATATTGTAACAAGTGGGAAAAATGAGGAGCCGTTTTAGTGGTAGATGAGTTCTATGCCCATATCCCCCAAGAGCTGTTCTAGTGGTAGATGAGTTCTATGCCCATATCCCCCAAGATCTGTTCTAGTGGTAGATGAGTTCTATGCCCATATCCCCCAAGAGTTGTAATAGTGGTAGAGGAGCTCTATGCCCATATCCCTCAAGATCTGTTCTAGTGGTAGATGAGTTCTATGCCCGTATCCCCAAAGAGCTGTTCTAGTGGTAGGTGAGTTCTATGCCCATATCCCCCAAGATCTGTTCTAGTGGTAGAGGAACTCTATGCCCATATCCCCCAAGAGCTGTTCTAGTGGTAGATTAGTTCTATGCACGTATCCCCAAAGAGCTGTTCTAGTGGTAGGTGAGTTCTATGCCCATATCCCCCAAGATCTGTTCTAGTGGTAGAGGAACTCTATGCCCATATCCCCCAAGAGCTGTTCTAGTGGTAGAGGAGCTCTATGCCCATATCCCCCAAGAGCTGTTCTAGTGGTAGAGGAACTCTATGCCCATATCCCCCAAGAGCTGTTCTAGTGGTATAGGAACTCTATGCCCATATCCCCCAAGAGCTGTTCTAGTGGTAGAGGAGCTCTATGCCCATATCCCCCAAGAGCTGTTCTAGTGGTAGAGGAGCTCTATACCCATATCCCCGAAGAGCTGTTCTAGTGGTAGATGAGTTCTATGCCCATATCCCCCAAGAGTTGTTCTAGTGGTAGAGGAGCTCTATGCCCATATCCCCCAAGAGCTGTTCTAGTGGTAGAGGAGCTCTATACCCATATCCCCGAAGAGTTGTTCTAGTGGTAGAGGAGTTCTATGCCCATATCCCCCAAGAGTTGTTCTAGTGGTAGAGGAGTTCTATGCTCATATCCCCCAAGAGCTGTTCTAATGATAGCAATGCTACCAAGTGATTACCCAAGCAGGACAGGTAAACAATCTGGAACCACGTTCTCCACCTCTTTGTGGTGATTCTAATAACATACTAACCAGTCTAGTCTGGCAAAGGGAATAAGAATTAAAGAGGAAAGACAACCCTATACTACAAAATGTGCTGAAGTCAGACGTGTTGGGCCGAAGGGCGAAAAAAGCACAACGCATCTGTGTCCATTAAATGTCCCTTTAAGGACGGATGACGAAGAAGGCTATCCATTTTCTTAGTAGTCGTCAGGTGGACATGAGAAAGTGATAACATCAATCGTTGTAAAAGTTTGTCACGATTATTGTTTTAACTCAGCTGACAACATTTAAAGTATACACTAACTCTGCTGTCATCATTTAAAGTACACACTTACTCTGCTGTCATCATTTAAAGTACACACAAACTTTGCTGTCAACACTTAAAGTATACACTAACTCTGCTGTCAACACTTAAAGTATACACTAACTTTGCTGTCAATATTTAAAGTATACACTAACTTTGCTGTCAACACTTAAAGTATACACTAACTCTGCTGTCAACACTTAAAGTATACACTAACTCTGCTGTCAACATTTAAAGTATACACTAACTCTGCTGTCAACACTTAAAGTATACACTAACTCTGCTGTCAACATTTAAAGTATACCTAACTCTGCTGTCAACACTTAAAGTATACCTAACTCTGCTGTCATCATTTAAAGTATACACTAACTCTGCTGTCAACACTTAAGTATACCTAACTCTGCTGTCAACACTTAAAGTATACCTAACTCTGCTGTCATCATTTAAAGTATACCTAACTCTGCTGTCAACACTTAAAGTATACCTAACTCTGCTGTCAACACTTAAAGTATACACTAACTCTGCTGTCATCATTTAAAATATACACTAACTCTGCTGTCATCATTTAAAGTATACACTAACTCTGCTGTCAACACTTAAAGTATACACTAACTCTGCTGTCATCATTTAAAGTATACCTAACTCTGCTGTCATCATTTAAAGTATACCTAACTCTGCTGTCATCATTTAAAGTATACCTAACTCTGCTGTCATCATTTAAAGTATACACTATATAACTCTGCTGTTTAGCACTTAAAGTATACACACCCATCTGTATATGATTCTCTTGCAGCAGTACCTAATCTGTATTTCACAAAATGTCTTTCCCTCATATGTTGCTGCATCTGAGTGTTTGTCGTAAGAACCCGTTTCACGTTGAAAGTTTTATGTCAGTTAAAATTATTCTTCATCTTAAATCAATCGATCCTCTAAGGCAGCATTGGTGAAATGTGACCGTCGGATATCTTCTACACTTTTCGTTAATACAAGATAAATCATTAAAAAAAAACAATTGTAAGAACAATCAACTGCTGTGAAAGTATTATTCCAGCATGAAAGTCAACCGCTATAAGCAGTCCCCGAATATGTGCGCTTTAAACTTGCTCTGGGTCGCAAGACGTTTAAAACACAATGGCACAAATCTGCTAATAAGCAAACGAAAATAGAAGCAAATTCGCGGTACACTCAAGAATTGTGCACAAGACAAGTTAGGAAGGAATCAAGTGCTCCCACTCCATAGACCGTCATAACTCACCCTATCCCACCCTCTACTTTCTGTTACCGTAGTCCGTAGCTCCGCGAGGTCTCGTTAGATCACGAACCAAGTCCGAGATTGTCGCCATTTTCCCATAACACTTCCTATTTGAAGATTTCAGTGCCATGGCTGTTTATTTACATCCCTATTTATTGGCGACTTCGGAATGAAGCAATTTGACTTTACGAGAGGTAAGTGTAATTATGTTCTAGCTCATGAAAGATAACTGCATGCATTGAAATTAGTAGTAGAGATGCTTATTTCTGATTTAGTGCTAAAAATGAAAATAGAAGATTAACTTAGACTTAAGACTGCTTTGATTCCTCCTGAGTTGAACACCCACACTGAACTGAACTACTAACTTACACGTTTGAAGACGTTTATTCAGTTCCTTACTTAACTAAGTCTATATTTTCTATTACACAATTACAATACATGATGCCATTGTTACATAACTATTTAGTCTACAAGACTACTTCGCCGTCTTCACTTCCGCCTTTGTTTTGTTGTTCATTGATAGTGAATCACCTGACTACTAGTCAGTAGAGTAGTATAACTTGTATAGTATAATTATAATATAAGTACTATACTTATTACTAGTATAGACTTCACTTCACTAAAGCTAACCTGTGGTATAGAGTCAACAGGTCAACAGGGATTCACTTTCAGAATAAGATTCAGTTTGAATTTCAGTTGTCACTTTGAAGCGTTTGATTGAGTTTTAAATTTTAAATATTTTAATGATTTAAGTTAAAGACGGACATGCTTTAAAAATTACTACTTGGAGCATCATCAGCGAGGCAAGAAACAAGACTAACTTTTTATAATAAAAACGTAAAGGTTTGTTAGTCCCATAAATTATTTCAGTGAAAGAGTGATCTCACCTTAGTTGACATCACAACAAAACCACAGTGGTTCTCAAATACTGTTACAAATTGGATCACTACTCAATTCAGTTTATTCAGGTGCTATTATTTTAAAAAAAAATTAAGCATGGGCATTTAGTTAATGTAACTTTGTATGTTCCAGTGTGCTTCCCTGATGTAATATGCCCTAATTTTATATGAGTGCTAATTTATTTGTGAGAATTAGTACATAGTACATGCATACTTAGAGCAAATATTGGTGATAAGATAAAACACTAACAGAGAGTCACTATCTCTAACTCCTAGTCGCAAATCTTTTGTGCCAGTGGGAGTCGGCTACCTCTCCCCCCCCCCCCCCCCCCTTTTAATCTTCCTTTTCCCAGCGAGTCCATCTGTGATGCAGAGATGGTATTTGATGATAATGAATGATATTATAAAGATATGCCATAAATGGGCACTATGATAGTGAATGATATTATAAAGATATGCCATAAATGGGCACTATGATAATGAATGATATTATAAAGATATGCCATAAATGGGCACTATGATAGTGAACAAGCTGCATCAAAAACTTAGGACTTTGTTGCCTTGTTTCTCCTTTCTATTGAATTAGGGGTCTTCAAATAACAAATTGAGAACCACCAAAGTCTAATATTTACTCAAAGGGACACTACTTTTCCAAACTGAAATAAATTACCAGACTAAATTTGATCTTTGCCAATAAAAATAAAGTAATAAGGTTATAAAGAGTTATGATGTAAGATAAATAACAACATAAGTGTTATTTTAACAGGAGATGATGCCTCATCAGTTATATCAAAGTCACATGATGTTACCATTTAGGGCACACTCAATACACTCTCTTGAAGAAATGTACGATAATAACATTAAAATAGCATTTCTGAAAATAAAAAGCATCTTGTGCAACAAATCTATGTTACTAAAAGTGAGAAAGCGAGTTTATTGGTGCTATATAGTGCCAATTATAACCTACAGAAATGAATCATGGACAGTAGACAAACAAATAAAAAGACAATTAAAGGTGGGATTTCTCAGAAGAGTGTTGAAAGTTCCATGGACAGCTAAAGAGACCTAAGAGGACATTCTCAAAGAGGGTAACACAAAAAGGGACTTTTTTTTTGCCTGACACTTGTGATTTCATCACAGTTTATTTTTGGAATCTGGTTTGCCTTTCTTTTATAGTCAGTTTAGTTTATTCAATTTGCCAGGTTGAATAATCTGGTTTTGGAACTATTACATTTGGTTTACTGGTGTTTATTAGTCTGTTATAAAATATTGACTGCCATCAACTGTGTGCTGCACATCATAGGTCTAGTGTGGTTAATTAAACTTTCATTAATGGTGGAAATATTACTGTTTTTGGACACATGCAGTGATGTGCAACTTGCTATTAATATATTTTAAACAGTCGAGAGTACTTTTACCTACTCAGTAGGGGTGACTGGTTGGTCTCGAGGCAAGATGCCAGCCTCGAGACAGAGAGATTGTGGGTTCAAATCTTGGTTGCACCAGTTGGGATTTTTATTTATGATTTCTCTCTGCGGCAACCACCCCTGATCTCAGCAGCGAGGCTTAATTACTCATTGACGGAAAAAATATCTGTATCTCCGAAGACGGGGTTATCTGCCTGTGAGGCAAGGGACCCCTGTGCACATGGCTGCCAGGGAAAAATGGATTAACATGCAAAATTCAGTTCCTAGTCTCTAGAGACTTCTTCAGAGGTAAAAGCTGGCAAACAAAACAAAAAAAAACATACTCAGTGTTAACATGGCACTAATGTTTTTTCAATGCTAAGTTAATGGGTGGGGGTGGGGGGTGACTCAGTACACTTGATAAGAGATTAGAGCTGGGTTTACTTTTAAGTGCTTTAACATTGCAGTGCCCCTAAAATCTGTTATAAAAATGACAAAAACATACAATTGTTTTTTAATTGTGAAATGGTGATACATTTTATTTATCTTACAGGTGGACTATCTTTCAATTATTTTACAATCTTCATTTTATAAATACAAATAATTTTCTTTATAAATTACAGAAAATTAAGTTGCAATTAAATATATTTCATTAATTTTTTAAAAAATTGGTGCCAGAGATTATTCTGGAAAGTAGTGCAGTGTGGTACAGACTATATCACCCAAATGTGTGTCTTTGGTCATGGGAAAATATAATCTCAAATACCATATTCCCTATATACTTAGGAAGGCATTTACAAAAGAAACAGTTTCCAATGGATATGGTTCTATTAATTGCAATGCCTGTTTCTTTTATAGTAGCTATGTTTTTCCAGCAATTTACTAGATTAGTATGTCTTGCAAGATATGATATATTGTATAGTGACTTATCACTCTCTGAATAGTTCATTAGCTGTAACTGGAATATACATTTTCTTCATTATCTTTGCTACGTAAAAGTAAAGTACCCCCGTCACACCAAGTGGCGTAAAGGGAAATATGGTGTTAGTGACCCTATATTTTACAGACCTTCAGCACATGGTTTTTGGGGTACTGTGGTCGGTATTACGACCGTGCTGCTTTACTTTCCCAGAAAAAAATCCGGTATCCATTTAAGGCTGGGTGAACCCGGAAGCCGTCGGTTAGGATAAAACCCTACCCCTTGTCCTTTGTAGTATCTTTGCTACTGCCAACAAGAATGATAGACACAAAGATACAGGTTTTCATAAATGAATGCCTGTGCAAAATAAAAGGATGGAAATGGTAGAACAAAATCACTGACTTAGAATTTTGGAAAGTATCAGTCAAGTGCTAGTGAACAAAGAGATAAGACAATGGCGCTGGATAGAACAAACACTGGGGAAACCATCTGAGAGTATTACACGACAAGTCCCTTTTTGAAATCCCCAGGGAGAGGAAACAAAGGGGAAGGCCAAAATATACTAGGAGAAGACAGGTGGAAACAGATGGAGGGGTTGGGGAAGACATGGAACAATTTTAAGAGAATGGCACGAAACAGGACAGCTTGGAAAGTGTTTTTGAAAAACTTAACTCCACAGGGAGTTGAAAGGAAGAAGAAGAAGTTGAATCTCAGCAATTAATTGTTTTTTTGTTAAGATACAAAAGCTGTGTATACAAAGACTAAAATGAAAATCTTCATGTCTTTATTGTGCATTGTGATGCTTTTTCTTTGTTGTTACCATTACTTCTGTCTTTTTACTAAGACTGAGTCCTTTATTTTTACTTTCTTTCACTATAATGTCTAACATTTCTTGTAACTTATTTTCACTCTTAGCGATTAAGACTGTATCATCAGCATAAAGTAAGTAAAGTACCCCCGTCACGCCAAGTGGCGTATAGGGAAATATGGTGTTAGTGACCCTATATTTTACAGATCTTCAGCACATGATTTTTGGGGTAATGTGGTCGGTATTACGCCTGTGCTGCTTTACTTTCCCAGAAAAAAATCCGGTACCCATTTAAGGCTGGGTGAACCTGGAAGCCGTCGGTTGGGATCGAACCCTACCCCTTGTCCTTTGTAGTCCAGTTCACTAACCACTGAGCTATCGCGGCTCCCGTATCATCAGCATACCTTAGATTATTTATATTAGTATATATTATTAATGTATATATTATTAATATAGTAAAATTAGTATATTATACTATATATATTATATTAAAATTACAATTGATTAATTAAAATAAGTCAAATATATATATAAATTTATACATACATATATATATATATATATATATATATATATATATATATATATATATATATATATATATATATAGGGTGTTTCTAAAGTCCCTGTGCAGTGATTTGAAAATAGTTTTGAAAATAGGTCACCGATTTATGAAGTTTACGTCATGATATTTTGTTTCACTGCACAGGGACTTTAGAAACACCCTGTATATATATATATATATATATATATATATATATGTATACTATCCTTGACATACACATATTTGAAGGAATAGTTCTTGAACTTAACGTATACATTTAGACAATTGTTCCTAATCCTGAACTTCTCGGAATAACCTGCATGTTTGTTATTCACATAAGAAGAACATCAGTGTTCACTGTCTTGACAGGGAAAACAAGATTTTAAAAATATTACTGGTACACATGTACATTTATATAAATGTATATGATGTACATACATTATATAAGTAGTTCTACTATTATTTGCACACTTTTATAATTTATTACCAACATCAGGAAGAAACGGCACTCTTGTTGGAATGTGTAATGAGAAGGGAACTGCTGAAATTCCTGAAAAAAAAGAAGATCCTAAATAGCTTAATAACATGATACAAATTAGTTTAGAGATAAAAGTCACAATGCAAGAAGACTTGGCACTTGATGCTGCTGATAATGATGACCTGTCCTATCTCTACCTCCTACTCGCTGAAATCCAACACCTTTTGGCACACTCTTGTTTTGATATAACTATAATAGTGCTTGTCTGTATCTATGGTTAGCTGTAACTGTCTTAGTGGGCAGTTAAATTGTATTGCCAAACCTCATACCGACATTCATATCTCGTTCATCGCCAATTTACAGTATTCGAAATAAACAATTTAGGAAACACACTGATAAAAATGAACTGAGAGTATTACAGGAGAAGCCCTTTTTTGGAATCCCCAGGATATGAGATAAAGGGGAAGGTCAAAATATACTCTAAGACAGATGAAAACAGATACGAAGAGGATGTGGAGACATAAACTATCTTAAGCGAATGGCACGAAAAAGAACGGATTGGAGAGTGTTTGTTGAAGACCTATGCTCTACAGGGAATCAAAAGGAAGAAGAAATAAATAGTTCACATTTCGTTCCTCGCTGATTCTGATAAATTATTCTTTGACCTGTTATGGGCATTGTTTAATTTATTTGTATTTGCTTGCTTGCGTTCGTCCGATGACTTAAGGGGTGTACCTCGTCATTAAAAAAAAAACTTTTACAAAGTCTGTGACGGTAGACGGGGCGAAAGAATCAGAAATTATCAAGGCCCAAAAAGCACCAACTGCTCAGAAAGCGAAAACAGCAAAGTGTGTTGTACAAAAGAATAATATTCAGGGCACGAAAGACGACTGTTGTCTGCTTGCTTGCTTGAGTCCGCCCGATGACTAAAGGAGTGTACCTCTTCATCATCCGCCCTTAAAAGGGCGTTACGTGGGCGTGTCTGCGTTGTGTTATGGTTTGCAGTGTAACTGTGATATTTGCGCCTTTCGGCCCAACACATCCGGCTTCAGCACGACATTTTTGAGTACCAGATTGTCTTCCCTCTTCGATCCCTCCCTACTCGCTTGGCCAGACTAGACAGGTTAATCTGTTACTAGAGGCACCACAGAGAGGTGGAGCAGGGTCTAGATGGTTCTGGTTCACCGATACTGGCGCAAGCCATCAGCTGTGGGTCGCTGACAACTTCCAGCTCTGGTGCTGTGAGGCGCGCCTTTGCCTCCGAATGTTGTCTGACCACCGTGAAAGAGATTGAAGCCTGATCAGGTACTATTCCAAAGAAAGCCATGGAGAGGAATTCTAACTTACGTCATGGACACATCAGCCTATGGCAACCTGCACTATCAAAGCAAGAGACAGGGCGGAATGGTGCTCCGTGGTAGCCAACCTTCAACGCGGAGAGGCACTCAATGACGATGATGATTTTAAACGTATACCCCTTTTCAGTTCGTATTTGCTGTTATTTTTAGCTTTAGAGAAAAAAAAAAAATAAAAAAAACTTGCGTTATCGTGTGTGTTGCCCTCACTGCTCTATTCGTCACCATAACCTCCATAAATCCGGAATCTTATCTGGAACATTGCCGAACCGTACCCCATAAATCGCAATGTCTGGCTACCGACGTAGCAGCTCCGTTCACAAAGCTCAGCCCTTGAAGCTCTTCCAGAGTCTCACCATGGGCGATAATCCTCACTTAGACTAGCCGGAGTTAATGGAGTTCAGTGGCGTAACATGGAAAGGTTGAGATGTGAGGTAAGTAGGAAAGGGAAGACTTCAAGGGCGTGGTAAAGAATGTGATTAAGATAACGGGTAAGGAGGACAGGTGAAAACTAAAGGTTTTAATAACTGGGACAAAGCTTTAGAATTACGTAGAGATGGAAAACAGGTCAGTCTGCCGGAATTGGAAAAAACCAAAGATATTGAATAACGCGAACATGTAGAGACTTTGGACGGTGTAAAGGGGTGCTTATTCTTCTCCCTCTTCTTCAACCATGAAAAAAAAAAATAACGTTTCATAAGTTGTTTATTCTTCAAGTAATATCTAGAAGACGTAATATCTAGGAATACAACTAGTTCATGTTGACTGGTTGTTTGCCAAGTCAGCAGCAAACCGAATCAGCGACAAGACCTGTATTTTGGTTCAATTCTGCTTTCATGTTTTATTCTTACTCCCCCCCCCCCCCCCCCCCCCCCCGCCTCAAGCCTAAATGCATGCATCCAAAGGAGTTAAAGAACCATGTCACGCATCGAAAATGTGGTGTAGGGAATGTTTTGTTGTATGACTATCCATACTTTTATGGGTTTTATGGTGAGCGCTACATCAGGTTGACTTTCTTTCACAAGAAAACCTCTCCTTCCTCCTTTGAACTGCCTGTAGAGCAACGGTCTTTAACAAACGCTTTCCAAGCTGTCCTGATTCTTGCCATTCTCTTAAGATCGTTCCATGTCTTCTCCGAGTATATTTTGGCCTTCCTCTTTGTTCCCTCCCCTCAAAATAACTTCCGTATACATTTAATGCTGGATGAATCTGTGAGCCAGTCGGTTTGAGAGTCAAGCAGCCTCCTTTGTACAATAGACCATATCACTAAACATTGCTCCACCGCAGATTCTTATATCTCAAGCTTGGACTGGTTCAATCCAATTTCAGATTTGTCCATTCAAGGTATATAATAAACACGTCTATTGAGTTCTTGTTCTCAAATTATTATTTGTATGGACAGTTTTAGTTTACAAATTTTCACGGTCTTCATATGTGCCTTTGACTTTGAGCATTCGAGTTGAAACTATCTTCAGTGCTTTCGCTGCACTCTGGGTATCTCCGGGGGACGACTCTGAGCACCTTAGTGTTGTCTTTTGTGCAATGAAGATGTACAGTCGACTAAACTGAACTTACTTTACAAGGAACGCCGGTCTAAGACTTTAACATGTGCCATTCATGTTTACCTGAATGATGACGAAAACAGGACGCTGGTAAACCAGGTGATGCGCCTTGGGAAATATATTTGGAGAGTATGGGCCAGACCTGAATCAGTCTACACTGGAAAAATGTGGACAAGTTTAATGTGGAAAGATGGATGTTACAGGAACTGCTCACGTTCGTCAAATTCGTCACAAGCTTCTGTTGTCTAACGATGGAATCACTAAAATGTGAAAGTAAAGAGAAGATAACCTTATAGTTTCTAACAACCCAAGCAGTGCAAAGAAAAAAGTATACATATATATATATATATATAAAAGAAAGCAAATGTGATAAAAAATTTTACTGAAAGATGTCCAGAGCAGATTTGCGGTCGAAATACGGAAGAATGTAATTTGCACTCGTGAGCACAACAATTAGCGGAAGTGTGTGTTATCCCACGCCCATCTCGCTCTCCTCCCTCCCGAATTGGTGTCCTGTCTACGCCCATGCTAGTTAACCATCTCGGGAGTTATTAATGCGTTGTTTGACTCATTCATGTGTTGAACGTCACGATTATGCCAGTAGCAGATTTTATGCCTGCGAAAAGGAGCTAACTCTACTGCATTTGTATACATCTATAGCTTATATAGAGTTTTGCGCAGACCATATTGATGGTGTGTATTTAATGCAAGAAAGTGTGTGGGGTTGGGGAAGAGGGACTCTCCGCCTCATTTTGCCCCCCTTTTTGCAAATGGGCAAAGCTGGCCTGTATGGTCGATTAAATAGATCGCTGCATTAATGAGCAAGCCCCAACGGTGCCGGCTATTGTTAGAGAAAGCTCAGTAACTTAAAGTGCTGGGTCACACGGGCAACTAGCTTGTGCCGTTGTGCCATTCCCCCGAGACCAGCCAGCAATACCAGGCAACGAATTTGTAGAGGGACTAGTCAGATTAAATATATATATATTGGATTTCTTCCTCTAGGTCCAAGAAGCTTTAAAATATAGACCGAGGACACCGATGAGAACCGTTACTGCTGTCTCACCGCAAATCACATTAATTGAAATTGAAAGAAGTAAACGACAGTTTGCTTGCTTATTTGCTTACGTTCGTCCGGTGACTAAAGTATTCTAGAGTATTCGTAGACTGTAGAATTCCTCTTCATCATCCGCCCTTAAAAGGACGTTAAGTGGGTGTGTCTGCGTTGTGTTGTGGTTTGCAGTATAACTGTTATATTTGCGACTTTCGGCCCAACACATCCGACTTCAGCACGACATTTTTGAGTACCGGGTTGTCTTCCCTCTTCGATCCCTACTCGCTTGGCCAGACTAGACAGGCTAGTCTGTTGCTAGAGGCACTGCGGAGAGGTGGAGCAGGGTCTGGATGGTTCTCTCTCTCTCTGCGATCAGGAAGGACTCAATCAGAGTAGGATTCCAGACTCTCACATGAAGTCAGCTGTCAAGTTAAGTGTGTTGATCGCCCCCACAGACAGAACATCACAATTAGAGTCTGCCAGATCCACTCTGATTGAACACCCGTTAAAACGGTGCACTGTGTTCTGCGCCAGTGGCCCAGTGCATCCGATTTCAGCCAGCATTTTATTCAGGTTTGCATTCCTTAGCCTTTGATTGTCCCCAATCTTCCTGCAAGGCAGCAGATAATCTTTTCTGTAATCTGGTTCATCGATCCTGTCGCAAGCCATCAACTGTGGGTCGCTGACAATTTCCAGCTCTGGTGCTGTGATGTGCGCCTTCGACAGTTTTATGTTGATAATACAGTAAAAGTAAAGTAAAGATCAAGTCAGGCCAAGTGGCGTATAAGGAATATGGTGTTAGTGACCATAAAGAGCCCCGTCACGCCAAGTGACGTATAGGGAATATGGTGTTAGTGACCATAAAGAGCCCCGTCACGCCAAGTGGCGTATAAGGAATATGGTGTTAGTGACCATAAAGAGCCCCGTCACGCCAAGTGGCGTATAGGGAATATGGTGTTAGTGACCATAAAGAGCCCCGTCACGCCAAGTGACGTATAGGGAATATGGTGTTCTTCAACACATGATTTTTGGGGTAATGTGGTCGGTATTACGCCCGTGCCGTTTTCTATCTATTGACCTTTCGAGCCGTAACCGGCCCATAGGGCGTTGACCAAGATACACCTTCTCCTATATGAATTTTTTGTTCTAGCATTTTTCTTTTAAAGCTATTTTATCAAATCTCGCCATCTGTCTCTGTTCTGTGCAAGCAGTTCTATCTCATTGAGTGAGCCGATCCCTGCTGCTCTTGCCTCTCTCATCAATGTTCTTCTCAGTGTCTCCCTGGGTCTTCCTCTTTTTCTTTTACCTGTTGTTTCCCATATGAGGGCTTGCTTTGCTATTCGATTATTATCTCTTCTCATCACATGTCCAACGTATGACCATCGTCTTTTCTTTATTACTGAAGATATTAGTGGTTGATTGGCGATTTCTCTAATTTCCTCGTTTGTTTTGAATTCGTTCCATGCTATACCAAGTATTTTCCTTAGACATTTATTTTCGAATGCGTTCAACTTTGTTTCTATATCTCTTGTTGTTTTCCAGCTTTCACACGCATACGTAAGGGTTGATAGTACATTTGATTTGAATAGTCTAAGTTTTGTGTTTGTGCTGATGAGTTTTGATTTCCACAACTTTTCAAGGCTTCTGAAAGACATTGCTGCTTTAGCATTCTGATTCTAATTTCTTTGCTCGTATCCCCTTCTCGATCAATGTGACTTCCAAGATAGATAAAGTGATCGATCTCTTCTACTGGTTTGTTTTCCATGTATATTTTGTCACCTGTTGGAATTAAACTTTTCATGACTTTAGTCTTTTCATGATTGATCTCAAGCCCAATTTTGCTGGCTATTGATGATAGTTCATTTGTGTTTTCCTGCATCGTTTTTATCTGACTGCTGATGAGAACTATGTCATCAGCAAAGTCGAGGTCCTCCAAATGGTCTCCTTGTATCCATTCGATGCCTTTATTGCCAGTGCAGCATTTCTTCATTATGAAGTCCATAACAATTCCAAATAACAAGGGCGATAAAATACATCCTTGTTTAACCCCAGTTTCTATTGGGAAACATTCGCTCAGTCCTTCCTCTGTTCGAACTGCACATGTGTAACCATCATACATGTCTTTGATAATATTTAGGATTCTAAGAGTGCATGCAAAATGTGAAAGCAAAATAACAAGCGGTTATGACGCAAAGCTAATTCAGGTGTGATTATGAATTTCTGAACGGACTATAGAAACTAGGACGCTATTACTCTTATAGGTTGTAGAAACTAGGACGCTATTACTCTTGTAGGTTGTAGAAACTAGGACGCTATTACTCTTGTAGGTTGTAGAAACTAGGACGCTATTACTCTTGTAGGTTGTAGAAACTAGGACGCTATTACTCTTGTAGGTTGTAGAAACTAGGACGCTATTACTCTTGTAGGTTGTAGAAACTAGGACGCTATTACTCTTGTAGGTTGTAGAAACTAGGACGCTATTACTCTTGTAGGTTGTAGAGACTAGGACGCTATTTTTATTTTAAAAAGAAAAAAAAACTGAAACCCCTGAAATGTGGATTTATTTAAAAAAAAAAAAAATGAGTGAACTGAAAAGGAAGAAAAAAATGATTTTTTTAAAACAGCAGGAACTAAGTGAAGAAAGAATTATTTAACATGTCTCGACAAATAAGATTCGCTGGGCTCGTAAAGGAAAACAAAGAGACTCAATTACCATATCTCGACAAATAAGATTCGTTGGGCTCGTAAAGGAAAACAAAGAGACTCAATTAACATATCTCGACAAATAAGATTCGTTGGGCTCGTAAAGGAAAACAAAGAGACTCAATTAACATATCTCGACGAATAAGATTCGTTGGGCTCGTAAAGGAAAACAAAGAGACACAATTAACATATCTCGACAAATAAGATTCGTTGGGCTCGTAAAGGAAAACAAAGAGACTCAATTAACATGTCTCAACAAATAAGATTCGTTGGATTCGTAAAGGAAAACAAAGAGACACAATTAACATATCTCGACAAATAAGATTCGTTGGGCTCGTAAAGGAAAACAAAGAGACTCAATTAACATGTCTCAACAAATAAGATTCGTTGGATTCGTAAAGGAAAACAAAGAGACACAATTAACATATCTCGACAAATAAGATTCGTTGGGCTCGTAAAGGAAAACAAAGAGACTCAATTAACATGTCTCAACAAATAAGATTCGTTGGATTCGTAAAGGAAAACAAAGAGACACAATTAACATATCTCAACAAATAAGATTCGTCGGACTCGTAAAGAAAAACAAAGGGGCAAAAAAAAAAAAAAAATCATCGTTGCGAGAGGCAACATCAGTCATCAGCTCCATTGCAAGATTGGGCAACTCGCCCAGAACAGGGGTGTTTGACGAGATACAACGCTGGTCTTGTGCAAGGTCTGACACTTGATAACGAAGATTGTCGAACACATGAGTCCAGAATTTTTGCCATATGTATATTCTTCGGCACGAAAGGACAATAGATACAACTGAAGCACAAATAATGTTAAATTATAACAACTCACACTGTGTCCGCAGAAACAGGACAACAGTGTTTTGTTATAACCAACATTCAATAGACTGATGTATTCTTACTGTAGAATACAAGCAAGGTCTGTCCCACCACACTCGGTTCTGGTTACAAATCCCGTTATGAATTTATGACGGTTTGTATCCTAGCACCGCACTTTACCAGTTGTTTCCTATTTGTTCCCCCATCTGTAAACGCCTTTTCAATTTGCGTCTGTTTTGCATAAAATAAAATTGTGTTTTAACTTCGGAAATTACGAGAGCAGATATTGCATCGTTTCATTGAGTAAATTCTTTTAGGATTAAAAAAAAATATGATTTATGACTTCATTTTGAATTAGTTGTGCATGTTTGAAATAGCTTCTACATACAACGTTACGGGTTTAGCATTTTTGCGCGAACATATTTATTTATATATGTGGCATGTTATTTTTGTCAGTGGAAGTGAGCGTTGAATTTTACCTGTGAACGTCTGGTGGCGAGGACAAATCTGAAACAAGTGCAACACGTCAAATACTTGGGCACAATAATGATATCAAATGGAAGATGCACCACAGAAATAACAAGCTGAATAAATCAGGCCAAAATAGCATTTCAGAAAATGATAAACGTCTTATGCAACAAGTCTATGTCAATAGAAGTTAGAAAGAGAGTTACTCGGCGCTATAATAAGGCTATTTCTGACCTATGAAAGCGAATCATGGACAGTAAACAAACAAATGAAAAGATGATTAGAGACCACAGAGATGGGATTTCTAGAATGTTGAAAGTTCCATGGACTGCTAAAAAGACCATCGAGGAAATTCTCAAGAGGCCAGCCCAAAAAGGGAGCTTCGAAGAAACATCAGAAAGAAACAATCAACATTTTTCGGGCACATCATGAGAAGAGGAAAGTTGGAATACTTGGTTACAACTGGCAAAATAAAAGGAAAGAGAGATCACGGACGACAAAGAGAGAAAATACTAGATAACTTGGTGTCATGGAATGGAATACAGTCAACAACAGAACTGATACGATGCATGGTGGAATGAAGATTGTGGAAGGACATGATCGCCTGCGCCAACCGGTATGGCACATGATGATGATGCGTGTCTTTGAACGTAGAATGTTTAGGGGTCACCAAACGCATGCAGTGAGATGGGTCATAGTTGAAAGCTGAGATATGACTAGTGTGTCGGAGCTGAACATAGCTCTACTCGCTCACCCTCGGCGAAGGGTGGAGGGAAAGGGGGTGGGGGGGATCGGAAACAGACAGGTTATATGTCACCTAATGAATGTCTCGGCGATGTGACATACTTTATAATTACTTATGACATTAATGTCTTCCTATTGGTGTGCCCTTCATCCATATTTAACTTCACACAGTTCTGAGAGTGCCGGCACAACGACCGCCAGTCTTTCTACCGTCCACTGTACATTTGTTGGACTATGGGGTGCGTGTTCACTAGAAGGTATTTTCCTTTCTTTGATTTGACACTCAACAGTTCTGTATGGTATGGTGCAGAAACATGGGCATTGGACAAGAAAACAGTGTTAGAAAATTGAAGCCTTTGAAATGTGGATTTATAGAAGAATGGGAAGAATTGGATGGAAAGAAAAGATAACAAACGATGAAGTTTTAAAACAACTAATAATGAAAAGAGAACTACTAAACACAATTCAAACAAGACAAATGAAATTTTTGTTAAAAGACACAGCAACCTACTATAGTTCGCTTCAGATTTTTTGCCTCACTTCAAAAAACCACAGCTCAGCAACCATTTGTGCTACAGTGCTGATATTTTGCATGTAACCTACTGAATCTCATAACGTAATAGAAAAAATAAATTCATTGCAAACAAACTGCTGGTTTTTCTTGTGCGCTTGCTTACCAGGAGGATAAAAGTATGATTAAACTTGGGCACATTTGAATCAAAATTTAAGAGTATTTACCCCTTCCATATCACTTCAAGAATGATTTAAACATCTTCATTTGGGAATTTCCTTTATATGTTGGTGGGTAAAGGCACCGGTTTACACTATTGAATTGCAAATGTCAGATTTTTGTCAATATTTGCACATATGTGTAGCAAATTTCTCTTATATTCGGTGCGCAATTCTGGTTTTGCACTTACTGGATTAAAATTGTCAACTTTTTGTATCACGTCATTAGTATAACGTCACCAAAAATACTCTCTCTCTCTCTCTCTCTGCGATCAGGACTCAGTCAGAGTAGGATTCCAGACTCCCACATGAAGTCAGCTGTCAGGTTAAGTGTGTTGATCGCCCCCACAGACAGAACGTCACATTTAGAGTCCGCCAGATCCACTCTGACTGAACACCCGTTAATACGTTGCACTGTGTTCTGCGCCAGTGGCCCAGTGCATCCGATTTCAGCCAGCATTTTTTCAGGTTTGCTTTCCTTAGCCTTTGATTGTCCCCAATCTTCCTGCAAGGCAGCAGATTGTCTTTTCTGTAGGGGGATTCTGCCCTTAGATGGTCTACCCTCCCAGGTTTACGAGCACCATCTGCCCGAGTCACTAGAGGTGACTAACACAGACATGCACACACAGAGATATGAGATGTGAATAACACAGACAAGTGCACAGCGACACGAGCCATGACTAACACTGACACACATCAAGATATATGACACATGACTAACATAGACATACATATAAAGCTATGAGATATGACTGACTTAGACATGCACACACAAAGATATGACGCATACCTAACATAGACATACACACAAAGATATAAGATATGACTAACATAGGCATGCACACACAAAGATATGTGATGTGACTTACGTAGCCATGCACACACAAGAATATGAGATGTGACAGACACAGACATGTACGCACAAAGATATGAGATATGACTAACATAAACATGCAAACAAAGATATGAGATATCCCTAACCCAGACATGCACACACAAAGATATGACACATGACTAACACAGATACACACTAAGTTATGATATATTACTAAACTCAGACGCACATAAAGATAAGAGACATGATTAACACGGACACACCAAGATATGAGATATGACTAAGATGACACACATCTAGATATGAGCCATGGCTAGCACACACACACACACACACAACATACACTTAAGCTAAGATTTGATCCATGGCTAGCACAGAAACACCCCAAGATATGAGCCATGACTAGCACAGAAAAACAGTAAGATATGAGTCATGTCTTCACGGAAAAACACCAAGAAATGAGCCAAGTCTAGCACATAAACACATTGAGGTATCCATATGCTTGGGTTAGTCTGCAGACTCTTCTTAACGTGTGAATCATTGACATACGAGACGCAGGCTTCGATTAACTGTCCGCAGGTTTCGTTCAAACAGTTGTCCGGAGATTTGAGAATGCAGTCTGACACGTAGAACTTTCCCTTGCATGCACTGTTCCCGGCTGACTGTTCAGATGTGTCGTTGAAACAGTTGTCTGGACATTTGAGAGTGCTGTCTGACCCGTTGTACGTTTCCTTGCACGTGCAGTATGCACTTTCCGGGTCACATATGATGTCACAGCCATCAGAACACGTCTGTTCGCACTGTAGCCCAAAATTACCATCGGGACAAGTGTCATTACAGGTATAGCCAGGATGTTTACATTGTCGTCATTTTCCAGATTTTTCCCACATAAAGGACAGACACTGAGACAAGACCTGGAGCAATCGTGTCCATAGACCCCATGTGAGCATTTGCCGTGACACGTACCAATGATGAAGTCGCAGCTTTTGCTACACCCACTATACACTGCACAAAACGACCAAGAATACCCGTCCAGACAATAGGTGTCTGCAAATGTATCATTACTGGTGCTATGAAATCTACACCTATCAAGACTCTAGAAACAGTAACAGGCTTACAACCCTTAGATGACAGACGGGTCACTAAAGTTTTGCAACAAGCGGAGAAATATAGAAGGCTCCTTAGCCACCCCATGCACCAAAGAATATCTGGTTCTGGAATTGTACGACTTAAGAGGAGCAACTTCGCTGCAATTGCCAATGAACTAACTACTGGAGACCCAGTTCTTTCCCAAACAATATCGAAACCCTTGGGCCCATCTGATATGTCTCCTCACGGAAAACATAAAATACCAGAACTTCAGGAAAACATAACAGGAATCATGAAAAAAGGCACCCAATCAGACACAGAAAGAAAACACGTAGCAGAAAAACATATACACGATACTTACCCACAGGACTCTTGGTCCCACATATATACAGATGGCTCTGCTACAAATGCCACCAGAAATGGAGGGGGAGGTGTGTTCTTGACGCTGACCAATCAGGACGAGATCACCAAGTCAATAGCTACTGGAAAATTCTCTAACAACTTTAAAGCAGAGGCTGAGGCCATCAGAGAAGCTGCAACACTGGCTACTCAACACAAAAATAACATGCACAATAAATTGGTGATTCTGACTGATGCACTATCAGTACTATCAGCTCTAATAAACCACAAGAACAATGAACTAGATGACTTGAGAACAACCCTGGACCAACTATGCAATAACTTCCAGAGAGTAGTCATTCAGTGGATACCATCACACTGTAATATACACGGGAACGAACGAGCAGACAAATTAGCTAAAGCGGGAGGGAGATTACCACAAGAGAACAATCCGCTCAGTTATGATGAAGCCAAATCCATCCTCAAGGGTCAGTTCCATGAAAAATGGAAACGTGAACACCCAAAGCATAACGAGAGTGACGGATACCACCAACTATCAAGGAGGGATCAAGTCATCATACTTCGCCTACGCACAGGCCACAATAGAATGAGAAATCACATGTTCACCAAATTCAAAATAGGAACTACCAGCCTATGCCACTGTACACTGGACAATATGACAACAAAACATGTTCTACAGGATTGCCCCCAGTACACGGACCTAAGAAGAGCAATGTGGTCCACGCCCACCTCCCTGGAGGAGAAATTATATGGGGCGATCGATTCGCTTAAACAGACAGCTGACTTCATGAGAGAGACTGGAATCCTACTCTGATCGAGTCTTGATCGCAGAGAGAGAAAGAGAGAGAGAGAGAGAGAGAGAGAGAGAGAGAGAGAGAGTTTATGACAAAACTACAGGGATATGCCCAAACAATGACATTTATCAACACGAATATTTTGGACCCCAGTGTCAGTACTTGGTTCTCGTGTACAAATACGCCTAAAAATTCTGAACCTACTTTCCTGTTTAATTACAACGACACCACTTGTAACTCGGACGCAAATTCTACATCAGTTGAGGCAACTCTCAATCAATCTTTGCTGTTCTCATGGTTTAGGATTTATGCAAATGACTTAATAGTTCCGGACAGTTTCACGACATTACTAAATGGTTCTGCCTCATGTAGCAATGATTCAAGGTTTGTAGTTAGTCAGCACGAGATTGATGTCTTTTGCTCTGGGGCTGATCTGATCAACAAGTTATGATTGCAGGGTCGATAGTTGCAAATATCTGCTCCATCCACATAGGCGGGGGTCGGAATGTGGCTCTCAATCAGAACACAAACCAGGCCGACACGTTTAATTCTTGTTATATAGGAGACGAATGTGGACCAGAGGCCGCAGTAAATGGCAAAAGAAGGACCAATCTTTATGACAATGACTGCACACACACAAAACTGAGAAGTGGAAACAGTCCTGTTTACTGGTATCTGAACTTTGCCACGCCCCAGTAGATTCACACCATTCGATTCTATCATCAAGCTAGCACTATGATTCGGGTAAAGAATGCCACTCTAAAGGCTTCCTCTGACAGTGGCGGTGTAGTGTTCCAGTCTAATGATATATCATATCCAAATGTTTCTATGAACACTATTGTAGTCACCACACAAACGCCAATGGCACACATTAAGACTGAGTTCTCACCGATCATTTCGCAGGCCGACCAAAAATACAAAATCAAATTATTTACATAGGCGTGTTTTGTGAGTTGTGCCCTTAACAATGAGTTTAAAGTTGAAATTTGTTACTGAACAAATATTACAAAGAAATTATATTTATATTTTTGTAGAGAGGCAAAACGAGGGAGTCTATATCACAGCATATCAAATCCTGAAAAGAGAACGATGCACGTGTTAGGTTTAAGTAAACGGTCGTTTCATAGATCAGTGAAAAATGTTCAATGTGAATGTTCAAGGAAAGAAAGAAGTCGAGGAAGAAAACATTTGTTAGACAGTTTTGACAGAGAACTTGTCCGCAGAGAGATTTGTAAAATGTTTGACTTAGGGGAAGAAGTTACCATAAGGAAACTTAAGATTTGGCTTAAAAAGAACACCAGTATTGATGTATCAAAAACTACACTATGGAGAAGTGTGCGGAGTTTAGGCTTCACTTTTAGAAAATATTCTTGTGGAAGAAACATCATTTGCGAGAAACCTCATTTAGTAGCTGCAAGAAGCAAATATTTACGTGAAGTTAGACAAATGCGTAATGAAGATTATGACATTGTGTACTTGGACGAAACATGGATTAATGCCCACCACACAAATGAAAAAGAATGGCAGTCATTAGATGGGACTATTAAAAGGTATGTACCTAGCAGCAAAGGAAAGCGCCTTATAGTGGCACATGCTGGGAGCAAAAATAATGGCCTGGTGGAGAATGCTGAACTTGTTTTTATTGCAAAGTCAACTGATAACCAGGATTATCATTCAGAGATGAACAGTCATATGTTCAGAGATTGGATTAAAGACACTCTTTTGCCTTTATTAGATCGACCATCTTGTTTGATCATGGATAATGCATCTTACCATAACAAAGTGGCACAAGAAGATAAAGTTCCAACATCATCAAGCACTAAAGCTGAAATAAAGACATGGCTGACAAGGGAACAAATACCATTTAACGATATGTATCTCAAGCCTGAATTACTTTCACTTGTAAAACAGATACAACGGCCAAAGATATTTCAAATAGATAAATTAATTGAAGAACATGGTCATAGATGTTTGAGGCTGCCTCCATATCACTCACACCTAAATCCTATTGAATTAGTTTGGGCAAAGATCAAAGGGCAAGTAGCATCCGAAAATAAAACTTTCAAATTATCTGATGTTAAAGAGCTTACCAATGTTGCTATTTCAAACATAGACAAAGATTATTGGGCTAGTTGTGAAGACCATGTTATGGTTGAGGAAGATAAGTATTGGAGAAACGATGGTCTGTGGGTTATTCAACCAAAAATGGTAATACGTCTATTAGATTCGGCAGATTCTGAATAAAACTCATTTGTTTGAACTTACTGAAGTGACTTTGTTGGAGTTGGAAACTCTGGATACGGACCACTTCAGGAACTGTTTTTTTAGTGAGTTGACGATGTATTCTGTGTTCTTAAAATAAATAATTTCTATTCGGTGAATGTTCGGCCTATTTTGATTTGATTCAATATTAGTTGTATAATTAAAAGAGCCCAATCCAAATGGGTAGCATGTTGTGAAAAAGTGCAATTGTGGCGGTTTATTCCCCTATACACCTTCAGGCATGACAGGAACACTTACTTACTTACTCTCTTATTATAAAGTAATAATGTCCCTTATATAAAAATAAAAGTTACGCCTTTTCCTCTAAAAAGTGTAAAAGATCTTCATTTACCGTACATTCTGTTTTTTTGTGTCAAAATAAATACAAATATGAAGGAGATCAAAGGAAGTTGCCGCTTTGAGGAAACGGTAACACATACGATAATTTAAATGATAAATTCGTTACGTCATTGAAAATCTAAGGTCGCATGCAAAAAATCATGGTATTCTATCAGACGGTTTTCGAGATATTACTGGAATTAGGGAGGCAAACAATCTGAAACAAACTATAAAAGTAATCTTGGAAGGGAAAATACAAGGTAAAACAGGCAGAGACAGACCAGCATCAAAAGATGGACAAGTCAGCCTATGACAACCTGCATTATCAAAGCAAGAGACATCAGAATGGCGCTCCAGTCAGCCTTCGATGCGGAGACGGCACTCAATGATGACGATTCTTTGATTTAATTCAGCGGTAACATATCTCCCTTTTTTTCAAATACTTTCAGAATAACGTCATTGTTTGATTAGTTTTGACACCCGTGTCTGTTATTGTTGGTAAACTGAACACAGCGGGGCGGAGTTGAAGGTTAATGATTATATTTCTCTTCCTTGTTCTTTGCCTGTTTATTCATTACACATTGATGAAAGCACACGTCTGAACTGAACCCGGTAACGTTTGTCATAAAAGGGATGGCTTGCGGCCGACCATATGCTCTACGTAAGGGTGTAGATCTGTAGCAAATGTTGACCAGGTCTCTTTGTGCCACATGTATTTCTCTGCTCGTGTGTCTGTGGAATAGGTGGTAATATCTATGAATAGGTGGTAATATCTATGAATAGGTGGTAATATCTATGAATAGGTGGTAATATCTATGAATAGGTGGTAATATCTATGAATAGGTGGTAATATCTATGAATAGGTGGTAATATCTATGAATAGGTGGTAATATCTATGAATAGGTGGTAATATCTATGAATAGGTGGTAATATCTATGAATAGGTGGTAATATCTATGAATAGGTGGTAATATCTATGAATAGGTGGTAATATCTATGAATAGGTGGTAATATCTATGAATAGGTGGTAATATCTATGAATAGGTGGTAATATCTATGAATAGGTGGTAATATCTATGAATAGGTGGTAATATCTATAACTATGACATGTCTCTTGTCTTTGAATTCGTTCAAATGACTCCGTGGCTTCACCTATGTTAGTTAGCCGCACATGCAAACATCGCCAATCCCATGTAGTTAGAAGTCAGTCGATGATGTACGTGTTAGTGCCAATTCCAAGCTGTTAAATGTTTCGACCCAGGATACAGTGCTAAAGGTCACGAACGTTTTTTTTTTTCAGTTTTAATGTGTCGCAATGACGAGTCGAAAGATGCGCCCCCCCCCCCCTATTTCTCTCACTTTAGCCTCAGTATGCACACGAGCTCATATTTGACACCGCTTTAACCGGATGTTCGCTTTAAGTGTATACCATCATCATTATGTGCTGTAAGATTCCACAACGCCCTGTCTCTAATGTAGTCTCCGGCTTAGTTCACTTTCTTCGCTATCATTATTCATTTCGTTGGACTATCAAATAATATCCTCTCCCACCCCCCCCCGCCGACCCCTCCCACACACACACACTCGCCCCGTATCAGCTTTCCTCCCTCTCTCTTATCATATCCTCCCTTTATCTGTATCGCTGTATTTCATACATAAGCTCATACAATTATGGGCTTGGAACTAAACATTTTAATACAAAACACTCACAGCTGTTTGTTTGAATCTAAAAGTGGCGTTTTAGTTCTAAATTAGACATTTTGCATTGTTTATGGATGTAGATGTTCGGAGCCTGTTGCATTTACTCATTCTTAAAATGGATATTTGATGGCAGTAGTATTAAGTTGTGGCATCACACACACACAGGTCAAATATTCTCGCTAAATGTAACTATTTATAAATGGTATTTTAGTAGAGCAATGATTGCAGTATGTGATTAAAGGTTGGCAGATGTGAGAGTTTCTGGTTAATTATTGAACATTGCAACTCTCATAGCTCTCAGATCTTTTATCAAATAACTGCAAGCATTATTTTTTAAATTTTATTTTAAATTACAGCTTCCACACACGAATTTGGATGCATAATAGAAGAATAAGTATGTTCTACCTTCTTTAAAAATGAACAAGTAAGCTAAATAACCAGTGATAAACAATTACGTATAATCTATAACATTTTATGTTTTAAAAACGCTTATTATGGGGACACTATTCAAATAGCCTAAGCTTCTAAGTTTAGTTAACACCAGCAGTGCAAATCTTAAATCGTATAAATCTGTGTGGTGAGATAATGATCGGCACGTCCTTTGTTATTGTCTAAAGTCGACTCTACAACCAATTGTCCCATTGCTTATTTATACGAACAAAGGGAGCAGAACAGGTCCTATAGCCCTGGCGGTACTGTAAACACTTTCCTGCACGCCCCCACGCCGAGCTGGTTCCTCTCGCATTACTTCTACTAGAAGGACATTATTCATTCATCACATTTCGACAGTTACCTAGTCGACCAGCCTAACCTTTAGATTGCTTTTTTGTGTGGTGTTCACACGTCTCTCCATAGCTTTGTTTTTCTGATTCATGAATTATTCACACATTACAAATCCTACAGCGCTTAAAGCTGTCTTCTACATGCATATGTAGTATTTATACGATGTTTATATATTCATTAGCACGACAGCGCTATCTAGTCATTTCTACCAGAGTTGTCAATCATTTGGACGGCTGGATGCATTGCCTATGATAAGTAATAAGGGCAATATAGATGACAGTTCTGTTGAAATATGGATTTGTAGAATGGGAAGAATTGGATAGAAAATAAAATAAAATAAATGATGAATTTTAAAAACAACTAAAAATGAAAAGAACACCTACTAAACAATTCAAACAAGACAAATGAGATTTTTGTTAAAAGCTTGTTAAAAGACACAGCAGCCTACTAAAAGTAATCTTGGAAGGCAAAATACAAGGTAAAACAGGCAGAGGCAGACCAGCATCAAGAGATGGACAAGTCAACCCATGACAACCTGCACTGTCAAAACAAGAGAACAGGGCGAAATGTTGCTCCATGGTAGCCAACCTTCCATGTGGAGACGGCATTAAATGATGATGAGATGACAATTGCATTTCTAAATATAGATAACGTTCGGAAGGTTTTTCATCTTTGTATATAGGTGGGGGAATTGTCAACTCAAAGACTGTATGGGGCTTTTGCTGTAGTGTCAAAGTATGTAGATTTGAATCATCTACAAGTTGACTAAACTTGACTATAGCGTGATTCCTTTTCGTAATATTTGTTGTGACGTGGGAGGGTAATCCCCTGATCTAAATATTCACGTACAGAAATGTGAAACAATTGGCTTGTTATCTAATATGGTTAGCCATCTTACTTTATTATCTAATATGGTTAGACATCTTACTTTGTTATCTAATATGGTTAGCCATCTTACTTTGTTATCTAATATGGTTGGCCATCTTACTTTATTATCTAATATGGTTAGCCATCTTACTTTGTTATCTAATATGGTTAGCCATCTTACTTTGTTATCTAATATGGTTAGCCATCTTACTTTATTATCTAATATGGTTAGCCATCTTACTTTGTTATCTAATATGGTTAGACATCTTACTTTGTTATCTAATATGGTTAGTCATCTTACTTTGTTATCTAATATGGTTAGTCATCTTACTTTGTTATCTAATATGGTTAGCCATCTTTTTTATTTAATGTGGTTAGACATCTTACTTTATTATCTAATAAGGTTAGCCATCTTACTTTGTTATCTAATATGGTTAGTCATCTTACTTTGTTATCTAATAAGGTTAGCCATCTTACTTTGTTATCTAATAAGGTTAGCCATCTTACTTTGTTATCTAATATGGTTAGTCATCTTACTTTGTTATCTAATATGGTTAGTCATCTTACTTTATTATCTAATATGGTTAGCCATCTTTTTTATTTAATATGGTTAGCCATCTTACTTTGCTATCTAATATGGTTAGCCATCTTTGTTATTTAATTTGATAAGCCCTCTTACTTTGTTATTTAGTATGGTTAGCCATCTTCGTTATTTAAAATGGTTAGCCATCTTTGTTATTTAATGTGGTTAGCCATTTTACTTTGCTGTATATTATATGGATAGCCGTTTTAGTTTGTTATCTAATATGATACTGGATAGCTTGGTGTCATGGCATGGAAAACAATCAACAGAACTGATACGATGCACTGTAGATAGAAGATTGTGGAAGGACATGATCGCCTACGCCAACCGGTATGGCACATGATGATGGTGATGATGATCTAATATGATTAGCCATTTAAGTTCATATTTGGTTATACAGTAATGGGAGTCTAGTAGGCTGAGTGGTTAGTATACTCACGTGTCCCAGAGGCGGCGGATTTTATTTCGGGATGACAAGGCTCCAGGTTTCACCCAGTCTCTAAAAATGTGTACCAGAGATTTTTCTGGGAAGGAAATGCGACCTGGCGTGAAACCGACCACATCACCCAAAAAAATGTGCCATAGTCATAGAAAAATAAGGTTACTAACAGCATATTATTCTCCATAGACCTAGCAATGCATGGAAGGAATCTGTACTTTACTTATATAGCAGTACTTCACATGAGTGATTCCCATATCCGTGCTGAGAAGGAGGTATGTGCCAGATTGTTCTAATTGGTCTATGAAAGTTGCTGATAACAACGTCAACATGGCACACACGAGACAGTCCATGCACCAGTGACATTATGATCACCAGAAATATCGGTCCTCTTTCTTTTCTATCTTTCTGTTTCTCTCACTCTCTCTCATTCTCTCTCTCTCTCTCTCTCTCTCTCTCTCTCTCTCTCTCTCTCTCTCTCTCTCTCTCTCTCTCTCTGTGTGTTGTGGTAACCTTTAAAGCTTTTAGACAGCCTAATAATTGTATAAGTTGGATCGTTGAGATACCCTATCTGAGATTCCCTAATTGATTGGTTGGAGAGCCATGTGGCGTTGAAGCGCGAAACTCATGATTGAAAAAATCGGAGCTAAAACGTTAAGGGACCATGTCACATGTGATTGGAGTCCTTTGATTATTGTTGTCATTGTGTTCATGTGTTTTATGTCAAGGTTATATTTAATGTATATGATCGTGTGTCGTTATAGCGTTCAAGTTAGTCTAGTCGAAAGATCATCTTCACTGAACAACAGACAGCTCCATAGTACTCAGATACCCTCTTTAACACAATCCCCAGTATGAAACAAGCTCGCTTTATACTAGCGAAAGCATTAAAGATGGCTGCAGCTCAGATGCACGAACTCCATAGCACCGGCGAAGACTTTGCCTCCAAAATGTAGTGCTTGTTCACAATCATGTGCGTCTCTTTAGGTTTCAATCCAACTTGTTGGATGTTTATGTGTAGTACGTGATTTCCTCAACGTTGCGACAGTATGTATGGGCTTGTATTCTTATATCTTATATGCATTGTGATTTTTTTTTCAGAACGGTGAATATTGTCCACCATATTCTTCTACAAGTATCTTGTTGTTTGTCTCATTACCCAGTCTTTAATAGTCAAGAAATGAGTAGATGATAGGGTATAGCTTTGGCGCATATCTCGTATATATCATAAATATATTTATATATTTGTTTTTAAATTTAGTTATTTGTATTATAAAGATTGGATACTCCTACCCGCGCTGCACGAGATTTAAATGTCTAGAGGCTTTTTGATTGCAGTGAGTATCTGACGTCATAGTGTTCATGCTTGAACATCTAACGTTTTATATGTTTAAACCCCCTCCTCTCTCTCCCCCCTCTCTATCTGTTACACCCTCTCTCTCTCGTGCTCTGTTACAGCCTCTTTCTCTCGTGCTCTGTTACACCCTCTCTCTCTGTTACACCCTCTCTCTCTCGTGCTCTGTTACACCCTCTCTCTCTCGTGCTCTGTCACCCCCTCTCTCTCTCCTGCTCTGTCACACCCTCTCTCTCTCTCTCTCGTGCTCTGTCACACCCTCTCTCTCTCATGCTCTCTCATGCTCTGTCACACCCTTTCTCTCGTGCTCTGTTACACCATCTCTCTCCCTCTCTCTCTGTCACACTCTCTCCATCTCGTGCTCGGTTACACCCTCTCTCTCTCGTGCTCTGTCACACCCTCTCTCTCGTGCTCTGTCACACCCTCTCTCTCTCGTGCTCTGTCACACCCTCTCTCTCTCGTGCTCTGTCACACCCTCTCTCTCTCTCGTGCTCTGTTACACCCTCTCTGTTACACCCTCTCTCTCTCGTGCTCTGTTACACCCTCTCTCTCTCTGTCACACCCTCTCTCTCTGTCGCACCCTCTCTCTCTCTCGTGCTGTCACACCCTCTCTCTCTCGTGCTCTGTTACACCCTCTCTCTATCTGTTACACCCTCTCTCTCTCGTGCTCTTTTACACCCTCTCTCTCTCGCTGTTACACCCTCTCTCTCTCGTGCTCTGTCACACCCTCTCTCTCTCGTGCTCTGTTACACCCTCTCTCTCTCTGTCACACCCTCTCTCTCGTGCTCTGTCACACCCTCTCTCTCTCGTGCTCTGTCACACCCTCTCTCTCTCGTGCTCTGTCACACCCTCTCTCTCTCGTGCTCTGTCACACCCTCTCTCTCTCGTGCTCTGTCACACCTTCTCTCTTGTGCTCTGTTACACACACACTCTCTCTCTCTCTCTGTCACACCCTCTCTCTCTCTCTCTCTCTCTCGTGCTCTGTTATACCCTCTCTCTTGTGCTCTGTTACACCCTCCTCAACCTCAATGCTACATTATTGTTGGTCCTACACAACTCTTTTTTGTTTGTTTGTTTCACATCAACTGCTTGTGAGCAATCTGGTCAGTTTGAGAACCGTTTCCCTAAACCCTTCACCCACGCGATCTTTTCTATTTTTATTCTAAATGAGCGCACCATTGCTGTATCTATAGGGTTAGCCCCTTTATATTTGACTGCATTCCTTTATTCTCCAATCTGTTAAATCTGTGTATATAGCATTTGCATTCATATGTGGCTCAGTCATCTTAATTTTCGATTTGCTTGCTATTCCTGCATTCATCTGGCTCTTACTTTCCAGTTGCTGCTCATGTGTACACCAACAACTTTTCATCATCATTGAGTGCCTTCTCCGCAACGAAGGTTGGCTACCATGGATCGCCATTCTACTCTGTTTCTTGCTTTGATGGTGCAGGCTGTCATAGATTGACTTGTCCATCTTTTGATGTTACTCGTCCATGTTAGTCTTGGTCTGCCTCTGCCTCTTTTACCTTGTATTTTCCCTTCCAATGTTACTTTTAGTAGGCTGTTGTGTCTTTTAACATGCCCAAAAATTTCATTTGTCTTGTCTTAATTGTATTTAGTAGTTCTCTTTTTATTTTCAGTTGTTTTAAAACTTCATCGTTTGTTATCTTTTGTTTCCATTCAATTCTACCTATTGTTCTATAAATCCACATTTCAAAGGCTTCAATTTTCTGTTCTGTTTTCTTGTCTAATGTTCATGTTTCTGCACCATACAGGAATATTGAGAAGATGTAACATTTTGCCATTCTTAGTTTCAGCCCTGCTGATATTTATTTTGTTGTTAGTATATTTTTCATGGCATTAAAATTACTTTTTGCCAAACCTATTCTTTTGTTTATTTCAATTTTGCATTTTCCATCACTGGTTATACTATGTCCTAGGTAGTTGTAACTCTGGACTGTCTCCAGATGTATTCCCTCAACTGTGATATTTAATTGTAGGTCTTGAGAATTTTCTTTGTTTATGATCAAAGTTTTAGTATTTTTTATATTAATTTCTAGTCCATATTTTTTGCTTGTTATGTTTATCACATTAAGCAATTGATGTAGGTCTTTAGGATTTTCTGCTAGTAGAACAGTATCATCAGCATATGGTTATTGATTATCTTTCCATTAATGTTTAGGCCTGGCATCTCTGAGATGTTTTTAAAGATTTGCTCAGTGTATAGATTGAACAAGCTTGGTGATAGGATGCATCCTTGTCTTACTCCTCTTTTTATATCAATGGGTGTGGAGTTCTCTTTGTTATATTTTATTATTGCTGTTTGCTCCCAGTACAAATTACATATTAGTCGTATGTCTGTGTCCTCTAGATTTATATCCTTTAGGCAGTCTATGAGTTGGTTATGGTGTATACTATCGAAAACTTTGGTGTAGTCTATAAAGCAGGCATATATTGGTTTGTTTACTTCTGTGTACTTTTCAATCAATGTTCTCATGCTGAATATGGCTTCTTTTGTCCCACTGTTTTTCCTAAATCAATATTGTTGCTCATCTAATTCAGTATTGATTCTATTCTGAATCCTTCCCTGTATAACTTTTAGTAAAATTTTTGTTACCTGGCTCATTAGGCTTATTGTTCTGAAATCACTGCATTCAACTGCACCATATTATTTAGACAATGCAATGAAAGTTGATGTTTTTACATCGTTTGGTATGTATCCTGTATGGTACATGTCATTGCATATGTCTGTGATCACTTCGATGCCAAACTCTTCTAGAGCCTGTATCATCTCTATCTGTATATTGTCAGGTCCTGCTGCCTTTCCCTTTTTCATTGTTTTTATAGCTTTTTCTACTTCAGATTTCAGGATTTTATAGTTGTATGTACATTTTATGTCTGGCTTTTTGTCCCTTTCGTCATGAAATAATTCTGTTATGTATTCTTGCCATCTATCTATTATATCTTTGTTGTCTGTTAGCATTCTTCCCTCTTTGTTTGCAATACATCCGTTTCGTACAGCTTTTTTGTCTTTATTCGTCATTCTCTTTATTTCTGTATGCATCTCTCTTAAGTTTTGTTTACTTTCCATAGTTTCGACTTCTAGACATCTTTGGTTGAGCCAGTCTTCTTTTGCCTTTTTGCACATTCTCCGTATTTCATTGTCTATATCCTTGTATCTGGCAGTGTTTTTCGCTTGTCTTCTTTCTTCCATTTTTTCTAAGATTTTGTCAGTTATCCATTTTTGTTTATTGTTACTTTCCTTTCTGGGCAAGGTGTTGCAGGATTCTTGCATGCTGTTTTTTATGCATTGCCATTTTGTCCAGAAAGTATCAGGTATTAAAACAAACGGTGCCTAAACCAGCACCACATTTATATGAATTACAATTTTGAACACTCGTTTGGTAGCTATTCCAGTATGTCTTAGTCCCTTTCTTTATTGTAGGTGTTGTTCTTTGGGTTGCTATTTCAGCATGTCTCAGTCCCTTTCTTTATTGTAGATATTGTTCTTTGGTTTGCTATTTCAGAATGTCTCAGTCTCTTTTCATATTGCAATAACTGTTCATTATGTTGTTATTTTCCGTATGTCTCATTCCCTTTAAATCGGACTTGCTTTGCTGTTCGCTACGTTGCTACGTATTGACAGCTTATTCTAGGCTTACTGTTACATGTAAGTCAATGTTCCCAAATATTCCCAATGCAGCAGCGAATTGTCCTCTACGATTCGTGTGTGTCCTGTCCAACAAACACAGGCTGAGCTCAGACCTGTGTGCACAACGCTGATTGTGAAATGAGAAGTGGGCCAGCCATCCTGGTTTCATTTCCTGGTGTGCATGTAGCATAGGGTTGATACAGGGCTGGCTGTAGCTGAACAGTCGCACACTCTGTTTGATCACCAAGCTCAAGTGTGACTGTGCACACTGACATATGAATCACACACGAAGCTCGGTGTGTGTATGGTATATTTACAACCTGCTGCAATATTAAACCCTAATAGTAGTGTAAAAATAATTATCAGTTTTTAAGTATGGTTGACCGATTGAACATGTTTGACAAAAAAATGATGCCTGTAGTGTTAAATAAACCACCAATTTAATACTTTGACTCTGTGCGTGAATGTTTCTTTCTGTGTGCATGCCTTGAGTATCTACACTCACTGTGTGCCTTTACTATCACGTACCAACTGTTCCCATCCTATTTTTATCATATTTTTTGTATCATCCTTATCGTCAACTTTACAGCAGCTTGCCAGTGTTTATGCCCTTGCTCCTGTACATCAATAAGGTTTGTCGTCACATGAAGTCAGTATTTCCCCACTTTGATGCCCATTAAACTCCGAGGATAGTTACATTGTGAAAATACAGAGCGTCCGTCCCACAACCAATCATAGTACAGCCACCTGAATTGTCAACGAAAAAATATTTTCTTTTAATGAAAAAAAAAAACACAATTTAACCATATGGGCTCCTTGCATCTGTGTTTGAATCATACCATTTTTTTTTTAGATCTGTGTTGTGTTTTCTGGCTTGGGTTTGTTTAATTTGTATAGTTTGTTTGTTATACCTGGTATCTCTAGATAAAAGCTGCACAAACTACAGTATGAAAATTAACACAGCAAAAACAGAGGCTATAAGAATAAGCAAATTAAGACACCCATTAAACATCAAGATCAAAGACAAAGAAATAAAACAAGTAGAGGAATTCAAGTATTTAGGCACAATGTTCACAGAAGATGGAAAACTAGACAGAGAAATTGACATGAGAATACAAAAAGCAAATGCTGTCACATACCAGCTTTCACCATTGTTAAGACATCCAAACATTTCTATGCCAGCTAAACAACAAATGATAAATAGCATCTTCATACCAACTTTGTGCTATGAAAGTTAAACATGGACCCTTTCTAAATCACATTTAAGAAAGATCAATACATGTGAGATGCGATGCTTGAGAAAAGTAACAAACAACACAAGAAGAGATAGAATACCAAATGAAACCATAAGAAAAATGGTAGGAACAAAACCCTGCCAAGAATATATAGAACAACAACAACTTAAATGGTTTGGCCACCTGGTCAGAATGAATCCTCACCAATCACCATCAAGGGCGTTCTTCTCGAGAATGCATGGAAAAAGACCAAGCGGAAGACCCAGAAGAAGATGGATAGATGCAGTGACAGAGACATGTAACAACAAAGGAAAATCATTAATTCAGACAATTCGAGCAGCACAAGAACGACAAATGATATAAACCACGACACCTTTTAGGTACAAGTGAAAGAGAAAAGAAGGAGAAGAAGTTTGTTATACCTGATAAAAGCATTTGCCAAAACGTTGTAGTTTGTCTTGTTTTTCTGTTAGTTTTAGCTGCTCCGTACCATTTTATGTTTATTTGAGATATATACTTTCTCTAGTTAACATCCACACTAGTTTTGTTTCTTTATTTTTGGTAATACAGTTTTAATTTTAATTTTTTTTTTTTTGATTTACAAAAATGTTGTCCGCCAACGTCTTGGATCGTTGTGTTGCTATAACAATTTTTACTCAGTTCGTAATCGTGATAGATTGATACGTTAAGTTTTATTTATTTTCTTTCTTTCTTTATTTTCTTTTATTCTTTCTCTCTCTCTTTCTTTATGTTCTTTCTTTCTTTCAAACTCTTTGAGCCAACATCAGTCTCAGACACTCCATTGTTGTCTACCTTCGTCTTCATCGTTATTCCGCCCTGTCGTCAGGCAGGTAATACTGACAACACCCATTGTTGATAACACCACGGTTGCTCTCAGCGTGTGAACCTGATGGTGCCGGTATCTCGCTGGTTGTGCACACACATTGCAGGTTGTCATTCCTACCTGTCATCACCATCATCGAGTGCCGTCTCCGCAATGAAGGTTGGCTACCATGGAGCGCCATTCTGCTCTGTCTCTTGCTTTGATGGTGCAGGTTGTCATAGGCTGATTTGTCCATCTTTTGATGTTGCTCGTCCATGTTAGTCTTGGTCTGCCTATGCCTCTTTTACCTTGTATTTTCCCCTCCAGGATTACTTTTAGTAGGCCTTTGTGTCTTTTAACATGGCCCAAAAATCGTATTTGTCTTGTTTGAATTGTGTTTAGTAGTTCTCATCGTTTGTTTTCTTTTCCTTCCATCCAATTCTACCTATTCTTCTATATATCCACATTTCAAAGGCTTCAATTCTCTGTTCTGTTTTCTTGTCTAATGTTCATGTTTCTGCACTATATAGGAATTGAGAAGATGTAACATTTTGCTACTCTTAGTTTTAGCCCTGGTGTTATTTGTTTTGATGTTAGTATGTTCTTCATGGCATTAAAATTACTTTTTGCCATTCCTATTCTTTTGTTTATTTCAGTTGTACATTTTCCATCTCTGGTCCTACCTGTACGGTGCTGTTTGACGGTCGTATCCAACAAACACTCTTTCAGTTGCCCTCAACGCGTGGCCATTGTCTATGTTAACTGTAACTAGCATCAGTCTGTTTTCATATCAAATTGATATTAAGTTATAATCTTGGAAAGTTTGTATCGTTTGTGGATAAAGAAGTCCTGAGTCCAGTCATTTCCCTCTTTCTTAAAATATATATTTAAGGGGAGCGTTTTCAATTTGTGACTCCCATGCAAAACATACACTTTTCAGTTAAAATCAATATTTATGTGCAGATGGCATTTGTGTAGTTAATGCTCGTCACAATAACATCAAAGATTGGCAAATCTGAGAGTTTCGGGTGATCCAATATTCAATTTGTTACCATAAAGGTTTTAAATGTTAAGATACATGCTTCTAAACACTTTGAATGTTGAATAGAAGAAGCGTGTGTGTTTTATCTTCCCAATAAGACATGAATGATAAAATCAACAAAAGTAGAAGTGAACAATGTCAGTAGGTTCGATGAGCTTGCTTCATATATTCTTATATAATCATGTTTCGTCGGTTTTTAGATCAGCGCTGTCTTATTTGATCAGTCCAAGCTTCAGTTTACAAGCATATCCGTCTCCTTCAAGCCATAAAGTATATTGGAAATATGGTATTCATTCATTTTCCTCTCGGGCCGAAGACACCACATAGGGTGGAAGTTATAGATTCTCCTCGATTGGCGATTTGTTGCTAGTTCTTGTAGTTTTTGGTTGTTTTTTAATCCCTTGGCTGAACATTCCCTAGTCATTGTTTTCGAGATTTTTTGGGTCTGCCTTATTTTCTTTTACCAGATGGTTTCCATATGAGGGCCTGATGGGGAAGCCTTTCTTCATTCATTTTTAGCACATGACCTATGTATCTCCAACGCCTTCTTATAAAGGTCGAAAGTATTCATTCATGTTTTGATTCGCCTCATATCATCATTTGAAATGTATTATGTCCAGCTTATGTTTCAGATCTAACAAAGACAATTTTTTAATCATCATCATCATGTACCCTGCCGGTTGGCGTAGGCGATCATGTTCCTCCACAATCTTCTATCTACAGTGCATCGTATCAGTTCTGTTGTTGAATGTTTTCCATGCCATGACACCAAGCTATCCAGTATTTTCTCTCTTTGTCGTCCGCGATCTCTCTTTCCTTTTATTTTGCCAGTTGTAACCAAGTATTCCAATTTTTCTCTTCTCATGATGTGCCCGAAAAATGTTGATTGCTTCTTTCTGATGTTTTTTAAGAGCTCTCTTTTTGTGTTGGCCTCTTTGAGAACTTCCTCATTGGTCTTTTTATCTGGCCAGGGAACTTTCAACATTCTTCTGAGAAATCCCATCTCTGTGGCCTCTAATCGTCTTTTCATTTGTTTGTCTACTGTCCATGATTTGCTTCCATAGGTCAGAATTGGTTCTATATAGCACCGATGAACTCTCTTTCTCATTATTATTATCTTCTTAAATTGCCTGGAATAATCATGACAAATTGTTTTAATAGTCATTTAAATTCCCATCTAATATCTTCGTGGATTTCCAACTTTCATATCTATTGTTTAGCACTGGTATCACACACGAGTTGACCATTCTGAATTGTGTTCGTTTACTAAGAGCTTTGGATCTCCAGATCTTCTCCTGTTTGTTGAAAGCGCATGTGATGTTAGTGCAATGGGTGTCATGATTTCTGATGTCATGTCTCTGAATGCACATGTGATGTTAGTGCAATGGGTGTCATGATTTCTGATGTCATGTCTCTGAATGCACATGTGATGTTAGTGCAATGGGTGTCATGATTTCTGATGTCATGTCTCCATTTCTGGACATTTTGCTGCCTAGGTAGGTAACATTTGTAACTTTTTGTTTAATATCATTGGTAATTGTTATATCAGAGGCTTTGTTGGTGATATCCAGGACTTTCCTCTTTTTTCGTGTTGATCTCGAGGCCTAGTTGAGCAGAAATATAGAGTCGTTCTATTATTTTTTTTTTCTGAGCGTCAGCGTGTGTTATGTGGTATTAATGCGCATTTTTCTCATTGATTAACGGTGTATTTTATAGGTAATGTGGTCGGTATCACGTCAGAGCGTTCTACTTTCAGAGACCAGGCGCGACCTGCAGCCATGTCGATCCGAAAAAGTTCACCATTTCTGGGAATTAAACCAGGATCCTTCTGGTTAGTGGGTAGCGCGCTGATCTCACAGACACCGTGTCTTCGCTTACAAGTTTATTCATCATGGGGATCTTTTATTCTTGTTTGTTTTAGTGGGTTTTAAAAATTTATTTTCTGTTGTTGTAAACACCCTTTTATTTTGATCGTTTTGTTTGCACTCCTAGGGAGCCGCGTTAGCTCACTGGTTAGTGAACTGGACTCATCATCATCATCATCAAGTACCGGGCCTACTGGCGTAGGTGATCATGTCTCTCCACAACCTTCGATCTCGGCAGCTATTTATCATTTCTGTTGTTGACCTTCTGCCAAGCCATTCTCTTAAGATGTCTGTTATTTTTTCTCTGTGCTTCCCTCTATCTCTTCGTCCCTCAATTTTTCCAGCTGTTGCAATATACTCCAGTTGTTCTCTTCTCATTACATGGCCAAAAAAATGATGATTGTCTCTTCCTAATATTGGAAATTAGCTATCTTTTTGCTTTGACCTCTCTCAGAACATCTTCATTACTCTTCTTAGCTGTCTATGTACTCTCAACATTCTTCTGTAAAATCACATTTCTACAGACTCCAGTGATTTTCTTGTCTGTTGTCCTATTGTCCATGATTCGCATCCATATGTTAAGACTGGCTCTACATAACATTTAAGAACTCTTTTCCTTGTTTCTATTGTCAAAAATGGATTGCATAGTATCTTCCTCATTTTTTGGAAAGCTGCTTTTGCCTGAGCCATTCTGCATCTCACCTCTTTTGTACATTTTTTTAACTGGACTACTAAGGACAAAAGGCGGCTTTCAGGTTCATACAGCTTGAAATAATTATGGCATTTTTCTGGGAAAGGAAAACGGCGTTGGTGTAATACATTTGTGTAATAATATTACTGTAATACTGTAATATTGGTGTAATAATATATATATATATATATATATATATATATATATATATATGGGCACTATAACTCCATATTCGTTATATGCCACCCACCATGTGGCGTCACATGCCTCTTCCCTTACTCTTGCTCACCTATTGCTTGTGCCATTATAGAGGACACTCCAGCAGCTAACATTTGACATGTTCATTCATATCAGTGAAAGTTATGTTAATGCCACAGATAGAGGGGACACAAAAATATGCGGTATAATTGTAACGTTAGAATGTGTGTAATTAAGTTGTCCTTTTGTAATGTGTACAGGCAGCAGTGTATTTTAGTCAGTGTCAATCTACAGCCGAGGAGTTTGTTTTTCATAGGGAACTGTGTCATTATAACTTTGTGTCATTGATATTGTTTTTTTTTATGCCGATCAGCCAGGCGTGTTTTTGTTAAGCCGAAAGGTTTGTTTATTTTTATTTTTTTTTTTACCAGTGTTCCTGATTATCAACTCTAGGCATTCTTAGTGTTTGCGTAATAATTATAGGGGTTGGGTGGGGGTGGTGGGTGTTATTACTTTAGCTTTATGCCTTGCTAGACTTTAGCTGAGGGAGACGTTATATGCGAGTTTTATGAGGAAGAATGTCTGTCCGTCCTTCTATATCTGTTTGTCTGTCTATGTCTGTCTGTCTATGTCTGTCTGTCTAATATATCCTTCCATCTATCTATCTATATCGATCTATCTAATCGATAGAATAGTAGGAAAACCTATTTGTACGACCGTTTGTAATAGTCCTCTCTCTCTCTCTCTCTCTCTCTCTCTCTCTCTCTCTCTCACTCTCGCTTCCTCTCTTGTATCGGTAGGTTGCGCTAAGAGTTGAAAATTGTAACATCTGCTAAAAAAGTGAGTGACACGGCAGATTTAGCTCAGCAGTCAGAAATAGAATAAACCAGCTTCAGATGATAGCGCATTTGTTTTTCTAGAAATAAATGTAATGTCGTTGGCTGCAAGTCAAGATATTGTTTGTTATTAATACAACAGCTGGTTGATTCTTTGCTCACACAAGACATTGTGTGTTGTTGGAATGTCGGTGAGTTGATCATCAATACTGCTTTCTTTGTCTTAGTGGGTGTGAACTAGATCAAAACAAGTTTCACATTAGGATATTTTTTTTGTTTGTTTTTGTCGTCTTCTTCTTCTCCTCCTCCTCCTGTCAGTTTCCAGTGGAGCATAGATCTTCAACAAACACTTTTCAAGCTCGTCTGTTTCATGCCATTCATTTAAGATCGTTCCACGTTTTCCCCATCTTCTTCATCTCTTTTTCCATATGTCTTCTCAAAGTATATTTTGGTCTTCCTCTTTGTCTCCTCCTCTGGGGATTCTAAAAAAGGGCATGTATTGTAATACTCTTAGTTGGCTTCCGCAGTGTGTGTTCTTTTCAGCGCCATCGTTTTTGTTTAAACAGAAGAATATTGGAAACCTCATGGATTAAATGGTAATTAAGGATGTGCTGTGTGGACCTGCACCATCAAAGCAAGAGACAGAGCAGAATGTCGCTCGATGGTAGCCAACCTTCGTTGCGGAGACGGCACTCGATGATGATGATGAAGGATGTGTTTAGAGAATTCAACGCATTAGTGAAATTATCAAATGAAAGGATAGCCATTTTTAAAGTACGATTAACGTCGTGCAAATAGTGAGGGTGCAATATTGACAGCAATCAGGTTTCTTGGTAAAGGGGAAGTCCATGACTGGAATAATCTGGTCAATCTAAAAACCAGGGCTGTATAATCATTGTATAAGCTCCAACTCATATATAGTTTTTACTTTCAATTCTATATGGCGATTGCGGTCTAATTTAACCTGGAAGATTTCGTCTGAGGTTGAGCGGATCGTGCCTAGCCAAGAAGTAAGCAAAACTCCAGGACAACAACGAGGGGTGCAGATGAAACCTGAACGTGTGTACACCTATGATACCGCCACCAGCACACAATTTAGATGGCATTAGTCCAGGGGACAGACACTTATATTGCTTCGTTGAAACGCCGGTCTTTTTTTTTTACTAGGAACAAAAGAGGTTTTGTATTTCACTGACAGGGACGTTCTTATTTCGGTTAAATTCACTCGCAGATAATGTCAGCCTTTTTTTATTTTATTATTATTATTAATTCAAATATAAGTGCCAGAACTGCGCAAATCCGGTTTGAGATTCTAGTATAAATTGAATGAACCAATAAAATCATGCGTTGTATTGTTGGTATACGGTTTATTTTATCTGTTCAGTAACGTATGCCTGTGACAAGACGGTTTAAATATAAACCTGTTAATGTTTATATTATGTGATTTATGCGTTTAACAGAATACGTCAAATAATTCGCTTGTAAATTAATTGATTTATGTTTTTAATAGAAATCATCAAATAATTAGCGTGTTTATTATGTGATTGTTCTATGTGCACTGATTGTTATATGCTGCCATTGAAAAGAAAAATATTAAAGAAGCCCGTCTCTCCTTCTGGCAATGAGACGTTATAACAGAAAAGAAAGTAAATGTTCCATCCACGCCTTGCTAATCATGTAGGGAAACATGATGTTAGTGACCATATTGCTCCGTCTGTGTGGTTACCGGGCCAAAGAATAAAGCCACTGTCACTTGTCTCGCGAGTGCTAAGCAGATAGGCTAACAACCTAACACCTGTATAAGATTCCACAGGTTGCCAAAGCTTGCACAAGGAAATCAACTACTCCATTCTTGGGAAAGTAAGGTACTCTGGAAACTGAGGGTTTTTAGTCATGCAGTCGAAGCCAAAATGACACTGTAGGACTCATACCCCAAATGCATGACACAGGAATACACGGAGAAGAGAAGCCAATGGAAACCCTCAAGAACAGTAACCCAGACTGAAGAGAAGTAGAGAAAATGTTCAAGAATAGAAATGATTAGAGAGACCTTGTCTTTGACCTATACTCCAAAAAAAAGGTATAAATAAAGGACTTTGATTGTTTGATTTATCATATTTTTTTCCAATATCAACTGCTCCTTTTGGGCGATGTGATAGGTATTACGCCAGGTCGCCTTTACTTCCAGAAAATTACTGGTATACATGTTTAGAGGCTGGGTGAACCTCCGGGCCATGTTGGTCCGAAAAAAGTCCTCACCATCTGGGAGTTGAACCTGGACCTTTCTTATTAGAAAGTGAGTGCACTAACAACTCAGCCACCGAGACTGTTTGAAGAATCTGATATTTCATGAACATCGGCACAGTTTGAGTGTTGCGGTCAAGAATTACGTCATGTTGACCTACTTACCTAGAGAAAACCTTTCTGATTAGAAAGTGAGTGCACTAACAACTCAACCACCGAGACTGTTTGGAGAATCTGATATTTCATGAACATTGGCACAGTTTGAGTGTTGTGGTCAAGAATTACGTCATGTTGACCTACTTACCTAGAGAAAATCTTTGCTACCTATATTCAGAGGCTGGATGAACCTCAAAGTAGTGTTGATCCGGGAGAAATAAAATTGCCAAATTGGATAATTAAATTAAGACCATCGTGATCACTGAGTGAGTGTAATAGCTGCTTCGTCGCCTCGGTCTCTTGGGCTGTTGAAGAAAGGAAAGAAACTTCAGTATTGAGGGATTAGCGAGAAAATGATGATGTGGCGTGGATCACGCGAATGGGACGTGGTTAAGGAGACTAAACTACTACAAACGAGCCTTGTTTGGTTGAGTGTGGAGGAATATAAACATGCAGAGAAAGAATGGAAACAAATTAAAAGAAATCAGAAGGAAGGGAACAGTACGGATTGGTTTGGTCTGGATTGTAACGTAGAATACGGTTGTTGAAGAGAAAGACATCAAAGAGACCTTTAACATGACAAGAGAAGAAGTGAGAGATCTGGCTAGAGATATAAACTCTTTCCGGTTGGCGGTGATGAGTGCATTTGGGCGTGTATGCTCAACCGGATGATTTTTGTTGAAGGCCCGTGCAACACAAGGAACTGGGGAGTTGTTGACAACTTTCAGTACTTTTATGGAATTGCCAGTTTCGACGTAGCATTGGTTATGGTTATGGAAGGCCCGGTATCACTGCAAACGAATTAAAATCCATAATTGCTCAACCGCCCGTGCCAGTGAAATCATCCGAATTACTAACTCATCTCCCAAACAAAGAAAGGTAGCTGTTGTCCCCATCATAGCAGTCTCAGCACACGCCAAAAGACATAAAGCGAAACTGCACAGAAAGTGAACACAGCCAACTGTTCCCTGCCATACGATATCATCATTCATCGTAAACAATTGGAATATAGAGACATGATCAAAACGGACGAAACACCCAGCTCACGGTGTGCACAGAGCACTTAACTCAGTAGCTCCTGCAACAAGCCGGACTTGGAATATGAGGAAACTGCAACAAGGAACACTTTTCATACATATCCTTCAATGGTTCCTGCCGTCTATCCACCATATTGACCGGAAGTTCGCGTCCTCCAAATTAATACTTGTTGGTTTGTATCTGATGAAGATTTCTGCCTAAATATCAATTTGTCTACTCTCACTATAGGTTTAGCTGTTTAATACCATTTTATGTTTATTACACACATTGGTAAAAGCCAGAACATATGCACTTGTTCAACATTCTGAACTGCTGATGAGGAATTGATACATGAGAAGCAGATCAAAATGATATCACGTAGCGTCTTTACGTGAACCTTTCTTTGTGCTTCTCCATCAGACATTCAAATATTGGCAGATAGAAGCTACTCGGTAAAAACTACTGTCTGGTAGTTAGTAACGAGAACTGACACCAGCCTGCTTGCAACTGCCTGTAAACAAGAATAAGGTCATATCATGTTGTGTAGCAGGAGAACACAGAGGTAGAAGCACATTTGTATTCTGTTGTAACACGTGCACAAGACAAAGATCAGTGAGGTCATGTGTCTTTGTGCTCATAGTAGATATGTCATCAGACTGTGGACTGGAAGCGATCAGCTAGATGTGGCAATATGAACCATAACTGGGCAAGATCCTGCTTCACCCCCCCCCCCTTTTTTTTGGGGGGGGGGGGCCGCCCGGCTGTCATGGTTACAGAAAATCAGTCTGACCAAGTGAATAGGGATAGTAGAAGAATGCAGCTCGGTACAGAAAAATTCCATGCTGAGATCGGATGTCTTTGATCGAAAGGCGCGCATAACGCAGACTGCTGTAAGCCACAACACAACGTCCATCGAGCCACAGTAGCTCAGTAGTTAGTGACCTGCGATTTTAAGGACAAGGGGTCGGGTTCGATCATGATCAATGGCTTTCAGATTCACCCAGCCTTAAATGGGGTTTCAAATGTTACTGGTGTTTTCTGGGTAAGAAAGACGGCATGGGCGTAGTGCCGATTATACTACCCTGAAAAACTGTGCCGAAGGTGTTAAAAAAATATGGGCACTAACGCCATGTTCCCTATAATACGCCACAAGTGACGTGATAGGGCTCTTTTCTCTATTTTCTGGGTGTGAGAGTCGATGAAGTAAGTAGTCGTCGGGTAGAAGCAGTAGAAGAAGGAGAGTCTAATTGAGATAAACATGTGTGAGCTTATAGCAGCAACGACATATAGCTGACCGTTAACGACAGACTATCAAACTAGAGCTGACCAGCTCTAATTAACAATACATGATGGTCTCTGAAATTAGCAACTAAACTTATCAAATGAGTAAGGATTACAAAGAGAAGGCAAATCAGGTTTGTGATGAAATCTGATGAGTCGGTCCAAAAGGCATAAATATCGCAGCTTGATAAACGAAACACACAACACGTCGTATGTCGATTGAAGGAGGGGAAAAACGATCACTGGGGTCCTGATTGAAATAGCGAAAGTTGTCATGTTTGAGTCATTGGGACTGTGGGTGCCACAGAGCGCATGCTGAAACCAGCGACGTATAGCTGACTGATTGTATTAGGGTAACTGAACTAGAGCTGATCAAGACCCAATGCCATCTCACATGAATAACTCTGGAAACAAACTCATCTAAGTAAGGATCCAAGACGAAAGACAAAATATCGTTCTAAAGTTGGATGCGAAAGGGCTGAAAGTTGCAGAAATCGCAACTTGATGTAGGCCAAAATACAGCGCAGTTACTTCCAATGAACACAATTTTAAGGGCGGACGAAGAACAAAGAAGTTAATTTATACCCCATGTGCCGTCTTTGTTTCGAAGGGCAAGGAATATTCGTTGAGTGAAATGAGTCTAAAGAAGAAGTCACTCAAAATAGTGATACAACATCTGGTGAAAATACCTAGTGTGCTTCCGTGTTCTGCTGGTTCGGAAAAGTCATCTGGAATTGTATGAACGTTTATAAAGCCTTACACTAGATGAGGCAATGACAACGAGACTTCTGTCTCATCGACTGTCTCTCTCCGTTAGGTCACACCTATTCGTGTTCCGTGTTTGTAAATAGATGATAAGAATGTCCATGTCCCGCTGATGTAAAGAAAGATACAGCTGATACGGATGTGTATGTTCTACTGATCTAGAGGAAGATACTGCTGATAAGAATGGGTATGTTTCGCTGACTGATGTAGAGGAGGATTCTTGCAGCCTCCCTCTGCAGTAAAATAGCCATGCCTGTTCAAGGGGTTGAAAAAATTCTGATTGCTATTACTTTTTTTTTTTTTTTTTTAACTATCTGTGCTCATGCTCAAATAATTGTTCCGTTATAATATCGTTTGGGTTACTTTGATTTTCCCGAATTATATTTACTTTGATTTTTTTTAAATTTACGTCTGTTGCAATGGTGGTACATTGTGACTAAGTATTGTTTGTGTAAGTATTAATGTTAACTTCCTATTTGTAGTATATGTTAATCTAACGCAGATTCTCTCTGTTAGCGTCTATTTGCGTTAGATTATTTATTTGCTTTTATTTCATTGAAATATTTCACATTGTTATCTACAAGTACATGTAACGATTTCATTTCTACCTGATATTTCTTGCTTATTACGAAGTTAAATAACAGGTGGGTTAAATTAGCCAGCATAAACTAACAGACTGGAATATCGAACGAGGAAGTTATAGACTTTTGTACCAGAGCCTGATTTCTGTTCTGTAAGTGTGAAAACTAATATCTGGGGGCTATAATTGACATAAGAGGTTGTGTTCTTAGAGAAGTACATTTATAACAGTCATTCATTTGTGTACACATCAGGCAATATAGCACATATTAGTTGGTTGCTGGTTTACAGAGGTGACACTTTAGTGAAGAACTAGATGTACTCAGGATCATTCAGAGGTTAGGGAAAGGTATGAATGCTGGTTATTCTTCAAGTCAATGTTGACTCTCCTAATAATCTATTGACAGTAATCATTTTAACAAGTTCTTGCAATGTCAGGATCGCATTCCCATAATCTCTATTACATCTTCCTATAACGTGACGCAAGTCTTCAACTTCCGATACAGACCAACCAAAAAATTGGAAAAAAATCGATACAATTTGTATCATTGGTACAAAAAACAAACTCGTGTTACTGTGATCCCCACAGTCGGTTCGCCTTGGAGAACCGACTCGTAGCCCGTTTTGGCACTCTCCAACCGACAGGTTTAAGCTTTTTTCACGCTTCTTTTTATTAATAGAGCTGCTCTCTCTTTCTTTTTCTTCTTCTCTTAACTCTCCATCCACACAAATATAGTTCATTCGCAAGCGGGATCTGAAATGTGCGGCGCTCGAGCTGATATCAACCAGCAGTTCATAGATAGTAATATGAAACTCTTTATACAGAGCTTCGCAGCAGGATGCAATCTGATCACCAGAAGAGAATCACCACCACCCCGCGTCGAGCAAGTGTTTCAGCCCTTTAGTTTCTTGACACTCTAAGGGACTCGCTTGGGTCATGACTCCCAGGCGTCGACATCCTGCTGCATTGAACTCTAAATCTTACAATATATTCGGCATCAAATAACTACACTTATTCTACACAACAATTCTGGTCGAATCTAGTCTATACCCGGTCGTATACTTGTCTTAGCTTTAACCCAGCACACTGATGTTCTCTTCGTGGTGGCTGCAGTCTAAAATAGCCTGTATATTACTGCTGATGTGAAGCGAAACAGAGCTGATAGAGTTCATATCTCCTCGTGTTCGTCTTGGAAACAGACATATCAGTGTAGCCAATTGAGAAGGACTGAAAAACGGAAGGTAAATTCGGTTCTCAAAGTGTCCTGGCAAATCTGGATGTGCTGTGCAGAAAGACGTAAATAAGGTAGCTAACTTTGTGTGATTTCATTCAACAAACGGAGGTCTCAGTTAAGGAAGCTCAGATCGATTTTGCTGTAAACGGATCATTGACATGTCTGAGAACGAAAGACAACGAGGAAGATTATTGACGTCACATTTCCGGATGCTGAGGTTTACAAAATGTCTTCTTTGTTCACTTAATTATAACTAATCGTCGTTATCCGGAATTAAAAGAGCGTTAATTTGACGTAGTTGAGCTGCGTAGTGTTTTACAGCAAAATGCGACATGTGCACATTTCAATCCAACACATCCGATGTTCCTCACGGCATTAAAAAAAAAAAACTGGCTTGCCTTACCTCTTCGATCCCTATTTGTGACTGATTGGTGTTTTTTTCTGAGGCTTCCGTTTAGGTGACACCAGGTCTTGAACAGTTTTGGTTTACCGATCCTCACACAAACAATTAACTACCGGCTGCTAACCGCTTTCGGTCTATGCATTGTAGGGTCTCTTGGCCGCCATTCAAATGCATCTGAGCTATACCGTATATGGGACTATCATGTTGAAATAGGTGCGGGTATGTCTATATCTCCAAATCAACCAACGCGGCTTGGACTTGAGTGTTGTCACTTGCGTGCGCACTAATCAGCACTAATTTATCAAATATTTCTCGCTGTTGTAAAGTGGCTCTTCCTTCATTTCAACCCTCACGAAGTTTGAATAAATAGCGAGGGTCAAGTGCATCAAGTACACACGCCTCCGAGTACATAAATTAATTATAGCGGCAGTCAGCTATTTATTTAGGTAGTGGTCAGTTAGCTTTAACATTGATTTGATTTAATAAGTAAATCGTGGGGGAAATGAGAAAGGAAAGAAAGAAAGTATATTGTGTAAAAAAAATGAAAGAAAGTAAATCGTTGAAAAAAAACTAAGGAAAGAAAGAAACTAAATCGTGGAAAAAAAGAAATAAACAGGAAGGAAGGGAAGGAAGAAACGTAGAAGAGAAGGTATGAATAGTGACTTGAGGTAGTATATTACCGCTTCCAATTACAATCTTGTTGACGAGCTGAAGAAGAAATAATAATAATAATAAGTAGAAAGATATGCTATCTTAATGTCAATGGAAACTGCAAAGAAAAAACAAAACGAGCGATTGTTGTAACTTGCGTTGACTGTAGTTCCATAGGTCATCGATCGTTACATGCGTTTCTTTGATGGTGGTTTGTCTCTGCATTTGAGTTCCAGGTCTCTGAAGGTGAAGGAATGTCGTTTTACCTGACGTCTATGCTGTTTACTCCTGGATTGTCTGTGTCTATCCTATCATCTAACATTGAGCTGCCATTGGCCTATGCTTACACACGATTATAGAAAATTGTAATGCTTAAGTTTGAAATGTAAATGTTAAATACGGAAAGGGTTAGCAATTTGCTGTTTAGGTAAAATTAATGAAAGAATGTGTACTCAAACTGATCGAATGAGCATGAACATACAAGATGGCTGAAGTAATATTCAAGACGTTTTTGGACGTGGAAAAGCCCCGGAAATAACATTCGTAATCAGATGACGACCTCATAAATCATTGATTCAGGATCTGCCTTATACATGTACAAGTAAAAACTAAACCAGAAGCAGATTGTAATAGCGACAACGTATCAGTCGTTAGAAAACTCGGAATAATATCAGAAATAGCTCAAAGAGGACAGTAGTTATTATAAAGGCAGGCACATGAGATAATATAACATCACAGTTCACAACAGGTGCGATGCGATAGAGACAATCTGATACAAGACACCAGCTGGGATGTTTCAGCTTTGCGAACAAGATAAGACTAAATAAAGAACTAACGTCTCGACGTTGGATCTTCACCAGGTGACATTTTGACTTGTCTACAGGTCCCATTGAGTTAACTTGTATCGACTAGCCTCTGGTTAGTCATTAACTTAAATAAATGGAAACAAATATATATCTTCATGTGATCCTACAGTATGGTGATGAGTCATATACGTCTAATTCTTCCTTGCATCGTTAAGGCAAGGTAGACCAAGAATAAAGTGAAGTGATGACATAAAAAGGTGGACATATGATAAGGTGAACCATCTAGACGAGAATAGAGTCAATTGCCTCTACGTGTTAGCCAACCTTCGATATGGAGACGGCACCCAATGAATGAATAGTTAAGGCAATATTTAAGTTTTAATCTTCTTTTCCCCAGACAGTCACAAGTAACTTGTAGCATTCCTTGGGTGCCACGTGTTGATCTGCGCTCTAGATACGTTAGATATGCGCTCGTACATGTATTGCTTCTATTCTGTTTGTTAATTCCTAGTACCGATCGGCTACCTCAGCAAGAATTGATCAGAAAGAAACATTTTCACAGTGAGTATGTGTGGCTTGAAGACACGCCCATATGCTTCCACTAAAATGGTTGGCAATATACTCCACAAATAAATGTCAAACATTCGATTATAGGGATAGGCGAGAAACAAAAATAATTACCAGCCGAACGATCATTCTCTGTCGAGCCGGAAGGCGATTATCAAAACAGCTGACGTAAGTCAATGGCGAGCTATGTTAGCTGACGACTTGCGTGTTACAGACCAATAGACGAATGTAAATAGTGCACGCAGGCATGTCCTCTGTTAATCTTTATGAAAATATTGCACTTTTGTTAATAGAAATGGCAGAGTAAATATGTAGGAAAACCTGTGCGTGCTTAAATGCCTGGTGTGGACGTGTGCGTTTGGGGCTACTTAACGGGGAATGGAAGGATTAGTGAACGATTGTAATTTAAATGAGTACTCTACGTAGATAATTCCAGTAGATAGAGACAGACGCTCATAGGCGTACTCGGGACTTCCTGTTTGTTGCCGTTATCCGGGAGGGCTTGACACAGGATCCCCAAGAGATCAGGGTAACGTCATAAAGAAGCCAAAGATTCATTTTTCCTTTTTAAAAAAATAATCACTACCGCTTCTGGCGTGCATTGAACCCAGATTCTTCCCGTCCCGAGACCGTACGTCTACTCCCTTCCTCCCCTAAAGATTTCGTTAAAGATCCCGCAGTTACAATCAAAAAGTGTAGGCCATAAATATGGCCGCTGCCCGGGCAGATTTGTCAGCAAAAACCTACTGACACAGTGGATCCCAGACCGTGCTACGGAGTTCGTGCACGTGGGCCAGGATTCTCCTCGGATTTTCTCGAATGGGATATCGGAGCACCTATGGATCGGCCGTGTGTGTGTAGTGATGATGATCCTGACAACACACAAACAATGCATATAGGGGGAAACGAGGTCGCCGTCACGCCACATAATGGCGTATACAGGTGTTAGTGTACATATATATGTATATTTTTTTAAAAAAGACCTTCAGCACATATTTTTTGGAGAGTAATATGATCAGTGTTACGCCAGTAGAAGCACAGATGGACATATATAAATAAACGCGTTAAGTAGATAAGCAACTTTCGGCATGGATGCATATGGTGTTAGTGCAGGGAGCCTATACATCCAGCAAATGAGCTGAGTGATATCACGACCCATAGCTGACTAAATGCGCCCGGATCGACGAATACCAGAGCTGATCAAGACCCTGCTCCACCTCCCAGCTGTGCTCATGGACACAGCCTATCCAGTCTGGCAGAGAGAGAGTAGGGATTGAAGTGGGAGGGTAACCCGGTACTCAAAAATGCCGTGCTGACGTCGGATGCGTTCAGCCGAAGGGCGCAAATAAATCACAAGACGTGCATCTACGCCCATTTAACGTTCTTTTAAGGGCGGATGACGAATAGGTCTATCTATTCATGCAGTCATCGGGTGAACGTTGGAACGAAAGAAGGAAAGTGTTAGTGTATATATTTTCAGATACCGCCATCACATTGCATAAATGCTTTAGTCAGTATCACGCCAGGCCGTCCTACTTTCCCAGAAATAGTCACATATACCAATTTTCTGAATGTGAGTAAACCTGGAAACAAACATTCGCCACATGCTGAGAGTTAATCTGCAACACTAACCACTCAGCAACCGCTGTTTCTATAGGTAGGTATTGGGTACATAAGTAATGAGGGTGGTTGGTGTTTGTGGAGATAAATAATGAGGGTGGCTTATGTCTGTGGGGATAAGTAATGAGGATGGTTGGTGTTTGTGGAGATAAATAATGAGGGTGGCTTATGTCTGTGGAGATAAGTAATGATGGTGGTTGGTGTTTGTGGAGATAAATAATGAGGGTGGCTTATGTCTGTGGAGATAAGTAATGAGGGTGGTTGGTGTTTGTGAAGATAAATAATATGTGGTAAATGTTTGTGAAGATATATAATTATGGTGATTATGTCTGTGAAGTTGTAATATTATGGTGATTTATGTCTGTGAAGTTATAATATTATGGTGATTTATATCTGTGAAGTTATATAATTATTGTCATTTATGTCTGTGAAGTTGTAATATTATGGTGATTTATGTCTGTGAAGTTATAATATTGTGGTGATTTATGTCTGTGAAGTTATAATATTGTGGTGATTTATGTCTGTGAAGTTATAATATTGTGGTGATTTATGTCTGTGGAGAGATTGTGCTTGTTATTTTTTTCATTCGTGGTCACCACATAACGTTGTGCATCTGTGTGATCTCAGTGCTAATGTTCATATGTTTTGTGATTTGCGACTGATATGGCATGCTGTTCTGTGCGTTATGTAAGTTTTGGGGTATCATCCTAGATCATGAAAACCCTGGTGGCAAAGTGGTTTCTGCGCTCAGCTACTGACCACCTGAGTTTGGGCTCAGTTTCCAAAATGTGGCTCATTTGTTTCGGACAGACAGTGCATCGGACTTCACCCAGACTCCCAAAATGTGTGCGATGTATTTTCTGTGTGAAAGTGTAATGGCGGCCTGGTAATGAGTACACCAGTCATGGTTAAGTAAGCTGGTTACCAAAAGCACCGCCGCCAACACCGTGTACTCATCACCATCATCATGTGCCATATCGGTTGGCGTAGGCGATCATGTCCTTCCACAATTTCCTCTATCCACAGTACATCGTATATCAATTCTGTTGTTGACTGTTTTCCATGCCATGTCACCAAGCTGTCTAGTATTTTTTGTCTCTTTGTCGACCGCGATCTCTCATTCCCTGTATTTTGCCAGTTGTAACAAGTAACTTTTCTCTGATGTGCCCGAAAAATGTTGACTGTTTCTTTTTGGTGTTTCTTAGGACCGTATATTCTCATACCCCAAATCAATTTATTGTGTACTAATTAATACCTTTAATGTAGAAAAAAGAAAAGAACGGTATTAAATAGAAGAACCAATCTTTCTTTCTTTCTTTCTTTCTTTCCTTCTTTCTTTCCTTCTTTCTTTTAATCCATCTGCAGTTGGCACTGAAGCGTCGTAATAGAAAGAAGGAATGAATAGTATGCATAAATATGCATTTTGTTATAATCACCGTGAAGGCATGCACCAATTAAACAATAGTGAAAGACAACACGGATGATGTAACCGATCCAAGCACATTACACGGCACATATCCGTGCTGCGAAACTGGCAGTTTGTTTTTAAACTAAAAACTAATGGAGGCCATGGAAATTGACGAGGAAGAGTTTACGCGTTATCTGTTTTATGATCGCTTAGAAGCTCACGCAGGTAATCACGGGTTCTGGTGTCTGTGAATTGTCTTCCCTACCCTCCTACTGTCGGTGTTAGTTCGAACCAGCTAGGCGGAAAGTAACCTTTGTTCTTACCTGCGAAATCTGCAGACGTCTGGAGACCCGCGGGAAAATGAGGTCGTTACTGAGAGAAATATAAATGCTGTTAGGACAGGTAAACGAGGAGAGAACATTATGGAATCTCTATTACCTAGGGTAGAATCAGCGAGGCGATGCCTGGCTTGGTAATGTTAAGTACGCTGCCAGGTATCGGAGGTAAGTGTAGCACAGGTATCAACGAGTGTTTAGCAGGTTCAGTTAGCTAACGAACCGGTGTAATAATGGATGCCTTTTTCTTGTTTCTATTGTCAAAAATGTATTGCACAGTATCTTCCTAATTTTTTGGAAAACTGCTTTTGCCTGAGGCATTCTGCATCTCACCTCTGTTGTACATCTACCATCTGAGGTTAACATTGTTCCCAGCTATTTAAATTATTTTTAATAACTACTAAATAATAAATGCAATTGTAATTGAAGGATTATTCATAGACAGGACAAATGATACGTACCGCTTCAATCAGTAACTAGAATTGGTGTGATTGTGTGTACATGATAGCGTATGAAGCTTGAAACCAAGGATTTGAAACTGTAGAAATGAGAGAAGCAGATAGCACGGACAAATACAGACAAGTTAGCCAGCGAGAAATACATGCCATTAACACAGATGGTCTGAGCTCTTTTGGCGGTTAGCCAGCGAGCAACTCGAACCATTAAAACTGATGGACCAAGCACTTCTTGGATTAGCCAGCGAGCAACTTGAACCATTAAAACTGATGGACCAAGCACTTCTTGGATTAGCCAGCGAACAACTTGAACCATTAAAACTGATGAACTAAGCACTTCTTGGATTAGCTAGCGAACAACTCGAACCATTAAAACTGATGGACCAAGCACTTCTTGGATTAGCCAGCAAGCAACTTGAACCATTAAAACTGATGGACCAAAGCACTGCTTGGATTAGCCAGCGAACAGCTTGAACCATTAAAACTGATGAACTAAGCACTTCTTGGATTAGCCAGCAAGCAACTTGAACCATTAAAACTGATGGATTAGCCAGCAAGAAATTCGAACCATTAAAACTGATAAACCAAGCATTTCTTGGATTAGCCAGCGAACAACTTGAACCATTAAAACTGATGGACCAAGCAATTCTTGGATTAGCCAGCAAGCAACTTGAACCATTAAAACTGATGGACCAAGCAATTCTTGGATTAGCCAGCAAGCAACTTGAAACATTAAAACTGATGACCAAGCAATTCTTGGATTAGCCAGCAAGCAACTTGAACCATTAAATCTGATGGACCAAGCACTTCTTGGATTAGCCAGCAAGCAACGTGAACCAGTAAAACTGATGGATTAGCCAGCAAGCAACTTGAACCATTAAAACTGATGGATTAGCCAGCAAGTAACTTGAACCATTAAAACTGATGAACCAAGCACTTCTTGGATTAGCCAGCAAGCAACTTGAACCATTAAAACTGATGGGCCAAGCACTTCTTGGATTAGCCAGTGAACAACTTGAGCCATTAAAACTGATGAACAAAGCACTTCCTGGATTAGCCAGCGAACAACTTGAACCATTACAACTGATGAACTAAGCACTTCTTGGATTAGCCAGCGTGCAATTTGAACCATTAAAACTGATGAACTAAGCACTTCTTGGATTAGCCAGCGTGCAATTTGAACCATTAAAACTAAAACACTTCGGCCCAGCACTTTTGTGCGTCGAGGTCGAGTCTACTGAGCAAGAGTGATAATCACAGCACCGATTATTTCAAATAAGGATTGTTTGTAATCGGTTTCGTCCACGTGTATTCTAAAGCCGCATTACAGACGTGACGTCTTATATTTGACATGCCTGGCTAGGCAGTCAGCTGACACAAGACAGATCAGGTCGGCATGCATGTTTCTGTCAGCAGTCTCCTCCCTGTGGCGTCATGCTTCTGCGTGCCGAAGATGCCATCGTCGTGAGCATAATACATGTTTGCACATCTCGGCATATGGTCGTCTTGTTTGTCTCATCATCATCATCGTGTGCCCTCTCCGCAACGAAGGTTGGCTACCATGTATCGCCATTCTACTCTGTTTCTTGCTTTGATGGTGCAGGCTGACATAGATTGACCTGTCCATCTTTTGATGTTACTCATCCATGTTAGTCTTGGTCTGCCTCTGCCTCTTTTACCTTGTATTTTCCTTCCAATATTACTTTTAGTAGGCTGTTGTATCTTTTAACATGCCCCAAAAATTTCATTTGTCTTGTCTTAATTGTGTTTAGTAGTTCTCTTTTATTTTCAGTTGTTTTAAAACTTCATCGTTTGTCATCTTTTGTTTCCATCCAATTCTGCCTATTCTTCTATAAATCCACATTTCAAAGGCTTCAATTTTCTGTTCTGTTTTCTTGTCCATGGATTAGCCAGCAAGAAATTCGAACCATTAAAACTGATAAACCAAGCATTTCTTGGATTAGCCAGCGAACAACTTGAACCATTAAAACTGATGGACCAAGCAATTCTTGGATTAGCCAGCAAGCAACTTGAACCATTAAAACTGATGGACCAAGCAATTCTTGGATTAGCCAGCAAGCAACTTGAACCATTAAAACTGATGGACCAAGCAATTCTTGGATTAGCCAGCAAGCAACTTGAACCATTAAATCTCCATGTTTCTGCACCATACAGGAATATTGAGAAGACGTAACATTTTGCCATTCTTAGTTTCAGCCCTGCTATTTGTTTTGTTGTTAGTATATTTTTCATGGCATTAAAATTACTTTTTGCCATACCTATTCTTTTGTTTAATTAGAATTTCTCTCCATGGCTTTCTTTGGAGTGTTACGTGATGAGGCTGCAATCTCTTTTACGGTGATCTGCCATATTCGTCTTTCGTGTTCCGAATATTGTCTACACTATGAATATGTTGTTTGAACCAGGAAGTTGGAAAACAAAAACACAAAATCGTTATAAAATAACATTCAAATTGAAACGGAACAATTAAACCAAACGAAAATTTCTTCATTCATGGCAGTAGTGACACGCAGAAAGGCAAAAGAGGCAGAGGCCGACCAAGACTAACATGGACGAGTAACATCAAAAGATGGACAAATCAGCCTATGACAACCTGCACCGTCAAAACAAGAGACAGAGTAGAATGGCACTCCATGGTAGCAAACCTTCGTTGCGGAGACGGCACTCGATGATGATGATGATGACACGCAGAACCACATGATTTTTCTATGTAGAAGTTTGATCTAATTCTGTCGTCTACTAGCTAGCCATTCCATCTTCATTACTTCCAGTCAACCGTTATTGGTCGAAAAGACCGGTGGATCTGGATAGGATTTTTTTTAAACGGAAGTATAAAATTACACAGTAAACTATATTTGTTTCTTTTGGGGTATAGTATTATGAAGAAACAATCATCATTTTTCTGCCATGTAGTGAGAACAGATGGAGTATATTGTAACGACAAGGAAAATTGAGGAACGAAGAGACAGAGGGAAGCAAAGAGAAAAAATACCAGACAGCTTAAAAGAATGGCTTGGCAAAAAAGTCAACAACAGAAGTGATAAATAACTATCGAGATCGAAAGTTGTGGAGAGACATGATCACCTGCGCCAGCAGGCCCGCTACTTGATGATGATTATGATGATGATATCGACACTTGGAGGTGGGATGATCAAGTTTCTTTTGGACTTGTTTTACTGTATCAGTTACGTGCGCTCTCTAACAGCCATTTTACTGTATCAGTTACGTGCGCTCTCTAACAGCCATTTTACTGTATCAGTTACGTGCGCTCTCTAACAGCCATTTTACTGTATCGGTTACGTGCGCTTTCTAACAGCCATTTTACTGTATCGGTTACGTGCGCTCTCTAACAGCCATTTTACTGTATCAGTTACGTGCGCTCTCTAACAGCCATTTTACTGTATCAGTTACGTGCGCTCTCTAACAGCCATTTTACTGTATCGGTTACGTGCGCTCTCTAACAGCCATTTTACTGTATCAGTTACGTGCGCTCTCTAACAGCCATTTTACTGTATCGGTTACGTGCGCTCTCTAACAGCCATTTTACTGTATCAGTTACGTGCGCTCTCTAACATCCATTTAATGTATCAGTTACGTGCGCTCTCTAACAGCCATTTTACTGTATCGGTTACGTGCGCTCTCTAGCAGCCATTTTACTGTATCGGTTACGTGCGCTCTCTAGCAGCCATTTTACTTTATCAGTTACGTGCGCTCTCTAGCAGCCATTTTACTGTATCGGTTACGGGCGCTCTCTAACAGCCATTTTACTGTATCAGTTACGGGCGCTCCCTAACAGCCATTTTACTGTATCAGTTAATGGCGCTCTCTAACAGCCATTTTACTGTATCAGTTACGTGCGCTCTCTAACAGCCATTTTACTTTATCAGTTACGTGCGCTCTCTAGCAGCCATTTTACTGTATCAGTTACGGGCGCTCTCTAACAGCCATTTTACTGTATCAGTTACGTGTGCTCTCTAGCAGCCATTTTACTGTATCAGTTACGTGCGCTCTCTAGCAGCCATTTTACTGTATCAGTTACGTGCGCTCTCTAGCAGCCATTTTACTGTATCAGTTACGTGCGCTCTCTAGCAGCCATTTTACTGTATCAGTTACGTGCGCTCTCTAGCAGCCATTTTACTGTCCAGTAATGTGCGCTCTCTAGCAGCTGTTTTGTTGCACATTGTCTGTACGTAGGCTAGAATCGTATCACCTAGGTTTTGTAAGTTAAAAGTCCTTCCTTCCTTCCTTCCTTCCTTCCTTCCTTCCTTCCTTCCTTCCTTCCTTCCTTCCTCCTCCCTCCCTCCCTCCCTCCCTCCCTCCCTCCCTCCCTCCCTCCCTCCCTCCCCCCTTCCTTCCTTCCTTCCTTCCTTCCTTCCTTCCTTCCTTCCCCTGCCGGACATTCCATTCGACCTAACTAACACATTCTACTCTCTCATAACAGTTTAAAACAATAACAGCGAGAAAGTGTATCTGCTCTATAAAGGCTGATATGTAAGTAGTGTAGACCTGACACCTCAGCAGCATTACCTCATTTACCGTTATAAAGTATAAAGCATGGTGCATAATATTGATAGAACACCGTAATTGTGTTTCTCGTAATGATTTCACAGTGACCAATTACATTGAAATCTCCTAGATTGAGAGCACTAAGCTTGAGTCATGAGTCGGCAATTGACGCGCCAAAAATAGGACGACGGACGAGATTTAAGGTACTGCTTAATAAACGACAAACGAGGCGGACTCGAGTGCTGGCTTGTAGATGTAGACGAGGCGGATCAGAGTTTTGGATGAGCTTCCAGGAGTGAGATATTTACAGGGGGCAGTTACGCCGGACAACAACACAGCTGGAAGTTGTCAGCGACTCATAGCTGATGGCTTGCGTCAGGACGGTGAACCAGAACTATCCAGACCCTACTCCACATCATCGCGGTGCCCCTTGAAACAGACTAGCCAGTCCACTCTGGCCAAGCAGAGTAGGGATCCAGAAGGAAAGCATCCCTGTACCAAAAAATGCCGTGCTGAAGCGGATGTTTTGGATCGAAATGCCTAAATATCTAATGCAAACCACAACACAAAGCATATACGCCCACTTAACGCCCTTTTAAGGGCGGATGACGAAGTTATCATGTGAACGCAAGCAATTAAGCACATATTTTACAAGTTAATCTTTCTTTACTTCATACATAGAATACTCATCTAAGAGTTATGGTTATGGAAGGCCCCGGAATCACTGCAAACGAATTAAAATTCATAACTGCTCAACCGCCCGTGCCAGTGAAATCAGGCGAATTACTAACTAATCTCCCAAACAAAGAAAGGTAGCTGTAGTCCCCATCATAGCAGTCTCAGCACACGCCAAAAGACATAAGGCGAAACCGCACAGAATCTAAGAGTATCCTTAAGTAACTTATGTTTTAATATATTTTTGTATTAATATATTTTTGTACCTTAAGGTCACTTTAAAAAAAATTAAGTTTTATTCCAGATATTTCATTCTGCTATCATCGGTTTCTCTTGCCTTTTATATTTTCTGTTGTCACTAAATGTTTTCAAACTTTCCATAAAAGCTGATTTCCTGCCCATTTTTATTTGTTTGCGTACCCCAGATTTATATAGCTATCGAAGTTCGAATGGACTGAATTTTTCGTGATTATTACTTTCTACTTTTCACACCGACATCCGTGTGATCAGGTATCCCTCGCTATACAGGCAGATATTCTCTGGCTTCGGCGGTACTCATTTGTATTTAATTACTACTCTTCTGTTTATGTTGTAATGTATTTTATTTATTCTCTAGATCTTTTCAAATTGTCGATGATATTAGGGGCATTCAGCTCAGAAACAACATGTCTTGTAGCACAAGAAATCTTTCGGATTCTTTGTTCATTGTCAGACTTAATCAGACTATCTATAAATTATTGCATGCACTTCATATCACTGCTGCAAGATTGCTCGCAGCACTTTCTGACTCAGTCACCGAGCTGTGAGTTTGATCCTCATTCTGGTCTGGTTTTGGTATATCACATACTTGACGAGGCGCTGGATACAATCAACGAACACTACTATTTTCTCCCAGTTTCTCTCTCTCTCTCTCTCTCTCTCTCTCTCTGTATGTGTTGTCTGTGATTTGGCGATGTGGAAATCGTCAATTCCTTGGCTTTATTATTTCGGTTCATCGTCTGTCCCAGCATATTGCTCTTCTTTCAATTTCTCGCACGATAGTTGTAGCCAGACCTGATAGCATTTTATGGCTGTAACGTCTTTCACTTGTTCACGGTAGAGAGGATATATATATTGGTCAATTTATGTTCGAATTTGATGCTGAACCTCTTAGTTGGTAACATGGTCGAAGTATGAGATGCCCAGGGTCTTAGGAAAACATTTAATCTCTAGTACAGAAATCTGTCGTTGTAATTCTGCTGATTCATGTTTAACAGTCCTCATTCTTAGGAGAAGAAACTTATACATTTGTCATGATAAATATTGTGTTCATTACAAAAGACAAATTTATTAATTTTTGCACTCTTTTTCCTGATAAACGTTTAGATGTCAGTATGAATACGATCAAAGAAAGCGATCGTCAGCTCAAGGCTGGTGACGTCTCCATACAGATTGTCCCGTTATGGTTCCGGTGATGACCACAAGAGCCTTCTCTATTCATCATATGTTGGACATGCTTGTAGCAGATGTTCGGTAGTTATTTTGCCTGTACCACTGTGCTGTATGTGACATTAATCAGAGATTCTTATCTTTAGGTTGTTGAAAAGGTGGTACTTCAATCTGTTGTGGCCAGTTCCGGAGCCTACGCAATTTAACTTGCTCTTTTCTGTTAAGCTAAGGCGTAATTTTTCTGGTAGCTCTGGCGTTCTGTATTACATTTGCTCATGTATTTATTCATAACAAACCTCTTTGATTCCTCATAAGTTGTACTTGTTTCTGGCTGCTGTAATTTGCCACCTTCTTTTGCCAAACTGTCACCAGACTCATTCTGCAATGTATTGACTGCCACAGATTGTGAAGTGACAAGAAAAATAAACATGACGTCAGCAGCGCGCTCTTGATCGAGACTAGCTTAAAGAGGAAGTGAAATGGTCAAGTTAGCACGGCAGTCTCGTGTTGGGGATTGCTATTTGCTGGGAATCGTATGCGTGCGTGTGTTTGTTCTAAGCGTGACAATGATTAATATGTGTTTGCGCATGAAGTTTAGATAGTGTATGCCTTTGTGGTTGTGTGAAGTGTAAGATATGTGTTTTGGCTGTGCACGTGTAAGGTAGTAAGTGTTGGTGAAAGTAAGTTTGGTGTAAGTGTTGGTGAAAGTAAGTTTGGTGAAAGTAAGTGTTGATGTAAGTGTTGATGTAAGTGTTGATGTAAGTGTTGGTGAAAGTAAGTTTGGTGTAAGTAAGTATTGGTGAAAGTAAGTGTTTGGTGAAAGTGTTGGTGAAAGTAAGTTTGGTGTAAGTAAGTGTTGGTGAAAGTAAGTTTGGTGTAAGTAAGTGTTGGTGAAAGTAAGTTTGGTGTAAGTAAGTGTTGGTGAAAGTAAGTTTAATATAGTAACAGTAACGCGTGGATGTGTGGGGTATGTAAATGACGATTGTGGTTTGTAATGCCCATGTGCTGTGCAGATTAGGATTCACTTTTAACACGCTCACGCACACTCAAATGCGCTTACACACACACGCACGCACGCACGCACGCACGCACACACACACACACACACACACTCTCTCTCTCTCTCTCTCTCTCTCTCTCTCTCTCTCTCTCTCTCCTCCTCCTTAGGGAAAAAAAAAATTTATCATTGCTGGTAATTTAACCAACAAGCAACTGTATTAAGCAAAACAACTAATGGTAGGTTAACAACAAAAACTACAAAAAATTAGTTTTAAAGAAGCGGAACACACGTACTTTAATATGTTTATTTATTTGTTTTTTCCCCCAAAGAGTGTGTTTACAGTATTTAAAGGCAGGTTAACACATGTGGATGTAACATTATCTGATTTCTGAAGATTTGGTGTTACAGCAGTCAAATATTAACATAGCAGCGTTTATATTATAATAACGTGTTTACTGGCTAGTCCCCCCCCCCAAACACACACTCAGACACACACATAATGAGCTGTTATTGCAGAGCCGCAAGCCCACACCTCACATTAACCTACACAACACCACAGATACATGCTGGTCTGAACTACATATTGCCCATTCCTCCCTCCATCCCCTCCCCGTTGGCATAGACTACGCGTTGCCCATTGCCTGGCCCTTCCACAATACACTAGAACCTACACAACACCACAGGTAAATGTTAGCCTAAACTATCTGTTGCCTAGTCTTCCCCCATCTCCTGCAATCACCCACACAACATCAGCATTTTTCTCACCAACAGTTTGGTAATTATGCATCCCACTATTGATTATGCAGCAAGATATAAACATAAACAATATATAGAATAAAATTATGATTATTATCCCTGTACTTGGTGCTTTATACTATCGATCGGATAACGGAGTGTTCTTATTAACAAAGCTATGTCATTTACTTCATGTATAGTTATGAGCGTGTTTGTGCGCGTGTGTGTTTGATAAATCATACTTTCATCTTTAGGGAAATTTTTTCCTTTTATAAATCATACGTTCATCTTTAGGGAATTTTTTCCCTTTTATAAATCATACGTTCATCTCTAGGGAGATCTTTTCCTCTTATAAATCACACGCTCATCTTTAGGGATAATTTTTTTCCCTCTTTTGTTGTCGATTGTGAATTATTTAAAAACCAACGCACGAACTTGCTATGCGTTAGCACTGGAAGGAAGGCAGAGGCATTACGACAACCGTGTCATCGAGAGCAGTGGAAGTAGAGTGTGAGCCAGACTAGGGGAGCCGTATGAAATAAGTCACGGGCCAAGCATGGTGGTAAGATTCTGTTTGTTCATCTTGCAAGATGTCATTATGTCGTGTTGGCCTCTGCCTGCTTTTTGCGGCCTATAGTCGTAGATAATAATAAGAATATAAATCTATATGAAATGGCTCATAAGGAAGCTCATAAGAAACATCAGAGAAAAACAAACAACATTTTTCAGGCACATCATGAGAAGAGGAAAGCTGGAATACTTGGTTACAACTGGCAAAATACAGGGAAAGAGAGATCGTGGACGATAAAGAGAGAAAAATTGGATAGCTTGGTGTCATGGCATGGAAAACAGTCAACAACAGAACTGATATGATACCCGGTAGATAGATGTTTGTGGTGTGTATGATCGCTTATGTCAACCGTATGGCACATGATGGTGATGAAACAGCACAAGGAAATCGCACAACTAAAGTATACAAGTTAAATTCACACATTCTTTACTTCATTAACGCCAGTTTCCTACGTGTTAACAGATTAAGCGCCTTGAACCTTCACCTCTTTTGAAATAACTTCATACAAGAGCACTTTAACTACAAGATTAATTTAACGAATTAGAGTTGTATGAAATATAGATGGCTTTTAGAGAGATAATAACACCAGAGGGTGATTAGTGGTACTGTTTCTAGAGTCCTCTAGTATCTAGATAGAGGAAAAGGTGTCAGCCTACGACTAGACAGTTTAATCCATTTGGAGGGGGATAGCTGGGGAGTGTGAATTTGTGTGTGTGTGTGTGTGTGAGAGAGAGAGAGAGAGGAAGAGGCCATTAATCATGGGTTGGAGGAGACTTAGGAAATGAAGCAATAAGATCTGGATAAGTGGTAACTGGAGAGGGGACGGATGTTAAAATACCCGGACGACTGATTGGGAGTTTGCTTTTTATATTACTGGTGTGGAAGATTAGAGAGAGAATGGAGTTGAATAAAACATAAAACGGATATATATATAAAGAGACAGAGAATGGAGTTGAATAAAACATAAAACGGATATATATATATATATATAATATAATGTATATATATATATAATGTATATATAATGTATATATATATATATATGTAAATATATATATATATATATATATATATATATATATATATATATATATATATATATGGAGAGAGAGAGAATGGGTATGCAGAGCGACAGAATGGGTGTGAGAGAGAGAGAGAGAGAGAGAGAGAGAGAGAGAGAGAGAGAGAGCTTTGTGGAAAGAAAAGTACAATGATTGAGTTACACTAAAATGGTTAACGAAGGCAGGATAATATCAGCAGCCATATCAGTGATATACAGAAGAATGGAAAGAGGCTGTTACAGTGTGACAGTGTATTTGTGGGGAGCACAAATAAAAGCAGCTATAAGTTCAGATTGAGCAGCAGCGATTGTGGCTTCACAATGAGGGAATTGGCATATATATGCGGTAAAGCTGACAATAGATTCCAAGCCGCAATATCGGATGATTTCGTGTGGTCCTTTATCACAGTAAAGCTATAACTATTCCTTTTTTCCCTCTCTGGTTACATAATGAACAAATTCCAGGTTATATAGCCATTGAGAGAAACGATTACTGGAACCAGATTTATGAATTGCTATATCAACACCCCAGTGTAAAATAAAGACAAGTGGAACAATATTAAAACAGGTAAATGAATTTAAATATTTGGGAACTTTGTTAACCTCAGAAGGAAGATGTACAAAAGAGGTGAGATGCAGAATGGCTCAGACAAAAGCAGCTTTCCAAAAAATGAGGAAGATACAATGCAATCCATTTTTGACAATAAAAACTAGAAAAAGAGTTCTTAAATGTTATGTTGAGTCAGTTTTAACATATGGATGTGAATCATGGACAATAGGACAACAAACAAGAAAATCATTGGAGTCTGTAGAAATGTGGTTTTACAGAAGAATGTTGAGAATACCATGGACATCTAAGAAGAGTAATGAAAATGTTCTGACAGAGGCCAAAACAAAAAGAGAGCTAATTTCTAATATTAGGAAGAAACAACTATAATTTTTTGGCCATGTAATGAGAAGAGAACAACTGGAATATATTGTAGCAACTGGGAAAATTAAGGGACGAAGAGATAGAGGAAAGGAAAGAGAAAAAATACCAGACAGCTTAAGAGAATGGCTTGGCAGAAGGACAACAACAGAAATGATAAATAACTGTTGAGATCGAAAATTATGGAGAGACATGATCACCTACGCCAGCAGGCCCGGTACTTGATGATGATGAAATGTAAACACACAGTTGAACATATTGTAGATAGAGAGTATAAGATACTTGAAGTTGTTGTTTCATAGGTAGGCCTGACAAGCGGAAGTATTTAATCATTTTGTTCTTTTTTTTGTGTTTATCTCTTTATGACATATGCATCAATATTCTGATGGGTGAATGTATGCATTAAAGGAACAAATTATCACAGTGATTGTAGCATGTTTGTGAGTTGAAGAATGTGTATAGCATATTTCCTTCCCTCCTCCTTCCATCCTCCCTCCCTTCCTCCCCCAATCCTTTCTCATTACATTCTTTCTCTCTAACTACCCCTCCATCTTACATACTCTTAACTCTATTTATATCCACATTTGCTTGATACATTACCTAACCCTGCTCTCCTATTCTGCTTATTTATAACTCAATCTATTTGTGGATTATGTTGGCCAGAGAAGGTTTTCACATTCATTGTGTTGTTAGATCGTATCTGCTATTCTTGTGGTACATTTTTGGGGGATCATTTCTTATATGTTCTATAATTGACTATGTTTATTCATAACTTGTTCATTTATGCAAGCATTTTATTTTCCTATTTACCTATTATTTTAACTTTCCATCTTTCTTCCTACAAGACAGCATGAAGCACATCTTTGACAGAAGTAATTAATCTCTGTCTTTCTCTCTCTCTGAGTATTTATCCTTTATTGTTTCCTGGTTAGACAAATGAGCCTCTGTTATAGCAGGAAGAGGAACCAAAGACTATAGTGTTAGTCTGGGTTAGAGGGGTTAGTCTGTTAATATGTAGGAACTTCCGGTATATGGTGGATAGGCGGCGGGAACAATTGAAGGCTATGCATGAAAAGTGTTCCTTGTTGCAGTTTCCTCATATTCTACGTCCGGCTTGTTGCATGAGCTACTGAGTTAAGTGCTCTGTGCACACCGTGAGCTGTGTGTCTCATCCGTTTTGATCATGTTTCGATATTCCAATTGTTTACGATGAATAATGATATCGTATGACAGGGAACAGTTGGCTGTGTTCACTTTCTGCATGGTTTCGCCTTATGTCTTTTGGCGTGTGCTGAGACTACTACGATGGGGACTACAGTTACCTTTCTTTGTTTGGGAGATGAGATTCGGATGATTACCCTGGCACGGGCGGTTGAGCAATTATGGATTTTAATTCGTTTGCAGTGATACCGGGGCCTTCCATAAACAAATAACAAACAAACAAACAAATAAATAACAAATACGTAGGAAACACGTTAATGAAGCAAAGAATGTGTGCATTTAACTTGTATATTTTAGTTGTGCAATATTTCCTTGTGTTGTTTCATCACCATCGTGTGTCATACCGGTTGGCGTATGCGATCATGTCCTTCCAGAATCTTCTATCTACTGTTCTTCGTATCAGTTCTGTTGTTGACTGTTTTCCATGCCATGACACCAAGCTATCCAGTTTTTCTGTCTTTATCGTCTACGATCTCTCTTTCCATGTATTTTGCCAGTTGTAACCAAGTATTCCAGCTTTCCTCTTCTCATGATGTGCCTGAAAAATGTTGTTTGTTTCTTTCTGATGTTTCTTATGAGCTTCCTTATGAGCCATTTCATATAGATTTATATTCTTATTATTATCTACGACTATAGGCCGCAAAAAGCAGGCAGAGGATCATTTCTTATATGTTCTATAATTGACTATGTTTATTCATAACTTGTTCATTTATGCAAGCATTTTATTTTCCTATTTACCTATTATTTAACTTTCCATCTTTCCTCCTCCAAGACAGCATGAAGCACATCTTTGACAGAAGTAATTAATCTCTGTCTTTCTCTCTGAGTATTTATCCTTTATTGTTTCCTGGTTAAACAACTGAGCCTCTGTTATTGCAGGAAGGGGAACAAAGACTATAGTGTTTGGTACCTATTTTTCATATACTTGTTGTTTGGTACTTATGAGCTTCCTTATGAGCTATTTCATTTAGATTTATATTCTTATTATTATCTACGACTATAGGCCGCAAAAAACAGGCAGAGGCCAACACGACATAATGACATCTTGTAAGATGAACAAACAGAATCTTACCACCTTGCTTGGCCCGTGACTTATTTCATACGGCTCCCCTAGTCTGGCTCACACTCTACTTCCACTGCTCTCGATGACACGGTTGTCATAATGCCTCTGCCTTCCTTCCAGTGCTAACGCATAGCAAGTTCGTGCGTTGGTTTTTAAATAATTAACATGCAACAACTAAAGAGGAAAAGATCTCCCTAAAGATGAGCGTATGATTTAACAAACACGCACATACACAAGCTTAATTTAAATATTTTAGGTGCTGGAGATGGATGTTCTGGACAACAAATAAAATGCAGTGATACAATCTGCTGATATTGAACAAAGAAGAGTACTTGTATGTATTGTAAACAAAACAGGTAAAAAAAGTAAAAGTAAAGTACCCCCCGTCACGCCAAGTGGCGTATAGGGAAATATGGTGTTAGTGACCCTATATTTTACAGACCTTCAGCACATGATTTTTGGGGTAATGTGGTCGGTATTACGCCCGTGCTGCTTTACTTTCCCAGAAAAAATCCGGTACCCATTTAAGGCTGGGTGAACCCGGAGCCGTCGCAAAACAGGTATTGATGCAAAATTAAGTCCCTGAAAAAGACCACAGGCGTAATGGGGTTTTGTTGGAGGTTGAAAGGTGGTTAACATAAGGCAAAAATAAAATATATATAACTTGAAAATTACTTCCTTTTCTTCTTCTTCATCCTATTACACTGGGGCTCATTGGGATACAACTGATGAAATCTGGTATTGAATTATAAAAACTATTGAGAAAGGCTAAAAGTAATTTTCCTGAAAATATTAATAATATCAAGGTAATTTATAATCATTAGTAGGGTACGTAAATGTGAGCCAAATAGAATTTTCTGGTTAGTTGGTTGGTTACTGATGCAACCAATCCTGGCTGTTGTCTGTTCTGTCCACTGACAAGTAATGACCTCTGGGAAGGTTTATGAGCAGGTTTGTCCAATACTAATTTAATCAACTTGGAAGTCTCAATCAGGGAATGGAGCATTCTCCTATCATCTACTGGTGAGCACTAAAGGAAGCTCTGCTGTGAGCAGAACGTGTCTACACAGTAGAGTGTGTTTTGTTATATTGTGTTGAAGAGATTTAGTGCAGAGTATTGCAAATTAGATTACCAGATTACATGCATCGATTGATTCTGTATCTCAATCTTCCAGTACAGCTCCCAAGTCCTGCCAACCCAACAACACTGTCATTTCAAGTTTCTTGAGAATATTGATCCGTTTCTATAGTTACTGCATGATTGATTTAATGGCAATTTGCAGGTCAATCCTCATATCACCCTATAAGGTGGAAATGGGTCTGTTCAATTGGCCAGCTTGCCTGTTTGAGTGTTTGGTCAATGATTTTTAAAACTGGCAGCACTTTCTGTATACTTTAATGGTCTTATTCTTGTTCTTTTTTCTTCTTCTTCTTTGCTCATTTTGTAACTACTCTTTAATTTTCTGCCCACTAAAAGAACTTTAAGTTAACATGTCATATGATAAAAAAAAAAAAGAACTCACATCAAGTTTGTCGTGGCAAATGGTGTTACTAGTGTTGTAGTGTTGGTGTCCTTATTAGTATTTTTTTTTTTCACCATAGGTTTTTTTTGTGTTGCGCAGTTTGGTGAACACCATGCCAGTGTTATCTTTCTTTCCCAGAAAAAAAAACTGGTACAAGAGAACCAAGAATCTGTAAATCAGGTTTGAACTCCACTTCCTGTCCATTAATATATTGACTAGTATGTTAAATGCTGTTTTACCACTATGCCATAATTCTGGGTTTTGTATCGAAGAGCATAGTTACCAGTGTATATGATCATATCCTTCTATTTCTGTCTATGCTTATATCATTATCATCCTTCTATTGCTGTCTATGCTCATACCATTATCATTCTTTTATTGTTGTTTATGCTCATATCATTATTATCCTTTTATTGCTGTACATGCTCATATCGTTTTCATTCCTTTTATTGTTGTTTATGCTCATATCATTATTATCCTTGTATTGCTGTACATGCTCATATCATTTTCATTCCTTTTATTGTTGTTTATGCTCTTATCATTATTATCCTTGTATTGCTGTACATGCTCATATCGTTTTCATTCCTTTTATTGCTGTTTATGTTCATATCATTATCATCCTCTATTGGTGTCTATGCTCATATCATTATCATCCTCTATTGGTGTCTATGCTTATATTATTATCATCCTTATATTGCTGTATATGCTCATATAATTTTCATCCTTTTATTGCTTTCTATGCTCATACCATTATCATCTTTTATTGCTGTCTATGCTCATATTATTATTGTCCTTCTGTTGCTGTCTATGTTCATATATCACTATTATCCTACCATTGCTGTTCAAGCTCATACCTTTATCTTCCTTCCATTGCCAACAAACAGCACGCAGTGTACCTTGCCATAAGTCACTTTTGTTGATGGGCTTCTCAATCTTATGAAGAGAGTCAGTGTCTGCTATTCTTGTTTCTCTTATCAGTGCTCTTCTTTGTTCTCTTGCAGTTTTCCCTTATTTTACTTACTATTGTTTCCCATATGTCCAATCTATGTCAATAAAAATGAGAAAAAGAGTTCATCGATGCTATATAGAACCAATTCTGACCTATGGAAGCGAATCATCGACAGTAGACAAACAAATGAAAAGACGATTAGAGGCCACAGAGATGGGATTTCTCAGAAGAATGTTGAAAGTTCTCTGGACAGCTAAAAAGACCAATGAGGAAGTTCTCAAAGAGGCCAACACAAAAAGGGAGCTCTTAAAAAACAGCAGAAAGAAGCAATCAACATTTTTTGGGCACATCATGAGAAGAGGAAAGTTGGAATACTTGGTTACAACTGGCAAAATAAAAGGAAAGAGAGATCGCGGACGACAAAGAGAGAAAATACTGGATAGCTTGGTGTCATGGCATGGAAAACAGTCAACAACAGAACTGATACGATGCACTGTAGATAGAAGATTGTGGAGGGACATGATCACCTACGCCAACAGGTATGGCACATGATGATGATGATTGTTTCCCATTTAATTACTTGCTCTGTGATTGTCTGGTTATTGTATGCTTTTATAATGCTTGGTAAACTCGTTTCTGGCACCAGCAACAAATAAATATGAAATGGATTGAAAGTTAAGTTTATTTCAACATTATTTCTGGAATGAAAGTGGCTTACTGTGAAGGAGAAACAGTAGATCTTAACCTGATAACTGTTGTCATGGTTGAGATAAAATACTATCTTCTTCAGCTTTCTAATCTTTTGATCGTGCAATCTTGACTCTTTGTCTTGTTTCATGTTGGAGTGTTAGGAACAACATCATAAAATAAGATGAGCTGGTCGCATTGTCGCTACTCATATGTGCATGTGTGTCCTGATTTTTCCACTAAACCTGCGCTGTGGCTGACACACTCTGTCTTCCGCATGGAAAGTACCTATTTTTCATATACTTACTGTTTGGTACCTATTTTTCATATATTTGTTGTTTGGTACCTATTTTTCATATATTTATTGTTTGGTACCTATTTTTCATATATTTATTGTTTGGTACCTATTTTTTCATATATTTATTGTTTGGTACCTATTTTTCATATATTTGTTGTTTGGTACCTATTTTTCATATATTTATTGTTTGGTACCTATTTTTCATATATTTATTGTTTGGTACCTATTTTTCATATATTTATTGTTTGGTACCTATTTTTCATATATTTATTGTTTGGTACCTATTTTTCATATATTTATTGTTTGGTACCTATTTTTCATATATTTGTTGTTTGGTACCTATTTTTCATATACTTACTGTTTGGTACCTATTTTTCATATATTTGTTGTTTGGTACCTATTTTTCATATATTTATTGTTTGGTACCTATTTTTCATATATTTATTGTTTGGTACCTATTTTTCATATATTTATTGTTTGGTACCTATTTTTCATATATTTATTGTTTGGTACCTATTTTTCATATACTTGTTGTTTGGTACTTTGATGCTGCATAGTTGCATAACTACTTCTCATTCAAACTGGACTCTCCCACGGGAGTCTGGGAAGTGTTGGGAGCCCAGCCAATCCTGTGGAAAGAGTTTTAAAATTTCTTTGTTGTATTTTACTTGAAACCAACTATTGGGTTTATTGGCATATGTCACCGCTTATTCAATACAATATCTAATATTAGAATAACATTGTATTCAAAATAATGTGTACAAAAATATAGATACATTAAAAAATATATTTGCAATTTATAATTAATTACTTTTTTTTTTGTAATAGGCATTTTGTAAGAGACACACACATACACGAGAGAGAGAGAGAGAGAGAGAGAGAGAGAGAGAGTGAGAGAGAGAGGGAGGGAGGGAGGGGGGAGGGAGGGAGGGAGGGAGGGAGGGAGGGAGAGAGAGAGAGAGAGAGAGAGCAAAAGTAAAATAAAACATGTGCTTTGAATGTGCCAAGCTCAGCCTCACTTTTGTCAAGTGGCTGTAACTGGATCAGAATTTTCAGTGGGAATCTTTGGCTTGTGTCTGCCCTCCATGTCCAGGCTTAAACAGTTTTGCCCTGTCCCAGAAGGGCCAGCTAGGCACTCATCTAATTAGTGCTAAAAGTTTAGAAAGGGTGAGAATAAGATTCACTTTCTGCCCACACTCCATTGTTTAACTCCACACCCCATTGTTTAACTCCACACTCCATTAATTCCAAACTCCACTGTCTAACTCCACACTCCATTGTCTAACTCCACGCTCCATTGTTTAACTCCACACTCCATTGTTTAACTGCACACTCCGTTGTCTAACTCCACACTCCATTGTTTAACTCCACACCCCATTGTTTAACTACACACCCCATTGTTTAACTCCACACTCCATTGTTTAACTTCACACCCCATTGTCAAACTCCACATTCCAATGTATAAATCCACACCCCATTATCAAACTCCACATTCGAATGTGTAACTCCACACCTCATTGTCTTACTCCACTTTCCATTGTCAACTCCTCCCATTGGAGACAGTTGCAAGCTGTGTTCATGACATTCATCACCACATGTGGCATGTCTATATGCAAATTTATTGGGAACCTGCAAGTGCTTCATTAAGCTACTAAATGTTAAATACTGGTATTTTATCCAGACAAGTGGATGAGCCTGTATTTTGTCTCTTTTGTGTAATTTGTTTACATTAGGTAAATTTGTGTCTTTAAGGCATTTGTCTTTTTTTCATTTTGTGACTCTTTATTGAGTGTGTAATTGTCACATTCCAGCCTTAAATGGGTACCGGATTTTTTCTGGGAAAGTAAAACAGCACGGGCGTAATACCGACCACATTACCCCAAAAATCATGTGCTGAAGGTCTGTAAAATATAGGGTCACTAACACCATATTTCCCTATACGCCACTTGGCGTGACGGGGGGTACTTTACTTTTTTTTTTACTAATTGTCACATTATTATATAACAAACATTAAGCGTGTTATTGTATGTTATTATTATTAAAGAAAAAAAAATTAAGTATTTAATTATTGTATTATTATAGAATGCACATTAAGTGTGTGATTATCATATTATTATAGAACAAACATATGTGTGATTGTCTTATTATATTACAGCAGATATTAAATGTGTTGCTGTCATATTATTGTGGAAGATACATTAAGTGTGTGGTGTAAGAACAGACATTAAGTGTGTGGTGTAAGAACAGACATTGAGTGTGTGGTGTAAGAACAGACATTGAGTGTGTGGTGTAAGAACAGACAATAAGTGTGTGGTGTAAGAACAGACATTGAGTGTGTGGTGTAAGAACAGACATTAAGTGTGTGGTGTAAGAACAGACAATAAGTGTGTGGTGTAAGAACAGACATTGAGTGTGTGGTGTAAGAACAGACATTAAGTGTGTGGTGTAAGAACAGACAATAAGTGTGTGGTGTAAGAACAGATATTGAGTGTGTGGTTGTCACTTTATTGTAGAACACATATTAGTTGACCATTGATATGTGAGAGGCATGGATATTTAGGATACCCTGAAAATAATTTGTAGATTTTAGAGAAACCCATTCAAGAATTATATCTACTGCTGTCAGTTAGCATAATCAGTAAGCTTCAGATATTTTTATATTCACAACCGTATTGGGTTGAAACATATCTTAAAACAAGTTACTAATTGAATTCCTCTGTCACTGTCAGTCACTGTAATCTTTAGCTTTAAATAATGTAAGATAAGATATAATCTTGTTATATATTTTTAATTAGACCATCTTACTAAGCTGTCAGTGATGTTTTATGAAACCTTCAGATTTCATAAAGCTTCTTTGAAAAAAAAAATTGATAGAGAGATGATCCAAAAATAGATGAGTGGCAGGATATATGTGCTTCTCTAGTCTGAAAGAGTTGGAGTGAGTCTGATTAAGTCACTCCAGGCTAAATTGAAATCACATGATCAAGAAAATGAGAGACTTGGTAAATTGAAACTAAAGTCTGATCCTTCACATGTAATCAAGGAAGATTGATTAGCTTTAATTCAGTCTTCATGTACTTCAAAACATTGTAGAGGATTCATCATGATATTTTAATTTGGCTTGATAACACAACAGACCTTTTGAGATGGGAAAATTATGAATGGTAATAATTTATGAGTAATTATTGTTTTAATGTCCTGATCTATATAAAAAATTAGTGGATTTATTGAAAGAAACGTTATTTCTGTTAGAGTTTTGGTTGGAAGCCATTTGTATTTTGCTGTTCATGAAATATCTAAATATACTAACCTGCTCAGCTAATATAAAATTCACATCTTCTAGTCCAGTGCTAAAACACATCCTACTGCATGCAGGGCTGGCTGCACCTATAACATAGTAAAAAAAAACTGTAGCTTAGGGTTACAATCTAAGGAGCCTCAACAAATATTCTGAATTTGTTTTGGGATTACATTCTTTTCATGCCAGTATATGATTTCAAATATAGTGAGACCTTCTGGTATTAGTTGGGGGTGGAAGGGAGGGAGGGCAGCTTCAAAGTTTCATTTAGCTTAGGTTAGGGCCTCACCAAGCCCAAAAATCTGGCATTGACATTCACTGCATGGATTAGATTTGTGAGAACTTACCAAATTCACATGCCTCAAGTTAAAGACTTTCAAAACAAATATATCTGCAGAATACTGTCTTCTATCTCAAACAAAGAAAGATCTTTACAAGAGAACTTGTGCTGATAACAAGACTACAGAAGTTAAAAACAGATGGCATGTTTAGGGCATGTTCTAAGAATGTCTCAAGTAGCTATTTAATATTGAGAGGAGGAGCTTTATGCTGAACTCCATATGGCAAGAAGAACACCCAGAGAGAAAGAGAAAAAGAAAAGAGTTCTGCCACATGGCATATAGGGAATTTGTACCCATATTATTTATGGACCTTTGGCACATTATTTCTGGGGTATGTGGTTGATATTATGCCTGTGCCACTTTTCTTTCCCAGAAAAAATGCTGTACCCATTTAAGGCTGGGTGAACCTGAAAGCCACTAATCAGCATCAAACCAGACCTCTTATCCATTAGAAGTCCAGTTCATTAACCAATGACGTCTCCCCAAAGACCAAGAGAGATATGGCAAAATAATTGGAGATACAAAAAAAGTGAATAAAAATTGCTTTACAGGGATTGGGCTTGAAAGGCTGGCCCCAGGACAGACAACAGTGGCGATCTCTAGTGGTGGCCTTATGTGCCAGACACCATAAAGAGGACTAAGTGGCAGATTATAACAGATCACTTTATAACTGCAGCTACCATTAAAACCGGTTGGCTTACCACGGCAACAGCCGGGGTTCGTAATCCTGGCGAGGACACCTGGGTTTTACTAATTCCCTAAAAATTAGTAGGAGCCGCGATAGCTCAGTGGTTAGTGAACTGGACTACTACGGACAAGGGGTAGGGTTCGATCCCAACCGACGGCTCCGGGTTCACCCAGCCTTAAATGGGTACCAGATTTTTTCTGGGAAAGTAAAAGCAGCACGGGCGTAATACCGACCACATTACCCCAAAAATCATGTGCTGAAGGTCTGTAAAATATAGGGTCACTAACACCATATTTCCCTATACGCCACTTGGCGTGACGGGGGGTACTTTACTTACTTTTACTACCATTAAAACAGTAGGCACTGTTGCAAGCAATTAGTAGGTGCATATTTTATGTGCTAATCTGTGCGGACAATCTGCCGATGTATACTGGTATACACTAGACAATATTTACAAATCTACGAGTGAGTACATACATGATCTATGAAGTATTATTAACAGTCAAGAAAAGTATTGAACATCTTCATTTTCTAGTTACTGTGCCACTCTGGCAGGGTGTTCACCTCCCGCTTAAAAGTGTCTGGTTCTAAACCTTTTGTGGATTGATTATATTTATTTTTTTCAGGGATTCCTGTTCTTAAAGTTAAGCGGGTTTAAGTGCTTGGCTCTACCAGACCTGAATATTTAAAACATAGATCTGGAGATCAAATGCTTAGCTGTATCAGTGACAATAGTTATTAAGAAAATCAAATGAAATTAATTTATAATGATTTAAATGCACAAATTTTAGTGAATTACTACAGTGATCTCTTATGCTCAGATTTGATTATCAAGTTATTGACTAAAATGAAAAAAAAAATTGCATTAATTCATGAAGATTTAAAGAAGAGATAGGATACTTGCCAGGACAAGCTTTGAAGTCTTTACACACACTCACATACACAAGGAATACATGGTAGATCTAACAGTGCAAAGAGTAAGATTTTGTTAATGGAATTGTAAAGGGCAGAAGTTGTGAAATTCAAACAAGACAAATGAGATTTCTGGGGCATGTTAAAAGACACAGCAGCCTACTAAAAGTAATATTAGAAGGGAAAATACAAGGTAAAAGAGGAACAGTCAGACCAAGACTAACATGAACGAGTAACATCAAAAGAGGGACAAGTCAGCCTATGACAACCTGCACTATCAAAGCAAGTGACAGAACCGAATGGAACTCCATGATAGCCAACCTTTGATGTAGAGTCGGAACTCAATGATGATGAAGAAGAAATTGTGATATGAGGAGATGAAGAGTTTTGGGGGCTAGATAAAATGGATGGTTAATTAATAGGACAGAGGGATATAATGAAAATGTTTCTGCACTGAGTTAAGTTTGTGGTTAAATAAGGAGGGGTCGTAACAAAAAATATTTAGACACTGAGTTAAGTTTGTGGTTAAATAAGATGAAGAGATATATAGATAAAGTGTTTGAGCCTTTTTGAGTTGATGTTTAAATAGTGGTGAAGAGATGTGTGGTTAGAGAGAGAGAGAGAGAGAGGGAGGGGGAAATAGAGAAAAAAAATGACTGATTTTGGATATATGGTTTACTAAGGTGAAAAGAGATGACGAGAAGGTATAAAGACCAGGTTACAAAATTAATTAAAGAAACAATAAGAGGGAACAGGACTGCATGATTTTGAAATAACACATTGGTCACTGAAACAATTTTCACTTTGAATCTGTGGCTCCTTCGTGGCTTTTCTTCCTCTGGTCTCTTGGTAGTGAGATGTGATGTCTAGCACTTTGAAATAACATATAAGTACAGAAGGTTCTATGTGCGCTCTTTGCACATAAAGAACCCTTGGCAGTTAAAAGTTGAAAAAAGCAGGCCAAAATGACTGGGCAAAATTGTTAATAAATCTGCATATATCTAATATGGATGATTCAGGCTGAAAGGAACTGCACAGATATCATAACTTTGCTACAAACTAATGACACAATGCTTCCACCCATACTTAACTGATGAATGCTGGAAAAGAAGAGGGAAAGAATGTGTCAGAATTAGGCAATGAGATAAAAGAAACATGATTTTGCTTAAAGAATGATTGTAAACACCCCGTGTGTGTGTGTTTGTGTGTGCGTGCGTGCGTGCGCACGCGCGTGCGTGCGCCCCCTTTAGCTTAAATGAAGTCAGATTCTGTCTGCAATTGAGCGATGGCTATTAGATCTCTATTTTCTGTCTCTTATCTTGGTGCAATATTCTGAAGAGATGTTCACAAAACAAATAGATGATACCTGTTACCTGTGTATCAAATGTTTTTTCTATCGAACAGGCTGACCAAAGGCATTGATCAAGCTACTGATTGTGCAGCACCATGCCGCACATTAAACGTCTTATTGAACCGGTGCTGGTCAGCCGTGGACAGATTGACAAAAACATACGGGATGAACTTGAGTGCGTAACCAATAATACTTTAGCCAATGTGATCAGAGAGCTCAGCTCACTTAGCCGTCATGCTGAGGACATGTTTCGAGAGCTGTCCCAGGAGGTCACTAGTGTCTTTAGAAGAGGTAACCAGCTTCAAAGAAGAATTGAGGATGTACACGAGAAGGTCAAGCAGTTGAATCCAAATGTTGATGTTTGTAAGTATCAACTGTCATATTTATCACTCATCTTTGTTTTCATCTCAAAGTGGCATTTTAGATCTAATCTTGTTGTTGACAACAACAACTAGTACATTCCACTCATTTAAAAAAAATAATATTTTGTTAAAATTGTTTCAACTTTTGACACCAGACAACAAAACATACAATTTTCAAGCTGTACTATGTGCTTATTTAAGAACAATATTTTAGTAGTTAATCTATCTATCTATTGACCTTTCAAGCCGTAGCCAGCCCATAGGGCGTAGACCAAGATACTCCTCTTATCTAAATTTTTATTCTAGCAGTTTTCAATTTTTTTAAAGATTTTGTTTTGTTGAGACTTCATTTGTCAACCTTTGATAATGAACACAAATATGTCTGCTTAATTTACAGTGAATCTCCAGGATATTCACTTACAGAAGCCCTTCAAAAGCTCTGTCAACAAGGAGCAGCAAGTGCTGTCCAGGAGCACTGTTCCCAGAGCAATCCTGGAGCTCTATAATAAATGTGATGCCCCGCCTGCTCTGGAGAAGTTGGATGAGTTCAGGTAATATGAGACTTCTTGTAAGATGAGCATCATATAAGGGTTTTAGGTAGTTGAACGAATTCAGTTAAGATGAGCTATACTATAAGTATTGTATGGTAGTTTGACAAGCTCAGATAATATAAGTTTTATGGTAAGTATCTGTGATAATTTGACAATTTCTGGTAAGATGAGCATGCATAACATAAGGGTTTTAGTTAATTCAGATGATATGAGCTGTACTATAAGTGTTTTATGACAGTTTGATAAGCTCAGATGATATGAGCTGTACTATAAGTGTTGAATGACAGTTTGATAAGCTCAGATGATATGAGCTGTACTATAAGTGTTAAATGACAGTTTGATAAGCTCAGATGATATGAGCTGTACTATAAGTGTTGTATGACAGTTTGACAAGCTCAGATGATATGAGCTATACTATAAGTGTTGTATGACAGTTTGACAAGCTCAGATGATATGAGCTATACTGTAAGTGTTCTAAGCAGTTGAATTGACTTTAGAACAGACTGGCTTCACTGCAAGCGGGGTACCCCCATATCTTCTCAGCCCTGTTCCAGCAACCTACAAAATGTCCATCCCAATTGTTCATACAGTTACATAGAGTACGTTGCTTTCTGTGAAAAAGGCATGCTACTTGACGTGTACAAAACTGTGTAATATTGAATGCACTGAACTGTCTACAAATGGCGTACAGCTCATAATGGACACATCTGGGTCACTGTAACAGCCGTCACAAGAAGCATGTCACATTGCATTTGTGACAAATCTGTAGACTTAAGATTATAGATTAGTGAGCATGCCACAACAGTAATCACTGTCCTAACTAATGAAGTCAGGCCTCCACTTCTGTGAGATTCAAACTGACCACAGTCCAGCTTCTGGCAAATTGACAGTAAAAACAAACAGTTCACACATCCCGTCTCTGGTCAAGGCCAAGGCCTGCTACCATTTCATTAAACTCCACAGCCAGTCACACTGCAGCACTATCTCAGTGCACAAGTACTGAAGCCATGTTGAATGAGTTTACATAATTATACTATAAGGGTTTTAATGTAGTTAGAAGAGTTTAGGTAATTATACTATAAAAGTTTTATTTCCGGCCGTGAACTCAATAGAATGGAGACTGGTCTAATCTGGCTGAGCATGTAGGGATCAAAGAGAGAAGGCAAGCCTGTACTCAAAAATGTTCTCCTTAAGTCAGATGTGTTTGGCTAAAAGGTGCAAATAAACCACAACACAATACACTTGTAACCTTTTAAAGATGGATGGATGACTAAGAGGACTATACACTCCTTTAGTAGTCATTGATAGAATGCCAGAAAGAGAAAGATTTGTTCTGACTGACACTTTCAGTGTTCACCCATCCTATCCCATATAACCACATATAAATTGTATCTTAGGGCTTTATGGATGTTTCAAAGCTATACAAAGCTTTACTTACGAATCTGTATCAGTGAACAAAGACAAATAAGATACGGATTATACATATATTGACTCTGTACTAGAGACTGCTTATCACTTATCTGTGTTGTGTCAAATTAGTTATTATCAACCCCATAAGTAGCCAGCAACTGGGAATGAAGGCCAAAAGCTTGAAAGAAAGGGAAAGATAAACTGAGCTGACTCCCAATATGACCACAGGGGTTTAGAGCTCAACAAGAAGTAGTTCTAAAAGTTGTCTAGTACATCAATTTATATTGAGAGGGATAGAAGTGGACAGAAAAAAAGGAGCCATCAATAGAATATGTAGAAACGGACATGAGACACGGCACTATAGAAAAGAAAGAATTTCCTTTTGGTTTAAAGTAGTGTTTATTTTTTTTTTCCTGTCTTTAAAAAAAGTTTACTGAAACTCTTAATTGATCCCATGAAATGAGAAAATTGTAATAATGGTATCAGGCCTGTAGACTGACCATAAGGTGAAAATATAAACTGAATGCAACTCTAGTTTTTGAGTTACTTTATAAAAGTAAATAGGGTATCTCACTCGGAAGATAAAGTCTTACAAATTTACCGGAGCTTATTCCATCTAAAAAATAAAAACCAGAGTTTAAAGAATTCCAATGGATTACAGGGCTGTTCACAAAATCAAACCAGTTATTGTAAACTGAGGAGTATGAAATGATGCCAGTGACTTTGAATGTTATGGGGGCCTTGATGATCAGGAGAATTGAAGTTGGCTGCCACCAAAGGTGCTAGCATCACATAAGATATCACAGAGATGTTCCTGGATCACTCGAATGTCTACCAGTTTCTCCAGTGTTCATTCATTTCATGGCCCATGCCAAGAGACATTGGATATCATGTTACTCCATAAACCTCGATCTTGCTCTCCATGAAACAGTTCCACTGTTGATCTTTTCCTATGCCATCAAACCATGCAACACCTTTTCCTTTCATCTGCCTCTATGTCTCCAGCCCTCTATTTTTCGTGTTTTTACTAAGCATTCCAATCCACTTCTTCTGCAAACAGGCCCACAAATCTGGACTGCCTTTTCTTTATTTGTTTTATAATCTTCCTCTTTTCATCTGCCTCTTCTAGTACCTCCTCATTTCATATTTTGGCTGTCCACTGTATCTTAAACGTCCTTCTAAAAAGCCACATTTCAACTGATGCTTTATGGTGTTATATCTCATTGTTAATTATTCATGATTTGCAACCATAAAGCAGCACTGGTTCGATCGATATAGCACCCAAGATCCTCTTTCTATTTGTTGAAACACTTGCAGATATCTCCATATAAAACAGAAGATAGGTTAATTCTTCCTTTATCTTGAAACAACCAATATCTGAACTTAGATGTACTAAACCCATGAGTGATGATGATAAAAGTAAGGTAAAGGTGTCCCATAGCAGTAAAGTATTACTGCCATAGCGGAGTACAGTGTAGCGCCTCTACTTTTCATGGTCACATATTTTCAAGGGAGCACGGTCCTGTACCTGGCCTTTCCTGACCAACAGTCAGATGGTCACTTTTTTCCAGCTGGGTTGACTAACGGGGAAGAGCAAACTTCAAATTCTGGTGTTCAGTGTGACAAGCATGTCCTCTGCGTCTTTGTTGATCTTCTGACTGTAAGTGTTTGTTTTATGGCATTTGGATGAGTTCAGGTAATATGAGCTGTATTATAAGTGTTCTGAGGCAGTTAATGAGAGATGATACTGTGGCAATTCAAACATTCCTATACAAAGGTTCTTAACATGTATCTTAATCAGTGAGAGAACTTTGTTCATGACTTACCACCAATGCTGAAGCCATGCATACTCAATTTGTTGTCAGGGAGGATGGAAAGAGCTGTTTGAAGTTTTACACTGACCCCAGTTACTTTGCTGAGCTTTGGGCAATAGAGATGAGTAAGCAGATACAGGAGAACAAGAAGCTGCATGAGAAGAAGAAGAAAGGCAGAGAGGTATGCAAGACACTAGGACTAAACTTAGAATTTATTTTTATACAAAAACAATTCATAGAGTAGTGCTTCACAGTTTGTTCGAATTGTAACCCCTGTTTTGTAATAGGAAAGTAACCTGCTACTTCTTTTTACACTCTTATGATAACTAAGTAATCTGCATCCATATTTTATAATAAATAATTAAGCAGCAATCATATTTTATAATAGTTAAGTAATCTGCAACTCTATTTTACAAGAGCTTATTGAAACTAAGTCTGCTGAAAACATATTGGGTGAAATTTCCTGTAAAATTAGAAGAAAAAGAAATAATCAGGTTACACCTTGAATGTAGTTAATAGTGCCTATATTTTTAGGGCCATTATTATCACCATAATATGCATGCATCATGACAGCCTTTCTTTTTATGTCAGAAAAAATCTTAAGTAGACCTTTAATCCTAAATTAAGATTCATCATTTTAAATTATGTTTTAATTAAACTCATAAATTTTACTACTTAAAAAAAAAAAACTCTATGTAACTTGGACAAAATTAATTATTGCCTTTTTTTTTCAAAACTGTGGAGAAATAAGACTTTGGAAGAACTACAGTTTAGAAAAGTAATTAAAATAATTCCAGGATTACAATCAGAACAAATGTGAAGAGACAGAGCTATCTGATAAAAAAAATGTAATTAATAAAAATGATCATACAATAACTACATACAACCTTTATATGACTCACCAGCTATAGTTTTAAAAACAAAACACGTCAGGTTGCAATGATACATCATGGATGACTGGCTTGAACATATAGGAAGGTACTTGGTTAACAAAAAACACTGCACACAGCTAACTGTAGATTTTTTACATTTTGAATTGGTAGAGTCATAATTTAGGACAAATGCAGGTTGAGCCTAGAGTTGAATGATCTCAGATTGGCCAGATTAAACCTGACCTTGTTTTTTATTTTTAAATTTGTATAGTAGACCAGCTCATTGACTACTGCTGCGCCTTCATTTCCCTGTAAAAATAAATCGGGCAAGAGACTAGAATGTTACTTTATATTGCTAGATTAGATGTTGGTGGCTTTATATGCAAGAAACTTTACAAGTCAGGGCTTAAGATTGATATTTTCACAAACAGCTGTCAGAATTTACATTTACAGAGACTCACAGAATATAGTTTACATGAAAATTAACAGTTTCAATGAGATGGCTCTCCTTACAGCAGGAGGAAGCATCCCCAATGGCAGAAGGAAGGACTTACAATCCTTCTGGACCCCAAAACTCAAAGAAATGTTGACTGTGTTCAGCCAATACAGGGAAAACATGGAAAATAATTCCACAGATGAAAATGTCATACTCCACAACAAGAAAAAGATAGCCTTCACCAGAGGAAAGGAAAAAAAAGAAGAAAAGCATAAGATAAAGTTGGCCTGAAAAAAAGCCAAACTCAACCTCGAGAAGGACACAGACAAGCTATGGAACCTAACAAAAAGCATAGATGGGAACAACATAGAAAGAACAAAGACAGTGCTAGTCTCAGACTCCAACATTGTTACTAAAAAGGCAGCAGCTGGCCAAAACCTACCAAACAGAAAGTAAAATACATATTTCACCAGAAATGGCCAAAGAAGTAAGAGTCCAAATCAAATTCCTCAGGAAATAATTGAGAACAAGAATACCAATAGAGTGCAAGACAGCAAGATTCAATCTACAGAAGTTAGATGAAGCAATACTGAACTTAAAGGAGAGAAAAGCACTAGAAGCTGACAGTATTACCAATGAATTCCTCAAACACCTGGGTCTCAGTGCCAAAAAGTTTCTCCTCAGGATCTTTAACCAAAGATAGTACTCAGGACAGGTTCCATACACAGCCTATTTTGAAACCAGGTAAGGACACAAAGGATCCCAAAAATTGCATACTTATCAGCCATTCCAGTTGTGTAGGAAAACTGGTGGAGAGGACGATCAACAGAAGGCTTATCCTGGAACTTGGGAAACCAACTCAATCTTCACCCCAACATACAGACAGAACAGAAGTTCAGAGGAGTAACCATTGACACTGTGTGGAAGGAGAGTCTGATGCTAAAGATCCTACAAGCAGGGGTCACACAAGATGATGTTCTATTGCAAGAGAGAACAATGAGATAAGATGCAAGTGTTTTAGAACCAAATATCTACGTGAAACTTCACACCTGAACCATGAAAACAGAACAAAAATAATCCTGGATGTTTAAAAAACAAGACAGAAATAAGAGCTCTGTAACACTTATCATGCTTGAAAAATAATACCTCAGAAATATATGGATGGGTGTATTCACAGATGGATCTGCAAATGAAGCATCAAAGAAGGGAGGCAGTGACATCTATATAACCTACCAAAGTGGAAAGACAGAAACATACTCTCTTCCAGCCAGAGAAGAGTGCACACATTTCAGAACAGAGACAATAGCACTTCACACAATTATACAAGCTCAACACACATGAAGTCCTTATTTAAAAAAATGTTGTCATCCTCAGTGATGCAAGTTCAGTCTTACCAGCAATGTGAAGCCAGAAACAGGACAGACTCATTCAGGAAATAAGGAACAACATATCTTCACTGTCAGAAAAGATAGCACTAATCCTGCAGTGGATAACCAGCTCACTGTGGTATACAGGAAATAAGAAAGCAGATCAGCTCACAAAAGCAGGAGGGAGCTTTCAACAGTCCAACCAAACAACAGAGCCTCAAAGATCAAAGAAATAAAGACAAAATGGATAGAGTTATATGGAAAATATGTGCCAGATCATGACAACTTAAACAAATTCAGCAGACCAAGATATTCAGACACAGAACAGGTCATGTGGCCTCAGAGCGTACCTATGTAAGATAGGACTCATTGACTTTTCAGCATGTGACTGCAGACTAACAGCAGCACACTGAACACCCAAAAGAACACAAATATGGCCCACAGAAACAACCCTATATGACAAATTATGGGGAACTGGTGAAGATCTCAAATGCACTGTTTTGTTTGTGACAAGCACTGATCTCAACATCTAAAGGCATAGCAATAGCTAATTGCTGAAGAAGAATAGTTGATATCCAACAGATGCAATTTCTACAGTTTGCAGTTACCAACTTCAAACCAATGTTCTTGACCAATAGTCTATTACATTATAATTGTCTTTATATTTAATGTTATTTTTATTTTGTACAATTTTCTCTATTTAATTTAATCTAAACTTTGGAAAGTTATAATTAGAAACAGACTTTATGCACATATTTGAACTTGATAACATTATGTAATTCACAATTTTAGTCATATGACGTTGTCTTAATCAACAACATAATATAGTTAATTAATTTATAATTATTTGCTTAATTTATTTAAATATGCTTTTATTGTATCTAAAGTGTGTATCATGTCATGAATTTGTGAAAAGCTCATAATATCTAACAATGAATGATGGCTGGGTGGTTTAGAGATAGATGTTCATCTCTGGACAAGAAGGTTCGGGTTCAATTCCCACCACAGGCGGTGATAAAATTAAAAAAATAAAAACAATTGAATCTATAGTTCCTACATAACTTTACATTTTACCTTTCCCTGGTCTCTGGGTAGTGAGATCCAATGTCCTCTCAGATAATGGTGGAAAAACAGGAGGTCCCATTTGCAGAATCCACATGTTTAAAAATCTTTGGCAGTTTGAAATTGAAAGTAGGAGGCCAAAATGGCCCCTGCCTTGGCTAAATTAAAAGGAACAAAATGCGCTCAAAATGTTAGAACTCTTGATAATAAAAATGAAAGTACCTCTGAAGTTGGAGAATATCTGCCTGTATGGCAGGGGACATGGTTGTCAGTGAGAAAAATAGGAAAAAGTGATATTCATGTAAATTTAGTCACTCAGGCTTCACAAGAGATATGACTGTAGCGAACACAATCAGTAAACAATAACAATGACTGTTTTCACAGAGGCAGCAGACAAGAAAACCACAACAAGTGAAGAAGGCTGTAGCAGTCACCAGGGAAAAGCATAAGCGGCTACAACATGGTGCTGAGTTTGCTGATTATGAGGTCAGTAATCTTTCTCTCTCTCTCTTTTTCTCTGTCTCCCTTTCTCTGTCTCTCTCTCACTCTGTCTGTATAGAGTGGTGTTTTCTGATACAAGTTGCACTACAGTGTGAGGGCTTAATATTCTTTAAAAAAAATACCAATTTTTCTAGAATAACTTTTCACAGTATACATTAATTTTAATGTAGTAGTATTGTTACAGTGATTTTGCAATACTGATAATTATTATACATATATTGTAAATGTTAGTTTTATTTTAAATAAAATGATTTTATTACGTCTTACAATCTATTACATCTAGTGTTGATATATTTCAAAATCTTAACACTGTATGCATCTTTTCCTTTGTATAATAATTCCAGCCTTCTTTCTTTGCTTATAAACTTTTCAGCCACCAAATTTAAAAATAAGTGTCTTTCAATCTTAAGGCTTGTAACATTTCCGTTTCTATAGAAATAAGACTCAAGCCACTCTAACGATCTTGACTCTTGAGTGCACCTCCAGTAACTTTGTAATCATTCAAAATCACTTCATTTCAAAGCAGAAAATAAACACTCTGCTGAGCATGCAGTACAAGGAATAGTGAAAATAAGTTCGCTTAATTTGTACACTTCTTGCAGTCCAGAATTTAAATGATTATCTTTCATAAACTTGGTAAGTTAAAAAAAACAAAACAGGAAACCCTTGAAATTCAGGACTTGCATAAATTACAATTAGTTCACTTTTAAGACGGATGTGATCAAATGTGGTGGTGTTCATCAGGATATATTTACTTGTAGTTGTCCAGATTTATTTGTCAGAAGATCTTCCAATATACAATTGTGTTCTTCCATACTTCTATCAAATGGAAGAAATTTAACATAAACTTGTTTTTAAAAAAAATCACAACACTATATCCTATATATACACTAATCTAGCAGCCACATAATAAGTAATAGTAACAGGCTAGTACATGAATGCTTCTTTTCAAGAGCTCTGTGCTATCCTATCCTGTGCTATTGTGAGTTATCATCACTGCCCTCAGAACATGTCCATAGGTGCTCAGGTTCCCTCCTCAGCATTTCCGGCAGTGTCCAGCAACTGACAACCCAAACTCTGTGTTGTATTATAAGTCCTCCTATGCGTTCACTAACCCTCACATTTCTGGATGTATCCATCTTTATTTCTATTGCTTTCATCCAAAGGAATGATGTGGACTCATGGTTGTTGAAGTCCTGTGCCCTTCCCGCATATCGAAGGACATTAACAACGTCCACCTGATCCATTAGTTGGCCATCTTCAACAACAGCACAGCTAGCCAGCTCTTTCATTTCCCCGTACTCTTGCATTTTCATGGACATAAACAAAAGGGGCTGTGTATCATTGACTTCTGTAATGACTCGACCCACTTCCTGCATACAGAGCTCACCTCCACTTTTCTTATGCTCATAAAATCACCTACTATACAAGTAGATGAACTCCAGCTAGATGAATTCCCTGATCATAGTCATTACCTCCATCATCTTACTCCTCATGGATAGATTCTTAGGGTTTTTTTTGTGTGTAATTCATTATGCATTTGTCTTGCCATTGTAAAAAATTGTAAGTAGAATATTTCTGTGATGTTTGCTTAATTCATTTTTGTTTGCTCTAGGATAACACTGCGATTAGAAGGAAAATAGCTGAAAGTCAGGAAGAAGCCAATCGGCAGCGGCAGCAACATGAACAAGCATTAGCTGAACAGCAACAGCTTCAGTATGAACAGCAGTTACGAGAGGCTCGGCTAAAGGCACAACAAGAACAGTATCATTACCATGACAACCAAATGCCCCATGAACCAACACACACTTACATACCAGGCAATTACCCCAAGGGTAGTGGGATGGGACCTGATAATGCTCATGGTAGTCATCTTCCACCCGCTCAGCCATTCTATGATCAGGTAATTGCCCACTGTTATGCATTTTCATTATTTTGCCAGGATCAAAATTTCTTCAATTAAAGAAATATGAGCTGATAAATTCTATAAACTTTATGATTTACGAAATGACAAAGAATATGAAACAACATAATTTTGAGAACCGCTAAAATGTTGCAGTTGCATAACTTTCATAAGCAGGCTGATAATAACTGAAAGCTTTTTTTTGTCTTTAATAATACATTATTATTACTAAATATAATCAAACAGGATAACATTAATGCTGGACTAAATTAAGAAACAACAGATAAAATTGTTTGGACACTTAGAAGCAATGGGAAACACAGAGAAGTAGACCTAGAAGACTGGATTTATGAAATAACAGACCTTACATGAGCACCATGCAAGAGACACACTACAGAACATTGGTTCAAACACTACATTTTTCCTCAAGGCACATTACAGAACATTGACTCAAACACTATATATTTTTCATCAAGACACACTACAGGTCCTTACTAAGAAACTAGGAAACTACTAAGAAACATAATAGCAGCAGAGATGAACAGAAGAGCAAAGACCACAAATTATATCTTCCCTCAATGCTGAAAGGCAAATGAGGAAGGAAAAAAGAAAAAGAAATATTTTTTTTGCCCTTTAGTCAAATCAGTTCAATTTTGTTGCAGTGTGGTTTAAAGTGATTCTTTCTGGTTTGGATTTTATTTGTGGAGACTGTCCTAGCCCAGTCGTATTCACCTGACCACAAAATCAACATGGCTTTTGCCACCTGCATGCTGAGATAGTGCTGCAGTGCAACTGACTGTTGAGTTTAGTGGAACAGTACCAGTCCTCAGCCTTGCACCAGGGATGAGATGCATGAACTGTCTGTTTTCAACTGCAAATTTGCCACCAGGTGGACTGTGGTTGGATCGAGTGTCCCATCGAAGTGAACACCTGACTTCATTTGTTGTGATAGCGTCTATTGTTATGGCATGCTAACTAATCCTAAGTTCATGGATTTGGTGTGGGAACATGAGGATTATGTTGTCTATGTGTCAACATTTTTTACCCTGATGCATCCATTATGAGCTGTGCGTCATTTGTACAGAAAGCAACACGTTCAATATTTCACAGCTTTGTGTACGTCAAGACATGCCTTTTTTTTCATTGAACACAATGCATTCAATGGAACAGCATGAATGATCAGGATAAACACTTTGTTAGTTGCTGGAATGGGAGCTGAGTGGATATGGGAGTCAGAGTGAATGGCTTCCGAAGCAGAAGAAAAGGAAATAAAGTAACGTTTACTAATCCTGAAATGAAATTTTGATTCATTCTCCCTGTGCATACGACATTTCTTTAAATATAGCAGAACAAACATTTTATTGTTTTTGTGAGATGCTAAATTTTCTTGATGGAGCTTTTAAGAATGATACATTTACTGCAGAAAACAGAGCAAAGAGAAAAAGTATATTCCGTCTTGTGATAAATTTCGAAAGTTTTAGTAAACTTGAGTTAAAATTATATATTTCTTTGTTTTCCAGCAAAGAGGCTCTCCTGACAATATGGCCAATGGAATTATTGGCAACAGAAGAACAGTTATAACCTCCAACAGGCCAGTTGCACCTCCACCTGCTCCACCACCTGGAACTGGGTCCAGGGACAGCTTGCCACCACCCCCTTCACCTCCGCCTGTGGATAACCATATGAATATTGGATCAGCTAACATCTCCCCACATACAGCTGGTCTAATGAAAGGTGGCTCAATAAGAGATTCACCTAGTAGACACTTGCCAAGGTTTGCTTATTAGATATGAATAAGATTAAAGATAAGATTTAACATTAGTTCACTCTAAGAATTGACATAGAGTTCCACTAAGATTTAACATTGAATCTTACTAAGATATCACACAAAAACACTCTACAATGTAATATTTGATCCTACTAGAATAAACATTAGATACTAATATACTAATAAGATAGGACAAATCAAGATATAACATTAGATCCTTGAGGACAAAGCTAGGAATAATTTTTGAAAGGAATACATAAAGAAACAACAAATAAATGGTTTGGGCATTTGATAAGTCAGAAAGACCAAAACAGAACACAATAAGCCCTTAATAAACATTATGAGAACATCAGACTCAAGAGTCAACCACTAAAAATGGATTGATGGAATATTTAAAATACTAGGAAACAAAGCAGCAGAAGATCCCAAATGAGTGGCAAACAACCACAAACTATATTTCCTCTCGGCACTATAAAGCATATGAGGAAAGGGAGAAGAAAAATGAGGTCCTACTAAAACATTGTGATCCAATCTTTTTTTACCCAAGAGTCTAACAGAGTATGCTTCAAGATTGCGTGGACCATCATATATATGGGAAAGTAGGTAATAACAGATGATTAAAAGCAGACATATTTTTTATTAGTAGAATATGAGAGCATCAAAGTATTAGCTGACTGTGCTCCGGATCTCCTTTAACTCTGAAAGAACTGTGAGCTTCCACAATCAAATAGAACTGTGAGCTTTCACAATCAACCAGAACTGTGAGCTTTCACAATCAACTAGAACTGTGAGCTTTCACAATCAACTAGTACTGTGAGCTTTCACAATCAACTAACTAGAACTGTAAGCTTTCACAATCAACTAACTAGAACTGTAAGCTTTCACAATCAACTAACTAGAACTGTAAGCTTTCACGATCAACTAACTAGAACTGTGCTTTCATAATCAACTAGAACTGTGAGATTTCACAATCAACTAGAAATGGGAGATTTCACAATCAACTAGAACTGTGAGCTTTCACAATCAACTAACTAGAACTGTGAGCTTTTACAATCAACTAGAACTGTGAGCTTTCACAATCAGCTAGAACTGTGAGTTTTCACAATCAACTAGAAATGGGAGATTTCACAATCAACTAACTAGAACTGTGAGCTTTCACAATCAACTAGAACTGTGAGCTTTCACAATCAACTAGAACTGTGAGCTTTCACAATCAACTAGAACTGTGAGCTTTCACAATCAACTAACTAGAACTGTGAGCTTTCACAATCAACTAGAACTGTGAGCTTTCACAATCAATTAACTAGAACTGTGAGCTTTCACAATCAACTAACTAAAGCTGTGAGCTTTCATAATTAACTAGAACTGTGAGCTTTCATAATCAACTAGAACTGTGAGCTTTCACAATCAACTAGAACTGTGAGCTTTCACAATCAACTAGAACTGTGAGCTTTCACAATCAACTAGAACTGTGAGCTTTCATAATCAACTAGAACTGTGAGCTTTCACAATCAACTAGAACTGTGAGCTTTCACAATCAACTAGAACTGTGAGCTTTCACAATCAACTAGAACTGTGAGCTTTCACAATCTAGAACTGTTAAAAACAATCTTTCACTTGTAACTCAAAACTCCATACTTAAAGAGTGTCTGATAACTGTTGTTGTTTTGGTGGTTTTGCCTACTTCTTGGCGAGACACGAGCCATTCAACCTCAGATCTTTCAGGTTATCATCATCAAGTTGCATGTTCTTTGCAGAACATTGCATTCACCACAACCCGCCTGAAAGAATCTGTCTCTAGCCAGTTCTCCAACTTCTGCTGTTGTCATGTTCAAGGTTTCCTTGGTGTCTTGAAACCCATCACCTTATTGATCTGCCCATAATGTGTCACCCTGGAACCTTGCCTTTCATTATTGTTCTTTTCATGCTGTGTCTTTTAATGTGGCCATAATATTTTAATTTCCTCTGTAGTATGGTGTTTATAAGCCAGTTCTTTAAAATCTTTTAATATGTCTTCACTGCTCTTTTTCATTATCCAAGGAATCTTAAAGATTTTTCCGTAGCATTTTGTTTAGAATAAATCAATTTTATTCCTTACTTTCAGGTTATATTAGACGCAATTTGCAACCCAAAAATGAAAGTGAAAAGCACTTTCCGATGTAATTAACTGTAACAGTCTGACAACTTTCTTGGCATTTGCGCCTATAGTTTTTTTTTTTTTCTTCTGTTTCTGCCCATACTTGACTCATGATGATCAGTCTTAATCTATAAGTCATATATATATGTCAATCACCTTCAGATTGCTCTGCCAGCAATTGTATAGCTTTGTTCCAGCATCTGACATTCTGTCAGAAGCAGTCAATCAACCATTTCAAAGTCGCCTTTGAAGTCCATATTTTTTTTAATCAAAGCGCCATTGCGTTAGAGGCTTACTGTCATGGAATCTCACCTCACCAGGACATTGTTTCGCACATACACCTCTGAGACTCAAGTCCTGGCTGTAAATCATATTCACATCTCCAAGCGAATTTCGTTACAGGACAGATGAAATGAACTATTATTTTCCTGAAGAGGACCTTGTAAGATCCTTTGGAATCTCTAGTCTAAAGAATTGTAACTTGTTACATTTCCTGAAGCAGGGGATACACTGTTACATAAGTACAGACTATTCTATAAAAGACAACCTAGATAACCTAATGGGAAATATAGAACCTGCAGACTAGATGGACTTATCTACCATTACCCACAATTTGGTGGGTAAATGTGGAGATGAAAGATGCACCACAGAAATAAAAAGCAGAATAGCTCAGGCCAAAATAGCATTTCAGAAAATAAAAAATATCTTATGCAACAAATCTATATCAATTGAAGTGAGAAAGTGAGTTCATCGGTGCTATATAGAAACAATTCTGACCTATGGAAGCGAATCATGGACTGTAGACAAACATTATGCTGACGATACTGTACTACTAGCAGAAAATCCTAAAGATCTACAACAATTACTTAATGAAATAAACACGACAAGCAAAAAATATGGACTAGATATGAATATCAAAAAGACTAAAACTATGATCATAAACAAAGAAAATACTCAAAACCCACAAGTGGATATCAAAATTGAAGGAATAGACCTTGAGACAGTTCAGAACTACAACTACCTTGGACATACTATAACCAGTGATGGAAAATGTACAACTGAAATAAACAAAAGAATAGGAATGGCAAAAAGTAATTTTAATGTCATGAAGGACATACTAACATCAAAACAAATAACACCAGAGCTAAAACTAAGAATAGCAAAATGTTACATCTTCTCAATATTCCTATATGGTGCTGAAACATGGACATTAGACAAGAAAACAGAACAGAGAATTGAAGCCTTTGAAATGTGGATATATAGAAGAATAGGTAGAATTGGATGGAAGGAAAAGAAAACAAACGACGAAGTCTTAAAACAACTAAAAATGAAAAGAGAACTACTAAACACAATTAGAACAAGACAAATGCGATTCTTAGGCCATGTTAAAAGACACAACAGCCTACTGAAAGTGATCCTGGAGGGGAAAATACAAGGTAAAAGAGGCAGAGGCAGACCAAGATTAACATGGACGAGTAACATCAAAAGATGGACAAATCAACCGATGACAACCTGCACCATCAAAGCAAGAGATAGAGCAAAATGGCGCTCCATGGTAGCCAACCTTCGTTGCGGAGACGGCACTCGATGATGATGATGAGACAAACAAATGAAAGACGATTAGAGGCCACAGAGATGGGATTTCTTAGAAGAATGTTGAAAGTTCCCTGGAGAGCTAAAATGACCACTAAAGAAATTCTCAAAGAGGCCAACACAAAACAGAAGCTCCTAAAAAACATCAGAAAGAAACAATCAACATTTTTTAAGCACATCATGAGAAGAGGAAAGTTGAAATACTTGGTTACAACTGACAAAATAAAAGGAAAGAGAGATTGCGGGCAACAAAGAGAGAAAATACTGGATAGCTTGGTGTCATGGCATGGAAAACAGTCAACAACAGAACTGATATGATGCACTGTAGATAGAAGATTGTGAAAGGACATGATTGCCTACGCCAACCGGTATGGCACATGATGATGATGATGTTATATCTCATTTGATATTACATAAGTAAAGTTATATTTAGTGTGCACTGTTATATCTCATTTGATATTATATAAGTAAAGTTATATTTAATGTGGACTGTTATATCTCATTTGATAATATACAAGCAAAGTTATATTTGGTGTGGACTGTTATATGTCATTTGATATTATATACGTCAAGTTATATTTAATGTGGACTGTTATATCTCATTTGATAATATACAAGCAAAGTTATATTTGGTGTGGACTGTTATATGTCATTTTATATTATATACGTCAAGTTATATTTAATGTGGACTGTTATATCTCATTTGATATTATATAAGTAAAGTTATATTTAATGTGGACTGTTATATCTCATTTTTATGTTATATACAAGTCAAGTTATATTTAATGTGGACTGTTATATCTCATTTTTATGTTATATACAAGTCAAGTTATATTTAATGTGGACTGTTATATCTCATTTTTATGTTATATACAAGTCAAGTTATATTTAATGTGGACTGTTATATCTCATTTTTATGTTATATACAAGTCAAGTTATATTTAATGTGGACTGTTATATCTCATTTTTATGTTATATACAAGTCAAGTTATATTTAATGTGGACTGTTATATCTCATTTTTATGTTATATACAAGTCAAGTTATATTTAATGTGGACTGTTATATCTCATTTTTATGTTATATACAAGTCAAGTTATATTTAATGTGGACTGTTATATCTCATTTTTATGTTTCAAACTCTGAACACATGGAACTTGCTCATTTCCTCAGACAAGATACAGACCTTCCACCACCCCCTCCACCACCACCCACTGATTGTGCTCCAAGCCCTGTTATGAATGTAGTTCATGTTCCACCTCCTCCCTCACCCCCACCAGTGGACAGCACACATCACCCGCCACCTCCACCACCCCCTCCACCACCACCTCCACCGCCACCACCTCCACCCATGCAACAAGCGTTTGAGGTTAATGGGGACAATGCTTCTCTGTCCTCAAACTCTACTGGAGCTCTTGAACCTGCCAGACCGGCTGCAGTAGCTGATAGAGGTGCCCTGATGAAGGAGATAATTCAAGTGGACAGTAAGTTTTCATATTTTTTTATGAATCATTATAGTTGATGTGGTGTCATATAGATTTAGAGATCACAGGTACCAGTGTTAGTCTAAAAAGTGTTACCCTACTTGTTAGTCCCACCTCGTCTGCTGTGTTTTAACTCTCTTTAACTACAGAAGGTTTTTATTAATTTAGTGGTAGAGATTTCAGAGACAAAATTTGCTATGTCTTTAAATATTAATCTTCATGTTTATATTTATCTAACACTTAACATATTATATATGCATTTTTAGACAATTAAACAAGGAATTATATTTCACCAATACCAAGATGATACAAGACATATTAAAAAATATGGTTTGATTTACACTAATTAAATTGAGAGGGACACGCTGTCCAGCTAATTGTATTGTGCGTCGGAACATACACAAAGAGTTAAATACTCATATTCTGCGGCCACATTCTGCTCCTAAAACTGACATTTATTAAAATTGACATGGTAGCACAAAATTGCTACAACAAAGTTTAATTAGTTTGTTGTAGCATTAGCTTGTTATAACATTAGTTTATTGTGATATTAGTTTATTGTAACTATGTAGAGGACTCTGAAGGGAATTTAGATTAATGACATACTGACAGGGAGTCTGACCTGGGATACTCTGATAATGTTTAATTAGTTTTGTGTTCTTTGTTGTTCCTGGCTGGCTGAGAAGACTAGAGGTATGACACCTGTCTCTAGACAGGAAGGACCCTAGTTCAAACACACACACCCACACCCACCCCCCAGGCAGTAGTGAGTTACATTAAAAAAAATAAGAAAGTAATTAATCAGTAGTTCCTCACGATATTACCCTACCCTGATCTTCTGGGTAGTGAGATCTAATATCTAGCCCTCTCGGATAATAGCAATAAACAGGAGGTCTATGCATGCTCACGCAGTTAAAAACTATTGGCAGTTAAAATTGAAAAGAGTAGGCCATCAAATTTGGTTACAAATAACTTACAAAGTACATGTTCTCACTGTTGTCGTGAACATTAGTTCTGTGCAATAAGGGTTGTCTCAGATTGTCATATTGATCATTTTTTGCTTCTTTTACCTTTATATTCATTGCTTCTAGAGTATCTAAATTGGATAGCAGTTATCTGAAAATGATTTGGTTATTTAGAACTTATTTACTGTATAGTTTTTGTTTTAGACACAATTGAGTCACATTAAAGATTATTTATATTCTAATGGAAAATGTTAGTGTGCAACCCTTTATAGGTCACTGTGCATCCAATGAAATAGTGTAAATGATCAAGATTGAAAACTTTGTTGATTGCTTGGGGGGTGGGGGCAGATATTGAAATGTCCCACCTGCAGTGACTTCAATCTGTTATACAGACTAAAAAGAACACTGACCCTTTCAGTTTTAATCTTTAGTAAGATGGAGTTAAAACACTTTCATTCTTCTACAATAATGTACGCTATGCACAGTTGTAGGTCATTAAGACTTTAGTTAACACACTCAATTGCACCTTTTCAAAGAGATAAAACACACATGTAGTATCTTCTATTATACATTTAAAATGAGTTGGAGAAGCTGTATCTTAAAATGTCAAAACTTTTGTGGTTAAAAATGCAAAATTGCACTCCCCGAAACTCTCAGATTTGCCAATCTTTGATCTTTTTGTTACGAGCATTAACTACTAAAATATCATTCACACATTAATATTTTCTTTAGCTTCAAATTGTACTTTTTGTATGTGGTTTCATAAATTGAAACGACTTCCATAAAACATCAATTTTATAAATGTGTGGAATGTACTAGGCTCAGGACATCTTTATCCATAGATGTTGTAAAATCTCTCAGATCAGAGCTAAACTACCACTTTGAGAATAGAACAAAGAGCTGTGTATGAGTCAATATTAATATAGAGTATTTCCTTATGTGATAGACATTGTAGTGAGTGTTTCCTTATGTGATAGACATTGTTGTGAGTATTTCCTTATGTGATAGACATTGTAGTGAGTATTTCCTTATGTGATAGACATTGTTGTGAGTATTTCCTTATGTGATAGACATTGTAGTGAGTATTTCCTTATGTGATAGACATTGTTGTGAGTATTTCTTTATGTGATAGACATTGTAGTGAGTATTTCCTTATGTGATAGACATTGTTGTGAGTATTTCCTTATGTGATAGACATTGTTGTGGGTATTTCCTTATGTGATAGACATTGTTGTGGGTATTTCCTTATGTGATAGACATTGTTGTGGGTATTTCCTTATGTGATAGACATTGTTGTGGGTATTTCCTTATGTGATAGACATTGTTGTGGGTATTTCCTTATCTGATAGACATTGTTGTGGATATTTCCTTATGTGATAGACATTATTGTGGATATTTCCTTATGTGATAGACATTATTGTGGGTATTTCCTTATGTGATAGACATTGTTGTGGGTATTTCCTTGAGTGATAGACATTGTTGTGGGTATTTCCTTGAGTGATAGACATTGTTGTGGGTATTTCCTTGAGTGATAGACATTGTTGTGGGTATTTCCTTATGTGATAGACATTGTTGTGGGTATTTCTTTATGTGATAGACATTGCTGTGGGTATTTCCTTGAGTGATAGACGTTGTAGGTATTTTCTTACGTGATAGACATTGTTGTGACATGACCTTTTCTCTTCCCTTGCAGTCAACAAACGATTAAGGAAAGTTGAAGCCAGGGAACACAAGAAACAACTACCCTCAGCCCCAGGTGCGTTGGATGTGCAGGCTATTATGGACAGAGCTATTGAGATGAGGCGTAAAGTTATTGAGAATAGTGACAGCGAAGGGGAGGAGAGCGAGGAAGACGATTGGGAAGATTCAGATTAAGGCCAAGGTTGATGTTCAAGACCAAGTTATATTGTGAATTTTTTTCTTCTTTAAATATAAAGAGATTAAAGACAGTAGTAATATAATATAAGATGGTCTGGATAACCTAATAGTAGCAGGAGAAAATTGGGGACAAAAGAAGATTGAAAGGAGCAAATGAAATAAATAACAGAATGACTGGGTTAAGCAGAGTGTATATGAAATGTTGAAATGATTGGTGGTTGTTGTAACTTTTGGCTGCCATTACAACCAGATTTATGATGATATTTAGTGATAGGAAATAGGAAGCTCTCTCTCTCTCTTTCTCTCTTTCTCTCTCTATATATATATATATATAGCACATGTTTCTGCTACTTGACACTCTAAGGGGACATGCTGGCCTGGGTCGTGACGTGACTTTCAGGTGTTGACAACTTTGCTGCATTCTGCTCCTGAAAGTGCACAAACATCCTGACTGTACGGCTGGCCTATAATGGTTGAAGCTGTAACCTGCATGAAACTTCCAGATAGAATCTTCTGTCCTCGTATACTAGCAACTATCTGTCAGAACCATACACCAATTGTTATCCTCATCATGGTAATGTATGTTATCATACAATAATATGACATATATTACAAATATATCCAGCTTTATGGAAATGTAAAGTTCATTTGGCTATTTTTATGGAACAAACTCTCATACAAGGATATGAACATTCTCATTATAATAATTGTTTATGTATTGTTCAACTTGATGTTTCACAGTAAGCAGAAGGGGACCTTCAGATACATACAGTATAGCTGAAATGACATGACTAAATTAGTAGGGAATGTAAACAAACTTGCATTATTGAAGTTCATGAAAGCTTTAGTTTGTTTCTTGCCACCTTTAGAAACAAACCTGCCAACTCAATTGCACAATAGGTTAACTGGACTCATTATAAAGGACTCCTTTCTTTATTAAGATGTGAATAGAACTTTTGTTGATATATTTTTCATGAATCAATGGAGTTATAATTTGCAGTTTCAGTATGACTTGATGAATTTGATAAAATGCGTTGATTTTTAAGTCAATTGTGAATTTTTCTTGTCATTGAGTATAATATTTGTTATGTTGTGTCACAGTTGTCAACAAAGCTACAAAATCTTGCCCTTCTCTATCAGGCACAGCTGACTTCACTATGTTTTATTTGTTTTGGACCAGGTGTCTTTTCTTCATGACCTACTCAGTTGATCAGAATGAATGTTTCAGGGACCATCACATGAAAGGGGAGCAGTGGGGTATTTGTCAGCTCATAACCATTGTTCTGATACCAACTGTCCTCCATGTGCTGTTATTAACTCATATGTTGCACAACTAAGATCACACACCTAATAGTTTACAATTGAATAGCCATTTGTACCAGAACTGAAATGTATCAGAATAGACCTGTAGTTCATGGTGATTATTTAGATTTTAACCAATTGTGAAATTATTGTGTTCTATAAATAAAAGCAAGGAAATTACATTTTGGATACATAAAATGATATAATGAACTGGAGAAGACTATTATGGAGGGCATTGTACAATGTAGATGAAAGAAGACCAATAAGAAAATGAGTGGAGTGTTATAAATGAACAGGAGAAGACTAATATGGAGGACATTGTACAATGTAGATGAAAGAAGACCAATAAGAAAATGAGTGGAGTGTTATAAATGAATTGGACAAGGAGGGATGCAGCAGATGGTAGATCTGGCACAGGATAGACAAAAACTAACTTTAGAATAGTTGTTTTTGTAGCCAAGTGTCCAACAGGGACAAGCTAATTGATGATGTGTATTATTATGGCCTCTCCATCACCTGAAAGTGGCAGAACACCTATTGGTCTGTCTAGGGTACTGTAATGTCAACTGTAGCAGCTAGGAATAATGTATATTGAAGCTAACATTCTTCTGTGATGTCAACTGTAGCAGCTAGGAATAATGTATATTGAAGCTAACATTCTTCTGTGATGTCAACTGTAGCAGCTAGGAATAATGTGTATTGAAACTAACATTCTTCTGTGATGTCAACTGTAGCAGCTAGGAATAATGTGTATTGAAACTAACATTCTTCTGTGATGTCAACTGTAGCAGCTAGGAATAATGTGTATTGAAACTAACATTTTTCTGTGATGTCAACTGTAGCAGCTAGGAATAATGTGTATTGAAACTAACATTCTTTTGTGATGTCAACTGTAGCAGCTAGGAATAATGTATTGAAGCTAACATTCTTTTGTGATGTCAACTGTAGCAACTAGGAATAATGTGTATTGAAACTAACATTCTTCTGTGAAGTCAACAATAGCAGCTAGGAATAATGTGTATTGAAACTAACATTCTTTTGTGATATCAACTGTAGCAGCTAGGAATAATGTGTATTGAAACTAACATTCTTCTGTGATGTCAACTGTAGCAGCTAGGAATAATGTGTATTGAAACTAACATTTTTCTGTGATGTCAACTGTAGCAGCTAGGAATAATGTGTATTGAAACTAACATTCTTTTGTGATGTCAACTGTAGCAGCTAGGAATAATGTGTATTGAAACTAACATTCTTCTGTGATGTCAACTGTAGCAGCTAGGAATAATGTGTATTGAAGCTAACATTCTTCTGTGATGTCAACTGTAGCAGCTAGGAATAATGTGTATTGAAACTAACATTCTTCTGTGATGTCAACTGTAGCAGCTAGGAATAATGTGTATTGAAGCTAACATTCTTCTGTGATGTCAACTGTAGCAGCTAGGAATAATGTGTATTGAAGATAACATTCTTCTGTGATGTCAACTGTAGCAGCTAGGAATAATGTGTATTGAAGATAACATTCTTCTGTGATGTCAACTGTAACAGCTAGGAATAATGTGTATTGAAACTAACATTCTTTTGTGATGTCAACTGTAGCAGCTAGGAATAATGTGTATTGAAACTAACATTCTTCAGTGATGTCAACTGTAGCAGCTAGGAATAATGTGTTTTGAAACTAACATTCTTCAGTGGCTCCATTATGTTTTAGACATACCCTGAAAGAATTCTGTTGAGTGTAATTTATGAATCCATAGAACAAGTTTATTGAGAGAGATGCCCTGGGAAATACAGGAAAATTTGTCACCTTTCCATGTTTGGTTAAATAAAATGAACTTACTGTTATCCAGTCTTTGAAGAAGACTTTTATATTGACTTCATATTTTCTTTTATTTCTAATTTTAGTTTCTGTGTTTTTTTATTTTGTTTTATGATTGGGCATAAAGAAAAACAAAAGCTAAATATTGTTGATGTAAATATGACCAATAATTTGACAGTGAGTTGATAAAGCCTGTTATTTTAATTACCATAATTACAATATTGAAGAAATGTGTGAACCATGAACTCTTGTCATTATAACACTGTTATTTTGCATTACTACCCTGTTATTTTGCATTACAAAGAGTCACAACCCATAATGATAATGAAGAATGTAATATCTATGCAGAACAAATGACATTGCTGAAAAAATACCTCATTTGCATATGCTAAAAGTTACTAACTCAAACAGACTTTACAAAATAATAAGAACAATTGGATTATATTTCATGATATTCTTATTGTACCTTGTTCTTGAAATTGTAGTAATGCTGTTGTAAGTATGTAAGTAAGGGCTCCCTCCATGCCTACTGGCATGTAAGGAATATGGTGTGTGTCCTATTTTTCAGTGATCAATGGCACAGATCTTGATATGGTTGGTATCATGCCAGACCATCCTCCTTTCCCAGAAAAAAGTCTCTGGTACCCATTTTCAGAGGCTAGGTAAATTTCCAAAGCTATGTTGATCCCCAAAAATTAGCCATATCTAAGAATTTAATCCAGACCCATTTGGTTAGTATTGAGCAAACTAGTCAACCAGCATGGCATCCATTGGTAGAAGTGGTCAAGACACCTGCTCAACAGGAGAACATTGATGATCCCATGCCTCATTTGACAACACTTAGTTTCCTATCAATTAAATTACAAGCAGTAAGAGGACCTCTTGGAATCAGTTTGTGATTGACTGCTGACCAGCCTGATTAGTTATATAAGATATGACAATAGGTGTGCTATCAACTTTGATGTAAAGAAAATTCTTTGGTTGCTGACTGGCCTGATTAGTTATATAAGATATGACAATAGGTGTGCTATCAACTTTGATGTAAAGAAAATTCTTTGGTTGCTGACTGGCCTGATTAGTTATATAAGATAGGACAATAGTTATACTATAAACTTTGATGCAAAGAAAATTCTTTGGTTGCTGACTGGCCTGATTAGTTATATAAGATATGACAATAGGTGTGCTATCAACTTTGATGTAAAGAAAATTCTTTGGTTGCTGACTGGCCTGATTAGTTATATAAGATATGACAATAGGTGTGCTATCAACTTTGATGTAAAGAAAATTCTTTGGTTGCTGACTGGCCTGATTAGTTATATAAGATAGGACAATAGTTTTACTATAACTTTGATGCAAAGAAAATTCTTCGGTTATATCTATGTTTATATGAACAGTCACAAATACATCATTTGAATGAATTTGTGAAGAACATACTGTAAATACAATATTCATTATAACAGAGCTCATTCTGATATGCATGTATAAAACAGTTACCTTTTTTAATTATTATTGAATATAATGTCATTTTGTCTATAGATGTTTATATATACCACCACACCCTTTCCCCCCTTCTCTCTCTCTCTGTCTGTATTTCTAACTCCTTTAGACATAAGGCATTGTCCAGCAGGCTGTATTTTAAATGTTTTAAAATTTATAAAAAGTGATCGATTAATATATTATATTACATTTCACCTTGCTGTAAATAAGCTAAGCTAACCAAGTTTGTTGAATTTTGTCTTTCTATATATTTATCTCTGTTTACTTAATTCTTATTTGTATCATGCTGGTCCAATACGCTCATTCTTTAGCAGTCTTAGCAGAGGCTTCATGTTATTCTTTTGTGTGTATTTAAATGCATTATCACAAGATTATATTTCATCACTCATAACCTTTGTACACCTCACCAGTAGAAGATGTTCTACATGTAAAGTTTATCTGTACATTTCTTCATATACAACTGTCTTCCAGCAGTATGCTTCTTTGACAAATATAGATCAGATCAGATAAATCATGATGTATCTAGAGCCAATACAAGCATTGGTGATCACTTAAGAACATGTTTCTAGTTTGAGACTCTCCTGCAGATAAGTTTACAAAGAGTGTGCTATGAGGTATTACTGAGCTAGCAACAATTGTTTGCTGTGATGGAAGCACAAATGTACCATTGTTCTGATCTAGATCTGGTATATTATTTTTTCTTATTTTTTGTTTTGACTGTGTAACATTTTAGTTCACTTTTTACAAATTTTAAACTTATTAGTTTATACCATGACATTTGTTACATTTTTGTTTTGTTCTTTGCAAACATTAGGGAGTGTTTCCAGCTGTGGGTTAGCAGACTTTTACTTGATGAGAGAAATGGGGGATTTGGGGGTTATTTGCTACCTTTCCTGGGTGGTATCTATGGTTCTTTCAGGATAATTAGCACAAAGAAGCCAAACTAAACCCACAAAATTGCCCCAACGAAGTCCATTTTTGGTAGTGTTTTACGTATGAAAAATGTGTTTTGAACAATTTTGCTAGAATGTTTTTTTGTTTTGTTTGTTGGTTAGTCTGATTTATTTTTTAAAATAAGAATAGATGGTACATGTGTTGATATAACAGTGCTCCCTTGATTATGTTGGTCATGCCACTTGTAGCAATTGTTAAACTGTTTCAAAACCCATCAATCATACAGGATATTTAATTTGTATTTATATTTAATTCATTAATTACCAATTTGAAAAGCAGGGCAGCAACCTGATTAATCCAATTAAGAAATGACATGTGTGCCCTGAGCAGAGGTTGGTAATTATCTGACAGTGGTGATTTATACCTATTAGTTTATGCTTAGGAGAAGGGGAGCATGAATGGACCACTCCATGTGCTAAATGCTTTAGGTGTATTTTTTTTCTGAAAATGAGAAAACCAGTGAATGTAAAGTAAAGTTTCCCTCCGCGCCTTGCTAAAGCATTTGGAGAAAATGGTGTTAGTGACTTTATTTTTCCATGACCCCGGCATATTTTTGGGTGATGTATTTGGTATCACACCAGGCCACCTTTGCTTCCCCCAAAAAATCCCTGGTTACCCATTTTTAGAGGCATGGTGAACCCCAAAAGTTTTGTTGGTCTGGAAAAAAAAAATTCCGCCACTTTTGAGAATCAAACTCGGAACCTTCTGATCAGGAAACAAGCACGCTAACCACTCAATAATCGAGTCTAGTGCATGATAGAGGGCCAAAAGAAATGTTATGATACACTAATGTTTACACTAATGTTTACATTAACATGTATATGAAATTTGATGTACTATATTATTTACTTTTTGTAATAAAACTGCCATAAAATGTATATGCAGATCTATATTTTGATCGGAAAGGTAAGTGAAAGCAAGTGAAATTATATTATGAAGTTCATAGATGGCTGATGTTTTAAACATTTAAAGAAAAAGAAGTAGAGACAGATATAATTGCATAATAAATACTCTATGGCTTGATCTTCAGAATTTGTTGAGTATAAAGTTTTTTCTTTAAAAGTGTCATTATTTATTTTGGGTGAAGTGTGGAACAGGTAGTAGCAAAATTTTTTTTATTAATTTTGTATAAGAGAGCAAAAAGGGTTACAGTGGTAGGGGATGCAGATTTTATTCAATGTAATTGCTTTATTTATACATTAAGTGTATAACTTCAGGATTGTAAAGTTGTGTGCTGACTTACAAAATCGTGTTGCTGGTTGAATTGTTAGTTCTGCTTCAATAATTGTTTCATAATTCTTAAGCAAGTTTTTAAGAAATTATCTCATTTAGAAATAATAACTTATTACTGTCATAGGTTCATATTACTGTAACAGCTTTAATTTTAACAAAAACATGATTGCTTTTATTCATCAGTTGAATTAAATATTGAGTATCATCTGATATAAGACTTGATACACATCTTCGCAGCAAGAATCAATCAGGTTATCAAAAGTGGGTCCTCATAAGTCAAACAAGCCCTTTAGGTTCCTGACACTCTAAGGGTGAGGCAATCCTACCTGGGTCATGCTGAGCCTGAAGAAAGCTGGCAAAATATCCTGGCTAAATATATTGTCCAAATAAACTACCGGTATATACAGGTTAAACAACTGTAACTGGTAATTAACTGGGGTTAAACAAGGATGTATTTTATCGCCCTTGTTATTTATATATAAATGCTGCACTGGTAATAAAGGCATCGAATGGATACAAGGAGACCATTTGGAGGACCTCGACTTTGCTGATGACATAGTTCTCATCAGCAGTCAGATAAAAACGATGCAGGAAAACACAAATGAACTATCATCAATAGCCAGCAAAATTGGGCTTGAGATCAATCATGAAAAGACTAAAGTCATGACTAGTTTAATTCCAACAGGTGACAAAATATACATGGAAAACAAACCAGTAGAAGAGATCGATCACTTTATCTATCTTGGAAGTCACATTGATCGAGAAGGGGATACGAGCAAAGAAATTAAAATCAGAATAGCTAAAGCAGCAATGTCTCTCAGAAGCCTTGAAAAGTTGTGGAAATCAAAACTTATCAGCACAAACACAAAACTTAGGCTATTCAAATCAAATGTACTATCAACCCTTACGTATGCGTGTGAAAGCTGGAAAACAACAAGAGATATAGAAACAAAGTTGAACGCATTCGAAAATAAATGTCTAAGGAAAATACTTGGTATAGCATGGAACGAATTCAAAACAAATGAGGAAATTAGAGAAATCGCCAATCAACCACTAATATCTTCAGTAATAAAGAAAAGACGATGGTCATACGTTGGACATGTGATGAGAAGAGATAATAACCGAATAGCAAAGCAAGCCCTCATATGGGAAACAACAGGTAAAAGAAAAAGAGGAAGACCCAGGGAGACACTGAGAAGAACATTGATGAGAGAGGCAAGAGCAGCAGGAGTCGGCTCCCTCAATGAGATAGAACTGCTTGCACAGAACAGAGACAGATGGCGAGATTTGATAAAATATCTTTAAAAGAAAACTGCTAGAACAAAAAATCCATATAGGAGAAGGTGTATCTTGGTCTATGCCCTATGGGCCGGTTACGGCTCGAAAGGTCAATAGATAGATATACAGGTTGAAACTGTAGCTTCCTTGTAACTTCTAACTGAATCTACAGTCCACTTATAAATACCTGTAGATGTCATTGTAATGTTTGGAACTCTAAATGATTAGGTACCCAAAGGTCACACTTGATTGCAATGTGTAATCTATCTATCTATCTATTGTCCTTTCGAGCCGAAGACGGCACATAGGGCAGAACCACAATCTCAAAAACAGAAACCTTGCGTGCCAAAATGGCACATATTGCGGAGATCGGTATGTGTAATACCCACCCACAAATTTTAATCTGATTATTATGACCGGATCTGTAAGCATTTATCTCATTCATTTTCATCACCTCCGTCTCCTTTGATATCCAAAGATTTAAGTTAGGGTAAATGTTTACTTTCTTTAAATTGGTGGCAAAGTCTCCAGTAATACAATGGTTATTTCTTGGTCTAACTGCTGGCAACTATAATACCCCTATTGTGCTCAACTGTTTCTGGTATTGTTGCTGCTGTTTGCGGGTTTTGAGTTATCCACAATCAGCAAGACACCTTTGCAGCTCTTTCAACCAGTTTTCATAGTTCATGATTCAGACCCTGCTTTCTGTCCAAGCACTTGAATTAGGTCATGTATTGATGTGGCTACTAGACCCCTTTTACACCTTCTACTGCTATATCTTTACTTGCAATCCCTGCTGTTGCAGCTCCTTGACAAGATCTCCGTATTTAACTTGAATATGTATTGTTTTTCTAACTTTGAATCAAAAGTCACAGTAAAGTCGATTATGATGAGATATGTCATCATCGTTAGTGCATTAAGTGCCCCTCATCATCTTAGATATTCACAACCAACTCCCATTTTGCTATGTCTAAAATTGATGAGTTGGTTCAACTGCTTTGGTTTGAGAATGTGTTCTGCTTTCAAAAAGTAAGATTTAATTGTGATTGATCTAATTTTACTATTCGAGCCCTATCTAATTCGGTAGCCAGCAAATTCAGTTCTTTATTATGTCATCACAAGCAGTGATTTTAACGTAGTGCTATCTAGCATGAAGAGAGAAAATCATCTATCTTCTGCGGCAGAGAGGACACAGGGTTGTCATCTATCTTCTGTGGGAGAGAGGACACTAGTAGTCATCTATATTCTGTGGGAGAGAGGACACAGGGTTGTCATCTATCTTCTGTGGCAGAGAGGACACAGGGTTGTCATCTATCTTCTGTGAGAGAGAGGACACTGGTAGTCATCTATCTTCTGTGGGAGAGAGGACACTGGTAGTCATCTATCTTCTGTGGGAGAGAGGACACTGGTTGTCATCTATCTTCTGTGGGAGAGAGGACACTGGTAGTCATCTATCTTCTGTGAGAGAGAGGACACAGGGTTGTCATCTTAGTTCTGTGAGAGAGAGGACACAGGGTTGTCATCTATCTTCTGTGGGAGAGAGGACACTGGTAGTCATCTATCTTCTGTGGGAGAGAGGACACTGGGTTGTCATCTATCTTCTGTGGGAGAGAGGACACAGGGTAGTCATCTATCTTCTGTGGGAGAGAGGACACAGGGTTGTCATCTATCTTCTGTGGGAGAGAGGACACTGGTAGTCATCTATCTTCTGTGGGAGAGAGGACACTGGTAGTCATCTATCTTCTGTGGGAGAGAGGACACTAGTAGTCATCTATCTTCTGTGGGAGAGAGGACACAGGGTTGTCATCTATCTTCTGTGGGAGAGAGGACACTGGTAGTCATCTATCTTCTGTGGGAGAGAGGACACTGGTAGTCATCTATCTTCTGTGGGAGAGAGGACACTGGGTTGTCATCTATCTTCTGTGGGAGAGAGGACACTGGGTTGTCATCTATCTTCTGTGGGAGAGAGGACACTGGTAGTCATCTATCTTCTGTGGCAGAGAGGACACTGGTAGTCATCTATCTTCTGTGGCAGAGAGGACACAGGGTTTTCATTTATCTTCTATGAGAGAGAGGACACAGGGTTGTCATCTATCTTCTGTGGGAGAGAGGACACTGGTAGTCATCTATCTTCTGTGGGAGAGAGGACACAAGGTTGTCATCTATCTTCTGTGGCAGAGAGGACACAGGGTTGTCATCTATCTTCTGTGAGAGAGAGAACACTGGTAGTCATCTATCTTCTGTGGGAGAGAGGACACAGGGTTGTCATCTATCTTCTGTGGGAGAGAGGACACTGGTAGTCATCTATCTTCTGTGGGAGAGAGGACACTGGTAGTCATCTATCTTCTGTGGGAGAAAGGACACAGGGTTGTCATCTATCTTCTGTGGGAGAGAGGACACTGGTCGTCATCTATCTTCTGTGGGAGAGAGGACACTGGTAGTCATCTATCTTCTGTGAGAGAGAGGATACACTGGTAGTCATCTATCTTCTGTGAGAGAGAGGAGACACTGGTAGTCATCTATCTTCTGTGAGAGAGAGGACACTGGTAGTCATCTATCTTCTGTAGGAGAGAGGACACTGGTAGTCATCTATCTTCTGTGGGAGAGAGGACACTGGTAGTCATCTATCTTCTGTGGGAGAGAGGACACTGGTAGTCATCTATCTTCTGTGGGAGAGAGGACACTGGTAGTCATCTATCTTCTGTGAGAGAGAAGACACAGGGTTGTCCTCTATCTTCTGTGGGAGAGAGGACACTGGTAGTCATCTATCTTCTGTGGGAGAGAGGACACTGGTAGTCATCTATCTTCTGTGGGAGAGAGGACACTGGTAGTCATCTATCTTCTGTGAGAGAGAGGACACAGGGTTGTCATATATCTTCTGTGAGAGGGAGGACACTGGTAGTCATCTATCTTCTGTGAGAGAGAGGACACTGGTAGTCATCTATCTTCTGTGAGAGAGGACACAGGGTTGTCATCTATCTTCTGTGGGAGAGAGGACACTGGTAGTCATCTATCTTCTGTGGGAGAGAGGGCACTAGTAGTCATCTATCTTCTGTGGGAGAGAGGACACTGGTAGTCATCTATCTTCTGTGGGAGAGAGGACACTGGTAGTCATCTATCTTCTGTGAGAGAGAGGACACAGGGTTGTCATCTATCTTCTGTGGGAGAGAGGACACAGGTAGTCATCTATCTTCTGTGGGAGAGAGGACACTAGTAGTCATCTATCTTCTGTGGGAGAGAGGACACTGGTAGTCATCTATCTTCTGTGGGAGAGAGGACACTGGTAGTCATCTATCTTCTGTGAGAGAGAGAAGACACTGGTAGTCATCTATCTTCTGTGAGAGAGAGGACACTGGTAGTCATCTATCTTCTGTGAGAGAGAGGAGACACTAGTAGTCATCTATCTTCTGTGAGAGAGAAGACACTGGTAGTCATCTATCTTCTGTGAGAGAGAAGACACTGGTAGTCATCTATCTTCTGTGAGAGAGAGGACACTGGTAGTCATCTATCTTCTGTGAGAGAGAGGAGACACTAGTAGTCATCTATCTTCTGTGAGAGAGAGGAGACACTAGTAGTCATCTATCTTCTGTGAGAGAGAGGACACAGGTAGTCATCTATCTTCTGTGGGAGAGAGGACACAGGTAGTCATCTATCTTCTGTGAGAGAGAGGACACTGGTAGTCATCTGACTTCCCCACTTGTACTAGCTTAGTCTGATGATAGAAGCCAGGTACCATATGTCATCTGACATATGACATAAGCATTTTTTGTATTGACCTTGTTGCATTTCCTGAGCTGCTTTTTGAACATGCTTGTTCTCCTCTACATCTCTAACCTCCCTATCAACCATGTCCCTTTGCTACTTGCTGGTAGCCCTTAACCTCCGCTGGATGTCACCATGACCAAATGTACGCCTGTTTGTTTGCATGTGGTCGGTCCATCACCGCCTTCAGTTTTAGATTCTCAGATGCCTTATGCAGCACATGATTGGTACTTTCTGGAAATAGAAACTATCAGAACTGGAAAAGAATAAACCTAATACACTCTTTGATACCTGTCATTGCTTGCTCCAAAATATTTAACTTAAAAATCTTTATTCAGCATTTTGTAAAGCTCTGTGACAAACTATACTTTTCCCAACCATAGATTTGAGATCTTTGTTAATATTCTTTCTTTCGGTTGTAATTTCTTTGACTTTGTTATTAAAAAAAAATAACAATTACACAAAGCTGAGTTATTGTGCAGTTTAACGAATAACAGGTATTAAAGAATTGTGTATGAACCTGTGCAATTCTGAAGGACTACTTCATCTATTTACTTAACAGTCTCTGTAAGTATAGTATATAAATAAAGGTTCTCTCTGTGCCTTGCTAGATGTAAGGGGGATATGGTGCTAGTGGCCATATTTTTCCATGACCTCCGCACACTTTTGGGAGATATGGTCCATATCACAAAAGGCTGCCGTTACTTTACTTCCAAGAAAATTCTCTGGTACTCATTTTTGGAGGCTGGCTGAACCCCGGAGCCTTGTCGGTCCAAAAAAAAAAAAAATCAGCCACTTCTAGTAAATGAACCCAAACCTTTCTGATCGGAAATTGAGCACACTAACCACTCAACCACAAAGCCTCCTATAAGTATAGTAGCCAGCTCAAATATCATCGTGTCACTGATGCTTGTAACTTTTTTTCCTGGGGATAAGGACTTGTTTGAAAGGTGATCATTTAATTACAATTGAATATTTTTGGTTATTTTTTCTTTTAGTCTGTGAAAATAGTAATGTGGTTTTTCTTAATTATTATTATTTTTTGTAGCAAATTGTTATAATTTATTTTATTTGTATACAAATGTACTTGTTCAGGGAAAGGATACAGCACAATTCTGGCAACAACACATTCATGGTGTTTAATTTAAAAATTACATTGTAAAAAAAAAAAAATAAACATTTATTTGCCATATGATTAGATGAGTTCTTTCACTTTGAGAAATATAACAACCCCTTAGTTATCTTTTCTTATTAATTTTACTGTTGATGAAATATTATTTTATTTGTAGTTTTTTGTTCTTACTGGCTCATTAGCATGTGATTAAAAAAATGTTTGTTTGTTTAGACTTAGTGTGATTGTTTCTTTACTGTATGGCCTCTTTGACTGTCATGTTTTTCTATCTACTCTACATAACTCATGTATTAACAAAATATTTGTTTCATGGTGAGATATAATGAGCTACAACAAAGTTATAGATTTTAATCGATGTAGTTGTATTTGTACAAGTGATTTATTTACTTGTATTATGAATGGGTGGACGACAGTCTGGATGAATCAACATTGTTGCCACTATCATTTATCAAATTTGTTTTGTTTGCTTTGTTACGTTTTTTAATTTACATAACTGTATGCAAAAATTTAGCTGTTTGCAATCGACATAGTCATCCACATATTTTTGCATCTGCTCTAAGCTGTCCCTTTTAACATTCACAAATTGTGAAAATGTTCTCGTCCTAACGAGAAAATCATGAATTTAATATAGATTTTTTTAAATTTGATATTACACATAGCTTGAAATGATGAAATAAGAGCTTGAAATGATGAAATAATAACAATTTGTAAATAATTTACTGTACACAAGCACTGAATTGTACATGGCTTGTTGCATTTAGCAATTACATTGATTGGTCAAGGCAAATGTAACATAACTGCTGTTACTGTCAGTAACTTGTCAATTTTTTACACTAAATTTATTATTTATCTCTGATCTGCATAACCAGGTGATAACCAGTTGTCTTGTATCTCTGTTTATCTCTGATCTGCATAACCAGGTGATAACCAGTTGTCTTGTATCTCTGTTTATCTCTGATCTGCATAACCAGGTGATAACCAGTTGTCTTGTATCTCTGTTTATCTCTGCATTGATTTTAAATACTGTTTGGTTCTTTCACCAACTACAGTTTAGTGTCCTGTATTAACACTTGTCATGTTTGCAAGTTGTGTGATATGTGTAATTTTCTGTTCTTTAAAATTTAAAATGTGTTTGATCATATAGTACGGGTTTTATATAATTGCTTGCAGAATGCTGCCTTTGTCGTGCCATTTTGTGTCACCTGGCAAACTGTCAAAGTCAATTGCTACAACAAAATGCTTCTATTTAAGGAACATAAACTACTTGATCAGCAGTAAATGTAGACACTAATGGATAGATCATTGGACCTCTAGACTGACAGTAAGGGCCTTTATTGCAGGTTTGTGAGAACAAATCATGAAGGTAGTACCAACAGTCTAACATATAGAGAACACAACTAAAAATTTAGACTGTGAACAAGCATATGTTACAAATAAATATTTACTCAATTTGACAACAGTCTATACATCCCTGTACTGCAATAGACAGTACAGGGTAAAAATGTACATCTGCCTGACACTACAGGACTACCCCAAGACTAACTTTTAAAATTAATTTTGGATAGGTAGATTGTATGAACACATTCAAATCTATGTCTTATACCAACTCTTTCTATTTTCTGCATGCCAAAAATGTAAATATTTCAAAATTAAAGTAGGACTTTATAGTTATTTTGTCAATATTTAAGTAGAGGTCTTTTCTTTAGCTGTAAGTGACAGTGTTGACAATCATGCTATTATGCAAATTGAATTGGGTTGCAGCATTTTCCTTAGTCTTCAGAGCCACCATGTTCTGTGGAATGGACTGAACTGCATACTTTTCTGTGATTTTTCATTTCATTTGTAACCCTTTCATGTGCAGTAAGGATGAATGTTAAACATAATTCTCTATGAGAACTATTTGCGATCTATTGTTCAGCCTACACATGCATGCATATGTGTTTTTCCTAATAATGTAACAGTTGACTTCATTTGGAGTATATTTTGTGCTGTTTGTTGTCAGATTTTCTTGCTAAATTTTCTAAGACTTTAAGGAGATGACATTTTGACAGTTTAGTTTGCATTATTGTGCTAGAGTCACAATAGCTCAGTGGTTAGTGGAATGGACTGCTAAGGAAAAGAGTTCAGTTTGATCCTGATTGACAATTCCAGCCTTAAATGAATACAGGAATTTTTTTTTACCTGGGAAAGAAAAATGGCACAGGCGTAATACAACATTACCCCAAAATTAATGTGCTATAAGTCTATAATAAATATGGGCACTAACACCATATTTCCTATTAGCCATGGGGCATGACAGGGCTCTTTACTTTTTTTTTCTTGCATCTTAGTGCATGATTCACCCGTTGCTCACTTTTATCTCCTTATTTTGAAATGATGGTAGTAAACATCTTTATGTGGGAAGTGACCTGTCACCTCGGCAAGGATAGTGACCCACAGCTGGTCAAGACCTCACTCCATCTCTTAATGGGACTTCCCGGTAATTGTCTTTGTCAAAACAGACTGGCTGTCGAAGGGAGGATGACCCTAGACCCAGCAGTAGTGGTGTCTCTTTATATAGAAAGCCATTTTTGCATTACTTCTACATTGCAGAAGCACCAACTTCCCCAGTAGAACCCGTGAAATAAAGAAAGCCATTACAACTGCCACATAACTTCTTTCCAGTACGAAGAGCCAGTGGCTTGAGGCTATGACTCATAACATTAGACCATCATCATCATTAATCTTCTCTGCTTCTTGTGTTCTGCCTATTAACATCAAGGAACTATACAGTTTGCTGTTTTGTACTTCTTTTTTTGGCCACTTCTACTGTTATGTTTTCCTGGTGCTTCAAATATTCCATCATTCCATCTATTTTGTGATTCCCCTCCCAGTTTGACAATAAAACAGTTATCGTAACAATTCTATTTGGACAGACTTCATATGTTACTTACATTTTTCATCTCTCTCTCTCTCTCTCTTTCTCTCTCTCTCTTTCTCTGTCTCTCTCTCTCTCTCTCTCTCTCTCTCTCTCTCTCTCTCTCTCTCTCTGCGATCAAGACTCAATCAGAGTAGGATTCCAGACTCCTCTGGGAAAAAAAAAAACAATTCAAAGAACTGAAATAAATTGTGACCGTTTGTACTGTTTTCTAGATATCCGCAACCAATTATTCCAGTATGTTAACAATTATTGTAAATAATGTATCACCTTGTAAAGAAGATAGTGTATAGGGAGATCTATTTCTTATTCCTTTTTATCCCAGAACTATCCACCATGCCAGAGTACACACATATATATGAAATGTTAACATATTTTAACAGTGGTATTTTATAATTCAAACAGTATATATGTAACTATGTAAAGGTTAAGGTACAATTAAAAGATATTTCACAGCATTACTGCTGTTGTGATTGGAGCAAAGGGCTTCCTTTATTGTGTCAGGGCTTATTGGCTTATAACTGATTGTTTGACTGGGGAGATCAGATGAAAGTATTATTCTTTCTTTCCAATTGTGGCTTTGTGTTAGTAAAAAACATATAATTACATACTAACTTTTGACTGGTGGCATTTTGATCATGTGTTGATGTGACAGTGTGTTAGGAAAAAAAGCATGTCATTTCTATATATAACTATTGACTGATGACATTTTGATGCTGTACTGATAGGACAGTGTGTTAGTAAAGAAAAAAAACATATAATTTACATATTAACTATTGACTGGTGACATTTTAATTATGTGTCGATGGGACAGTATGTTAGTAAAACAAAATCTTGCAATTTCATATAACTATTCACTGGTGACATTTTAATGCCGTGCCGTTGGGCTAAATTTTTAATTTTAAAAATGACCAATAACTGATGATTGTGAAGGGAATTGACCACCAATATAAAAAAAGGGGCATAACACTTATGTTGATTATTACTTTGGTATTCAAGCAGTCAATCTAGGGCCTACATCATACATAAGTTACCATGCTCTTCTATTTCTCTTGTCTTCCAGGATTTGTCTGGTTATGTCTAATATCCTTTATGCTGTCTGAATTATTCTGTCAGATACTCCACTCATGGTTTTTGTTCTTTCTACTTCCCATGAGTTGACTAAGTGTTCAACTTCTCATAACATGTCTGCAGAACTACTTTTCCTTATGGATAGTCTTTATGGGATTGTGCTGTTCAAATACAAATACTTCTTGCAAACTTCTAAATTGTTTACCTATCTGTTAATGAAAGCTTGGGCATCTTTCATCAGAGCCACATTTTTCTAGGTATATCTATTTATCTATTGATCTTTCGAGCCGTAGTCAGCCCATAGGGCGTACACCAAGATACTCCTTCTCTTATTTGAATTTTTGTTGTAGCAGTTTAAAATTCTTTTAAAGATATTTTATCAAATCTCCCCACTTGTCTCTGTTCTGTGCAAGCAGCTCTATCTCATTGAGGGAGCCGATTCATGTTGCTCTTGCCTCTCTCATCAATGTTCTTCTCAGTGTCTCCCTCTTTTCCTCTTACTTGTTGTTTCACACATGATGACTTGCTTTGCTATTAGGTTTTTATCTCTTCTCATCACATGTCCAACATATGATGGTATATCTACAACAATAAAAACCCAAGCTACTGGCAAGATGTCATCATCAGAAACAAATTACAGCACCTACAACAGGACACAAAAGAAATGATGATCAGTGTAGAGAAGACAAGTTGAGCCTAAGTTGGCTGAGAAGCAAACACGTAGATCACAATAGTTGCATATTCTTACAACATACAAATGATTTAGAGGGAAGACCTCTGGACAAGAAAGTCCTGAGTTCGATTCCCACCAAAAGCTGTGGGAATTTTTCCAAAATCAAATCTGTGGTTTCTTCATGGCTTTACCCTCCGCTGGTCTCTGGGTAGTCAGATCTGGTGCTTACCTTTCTTGGATAATGGCGAAGAACTGGAGGTCCTGTGCACATGTTAAAGGATCCTCAGTAGTTAAAAGTTGAAAGGAATTTGGCCTAAAATGCCCACTGTCTGGGCAAAAATTATTGAAGAAATCTACCTGTGCTGAAGACTGGTGTGTTGGGCTAATAGGGCACAAATATTATTGCTTTCCTGTAAACTAGTGACACAATGTACTCATGCCCACTTAATGGGTGAATGAAAAGAGAAGTATAGCCTTTCCTGAGGAGGGTGTTGCTCTTTTGATTGCCAGTCGAAATGTTTCTTATTGTTTAAATGTGTTGTCTGTCTCAGTGAGTGTAGTCTGTAGACTAAGTGTTTCTTATTGTTTAAATGTGTTGTCTGTCTCAGTGAGTGTAGTCTGTAATCTAGGTGTTTCTTATTGTTTAAATATGTTGTCTGTCTCAGTGAGTGTAGTCTGTAGTCTAAGTGTTTCTTATTGTTTAAATGTGTTGTCTGTCTCAGTGAGTGTAGTCTGTAGTCTAAGTGTTTCTTATTGTTTAAATGTGTTGTCTGTCTCAGTGAGTGTAGTCTGTAGTCTAAGTGTTTCTTATTGTTTAAATGTGTTGTCTGTCTCAGTGAGTGTAGTCTGTAATCTAAGTGTTTCTTTATTGTTTAAATGTATTGTCTGTCTCAGTGAGTGTAGTCTGTAGTCTAAGTGTTTCTTATTGTTTAAATGTGTTGTCTGTCTCAGTGAGTGTAGTATGTAATCTTAGTGTTTCTTATTGTTTAAATGTGATGTCTGTCTCAGTGAGTGTAGTATGTAATCTTAGTGTTTCTTATTGTTTAAATGTGATGTCTGTCTCAGTGAGTGTAGTATGTAATCTTAGTGTTTCTTATTGTTTAAATGTGTTGTCTGTCTCAGTGAGTGTAGTCTAAGTATTTCTTGTTGTTTAGATGTGTGACCTATCCCAGTGAGCCTAGTCTGTAAAGATGTTATTGATGCCCATCATTTTACAGTTCATCATCTTCTCTGCTTTCCACAAACTATCCTCTCCTCCTCAAGAAGATGATGACATTTGATATGGTTACAATCATTGAATTTATTTTTTTTATTAAATTTACTAGCCAGTTTTTTTGTTCATTTTTATCACTGATTTTTTTCAATCTGGCCCGTACTCATTAATCTAATCAAATCTGATTAAACATATATTAACTACTGGATAATACCAGGGGTTGTTTTGCAATTTTGATTAAAGGGTTATAGTTTTAGGGAGAGCTGTTGGTGCTTTCAGAGCCACTGATTAGATTGAGTTTGTTTGCTTAGAGTTAATTGTGACAGAAAGGTTTTGTGATTTTGTCTTGAGGTTGTTTACATTCAAAGGAGAAATTTGTGTAATTTGTTTGAGGACTTGTATTAGTCTCTGTGTTAGTTAAATTGTGGGGTTAAAAAGTGTGGAGTGGGAGGTCAGATATTAAGATTGAAAGATGAATATGGTCAGACATTTGGTGTCAAAGGTGATGAGTGGTAAGACATTAGACATATTAGTTGAGTGAGGTCTGTCATTAAATGTAGAATTGAAGTGAAGCACAACATTCAGTTTACATATAGATCAATGCCATGTGTCAAATGTACAAGTGGAGTGAGGTAAGACATTAAGTGAACAGGTGGAGTGATGTCAGACACTAATTATACAAATGGAGTGATGTCAGACACTAATTATACAAATGGAGTAAGGCCAGATAGCACCTTTTATCATAAGTATTATACTTGTTTGTTAACACTTCCACTCATATTCGTCAACATATTTAATATTTTCTGAATAATTTTTGTTATGAGATTTGCAGCACCATTCAATGAAAACTCATATAACCAAATTTAGTCACAAGTGTCATACAGTCTTTCTTTGTGTGCCAATTTTAGGTACTAATTATTATGCCATGATGTAAGATGTTTTTCATGAAAAAAAGTATGGACTGAGTCACTTCTTGTAGGTTTGAAAGCATTGTAATGTGTCTTTACTTCGTGTGCTGTTTCTGACAAGCTGTTGGTGTATCACCTGAACTCTATTTTATTTTTGGTTATCTTTCTGTAGAGTAAATGGGATCTCACTTATTGGACATGTAGATATGCATCAAAGTGCAACAGATGTAGACAGATTTGATTTAATAAGCTCCCTGATGGGCTGTTGTCCATTTTTTTTACTTAATCATCAATAACTTTGTCATGTTTGCCTGTTTGCTAGTCCCCAAAGCCAAGACTGTTTTTTTTTTTTTAAACTGTCAAATATAATAGAAGTCTGTGTCTTCAAATTCCTAGAAGTTCTCTTGAGATCAGGTACTGGAAAGCTGCTTGCTTTCTCTGAATCTTTTAGTGTCTGGCAATTTAGTAGGCATTATGTGTTTGGCACATACACATTTGGATTAATGATTGTGGATCATGTGCCTTTCTGCAAATCAACTCCACACTCAACAGAACTTGGGATAGTGTCTATGTTTTCACTAGGATATCATGTCTTTTTTGTGTCAACTGCTGGGTACATCCAATAATTTAGATGCTGCAGGATTAAGGCTCTGAGCAGCTGAGAGACATTCAGATATCCTTCATGTCTTGTTTGTTTTTTTGTTTGTTTTGTGTATGCCAGCTTTATATCTCCAATGAAGTCCCAAGGGACTGAATTTTGCATGGAAATCATATTTTTGCCCATTTTTTTCCCTCAAACTGACACCCATGTGTTCAGGTGCCCCTTGCCATACAGGCAGGTACTCTCAGACTAAAGATGCACTCTCAATGTTTAATGTTAAGATTGTGACACTTTAAGTTCATTGATTCCATCAATTTTGCCTAAGTAGCAGTCATGTTCATCTTGCTCTTGTTCAATTTCCAAGGGTATTTTAACATGTGAAGAGTGCACATGAGATCTCCTTTTTTTGCCATTATCTGATAGGGCCAGATGTCTGATCTCACTACCTCGGGCATGGGGTAAGTAACAACAAAACTGAAAATTAGAAGAGATAATTCTCTCTCTCTGTGGCGGGATTTCAACCTGGGACCTTCTTGTCTAGAGGCTGGCGTTATACTTTTAGACCAACAGCAGTAGAGCTGAAAGCTGCCAGCGAGCATAGCTGAGGGCTTGTGCCAGGATCGGTGAAGCAGAACTATCCAAATCCTACTCCTCTCCGCAGTGCCCCTAGTAACAGACTATCTAGCCTAGTCTGGCCAAGTGATTAAGGATCGAGACGGAAGGCAACCAAGTACTCAAACATGGCATGCCAAAGATGGATGTGTTAGGCTGAAAGATGCAAATATCACAGTTTTGCTGCAAACGACAACATAGTGTATTTAAGCCCAGGTATACCTAAGAGCTATAACTATTCCTTCAGTTATCGGTGAACGAAGAAGGGGTACCTTTATACCACCCGGCGCACTCACTCTCTCTCTCTCTCTGTCTCTCTCTGTGTTTTTATTTAGGGAGTTTCCCTCATAGGAGGCCCTAAGTTGATGTTTTTACAGAGAAAGTATACAAACGTGCAGTTGAGCATAGAAAGTCACAACAAAGCTGAAAGTAGCAACTTTTACAGACACCTAGAAACCTGTGTCACATTTGTTGCTCTTTGTTTGTGGTTGATGTCATCAGTTCCAGAGGTGATGTTCACTTTCAGCTACTGGTTTGTGCCTTATTGGTATAGGTATTTATCTTTAACATATCTCACAAGAACTCTAGGGGACTGGGACTCCATGCATGTATCCATGCCGGCACTCCTGTAGTTGCAAACGTGTTTATAATCATGTCTGCTAAAAACCATAAATCATGAATTCCATTGAGTGAGACATTCCATATATTTTTACAGAATAATACAAACCAGTATAGCTATTTGGAGTTTCAGTTTTATCTGTATGAAGCTAAACACTGTTTTTATCGACGACATCAGTGACTACTTTTGACAAACCTCAAATTAGTGTCTTCCAAAGCAATTATTTGCCACAAACATGGCTACACTACAGTTGCCATATATTTATTCATTTTGTTGAGTCCCATTGATTAAGTTTCGAGTGTGTTGTTTTTTCACTGTCAAGCTTGTGTGTGGGTGTGTTAAAAAAATCGAAAGTAGCTTGTATGCTGAGTGAGCTTCTTTGTGCTTGTTTGTCTCCAGCTTATGTTCTCTCATGTGCAGGATTTCTATTGAGGATGCCATGCCCGAAATACAAGAAAAAAATCTGACTTAAGAAAGTCTTGGTTTCAGCTGAACAGAATCATACTTGGTTCATTCCTTAAAGGTAAAGGTAAAGTACGAGACTTGAACCGGTGTCTTAGCACGCGAGTTTCCACCCATATGTGCTCGGCCACCTATCCAGAAATGTTCGGAGATTTCTGTACAATGTCTCCTCAAGCATCGAAACTCAGATGCGAAGCAACATTCCTCACCTTTTCAGGGTAATACCCTGGTACCCATTTCTGCCAACGGCTGGCCTACCGTGGGTGTATTTTTTTTTTTCAACCACGAGTACAATGCACACTACTCCCAGCGGGAATCGAACACGGGTTGTCCGAACGTCGGGGTGGATTTCCCAACTCGGCTACCGCATTTGGTTATATCCTTATGATAAATCTTACGAGATTGTCTTGGGTGTGTTGTGTGATTAGGGAGCCATGATAGCTCAGTGGTTAGTGAACTGGACTACAACGGACAAGAGGTCAGGTTCGATCCAGACTGCCGGCTTCTGGGTTCACCCAGCCTTAAATGGGTATCGGATTTTTATGAGAAAGTAAGGCGGCACGGGCGTAATACCGACTACATTACCCCAAAAATCATGTGTCGAAGGTCTAAAAAATATTATGGTCACTAACATCATATTCCCTATACGCCACTTGACGTGACGGGGCTGTTTAATTTTTTTTTTTTTTTAATTATTTTTTTAATGTTGTGTGATTATAAAAATATAACCCATACTGACACGCTTGGAAGAAACAATATCATAGCTGAAACAGACAGCAGACTTCGTTAGAATTCAGAATCCCAGTGTGAACGAGTTGTGATCACGATAGAAAAAGAATATAATTTTGCTCTAGGTGTAGCAGACATTTAGGCAACTTAAGAGGTACAAAGTTGACAGCAGAATTATTGATAAACAACTGTAGAAAGTTGTGGAGAGACATGGTCACCTACTCCAGCAGGTACGCTATTTTGTATGATGACGATGATAAATAATTAGTTAATGTACTGAGATAAATAGAGCATCGCAGTAGATGAGTTTGACTCTAAATTGATCATATAAACTTATGATGTATTGCTACAGTCTTGATTTGTGCTTTATTTTTGTGTGAATTCTGTGTTACATCGAAATAATGAGAATGTTTTAGGTTTGGGGGCTCTGTTTTGTCAGGTTATTTGTCATTGTCTTGATCTATGGTTCTATCATTTGGACAATGATTATCACTGCAGTATGTAAATCTCATGTTTTTTGGGACACGAACAATTTGTAATTTGTTATTATGATTATTAGTTTAACATTCTTATGCATTGACATAAGCCACATGTATCTTATGTTATTTAGCATATTAATTAATACGTTGATAGACTGTGTTGAGTGACGTAATTTCTAGAGCTTTCACCAGCAGTACTTTCTTTATCTCGATATTTAGCTCTTACCTATCTTCAGCATTACTATACGAGTACTCTCAGTATTTAGCCATAGTGTACAGGTACTGTCAGTCTTCAAACATAGTTAAACTTGGTACTGTTAATCTAAAGTCACAGTGTACAGGTATTGTCAGTCTTCAATCAGTTAAACTTGGTACTGTTAATCTAAAGTCACAGTGTACAGGTACTGTCAGTCTTCAATCAGTTAAACTTGGTACTGTTAATCTAAAGTCACAGTGTACAGGTACTGTCAGTCTTCAATCAGTTATACTCGGTACTGTTAATCTAAAGTCACAGTGTACAGGTACTGTCAGTCTTCAATCAGTTATACTTGGTACTGTTAATCTAAAGTCACAGTGTACAGGTATTGTCAGTCTTCAATCAGTTAAACTTGGTACTGTTAATCTAAAGTCACAGTGTACAGGTACTGTCAGTCTTCAATCAGTTAAACTTGGTACTGTTAATCTAAAGTCACAGTGTACAGGTACTGTCAGTCTTCAATCAGTTATACTTGGTACTGTTAATCTAAAGTCACAGTGTACAGGTACTGTCAGTCTTCAATCAGTTATACTTGGTACTATTAATCTAAAGTCACAGTGTACAGGTATTGTCAGTCTTCAATCAGTTAAACTTGGTACTGTTAATCTAAAGTCACAGTGTACAGGTACTGTCAGTCTTCAATCAGTTATACTTGGTACTGTTAATCTAAAGTCACAGTGTACAGGTACTGTCAGTCTTCAATCAGTTATACTTGGTACTGTTAATCTAAAGTCATAGTATAGTACTAAGATGGATAGATGGAATAAAAGACATGCAAAGACCAAAACATTTTCTTTTTAACAGCAACCAGATACGCCAAAGAAAGACTTTCCATTTATGAAAAGAGATAATCTAACAATAAGCAAGCAAATATCTAGAGACGCCATAGTATACTGTCATCAACCTGCTTTCTCTGCTACGCTTAAAGGCATCAGCAGCTATATAAAAGAAGAAGGAAAGAAAGCGTAGGCCTACGCGAACGGTTACCTCTAACCATAGTTGACTTTGTAATATCAATACCTTGCAGTAGTGTACTGTTCTCAATATTTAGCCATAATGTACAAGTAATGTCAGTCTTCAGCAATAGTTTTGTTCTCAATATTTAGCCATAATGTACAAGTACTGTCAGTCTTCAGCAATAGTTCTGTTCTCAATATTTAGCCATAATGTACAAGTACTGTCAGTCTTCAGCAATAGTTCTGTTCTCAATATTTAGCCATAATGTACAAGTACTGTCAGTCTCCAGCCTTTTGGAACATAGGAGAATTCCTGACCAAAGTACACATGATTTATCAGTTTTTGGCCGTATTATACTGTACAAGTACTATCAGTCTCCAGCCTTAGGGAACATATGTTGAGATTTCCTGACCAAAGTACACATGATTCATCAGTTTTTAGCCGTCTTGTACTGTACAAGTACTATCAGTCACCAATTACAATGCACCAGTAATATCAGTTTGTAGTCATAGTGTAAAAGTACTGTCAATGCCACAACTACTGTTTTTACACCTTCATGCCCACAAAATACAAAACCAAAAAAAAAAAAAAAAAAAAAAAAAAAAAAATCAAGTTTAACCATACCACTTTATGCTTGTTCTTTAGTTATGTTCGACTGTAATAAACATATGTTTATCAAACATGTTATCCGAGTTGTTTGTTTACTAAACATATGTTTATCCGTTTTATCGGTGTTATTTGTTGACTTCTCTTCGCCAGTTGCCTCCCCTCTAATAACTAAATTAACAAACATACCTCATTTAGAATCAGCTTATCTCCCCTACTCTCATTTCCTAGCTAAAACAATCAGCTAATTTACATAATTATATTTGCGCAGCGAGTTAATTACGTTAAATGTTATTAATCCTTTTCCCCTGCCAGTCTGTGGAAACATAACCTCTGCTAGTAACGATAGTCGGATCTCAAACAGGATTAACACTGCATGGGTTGGAAACAGAATGGTATAGTGATGTATGTGTTAGTGGCTATCACCGAGGCTGTAATAAATGTATATAAGAGACGACGTAACTGTACAAATTTGACGTCTATCCCCCGTGTAGAGTTGAGGATGGTAGCTAAGATAATGCTATTGTTTTTTGGCTGCTTTGCATCAACATTGGGGCACCAGTTCAAGCCTATTGCATATACGTAAGTGCCTGAGTTTACCATACGAGGCTTTTCTACTGTTACATTCAGTCTCACAGAGCGATATATCTGAACGTATTTTGTGCAGCTTTCATCACAGTAAACGTAAAACAGTCTGTACTAATGTTATACTATATCACTCAAATCATAGAAACAAACTCATCAACCAGTCTGTACTAATGTTGCACTAAATCACTCAAATCATAGAAACAAAGGCATCGACAAGTCTGTACTAATGTTGCACTAAATCACTCAAATCATAGAAACAAACTCATCAACCAGCATGTACTAATGTTATACTATATCACTCAAATCATAGAAACAAACTCATCAACCAGTCTGTGCTAATGTTATACTATATCACTCAAATCATAGAAACAAACTCATCAACCAGTCTGTGCTAATGTTATACTATATCACTCAAATCATAGAAACAAACTCATCAACCAGCATGTACTAATGTTATACTATATCACTCAAATCATAGAAACAAACTCATCAACCAGCATGTACTAATGTTATACTATATCACTCAAATCATAGAAACAAACTCATCAACCAGTCTGTGCTAATGTTGCACTAAATCACTCAAATCATAGAAACAAACTCATCAACCAGCATGTACTAATGTTATACTATATCACTCAAAACATAGAAACAAACTCATCAACCAGTCTGTACTAATGTTGCACTAATTCACTCAAATCATAGAAACAAACTCATCAACCAGTCTGTACTAATGTTGCACTAAATCACTCAAATCGTAGAAACAAACTCATCAACCAGTCTGTACTAATGTTGCACTAATTCACTCAAATCATAGAAACAAACTCATCAACCAGTCTGTGCTAATGTTGCACTAAATCACTCAAATCATAGAAACAAACTCATCAACCAGCATGTACTAATGTTATACTATATCACTCAAATCATAGAAACAAACTCATCAACCAGTCTGTACTAATGTTGCACTAAATCACTCAAATCGTAGAAACAAACTCATCAACCAGTCTGTACTAATGTTGCACTAATTCACTCAAATCATAGAAACAAACTCATCAACCAGTCTGTGCTAATGTTGCACTAAATCACTCAAATCATAGAAACAAACTCATCAACCAGCATGTACTAATGTTATACTATATCACTCAAATCATAGAAACAAACTCATCAACCAGTCTGTACTAATGTTGCACTAATTCACTCAAATCATAGAAACGTGTTCGCAAGAGACGAACACGGAAAGTCATTACTTAAGTAAGAGACGAACACGGAAAGTCATTACTTAAGTAAGAGACGAACACGGAAAGTCATTACTTAAGTAAGAGACGAACACGGAAAGTCATTACTTAAGTAAGAGACGAACACGGAAAGTCATTACTTAAGTAAAAGACGAACACGGAAAGTCATTACTTAAGTAAGAGACTAACACGGAAAGTCATTACTTAAGTAAGAGACTAACACGGAAAGTCATTACTTAAGTAAGAGACGAACACGGAAATTCATTACTTAAGTAAAAGACGAACACGGAAAGTCATTACTTAAGTAAAAGACGAACACGGAAAGCCATTACTTAAGTAAGAGATGAACACGGAAAGTCTTTACCAAAAGGAGAGAGGAACTCGGAAAGTCATTACCTAAGTAAGAGACTAACACGGAAAGTCATTACTTAAGTAAGAGACGAACACGGAAAGTTTTACCAAAGTAAGAGACGAACTTCGAAAGTCATTACTTAAGTAAGAGATGAACACGGAAAGTCATTACTTAAGTAATCTTCTATAAAATTAAACACCTCACACGTTTCTACATTAAAATGAAACCATTTTACATCTTTGTTCTCTAAGATTAAAAGACTTCAAATATTAGTATATAAGTACCTTATATTAAAATAATTCAGATAGTAGTATATAGTACTGTAAGTTTAAAAGATTTAAGATGTCAGTATATAAGTATAGTATGATTGACAGATTTAAGATATTTTAGTATAAAATACTATACAATTTGTAAAAATTCAGATACCAGTATATCTTCTTCTACCTTTTTAGGTCCCAGCGGAGCATAAGTCTTCAACAAACACTTTCCAAGTCGTTCTGTTTTTTGCCATTCTTTTAAGATCAGTCCATGTCTTCCCCATCATCTTCATCTCTGCTTCTATCTGTCTTCTCCAAGAATTCCTTGGTCTTCCTCTTTGTCTTTTCCCCTGGGGATTCCAAAAAGGGCCTGTTGTGTAATACTCTCAGTTGGCTTCCGTAGTGTGTGTCCTATCCAGCGCCATCGTCTTCGCTGTATCTCTTTATCCGCTGGTGTTTGACTGGTACATTTCCATAATTCTATGTTAGTGATTTTGTCCTGCCATTTCCATCCTTTTATTCTGCGTAAGCATCCATTAATGAAAGTCTGTATCTTCGTGATTGTCAATTTTGTTGTTCTAATGTTTCACAGCCATATAATAGGACCGACTTAACATTTGAGTTGGAAATTTTTATTTTTGTATTTAACCTAATTTCTTTGGATTTCCATATGTTTCCCAGTGCAATGAAAGCTCCTCTTACTTTTGATATCCTTATTTTGGTATCATTTTCTGTTCCTCCCTCTTTATCTATATTACTGCCCAGATATATGTAAGATTGTACATCTAATAGAGGTATTTCTCCTAGTTTTATTTGGTTATTGCCAACTGTATTAATTCTCATAATGTTGGTCTTATCTCTATTAATCTTCAGTCCTAGCTGTTGTGATCTCTCATCAAGTATGCTCATTTTATCCTGCATCTGTTGATAGCTGTGTGATAGGAGAGCTATGTCATCAGCAAAGTCTAAATCATCAAGTTGTTTGGTCAGTGACCACTGGATTCCATTTCTGTTGTTATGAGCTACTTTCATAATCCAATCTATGGCCAATAGAAAGAGAAATAGAGACAGAAGGCATCCCTGCCTTACTCCTGTTCTTATTTCAAATGCTTCTGTAAGCTGTCCTTCATGCACCACACTACATTTCGTTCCTTCATACATTGTTTTTATCAGGTTAATAAACTTTATGGGGATTCCGTAATGACACAGCAACTTCCAAAGCGTTCTTCTGTCTAAACAATAAAATGCCTTTTCGTAATCTATGAATCCAATATAAAGTGGGGATTTTAGTTCTAAACTTTGTTCAACATTTTTATACGTAGAATAGTTATTTGATCAGGACATGATCTGTTCTTCCTAAAACCCGCTTGTTCATCTCTCAAATGTTTCTCTATGGCCTCTTTTAGTCTCTCCAGAATGATTCTGCTTAATATTTTTCCTGACACCGATAGTAGCATAATTCCCCTATAATTTGTGCACTCCTGTAAACTTCCTTTCTTTGGTAGTTTGTTCATATAACCTTCTTTCCAGTCCTTAGGTATTTCTTCCCTCTCCCAAATTTTATCAAATAGATTATGTAACATCTTGGTAGAGGTGTTAATGTCTGCTTTGATGGCTTCCTCAGGAATTTTATCTGGTCATATCAGTATATAAGTACAATAAAATATGATTTTATAATTTTCTTTATTCTTGATCCTTCCAGTGCCGTTGGAAGGCACATAGGGCTTCGTAGAGTCGTCCGCCAATTGTCACTATTTTGGGTGAGCATTTCGATTATAGAGAGTCTATATCTGCCAACCTTGCCTCTTTCGTTAGAGTTCTTCTCAGTGTTTCTTGAAGTCGTCTTCTTTTCCTCTAACCTGATCTTTCCCATTAGAGAGCTGGTTAGTAATTCTCTGGTTGTTTCTTATATATACATGCCCGTCATAAGTCCATCTTCTTTTCTTGATTAGTAGACAAGTTACATTGTTGCAGAGCCATTTCTCTTATTTTAGCATTAGTCTTGAATTCATTCTTTTTAATGCAAAGTATCTTTCTAAGGCATCGGTCATGTGGTGAGAATGAATGAAGAAAGACATCCCCGTTAGGCACTCATGTCAAAACCATCTGGTTTAAAAAAAATAACCGAGAAAGACCAAGGGAATCGCTATGAAGAACAATTACTAAGGAAGGCTCAGCCATTGGACTAAGAAACAAGCAAGTACTAGAAGAACTAGCAGCAAATCGTCAATCATGGAGAACTATGCCTTCCACCATATGTGCGTCTTCGGCCCGAAAGGAAAATGAAATGTATCTTTCATAGGCATTTGTCTTCAAAAGCGTTGAATTTTCCTCAATCGCCTTTGTCGTTTTACAGATTTCACTCGTGTAACTAAGGGTGGATAACACGCTTAAGTTGAAAATATATTATCATCATCATTAAGTACCGGGCCTGCTGGCGTAGGTGATCATGTCTCTCCACAACTTTCGATCACGACAGTTATTTATCATTTCTGTTGTTGACCTTCTGCCAAGCCATTCTCTTAAGCTGTCTGATATCTTTTCTCTTTGCTTCCCTCTATCTCTTCGTCCCTCAATTTTCCCAGTTGTTACAATATATTCCAGTTGTTCTCTTCTCATTACATGGCCAAAAATGATGATTGTTTCTTCCTAATATTTGAAATTAGCTCTCTTTTTGCTTTGGCCTCTTTCAGAATGTTTTCATTATTCTTCTTAGTTGTCCATGGTATTCTCAACATTCTTCTGTAAAACCACATTTCTACAGACTCCAGTGATTTTCTTGTCTGTTGTCATATTGTCCATGATTCACATCCATGTGTTAAGACTGGCTCTAAATAACATTTAAGAACTCTTTTTCTTGTTTCTATTGCCAAAAAATGGATATTGAAAATATATAACTTACTATAATATTAACATATTTAATTCACAGATAATACATGTACAACTATATCCTGCATATACATGAAGGTGCAGTTCCTTCATGGAGTCCAAACTATGGTACCATTTCCATAATGTCCTGAACTTTCAGCCAATAGCAGATCAGTTGCTCAACCATTAAACCAATGACGTGGTTACTTCTATATTCCAGGTTACTCCCACCCCCAGCTCTGGTCGGTGTCCTCGATCCCAATGACGCTCTCGTGACGTCAGAAAGACTTCACTTTGGATCGCTCTCTGGACCTGCGTCATTTGCATTCCTCAATGGTAACAACAATGATGGAGTAGTTAACAATCTTGATAGAGTAGTTGGCAATCTTGATGGAGTAGATGACAATCTTGATGGAGTAGATGACAATCTTGATGGAGTAGTTATCATCTTGATATAATTGTTGACAATCTTGATAGAGTAGATGACAATCTTGATGGAGTAGTTAACAATCTTGATAGAGTAGATGACAATCTTGATAGAGTAGTTAACAATCTTGATAGAGTAGATGGCAATCTTGATAGAGTAGTTAACAATCTTGATAGAGTAGTTAACAATCTTGATAGAGTAGATGACAATCTTGATAGAGTAGTTAACATTCTTGATAGAGTAGTTAACAATCTTGATAGAGTAGTTAACAATCTTGATAGAGTAGTTGACAATCTTGATAGAGTAGATGACAATCTTGATAGAGTAAATGACAATCTTGATGGAATAGTTAACAATCTTGATAGAGTAGATGACAATCTTAATGGAGTAGTTAACAATCTTGATAGAGTAGATGACAATCTTAATGGAGTAGTTAACAATCTTGATAAAGTAGATGACAATCGTTAGTGCAAAAAATCAATCTTAAGAGACATATTGCAGCCAAGCATGTTGTACATCAAATTTTCCTCAATTTCCTTGTTATTATCTGCTCTGATGTTTCCAAATATGTTTTTTTAAACCACAGACTTAAATGCCATCAACTCAGACTTTTCCGTTCCCATTTCCAAGACTGGGCACCCTCGTCAATCAGGCAGGCAGGTTCTGTCTTCGGAGAGAAGATTTAGTGGGAACTTCCTATCCATGTTCTGTTTGACTCGAAGTCTACCCCAGGATAATGGATGTTTATAGGACATCCTTCTCTGCTTTGAGTAGCTCCCTAGGCACGATCTATGACTGGATTAGTACGTGTCTACTCATGCATGACTGGATTAGTACGCGTCTACTCGTACATGACTGGCTTAGTACGCGTCTACTCGTACATGACTGAATTAGTACGTGTCTACTCATGCATGACTGGATTAGTACGCGTCTACTCGTACATGACTGGCTTAGTACGCGTCTACTCGTACATGACTGGATTAGTACGTGTCTACTCGTACATGACTAGATTAGTACGTGTCTACTCGTACATGAGTGGATTAGTACGTGTCTACTCGTCTAAGGACTCGGTACCGGCCAAATGTGGAGAAAGTTTACCCTTCCAGATTTTCAAGAATTCATGGAGTGGAATGAGTAACCAAGTTCAAGAAATCGAACTATTTGGATAGTACATTTTCTCTGTTTCTACTTCAGTGTCGTTCCTTTCTCTAAGTAAAACTCGTTCATTTTTCTTGTATACATCTCTCTCTCTCTCTCTCTCTCTCTCTCTCTCTCTCCTCTGCTGCAAGTGATATTCTGTTTTCCACGTGTACAGTTTACATGCACCATTTACTTCCCAACAGGTAATGTCTACACGCACCATTTACTTCTCCACAAGTAATGTCTACACGCACCATTTACTTCTCCACAGATAACGTCTACACGCACCATTTACTTCCCCACAGATAACGTCTACACGCACCATTTACTTCCCCACAAGTAATGTCTACATGCACCATTTACTTCCCCACAAGTAATGTCTACACGCACCATTTACTTCTCCACAGATAATGTCTACACGCACCATTTACTTCCCCACAGATAACGTCTACATGTACCATTTACTTCCCCACAGGTAATGTCTACACGCACCATTTACTTCTCCACAGATAATGTCTACACGCACCATTTACTTCCCCACAGATAACGTCTACATGTACCATTTACTTCTCCACAGATAATGTCTACACGCACTATTTACTTCTCCACAGATAATGTCTACACGCACCATTTACTTCTCCACAGATAATGTCTACACGCACCATTTACTTCTCCACAGATAATGTCTACACGCACCATTTACTTCCCCACAGGTAATGTCTACACGCACCATTTACTTCTCCACAGATAATGTCTACACGCACCATTTACTTCTCCACAGATAATGTCTACACGCACCATTTACTTCTCCACAGATAATGTCTACACGCACCATTTACTTCCCCACACGTAATGTCTACACGCACCATTTACTTCTCCACAGGTAATGTCTACACAGTGACCGGAAGTGGCAATGTTGTTAACATCGCCACGTGTGAACCACAAATCGTGGCCAGACTCCAACCATCGGGATGTGGTAAGTATCAGCCGCTGATTGTTTGTCTTGGTCCTGTTCCCAGCAACACTCGTGTTTTTAGAGATCGCTTTAAAGGACCTGAATTATGCCAGTCATATAAAAACAAAGTAGGCCTATAAACGTTTATTAATTAGCAATCTATGGAAGAAATAATTTTTAACTTTGATCCTGCCCCTCTTTCTTTCTCTAATTCGCTTGTCTTCCTTTTTTTCTCTAATTCGCTTTTCTTCTATATTTTCTGCTGTCATAATGACCTTCAATCGACTTTCCACTTTTCACCTGGTGATACACTTTCTACCCATGAAATATATTATATAAACATCTGTTAACATTAAGCAATGACTGGATACTGTTAAATATCCCACACATTATTTTTAGATCATCTTCGTAGCCTCGCACACAACCTTACATAATAGTTAAAGGATGGGAGATAATGCTTCCATTCTTTACTATATAAAGAGAGAAAATTACATTAGGCTACATTGTATGATCTTTATAGATTCACACAGACATTGTGAGCAACACTAGAGTACAGCATTTAGAAAATCGCGGCAGATATTTCAGAGAAATCTGGCAACTTAGAGCTTAGCTCTTGGCAGGGTCACACAAACTGGACAGGTTTTTAGTGAGGGGCCAGACACCCCCCCCCCCCCCCAAGTGTTTAATCTTCTCACAGATTCCCAAAATAATGTATCTAATCTTCTCACAGATTCCCAAAATAATGTATTTAATCTTCTCACAGATTCCCAAAATAATGTATCTAATCTTCTCACAGATTCCCAAGATAATGTATTTAATCTTCTCACAGATTCCCAAAATAATGTATTTCATCTTCTCACAGATTCCCAAAATAATGTATTTAATCTTCTCACAGATTCCCAAGATAATGTATTTAATCTTCTCACAGATTCCCCAGTTAATGTATTTAATCTTCTCACAGATTCCCAAAATAATGTATTTAATCTTCTCACAGATTCCCAAAATAATGTATTTAATCTTCTCACAGATTCCCAAAATAATGTATTTAATTTTCCCACAGATTCCCAAAATAATGTATTTAATCTTCTCACAGATTCCCAAGATAATGTATTTAATCTTCCCACAGATTCCCAAGATAATGTATTTAATCTTCCCACAGATTTTTCCTAGATAATGTATTTAATCTTCTCACAGATTCCCAAAATAATGTATTTAATCTTCTCACAGATTCCCAAGTTAATGTATTTAATATTCTCACAGATTCCCAAGATAATGTATTTAATCTTCTCACAGATTTCCAAGATAATGTATTTAATCTTCTCACAGATTTTTCCTAGATAATGTATTTCATCTTCTCACAGATTCCCAAAATAATGTATTTAATATTCTCACAGATTCCCAAGATAATGTATTTAATCTTCTCACAGATTCCCAAAATAATGTATTAAATCTTCTCACAGATTCCCAAAATAATGTATTTAATCTTCTCACAGATTCCCTTGAGACTTGTGGCTTATTAATCAGCATCAGAGCCGGGATAGATGGTCAGTTGTTGGTTCTAGATGCCTACAGGGGATTATTTGAAGTAAACCCTGTCACAGGTATACGATTTTATTGATTGTTTGTGCTTCCTTGAATCATAGAGACTAGAACAGCGGTTCTCAAACTTTCCTTTACTACGGACCCCCTATAAACACCTTTTGTTGTCGCGGACCCCAGAAATCAACTTCATCTCAAGATTTATAACTCAACGGTGCATCAACCAATTTATTGTTAAAACTTTAACATACGTAACAGTAAAATGTAGTCACTCTCCTAAGCATACAAAACTACAAAATATCGTACTATTCTTCAAGCCTTCACGGACACCCTGTGACAGCATGCGGACAGTTGAGAAACATTGGGTTAGACTACTAATAGACTCAAAATCAGGAAGAATTTACAACTTGAGGTTATATGATCACAAAAAATATGGCTCCATTGAGCTATAGCTTACGTCAGTGCTGTCTTCCAACAAGGCGCCCGCGGGTGCCGCGGCGTCCTCGACTTATTTTCCTGGCGCACATGATATACTTTTCTGTCGTTAAATTTTGCACATCCAACTTTAACATTAATTACAATTTTAAAATTGTGTAGCAAGTAAAGATATGATTTTTTCCAGGGTTAATTTTCAATCTCTTAATTTTAATTACCATAATATTACTATGAATGATACTTGTATTATTATTATTATTTTTATTATGAATAACTTGGTGCCCGATTCTTCAAGGCCGTCAGTCAGATGCGCCTCAATATATGAACACGTTGGACAGCGCTGGTTTAGGCCACGTAATTTTCTTGACACTGTCCACGCCCACTTGGTCATGACCCCCTGACGTCATCTTTCTCTTGCATTCTGAACTTGAAAGCTCGGGAAATGTAATGATGGGATGTACAGATGAACCTAGAAAGTGAGTGCTAAAGAAGAAAACAACAAATACAGGTCAATACCAGTCTAGGCTCGTTATGGAGCACGAAATATAACTAACAGTCACTTTTTGAAATCAGAAATATATTACGCATTTTTGTTGTTGTCTTACAGGTTTTGACTAGTCTTGGAGAGACACGATCCGTTCAACTTCTGACCAAGTCTTTCGGATTATATTAGGTCGCAACCGTCATCTAAAAAAGAAAGTGAAAATCACTCTGTGATATTATTGAAGTTAATTTCTATTACAGAGTTACTTGTCCATGACAATATTTATACTCGAGTCACAGCTGACCTGCGTTGCAGTGATCACGTTTAGTGCACCATCTCATGATCGCTCATTTATAGGCAGTGCTCAAACCTACTTTATCTTTTTTTTTTTTTTTATTAATCCGGAAAAGGAGGGGGTGCAGCAAACTAAGTGATCTGCAAGTCTTACAACATTTCAGTGACTACAAATTGATAGAGACCTCACTACATTTCTCTGCGCTGAGAGTTGTCGCAGTTATCGCAGTGCTAAAGTCTGTTTGTAGACAAATAATAATAAATGAATATTATTAAAGAGGGAAACTTCCGAGGTGATAATCAGCGAATCAATTCAGAGGAGGAGGTATGCTTACATCACTCGGAAAAAATGACAAATAATCAACAACAAAAAAAAAAAAACAAAGAACAATATATGGTCCTAAGCAGGATCGAACCCGTACTCCTTGGCACAGCGCCTTGCGTTCGATCCTGCTTAGGACCATATCTTGTTCTTTGGTTTTTTTTTCTGTTGTTGATTATTTGTCATTTTTTCAGAGTGCTGTAAACATACCTCTTCCTCTGAATTGATTCAAAGTCTGTTTACACTGAAGACCCAGCCTAGCTTCTCCAGTAGAACTCGGATCATCGTGAAAGCCTAGCCAGCCCCATCACCAACTTTGATCTAACAACTAACGGTTTGCGTCGACCGCGTGAGCTATCAACAAGAGTAAGGTAGCTTCAGACGCAATCTTATAATCAAATCTACGTTTGTCAAATCATTGGTCAGCTGTCACCACCACTGTCCAATTAGGAAATAACCTAGAGGTAAAGCGCGCACTCTTTAACACAATCTTCACCCCAACGTTGTGATACTAGACCTGAACTGTAGACTCAAGAACAATAAGTAAAATAGCCACTACCAAATTGTAATGTATTAGACACTTGACTTGAAACAGCCTGAGAGATACGATCAAGAACGAATAACTGAGAAGAAAAAAACTAAGAATAATTTCCGTCATTAAATACATAAAGAAACAACATATATAATGGATCGGTCACGTAGTAAGGCAGAAAGATCAAAACACAAAACAACGAGCCTTGTTAATAAACGTTACGAGAACACTAGACCCATAGGCCGATCACGAAAAAGATTGATTGATGGAATATTAGAGCCACTAGGAAACATAACGTCAGGAGAGGCCAACAGAAGAGCAAAAGACAAATTTACTTAGTAAATCTTTAGTGGACCGTGAAGCTTATTTCTGCTCTCACGTTCTTCTGACGTCCATAGCGTTGCATTGTTGTTGAAATGTGCCAGTGCGAGCATATGAAACCCTCCTCTCAGTTCTAAGCCAATAGAAACCCATTTTTAGATTTATTTGAAATTGGTGCTGGATTCATCCAATCATGAAATGGTTGAAAGTGAACGAAAAAGATAATGAAGAAGAATACGAATTAGAGAAGAAAAAACATTATTAAAAACAATGAAACATATGTATTATCCAAACTAACTGAAGTTGATACATAACAGTTTTATGTTTGCCAACATGCAGGCGCAGTGAGACTATTGTTGTCCTCGACGACTGTCGTAGACGGTCGCAGTCCCAAGTATATGAACGACATGGTTCAAAATTTTGATGGAATTATTTACATCACGGACGCTAGTGACAAATGGGATAATAGTAATGATCTGTACATTATCATTGAAGGAAGAACAACTGGCAGGTGGGCGCATTTTTCTGGCTGCATATGTTATCTCATTTTTCTGGCTGCATATGTTATCTCATTTTTCTGGCTGCATATGTTATCTCATTTTTCTGGCTGCATATGTTATCTCATTTTTCTAGCTGTATATGTTATCTCGGAATGGCTCAGGCAAAAGCAGCTTTCCAAAAAATGAGGAAAATACTATGCAATCCATTTTTGACAATAGAAACAAGAAAAAGAGTTCTTAAATGTTACGTAGAGCCAGTCTTAACATACGGATGCGAATCATGGACAATAGGACAACAGACAAGAAAATCACTGGAGTCTGTAGAAATGTGGTTTTACAGAAGAATGTTGAGAATACCATGGACAGCTAAGAAGAGTAATGAAGAGGTTCTGAGAAAGGTCAAAGCAAAAAGAGAGCTAATTTCCAATGTTAGGAAGAGACAATCATCATTTTTTGGCCATGTAATGAGAAGAGAACACCTGGAATATATTGTAACAACTGGAAAAATTGAGGGACGAAGAGATAGAGGGAAGCAAAGAGAAAAAAATAACAGACAACTTAAGAGAATGGCTTGGCAGAAGGTCAACAACAGAAATGATAAATAGCTGCCGAGATCGAAAGTTGTGGAGAGACATGATCACCTACGCCACTAGGCCCGGTACTTGATGATGATGATGATGATATGTTATCTCATTTTTCTAGCTGTATATGTTATCTCATTTTTTCTGGCTGCACATGTTATCTCATCAGCAGTCAGATAAAAACGATGCAGGAAAACACAAATGAACTATCATCAATAGCCAGCAAAATTGGGCTTGAGGTCAATCATGAAAAGACTACAGTCATGAAAAGTTTAATTCCAACAAGTGACAAAATATACATGGAAAACAAACCAGTAGAAGAGATCGATCACTTCATCTATCTTGGAAGTCACATTGATCGAGAAGGGGATACGAGCAAAGAAATTAGAATAAGAATGGCTAAAGCAGCAATGTCTTTCAGAAGCCTTGAAAAGTTGTGGAAATCAAAACTCATCAGCACAAACACAAAACTTAGGCTATTCAAATCAAATGTACTATCAACCCTTACGTATGCGTGTGAAAGCTGGAAAACAACAAGAGATATAGAAACAAAGTTGAACGCATTCGAAAATAAATGTCTAAGGAAAATACTTGGTATAGAAAGGAACGAATTCAAAACAAACGAGGAAATTAGAGAAATCGCCAATCAACCACTAATATCTTCAGTAATAAAGAAAAGACGATGGTCATACGTTGGACATGTGATGAGAAGAGATAATAATCGAATAGCAAAGCAAGCCCTCATATGGGAAACAACAGGTAAAAGAAAAAGAGGAAGACCCAGGGAGACACTGAGAAGAACATTGATGAGAGAGGCAAGAGCAGCAGGAATCGGCTCCCTCAATGAGATAGAACTGCTTGCACAGAACAGAGACAGATGGCGAGATTTGATAAAATATCTTTAAAAGAAAACTGCTAGAACAAAAAATTCATATAGGAGAAGGTGTATCTTGGTCTACGCCCTATGGGCCGGTTACGGCTCGAAAGGTCCTAACAACATGTTATCTAATTTTTCTAGCTGTATATGTTATCTTATTTTTCTGGCTGCACATGTTATCTAATTTTTCTGGCTGTATATGTTATCTAATTTTTCTAGCTGTATATGTTATCTCATTTTTCTTGCTGTATATGTTATCTAATTTTTCTAGCTGTATATGGTATCTTATTTTTCTGGCTGCACATGTTATCTCATTTTTCTGGCTGCACATGTTATCTCATTTTTCTGTTCACGCATTCTTTGATTCATTTAGTTATAAGGTAAATTTGTCAAGGCACAGAAATGCAGATAAATGTATATAAAATTATATGCCGTAAAGCTGATTATTCTGGATGATTTTTTGTTTTCATTGTTAATGGTATGGTACAGCTTTACGTCATTAACGGACAACACGAAACAGAACAATGTTGCGGTTCATTAGGCCTTCAACAGAAACAATGTTGCGGTTCATTAGGCCTTCAACAGAAACAATAAACAACATGCACACAGATACTAAGTAAATAAAACTAACACAAAAAAGCAAACTAATTCTCTCTTATTTGCTCTTATTATTAGTCAGCTCATTTTATTTACATCTGTGTATGTGTTGTTTATTTTTCCTGCTGAAGGCCTAACGAACCGCAACGTCGTTTGATTTTGTGTTGCCCATTACTCACGTGGAGCTATAACTATACCATTTTTGTTTAATTTCTCCTAGTTATGAGTTGTTGAGTAGAGAGTATTAAGAGAAAAAATCGAATTCTAGCCTTAGGGAGAAAAGTGAAATTCAACAAGTGAACAACAATCTTGCGGTTTCAAAAAAGACATTGCCGACTCGATGACCGTCTCTATACATTTGTCAATAAGTGCAAACATGAGTTGTGCATGTACTTAAGAACTTCTTTTGCACAGAGACCTAAGTATTGAAATACGACTCAAGAAAGTCATTTGACTGATACATTATACGGCATGACCTATTTCCCGCCTTCTAAGGACCATATTTCAGGGAGACAACGCTGTTCTTTTTATGAGCATGAGAGCTTTCATTATTAGGAATTCAGAAGATCTTTATACTCCTTTTATTTTCATTTGCAATATTTCTTTTGAAAGTGCAGATTTCGCTAAACTCTTTCATCATCATCATCATCAATATTCATCATCATCATCATTTTCCATACCGTTTGGCGTAGGCGATAATGTGCTTCCACAATTTCCTATCCACAGTCTTCTTCTTCTTCTACCTTTCAGCTCCCTGTGGAGCATAGGTCTTCAACAAACACTTTCCAAGCCGTTCTGTTTCTTGCCATTCTTTTAAGATCATTCCATGTCTTCCCCATCATCTTCATCTCCGCTTCTATCTGGCTTCTCAGATGAGAATAGCTTTTTTATTGTCTTTTTTTCCATGCCATGACACCAAGCTTTCCAGTTTCCTCTCTCTTTGTCGTCCACGATCTTTCTTTCCCTCTATTTTGCCAGTTGTAATCCAAGTTTCATTTACTCAAGATGTGTCCGAAATATGCTGATAGTTTCTTTCTGCTGTTTCATGTGATCTTCCTTTTTGTGTTTGCTCCTTTCGCTTTCTTATATTCTCATGTTCATTTCATCTCCGCTAAAAACGAGTGTTTATTTAGCTCCACAAAGAGCTCGCAAGAAATGAATAATAAGCGCTTTTGATTTAAATTCCAGAATTCGCGACAAAACCAAAAGTGGTTCTTTCAATCTATTGAACCAAGTCTCATTTTACATATAATCATTTCTCTATCTATATATATATATACGTATACTTTTATATTTCCACATTTCATCTATCCTCCAACATGTAATCCATCTCTCTCTCTCTCTCTCTCTCTCTCTCTCTCTCTCTCTCTCTCTCGCTCATTTAATCTTTTATCCCTCTGTCCACCTCTCCTTGACTTTCTGCCCCAATCATCCTAGATGTAGTAATATTTATCTGTGCCTCATCGTTTGTTGTTGTTCTCATTTTCTGAAGAAGGCCGCATGTAGGCCGAAACGTCATTATTCTGTTTTGCTCTTTTTATCTAAAGCTATCACCTTATAGGAGTATACGTTAGACTGCACTACTGGCTTCTTGCCATCAGTTTTACCGCAGTACGGCGTTTATTTGCCCTTACCTTCTTTCAGTCTCCGGTATTATGCATTGAAGTATATTTGTCTTCTTTAATCGTTACAGGATCTTGGCTTTGAATGCCACCTCTGGTGTTGCCATTGAGTACATTAAAGAAGCTTTTGCCTACGCCAATGGAATCGAGCTAATGCCAGACGGCAAGTCGTTGCTTGTGGCCGAGACTGGCAGAGCTAGGGTGATGAGGTGAGTGACGGGTAGACAAGAAAAAACTGTCCTTGCGACATTTTACTGAGGTCTGCCGAGGGGGACTTATAGGACCTGGGGATAATGTCGGCTGTAATAGGTTACTGAGGTCTGCCGAGGGGGACTTATAGGACCTGGGGATAATGTCGGCTGTAACAGGTTACTGAGGTCTGCCGAGGGGGACTTATAGGACATGGGGATAATGTTGGCTGTAACAGGTTACTGAGGTCTGCCGAGAAGGACTTATAGGACATGGGGATAATGTTGGCTGTAACAGGTAACTGAGGTCTGCCGAGGGGTACTTATAGGACATGGGGATAATGTCGGCTGTAACAGGTTACTGAGGTCTGCCGAGAAGGACTTATAGGACATGGGGATAATGTTGGCTGTAACAGGTTACTGAGGTCTGCCGAGAAGGACTTATAGGACATGGGGATAATGTTGGCTGTAACAGGTTACTGAGGTCTGCCGAGAGGTACTTGCAGGACCTGGGGATAATGTTGGCTGTAACAGGTTACTGAGGTCTGCCGAGAAGGACTTATAGGACATGGGGATAATGTTGGCTGTAACAGGTTACTGAGGTCTGCCGAGAAGGACTTATAGGACATGGGGATAATGTTGGCTGTAACAGGTTACTGAGGTCTGCCGAGAGGTACTTGCAGGACCTGGGGATAATGTCGGCTGTAACAAATAGATAAACCAAGTGAATTGATTATAGATATTCGCAGACATTTTTATTATGTTATTTACATTTTTGTGTTCTTTTACTTGACTATTTAGAACAATTCCACCTTAGTTATTTCTGACCTAATTAACAAAATAGACTTCAATTGCAAGTTGTAATGACAACACGTGAATGTGAAGGTCAACTCTCATGCAGAATCAGAGCTGACTGTTATTTTTTTTTATCCATTCAATAAAAAAAATCACTGCCCATGCCAAGAACAGATTTATCGAGCTGAAAGGCGTAGATATCTTGGGTTGGCAGAAGTTATTCTTTCTACCGGCTTTATTCCTGCTTCATTTAAACGGCTTTTCTCTAGGCGCTTTTTATATTACTGTACCAAAATGGACTTTGTTGTGCAAGAGCTGTCAGAAGATGGCGTCATTGTTGAAACGTTTTACGTGCACCTTTAATAGATTTTTTTGTTAAAAGTATTAAATATTAATACCGGGTGAAGAAAGTGTCACAAAGGATTATCAGATGATTTTACAAACTGACTTTACAATGTAACTTCTGTTTTCTACTGCATAGAAATTCTTTACTTTGTTATCAATTAATTCAATACAGAAGTTAAACTACTAAGGTGACCATATTTTGAAACCTTAATCGGGGACGGATTAATTTGATTTAAATTTTCCATCAATAAAATGAGATTTTTTTCCCGTTTTCTTCAAGTGAATAATACATATATTTTAAAACTAATTAAAACACATAATAATATCGGCGTACAAAACATTATCAAGAGATAAAAAAAAAAAACATTAGTGATACTCACTTAAATGTAAGGTGAAGCAGAGTTGCTATACTTTTCTCAGTTTCAGTATACAAGATTTAAAACTTGGAGCGCATTTTACTGTCACTGTTTTGCCAAATAAATAGCCAGTTCAACTTTTTAAACATTTTCTACACAACAACGGAATAATGTACATTTTTAAGTCGAAGAGACGTTTACCATATTGGCAAAATTGATAAACGTTTGTGTCCCTAATGTATTTTAACAAATCCGGGACAAAAGCTAAAAAAATCGATCAAAATCGGGACAAACTCGGGACAGTAACAAATCCGGAACAAAGGTTGAAAAAAAAAGTAAAAAATCAGGACGTCTGGTCACTCGACCGTCAAACCGTCACTGGAATATATGCCGATCTAGAACTATAGCTTGTTTCATAAGTCGTGCCCAACTTTAAAAATCAATATCTTTTAAACCGCTTTTTGTAATTTTTTCAAAATTTGCATGTATAGTTATAATGATTAGAACCCAACAGGGAATTAATTTCATTAAAAACAAACATTTGGTTATTATTATTGCTTATTTGATTTATATAAATTTATAACGACCCATTGATGTAGTCAAAACTTAGTGTTTACAGTATTTAAGTTAAAAATAGCGATTACAAATCTATACACGCTCAAATTTAAGATTTTTCACGCTTTCCGCGTGAGTTGTCTGACACAATTAGACACTTGTAGTAAAAACGAGACATTGTGTGTTCCATTTCCGTTAATTCAGCGGCGTAACGTGGAACAATAACATTTATCATGAGTCTTAAAATAAAATTCTGCAGTTTACAAAACATCGCAATAAAAATGTATGACTATTTTTGCAAAGAGGCTAAACGAGGAAGATTATTTCATTCTTTAGAAAACCCTGAGAATAGGACAAGACACATTTTGGATTTATCTAAACGGTCATTTAATCGCTGGATTCAAGCACGTGACCGTCAATGTTCCAAATATACAAAATCACAAGGAAGAGCAAAAATGTTGGATAATTTCGACAGTGAACTTATTAGAAGTGAAATTCGCAAAATGTTGGGTATGAATGAAACTGTTACAATAAGAAAATTAAAAGTATCGCTGAAAAAGGACAACAGTATTGAAATATCAAAGTCTACATTATGGAGGAATGTGAGAGCTGCAGGCTTTACATTCAGAAAGTAATCCAATGGACGAAACATAATCTGTGAGAAGCCACATATAGTAGTCATGAGAAGCAAGTACTTACGTGAAGTAAAAGAGGTGCGCAAGCAAGGTTATGATATTGTGTACTTGGATGAAACATGGATCAATGCTCACCACACTAACCAAGGGAATGGCAGTCATCAGATGGAAAGATTAAGAGATTAATACCTAGCAGCATAGGACAGCGCTTGATAATTGCTCATGCAGGTAGTCGACAACATGGACTAATACAGAATGCAGAGCTCATTTTTCTTTCGAAATCCATAGACAATCGGGATTATCACTCTGAGATGAATGGTCACATATTTAAACATTGGATTGAAAATTCTGTTCTCCCAGCACTAGATCGACCATCTTGCCTAATAATGGACAATGCAGCGTACCACAACATTGTTGCACTTGAAGATAAAGTCCCGACGTCATCCAGTACAAAAGATGCTATTAAGATATGGCTCACAAAGGAGCACATACAATTTAATAACATGTACTTAAAACCTGAATTACTATCTCTAGTAAAGCAAAAACAGAGGACAAAGATTTTTCAAATAGATAAGATTATCCAAGAGCACGGTCATATAAGTTTGAGGCTGCCACCTTACCATGCTCATTTAAATCCAATAGAACTAATCTGGGCAAAATTAAAAGGACAAGTGGCAGATGAAAATACAACATTCAAAATATGCGATGTAAAGACTCTTGCTAATCTCGCTTTATTAAATATAGACAAAGATTATTGGGCTAAATGTGAAGACCACGTCTTAAAACAGGAAGAGGAATATTGGAAAAATGATGGTTTGTGGAATGTTCAACCCCAAACAGTTATTAATCTTTTAGACTCGTCTGATTCAGAATGAAAGTATATAGCCCCCACAATGTTGGCCCTATATTACCTTAAATTATTTCAACAAACGGTCCTTTTCAGGACCACACAACTATGAAAATTGGACATACAGGTATACCTTGATATTATTATCGTCCGTCCTCGAACTGAGCAGACAATAATTCTCCTGGTGTTTTGTTTTATCCAGTTATTTCCCCATTACGGCCACGCCTTTACCTAGTGAAAATTAATCGTAGACCAGCAACTACGGTAATTTCTATTCTTTAGGGCTTCACAATTTACAATTTTGACAAACATCAAAGAAATATCGCCGCTTTAAGAAAACTGCAGCTGCAAGATATTTGTTAAATATACATTTAAAGGGTCTTTTGCATTCTAATAACATTTGGAAAATTTCAAAAGTTTTTAACAAACGGTTAGAGAGTAATAGCGTTTTGAAGTTGGGCATATGTTTTGAAACGAGCTATAAATTCTGAATTGCGATTAAACCATATCATCATCGCCACCATTACTACCATTATCACGATAAATATCTGTCCACAGGCGTAGACTATCATGTCTAATCGCGTATTTCTGTCTCCGCTGTCCATTTCCGCTCTACTGTTGATCTCTTGCTCTCTTCAATATTTTTCATTCTCTTTCTCTGCCTCTCTTTCATTCTCTCGCGCCTGTTAACATTTTTCAAATTTTTCTCCACCCTTGACTAACCAAAGCAGGTCTACTTTTTGTTCCTTGTAAACCCTTTTCTGTCATCAATTATTTTTAGATTTGCATGTACTTCTTCTTCTTCTTTTACCTTTTAGCTCCTGGTGGAGCATAGGTCTTCAACAAACACTTTCCAAGTCGTTCTGTTTTTTTGCCATTCTTTTAAGATCATTCCATGTCTTCCCCATCATCTTCATCTCTGCTTCTATCTGTCTTCTCCAAGAATTCCTTGGTCTTCCTCTTTGTCTTTTCCCCTGGGGATTCCAAAAAAGGGCCTGTTGTGTAATACTCTCAGTTGGCTTCCGTAGTGTGTGTCCTATCCATCGCCATCGTCTTCGCTGTATCTCTTTATCCACTGGTATTTGACCGGTACATTTCCATAATTCCACGTTAGTGACTTTGTCCTGCCATTTCCATCCCTTTATTCTGCGCAAGCATCCATTAATGAAAGTCTGTACTTTCGTGATTGTCAATTTTGTCATTCTCCATGTTTCACAGCCATATAATAGGACCGACTTAACATTTGAGTTGAAAATTTTTATTTTTGTATTTAGCCTAATTTCTTTGGATTTCCATATGTTTCCCAGTGCAATGAAAGCTCCTCTTGCTTTTGATATCCTTATTTTGGTATCATTTTCTGTTCCTCCCTCTTTATCTATATTACTGCCCAGATATATATAAGATTGTACGTCTAGTAGAGGTATTTCTCCTAGTTTTATATGGTTATTGCCAACTGCATTAATTCTCATAATATTGGTCTTATCTCTATTAATCTTTAGTCCTAGCTGTTGTGATCTCTCATCTAATATACTCATTTTATCCTGCATCTGTTGATGGCTGTGTGATAGGAGAGCTATGTCATCAGCAAAGTCTAAATCATCAAGTTGTTTGGTCAGTGACCACTGGATCCCATTTCTGTTGTTTTGAGTTATTTTCATAATCCAATCTATGGCCAGTAGAAAGAGAAATGGAGACAGGAGGCATCCTTGCCTTACTCCTGTTCTTATTTCAAATGCTTCTGTAAGCTGTCCTTCATGCACCACACTACATTTTGTTCCTTCATACATTGTTTTTATCAGGTTAATAAACTTTATGGGGATTCCGTAATGACTCAGCAACTTCCAAAGCATTCTTCTGTCTAAACTATCAAATGCCTTTTCGTAATCTATGAATCCAATATATAGTGGGGATTTTAGTTCTAAACTTTGTTCAACTATTATACGTAGGGTAGTTATTTGATCAGCACATGATCTGTTCTTCCTAAAACCTGCTTGTTCATCTCTCAAGTGTTTCTCTATAGCCTCTTTTAGTCTCTCCAGAATGATTCTGCCTAATATTTTTCCTGGCACTGATAGTAGCATAATTCCCCTATAATTTGTGCACTCCTGTAAACTTCCTTTCTTTGGTAGTTTGATCATATAACCTTCTCTCCAGTCTTTAGGTATTTCTTCCCTCTCCCAAATTTTATCCAATAGATCCTGTAACATCTTGGTAGAGGTGTTAATATCTGCTTTGATGGCTTCCGAAGGAATTTCATCTGGTCCTGTGGCTTTACCATCTTTTAATAATTTGATGGCTTTCATTATTTCTTCTTTGCTTGGTTTTCCGCAGTTAACGTGTAACTCTTCTTCTGCTGGTAGTATATCTGGAGGATTATTTGAGCCGGGTCTGTTCAAAAGTTCTTCAAAGTGTTCTTTCCATCTCTCCATTTGTTCCCTTATATTACTAAGCAGATTTCCTTTCTTGTCTTTGATAAAGGCGTTGATCTGTTTGTATTTTCCACCTAATTTCTTTGTGCTGTTGTACAGTTCTTTCATATTCCCTTTATTTGCTGCTTCTTCTGCCTCTTTAGCTAGTTCATCTATATATTTCCTCTTATCCCTTTTAATGCATCTTCTCACTTCTTTGTTCACCTCTGTGTAAGCTTCCTGTGTCTTGGCTTTATTACTTCTTGTTTTGCTTTTATTTATGTCTGCTTTCTTGTTCTTTCTTTCTTTAATTTTATCCAGGGTCTCTGCTGTCATCCATGCCTTATTCTGGCGTTCTTTTTCCCAGTGTTTTTTCGCATGTCTCTTTCCATATATTTTTTACCTGTTTCCAATGATCTTCTATATTTATTGTATTTTCTAGTTGTTGGAGGACTTGGTATTTGTTTGATATTGTGACTGCGAATTTATCTTTAATTCCTTGTTCTTTAAGAAACCCTACATTGAAATACTTTCTACCCTTATTCGTTGTATTATACCTTTTTAATTTAATTTTAGGTTTGGCTAACAGAAGATGATGATCAGAAGCTATATCTGCCCCTCTATATACTTTTACATCCTGTAAGGATGACTTAAACTTATTATTAATACATATGTGATCAATTTGATTTTCCGTTCTATGATCTGGTGACACCCATGTAGCTTTGTGTATTCTTTTATGTTGGAATATTGTTCCTCCTAGGCTCATTTGATTAAGGGCGCAGAAATTCACAAATATCTCTCCATTCTCGTTTATATCTCCAAGTCCATGTTTTCCCATAATCTCTTCGAAGCCTCTGTTGTCTGATCCTACCTTAGCATTTAGGTCTCCCATCAAGATTATAATATCCTTGGCTCGTCTTGCATCCATCTGCCATTGTAGCTGTTTATAAAAATCATCTTTAACTGAGTCATCTTTATCGTTGGTTGGTGCATAGCATTGTATAATGTGTAATTTTATTTTGTTTTTGGTTGTTCTAAATGTTGCTCTCACCAGTCTTGGTCCCACTGCCTCCCATTCTATTAGTGTCTTCTGTGCATTTTTTGATAGCATTATAGCTACCCCTTCGCTATGTTGTGCTCCAGGTTCCTGGTGTCCTGATGATAAAATCATCTCCCCTGTATTCAATTTTATTCTCTCTGCTCCCAGCCATCTTGTTTCACACATTCCCAGAATATCTATCTTATAGTTGGTCATTTCTGCTGCCACTTGTGCCGCTTTTCCCTGTTCGTTAAGGGTACGAACATTCCAGGTGCCAATTCTGGATGATTTCCTGGTAGACAAAGGGTGAGTCGGCAACCCGGACTCCTTATGGCTTTCTCCGGATTGCGTCATACGTCTCTTAGACAGAGAGCCCTTCTCTTTCCTGGTTGACGGATTAACTTTATCTTTCTTTGACTTGTTCATGTTTGTGAAGTTTTTTCGGCTTACTTTTTTTACAGTATGGGATAGCCAGTCCCATGCCTAACCCTCCTTTCTCGCCTCTTACGAACATGCCTGGTAGGGTACAGCGCCGCTATTCTTTACTCCCCTTTCGGGCCCCGGCAGCGCACGGGCGCGATTTGCATGTACTCAGACTCAGAAATGTAATAAATGTACATTGTCTGACTGTACGATGTTTTTTACTGAATTACTTGAATTTGAAGAGAAACTGAAAATCTGAAAAAATCTCAATCTGAAACTGTCTTGCTATTGTAGTACGCCTGTATTTTCTTGATGTTTTATTCTGGAATAAATCAAGTTTGTTGAGCTGTCCGAGGACTTCTGTGACTAGAGCAGCTGGAGACAATAGTTCTTGATACACGAGAAGATACTTTGAGGGTCTTTCTTTACCTATAGTAGCCTCCGTTAGTTAAGGTGACCATATTTTTGAAATCCCATTCCGGGACGGAATAATTTTACTTCAGTTTTCCACCAATAAAATTACATTTCTTCTTGCTGTCATTTTCAAGTGAATAATACATACATTTTAAAACATCTAATAATATAGACCTACAATACGCTATCAGGATAATCAGGAGATAAAAAAAAAAACCAGTGATACTCACTTAAATTGAAGGTGAAACAGAGATGCTGTATTTTTCAGTTGAGTGAATTTTCTGTAAAATGTCTTTCTTTGTATGCAGCATCCAAAAACTCGGCATCTGTCTTGAGGTTGAAAATATGATTTTAGAGGCAGGAACATGTAAAGAACCCTTTCAACAGCAGGCAAGAGCGCAAGCCACCTAGTTTGTGCATAACCTAAAATCATCTGGAAGTCTGTGTCGACAAACTGACAAAACTCCTTGAGACTTTCAACTCTAACTGTGTATGATTTGAAGTACAGATAAATTTTTGCAATAGTCATTTCAACATCAACAGGCAATACGTCTGCAGCTGCTCGAACAGTGTTGTGGAAAATATGGCAAGCACACCCAACACCTATCAAACTATGTCCAAGGTTTTCTTTGAGTTTTGTGAAAACATTGTTCTGTCCTTTTCTTTCAGCGCCCCAAAAATTAGAATTTGTGTTGTCTGCACATAATCCAACTACTTTCAGTTCTAAACCATTTTCAGTTAGACAGTCAATAAGAAAACTACTTACTACATCAGATGTTTCACCCGGCAATGACTTCAACTCTTAATATTTTAACTTTCAGTCCCTTATTGCGATCAAAGTATCTGACAAGCAAAGGAAAAATCTTGATTTCTTTGTGGTTGGAGGCATCTGTCAGAATGGAGATAAATGTTACGTTTTCTAGGTCACATCTCAACTCGTTTAGAGCATGGGGTGTGAACACATTCCGAATAATAGCTTCTGTTTTCGTACGTGCACAAGCAAATTTTGGTTCTAAAGTTACCTGAAGCAATTTTGATGTGCAGTCCATAGATCTAAACGTGTGATTGTGCATCACTGTATGATATGCAAAGGCACCTTCTGTAGCAGCTAACTGTTCTTCTTTGTCACCAACCTGTTCAGCTCGAAAAAAATTTGTCAACGACGAGCTTGATGCAGCAGTAGCGACGGCTCTCTTATGTTTATCACTATTTATGTGGCTCTTAATATCACCACGTCCACTATGGTTAATAGTAAACCCGGATGAACATATATTACATCTTACAGTGAAATCTGATGACGATGTAGATTTTTTTATAAAAGGGTATTCCTTTTGTAAATCTTGATTGAAACTACAATTACGCTTCGGTGCCATTTTTTGCGAAAGTGAAAGTGAAAGTTAGTAACACAACGAATATATACGAGATTTAAAACTAGGAGCGCATTCTACTGTTTTAATATTAAACAAAATTGTCTACACTGCAACGGAATAATATTTTTTTTAATTGAAGAAATGTACGCCGTATACCAAAATGGCAAAATTGGTAAACGTTTGTGTCCCAAATTATTTTAATCAAATCCGGGACAAAAGCTAAAACATGTGCCAAAATCGGGACAAAACCGGTACGGCAGCTAATCCGGGACAAAGGTTCAAAAAATGTCAAATTCCGGGACTGTCCCGGACAATCCGGGACGAATGGTCACCTTACGTTAGTTATATTTGACTATAGTAGCCTCCGTTAGTTATATTTGACTATAGTAGCCTCTGTTAGTTATATTTGACTATAGTAGCCTCCGTTAGTTATATTTGAATATAGTAGCCTCGGTTAGTTATATTTGACTATAGTAGCCTCCGTTAGTTATATTTGACTATAGTAGCCTCCGTTAGTTATATTTGACTATAGTAGCCTCTGTTAGTTATATTTGACTATAGTAGCCTCCGTTAGTTATATTTGACTATAGTAGCCTCTGTTAGTTATATTTGACTATAGTAGCCTCCGTTAGTTATATTTGACTATAGTAGCCTCCGTTAGTCATATTTGACTATAGTAGCCTCCGTTAGTTATATTTGACTATAGTAGCCTCTGTTAGTTATATTTGACTATAGTAGCCTCCGTTAGTTATATTTGACTATAGTAGCCTCCGTTAGTTATATTTGACTATAGTAGCCTCCGTTAGTTATATTTGACTATAGTAGCCTCCGTTAGTTATATTTGACTATAGTAGCTTCCGTTAGTTATATTTGACTATAGTAGCCTCGGTTAGTTATATTTCACTATAGTAGCCTCGGTTAGTTATATTTCACTATAGTAGCCTCGGTTAGTTATATTTGACTATAGTAGCTTCCGTTAGTTATATTTGACTATAGTAGCCTCGGTTAGTTATATTTGACTATAGTAGCTTCCGTTAGTTATATTTGACTATAGTAGCCTCCGTTTGTTATATTTGACTATAGTAGCTTCCGTTAATCATATTTGACTATAGTAGCCTCCGTTAGTTATATTTGACTATAGTAGCTTCCGTTAATCATATTTGACTATAGTAGCCTCCGTTAGTTATATTTCACTATAGTAGCCTCCTTTAATCATATTTGACTATATTAGCCTCCGTTAGTCATAGTTGACTATAGGAACCTCCGTTAGTCGTTTTCGACTATAGTAGCCTCCGTTAGTCATATTTGACTATAGGAGCCTTCATCGGTCAATGTTGATTACAGTAGCCTCTGTCAGTCATTGTTAATTATAGTAGCCTCTATCAGTCATTGTTAATTATAGCAGCCTCTGTCAGTCATTGTTAATTATAGTAGCCTCTATCAGTCATTGTTAATTATAGTAGCCTCTGTCAGTCATTGTTAATTATAGCAGCCTCTGTCAGTCATTGTTAATTATAGTAGCCTCTATCAGTCATTGTTAATTATAGTAGCCTCTGTCAGTCATTGTTAATTATAGCAGCCTCTGTCAGTCATTGTTAATTATAGTAGCCTCTATCAGTCATTGTTAATTATAGTAGCCTCTGTCAGTCATTGTTAATTATAGTAGCCTCTATCAGTCATTGTTAATTATAGTAGCCTCTGTCAGTCATTGTTAATTATAGTAGCCTCTATCAGTCATTGTTAATTATAGTAGCCTCTATCAGTCATTGTTAATTATAGTAGCCTCTGTCAGTCATTGTTAATTATAGCAGCCTCTGTCAGTCATTGTTAATTATAGTAGCCTCTATCAGTCATTGTTAATTATAGTAGCCTCTGTCAGTCATTGTTAATTATAGCAGCCTCTGTCAGTCATTGTTAATTATAGTAGCCTCTATCAGTCATTGTTAATTATAGTAGCCTCTGTCAGTCATTGTTAATTATAGTAGCCTCTATCAGTCATTGTTAATTATAGTAGCCTCTGTCAGTCATTGTTAATTATAGTAGCCTCTATCAGTCATTGTTAATTATAGTAGCCTCTATCAGTCATTGTTAATTATAGCAGCCTCTGTCAGTCATTGTTAATTATAGTAGCCTCTGTCAGTCATTGTTAATTATAGTAGCCTCTGTCAGTCATTGTTAATTATAGTAGCCTCTATCAGTCATTGTTAATTATAGTAGCCTCTGTCAGTCATTGTTGATTACAGTAGCCTCTGTCCAGTCATAGCTGACTGGATTTTGCAGCGTCGTAGGAAATGTTATTTTCTCTTTTCTTTCTCCTTTTATCTCTTTTTCTATGAATCTGTCTGCTTCTTGATTGGGTTGGGGCTTTGGAGTGCATTTCCAAAGATTGCGGTCTGCAGCCATTTCTTCGAATCAATTCAGAGGAAGAGGTATTGTTTACAGCACTCGGAAAAAATGACAAATAATCAACAGCAGAAAAAAATATGGACCAATGCAGGATCGAGCCCGTACTCGGTGGCACAGCGCCTTGCCGAGTGCTGTAAACAATACCTCTTCCTCTGAATTGATTCACTGATTATCGCCTCGGAAGTTTCCCTCTATAATAATATTCATTTATTATTATTTGTCTCCAGCCATTTCTTCCCAGGCTGCAAGGTTTATGTTCAGAGTTTTCTTATCACGTTTACACACGTCTATAAATCGAAGTTTTGGGCGCCCCCTAGTTTTTTTTTATCATCTGCTAGTTGTCTATAAAGTATATCTTTTGGTATCCGGCCATCTTTCATACGATGTAAGAGGCCAATGCAGCGCAACCTACGTTGTTTGAGCAGCGTGTGTTAGGACAAAGAGAGAAAATGCTGGATAGCTTGGTGTCATGGCAAGGACAACGGTCAACAACAGAACTGATACGATGTACTGTGGTTAGAAGATTGTGGAAGGACATGATCGCCTACGCCAACCGGTATGGCCACATGAAGATTGATGATATGAGTTCGAGAGGCCTGTGTAAGTGAGGACCTCCATTTTTGTCACCTAGTCCTTCCAAGAATACAGCGCCGACATCGCACATGCATCGCATTTAGCCTTCTCTCTTGCTTTGCATAAGTTGTCCATGATTTGCTGCCATACAAAAGGATACTGATGATGCAGACGTTGTAAACTGCGGCTTCTTTCTCTATATAGGGACTCACCCCAACACGCACACAATAGAAGTCCAAGTCTATTTTCATTCTAAAATAGCTGATAAAGTAAAAAAGTAAAGTACCCCCGTCACGCCAAGTGGCGTATAGGGAATATGGTGTTAGTGACCATCAATTTTACAGACACATGATTTTTGGGGTAATGTGGTCGGTATTACGCCCGTGCCGCTTTACTTTGCCAGAAAAAAATCCGGTACCCATTAAAGGCTGGGTGAACCGGAGCCGTCGGTTGGGATCGAACCCTACCTCTTGTTTCTTGTAGTCCAGTTTACTAACCACTGAGCTATCGCGGCTCCAAAAATAGCTGATACATATTATTAGACTATAATAAATTAGTAACAACTACTGTAGTATTTACTACATGTATATAAAAGTCCCTCAGCGAGACATACACAAATATCACAGGGACATGCTTATGGTCGCTAGATCGAGCTAAAGGAATCTCTCACCTCTTCATCATTCAGCCTTAGCAGGACGTTTAGTGGGCGTGCCCGCTTTGTGTTGTAGTTTGCAGTATAACTGTGATATTTGCGCCTTTCGGCCCACACATCCGACTTCAGCACGGCATTTTAGAGTACCGGGTTGTCGTCCCTCTTCGATCATTACTCGCTTGGACAGACTAGACAGGTTAGTCTTTTACTGGAGGCACCACGGAGAGGTGAAGTAGGGTCTTGATGGTTCTGGTTCACCGATCCTGTCACAAGCCATCAGCTGTGGGTCGATGGCAACTTCCAGCCTTGCCTCCAGTTTTTAAAATAGTATCAAATATCTCATTTCTTCAACAAGGTGTAGCCAGCCCCACATCTATATCATTAAATAACATACCCCTAGAATCTGTGAGAAAGTTCACTTATCTCGTTTCTATGGTCACAACCAATGTCTCCCTTGAAGAAAAATAAATTACCGAATAGGAAAGGCAGCTTCCACATTTGACAAACTTAAAAATAGAGCATGGGCCAAGACCAATTTAACACTCAGGACTAAGATTCAATTTTACATAAGTTGTGTGTTTAGTACACTTCTATTTGGATCAGAAACTTGGACTACCTATGCTGGGCAGGAGAAAAGGTTAAATAGCTTTCATGTACGTTGTCTTCGCAAGATTATGAACAACAAAGGATAACTAAATATAGTAACTAAATGAAGTAACTAAATTTAATGTCTTACAACGAGCCAAACTCCCTTCGATTTTGGCAACACTTAGGATTCGTAGACTAAGGTGGCTGGGCCATATAAGAAGAATGGCAAACAATCGTATTCCCAAACAAATATTGTATAGCTAACTTAGGGACGGAAAGAGACCAAAGACCAGTGCTGAGATATAAGGATGTTTGCGATGCTTCCTTGAGGGAATTCTCTATCAGTGAAAGGAACTGGGAAAATGTGGCTGCGGATCGTAGCACATGGAGAGCAAACATAACAACTGGCATAGCAACTTTCGAGACAGTTCTTATGTCAAATTCAGAAGACAAAAGGCGCAAGAGAAAGGAGTCAAGGCCGTGTACCGCGGGTACACCATGCTCGTTCTGTGGATGGATGTCTGTCCATGATTGACAAATTCAGTCACGAGAGATGTTCAGTAAAGCATCACCCAGTGTGATACACTAATGCTTTACCAAACTACTGACTTATCGTGATTGCTAGCTACCAACCATCTGACAAGACGCCAAAGGCCATATATATCAAATACCTCATAGGGATATATAAAGCAGAACTAGGAATAACTCATAATCATCATGTGCCATAGCGGTTGGCGATCATGTCCTTCCACAATCTTCTATCTACTGTGCATCGTATCAGTTCTGTTGTTGACTGTTTTCCATGCCATGACACCAAGCTATCCAGTATTTTCTCTCTTTGTCATCCGCAATCTCTCTTTCCTTTTATTTTTGCCAGTTGTAACCGAGTATTCCAACTTTCCTCTTCTCATGATGTGCCTGAAAAATGTTGATTGCTTTTTTCTGATGTTTTTAAGAGTTCCCTTTTTGTGTTGGCCTCTTTGAGAGTTTCCTCATTGGTCTTTTTAGCTGTCCAGGGAACTTTCAACATTCTTCTGAGAAATCCCTTCTCTGTGGCCTCTAATCGTCTTTTCAGTTATTTGTCTACTGTCCATGATTTGCTTCCATAGGTCAGAATTGGTTCTATATAGCACCGATGAACTCTCTTTCCCATTTCTATTGACATAGATTTGTTGCATAAGATATTTTTCACTTTCTGAAATGCTATGTTGGCCTGAACTATTCTGCTTTTTATTTCTGTAGTGCATCTTCCTTCCGATGTTATTATTGTGCCCAAGTATTTGACGCGTTGTACTTGTTTCTAATTTGTCCTATTTATTTTTATGTTGCATGACGGTGATGATTGTTTCTTCGATATGACCATTACTTCTGCTTTCTTACTATTCAGACTGAGACCTTTCTTGTTGCTTTCTTTTACTATTATGTCTATCATTCTCTGTCTCTGCTATTAAGACTGTGTCATCCGCATATCGCAAATTATTTATGTTGTGATCGTTGACTTCAATTCCTTTAGGAATAACTACAACAATGAAAACAGGAAATAATAAGTCAGGCGCGACAAAGTTTGTGGCCACCGAAGTCAGGCTACTAATGTAAATACCAAATCAGTTTGTTTCTTGTTAGGATCATCGTCACTTCACACCGGATGAATCCATAGGTGCCCCGATATCCCCCTTGAGAAAATCTGTAGTGCAAGTGCACAAACTCATTAACACAGTCAGGGATCCACGGTGTGGGTAGGTTTCTGTTGACAACTTTGCCCCGAGCAAAGCCCATATATATGGTCTAGTCTATTCCACTTTAACTGTCAAGGGTTCTAACGTGCGTGAGCGTACACGAGACCTCCTGATTCTTGCCGTTATCCGAGAGGGCTAGACATCGGATCTCACTACCCAAGAGATCAGGGAAGGATAACGTCATAAAGAAAACACGGAGTAATTTTTGCTATGCTTTTTTAAAAAGTTCGTTACCGCTTCTGTTGGGCCTTTAACTGGAGTCCTTCCTGTCCGAGGCTGACGTCGTACCTCTAGACGTCTCGGCTTTCTCTCTTACCCACCCACCGAAAGTGATTTCGTTAGCATATCGTGTAAGTAAAATGGCTGTTCTCTATATCCGGTGGCCATTCACTTTGGCATACTAGATTGGTAAATCTGACAAATTGGCCGGTTGTTGGCTATTGTTGGTTGTTGCAAACATGTTACTCTTTTACAGAATCAGATTGGATAGATTTACATACCCACGTGCTAGAGTCTTCGCTCAAAACTTGCCAGGTTGCCCTACGAACATTCGTCGAACAAGCAGGGGGACATACTGGGTTGGGCTGACCTTGATTCGACACAGTGGGATTAGGAATTCAATGGACACGTTTGCAGGCAATCCTGCAGCGAGACTGCAAACACTTCTAGTAAGTCTACTTTTGTTTTGTTCTGTTTCTGTTTATGTGGAATAAAGGACAGTACTGAAAAATAAAAATCGCTACTGCACACGGATTGAAAGGAAGCAGGCTTGGGGAGATGTGACCTTGTGTCATTAGTGAAGTCTTTTAATGAACATCTGTAGTATGACATGGTAATGAACATCTTTGGTGGGACCTTCTAATGAATATCTTTGGTGAGACCTTCTAATGAATATCTTTGGTGGGATCTTCTAATGAATATCTTTGGTGAGATCTTCTAATGAATATCTTTGGTGAGATCTTCTAATGAATATCTTTGGTGGGATCTTCTAATGAATATCTTTGGTGAGATCTTCTAATGAATATCTTTGGTGGGATCTTCTAATGAATATCTTTGGTGGGATCTTCTAATGAATATCTTTGGTGGGATCTTCTAATGAATATCTTTGGTGAGATCTTCTAATGAATATCTTTGGTGGGATCTTCTAATGAATATCTTTGGTGAGATCTTCTAATGAATATCTTTGGTGGGACCTTCTAATGACTATCTTTGGTGGGACCTTCTAATGAATATCTTTGGTAGGATCTTCTAATGAATATCTTTGGTGGAATCTTCTAATGAATATCTTTAGTGGGACCTCCAAATGAATATCTTTGGTGAGATCTTCTAATGAAAATCTTTGGTGGGACCTTCAAATGAATATCTTTGGTGAGATCTTCTAATGAATATCTTTGGTGGAATATTCTAATAAATATCTTTGCTGAGACCTTCTAATGAACATCTTTGATGGTATCTTCTAATGAACATCTTTGGTGGGACCTTCTAATGAACATCTTTGGTGGGATCTTCAAATGAATATCTTTGGTGGGACCTACTAATGAACATCTTTGGTGGAATCTTCTAATAAATATCTTTGCTGAGAGCTTCTAATGAACATCTTTGGTGGGATCTTCTAATGAACATCTTTGGTGGAACCTTCAAATGAATATCTTTGCTGAGACCTTCTAATGAATATGTTTGGTGGGACCTTCTAATAAATATCTTTGCTGAGACTCTCTCTCTCTCTCTCTCTCTCTCTCTCTCTCTCTCTCTCTCTCTCTCTGCGATCAAGACTCAATCAGAGTAGGATTCCAAACTCTCTCATGAAGTCAGCTGTCTGTTTAAGCGAATCGATTGCCCCATATAGTTTCTCTTCCAGGGAGGTGGGCGTAGGCCACATTGCTCTTCTCAGGTTTGTGTACTAGGGGCAATCCTGTAGAACATGTTTTGTAGTCATATTGTCCAGTCTATAGTGGCATAGGCTGGTTGTACCAATTTTTAATTTGGTGAACATGCGATTTCTCATTCTATTGTGGCCAGTGCGTAGGCAAAGTATGATGACTTGATCCCTCCTTGATAGTTGGTGGTATCCGTCACTCTCGTTATGCTTTGGGTGTTCTCGTTTCCATTTTTCATGGAACTGACCCTTGAGGATAGATTTGGCTTCATCATAACTGAGCGGATGGTTCTCTTGTGGTAATCTCCCTCCCTCTTTAGCTAATTTGTCTGCGCGTTTGTTCCCGTGTATATCACAGTATGATGGTATCCACTGAATGACTACTCTCTGGAAGTTATTGCATAGTTGGTCCAGGGCTGTTCTCAAGTCATCTAGTTCATTGTTCTTGGGGCTTTTCAGTGCTGATAGTACTGACAGTGCATCAGTCAGAATCACCAATTTATTGTGTATGTTATTTTTGTGCTGAGTAGCCAGTGTTGCAGCATCTCTGATGGCCTCAGTTTCTGCTTTAAAGTTGGGTACTTTACTTTTTTTTACTTGCGTTCAGTTGTTGTTTATTTTTTTACGTTAAATACGTTCAGTTGTTTTTTTTTTTTTAGCTTGAACTACGTTCAGTTGTTTTTTATTTATTTATTTTTTTTTGCTTGAAATACGTTCAGTTGTTGTTGTTGCTTGAAATATGTTCAATTGTTTATTTATTTATTTTTTTTTTACTTAAATACTTTCAGTTGTAGTTTATTTTAAATTGTAAAATTGAAGTATATATTAATTTGAGTAACTCTCATAGCTGATTTAACTGATGATTAAAAATAAACGTTTTAAATGTTTGATTAAGGCTAGCCAGCATCGCTCATGGAAGAAATTGTTTTTCTTGTTTTCCATTTCAATTAGACGCTCAGAGAAACCATGTCCAGTCTTTGATTTTAAGAATGCAAATATGACGTCAGAATCCCTATTTCTCTCCCCCTCCCCTCCCATCCTTTTAAACCTGCGGTATATTTTAGGGCCAAGTGGTCGGCACAACCCATGACGTCTTCATTTCTGAGAAGAAGAAAACAATCGTAACCCCACTGAAGTGGAACCCAACTGAAGGGTGGGCTTAGAAGTTATTCCGTTGAGGGATTGAACCCAAACTCTTGTTCTCGATTGACCGGTTGATGGTCCTAATTGAAAATCTTGGTAGACTGTTTTCTGCAACTTCCGGTCACCGTAACAATACGTGTGAACATCCCTCCCGCCACCATATTGAAGTATTCCCTGATCAGATTATTTTCTAATGTTGATATTTTTTGTTTGTTTTTATTCTGTTTCTTTTTCTTGTTTATAGACTGACAACCTACAACAGATCAGGACGTATTATCCTAGCTATAGCATGGTAGTTGAGTTGAGTGCGAACGGCAGTGTCATTGGTAGTCTCCACGACCCGTCAGGTCAGTTCCCCTGAGACAGGTTTTCTCACATCAAGTGGCAGCTCTCGCTGAAATGTTCATTACACCTCTGTGATCGTTAACCGTGTCATATAATTATGTTGCATAATCTCTGTGTTTGTATCATCTGCTATTGTCTTACGCTTTGGACGTGCTAATGGTGAATCACACCTTGCATTATAAATTGTATTATCTTCTTTTGTTGCATCTCATAATGTTATTTTTTTAAACTGCTATTTTCTGTTCTTTTTTCTTAACACAAATCATTGTATAGTTCAATGTTGTGGCATCGATACATCGATTCATCCATCAATGTACCATTAATTCATGTCATTACTTGCATAATGTATTTATGTGACATCTATTATTACACTGGGAGCCGCGATAGCTCAGTAGTTAGTGAACTGGACAATAAAAGACAAGAAATAGGGTTCGATCCCAATCAACGGTTTCCGGTTCACCCAGCCTTTAATTGGTACCGGATTTTTTTCTTGGAACGTAAAGCGGCACGGGCATAATACCGACCACATTACCCCAAAGATCATGTGCCGAAGGTCTGTAAATTGATGGTCGCTAACACTAGATTTCCTATACGCCACTTGGCGTGACGGGGGTACTTTACTTTACTATTATTACACCATATTCAAATTATGTGTATTAATGTTATGCCATTGATTAATCTTTCCATCGTTTGTTCCATATTTTTGCAGTCTTTCATCAATTTCTTTTAAAAATCACATTAGTGTGTCTTTCTGTTTTTGGCGGTTATAGACTATTGAACTTGGTCGCAAAAATGTACATCAATGTTGTCGTAATTAGACGTAGAAGCATTGTTTATATGGCTATTTTATTTAAAACATTTGATTTATTTGATTCTAAAATAAATTTTGTTGGAAACCTGTCAGGTCTGACATATTCATCTGTGTCGGAAGCGTCAGAAAATGAAGGTTTGTTGTACATTGGTTCCACAAAGACTACATTTGCTGGGCGTATTGTGCTACCGCAGACAGGCGGCAGCGTTCTCACTAGCGACAGCATTGTCCAGGTAACCTACTTACTTACCTACTTACAATCTACTTACATACCTACTGACATACCTACTGACATTCCTGCTTACTACCTAATTACATACCTACTTACATACCTACTTGCATACCTGCTTACAACCTACTTACATACCTGCTTACAACCTACTTACATACCTGCCTACTACCTACTTACATACCTACTTACAATCTACTTACATACCTACGTACATATGCGAACAAATGGTGAATAGAGTTCCGAAACTTTTCGTCAAACAAGGATCAGTGGTCAGTAGCCATAACCACTATTCTATCTGTTGACCTTTCAAGTCGTAGCCGGCCATAGGGCCATTAAACGACTTTTAATGGCCCTTGACTAAGTAAACAATATACGGACTGAATAGAAATTAATGACTGTATTTTCAGTTGAGAATACCATGGATAGCTAAGAAGAGCAATGAAAATGTTCTGAAACAGGTCAAAGCAAAAGAGAGCTAATTTCCAATATTAGGAAGAAACAATCATCATTTTTGGCCATGTAATGATAAGGTAACAGCTGGAATATATGGTACAAATGGGAAAATTGACGGACGGAGAGATAGAGGGGAGCAAAGAGAAAAGACACCATAGAGATTAAGAGAATGGCTTGGCAGAAGGTCAACAACAGAAATTATAAATAACTGTCGAGAAGGAAGGTTGTTGAGAGACATGATCACCTACGCCAGCAGTATTTGATGATGATTTACTATTTATTGTTTATGGAAATAGGTATTGGCAAGCACACAAAAATGGATTCATTCAATTTCAATTATTTTTTTTTTTAAAAAAAGGACTCATACTTCAAATAATTAAGATTTCGAACATCTCCTGAAATGAATTAGGTTCGAAGTACGAGTCACCATTTACCAATTAATATAAAGTAAAATTGTTTATACTAGTTAATTATAATGCACAACATTTACTAGTATTAGTTTTAATTCTTAAATATTTCCTCTTAGCTCCAGAGAAGTCGGTGCCAGATATCAGAACAACAGTACCAGCAGTACTTGAGGAGTAAACCAACAACTCCAACAAGGACTGGGAGCAATGCCAGCAACTAATGCTCCAAACGTAACCACTGAAAAGTATCACTATCCAAACAAATAGAACAAGGGACATCACTGCATGAGGTTCACACTTCGACTGCAGAAAACCTGACAGTCGTAATGTAACTAAATTACTATAACAATATTACTTGATCATCAATACATGACACCAGTCCAGGTACGATATTGTTTCAGCAAATTTGAATACAGCCTCATTGCAAATAATTGAATATATAATATTATAATATAAATAATTGAATAATATATAATATTATAATATTATATATTATATTGAATATTCATACGAAACTGACCGGAAGGAAAAATGTTTCATCATAAAAATCTATTACAGACATATAATACCTAAATACCATACACATATGTACTGAATTAAAATATATGTTTTGTGCGCACTTTTCCTGTAATTAATTAATTAATTCTTCTTCTTCCTCTTTTCTCTTTTCACTGATACCTAAAAGGTGTCGTGGTTATATGTCGTTCTTGAGCTGCTCGAACTGTCTGAATTAGTGATTTTCCTTTGTTGTTACATGTCTCTGTCACTGCATCTATCCATCCTCTTCTGGGTCTTCCTCTTGGTCTCTTTCCATGCATTCTCGAGAAGAACGTCCTTGATGGTGATTGGTAAGGATACATTCTGACCAGGTGGCCAAACCATTTAAGTTGTTGTTGTTCTATATATTCTTGGCAGGGTTTTGTTCCTACCATTTTTCTTATGGTTTCATTTGGCATTCTATCTCTTCTTGTGTTGTTTCTTACTTTTCTCAAGCATAGCATCTCACATGTATTGATCTTTCTTAAATGGGATTTAGAAAGGATCCATGTTTGACTTTCATAGCACAAAGGTGGTATGAAAATGCTATTTATTATTTGTTGTTTAGCTGGCATAGAAATGTTTGGATGTCTTAGCAATGGTGAAAGCTGGTATATGACAGCATTTGTTTTTTGTATTCTCATGTCAATTTCTCTGTCTAGTTTTCCATCTTCTGTGAACATTGTGCCTAAATACTTGAATTCCTCTACTTGTTTTATTTCTTTATCTTTGATATTAATGTTTAATGGGTGTCTTAATTTGCTTATTCTTATAGCCTCTGTTTTTGCTGTGTTAATTTTCATAATGTAGTTTGTGCAGCTAACTAATTCATTGTGCGTGCTTATTTATTATTTGGTTAATTAGCGAAAGCGATTTTATTGGACTCAATGTAGCTCGTATTACACAAGCCCTTTTTGGAATCCACAGGGAAGGAAACAAAGAGGAAGATCCAAATATACTTGGAGAAGACAAGTGGAAGCAGAGATGAAAAGGGAAGGGAACACATGAAATGATCTTTTAAAGAATGGCAAGAAACAGAACAGCTTAGAAAGTTTTTGTTGAAGACCTATGCTCCACTGGGAGCTAAAGGGAAGAAGAAGAAGCAGAAGGTAGCTCGCTTGTTAGACACAACACTTCTCATGATTTTAACACTCCTGCTACATGAGTATAGCTCTCTTTCCAATAGTTATTTTATTTTAATAAAAGACTGGTTCTATGACCGAAAAATAACACTTTTTACATACACAATATAATTAAGTGGACATACACAATATAATTAAGTGGACACGCACAATATAATTAAGTGGACAGACACAATATAATTAAGTGGACATGCACAATCTAATTAAGTGGACACGCACAATATAATTAAGTGGACACGCACAATATAATTAAGTGGACACGCACAATATAATTAAGTGAACGGACACTATCTAAGTAAGTAGAAATACACAATATAATTAAGTGGACATATACAATATAATTAAGTGGACATACACAATATAATTAAGTGGACATATACAATATAATTAAGTGGACATACACAATATAATTAAGTGGACATGCCCAATATAATTAAGTGGACATACACATTATAATTAAGTGAACATGCACAATCTAATTAAGTGGACATACACATTATAATTAAGTGAACATACACAAAATAATTAAGTGGACACTGGTCATTTCAAATCTGATAAATGGTTGCATAGTTTTGTGTCTGCACATCACCGCACGTTGTTGTATAGCCTTGGTCAGTAAATTTCAGATGAGCTTGTGTGACTTCTGTTTGTGAGTCCTTGTTTCCTGGAATAAACTGGAATGTAAACTTTGACTTACGTGTTCATTCTTTCTACATATTTTAGATATTGCTTTTAAGCGTTCCTTCGTGTCTTTTGTATGTCTATTTTGTTATCACTAAACTAAAAATACAATAAACAATAAACATGTAGAGTACTTAAATTATCATTTACCAGCCAGAGTGTGTAATAGTGATCCGTCTCTAACCACAAGATGTAGGTGATTACATTTCGTTAAAGAAACTTAGAACATGACAATAGAAAAAGTGGGAGATCTTGTTAGAGACAGAGATTCGTTCAGACCGGCTGTAGCGAATGTAACGTTTTACAAAGATACACGACACGACCCGTAGTCATCCTCATTGCACATCGGACAACCATAGTAGGAGTGCACAAATCTCCTCTTCAGTATACCCTCCTTTCTCTCCCCCCCCCCCCCCCCCCGCGCATACAGCAGCGACCGACGATCCCAGTTCTGTGTTGATTTAACTGTGGGGGGTCAAAGAGAAGTATGACCTTGCTCTGTAATTATTTTGTCAATCAAAAACGTATTTAGCTTCTTTCTTTGTTTCGCACGCTGCACCAACTCAACTAGTTGTCATGAAAGGAGTCATTTTCCTTCGCAGGCCACATTTTGATTTGATTGTTTGTGCTTGTTGTAGTTGGAACTTTGTCTTACTGCTGTACACATCGTTATGATATGACGCGTTGTCCATTACCAAACATGACGGTCTATCCAGGGTGGTCAGGATAGTGTTCTCAATTCAATCCTTAAAAACGTGTCCATTCGTTTCAGAGTGGTGGGCCCTAATGTCAGTGAACTTTGCTTGAAAAGGAAGTTCTGCTTGATTGACAAGTCCTTTGTCTCTGTTGCCAGCATGGGCTATTATAATTCACTGTTTTTCGCTGCCAGGTATTTTCCTTCTCTTTGCTTTGTCAAGTGACTGCCATTCTTTCTCAAAGGTACAATGAGCATCAACCGACGTTTCATCCAAATATATATGACGTCATAACCTCCCTTCCTTCTCTCTCGGATCTGTGTCAGGTATTTACTCAAAGAAGCAACCAATCCCTCCACAAATAATATTCTTGCAGATTTCAAAAATTGAAATCAACGCTTCTTACAACTTTTCAATGGCAGTTTTTGATAATATTGCATTCCGATTCATAACTTTAAGTTTGTGGAGAGTAATAAGTTGATTTGCCTGAAACATTTTCAAAACCTCACGTCTAACAATATCCTTGCCAGAACCATTCGTTTTTTTTCTTTTTCTTCCTTGACTGACGTTAGCATTTTTAGATTCAAAGTCCTTTCTTATCCATTGTATAAAAAAAAGTTTCTATTCTACTCAGTTTGTGCTGTGTTCTCTTCTCTGGTTTGTGGATGTTGTAATATAATCGACCCCTCTTAGTTTCCTCGCTGAAGTGTCTGTACAATATTAAAGTTACTGGTTGCATAGTGATCAATTTACGCTCTAAAATTATTAAGAAAATTGAGTTAGCTCACTATTTTAGCACATCAGAAAAAAAAGAGGTGTTTTCTGAAACGCTTCCACTATGAGTATTGACAACGTCACTCACCGTTCCCACCAGTGATGAATCGCTGCTCAATAAGGTCAGTTGCCAAGTTCAACATAAAAACTCCCATGTGTTTCAAAGTTTTACTATGCCTGTTTTTTTTTTATTCTACTTAACATTTGGAAGTGTGCGCAGGTCTTGGGATTGATTATAAACTTTTTAAATGTCTGTCCCTGAAGCGCCTTGTTTTTTTTTTTTTTTTTTACATAACCTATCAAATCAATTTCTCAGACGGAAGATGTACAAAAGAGGTGAGATGCAGAATGGCTCAGGCAAAAGCAGCTTTCCAGAAAATGAGGAAGATACTATGCAATCCATTTTTGACAATATAAACAAGAAAAAGAGTTCTTAAATGTTATGTAGAGCCAGTCTTAACATATGAATGCGAATCATGGACAATAGGACAACAGACAAGAAAATCACTGGAGTCTGTAGAAATGTGGTTCTACAGAAGAATGTTGAAAGTGCCATGGACAGCTAAGAAGAGTAATGAAGATGTTCTGAGAGAGGTCAAAGCAAAAAGAGAGCTAATTTCCAATGTTAGGAAGAAACAATCATCATTTTTTGGCCATGTAATGAGAAGAGAACAATTGGAATATATTGTAACAACTGGAAAAATTGAGGGACGAAGAGATAGAGGGAAGCAAAGAGAAAAAATAACAGACAGCTTAAGAGAATGGCTTGGCAGAAGGTCAACAACAGAAATGATAAATGGCTGCCGAGATCGAAAGTTGTGGAGAGACATGATCACCTACGCCAGTAGACCCGGTACTTGATGATGATGATAAAATCAAACCTACACTACCTCACTTGTATAGTAGATAACAAATATTGTATCAAAATGGACTCATGACTACAGAAATAAATTAGAGCCAGATTCTCGTCAGATGGGACCGACAGTCTTTCAGTAAGGTCAATTTCTTCCAACGCCAGTAGGTCTTTAGTCTTTAGTTCGGACCAGCGTCGCCGCAGTCGAGACGATCCCATATCCGCGTTGCCGGATGTTCCAACAACCATCGATATGTTCATCAACTGATTTCCATTGATTGACCATGTTGCATTCTTTTCCACTGAGGATGCTTTTCCCGCTTTCTCCCTTCGTGGCGCCCACCATTCTGTTGTGTTATTAATTATGTAGTGTACATTCAACAAATGCAGATACTGTGACTAAAACAACTGATGCCGTTCCCAGAATTGCATTGAAAATAAATAAACACGATGTTACTGTTTCCCACATTTATAACAATTGTGAGAAGTACTTTCCCTTCATGATTAATTAAACTGGTGGTTCTGTACTTTCCGTATTGTTGGAAGTTGTCATTTGTTTCCACGTACGATAATTAGTTATTGGGTCATTAACTTTGTTCTGTTTGCCAGACTTTGTGAAATTCTGCAGTGAGATGGGGGTCCATTTTTTTCTTAAACGTTTAATTAGTTCATCTGGCACATTTTCGATTCCTCCTGATTTCCTGTCTTTTTAGAATGATTAAATGATTGTTCCTATTCCTCCAACACCCCCCCCCCCCCCCCCCCGACAAATTTAAAGTTATCAACTTTCTTGGCTTAAATCATGTAGTTTCTGAATCGCTCGATTAATCTAGATATGCACGACTGAATATGTCAATATCGTTTCTGGCATACGATCCCTGAAAACGCATATTTAATTTGCTGAGCAATATCAGGCTTGTTTTTATTTGATCTTGATAACAGTTTTATTATTTCAAGGAGAATTGGAGTCCGCTAATTTGTACAACATTTGGAACTGGATGTTTCTAGATTAAATTTGTTGACTCGGTAACTGCATGGGGAGTATTACAGTTTTGTTTGCAGAGAAAGGGGCCTTTCATTATTATGTAATGTATCATGTATTAGCTAATTCAAGTGTGGTGGAGACAGTCTTTAACTTCATCTCTGCAAATGCTCTCTGTGTTGGCTAAATTGCATTTTCAAACATTGTGATCGTGTATTATCAGTATCTAATCCTAATATACAAGCACCGTCAGTCTCACACATTGCAGTTGGGGCATCTCTGAATCCACTCCACATTCCGTTCCAGGATTTTTCAAAGCGTATGTAGATTGATGTTCTGTAAAATGGTAATTGCTGATACACCACCTTTTTCACTAGGTACTCCGGATCGGCAAGGCCCTGTTCCAGCTCTAGACTTATCTGTTCTGGATCGACCAGGCCCTGTTTCTAGCTCTAAACTTATCTGTTCTGGATCGACCAGGCCCTGTTTCTAGCTCTAAACTTATCTGTTCTGGATCGACCAGGCCCTGTTTCTAGCTCTAAACTTATCTGTTCTGGATCGACCAGGCCCTGTTTCTAGCTCTAAACTTATCTGTTCTGGATCGACCAGGCCCTGTTTCTAGCTCTAAACTTATCTGTTCTGGATCGACCAGGCCCTGTTTCTAGCTCTAAACTTATCTGTTCTGGATCGACCAGGCCCTGTTTCTAGCTCGGATCGACCAGGCCATGTTTCTAGCTCTATAGTGATCTGTTCTGGATCGCCCAGGCCCTGTTTCTGGCTCTAGACTCATTAGTTCTGGATCGACCAGGCCCTGTTTCCAGCTCTATAGTGATCTGTTCTGGATCGACCAGGCCATGTTTCTGGCTCTTGACTCATTAGTTCTGGATCGACCAGGCCCTGTTTCCAGCTTTAGGCTCATTAGTTCTGGATCGACCAGGCCCTGTTTCCAGCTTTAGGCTCATTAGTTCTGGATCGACCAGGCCCTGTTTCCAGCTTTAGACTCATTAGTTCTGGATCGACCAAGCCCTGTTTCCAGCTCTAAATTCATCAGTTCTGGATCGAGCAGGCCCTGTTTCCAGCTTTAGACTCATTAGTTCTGGATCGACCAGGCCCTGTTTCCAGCTTTAGACTCATTATTTCTGGATCGAGCAGGCCCTGTTTCCAGCTCTAGACTCATTAGTTCTGGATCGACCAGGCCGTGTTTCCAGCTCTAGACTCATTAGTTCTGGATCGACCAGGCCCTGTTTCCAGCTCTAGACTCATTAGTTCTGGATCGACCAGGCCGTGTTTCCAGTTCTAGACTCATTAGTTCTGGATCGACCAGGCCCTGTTTCCAGCTTTAGACTCATTAGTTCTGGATCGACCAGGCCCTGTTTCCAGCTTTAGACTCATTAGTTCTGGATCGACAAGGCCCTGTTTCCAGCTTTAGACTCATTAGTTCTGGATCGACCAGGCCCTGTTTCCAGCTTTATACTAATTAGTTCTGGATCGACCAGGCCGTGTTTCCAGCTCTAGACTCATTAGTTCTGGATCGACCAGGCCCTGTTTCCTGCTCTAGACTCATTAGTTCTGGATCGACCAGGCCCTGTTTCCAGCTCTAGACTCATTAGTTCTGGATCAACCAGGCCCTGTTTCCAGCTTTAGACTCATTAATTCTGGATCGACCAGGCCCTGTTTCCAGCTCTAGACTAATTAGTTCTGGATCGACCAAGCCCTGTTTCCAGCTCTAGACTAATCAGTTCTGGATCGACAAGGCCCTGTTTCCAGCTTTAGACTAATTAGTTCTGGATCGACCAGGCCCTGTTTCCAGCTCTAGACTCATTAGTTCTGGATCAACCAGGCCCTGTTTCCAGCTTTAGACTCATTAGTTCTGGATCGACCAGGCCCTGTTTCCAGCTCTAGACTCATTAGTTCTGGATCAACCAGGCCCTGTTTCCAGCTTTAGACTAATTAGTTCTGGATCAACCAGGCCCTGTTTCCAGCTTTAGACTCATTAGTTCTGGATCGACCAGGCCCTGTTTCCAGCTCTAAATTCATCAGTTCTGGATCGACCAGGCCCTGTTTCCAGCTTTAGACTCATTAGTTCTGGATCGACCAGGCCCTGTTTCCAGCTCTAAATTCATCAGTTCTGGATCGACCAGGCCCTGTTTCCAGCTTTAGACTCATTATTTCTGGATCGACCAGGCCCTGTTTCCAGCTTTAGACTAATCAGTTCTGGATCGACCAGGACCTGTTTCTAGACTCATCCGTCTGTTAATGTAAGCATCGTTGTCCCACCGTCATCTCACTCTACAATTAAATAATGAAAAGCAAACTTGCCGATGTCCTCTTTGTCTAGAATCAGTGTCATAGCTGTCAGCGTGGTTTATCAGCTGTTTCATTGCCGTGTACACCAGCGTGCACTGGACAGAACATCCAGGTTAACGCGCTCATTTTAGAGCCATTCAAGAGCTGCATCCACTCCTGCCGCAGAGACTACCTGTCAATCTTCAGTAGCATGCTTTGCAAGTCCATCACCAAGACTCCGTTATCAGTCTTCTGTGTAACCAATCATTCAGTCGCCACCGCTATTGATTCTATCCCCATTCTTATGCTGGACATGATAATGCTACACTCGCCATATTCACTAGTCACTTCTCTGCCATATTACGCCACAAAACCCCAACTGCTGCGCTGTCCGTGGGATACAAAGCATCCATGTAGATGATGGGATCCTGAGATGACACTTTTCCGATAAATTCTATTATTTCGACGTTCTAAGCTCTGTAGTCACAATTGCAACACTGTCTGCCAAGATGAATTATTACTTTCTTTAGCCTACATTCTTCCGCTGTTAATTCAACCGAATCCTTGCCAGATCTAATGTAATTGACATCACATACTCGACTTATGGACTCTTCTATCTCAGCCATTAAGGATTTTCCGTGTATAAGATGCTTGCGCGTAGAGTCGTATTCCCGTCTGCCCGTCCATTCTTCGAACTAACTGAAGAATATAGAACGTTACAGAGACAACCGTTAAAATAGCACATTGTGACAATGCATGTAATAGATAAGATCATGGAAACGATTGATGAAAATGATGGGCAATGCTAGCTACGACTGTTTAATTGTAATGCTACAGTCATATATAGAGAGATCTAACAATAATTTAACATTAACTATAACCGTGGAAACTAACTTTAACACTAATTATAATCGTGGAACCTAACTTTAACACTAACTATAATCGTGGAACCTAACTTTAACACTAACTATAATCATGGAAACTAACTTTAACACTAACTATAATCGTGGAACCTAACTTTAACACTAACTATAATTGTGGAACCTAACTTTAACACTAACTATAATTGTGGAACCTAACTTTAACACTAACTATAATTGTGGAACCTAACTTTAACACTAACTATAATCGTGGAACCTAACTTTAACACTAACTATAATCGTGGAACCTAACTTTAACACTAACTATAATCGTGGAAACTAACTTTAACACTAGCTATAATTGTGGAACCTAACTTTAACACTAACTATAATCGTGGAACCTAACTTTAACACTAACTATAATTGTGGAACCTAACTTTAACACTAACTATAATCGTGGAAACTAACTTTAACACTAGCTATAATTGTGGAACCTAACTTTAACACTAACTATAATTGTGGAACCTAACTTTAACACTAACTATAATTGTGGAACCTAACTTTAACACTAATTGTAATCGTGGAACCTAACTTTAACACTAACTATAATTGTGGAACCTAACTTTAACACTAACTATAATTGTGGAACCTAACTTTAACACTAACTATAATCGTGGAAACTAACTTTAACACTAGCTATAATTGTGGAACCTAACTTTAACACTAACTATAATTGTGGAACCTAACTTTAACACTAACTATAATTGTGGAACCTAACTTTAACACTAACTATAATTGTGGAACCTAACTTTAACACTAACTATAATTGTGGAACCTAACTTTAACACTAACTATAATCGTGGAAACTAACTTTAACACTAACTATAATCGTGGAATCTAACTTTAACACTAACTATAATTGTGGAACCTAACTTTAACACTAACTATAATCGTGGAATCTAACTTTAACACTAACTATAATCGTGGAAACTAACTTTAACACTAATTATAATCATGGAACCTAACTTTAACACTAATTATAATTGTGGAACCTAACTTTAACACATATCGGAGCTACCGGGATCCTGACTACGACGAAGAGAGTCAAGACTGTAGCCACTGTGACCTCCAAGTATGTTGTAAGAAGCGACCGAAGAGATTTTGCTGATAAGGTCTTCGCCTGTCCTACGGATTTCGTGCATCTGAGCTGAAGCCATCTTAAATATTTTCGCTAGTGTGTGGCGACGCAATTCATACTGGGAGAACGTTTCAAGGTGGAGATCAAAGCACATAGAGGTGTCTGGTGTGAAGGTGATTTCGACTTGACCAAACTAAAACTATTAATGCATTCATTTTTCTCTTGGGCCGAAAACAGCACATCGGGCGGAAGTCATAGTTCTCCACGATTGACGATATGTTGCTAATTCTTGTAGTTGTTCGTTGCTTTTTAGTCTCATGGTTGAGATTCTGCTTAGCGATTCTCTTGCTCTACCATGTTTTCTTTTACCAGATGGTTTCCACATGAATGCTTGACATGGAAGAGTCGTTCTTTATTAACTTTAGTAGTGGAACCTAACTTTAACATTGCCTGTAGTCGTGATTATACTTTATGACAGTGGCGTATTCTCTATGCTACCGCAGCTACCGCCGGTAGCCTGAACATATTAACGAAATAAAAAAATGAAATGATAATTTATTATAGTTTTTCATAATTATATTACAAATTTTCGAATATTCTATTACACATTTCGTAGGCCAATATGATTTATTTGCTTTGATTTGCATTTATTAAAACAAGGTTTACCTGTGGCCACTATAATGTTTGTGAATGAAACCGAAACTACTCTAAGATAGTACACGAAACCGCTAATAAGCAGCGGTACAGTTCTCTTCTCTCCGACTTAGAATTAATTACATTGACATTCAAAAATTCCTGTCAAAATAATACGGCGAGAGCTACCTAAGCAAAATGCGGTTTCATGGGTTATTTTAAGCTCTATCCAATCAGAAGCGTCACAAAGTGAAAGTGAAACTATGTCTGATTATCGGAACTTCCTTACCTATTTATAGCTACGTTATGCGCATCAGCATCTGTAGGAAGAACTTTTTCTGCTCTCAAAAATAAAATCTCATTGTCGCTCAACTCAGACACAAGAAAGCTTATCTGGTTTGGCAATAATGTCCATTGAGAAATCATTCCTTCAGAAACTTAGAAACCAATCCAATAGTACTTTCAATGACAAAGTCATCGAGACATTTTCGTCCCAAATAAGACGGATAAAGTTTACATATAAATAAGTAAGTAATTTAAAATGTAGTGTTGTCACTAGCAAATATTACTTCATGTTAGCTTACTGAATATAATGTATGTCTTTATTTATTATGTCAGCGGTAGCCCAAAACCAGTATACGCCACTGCTTTAAGAGAATAATAACGAACTCCTCACTGGCAACTAAAAGCAGCCATAGGAACTGAAAAAAAAAATGGGAATGCCTGAACAAACATAGCAGGGTGTTAAACAAGGTAGTCTCCTATATCAGTTTGTATAAAACTGAGCTACAGAAAACAACTGACATTATAGCCATAGCGTGACAATAAAGGTAACAGTCTCGGTATCAATAGACAGACGTGGTAACAACAAAGAAAAAGACACAATTAAAGTAAATGAAACAGTTTTAATTAATCAGATCACTGACTTCAAATTTCTGAGAATGATGTCAACATTAGATGGTAACTGTGAAAAGGAAGTGAGAAGTAGAACAACTCTGAGCTCAAGGATAAAAAAAAAAGAAACAATTTTACGCAACCAATTCTTTTACAATGAAGATAACAAAAAAGTTCTTCGGTAATATGTTGGGTATGGAAGTGTATAGTGGACAATGAAACGACAAAGAAATCGCTGGAGATCAAATAACGGTTTTTTTTTCATAGATAAAAGCTGAGAACATTATGTACAGCTAAAAAAGAGTAGCAATGACGTTTAAAGAGAGTAACAAAGGCGTTTTAAAAGAATAACAAGAACGTTTTAAAAGAATAACAAGAACGTTTTAAAAGAATAACAAGAACGTTTTAAAAGAATAACAAGAACGTTTTAAAAGAATAACAAGAACGTTTTAAAACAGTAACAAGGACTTTTAAAAGAGTAACATCATCATCATCAAGTACCGAACCTGCTGACGTAGGTGATCATGTCTCTCCACAACTTTCGATCACGACAGTTATTTATCATTTCTGTTGTTGACTTTCTGCCAAGCCATTCACTTAAGCTGTTTGGTATATTCTCTCCTTGCTTCCCTCTATCTCTTCTTCCCTCAATTTTCCCAGTTGTTACAATATATTCCAGCTTTTCTCTTCTCATTACATGGCCAAAAAATGATGATTGTTTCTTCCTAATATTGGAAAATAGCTATCTTTTTGCTTTGGCCTCTTTCAGAAAGTTTTCATTACTCTTCTTTGCTGTCCATGGTATTGTCAACATTCTTCTGTAAAACCATATTTGTACAGACTCCAGTGATTTCCTTGTCTGTTGTCCTATTGTCCATGATCCACATCCATATGTTAAAACTGGCTCTACATAACATTTAAGAACTCTTTTTCTTGTTTCTATTGTCAAAAATGGATTACATAGTATCTTCCTCATTTTTTGAGAAGCTGCTTTTGCTTGAGCCATTCTGCATATTACCCCTGTTGTACATCTTCTGCCTGAGGTTAACAAAGTTCCCAAATATTAAATTCATTTACCTGTTTTAATATTGTTCCACTTGTCTTTATTTTGCACTAAGGTGATGTCTTTTTTCTTTGTTGTTACCATTACTTCTGTCTTTTTGCTATTAAGACTGAGTCCTTTATTATTGATTTCTTTCACTATAATGTCTAACATTTCTAGTAACTCAGTTTCACTCGTATCGATTAAGACTGTATCATCAGCATACCTTGAATTATTTATATTATGACCTCCGATTGTTATTCCAGGCATGCCCCTTATGGATCTTAAAATAATCTCACTATACATATTAAACAAATCTGGTGACAGCACACAACCTTGCCTAACACCCTGTTGTACAAATTAGCAACAATGACGTTTTAAATGAGTAATAAGGACCTTTTAAAAGAGTAAAATAATGACGTTTTATAAGAGTAAAATAAAGACGTTTTAAAAGAGTAACAAGGGCGTTGTAAATGAGTAATAAGGACCTTTTAAAAGAGTAAAATAAGGGCGTTTTAATTTAAAAGAGTAACAAGGGCGTTTTAAATGAGTCATAAGGACCTTTCAAAAGAGTAAAAAAAGGACGTTTTTAAAGAGTAACAAGGGTGTTTTAAATGAGTAATAAGGACCTTTTAAAAGAGTAAAAAAGGACGTTTTTAAAGAGTAACAAGGGTGTTTTAAATGAGTAATAAGGACCTTTTAAAAGAGTAAAAAAGGACGTTTTTAAAGAGTAACAAGGGCGTTTTAAAAGTAGTCAAAAAAAAATAAATAAATAAGACCACTATAGTGAGGAGAACAATAATCACTTCTTGCCATGATGTGTCAGGATGATATTCTATAGAAGAAATGAGAAAACGAGATATAGAGGAAACGGAAGGAAAAAAAAATGCAAAACAATTTAAGAGAACGCTCAGAATGATTTGGTAGGAGTTAAAGTACAAAATGAATGGAAGGATGAACATCAGCAAAGTACAAGTCTGTATAAAGGCATAATGAGCATCAGCAGGCATGGTACTTTCTGATGATTATAGTTGTAACAATCAAACTATCATTAAATCCTAACCCTAAGCTTAACTCCTCGCTAAACCTGTACAACTAAACTTGAATTCAAGCTATGAACGAGGATAACAGATTTTAGAAGATAAAAGGCAGCAGAAGATAAAAAAAATGTAGCGTTGCTGGTGCGGGTTTGCTGCAAAATCATAATACACTGGCAAATTTAAAATAAAAAGCTGAAGGGAATATTTATCAATTTCTGCCCATTTTCTCTCATGGTAATAACACATAGCCTCTCGAACTAAAACCTTACAACTTGACCTTTAACCCAAATATTGGAAAACAAAAAATCAATCACACGATTAAATCGACAAGCACTTTCCGCTGTTTTCAGTTATAAAACGGTTTTGTTTATCAAATGAGTGTTTTATTATAACAATTACGATTACAACAGCCGAGTTCTCTTGTTTCTACAATGTAGTAGTGTACAACATTGTCTTGTTACCTATTTTTAGATTGTCGCGAGGATTGACCAGACTGTTTTCACCTTTGTAACCTGCAACACCGCCTTTTGATCTCTAACCGGAGGATGAAAGTTATGGCAGATGGGATCATAGACTAAACCTCTGACGTCACTCTTCCTGGATACCGGAATAACGGGGTTTCCGTTCCCGTCTTTGAAGCGTAACAAAAGTGGCTCTTTCTTCGGTTTGTCAGCTCTTGTGACGTAAATCCTGACGGGACCCATTCGATTTGTGAAGGCACAATAGCAGCAGCCTCCAGTACATGGCATGGAGAGCTTCATAGCCAGTCTGGTTGGATCATCGTCCATGGAGAGCTTCATAGCCAGTCTGGTTGGATCATCGTCCAAACTGAACCTTCGACGTCTTTTGTTATGAACGTTTTCAGAAGTTGCTGCTGGATCGATACTTAATCTCGCTGTTTGTAATCTCGATTTGTTGACTGGGATTGTGGCTCCATATGTGGAGATTGAAGATTGCAAGAGATAAGTGTTTTGAGATTGTTTCGGAATGTTTATTTGATGCGCATTATGGGGCATCTCTACAGAAGACGATGGCCTTACGTGATGTGAATTAACAGCGATGTCGTCTGTTGCTATAATAGGCAGATGCTGTAGAGATTTAGACGTCTGCCTGGATTTTGAACTCATTAAAGCGCCTCTTGTTTTAATGTCAAAACTAGTGAAACCTGGCGCCAAACTGTACGTGTTGTGAGATAAGTCAAAGTTGAAGCCAATATTAGCCACAGCAAACCTGGAATGAAAAACAGGCGGTGCCTCGCCTCGATTGACGTATGCACTTGTCTGAAGCCGGAAGCCGTTAGCTCGGCCATTTTCTTGTTGATTGGTTTGCGCCATGTTTTTTGTTTGCAACAGAAGTACCGAACAAGACTTGTAAATGTGTCTTGTCTGCTTTTACCAGTTTAACATTGCAATTTAAAGACCTTTAATAGTCTCAAATTCTATCACTGTGTGTTTAATGTTGCAAGTTGTGAACCTTTGACAGGACAACGTGGTGTCATTACGAGTTTAACATTTGCAATCCGAAGGTCGTTAACAGTACTAGGGTGTGTCATAATGTATTCTTCACTGCCATGTCATTTCAAATAATTTCAGAAGCAGTCAGACTTCGTCTCTGTATTGTTTACCATTCAAAAATATTATATCTTGGAAAGTTTGAACGAATTTTATCGACAGTAGTGTATATCCCATACAACATGTAAGGAACATTATTCGCATAGATCGATGGTTAATATTTACATGATTCCAGAACAGAAGTTGATGAACTTGTCATAAAGTGTTGATCGTGTACATGTTTCAGTCTTCACAGCTAGTTTAGATGGCAGTCCTCACAGCTAGTTTAGATGGCAGTCCTCACAGCTAGTTTAGATGGCAGTCTTCACAGCTAGTTTAGATGACAGTCCTCACAGCTAGTTTAGATGGCAGTCTTCACAGCTAGTTTAGATGGCAGTCCTCACAGCTAGTTTAGATGGCAGTCCTCACAGCTAGTTTAGACGGCAGTCCTCACAGCTAGTTTAGATGGCAGTCCTCACAGCTAGTTTAGATGACAGTCCTCACAGCTAGTTTAGATGGCAGTCCTCACAGCTAGTTTAGATGGCAGTCCTCACAGCTAGTTTAGATGGCAGTCCTCACAGCTAGTTTAGATGGCAGTCCTCACAGCTAGTTTAGATGGCAGTCCTCACAGCTAGTTTAGATGGCAGTCCTCACAGCTAGTTTTAGATGGACACTTTATTCACCAAGATACGAAGAGTAAAACATCGTTAAATACACTGGTCATAAAACTTCCAAACTTTAAGACCTGAATTCTGCACTGTGATGTCTCAACAAAATCACAAGCTTGTGATATTACATTTTATTTGATGTCATTAACCGTTTCATGTGCATAAAGTGTACAAATCGTGAGCAACGATTCCGTTACGATAGGATGTTAATTAATGTTGTTATTGCTGATAAAGTCCCTCAGGGATTAGTATGATGCACATAATGCCAGAGTAATCAGATTTCTACAGCACAAGTCTTGAATCAACACGGAGATCGGTCGCCTGTGAATAGAGGGGAAATAAGCTTTCAACTAACGTAAATAGCTTCATAGTGACACTCTCATCATCATCATCATCATCATCATTATCATCATCATCATCATCATCATCATCATCATCATCATCATCATTATCATTAAATGCAGTGCCTGCTGGCGTAAATTATTACATCTCGTCAAAGCTTTTTTTCACTACATGCTGTTTTATTCCATATTAAACTATTCTCTTAAGATGTCTAATACATTTTTCTCTGTTTTCCTCTAATCGTTTTCACCTCCATTTTTACAGTTGTAACAATATGCTCCAGCTACCGCTTTCCGATTAAATAATGGCTGTTGATTGTTTCCTCCTGATATAGGTAATAAACATTACCTTTCGCTTATCCTCTATTTTTGTGACGCCCTTGTTATTCTAGACCCATGACATCCTAATAATTTGTTAGCATAAACCATATTTTTGTGACGCCCTTGTTATTCTAGACCCATGACATCCTAATAATTTGTTTACATAAACCATATTTTTGTGACGCCCAAATATGTTATTGTTTGCTGCCCAATTGTGCAGAATGTCCTTACAATACATTAGTACTGGCTCTACATAAACATTGAAGAACGCTCTTACATACTTCCATTGTCCTTGATGGGTTATATAATATTCTCTGTGACTATTCTGTGCCACACCTTTTGTGTAATAAGTAATAGGAAACTCTTTATACAGAGCTTCGCAGCAGGAGGCAATCTGATCATCAGAAGCAGACCCCGGCGAGCAAGTGTTTCGGGACTTTAGCTTCTTGACACTTTATGGGAGGTAGCACGCCTAGGTCATGACTCCCAGGCGTCGACCTCGTGGCAAGGCTCTGTGCAGAGGAGCACGGATTCGAACCTGCTTTGGATCATCTATTGTTCTTTGTTTTGTTTTTTTCTGTTCATTATTTTTTTTTTTAATTTCTGGGCGTTGTAAACATATCTCTTCTCCTGAAATGATTCTCTGATCTATCGCCTCGGAAGTCCCCCCCCCCTCATTATAATAATCATATGTCTCTAGATTATGCTCAGCAGTTGTTGTTTTTTTCAGCCATTGTTGACCGATTCGGCAATAAATGTCTTCTTCAAAGGGAGAAGGTGGTTGGTACCACAGATGGAACTTTCTCACAGATTCAAGGATGTGTTATTGAATGTTATATTTACGGGTAAGCCTACGCCATGTTAAGGGAGCCACTATAGCTCAGTGGTTAGTGAACTGGACTACAAAGGACAAGAGGTAGGGTTCGATCCCAACCGACGGCTTCCGGGTTCACCCAGCCTTAAATGGGTACCGGATTTTTATCTGGGAAAATAAAGCGGCACGGGCGTAATACCGACCACATTACCCAAAAAATCATGTGCCGAATGTCTATAAAAATTATGGTCACTAACACCACATTCTCTATACGCCACTTGACGTGACGGGGGCACTTTACTTACTTTTACTACACCCTGTTGTAGCACAACAGTCTGTATGATACTTATTGACAAGGAGAATAAATCACATAATCTAGATTGTCAATCATTGACTGTGGGACAATTTCGTCGTGGGTAACCAGGGCTGCATCATCAGCGAACTGAAGCTCATTGATTAAGGTCTTCGTTTTTTTTAAATTATGACCCCCAGACGTCCTAGATTAAATAAGGAATTGTCAAATCGTATACATACGTAGCTGTCCCCATACACGGCTTCAAAAGCATCGTGTAGACGGGCAGCGAAAACGATTCCGAATAGGGTAAGGATGAGGACAACATCCCTTTTTGATTCCACAATTCACCTCATAGGGCTGGGATCATCTGCAGTCGAAGTGGATATTGGCAGACATATTGTTGTAACATGATTTGATCTTCCCGATGTAGGCAGCCTACATTTTCCAACATCCTGCCTGTACCCGCTTTGCTCTCAGTGTAAAAAAACAGGGACTTTACTGACAGGAAATAAACAACAAGATATATCACATATACCTTCCAACATACATTATTTAAAAGCGAAGGGATAACTTAATATCATCGAAAAGTTGTGATATCAATGTCAAATTTGAAACTAAATTCTTAGGAAAAATAAATAAGATCAACACCACATAGATTAATTGTGTCAGGTGCATGATAGGAATCAGGTTGAGAGAACAAAGTTAGAAGCTAAAAATTAAGACGACATATAGAGATTACCAACACAGTAGAAAATGTAAATAAATGAATAAACTAAACGGTTTAGTCAGGTTTGGACAGAAACAGGATACACAATCCACAGTGATCAACAAACATTACGAGAACAATAGGCTGGGAGGGCGTCCTGCAAAAGATGAATAAACTGAATACTAGAAACAATAGACTGAGAGGGCGCCCTGCAAAAGATGAATAAACTGAATACTAGAAACAATATACTGAGAGGGCGCCCTGCAAAAGATGAATAAACTGAATACTAGAAACAATATACTGAGAGGGCGCCCTGCAAGAGATAAATAAACTGAATACTGGAAACAATAGACTGAGATGGCGCCCTGCTAAAGATGAATAGAGGCACCACTGAAAACACTGTGTAACGTGTCAACAGAAGAGAGCACGTGAAAAAAAAAAAAACACCTCAAGCTATCGCTCCCGTTGGCACTGAATGGCAAAACTAAAAGTAGAAGTAAAGAAGAAAATAGGAAAACAAATAAAACAATCTAATCTGAAAAAAGTCTAGTCAAAGCCAGTTTAACGAGGCTGGGTGCAGATGTATTAAGTGGTTTGTGTCAGATATGAGAAGGTTGCGGATGGGAGAGAGGGTATGGGGACGGCTACTCTGTAAAGATAAATGAGGGTCTTTAGGAGCTGATATTAAAAGCTGTCAAGTAGCCGATATCCAGGAGTGGAAGGGAGACATGGTCAGACGGTTCACTGTAAATGAACGAATGCCATAAAATAGTTTATTTTAAAAATATAAAATAAGAGATTTGCGATTGAACTGATCAACCTGATTAGTAGGGGCAGTGGAGGTGAAGGCGCGCCTGACAACAGCAGAAACGGAAGATGTCAGCGACCCACAGCTGATGGCTTGAGATAGGATCGATGAACCAGAACCATCCAGACCCTATTCCACCTCTCCATGGAGCCTCCAGTAACAGACTAACCTGTCTAGTCTGGCCAAGCGAGTAGCGATTGAAGAGGGAAGACAACCCGGTACTCAAAAATGGCATTCTGTAGTCGGATGTGTTGGGCCGAAAGGCGCAAATATAACAGTTATGCTGGAAACCACAACAAAACGCAGACACGTCCACTTAACGTCCTTTTAAGGGCGGATGACCAAGAGGTGTACTCCTTTAGTCATTGGGCAAACGCAAGCAAGCATTAGGGGCGGTTCTAAACATGCTCGAGTTCCGGCAGCTTAGTAGATGGATCAAAATAATAACAGAAAGAAATCCGTTACGCCCAATAACGTATTTGGAAAATGATGTAAGGGAAGATATATATATTTTTTGTCATCGACACATTTTTATGGTTATCATCATATGAGAGCTGACTTTCTTTTGAGGAAAAATCTAGTTCCTATTTAAGGTTGGGTACACCAAGAAGCCGTCGATCTAATGTTGCCTCAGTCCTCAAGTAACACAGATGATGCTTGTCTTAATGGAATATACTGATATACAATTTGTAGAACTTGCTAGCGGCCGACAACGAACAGTGATGTAATGTCAAAATGGGGCTGCTTGTTGCCCTGTTTTTGCAGAGACTAGCGTAGTCGCTTATATCGTTTCGATTGCTTTGTTTGTTATAAATGTCTGTTTTAAATATTTGTTTTAAATGTGTGTTTTAAGTGTTTGTTTTAAATGTTTGTTTTAAATGTGTGTTTTAAATGTTTGTTTTAAATGTTTGTTTTAAATGTGTTTTAAATGTTTGATTTAAATGTTTGTTTTAAATGTATTTTGAATGTTTGTTTTAAATATTTGTTTTAAATGTGTGTTTTAAGTGTTTGTTTTAAATGTTTGTTTTAAATGTGTGTTTTAAATGTTTGTTTTAGATATTTGATTTAAATGTTTGTTTTAAATGAGTTTTAAATGTTTGTTTTAAATATTTGTTTTTAATGTGTGTTTTAAGTGTTTGTTTTAAGTGTTTGTTTTAAATGTTTGTTTTAAATGTGTTTTAAATGTTTGTTTTAAATGTTTGTTTTAAATGTGTTTTAAATGTTTGATTTAAATGTTTGTTTTAAATGTTTGTTTTAAATGTGTGTTTTCGATGAAACTGAAGTAAGGAAGTGACTGTGCACTCTCTATTCGATGGAAGTCGTCTGGAATCGTCGCCTGTGCACCGAGATTAGGGCTGCACGGTAGTCGACCATGTCAACAAAATTTGCCACCACGCTTTGGTGGGAACTGTGACATGAGAGGAGCGTATATAAGGAGTATCAACTGCAATGATACTGATTTCATGAACAGAATAGAACAGATATACAATCCATTCCCGAGTTATGTTCGTAACCCTCTACTATAGTCACGAATACACACGCGTAAGAGACATCGCAAGTGATAGCAGCTTATTTAGGTGGTCGATTAGCTAGCAGCGACATGTCTCGCGAGGCAAGGCGCTGTGTCGAGGGGTGCGGGTTCCATCCTGCTACGAGCTTCCACTCTTTTGTTCTTTATATTTTCTGATGATTGTATTTATGGGTTTTCCCGAGTGCTATAAATAACCCTCCCCCCCCCCCCCTGAAATTGGCCCTCAGTATTGCAGCTCAACAACCACTGCTGCTCCCTCGCTCGTTAAACACACCTACCTCTTACTAGTCCTGCTCAATGTACTAATTTCTTGGATTGATTTCAAATCCCTGCAGTCTTACTCTTAGATGCTGCATAGTCTCAACAACTTTCCAGCCTACATAAAATATCTGCTTTTATCGCCCTTCACAGATCCTGGACCAATTATAATTATTTTTGTAATTCATGATCTTTTATTGTGTGGTCTCGCGTATACTCATAACACTAGACCCATAGTAATTCATGATCTTGTATTGTGTAGTCTCACGTATACTCATAACACTAGACCCATAGTAATTCATGATCTTGTATTGTGTAGTCTCACGTATACTCATAACACTAGACCCATAGTAATTCATGATCTTGTATTGTGTAGTCTCACGTATACTCATAACACTAGACCCATAGTAATTCATGATCTTGTATTGTGTAGTCTCACGTATACTCATAACACTAGACCCATAGTAATTCATGATCTTGTATTGTGTAGTCTCACGTATACTCATAACACTAGACCCATAGTAATTCATGATCTTGTATTGTGTAGACTCACGTATACTCATAACACTAGACCCATAGTAATTCATGATCTTGTATTGTGTAGTCTCACGTATACCCATAACACTAGACCCATAGTAATTCATGATCTTGTATTGTGTAGTCTCACGTATACTCATACCACTAGACCCGTAGTAATTCATGATCTTGTATTGTGTAGTCTCACGTATACTCATAACACTAGACCCGTAGTCATTCATGATCTTGTATTGTGTAGTCTCACGTATACTCATAACACTAGACCCGTAGTCATTCATGATCTTGTATTGTGTAGTCTCACGTATACTCATAACACTAGACCCGTAGTCATTCATGATCTTGTATTGTGTAGTCTCACGTATACTCATAACACTAGACCCGTAGTCATTCATGATCTTGTATTGTGTAGTCTCACGTATACTCATACCACTAGACCCGTAGTAATTCATGATCTTGTATTGTGTAGTCTCACGTATACTCATACCACTAGACCCGTAGTAATTCATGATCTTGTATTGTGTAGTCTCACGTATACTCATAACACTAGACCCATAGTAATTCATGATCTTGTATTGTGTAGTCTCACGTATACTCATAACACTAGACCCATAGTAATTCATGATCTTGTATTGTGTAGTCTCACGTATACTCATAACACTAGACCCATAGTAATTCATGATCTTGTATTGTGTAGTCTCACGTATACTCATAACACTAGACCCATAGTAATTCATGATCTTGTATTGTGTAGTCTCACGTATACTCATAACACTAGACCCATAGTAATTCATGATCTTGTATTGTGTAGTCTCACGTATACTCATAACACTAGACCCATAGTAATTCATGATCTTGTATTGTGTAGTCTCACGTATACTCATAACACTAGACCCATAGTAATTCATGATCTTGTATTGTGTAGTCTCACGTATACCCATAACACTAGACCCATAGTAATTCATGATCTTGTATTGTGTAGTCTCACGTATACTCATAACACTAGACCCATAGTAATTCATTAATTTTAAATGATCCGATGAATGTAGAGAACTTTATATATATATATATATTTTTTTTTAAAGAGGGGGAAAAAGGGGGGGGGGGGGGGGGGAAGATTAGCAAAACAAAAGAAAAACCTACGTTTTTTTTTTTCAAATACCATGCCTACTGTGATAGGTGATCATGTCTATCCATAACTGTCGATCTCGACAGTTATTTATAATTTCTGTGTCGACCTTCTGCCAAGCCATTTTCTTAAGCTGTCTGGTATCTTTTCTCTTTGCTTTCCACTATCTCTTCGCTCCTCGATTTTCCCAGTTTTCAGAATATATTTTCCAGCTGTTCCCTTCTCATTACGTGGCCAAAAATGATGATTGTTTCTTCCTAATTTTGGAAATTAACTCTTTTTTTGCTTCAACCTCTTTCAGAACGCTTTCATTACTCTTCTTAGCTCTCCATGGCATTATCAATATTCTTCTGTAAAATCACATTTCTACAGCCTCCAGTGATGTTCTTGTTTGTTGTCCTATTGTCCATGATTCACATCGATATGCTAAGACTAGTTCTACATAACATCTAAGAACTCTTTTTTTTTGTTTCTATTGCCAGAAATGAATTGCATAGTATCTTCCTCATTTTTTTTTAAAGTTGCTTTGCCAGAGCTATTATGTATCTCACCTCTGTTATACATCTACCATCTGAGGTTAATATTGTTCCCAGGTGCTGTCTTTTTCTTTGCTGCTAACGTTACTCATGTCCTTTTCTATTAAGGCTGAATCCTTTATTTTTGCTTTCATTCACTATAATGTCTAACATTTCTTGTAACTCATTTTCACTCTTAGTGATTAAGGCTGTATCATCAACATACCCAGGTTATTCATATTATGACTTCCAATTGTTATTGCATGCATGCCCCTTATGGATCTTAAAATAATCTCACTATGCATATTTAATCAACCTGGTCACAACATACAACCATGCCTAACACCTTGTTTTATTTATTGAAACATTCCCAATTGATTTCCAGTTCTTATGGCCGCTTTTTGTTGTCAGTACATGTTCTTTATTATTCTTAGATCTTTTCTGTCAATGTGTATGCCTTCTAAAAATGTGATTATTTCTTGCTGCTTTACTTTGTCAAATGCTTTGTTATAATATATATAACATATAGATCTGTTTTCATCTCTATGGCTCTTTCTACTAAAGATCGTATGATGTATATGGCATTGTTCGTACCTTTACCTCCAACAAAACCACGCTGTTCATCCCTATTTTCTGGACTTATTTTGTTCAAATTAAATACAAGAATAAGTTGATCTAAACAGCACATATTAACAAAATGTAGACTTGATAACTGGAGAGTCACTATAATACAGTCAGGAATAGCACTGCCGGACGACCAGCCGAACTGCTTTAGGAATAGCACTGCCGGACGACCAGCCGAACTGCTTTAGGAATAGCACTGCTGGACGACCAGCCGAACTGCTTTCGATTTATTCTGGCGGCAGTAGGAATCACTTCATCATCAAGTGCCGTGTCTGCTGGGGCAGGTGATCATGTCGCTCCATAACTTTCGATCTCTACAGTTTTTTTTTATAATTTCTGTTGTTGACCTTCTGCCAAACTATTCTCTTAAGCTGTCCATGATTTACATTCATATGTTAGGATTGACTCTACATAACATTTAAAAACTCTTTTTCTTGTGTCTATTGCTAAAAAGATTGCACAGTATCTTCTTAATTTTTTTTTTTTGAAAGCTGCTTTTGCCTGAGCCATTCTGCATCTCACCTCTGTTGTACATCTACCATCTGAGGTTCCAGATATTTAAATTAATTTACCTGTTTTAAATTTGTTCTACGTGTCTTCATTGTGCATAGCGGTGCTGCTTTTTTTTTTTTTTTTTTGCTACCGTTACTTTAGTCCTTTTCCATTGAGGTTGAGTCCTTTATTTTTGCTTAACTTCACTATGTCTAACTTTCATGTAACTCATTTTCACTCTTAGCGATTAAGGCTGTATCGTCTGCATACCTTAGATTATTTATATTATGACCTCGATACGGCTCTAGGGTCATTCAATCTCTGAAATTTGTTACATGAGACTTCGCTATGGAAAGTACAGCGGTCTGGCGTAATACTGACCACATTACATATCGAATATACTTATGGTCATGGGAAAATATGGGACCAAACACCATTTTATCCGTGCTCCTCAAAGCAGAGCGGATACCATTATATAAGGTGGAAAATTGCTTCGCGGATCCAAGACAATTAATCAGTAAATGGAAAGCATCAAGTAAGGCCTGCATAATGTGGGTGTAAGACAGATTAAGCTCATTTCATGAAAAGATAAAATAATAAATAAATTCATTAAGAATTAGGAATGGATAAATATTGAAAATGTATCTAGTTCTTCGTTACCATTTTCTCTGAAATGGGGATTGTCGTGTCTTGTCGCAATATTACAAACTATGATGTTTGAGCCATTCCTCCAGACATATTCTAATTATATTTCTTTAGCTTCCCGTCTTTACATCCTATTTGCATGACTAAGTGTGGGTACCCATATATATATTTACACACACAAACACAAACATATATGATCATGCTTTTACCGTTTTAGTTGTTTTAGTCATATTTCCGATATTACGTAAATTAAATTTTCATTTAAAAAATAAAAAAAAATAGTCATATACAATTTTAAAATAATTATTTCACATAAATTAAAACAATTTTTGTTTATAATTAACAAAAATGTATAATAATTAATAATTTATCTGAAAATTATGTTAATATGCAACGCTGGCATCCCATTTTCTTGGCTTCCCTAAACGAGTTGGCCCAATGGTGAAACGGACACAGAACACTATGATTAGTGGGCAGACAGAAATTGGAGGCAGTTGAGGAAACCTATCAGACAAAGATAGTTCTTTCTGGGGTGAATTGGGCAGGTCAAAATACCAGTGGACAAAGAGATTCAACGAAGACGATGGTGCTGGATAGGACACACACTGTGGAAGCCAACCGAAAGTATTACACGACAAGACCTTTTTTGGAATTCTCAGGGGACGAGCCAAACAGGAAGACACAAATATTCTTAGAGAAAACGGGTGGAAGCAGAGATCAAGATGATGGGGAAATGGAATGATCTTAAAATAATAGTAAGAAATAAGACACTTGGAAAGTGTTTGTCAAAGACCTAATCTCCACGGGGAGCTAAAAGGTAGAAGAAGAAACAGGACACTTGGAAAGTGGTTGTTAAAGACCTAAGCTCCACGGGGAGCTAAAAGGTAGAAGAAGAAACAGGACGACTTGGAAAGTGGTTGTCAAAGACCTAAGCTCCACAGGGAGCTAAAAGGTAAAGAAGAAACAGGACGACTTGGAAAGTTTTTGTTAAAGACCTAAGCTCCACAGGGAGTAAAAGGTAGAAGAAGAAACAGGACGACTTGGAAAGTGTTTGTTAAAGACCTAAGCTCCACAGGGAGCTAAAAGGTAGAAGAAGAAACAGGACGACTTGGAAAGTTTTTGTTAAAGACCTAAGCTCCACAGGGAGTAAAAGGTAGAAGAAGAAACAGGACACTTGGAAAGTGGTTGTCAAAGACCTAAGCTCCACGGGGAGCTAAAAGGTAGAAGAAGAAACAGGACACTTGGAAATTGTTTGTCAAAGACCTAAGCTCCACAGGGAGCTAAAAGGTAAAGAAGAAACAGGACGACTTGGAAAGTTTTTGTTAAAGACCTAAGCTCCACAGGGAGTAAAAGGTAGAAGAAGAAACAGGACGACTTGGAAAGTGTTTGTTAAAGACCTAAGCTCCACGGGGAGCTAAAAGGTAGAAGAAGAAACAGGACGACTTGGAAAGTGTTTGTTAAAGACCTAAGCTCCACAGGAGTAAAAGGTAGAAGAAGAAACAGGACGACTTGGAAAGTGTTTGTTAAAGACCTAAGCTCCACAGGGAGTAAAAGGTAGAAGAAGAAACAGGACGACTTGGAAAGCGTTTGTTAAAGACCTAAGCTCCACGGAGAGTAAAAGGTAGAAGAAGAATGCACAGGTTATCGGTGTGTCTTTTTGCGGAAATTACGCGTTTTAAAAAAAAAAAGCGTGGAGAGAAGTGTAAAGTGATACAGGAAAACCGAAACATGAAGATTAAAAGCAGCACGAAAATACCCGCTTTATTGGCAGTAAAATTGAAACTAATTAAAGCAACATCTCGGACATTACTTCCGTGTTCATGGTTAGTGATCATGCGACCTTGACTTTGTCCTGTATCATGATTTGAGGGGGTAAATAGTAGGCCAAAACAGAAAGAAAACCGGTACATTTCCTGGACTAATATATTTATATTTTTATATTTTAAGGAAAAAAAGTTATACCAATAGATTATTATCTTGTAAATTTTTATAACAAAAAGATGATTATACTGTAATCTTTCAGCAATGTGTATACAAGAATTAACATCATTCCTATTTTATCAGTACCAAAAGCTAAATTATAGCATACATAATAACATAATCGAAAGATGATTATTTAGTAAAGGATACATATTGAATACAAAGAACTATTGCGTAAATTATCAACAGTAAAGTATGAGCATTTAACAAACTATCACTGCCTTGAAATTTATTAATGAATTTGAATGTTTCTGCGGCTTTACGGATTACCAGTGTGGTTATGATTTTACAGGATCAGAAATGCCAGGAGATAAACATGGTATAAAATAAATGTAGACACAAATGTACAGTTACAAATTATCTTTTAAAATCAAGTCAACGGGCTATAAGAATAAATAGCTTTAACTCACTTTACACAGCAAAACGGGAAAACGCTGCATGACCGTCAGGCGCTTCTAGTGTTTTGGCTCGATAAAGAGAAATCCTTCCTTCTCTCAAAGGCCTCGCTGTCATTTCGGCGAACAAGTGAATTGCTGAAAAGTTTGATGCTGTTTGTAGGTTGCAATTTACGAGCTTAGTGTCCCTAATTATTTCTCCTGGGAATAATGTCCCCTTGAACTTTATTCGGTAGCTCTCGAATCTGTCTCTAGAATACTCCTGAGTTAGGCTTCGGATTTGGAATAGCCTGGAACTAACCCTAAACCTTGTTGATAAAATAAAATTAGATGCACAAAAACTAGAAATTGTTGATGATTCAAGTATGTCCGGTCAGTGAGGGGAGATCACTCGTTTAGCAGAAATAATTTGGGACATTAAACTCGTAAATTACCCACCAAGATAATATTTCGCCCGCTCCACTGTGTTGTGTTGGAAATTACATTAGACTATAGGTTATAGATATAACAAAGAGACATGGCTCAATGCGGCAGTATTTGCCTATGATGTCTTCGAAGGCTTCCACAGACGAGAGGAGACAAGTGCTGCTGCTATAGATCTGGAGGATGCATACAACAGGGTACCATTTGAATGTCTCATGCATATGCTTCTCAAACTGGCGGTGAACCCCTTCCTCATTAGATGGATCGCCGCGGCACTGTTTCAGAGGAAGGTGATACTCAGATGTGGAAGTTGGTCTTCCGAGTAAACATCCATTTGTCCTGGGCTGCCACAAGGCTCACCATTGTCACCAGTTCTATTTAACGTGTACACAATAACGATCACGGCCCAACAGCTGGATGGGAGGGGAAGAACTATGACTTTTGCTGATGATATTCTGGTATATCGACAGGGAAGAGACAGACGGGGAATCGCCTCCACAATGCAAGACGAACTAGATCGCATTTCATCCTGGTGTGGGGTTTCAGGTGCCTTGGTTAATCCTAATAAAGCATCAGTTTCATGGTTCTCCCTCAACAATCATATCGTTAATACAACCACACCGGTAGTACGAATGGGAGCTGATGAGGTGACCAGGGACAAGTTGATGACATACCTCGGAGTTAAGTTTGATCGCAGCCTGTGTTTTCGGGACCACGTCGACCATGTGATAACAAAATCCCGCAAAGGATTAGCCGCCTTGAAGGTCATGGCAGCTGCCAACATCGAGCAGAGGCTACTTATTCTTCTGTTCCAGGGATTAGTCCTCGCACCAATCGAGTATGCCCTGGCCATTCTTACTGTCAGTACGACTCAAATTGATAGGCTGGAGAAAATACAAAATGAAGCCATGCGCATTATCCTGGGATGTACGAGGGACACTCCCTGTGTATCAATGAGGTATCTTCTTGACTTTCCAACCATGGATGACAGAATTAAGATCTGGAGAGCACGAGCATACCTGAAGATTAGTACAAATACAGAGCATCCATTGCACCACGTGCTCAACACAGAGAAAGGTACCAGGCTAAAAAGAGGCAAATCATGGGTGGGCCGGGGCAGAAGATGTCATCAAACAGGTCTGTGGGCTTACCAATATCAGCGTTGGTGAGGAGTGGATACCGGTGCCTACGTCATTCAAGGGAACTTTCTCATGTATTGTCACACTCGACAGGAAAAGTAGGGAACAGAACCCGGTCGTGGTTAATGCTAAGGTCAACGGTCTCATCTGCGATAACACCTATGAGAAAGATGCAGTCATCTATACAGACGGATCTGTAAGACGACACGAAAGAAGTGCATGGGCATTTACAGCACGCTCAGCAGGCAGAATAGCCAAGGAAGACAGTGGTGCATACGCCATGACCACGAGTAGCATGACAATGGAGGTGATGGCAGTGACCAAGGCATTCAAATGGTTAGAGTCACAAGACTACATCCACGCATGTATACTGAGTGATTCGATGAGCATGATAAAAAAAGTGGAGGCGGGCTATGTACGCATGCAATGGGTAGAGTCGTTGCAGAAATCCAAAATACGTAAGGTCACCTTTGTCTATGTCCCTGGACATGCGGGAGTACGGGGAAATGAGAGAGCGGACAGGTTGGCTAGCTGCGCTGTCGTTGAGGACGGGCAACCAATGGATCGGGCGGACATCATCAATGCCCTTCGAGATGTTGGAAGAGCACAGGACTTCGACAAACACAGATCAACGTCACTTCTTCGGATGATGGAAATGGGAGTTAAGATGGGCACAGCCAGAAATGAGAAACTTGGTGGCCGTGTAAGAAGACTTATCAACCAACATAGAACTGGAGTCGTCAGTCGCTGGACACTGAGGGAATTGCTGAGGAGGGGATCTGAGCACCTATGGACATGTTCGGAGTGCAATGATGATGACCCGCAAATAACTCAATAACTCAATAACATTAGACTTTTCTTCCCCAAAGAAATAGGTAATTCAAAGTTGACACAAGAGCTAACTTCCCAAACCGAATTGGTTTGGTCTACCTAGAAGTAGGCGTGGCGACACAGTCGATTTGTTAAAAATATAAACTTTAGTGCCTGTTTAAAGAACAATTTGAAACATGTTGTGTCCTGGACGTTTGTAATTCGTTTAAACTTGCAAGATAATTTGTATACCTTCTTCTTCTTCATCGTTCAAGTCTTGTGATCATGCGAACTTGATTCTTTGTTCAGTTTCATGATGGAGGCACAACATCTTGAGACACGATGAGTTGGTCACATTGTCAGTGCTCTTATATGTGTCCTGACACACTTCTGGGGAAAACAGTATGGATAATGCCAATAATAAATTCTGAGAAAAACAGTATGGATAATGTCAATAATAAATTCTGAGAAAAACAGTATGGATAATGTCAATAATAAATTCTGAGAAAAACAGTATGGATAATGCCAATAATAAATTCTAAGAAAAACAGTATGGATAATGTCAATAATAAATTCTGAGAAAAACAGTATGGATAATGTCAATAATAAATTCTGAGAAAAACAGTATGGATAATGCCAATAATAAATTCTGAGAAAAACAGTATGGATAATGTCAATAATAAATTATGATAAAAACAGTATGGATAATGCCAATAATAAATTCTAAGAAAAACAGTATGGATATTGCCTATAATAAATTCTGAGAAAAACAGTAGAGATAATGCCTATAATAAATTCTGAGAAAAACAGTAGGGATATTGCCTATAATAAATTCTGAGAAAAACAGTAGGGATAATGCCTATAATAAATTCTAAGAAAAACAGCATGGATATTGCCTATAATAAATTCTGAGAAAAACAGTAGGGATTATGCCTATAATAAATTCTGAGAAAAACAGTAGAGATAATGCCTATAATAAATTCTGAGAAAAACAGTAGGGATATTGCCTATAATAAATTCTGAGAAAAACAGTAAGGATTATGCCTATAATAAATTCTGAGAAAAACAGTAGGGATAATGCCTATAAATGATCACATCGAAATATAAAGAATACAATGGTTTGGGCATCTGACCGTTAATCTACAAGACGAGCATACTTTACGCAAAAATATCAAGGTCAAAGTGCGACCATGGAAGAGGTGAACAGACGGAATCCGAGAGTTATTAAATAAACGCAATATGGCTACGACTAAAGCTACCCTCTCACGCTAAACAACTAGCAACGTCCACGTTTTGGACAGGAAAGAACATACAGCGGAAGGAATATAGATACAGATTGCAATATAAGCAGGGAAAACAAAATGGTTATGGTTATGGTTAGTCGAAGGCCCCGGTATCACTGCAAACTAATTAAAACCCATAATTGTTCAACCGCCCGTGCCAGTGGAATCATCCAAATTAAAACTCATCTCATTGAAGAACCCAATAAAGAAAGGCAGCTGCAGTCTCGATCATATCAGCACATGGAAAGACATAAGGCCAAGCTGGACTGAAAGTGAATGCATCTGAACTGTCCTTCGTTATACGATATCATCATTCATCGTAAGCAATCGGAATATCGAAACACGATACGGATTAAAAAAAAAAAAAAAAAAAAAAAAAAAAAAAAAAAAAAACACATCTTACAGCATGCACAGAGCACTGAACTACGCAGCTCTGGCAACAAGCCGGACTTGGAATGTGGGGAAATGCAACAAGGAACACTTTTCAGACTCACCTTCAATGGTTCGTTTCGCCTATCTGCCATATTAACCGGAAGTTCAATAAGGAAAAAATATTTACAGCATACATGCTGACGGGGTACTGCAAGAAAAACCTAAAGTTAGCGTGACATTTCAAGATTTGCGAGCAGGGGCGGTTGTGAGTAGAACGACAGCAGCCATGTAAAGCTCTTATAGTTATAACGTCACGTTAGTTGGAACGGATTCAGGTATTACTTTCTGCTCGTGGACCTTTGTAAATCTAAAGCCACCTATATCTCAAGCTTGCCGCTGAGGGGGATCACCCAAACCATGTGACGTTTTCAACATTACGAGCAGGGGCGGTTGTGGGTAAAATGACATCAGCTGTCTAAAGCTCACCTTTGCTACCTATATTGAACGTCTGTCCACTGAGGGGGAACTCCCAAAGGGTGTGACGTTTTCAGCATTGGGAGCAGGCGGCTGTGGATAAAATGACGTCAGCAGTCTATAGCTAACATAATTGAAGACGTCACAAGCTTGGGTGTTTTCGATGAAATCCTCAAAGCCCTTCGGCTTTCAATATAGATGACGATGAGCTCACGTAGCTCAAGACGTCACAAGCATTGGGGTGTTTACGGGAAAACCCCTCAGCCCATCGGCTTGAGATATATTGATGGCGATGGTAAATCTATCATCATCGCATAGAAGGTTGGCTACTATGGAGCGTCATTCCGCTCATTCTCTTGTTTTGATGGTGCAGATTGTGACGGGTTGACTTGTCCATCTTTTGATGTTATTGAGTTATTTGCGGGTCATCATCATTGCACTCCGAACATGTCCATAGGTGCTCAGATCCCCTCCTCAGCAATTCCCTCAGTGTCCAGCGACTGACGACTCCAGTTCTATGTTGGTTGATAAGTCTTCTTACACGGCCACTAAGTTTCACATTTCTGACTGTGCCCATCTTAACTCCCATTTCCATCATCCGAAGAAGTAATGTGGATCTGTGTTTGTCGAAGTCCTTTGCTCTTCCCACAACATCGGAGGGCATTGATGATGTCCGCCCGATCCATTGGTTGTCCGTCCTCAACGACAGCGCAGCTAGCCAACCTGTCCGCTCTTTCATTTTCCCCGTACTCCCGAATGTCCAGGGACATAGACAAAGGTGACCTTACGTATTTTGGATTTCTGCAACGACTCTACCCATTGCATGCGTACAGAGCCTGCCTCCCCTTTTTTTTATCATGCTCATCGAATCACTCAGTAGACATGCGTGGGTGTAATCTTGCGACTCTAACCATTTGAATGACCTTGGTCACTGCCACCACCTCTATTGTCATGCTACTCGTGGTCATGACGTATGCACCACTGTTTTCCTTGACTATTCTGCCTGCCGGGCGTGCTGTAAATGCCCATGCACTTCTTTGGTGTCGTCTTACAGATCTGTCTGTATAGATGATTGCATCTTTCTCATCGGTGTTATCACAGATGAGACCGTTGACCTCAGCATTAACCACGACCGGGTTCTGTTCCATACTTTTCCTGTCGCGTGTGACAATACACGAGAAAGTCTCATTGAATGACGTTTTCACCGGTATCCACTCCTCACCAACGCTGATATTGGTAAGCCCGCAGACCTGTTTGATGACATCTTCTGCTCGGTCCACCCATGATTTGCCTCTTTTTAGCCTGGCATCTTACCCTGTGATGAGCTCGTGGTGCAATGGATGCTCTTTATCTGTACTAATCTTCAGGCATGCTCGTGCTCTCCGGATCTTGATTCTGTCATCCATGGTTGGAAAGTCAAGAAGATACCTCATTGCTACACAGGGAGTGTCCCTCATAAATCCAAGATAATGCGCATGGCTTCATTTTGTATTTTCTCCAGCCTATCAATTTGTGTCGTACTGACAGTAAGAATTGCCAGGGCATACACGATTGGTGCGAGGACTAATCCCTGGAACAGAAGAGTAAGTAGCCTCTGCTCGATGTTGGCAGCTGCCATGACCTTCAAGGCGGCTAATCCTTTGCGGGATTTTGTTATCAAATGGTCGACGTGGTCCCGAAAACACAGGCTGCGATCAAACTTAACTCGGAGGTATATCATCAACTTGTTAAGCAAAAAGAAGCACGTGTTTAAGGCATCAAGGGAAGGGGGGCATAAAGGGGCATCCGAATTAAATGAAATAATTACATACAAATGTATACAATATTAACAAGAACAATCTACGTAAATTCCCCCCCCCCCCCAACTTAAATAAAAGCAGGGGAAACCCTTATTTGCAGATTGTGAAATTTGTTTACTTCACGTACAACGTCAGTGATAAAAATAAACAAACAAATATACCCATACTCTGAGTTACGTATATATATGGTTCGGGAAAAGGGGGAGGGGGAGCGGGTGCACCAAAATCATGTCAGTGCTTAGGGCCTCTTCTAAGTGCCTTAATTGGGCCCTGCCATAGACCTTCAACACGAACCTTGACCATTGTTAATTTCCACGTGACCAAGCCATACATCTTCGTGACGGTTTCGTTTCTAAATAAAACCAATCAACAACAGCAAAGATGTAAAAAGTCACATATTTTATTCCCTTAAATTGGAAGTCATTTATTTCCTTATCAATCTCGTGGTGTCCTAGTAAATCCTGATTTTTGTTTCTTGTCAATTTACCGCCACTTGATAAAAATGACGTCAAAAGATGTTTGACTTTATTTTCTCATGATGTCATAGGGACTCCTTCGCTATTCATTTCTTCTCTTTGTTGCATCTCATGGCTGTATAAAAACTGCACGCTTAATCACTAATTATACTTAATACAAGAAATTAGATTAAGGGATACTTGCAAAGCAATATCTGAAAGTTTTTCACTTTTCATTGCCTCCCGGGCGTTTTTGCCAATAAGCATGTAACGGATAGTTTTATTCTGGCTTTTTTCAGCTAGAACGGTGCTATATAGTTCAAGGAAACTTTGAGGATTGAACAGTCCTGAGGTACCCATTTTAATAAGTAAATGTCGACTAGAAATGCTCCAGTTTACATTCTAATGCTAAGGTTGTTGACAAAGATGATACACACTTTGTTTTATTGGATGGGAGGATAGAGCTCCGATACATGGCCATTCTGAGTGCCCTCAGGGACGCTGAACGAAATACCAACTATAAAAAATTACTATGAATACACAAACATGAAGAGACTGCATTCTCTTCTCCGTTCTCTTTTCCCCAGTGTTTCTTCGCATGTCTCTTTCCATATATCCTTTACCTGCTTCCAATGATCTTCTATATTTATTGTATTTTCTAGTTGTTGGAGGACTTGGTATTTGTTTGATATTGTGACTGCGAATTTATCTTTAATTCCTTGTTCTTTAAGAAACCCTACATTGAAATACTTTCTACTCTTACTCGTTGTAGTATCTTTTTAGTTTAAGTTTAGATTTGGCTATCAGAAGATGCTATATAGAACCAATTCTGACCTATGGAAGCGAATCATGGATAGTAGACAAACAAATGAAAAGACGATTAGAGGCCACAGAGATGGGATTTTTCAGAAGAATGTTGAAAGTTCACTGGACAGCTAAAAAAAACCAACGATGAAATTCTCAAAGAGGCCAACACAAAAAGGGAGCTTCTAAAAAAACATCAAACTGAAACAATAAACATTTTTCGGGCACGTCATGAGAAGAGGAAAGTTGGAATACTTGGTTACAACTGACAAAATACAGGGAAAGAGAGATCGCGGACGACAAAGAGAGAAACTACTGGATAGCTTGGTGTCATGGCATGGAAAACAGTCAACAACAGAACTGATTCGATGCACTGTAGATAGATGATTGCGGAAGGACATGATCGCCTAAGCCAACCGGTATGGCACGTGATGATGATCAGAAGATGATGATCTGAAGCTACATCTGCCTTGGAGATATAAACGAAAATGGAGAGATATTTGTGAATTTCTGTGCCCCTAATCAAGTGAGTCTAGGAGGAACAATATTCCAACATAAAAGAATACATAAAGCTACAGGTGTCGCCAGATCATAGAACGGAAAATCAAATTGATCACATATGTATCAATAATAAGTTTAAGTCATCCTTACGGGATGTAAAAGTATATACATATAAAGCATATGTGATCAATTTGATTTTCCGTTCTATGATCTGGTGACACCTGTAGCTTTATGTATTCTTTCATGTTGGGATATTGTTCCTCCCAGGTTCACTTGATTAAGGGCACAGAAATTCACAAATATCTCTCCATTTTCGTTTATATCTCCAAGTCCATGTTTTCCAATAATCTCTTCGAAGCCTCTGTTGTCTGATCCTACTTTAGCATTTAGATCTCCCATCAAGATTATAATATCCTTGGCTCATCTTTCCTCCATCTGACATTGTAACTGTTTATAGAATTCATCTTTAACTAAGTCATCCTTATCATTGGTTGGTGCATAGCATTGGATAATGTGTAATTTTATTTTGTTTTGTTTTTAATATTGCTCTCATTAGTCTTGGCCCCTACTGCTTCTCATTATATTAATGTCTTCCGTGCATCCCTTGATAACATTATAGCTACCCCTTCATTATGTTGTGCTCCAGGTTCCTGGTGTCCTGATGATAAAATCATCTCTCATGTATTTAGTTTTATTCTTTCCGTTCCTAGCCATCTTGTTTCACACATTCCCAGAATATCTATCTTGTAGTTTGTCATTTCTGCTGCTACCTGTGCAGCTTTTCCTTGTTCGTTTAGGGTACGTACATTCCAGAAGCCATTCTGGAGGATTTCCTAGTAGACAAAAGCTGAGTCGGCAACCCGGACTCCTCTCCTTGCGGCTTTCTCCGGCTTGCGTCATACGTCTCTTAGACAGAGAGCCTTTATCTTTCCTGGATGGCCGATTTACTTTTATACTTTTCTTTGACTTGTCCATGTTTGTGAGTTTTTTCGATTCATTTTTTTTACAGTATGGGATAGCCAGTCCCCCTTTCTCGCCTCTTACGAACATGCTTGATAGGGTACAGCGCCACTATTCTTTACTCCCCTTTCGGGCCCCGGCAGCGCACGGGCGAGTGCTAACCATAGCTATTTATAAATCTTTTGATGGCTATGTGCTAACTATAACATAATTGAAATGTGAATTTATTGAAGAATGGAAAGAATTGGATGGAAAGAAAGGAAAACAAATGGTGAAGTTTTAAAACAACTACAAATGAAAAGAGAACTACTAAACACAATTCAAACATGACAAATGACATTTTTGGATCTTGTTAAAAGACACAGGAGCCTACTAAAAGAAATCTTGGAAGGGAAAATAAAAGGTAAACGAGGCAGAGGCAGACCAAGATTAACACTGACGAATAACATTAAAAGATGGATAAGTCAGGGTATGACACCTGTACTATCAAAGTAAGAGACAGAGCGGAATAGCCACTTTGGTGGTCAACCTTCGATGCGGAGAAGGCACTCAATGATGATGAGATGGCTATGTGCTAACTATCTTCATCATCAAGTACCATGCCTGCTGGCGTATGTGATCATGTCTCTCCACAACTTTCGATCTCGACAGCCATTTATAATTTCTATTGTTGACCTTCTGCCAAACCACTCTCTTAATTAAGCTGTCTGGTATCTTTTCTCTTTGCTTCCATCTCTTTGTCCCTCAATATTTCGAGTTGTCACAATATATTCCATAATATATTTCTTGGTGCATATTTTATTACATCTTCGATTTCCTCTCTCATGATGTTGGGTTCAGTATTTGTGTGTTCTTGCATGGTTGTTGTTGTCTTAGTGGTATTTATTGTCGTGTTTAACAGGTCTTAATAAATATTTTTTCCCTCTCTGTTGCTACTAATTCTAATGGACACAGCAAATCAATCACAGTAAACGTCTAAACGACCAAGAAGGAAAGTGGTCACAATTTAATTTATCTACTAAGATGGTTTTAAAGAACACTTTAATTTAATTATGATTTCTTTATAAGAAATATTGGTAAGTGCTTTGACTGCGTTTAGATGTTGATAACAAATATATTGACAAAATGTGATGGTTTCAGTTCTATAATGACAAAATGTGATGGTTTCAGTTCTATAATGACAATATGTGATGGTTTCAGTTCTATAATGACAATATGTGATGGTTTCAGTTCTATAATGACAATATGTGATGGTTTCAGTTCTATAATGACAATATGTGATGGTTTCAGTTCTATAATAACAAAATGTGATGGTTTCAGTTCTATAATGACAAAATGTGATGGTTTCAGTTCTATAATGACAATATGTGATGGTTTCAGTTCTATAATGACAAAATGTGATGGTTTCAGTTCTATAATGACAAAATGTGATGGTTTCAGTTCTATAATGACAAAATGTGATGGTTTCAGTTCTATAATGACAAAATGTGATGGTTTCAGTTCTATAATGACAAAATGTGATGGTTTCAGTTCTATAATGACAAAATGTGATGGTTTCAGTTCTATAATGACAATATCTACGTAAAGCTCAAACTGAACTTGTATTTCTTAAAATTTACTCTTATTGTCAGCTTTACAGCAGCACCGATTTGTGTTTATTCATATCTCTGTCAATGGGATTAAATGATATATTTAGACTGCTTGTTATATTATGATTTGTGTGTCGTCCCGGAAGATCAACGACAGTCTCATTTCTGTTGGCAACATTCAGAATTGTCGTTAGATCAAAGCTTTTCTGTCAATTGTCTATTATATACCCGATTTGTTCTTTAAAAAATAAAAGGTTTTAGTTGTGAATCATATAACCTTGCTCTTTAACCTTATACGAGTCCTATCGAAGTGGTCAGCTCCTTTCTGCTAACATGCCAGCTCTAACTCTATTTGACCTACAAACCCTTCAGCAGATGTGTGAGCACATTCTAGTGTTTGCCTTCAATGACGACACGGGCTTTGGGCGCTGTTTGACTTTCACTACTTCCGATTTATTGGCTGACCTGCCAATATATCCATCGACTAAAGATCCTTATATAGACCACGAACATATCGACTTGAGGCGAAATACAAGCATTGGAGCCATATGTCAGTCCATGTCAGTTTTCGCTGCAACGCTTCTCCCCATGTAGTTCATTGACCTTATTACATTGCACTTGTTAAACAGTTTTTTGTTTTTTATCCAATAGTTTTCCTTAGTCTCTCTGATTTGCCGAAACTACTCTATCTCTGCGCGACTTGTTGCAGTTAAACATAACGACAAACGATCCATTAACTTTTCTGATGCAGTACAAACATATCGACAAACAAATCAATTATTGGGCGTATAAATTAAACAAAATGACGCGCAATAAAATTAAGTGTAAGTTAATCGTGGCGATAAAGGACACAATTAATTGCTTGAATACAAGGAAAGCATTAATACCAAGACCACTGATTTTTTTTTTTTTTTATTTTTTTTTTTCATATTTCATGATGATACGACAAGAATCTGTTCTTTGATGTACATAAAAAAATACAAAAGAAAAAGATTGAGATACCAAGCAAAGCGCATATTCAATTCTTATTTGCTTACGTAAATAAATGTAAAATAGATATGAGTTGAAGTAATTAAATATAACTAAACTAGTGAATTCATTATTTACAGATAAATTAAACTGAGCAAAACTAAACCAATAAATAATAATGTATTGATTACTTCTTCTCCCTCTCAACTTCCTGTGGAACAAAGGTCTTCAATAAACACTTTCAAAGCCGACTTGTTTCTTGCCATTCTTTTAAACTCGCTCCATGTGTCAACCATCTTCGTCTCTATTTCCATCTGTCTTCCTTTTCCAAGTATATTTTGACCTTCTCCTTTCTCTCCTACTCTTTCTATTATCATTTCTGATTCGACTTTTTCTTGTATTTGACTGGTACTTTCCCATAATACTAAGTTAGTAGTCGTGTCCCGCCATTTAATTTATTGTTTTAGTCATAAATATTTGTATCCTCGCTAACGTTTTCCCTGGCAAACCTCACATAAATGTATTTTCCAGTAAAGTATTTCATGCCTCGCTCACTTTGAACAACCTAATCTGGAAAATGCAGTCGAGTCAGTTGACATACCACCTTCGCTGCGACAATACAAGTCTAAATCCGGCAGGTAAATTATTGCGGGATAGAATGTATTCACTAGCGATCGATCTGAGATCAATGGAGAAATCACTCGCTGATCGAACGAATGGAAATTTATCTTGAAATTTTGATTAGAATGGAGGGAGTGTTCACTTTCAGACCGACGTCATTTCCTGTTAAGGGACACATTAATTTGTGCTGTCGCTCTCACTGAAAGAGAGAGAGAGAGAGAGAGGGAGAGAGAGAGAGAGAGAGAGAGAGAGAAGAGAGATTGGGTTTGCTAGTATGTGAGGAAATGCTGATCATTATTTACAGAAAATGGACTATTATAGGATAAAATGAACAACAAGGCTAAACAGTACTGAGCGGAAGACAAGGTGACCACGAGGAATATTAACTTGTCTAGGAGTGGCTGGTCGAACACGTGGGCCAGAAGCCAGTAGGAACATAGGAAGGGTTCTAGGATCTTGAAGGGAGATTTGTCTAAAAATGGAGCATTACAGGAATATAAGAACCAAGTACGCCATGATACAGAACAAATGATAGGGTATTGACTGTCACAAGTAATACACGGTAGGAACATTTTTGAAACGCCCAGGGGAAGATACAAAGAGGAAGACTAAACTATTCTAGGAGAAGACATGTGGAAGCAAATATGATAATGATGGGGAAGACATGGAATGATCTTAAAAGAATGGCAAGAAACATCAGGGCTTGGAAAGTGATTGTTGAAGACCTATGTTCCACAGTGAGTTGAAAGTGATTGTTGAAGATCTATGCTCCACAGGGAGTTGAAAGTGATTGTTGAAGACCTATGCTCCACAGTGAGTTGAAAGTGATTGTTGAAGATCTATGCTCCACAGGGAGTTGAAAGTGATTGTTGAAGACCTATGCTCCACAGTGAGTTGAAAGTGAATGTTGAAGACCTATGCTCCACAGTGAGTTAAAAGTGATTGTTGAAGACCTATGTTCCACAGGGAGTTGAAAGTGATTGTTGAAGACATATGTTCTACAGGGAGTTGAAAGTGATTGTTGAAGACCTATGCTCCACTGGGAGTTGAAAGTGATTGTTGAAGACCTATGTTCTACAGTGAGTTGAAAGTGATCTTTGAAGACCTATGTTCCACAGGGAGTTGAAAGTGATCTTTGAAGACCTATGCTCCACAGGGAGTTGAAAGTGATTGTTGAAGACCTATGTTCTACAGTGAGTTGAAAGTGATCTTTGAAGACCAATGTTCTACAGGGAGTTGAAAGTTATTGTTGAAGACCTTTGCTCCACAGGGAGTTGAAAGTGATTGTTGAAGACCTATGCTCCACAGGGAGTTGAAAGTGAGTGTTGAAGACCTATGCTCCACAGGCAGTTGAAAGTGGTTGTTGAAGACCTATTCCCCACAGGGAGTTGAAAGTGATTGTTGAAGACCTATGTTCCACAGGTAGTTGAAAGTTATTGTTGAAGACCTATGCTCCACAGGGAGTTGAAAGTTATTGTTGAAGACCTATGCTCCACAGGGAGTTGAAAGTTATTGTTGAAGACCTATGTTCCTTTGGGAGTTGAAAGTTATTGTTGAAGACCTATGTTCCTTTGGGAGTTGAAAGTTATTGTTGAAGACCTATGTTCCTTTGGGAGTTGAAAGTTATTGTTGAAGACCTATGTTCCTTTGGGAGTTGAAAGTTATTGTTGAAGACCTATGTTCCTTTGGGAGTTGAAAGTTATTGTTGAAGACCTATGTTCTACAGTGAGTTGAAAGTAATCTTTGAAGACCTATGTTCCTTTGGGAGTTGAAAGTTATTGTTGAAGACCTATGTTCTACAGTGAGTTGAAAGTTATTGTTGAAGACCTATGTTCCACAGGGAGCTGGAAGTTATTGTTGAAGACCTATGTTCCTTTGGGAGTTGAAAGGAAGAAGAAGAATCATCTGCCGAAATGTGGTAGTTTGATTTGTCTCTCTGCTAGTTTAGCTGCTTGATGCCATTTTGTGCTTATTGTACAGTACACTGTTTACACTGTATCGACATAAAGTTACATTGCTTTGTATATTCTATGTTGACTGGACCAGTGTGACATGAACTTCCTGACGGTGGCAGCATCGCTACACCAGGACTAAGGTAAACGGCTTGAATATTGTTAATACTGTTGTAGGCTTCTACGAGGTGTAAAGATAGTACACTACTGTTGAGTGGTTCTATATAATAAGGAAGGAAAATATACTGAGTGGCTCAGGCAAAAAGTAGCTTTCCAAAAAAAGGAAGATACTATGCAATCAATTTTTGACAATAGAAAACAACAAAAAGAGTTCTTAAATGTTATGTAGAGCCAGTCTTAACATATGGATGTGAATCATGGACAATAGGACAGCAGACAAGAAAATCAACGGAGTCTGTAGAAATATGGTTTTACAGAAGAATGTTGAGAATACCATGGACAGCCAAGAAGAGTAATGAAAATGTTCTGAAAGAGGTCAAAGCAAAAAGAGAGCTAATTTCCAATATTAGGAAGAAACAATCATCATTTGTTGGCCATGTAATGAGAAATGAACAGCTGGAAATTGTAACAACTGGGAAAATTGAGGGACGAAGAGATAGAGGGAAGCAAAGAGAAAAATACCAGACAGCTTAAGAGAATAGCTTGGCAGAAGGTCAACAACAGAATGATAAATAACAGAAAGTTGTGGAGAGACATGATCACCGACGCCAGCAGGCCCTTTACTTGATGATGATGGATGAACTAACTAATTAACTATAAATGATGGAAAGTAAACTGTGATAAGTGCATAATGGAATGAAGCAGCTGACAAGCAATAATGTATCGTTATGGTGTTGTGAAATTATATCGTTGTTATTTCTCACCGTGTGTTAGGTTGCTTTTCACTTCGTGTTTACTTTGGATGGAAAGCACATGTGTGCACCACATACATCGCTTACGTCATCATGTTCAGTTCACACGATACGTCATACGCAGAGAGAGGGATCGAGAGATAGAGTAAGACGAGAGCAAGCTGTAATTAATAATAAAAGGAAAAGGAAATACAAACAACCAGAGAACTTAGATAAACCGGAATTTGACAGCGTGACTCTACGAAAGAAAGTAAATCATTGACCATTTTACTGAAGCTAGGAATAATACCTTTTTATTGAGGTTGGGCAGCTCGTTCAGAAGAAATTCTTACAACAAAGGACAACTATACTTCAATTTTACGAGCAAGATAAGAATAATAGAAGAAACAACGTTTCAACTGTAAGCTCTTAACTGGGACGAAAACAAACAAAACAGAATTCAAATCCTTAAAAATAAGAAGAATTTTGTTTTTTAAATGCATATTATTAAATATAAATATATACATTCCATTAAACCCTTGTGTCTCTGTTGTGGTTTTTTTTTTCCTTTTGCCAAGTTAAGTACCACTATTCTTCAATTCTCTTAATAATTTGATTCCAATTCCTTACCTCCGAATACAATCTTGTGCAGCTGTTTCCCATAACTCTACGGTCAAGTGACATTGTTTCACATCAAGTAAATAAACATCTTTAGATAGAAGTGCAGAGCGACCCTCGAGGTTTGATTTCCCTTGGGTGCACATTGGAAGTCCACCATCTTCCTTGCTTCTCACGTGACCTAACGATTATACATGACGTTGGTTTAAGAAAGCTTATAGACTAGAGATGTTAACTTTTTGAGAACTTTGATGTTTGATATAGAGGCCTATTGCTGTACTGCGAATTATTTATTACTTTTACCTTTTAATCGGCCCAAGATTAACGTGCTGGCCATACTAAATGCAGTTTGAAATCTCACACGCAATATTATTTGGTAACATAGTGCTAGTACTTCCTCATTGCACCATGTTGTAATCTCAATTACAATGTATGCACGTAAATAGCAGCAAATTGAACAAAGATGAAAGCAATTTTTTACTATAACAACAGAGCATGTGCACAATACCTAGACCGGAAGCGATATTTCCAACACGTCATTCGCCTGAGTTCCCCGAAAGAGCGCTGCAAGCAACATGTACTACTTCTGTCATTACTATCATTAGGTTTAGATTAAACCAGCAAGAGAAAGTGAATATTAGAAACCATACAAATTCATGATGAAAGATCATAGAAGAGAAGGTCATTAAACTACGTGAATGAGTTAGAGGAACAGTCATAACTGTACACATTTATACTTGTAACGCACGGGCACATTAGTATTTGACATGTTGCTTAAAGACACCAGAAAAGTTGCGTCGAGTAGATTTGGTGGTTTGTTTTCGATTAAGTGGTTTGTCGTTTTTTTTCCAGGTTATTGAGTTATTTGAGGCTCATCATCATTGCACTTCGAACATGTCCAAAGTGCTCATATCCCCTCCTCAGCAAGTCCTGCAGCGTTCAGCCACTGACGACTCCAGTTCTGTGTTGGTTGAAAAGTCTTCTTACACGCCCATTAAGTTTCTCGTTTCTGGTTGTGCCAATCTTAACTCCCATCTCTTACGTCCGAAGGATTGACGTGGACTCATGGTTGTCGAAGTCCTGTGCCCAACCCACATCTCGGAGGGCATTGATGATGTCCCGATCCATTGGCTGACTGTCTTCAATGACAGCGCATCTAGTCAACCTTTCAATTCTTTCATTCCCCCGTTCTCCCGCATGTCCAGGGACGTTGAGGGTGGTCTAGACCCACATGCACTCACGCAGTTGCACGGTCCGAACCCGCTTCCACATTATAGACTGGCCAACCCTAGTCAATCAGCTCTTCGACACGTGGATACACCGTGAGCTTTTTCTTTGTCCAGGTATGATTGTCATGTTACTTCTGTAGAGGTTGAAATAATCATTATAACCGGTACTTCATATCAACCTTGAACATGTACATAAACAAGAGATAATTACAAGAAAGAGAGAAGTATCTATTATTGTGGAGCGGGTGTGGAGATGAACACACAAACAATTAGTATTAGCCCAGGGAGGGGAAGAGAACTCCGACACGAGAGCAGAGAGGGAAAAAAAAGAACGACAATGATAACAAAGAACTGATATTTTAACAGGCAGCTCAAACCACATTCACTGGACCGCTGCAGAAGTTGCATTAGGGAACTGATTAGCTTCGGCTCTACGGTGTAGTTTTCTGCGTCTGAGCTAATCAACTGATCCAGTTAGCAAAGTTCGCCGATGATAACAGGTTGTACTCATCTCATTGTTCTTCATTGTCAAGTCAAAAGTTTGTGAATACGACCTTCCCCTGCCTAGCGATATATGCGAATGACGTCAACACATCGTGTGATGTTCCAAAACCGTCGATGTAACTGTATGACGCCAAGTTCTTGCATTGTACAACTCCTTGCTAAGCTCTGCTCAGTCTAGTCAGTAGCAGTTTTCACTTTGGAAATTGTGCATCAGCTTTTCGTGTGCTGTTGGCTTCTTTTACTATAGTAACTGGGATATTGTAAGTGTAGTCATTATTGTGTGAGCTACGTCATCAAGTTAGTCGCATAGCCCTAGGGCGGTCCTACTCTAATCAATGAAAGAAGGAGTGGGGTTTCGTACATGACTTGTCAGCACCGATGAGACTCGGAAGTTCGTGATGGCTAGGAGGGTCTTATAGTCTGTTGTTTGATGTGTGATGGTGATAGTCTAATCACCAACTAATTACTACATCAAGCTTGGGCAGATGGTACTCGTAAACCTGGGAGGGCCGACCATCTAAGGGCAGAATCCCCCTACAGAAAAGACAATCTGCTGTCTTGCAGGAAGATTGGGGACAATCAAAGGATAAGGAAAGCATACATGAATAAAATGCAGGCTGAAGTCGGAAGCACTGGGCCACTGGTGCAGAAAACAGTGCAACGTTAAAACAAGTAATCAATCAGACTGGATCTAACAGACTCTAATTATGATAAAAACTACCGCTGACCGGAAAGGCTTCAAGAAACAGCTGAATATAATACACTGGAATGCGGAGGGCATATACCACAAAAAACAAGCTCGAACAATCAGACTAGCAGAGGAGGAGATAGACGTTGCCTGCATCCAGGAAACTCATCTTAATCCTCAGCACAGATTTATGATCAGGGGCTACCAAACATTTAGACAAGACAGGGAAGGTCACAAGGGTGGAATACTTATACTTATTAAAAATTCCATCCCAGCATAACTGATAGATGTAGTCACAAAGGGAGAGGCAGAGATCATTGGCACAGACCTATACATTAACTCCGCTAGTGTAAGGATATTTAATATATACTGTCCAAATGACAAATTACTGAAGCTGGAGTCAATGGAAATAACACCATCAAAGTGTCTAGTAGTAGGAGACTTTAACAGCCACTCTGAAAGATGGGGATATAAGGAGTCCAATGTTCGAGGTGAAGAAGTGGAAGAATGGGAAACAGACAACTACCTATTCCTCATAAACTCTAGGTAGGACCCCCCCCCCCCCAACCTTCTACTCAAGATGATGGAAAACAACTTCCACTCCCGGCCTAGCATTTGCAACTGAGACATATCTATCAAAATAATCAGAAAAGTGCTGAACCAACTTGGAAATAGTGATCATAGACCAGTCAAACTTTCAGTGGCTCTTGCTCACAAACAGGAGTTGCAAATACCTCTTCCCCGCTGGAACTATAAGAGTGCAGATTGGGCAAAGTTTGCAAGGCTTATTGGTGCATAGGTGGGCTTATTGCGCTTATCAAGACCCACGAAAAGAATGTCAATAATATGATAGATCGGTTAACAAATAGAATCCTGAGAGCTGCTAAAGAATCCATTCCTAGAGGAGCAAGAAGAAACTACAAGCCATACTGGAGCAAGGAAATACAAAGACTAGAAGAGGAACTGGACTCTGCCAGAGAACTAGCTGAAACATCACACAGCACAGAGAGCAACATTGCCTACAAAGCAGCCTCGGCCAAATACAGGCGTGAGGTCATGATATCAGCAAGACAGAGCTGGATAGACAAAACAGAGAGCCTTAATCTAGACAAAAATGATCATAAACTATGGAAACTTGCGAAAGCTCTGAGCTACGAAAACACCTGCCAACTTCCAATATCATTAGCACACAATCAGAACATCCTCACAGGCAAAAGGGCAGCAAATCTACTGATAAAAAAAAAAAAGTAAAGTTACCCCGTCACGCCAAGCGACGTATAGGGAAATATGGTGTTAGTGACCCTATATTTTACAGACCTTCAGCACATGATTTTTGGGGTAATGTGGTCGGTTTTACGCCATTACTGCTTTACTTTCCCAGAAAAAAAATCCGGTACCCATTTAAGGCTGGGTGAACCCGATGCCGTCGGTTGGGATCGAACCCTACCCTTGTCCTTTGTAGTCCAGTTCACTAACCACTGAGCTATCGCGGCTCCCTAAATCTACTGATAGAGACTTACAAAAGCATTAGTAGAATAAATATTCCAATAGACAAACAGAAAGCTGCAAGACGGAAAAACCAAGATGAAAAACACATGCCTTTAGCACCATAAGAGCATCAGACGACTATCTTTACCCCAACTGAATTAGATGTTGCTCTCAAAGGATTGAAGCTCAAATGTTCCCCTGGTAAAGATGGAATCTCCAACGAAATGCTCCTAAATCTGGGACAGAAAGCCAAGAGCCAGCTTCTAAGGATAATAAATGCTAGCTGGAAGAGAGGTCATGTGCCGGCAATCTGGAAAGAGGCTATTATGGTGTCCATCCTCAAGCGTGGAAAAGACCCACTAGACCCAAGTAGCTATAGACCAATTAGCCTACTCAGCTGCCTGAGTAAACTCATGGAAAGGCTGGTTAACAGAAGACTTATGTGACGTTTGGAGACAAAACAACAAATCATACCACAAATAAGTGGCTTCCGTCAGCAGAGATCAACTGAAGACCTGGTCACCTACATCGCACAAGAAATAGAGGATGCTCTACAAGAAAAGAAACACACACTGGCAGTGTGGGTCGACATGGAGAAGTCTTTTGATAGGGTTTGTCGAGAGGGTTTAAAGAACAAGCTTTTTAGACTTGGCATCCATGGTCATTTATTCAATTGGGTCTCTCAATACCTTCATGATAGAACGTCCAGAGTACAAGTTCAAGGTCACCTAAGTAAGAAGGTCTATATCGAACAAGGTGTCCCACAAGGCGGAGTCTTGTCCCCAACACTTTTTTTTAATTTTCATAAATGACATCGTAATGGACATTCCACCCATAATACACTCAGCATTATACGCAGATGATCTGGCGTTATGGGCTCGCGAGGAAAGTATGTCGGTGGCTGGACCCAGGATGCAAGATGCCCTAGGTGAACTTGAAAAATGGACGAACACCTGGTTCTTACCAACCAACGAAAAAAACTACATATACAATTTTCAGCCTATCAAGAAACACACTCTCTGCAAACTTGAAGATAAAAGACCATACACTCCCTATTGACCAAAACCCAACTTATCTTGTCGTCACCATGAATCGCAAAATGACTTGGAAAAATCAGATAGACAGAGCAAGGAAAAAAGCCAGAAAATGAACAAATATTATGAAGAAATTGGCTGGAACGGACTGGGGGGGGCAGACAGCAATATTTTGAAAAGACTATACGTAGGAAGAGTCAGACCAGTTCTAGAATATGGCGTTACAGCCTGGGCTATGGCTACCAAATCACACCTTAGCAAAATTAACAGAACACAGAATCAAGCTGCCCGTATCATCACTGGTGCTATGAAATCTACACCTATCAAGACTGTAGAAAAGTAACAGGTTTACAGCCCTTAGATGACAGACGGGTCACTAAAGTATTGCAACAAGCGGAGAAATATAGAAAGCTCCTTAGCCACCCCATGCACCAAAGAATAACTGGTTCCGGAATTATACGACTAAAGAGGAGCAACTTCGCTGCAATTGCCAATGAACTAACTACTGGAGACCCAGTACTTTCCCAAACAATATCGAAACCCTTGGGCCCATCTGATATGTCTCCTCATGGAAAACATAAAATACCAGAACTTAAAAAGAATATAACAGGAATCATGAAAAAAGGCACCCAATCAGACACAGAAAGAAAACACGTAGCAGAAAAACACATACACGATACCTACCCACATGACTCTTGGTCCCACATATACACAGATGGCTCTGCTACAAATTCCACCAGAAATGGAGGGGGAGGTGTGTTCTTGACGCTGAATAATCAGGACGAGATCATCAAGTCAATAGCTACTGGAAATTCTCAAACAACCTTAAAGCAGAAACTGAGGCCAACAGAGATGCTGCAACACTGGCTACTCAATACAAAAATAACATGCACAATAAATTAGTGATTCTGACTGATGCACTGTCAGTATTATCAGCTCTAAAAAGCCACAAGAACAATGAACTAGATGACTTGAGAACAACCCTGGACCAACTATGCAATAACTTCCAGATAGTAGTCATTCAGTGGATACTATCACACTGTAATATACACGGGAACGAACGCGCAGACAAATTAGCTAAAGAGGGAGGGAGATTACCACAAGAGAAACATCCACTCAGTTATGATGAAGCCAAATCCATCCTCAAAGGTCAGTTCCATGAAAAATGGAAACGAGAACACCCAAAGCATAACGAGAGTGATGGATACCACCAACTATCAAGGAGGGATAAAGTTATCATACTTTGCCTACGCACTGGCCACAATAGAATGAGAAATCACATGTTCACCAAATTAAAAATTGGTACAACCAGCCTATGCCACTGTACACTGGACATTATGACTAAAAAAATTGTTCTACAGGATTGCCCCCAGTACACAGACCTGAGAAGAGCAATGTGGTCCACGCCCACCTCCCTGGAAGAGAAACTATATGGGGCAATCGGATCACTTAAACAGACAGCTAACTTCATGAGAGAGTTTGGAATCCTACTCTGATTGAGTCTTGATCGCAGAGATCAAGTTAAGATCACTCATTAAGTGTGCTAATGAACACTGTCAATCCGTTATCAATTCGTTGAAATAAAAAAGATATAAATAAACAATAATATAAGATATTCGGTATGAAAGGTCATCGAGCTTCTAATTCAAGACGATCAGGCACTGACCTATGGACAAGTAGAAGACCCACAACACTTAAATATCAATAATAGCACCGACACTCAATACAACATGGAAATCAAAAACAACAAAACAGAAAAGAATATCGTTAAAGAGAAACAGAAAATCAAAATAACGATAGATGAAAAACAATTATAACAAGTAAAGGAATTTAAATATCTATGATGTCTAGTGACAAAGGAGAAGTCAAAAGCAGCTGAACTAGACTCAAGACACACCATAGCTTCTCAAATCTTCAGACAACTATCAACGCTATTTTCAAACTATGAAATAACACGAGAGGCAAAACAAGTACTCCACACAATATTTGCACCGTTTGGCCTGATGCATCCATTCTCGTCATGCAAACATATTCTAATTGTTATTTGGTTATTTGGTTATGGAAGGCTCCGGTATCACTGCAAACGAATTAAAATCCATAATTGCTCAACCGCCCGTGCCAGCGGAATCATCCAAATTAATATCTCATCTCCCAAACAAAGAAAGGTAACTGTAGTCCCCATCGTAGCAGTCTCAGCACACGCCAAAAGACATAAGGCGAAACCGCGCAGAAAGTGAACACAGCCAACTGTTCCCTGTCATACGATATCATCATTCATCGTAAACAATTGGAATATCGAAACATGATCAAAACGGATGAGACACACAGCTCACGGTGTGCACAGAGCACTTAACTCAGTAGCTCCTGCACACTACAATTCTAATTGTATTTCAGATCAACATACGTGATCTATATATATATATATATATATATATATATATATATATATATATATATATATATATATATAACATTTCTGTATGTGGTTACAAAAATAAGAACACTTTTACATCAGAAAAGAAATTAAATGTGTCTAAGCGTCTACAAGCAATCCGTGGACACGCAGTAAACCTTCCGCGAAGGAAATTTGTAGCAAAAATTGTTCCAAGCTAGAGAAAGATTGTTTAGATTGGATCTCTACTTCGGATGTTTGGTTCATACTAATCGATAAGCTCATAGGGTTCACCAAGGGTTTTTCTGTTTTTCTGAGAAATAAAGACGGTACCGTTAAAGAACTGTGACCGTTTTACTTCCAAAAATGTGCAATTGTTGTTTTTTTAATTAACGGACATTACTTTACTTCCTATATGCGCATGACAGAGTCATCTCTTATTTCTTCAATGTAAAATTTGTTTCGCTTACGTTGTTTTCAGTTTAAGTTGTTTTTATTCCAGGATATCTTGTACATTGTAAACATACCGTTAAATTGAAGGTCCGGCATTATTGATAAATGCGGCAACGCAGTATCGGCTGTAGATTTAGCAACTGGTCATGGTTAGAAGGGTTTCGATCAAGATAATTCAGCACTCCCTAACTTTTACAGATGTCTACAAGAGGACAAAGTCGCGTTGTTGATATAGAGGGGTGTACTGGGAGCCAATAGATAGTAGCAACACAACTGGGAGTTTTATTGGCCAAAACCGACGTGAGATTCACATTTCTGCGAGCAGTATTTGTGATGATCAGGGAAAGGGTGGTGGGGAAGTCTAATTGGTCTATCTAAATGTGTTCACAACGGCCTTCTAGACCACACAATTGGAAACAAAAGTTTGCAAAGTTTACCGAAATGAGAAAGTTACAAGAGTTGAAAGTACATCCGACTAGAGAACCCGCGCTAACACACGGACCTGGGTCGCAGGCGTGGGGAGAATAAAGATAATGTTGTTTTGATAAGAAAAGTGTTAGTAAAGTGGGGCAACCCAGGTGGCCAGACCAAAGTGGGAGGTCAATATATTTGACAAAGACAAGTGGAAGCAGAGATGAAGGTGATTGGAAAGACATGGAACCATATTATTAAGAAAAGGGCAAGTTACTAGACGGCTTGGAAAGTGTGTGTTGAAGACCTATGCTCCACTTTGATGATTTTGAGGTGTTTGTTGAAACCTATGCTAAACTTGGAGCCCCGAAAGTGTTTATTGAACACCTATGCTCCACAGTGAGTTGAAAGTGTTTGTTGAAGACCTAAGCTCCACAGAGAATTGAAAGTGTTTGTTGAACACTTATGCTCCACATGGATTTGAAAGTGTTTGATCAAGACCTATGCTCCACAGAGAGTTGAAAGTGTTTGTTGAAGACCTATGCTCCACAGGGATTTCAGGGTGTTTGTTGAAGATCATTGCTCCACGAGGATTTCAAAGTGATTGTTGAAGACTTATGATCCACAGGGAGCCGAAATTGTTTGTTGAAGACTTATACTCCACAGGGAGCTGAAAGTGTTTATTCAAAAATGAATGCTTCACAGGGAGCTGAAAGAAGAAGAAGATGAAGAAGAGTAGAGCAACAACCAATGTGATCGTTTAAGGGAAATCTCGTAAACAATTCCTGTGACAGATTTATCCAGTCGAACATATAAAGTGTATACGGGAGGTGAGACGTGTACTTTCAACATTTCACTTCACTCTGTAAAACTGAAAAAAAAAAAAAATCGGAATATCTCAAAAGAGAAATATTGAAAACGAAGCACATATACATTAGCTTAAATGAAAAAAAAGCCACAATTCATCTCATGATGGATAGATCTGCTAGCGCTGCTACGAGGGTCAATGACTGCTCAATACCAACATTCTACTAACCTGCTTACCTTTTTCGCCTCCTTCTGGCCTCCCAATCGATAAATCTCCATCAACAGCATTTCCTGTTTTTATTGCCAGTTTGCTACTTTGCCATTAGATGTCGTTAATGAGCACAAAAAGTCGTATATCGAAATATAATGACAATTATTAATGGTGCAGCTGGTTCTCATTCTTTGAAGAAGAAAGGTGTGTGTGTGTTTGTATGTGTGGCGAAGGGGAGGGGGGGGGGGGGAAGAGAACTCCTTCATACTGTGTGGAGTACAGGAAGCATAATGTTTGTGTCCTTTTTTTTTCTTTTTACAAAGGGAACATTTTTGGGGGTAATGTGGTCAGCTCCATTCCAGTGCGGTTTTGTTTGTCCTGTCCAAGAAGAAAATCTCTGGTATCCATTTAAGACCGGGTGAAAGCTAGAAGATCGTTGATCACTGCTTACTTTTTATGTTTACATTTGTCTAATTACTTTATCCCGTGTGTTACCGGGGCCTTATTATGAGGGAGTCAAGAATAGTGACACTGTGACCTTCCAGGCATGTCGTAAGAGGCGACTAAGGAGATTTATCGATGGCTTGACAAGCTGTCATTGTAAAAAGTATTGTTATGGAAACAGAGCCCATAGATTTTGGAAGCAGTAATCTCTGCAATATGTGTCATTTTGACACGTAAGGTTTCTGTTTTTGAGATTGTGGTTCTGCCCTATGTGCCGTCTTCGGCTCGAAAGGACAATAGATAGATAGTTACTTTAGGGAGCCGCGATAGCTTAGTGGTTAATAAACTGGACTACAAAGCACAAAAGGTCGGGTTAGATCCTGACCGACGGTTTCCGGGTTCACTCAGCATTAAATAGGTACCGGATTTTCTTTGGGAAAGTAAAGCGACACGGTCGTACTACTGACCACATTACCCCAAAATCATGTGCTGAAGGTCTATAAAAATTATGATCACTAACACTATATTCCCTATACGTCACTTGGCGTGACGGGACTTTTCACTTTACTTACTTTATAGTTATATATGTTCGGTCCTCATCATCTACCACATCAACCAACTCTACAATCTCACCATTTATTTATCAAATTTATATTATTATTGTTTTCTTGTATAAAGATAAAGATATCCTATGACTATCGTTGAAAGGTGGAATGATGAAACTCTTAAGATCTTGAGTACACACTTTGGAGGAACGCAGTCAATGCCCGCTATTTTTTTCTCTCTGGAGATATTGCCTTCATTGACACAAGGGGCAGGCTAATGTATTTCTTGATTCGTTCGGGTTGGTTAACTTTTTGTAGAACGTGTTTCGAATCTGAGTGTTTCATATGAAGAAAAAAACCTGCACTAATTAAATGTATGCAGTTCTTTATCAACATTCTTCTCCATGTCTCTCTTGGCCTTCTTCTCCATGTCTCTCTTGGCCTTCTTCTCCATGTCTCTCTTGGCCTTCTTCTCCATGTCTCTCTTGGCCATCTTCTCCATGTCTCTCTTGGCCATCTTCTCCATGTCTCTCTTGGCCATCTTCTCCATGTCTCTCTTGGCCTTCTTCTCCTTGCCTCTCTGTGTCTTCTTCTCCTTGTATCTCTTGGCCATCTTCTCCATGTCTCTCATGGCCATCTTCTCCATCTCTCTCATGGCCATCTTCTCCATGTCTCTCTTGGCCTTCTTCTCCTTGCCTCTCTTTGTCTTCTTCTCTTTGTATCTCTTGGTTTTCTTCTCCATGTCTCTCTTGGCCTTCTTCTCCATGTCTCTCTTGGTTTTCTTCTCCATGTCTCTCTTGGTCTTCTTCTTCTTGTATCTCTTCTCCATGTCTCTCTTGGTATTCTTCTCCTTGTCTCTCTTTGTTTTCTTCTCCATGTCTCTCTTCTCCGTGTCTCTCTTGGTCTTCTTCTCTTTGTATCTCTTGGTTTTCTTTTCCATGTCTCTCTTGGCCTTCTTCTCCATGTCTCTCTTGGCCTTCTTCTCCATGTCTCTCTTGGCATTCTTCTCCATGTCTCTCTTGGCCTTCTTCTCCATGTCTCTCTTGGTTTTCTTTTCCTTGTCACTCTTGGTCTTCTTCTCTTTGTATCTCTTGGTTTTTCTTCTCCATGTCTCTCTTGGCCTTCTTCTCCATGTCTCTCTTGGTCTTCTTCTTCTTGTATCTCTTCTCCGTGTCTCTCTTGGTATTCTTCTTTTTGTCTCTCTTGGCTGATCACACCACGTCATCCAGAAGCGCCCTAGGCTTCAAGTAACCCTGATCGGGGTGCTAAACGTGTATTCCGCCTCCCGAAAGTGTGCACAGACTAGCGGAGGAATGGAGCCATCTTACTCCTTTTTTATGGGAAAACCCTACCCCGCTAACAAGACCCATATTTATTTTTACTTCACTGTCAGAATAATAGCATCCTTTTGGGTTTGGTTGTTATTCCTCCGCTGTTTCAGTTTCCTGGTCTACTTTTGTCCTGTTCTGCAATCAGCGCTATTTCATCCCAATACGTTTCACACTCACACCGATGAAAACAAACAACTACCACATGAAAACACCTCATCTACGACCAACAGAAATGCCAAATCAATTCAAACTTCACTGGGTTCTTAATCAAATTTATTTCTTTTAGGGTGGCAGACACAAGGCTGTTAAGACAGAGAGAGAGAGAGAGAGAGAGAGAGAGAGAGAGAGAGGAGAGGAACGAACAAGCAGCAGCTCATCACAACCATTAACAAGAGTGATGTCTTAGAGGTGTATTATATTGGAGAGAAAAATATAAGAATATATACATTCACAACTATTGAGATATGTTTTTATTTCCAGTAGTTAGTACTAGAATGTTACTGGCACACTTTGCTGTAGTAGCACTAAAGATCGCGTGCCATACCGGTTGGCATAGGCGATCATGTCCTTCCATAATTTTCTATTCATAGAACATCGTATCAATTCTGTTGTTGACAGTTTTTCATGTCATGCCACCAAGCTATCTAGTATCTTTTCTCTTTGGAGTCCGCGATCTTTATTTCCTTGCATTTTGCCAGTTGTAACCAAGTATTCCAACTTTCCTCTTCTCATTATGTGCCCAAAAAATGTCGATTGTTTCTTTTCTTATGTTTTTTTTATTAGCTCCCTTTTTTTTTTTGTTGGCCTCTTTGAGAAAGTCCTCGTTGGTCTTTTTAGCTGTGAATGGAACTTTTAACATTCTTCTGAGAAATCCCATTTTTGTGTCCTTTAATACACTTTTCATTTGTTTACTACTATCCATGATTCGCTTCCATGGGTTAGAATTGACTCTATATTGTACCGCTGAACTCTCTTTCTCGCTTCTATTGACTCTATTCTATTGACTTGTTGCACAAGACGTTTCTCATTTTCTGAAATGCTATTTTGGCCTGAGCTATTCTACATTTTGTTTCTGTGGTGTATCTTCAATTTTTTCCCCCGATTTTTATGCTACATGATAGTGATGATTGTTTCTTTGATATAACCATTATTTCTGTTTTCTTACTATTCAGACTGAGACCTTTCTTTTGCTTTCTTTTACTATTATGTCTATCCTTTGTTGCAGTTCATTCTTCGTCTCTGCTGTTAAGACTACCTATCCACATATCGCAGATCATTTATGTTGTGAACTTCAGTTCCTTTCTTGTCTACTATTAATCTAATCATGGACCTCTTGGACAAACAAATGGAAAGACGATTAGAGGCCACAGAGATGGGATTTCTCAGAAGAATGTTGAAAGTTCCCTGGACAGTTAAAAATACCAACGAGGAAGTTCTCAAAGAGGTCAACACAAAAAGGCAGCTACTAAAAAACATCAGAAAGAAACAATCAACATTTTTTCGGGCACATCATGAGAAGAGGAAAGTTGGAATACTTGGTTACAACTGGCAAGATAAAAGAAAAGAGAGATCGCAGACGACAAAGAGAGAAAACACTGGATAGCTTGGTGTCATGGCATGGAAAACTCAACAACAGAACTGATAGGATGCACTGTAGATAGAAGATTGTTGGAAGGACATGATCGCCTACGTCAACCGGTATGGCGCATGATGATTACGATTAATCTAATATTTTCGCTGTAAAGGGAGAACAACACCTACGACAGAACACATCATTGACTCCTTGCACTTAACATTGATTATATTTTCGTGGCTTTCTTTTCCAGTCATTTATTAATTAACTCTTTCGGCACGTTTCTACGCACTGTGCGTCACTCTCAATTTGATTAGTGTGAACCGTCACCAAACCATATTCTTTTCCGTCTTGTATCATCTTGATATTAGTGAAATCTAATACCGTGTTCAATTATCTAAAACGTCACATATAATATGTTATATGTTAGATAAATATGTAGATTGATTCTTAAAATCAAGAAAAATTTTGTCTCTGAAATCTCATCCGTTGCATTGATAAAAAGCTTCCGTGTGGAAAGAGTTAATCATCAAATAATTATTTCTTTATTTTTTTTTTGGTCACAAATACTTCATGGCAAAACTGTGCTCATGAATTTTTTTCCTAGACAAGAAGGTTCTACGTTTGAATACCATTACAGGCCGTGGGTATTTTGCTCATCGAACCAGAGGTTGTTTTGATGGGCCTCCCATGGTCTCTGGGTAGTGAGGTCCGATGTCTTGGATGACAGTGAAGAGCAGATGCTTCCAATAGCACTCTGAGCATATTTGTAATTAAAATGAAAAAGAGTCGGCCATTCTATCAGCATTTCAAGCCGTAGCCGGCCCATAGGGCATAGACTCTGATACTCTTTCCCTATTTCGACATTTTCTTTCTAGCAGTCGCAATCCTTGCAAAGAGCTTTTACAAAATCTCGCCATTCGTCTTTGTTCAGTGCAGTCATCTCAATCTCACAGTGGGAGTCGTTTCCTGCTGCCTTTGCCTCTCTGATCAATATTCTTCTCAGTGTTTCTTAGGATCGGCCTCTTTTTCTTCAACCTACTGTTTCCCGCTTGAGGACTTGCTCTGCTATTCGCTCATTATCTCTTCTGTCAGTAACATGTCCGTTTTTTCTTGATTACTGAAGATATTAGTGGTTGATTGGCGATTTCTCTTATTTTCTCATTTGTTTTGAATTTGTTCAACGCTATACCAAGTATTCTCCTTACACATTTATTTTCACATGCCAAATATGGATATGTTGGGTCAAAAACACAAATATCGCGTCTTGCCGTCAACAAGCAGTACAATTCATCCACGCCCACTAAATGGATGAAAGCTGAAGAAGAAGAATTCAATTCTTTTTCATGTGTTTTAATATCAATATTAACAACACTTTTTATGTTATTGTGAAAACCTGATTCAATACAAAATTACTGATAAGCAAATCTATTTTTGGCTCTTAGTTTGGCTTTTGTTTATTTTTTTAAATCATAATAGCATGATTTGAGTAGAAAAATAAAACCCTAGTGTTTAATATCACATTTCTCGGTCTATTCATCCCTTGTTAGTTAATAAAAAATATATTGATGTGCAAATTGTGATTAAATTAAGGATTTGCAAAATTGTAATTAAATTAAAGATTTGCAAAATGGTGACTAAATTAAAGATTTTCTGTTATTTTCTCTTTTAATTCAATGATGTACTCTTTAATGCTACAGAATCAATTAATTTCATTTGTTATTAGTCCACTTTTAAGAAAAATGGTCAAATGGAGAAAAACAAACAAGCAAACAAAATAGGCTTTTTTTCCCTCAAAATGTGTAAAAGATATATAAGAAATCAGTGAATGATGTAGACACTCAGCATGGGATCCAAATAATTAAAAACATAAAACCTTAATGCACAAAGGCAGTACAAGTATGAACACATTGTAAATGTTCACTGGGTTTAAAAGAGAAAACATACTGAAAGGTTAGGACTGCAAGCACAAAGCAAGCCAATCTACAAGGAAAGATTATTACTAAACAAAACAGACTCATTTATATAGTCCATCATTTGTTAATATTGTATAAATACGTCACAACAGCTGAAGAGGGAATATATGTCACATAAACAAATGCATTGTAACATAAAACTAGTCTCATGAGACTACACACACTCCGAGATATTTCAGACAGAATGTAGAAGGAAAACAAAAATATGATGCACAGCTGTTCTCTGGACACAAGTAGCATTTTAGTTTCGGATGAATATGAGAGTTTGTGTTAAGAGGTCTTGTATCGACACCATTTTAAAATGTTTTGAAATTTTGAAACTTCCAATTAATTCAAAATTGTAATCTCTGATTGTATGTCATTTTTGTGGTGTTAATGTTTTAGCTTCTGTGAAGATAAAAATGTAAAATATTGTCTATATGATCTCTGATGCATAAAAATATAAGTCTTCACAAGAACATATGTGAGCACTAACTACTACTAAACTTGAATAAAAGGGATCACATACTTTTATGATCTCCTTTATGTGTGTCAGAACAACACAACGCAATTATTAGTGGAAGACAGAAATGAGTATGAACTTTCAAATTCATAAATAGGAATAAAGTGAAGAAGTAACAATAACATTAAAACAGGCATTAGAGGTCTGTAAGAAACTATCTATATTAAAAAAAAAAATACAGTTACTGGACCTGACAATGAAGTCAGCAAGTCTACAATACAAAATAAGGATTATATTATAAGAAAAGTAAGAATTAATACACATGCTTATATATTTTACTGGATATTGTTATTAAACATCTGTCTAAAAGAAACAAAACTGAAACATAAGCAGATAATTGAAGACAAAGAACATGAAGAGGTAACAGAAGGGTACACAAACAACCTCTTATAATACATAGATAACACAAAGATTATAACAGATGATAAATAATAGCTACAGAAACCTGTAGACAAAATTTTAAAAAAAATATATATCTAAAAAAAATGTTGTTTTTTAATTATGAATTGTCAGAGGATAATTAATTATGTGCTGAGTGTCTCTCCGATGATTGCTGAGAGTCCATGTTTTTGAGGGATTTCTGTTATGTTGTATGTTACCTGTAAAGATACTTCTTTAGTACTTTAAATCTGAAATTAATTTGTGTTTGACAATTTGAGCTTGAATATTTAAGTGGACCTCAGGATTTTCTTTTATAGTATGAAGTACTAAATTCACATTATTTTAAAATAATAATAATAAATAAATAAAAAATATAAGAGTGTTATTCACATACCAAAAAAAAAAACACTGACTAAATGTATCATTAAAGAAGCAGTAGTAAAGCCACTGAAATAAATTAAACCAGCTACATAACAACATGAACTAAATAACAGAAAGTAGAAATTCAAATCTAGAAGATGAGGTCAGAGCAACCAAGTCCAATGAGAAATTCCTTCAGAGAACAGATAGATAAGAAATAGATGTTGAATTATATATGTTTCAAAGTGAACAAATAGTGAACTATACAAACAACATATGTAAACTGACAGCTAAAATCTTCTACAATATGTGCGTATAATCAGACCAGCCGCAACTGACAGGAATTAAGTGAAAATAGATGATATCAGAGTTGTCTAATCCACATTATCCGCTGTCTATGTATCAAAAGCTATTTGTTACTGATCCCCAACTTCATCTATCCCTTGTCATGCTGGTACATTTTGAGAGATTGTTATTTATTCATCTCTAGATGCTATCCTCCTATCATCACAACTGTCTTCCTATTTACTCGCTTGTCCTCAACCTTATCATCCTGCATAGTCTTCAACAGGTTATTAAGTAAACATTAAATAATATATTAACAAATAAAATAGCAAGATCTGACATTAACATCTATGTTACAATGATTTCTCTCCCCCTTGCAGCCAGACAAGGTCAACAATTACTCATTGTAGGCTGTTTCATGCTTAAACATGTTTTGGCAGCACATAATATAAAGGCCAAGTAATATTGGTTAGCAGTTATGTTACAGTGCCTCTTTGTCACTGTGAAAAATACAACACAAAATGTCAGCTACCATCAGCTTCAATATTGACATGTTTATATACAATTCACATTCTTTGAAATATTGACTAGTAATGAATATTTAAAGAAAAAAAATATACTTTACAAATAGTATGTCATTCAGGCTTTCCTCACAAGCATTTAACCACAAACTTGTATTTATAAACAGAACCTGATGTTTAGACTATAGTTACATAAAGTAAAGCATGAGACTTGAATCAGCATCTTAGCACGCAAGTTTTCACCCATATGTGCTTGGCCGCCTGTCCAGAAATGTTCGGAGACTTCTGGACAGTGTTGCTTCAAACATCAAAACTCATGATGCTAGGCGGCATTCCTCACCTTCCCAGAGTACTACCCTTTTTGCCAGCAGCTGGGTTCACCGCAGGGGTATTTTTTTCCAACCATGAGTACAACTCACACTGCTCCCAGCGGGAATATCAAACACTGGCTGTCTGCATGTCGGTAGCCCAGTTGGGTGATTTTCCCAACTAGGCTACCAAGGCCCCTATAGTTACACATGACAGATCAAGTCTGACACTGATTCTGTGGATAAATGCAAGATTGAATGTGATTGGTTCTTCATGTAACTGTCAGATTACACTCCCAAAAATAGAAGTACACCAAATAAACATTGTTCATACAAGAACAGATAGCTAAAATATATTTGAGTAACATTCTTACTTTGTTAATAAAATCTTTGTGTAGATGAGAGATGACTTGTTTGAATTATTACTCCTAATTAATGATCAGTTTCTGGTGGGACACAAACAAGCTAACAAACAACCTCATGACAGATTACCAAATTCCTACTTCTACATCAATTACAAAAATATTATTGAAACTAAAAAAATTACTGTCTTTTTCTGCCATATGCACGTAGCACATTAGCTCACAATAGTAATTTTTTACCAGTGTTGGTACCAGGGTAAGTGAACCAAAACAAACCAAGATCCTTATACAACTTTAAATGGTGGTCCAGGAAAAAGTGGATTTGGTCAAGCATGTAGAGACTTAGGACAAATGGCCAAAAAAATTAGTATCAAATGAAGTTAGATGTGTCAGGTTAAATATTGCAGGATTTGTGTAAATTGTGACACGATGTTCTTTTCATGGCAGGAAACTAAGACAAATAAGATGAGAATGATTTTAGTTTTCCTCAACTATAATGTATATTTGATAAAAGAAATAATGATAATTCAACAAGGTTTATTTGATTTGCCAAATACTGCATATGGAAGACAATGAGCAACAAATTTGTCTTCAAACTAAGAAACCCTGCATGAAAATAAATCTATTAAAGGTCTGTAGCATTTGGTCTTCTGGGGACAAAAATTGACTAACTTTATCCTGTAAGTAAAAAAGTACATTATTTTATATTTGATAGTCTGAGGATAAAAAATTATAAACTTTATCCAAAGCTATTTGTGGTATATTATTTTATATTTTGAGAGAGAAATATGACTGTCTTTATTCAAAATCTTCTGTGGAGTACTTTCATCCATTAATGAAAACACATTTTAAGTTAAAAAAAAAATTGGCACAATGAGAAAAAAATTGTTTTTATATTCTTGTTTTAGAGGTATATGTGTGCTTTTAATTCAATTCATAATTTTATAAAGATAAGCAAATATTTTTTTAATTGGTCAGAATTTTATCTTTGAAAAAAGCCCATTCATGCTCATTGTGTTTGTCCTTCTAATGTAACAGGATTAATCAAAAGTTGTCCTCCTATAACTTGTAGTAGGCCTAGCAGTGGATGACAAAAAATATACTTTACTCTAACTATCCTATCATTTATGTATGACCATTATGACATATTTACATCTATTGAATAATGGGAAAATTACAAGAAAAACAATTTGTTATATTCATATACATATATAAAGAAAATATCATCATCATCTTCCCAGTGTCTTCAGATGTCACATAGGGCTCACAATGTAATAAGCCAATAGTATATATAAAGGTAAAGCACAAGACTTGAACCGGCATCTTAGCATGTGATTTTCCACCCATATGTGCTCGGCCGCCTATCCAGAAATGTTCGAAAATTTCTGGATAGTGTCGCTTCAAGCATCGGAACTCACAATGCACGGCATCATTCCTCACCTTCCAAGGGTAATACCCTGGTCCCCATTTCTGCCAATGGCTGTGTCGACTGTGGGGGTATTTTTTTTTCCAACCACGAGTACAATTCACACAGCTCCCAGCGGGAACGAACATGGGTTGTCCGAATGTCAGTAGTCCATTCGGGTGGTTTTCGCAACTAGGCTACTGAGGCTCCCAAAGTATATATAGTTCTAGGCAAGCTTCTGAATTTCAGTAAGGGAGTCAATGTTTGATATTCTTGCCTCTCTTATAAGTGTTATTTTTAGTGTCTCTGTAGGTCACTCTCATTTTCTTTTTTCATGGTGTTTCTTGTTTGATAGTTTGCAGTGTGTTTGTCTGGTTATTTCTTCTCTTCAAATGGTTGACATATGCTGATCGCCTTTTCTTAATTCATAGCAGAGATTATTGATTGCCTGGTCATTTCTCTCAATTCTGTACTAGTTTTGGATTAATTAAAATTGTATACAAAACAGTATTTTAGACATTTGTTTTTAAATACATTTAGCTTATTTTCTATTTCTCTCTCCAGTTTTCATATCCAAAAGTAAGGGTGGATAATAAATCTGTTTACAAGTTTTTGCTTCCACATTTTATAAAGGTTTTTGAAAATTATAGCTGCCTTAGTTATTTTGGCACTGATTTGCTTTTCAGCCTCTCCTTTTTTATCTTATCAACTTCCAAGACCTAAAGTGATTTACTTCTTCCACTCTTTCAATGCCAAGTATACTCTATTTTCATTAGTAGCAGGATTGTTCATTACTTGTTTCTTCTCTTGATTGATCTCATGTATTATTCTACTAATGTAAACAGAGCACCTGTTTTTCCTTGCTTCATGGTTACATTGCCACTAACAAGAAATATGTTATTCACAAAATCAAGGTCCTCTAATTTGAGTTCTATGTATCCATTCAATGCCTATGTTACCTATACAGCATTTTTTTTTTTTGCATTATGGCAATTATAAACAACAAGAGAGATAAAAAATATTAGATTTTACAATTGATAAAATAAAATATCCTAAAAATAACCATGTAAACATGATAAAACATATAAGGCATAACAAATACCATTCAGATACATTGTCATAGAATTAATATAGGAATTCTCTGTTTGGAGGGAGAAGAAAAGTGCATATGAGTAGATGATTGTTTCTAGATAATAAATCAAATATGAAAGCTTAATTATAAAAGTCTGAAGACATACTCATGAAATGACAGCTTACTGGCCACAGTAATAATTCTATCTCTCTATTGTCCTTTTGATAGCACACAGGACAGAAATTCTAGACTCTGTATCTGACGATCTTTATTATGAAAAATCAGACCTTGCACAAGACCCACATTGTGTCTCGTCACATGTTTCTGTTGTGAGCAAATTGTTCAGTTTCAGCGAGGGAGCTGATGCTTGCTGTTGTTCAGCAATATTTACTTGCACACAAAAAAAAATAGTAAAATTCTCATATTGTGTGATGTCATAATGAATCTAAACAACAAAAATTACAATAAACTTGCCCAAATCATATAGAACTAACTAACTCTGACATTATTCAATAGTGAAACCACTGTTAAATTAAACTACAACATACAAACAGACAACATATAAAGCAGATGAGCAATTAAATCAAAATTCTGAATGTTTACACCAATATATATTTAGCACACGTCTCCTGATAATAATTCAATACTAAATGGAAGCAAGGTCACTTAATTGTTCAAACAAACAAAACAATTACAAAAGCCACTAAGATCAAAGGTGCAATATACCACCAGTGTGTCTACCACCTGCCTCAAGTCTTCTACAAATACTCAAAATTCTACACATAATTAATATAATTTTATACAGTAAAATATTTGACAACTACTGTAACTGTAATCATACAGTCAAAGAAAAATGTCACAGAAGTTGTGAAGTTTACTGAGTTTTAGTGAAACCACTGGCTGCAATGACATGAATTATACCAAAAAACAAACATATCAGTTTCATATCAATATCTATTACTATTCAATACTATTTCCTACTCTTTTGCATTCACTCTATCCTTCCTTAAAATTGATTCATTTCTCCTGTGCTACCAATTTTTCAAATACAGTCATACTTCCCTGATATGATATGTTAAGTGTCAGACATTTCTGTGTAAAATAAATCTTATCCAGCAGTGTAATATCACCATTTAAAAAAATATAACTACACAAATTGAAAAGTAATGACCAAGTATATGTAAAAATTGATTCATTAAAGTACTTATAATTAATATAAATACAGTACTGTGGCTTTAGTATGTTCAGAAAGCTTGGAGCATCATATCACTAAACCATTATATAAGCAAGGTAACTATCATAACAGAGCATGGTTAAAAAATTGAAGATTATGCTGGGAGGATACTGAAAAGCACATCATCAAAAGTGGGCTGCTTTTGTACATTTCTCAATTTCTTTATAAAAACACATTATGGCAATTAGAAATTCTTATACGATCAAATGCTAACTGCACATACACACAGAAATGAAACAAGACAACAAGGAATAAAAAAATGGGTATTTTATCTTAATGCTGGTGCCTAAGAAATATATGCTCATATAATTGTGTAACAATAATGAAGAGATGCAGACTTTTGAATAAAATTTAAGCCTGATGTGCTCAATAGGTAACATGAAATAAGAAAAATGCAATACTGAAAGTAAACCAGGCTGCTCTGACATTAGTAAGTGAGAAAAATTAGTAACAAGAAAATAAACAAACAAACAAAAAGAAAAAAGTGGGAAGGAGTCTCAAAATGTTTGGAAACAAATCAACACACAGAACATCTTCCAAGATCTTCAAAAATGAACATTAGAAAAAGTAAATCATTTATTCAAATGTGGACACACACTTCAGTAACACAATGAGACATGCTGAACACAAATATTTTAAATAAATATAATTAGGTGATTAAATTATCTTGTTTTCAATTTGTCTGCTTTCAATTTGTCTCCTGCACGAGGTCGCCATGCTCGTAGTAGCACATAGCTGAAGTACAGGGAGAAGGCATGAAGCTGAAGAGCAATCAGCAGGAAAGCACTCCATAGCAAGACTGCAGGAAACCCAAACATCTCATAGGTGTACTTCCTCTCTTGCAAATACAGAATGATGTCCCTCTTCAGATCGAAAAAGCCAAATAAAATTGGTGCTAAACCAAAGACAACTACTCCAAGAACAAACTGTTTCAATAGGAGTGTGTTGTTGTGAGGTGTTGACCGCCATCCAAGCACTGCAGCCGTAAGACTAACCAACCATGCATACTCCCATGGTCTTGGGTGTGGGAGGTCAAGTCGACGGAGGCTTACCACAGTGAACCCAAACATTCCTGCAATCCCAGGCAAGAGGCGACCAAACATCATCACACCAATGAGGATGTGGAGGAACAAGGCAAGCCTCAACCGTCCTTTGTTGATTGAGCTGAAAATAGATTTATGAATTATTAGAGTAAAATAAGAATGAACACCATGAATATAAATATGCTGTACAGCAAGGTCTTTGAGAACAAATGTATTGAAAAACAGTGTATTGTTGATAATAAACACACTTCATATACTTGCAATGTTGATAATAAACACACTTCATCTCTAAATAAATACTTGCAATGTTGATAATGAACATACTTCATATACTTGCAATGTTGATAATAAACACACATCATCTCTAAATAAATACTTGCAATGTTGATAATAAACACACTTCATATACTTGATATGTTGATAATAAACACACTTCATCTCTAAATAAATACTTGCAATGTTGATAATAAACACTTCATCTCTAAATAAATACTTGCAATGTTAATAATAAACACACTTCATCTCTAAATAAATACTTGCAACACTGATAATGAACACAATTCACCTCAAAACAATTACTGGCAAATCTGATAATGAACACACTTCACCTCAAAATAATTACTTGTAATGTTGATAATGAACATGTTTCACTTCAAAACAAATATTTGTAATGTTGATAATGAACACACTTCACCTCGAAACAATTACTTGCAATGTTGATAATGAACATTCTTCACCTCAAAACAATTACTTGCAATGTTGATAATGAACACACTTCACCTCAAAACAATTACTTGCAATGTTGATAATGAACATTCTTCACCTCAAAACAATTACTTGCAACACTGATAATGAACATATTTTCACTCCAAAACAAATAACATTACCTCACAACAAATAACACACAAAAGACACTATGACACTTGAGTTAAAACATTAAAAGATAATATATTGCTGTTATTGTCAAAATATGTAAAATATTAATAAACAACATGAGTCAAGTGTCTGGTTTGCTTTTTGTACTGGAGATGTCAAGTTAGCTAAATGCATGTATCAAGCATGCTGACATACCTACAATGTTATTTTTGGATTTCTATCATCAAGGGCTATCTTGATATTATAATAAATAATAAAAAAAATTTTTTTTGTAAAAGTATCTAACTATTGTCTACACTTCTCTATTTTTTTGTTGCTAAGTCATTATGGAATCCCCATAAAGTTTATTAACCTGATAAAAACAATGTATGAAGGAACGAAATGTAGTGTGATGCATGAAGGACAGCTTACAGAAGCATTTGAAATAAGAACAGGAGTAAGGCAGGGATGCCTTCTGTCTCCATTTCTCTTTCTACTGCCATAGATCGGATTATGAAAATAACTTATAGCAACAGAAAAGGAATCCAGTGGTTACTGACCAAACAACTTGATGATTTAGACTTTGCTGATGACATAGCTCTCCTATCACACAGCCATCAACAGATGCAGGATAAAATGAGCATACTTGATGAGAGATCACAACTAGCTAGGACTGAAGATTAATAGAGATAAGACCAACATTATGAGAATTAATACAGTTGGCAATAATCAAATAAAACTAGGAGAAATACCTATATTAGATGTACAATCTTACATATATCTGGGCAGTAATATAGATAAAGAGGGAGGAACAGAAAATGATACCAAAATAAGGATATCAAAAGCAAGAGGAGCTTTCATTGCACTGGGAAACATATGGAAATCCAAAGAAATTAGGTTAAATACAAAAATAAAATTTTCAACTCAAATGTTAAGGTGATCCTATTATATGGTTGTGAAACATGGAGAATAACAAAATTGACAATCACGAAGATACAGACTTTCATTAATGGATGCTTACGCAGAATAAAAGGATGGAAATGGCAGGACAAAATCACTAACATAGAATTATGGAAATGTACCAGTCAAACACTAGTGGATAAAGAGATACAGCGAAGACAATGGCGCTGGATAGGACACACACTACGGAAGCCAACTGAGAGTATTACACAACAGGCCCTTTTTTGGAATCCCCAGGGGAAAAGACAAAGAGGAAGACCAAGGAATTCTTGGAGAAAACAGATAGAAGCAGAGATGAAGATGATGGGGAAGACATGGAATGATCTTAAAAGAATGGCAAAAAACAGAACGACTCGGAAAGTGTTTGTTGAAGACCTATGCTCCACTGGAGCTAAAAAGGTAGAAGAAGAAAAGATCTAACTATTGTGTACACTTCTCTATTTTTTTGTACAAAGTTTAAGTTTAGATAAAATACTGGTTTGAATTCGGTTGTTGCATTCATCTTGGTTCATCATTCAATTTGTTTGTCCATATCCTGTTAATATAAAATATTAACTAATAGTATTAGCATTATCAATATTTCAGTAATTTCAGCATCACTAAAACTTAAATAAGACAGGTGTGTTTACTATCCCCCCTACTGTTTATTATATGCAAGGACTATATACGCAAGTTAGCCAACCCATCAGAGACAGAGCAGATCAAATAGCTTCTATTTGCAGATGATCAGGCACAAACACTTGGAAAAATAGAAGACCTACAAGAACACTTAGATAGACTCAACAGCACAAGCACAAAATACTACATGAAAATCAACATTAAAAAAACAGAAGTCATGAATATTGCAAAAGAGAAACAGAACATCAACATAACTATAGACAGCAGACAACTAAATAAGTAGAGGAATTTAAATACCCAGGGAGACTAGCGACAAATGACAATTCACAAACAGCATTAATAGACTCACAAAGCTTGTCAAATCATTAGACAGCTATCAACACTATTGTCCAACAAGGATATAACTCTAAAGGCAAAATATGGGCACTCTTAAATATGGTCTTCATTCCAACATTGTGCAACCAATGCTAGTTCCTGGACCCTAGATGCAAGAACAATAAGAAAAATCACTTCTACTGAGATTAAATGTGTTAGACGAATGACAGGAAACAGCCTGAGAGATAAGATCAGAAATGTAGAAATGAGAAAAAGGCTAGGAATAACCCTCATCATAGAATATATAAAGAAACAATAGATAAAATGGTTTGGGCATGAGACAAGGCAGAAAGACCAAAAACAACAAGAAGCCTTAAATTAATAAACGTTGCAAGAACACCAGAAGGGCTGACCACGAAAAGATGTGATTGGCGGAATATTAGAAACACTATGAAGCAACAGCAGCAGAGGCGAACAGAAGAGCAACTGAGCAATTGACTCAACTCAGTTACTGAGGAATGAAAGAAGAATAAAACTAACTTTTTTTTATAATTTAAAAAAATAACATAGAAACATATTGAATTGAGTGCAAACACCGAAACACTGACAACATACATCCCTTCCAAACATTTTAACATAAATAATACATTTTTCATGTCTTTTGTCACATTTTGTGCATAATGATGATGCATTTATTTAATGTGGTTTTTTTTTTGTCTTAATGAACAATTAATTATATTATTTTCGTCCCCATTATTTCACCTTATTTTGTACTGCCAAGCAATACTCTCTCTGTGCCAGTGATCGCTCCCGTCTGAACCCTCAGGCCTAAAGCCACCTCTTGAAGCCATATTCTTAGGGCGGTCCTCGACTGTCAAATAGCTCGAAATATGTTGTGCCTTGTTGTGATGTGCTAATCTACAGGCGAGAACACTAAGGGTGGAATATGTTCCCCACGACAGAGATGGTAGCAGTCAACGTTCACCTCCACTTCCGTTTTACCGTAAATGTTGCACGTCCCGCATACGCTGCTAACAATAAACATATTATCCCATACAAATAAAGAACATTATTCTTTTCTGAAGAAGTAAAAATAATGTTATAACAATAAATAAATATAAATAATCAAATTAACATTTTTTTGTGAATAGAAAGCTATGTTGTTTAATTGTAAATGTTGTGAGTGGTTTCATTAGAGAAAACAACGATTCCGCTGCGCAAGCGGATTTCATGATTAACATTGCAGAATTCATCTGCCCTGTCTCCGGTTTTTTTACCTTCACTGTTCACCTTGGATAGGGCATTTGCTGATCTTGCCATTGTAACATTGTTTAAAACGAAGCTGCAATATTTGCTTCTTTCAGCTGGACCCGTTATTTACGACTTATTCACACATATTTTGTGGCTGGAATTCCAGTCTTCTTAGAAGACTTCTAACCTGATCAGATATTTCTTTTTCATTCACTAAGTACCGTCTCCGCATCGAAGGTTGGCTACCATGGAGCGCCATTCTCTCTCTTGGCTTGATGGCGCAGATTGTCATAGGCTGACTTGTCTATCTTTTGATGTTACTCGTCCACGTTAGTTTTGGTCTGCTTCAGCCTCTTTTACTTTTTATATTCCTTTCAAAGTTTACTTTTAGTAGGCTGCTGTCTTTTAACATGTCCCAAAAATCTCATTTGTCATGTTTGAATTGTGTTTAGTTGTTCTATTTTCATTGTTAGTTGTTTTAAACCCTTATCGCCTGTTTTCTTTCCTTTCCATCCAATTCTTCCTATTCTTCTATATATCCACATTTCAAAGACTTCAATTTTATATTCTGTTTGTTTGTATAATGTCCATGTTTCTGCACCATACAGTAATGCAGGGTTGCCAGATATATTTTTGGATTTTAGGCCAAAAGTGTTGGAAAAAAGCCAAATTAGGCCAAATAGTCAATTAAAAAGCCAAAAAAAGGCCAAACATTTCTGCTATACTCACATCACATGAAACTCTCCAGATCAAGATTATTAACGTCATCCGCATCAGAGCTACCTGATTCTACAGCATACACATTCTCTGATGTAAATTCTTTGAGCATTTTTGCTGATGGGATGAAGTCTTTACAACATTTGTTTGAAAGCAACAGTTCTGCTCTAATCCTGACAATAGAGTCAAGCAAATGCAGTTGCATCTTATTCCTTGCTTTTGTCTTCACTGACGTTACAATGGAGAAAATTCTTTCAACTATGGCATTGCTGCATGGGGTGATCAGACAAGTTAGGGCAAAGTTGGCTAACTCTTTGAATGACTGATGCTGATGTATGCCAATGCAAAACTGTTCACTGTCAGTAGGAAGTCCATCTTTCTTAAACATGGTATCTTCTTTCCAATCAATCAATATAATTTTTCTGTATTGTTCTTCAATAGTGCTGATGTTACTTCCTGCTAGGTGTAAGAAGGGTAAGTCTGAAAACGTTGCTCTCGAAGCTTGATTTAAAATAATCCGTGGACTCAGCTTTGATAGATTTTGAAATATATTACTCGCCGAAGGAAGTCTACATGTTATTTGATTGAGAGCTTCCTCTAGCATACACATACATCTTTCTTTGACATTTTTAATTTCGTGATGAGCGTCAGTGTTGTTGTTCTTTTGTAGGAACGTATTACATTCTGTTAAAAATTTGATACCAAAATCAACTTGATTTATATCCTTTCTTTGTCCATTTGTATCATACAATCTGTTCTGAAGACTTGCCTTTTGTAAAAATAATTCTTGACACAGTTCATGAGGATCAGCTTTAGTTTGTTGAAAAAGGCCATTGAGTCTTTCAAATTCCTGCACAACGGGTGTTGCGAAAACAAAGAACAAGTAATTGTTATAATCTAACATCATGTCCTTTAACAATCGTGCTTTGTATTTTGTGTCAAACTTTGACTGGGCTAATTCAGTACTCATGAAATAAGCCTTTAGCTCTTCCCAATTCATCAGAATATTAAACATAACTTTTCCTCGCACAAGCCATCGAGTAGCTGATGGTTTCTCAAAAGGCAGTGGAGCAGTTCTGGTTGACTCATATTCTGTAGGTGTATTCATCACTGTAAATAATTCTTTGTAGGCTTCTCGTCTTAGGCTACTGTGGGAAAACCATTGCGGTATTTCTGATAGTAAAAATCCTATATTTGACGGTAGCTTAGCTACTGCATAATAAATGCAAAGTGCCAAAGAATGACAAATACATTTCAGCTGTACACATGAAGGAGATACATTTCTTAATCTAGACCACACTGAGTTGTTACAGCCAACCATGTTTGACGCTCCATCTGATGCAAATCCAATGCAATTTGTGAGACTCTGGCCACATTTTTTTTTATTTCACCATCAATCAAATTAAATATGTTTTCTCCTGTTGCTTCTTGCACGGGAATTAGCCCAAGATACCCTGTTAGAATTTCCTGTTTTCTTTCACTGAAAAACCGAATTAAGATACACAAGTATTTTTGTGTGGAGACATCTGTAGATTCATCTAAAATGATGGCGTATTTCTTGTCCTGAAAGTCATGGATGAGATCCGTTTTTAGTGCTGGCGATATTATATTTTTTATTAAGCATGAACATTTAGTTCTGTGCAATTTGATGTTTCCTAATGTACTGCCCTGGCCATGTGCTGTCATAATTTCACTCAGATGGTCAATTGTGCGAATTGCACAGTGGCAGGTCATGCTTACAGCAATTTGGAGCTCTGCTGTTTTAACTTTATCGTTATTTTGTCTAGGACTTTGAGTGACACTAAGTTGTGTCTGACTATTTGATGGAACTCTCATCATGTGCTTAGATGATTTCTCATGATTTGAGATGTTTCCTCTTTTTGGTACAATCGTACACCGGCAGAGTTTACAATATGCTGCCTCTGATCCATCAGAAGCTTTCATGAGCCATGGGTATGTTTCTTCCCAAATACTATTGTACTTACGATTGCTATCATAAGATGCTTTCCATTTCTTTGATGAAGAAGCCATGAGTAACACAAGTAATATCTTTATCAAACACAGCGTAGACTAATGTAAATAATTAGTCGACTTGTTAAGCGCACGTCCTAGGCACACTCCTGTACGACGACTCACGACTCACGACACGTTCGTTTTGTTTCAATTTTGAAAATGAACTATTTTGAAGAATATTCCTAGAATGAAACATTAAGAATTAAGACCTATGGATTCTGAAAGTGAAAGTAATTTGCAAAAGTGCGCCAAATTCTTATTAAAGTCAGATGATTTGATGCATTTTTGGAGCAAAATAATTATATTTTTAAAGAACTTTTACTGAAATTGTGGTTTATACTTTTTTTTTACTACTGGTTTAGAAAAAAAGCCAGGAATAAGCCAAAAAACCCAAAAAAGCCAAAGAATTTCTTTAGGCCAAACAAAAACCAAAAAAGCCAGATTTGTGGAATTTGACCTAAAAAAAGCCAAATTGGCAACCCTGCAGTAATGTTGATAAGATATACCACTTTGACATTCTTAGTTTTTTAGAACCACTAATTGAGGGTAGAATAACGCTTTGATCAGCGTTGGTTCTCTGACGCTGAAGTCACCACTCATTCAAACTGCAGGCATCAGGTCACAATACACAAAGCATGGTACAACGTACTAACATTAGTCAAGTTTCATCCATTCCTAGGAAATCTGCCTTCTTCTGCGTTGACCCGGCGATCACTTTCTTCATAGGGCACTAAGTGGGTGTAGTTTAGGTCACCAAATTAAATAAAAGAAATAAATGAGGGCATTTTATTTTTTAAATGTATTTTTCACGCACAAACACACAGCATGATAATGTTCATAGTCAATACTTTTTGTTTTAAAAAATGGTATTGTGTTATTTGCGGGTCATCATCATTGCACTGCGAACATGTCCATAGGTGCTTAGATCCCATCGTCGGCAAGTCCCGCAGTGTACAGCGACTGGCGACTCCAGTTATGTGTTGGTTGATAAGTCTTCTTATAGCTATCCAACCTGTCCGCTCTTTCAACTCCCCGTACTCCCGCATGTCCAGGGACGTAGACAAAGGTGACCTTACGTATTTTTTTTTATTTCTGCAATGATTCAATCCATTGCATGCGTATAGAACTCGCCTTCACTTTTTTTTTTATCATGCTCATCGAATCACTTAGTATGCAGGCGTGGATGTAATTTTGCTCCTCTAACCAGATGAATGCCATGGTTACTGCCATCACCTCCTCCATCGTCGTGCTACTCGTGGTTATAATGTATGAACCACTGCCTTCTTTGACTATTCTGCCTGCAGAGCGCGCTGTAAATGCCCATGCAATCCTGTGGTGTCGAATTACGGATCCGTCTGTATAAATGACTGCATATTTCTCATCGGTGTTATCCCAGATGAGACCGTTGACCTCCGCATTGACCACGATCGGGTTCTGTTCCCTACTTTTCCTGTCTAGTGTGACAATACACGAGATTGTGACAATGAATGTCAGTAGTTAGTTCATTGGCAATTGCAGCGAAGTTGTCCCGATGGTAATTTTGGGCTACAGTGCGAACAGACGTGTTCTGATGGCTGTGACATCATATGTGACCCGGAAAGTGCAGACTGTACGTGCAAGGAAACGTCCAGGCAACTGTTTCAACGACGCCTGTGAACAGTCAACCGGGAACTGTGCATGCAAGGGAAAGTTCTACGTGTCAGACTGCACTCTCAAATCTCCGGACAACTGTTTGAACGAAACCTGTGGACAGTTAATCGAAGCCTGCGTCTCGTATGTTGATGATTCACACGTTAAGAAGAGTCTGCAGACTAACCCAAGTATATGGGTACCTCAATGTGTTTATGTGCTAGACTGGGCTCATTTCTTGGTGTTTTTCCGTGAACACATGACTCATATCTTAATGTTTTTCTGTGCTAGTCATGGCTCATATCTTGGTGTGTTTCTGTGCTAGCCATGGCTCAAATCTTAGCTTGTGTGTGTGTGTGTGTGTGTGTGCTAGCCATGGCTCATATCTAGGTGTGTGTCATGTTAGTCATATCTCATATCTTGGTGTGTCCGTGTTAATCATGTCTCTTATCTTTATGTGCGTCTGAGTTTAGTAATATCTCATAACTTAGTGTGTATCTGTGTTAGTCATGTGTCATATTTTTGTGTGTGCATGTCTGGGTTAGGGATATCTCATATCTTTGTGTGCATGTTTATGTTAGTCATATCTCATATCTTTGTGCGTGCATGTCTGTGTTTGTCACATCTCATATTCTTGTGTGTGCATGGCTATGTTAGTCACATCTCATATCTTTGTGAGTGCATGCCTATGTTAGTCATATCTTATATCTGTGGGTGTATGTCTATGTTAGGTATGTGTCATATCTTTGTGTGTGCATGTTTAAGTCAGTCATATCTCATATATTTATGTGCATGTCTATGTTAGTCATGTGTCATATATCATGATGTGTGTCGGTGTTAGTCATGTCTCGTATCGCTGTGTACATGTATGTGTTATTCACATCTCATATCTTTGTGTGTGCATGTCTGTGTTAGTCATCTCTAGTGACTCGGGCAGATGGTGCTCGTAAACCTGGGAGGGCAGACCATCTAAGGGCAGAATCCCCCTACAGAAAAGACAATCTGCTGCCTTGCAGGAAGATTGGGGACAATCAAAGGCTAAGGAAAGCAAACCTGAAAAAATGCTGGCTGAAATCGGATGCACTGGGCCACTGGCGCAGAACACAGTGCAACGTATTAACGGGTGTTCAGTCAGAGTGGATCTGGCGGACTCTAAATGTGACGTTCTGTCTGTGGGGGCGATCAACACACTTAACCTGACAGCTGACTTCATGTGGGAGTCTGGGATCCTACTCTGACTGAGTCCTGATCGCAGAGAGAGAGAGAGAGAGAGAGAGAGAGAGAGAGAGAGAGAGAGAGAGCGAGAGAATGACGTTGACACCGGTACCCACTCCTCGCCAGCGTTGATATTGGTAAGCCCACAGATCTGGTTGATGACGTCTTCTGCTCGGCCATGATTTGTCTGTTTGTAGCCTGACACCTTTCCCTGTGTTGAGCTCGTAGTGCTATAGATGATCTTTATCTGCACGTATCTTCAGGTATGCTCGTGTCCTCCAGATCTTGATCCTGTCATCCATTGTTGGAAATTGAAGAAGATACCTCATTGGTACACAGGGTGTCCCTCCCTTGTACACTCCAAGATAATGCACACAGCTTCATTCTGTGATTTCTCCAGCCTGTTAATTTGCGTCGTACTGACAGTAACAATTGTCAGGGCATACTCGATTGGTACGAGGACTAGTCCCTTGAACAGAAGAGTAAGTAGCCTCTGCTCGATGTTGGCAATGCCATGACCTTCAAGGCGGTCAATTCTTTGCGGGATTTTTTTATCACATGGTCGTAGGATTAATCAAGACACCCGACACTCCACATCAGGAAGAGATGCGATCGAGTTTGTTTTGCAGTGTGAAGGCGGTTTCCTGTCAGTCTCTTGCCTGTCTACCAATATACCAGAATATGATCAGCAGAAGTCAAAGTTCTTTCCCTCCCATCTAGCTGTTATTTCGGGATCGTTATTGTGTACACGTTAAATAGAACTGGTGACAATGGTGAGCATTTTGGATAAATGGATGTCGATTCGGATGACCAAATTCCACATCTGAGTTTCACCTTCCTCTGAAAACATGTAGCTATAGATATTTGTGCCTCACCGTTTGTTGTCGTTGTCCCCGTATTCTGAAGAAGGCCGCAGACCGAACGTCAGTATTGTGTTGTGTTCCTTCTTTGTAAAGCTGTCACCATACCTTGGGGTGAATACCACACCTCACTACTGGCTACCTGAAAACATTGCTGCAGCGACCCATCTAATGAGGAAGAGGTACACCGCCAGTTTGAGGAGCATTTGCATAAGGTATTCAAATAGTACTCTGTTGTATGCTTCCTCCAGATTTATAGCAGCAGCATATGTCTCCTCTCGTCTGTGGAAGTCTTCGAAGACGTCATAGGCGAAGACTGCCGCATTGAGCCATGTCTTTTTGTTACATCTATAACCTCTGAGTGTTGGTGGGAATTCGAGTATCTGTTCGAGGTGACAGTAAGTACTCTGTCTCTTGCTGTGCATTAGCTTGACTTGTCCATCTTTTGATGTTACTCGTCCAAGTCAATCTTGGTATGCCTCTGCCTCTTTTACCTTATATTTTCCTTTCCAAGTTAACTTTTAGTTGGCTGCTGTGTCTTTTAACGTCCCAAAAATCTCTTTGGCTTGTTTGAATTGTGTTTAGTAGTTCTCTTTTCATTAATAACTCTCTTTTCATTGTTAGTTGTTTTAAGACTTCCTCATTCTTTTTTTTCTTTATATCCAATTCTCAGCCCTCCGGCTTTCAGTATATGTAGGCAATGCTGCAATGACAACCCACGGCCCTCTCTAGGTAAAGAAAGCCGTGGCCTACCTCTACGTTTATTTTGTAACAAAAATTTGGACTGAAGATGTCACAAGCACCAGCCTACCCGGAAGTGTGATCTCTGCTCCATAAATAGACATTTGCTCATGCTGAGAAGTAACGTTCAGTCTTTTGTGAATCACTGGGAAGTTTAAATACAAATTCGTGAATACAATGGTGCTATCAATTTGAACCTGAAGAGGGTAACAAATTCTGATATTAGTCCAGGACAAGACAGCCAGCAGAACCGTCTTATATCGGTTGCCGTTTTGATAACAAAGGATTGAATGACACTATAACACTATTATTATTGAATAAAGTTAAATATTATATTAAATAATAAAAGTTTAGTTTATAATATATTAATATATAATATATTATTATAAACAGAAAATGTTAAATTAACAAAGTTATTCATATTAAAGTTAGTGGATTGATTATTTAATATTATTTAATTATTAATTAATTACACTGAAAACAAGTGTCGAAAAAGGAATAGACAGAATAAACGTAAAATTTGAAGTTATTAAAATTTAAAATGTTTAAGAGCGGGCCTAATTACACCAAATTGAAAACAAACATGAGGCTGATTATTAACCGGCTGAAACTGTTGAAAAAAAGAAGACAGAGATGGCACTCAAGTCACGAAAGGAAATCGCGGACTATATTTCAGCTGGTAAAGAAGATAGAGCTCGAATTCGTGTGGAACATATTATCAGAGAAGACTATCTTGTAGAAGCAATGGAGCTTCTAGAAATGTACTGTGATCTTTTGCTTGCACGATTTGGATTGATACAATCTCAGAAGTAAGTAAAAAAAAAAAGCTGAATTTATTATAAAAAGTAAAGTATCCCCATCACATCACGCCAAGTGGCGTATAGGGAATATAGTGTTACTGTAGTGACCATAAATTTTACAGACCTTCGGCACATGATTTTTAAGGTAATGTGGTCAGTATTACGCCCATGCCGCTTCACTTTCCCAGAAAAAAATCCGGTACCCATTAAAGGCTGGGTGAACCCGGAAGCCGTCGGTTGGGATCGAACCTGACCCCTTGTCCTTTGTAGTCCAGTTCACTAACCACTGAGCTATCGTGGCTCCCTGAATTTATTATATGTATAGGCCAATGTAGGGAGCCGCGATAGCTCGGACTACAAAGGACAAGAGGTAGGGTTTGATCCCAACCGACGGCTTCCGGGTTCACCCAGCCTTTAATGGGTACCGGATTTGTGTGTTACCGGGGCCTCATTATGAGGGAAGTAAAGAATAGTGACACTGTGACCTTCCAGGCATGTTGTAAGAGGCGACTAAGGAGGTTGATCGATGGCTTAACAAGCTGTCATTGTAAAAATATTGTTATGGAAACAGAGTCATAGATATTTTAGAAGCTGTGATCTCTTCAATGAATATGTGCCACTTTGGCACGCACGGTTTCTGTTTTTGAGATTGTGGTTCTGCCCTATGTGCCGTCTTCAGCTCGAAAGGACAATAGATAGATAGAAGGAAGGAGTTAATGTTCTCATTGTGAATGTATACTTATATTTCAAAACTGGAATAGAACATTGAACATAGGCTTAAATGCCCTGGCTGGAAGAAAGAATGACTAGACCTACTCCCTTTGTATCCATAATAGTAAATAATTATAGATACTGGTATAAAAACTATGGAAGCCAAATTCAAGTAACAGTAGTGACAAATTGTCATTATGAGCACCACTAAATCAACTGTTTCTCCAAACTGACCACATGCCATATAATAGTTGATCTTTAAAAAAATCAGTTAGAAAAATTAATCATTGCCTTATTATGTAATTGCTCTGCTTCCCAAGCCTTTTATTGAAACAGAACATCAAAACTCTTAGACATTACTCTCAATGGTTAATATCTTTTTAATGATCTTCTAGAATTAATTTATGCATGTACATTACATACTCAATCTTAACACATTTTTTTTAAAACCAACAGAGAATTAGATGAAGGCCTTGAGAAGGCCATTGCAAGCATTATTTGGGCCACCCCTAGACTTCAAGCTGATGTGCAGGAACTGAGATCTGTTAGTGATGAATTTACCAAAAAGTATGGCCAAGAGTTTGCTCAGGAATGCAAAGGAAATAGGCGAAGTAATGTCTGTGAAAAGGTAGCTTCACCGTTATTGTTGTTGTTGATATTATTCACGGTGGACAGTAAGAGAGTAGTAAGTCAAACTTTTTTGTGTAAAATTATGAGATTCATTTTGGGGTATTATTAATAAATGCATCATAAAGATAATCCACTGTTAATTAAATTACTCTTGTAACAAAAAAACAGTAATCCATTAAATGTGAGCATAAACACATCAAATACTTCAGTTTTCTTTATTACTTAATGAAACTAATTTCTGATTATCTAAATGTAACAGGCACATAATTCATACCTTCCACATGGCACAGGAATTTAATGGGATTTTCTAAATAAAAAAAAATGTGCAGTAGAACCAAATTATGTGACAAAAAGACCATTTGCGTAAGCTACCGCAACATTTTTTTTTATTCTTCTTAAAATTAATCTGCATAAAATTTTTATAATAACAAAATGTAAGTAGATGTGCAAATGGCTCTGATTATATGTGAGCTAGCCAATGAAATTGTCCAATTTTAATTTGAACCACACCAGGTGTCCACACTAGAGGGTGGAGCTGAAACTTGAAGCCAATAATATATCTACCATGTTACACTTCATTCATTGTTCAACTGTAGTGAGAGGTCTCCAGTTATAATAGAATTATTGCTTACATGTAAGCTTTTCTAATCACTTGTTATTTTGGATGGTTCTTTTTTGGAAATGCTTGAATAATTTAGCATGAAATTGACTGCTGGATCTTTGATAAGCAGCAGACAGGCTACTTTCAGAAAATGACATAACGCCTAATTCCTTCATTGTCAGGAATTTATAGACAGCAACCGAAGTCACAATTACTGTTAATTTTACAATGAATATATTTGAATGGTCAGAAGATACTCTACCCATCAATCAGCAGGAAAATGTTTGGAATGCAGTAGAGTACTTGTCAAGATGTTCTTATCTAAGTGTAATAACTTTTTTTTTTTTTTTTTTTTGTTGTTCAATATTTAATGATTTTTTTCTGGTGAAACTTAAAAAGAATTGAGATTTTTAAAACTCAGCATCAGTTTAAATATAGCTGTGTGGACTTTGAAATAGAGGTCTGCGATTACATAGCATCCTAATGAATACAAGCAATTTAAGAGACTATGTCTGCTTATTAAAACATTGTGTGCACCGTATTTGCTGCCAGATCTCTCAATTCTATCAATAACTGTACATTTTTCAATATTTAATAATTCATTTCCTGGATAATGTTAAAAAAAATGTTTTCAATTTAGCACTAATTTAAACAAATTGTGGAATTTAAAAGAAATCAAACAATATCATGTCCATTCAGAGCTTCATAGAATCACTGTAACTATTATTTATTATTTTAACTTAAACAGATTTTGTGTGTATGATTATTTGGTTTCTGTGGTTGATTATTCACTGAACCCACCATCATGAAAGAGGAAATAGAAGAAGTAATCAAATATGCACCAAGAAATAAAGCACCGGGGATGGATAACATACCAATAGAAATAATAGCAGCAGGAGGAGAAACAGGAATGCAATGGCTGCACAGAATATTTAATGCAGCATGGCACCAGCAACAAGCCCCAGAAGACTGGCAACAGGCAATCATCATACCAATATGGAAAAAGAAAGGTAGCAAAAGAGACTGCAATCAAGAGGTATATCTCTTCTCAGCCATGTAGGAAAGCTATACACCAAAATCTTGGAAAAAAGGCTGAGACCAATAATAGAACTACAGTTCGATTCTCAAATGGGGTTCCGAAAAAACAGAAGATGTACCGACACACTATTCACATTAAAACAGCCTGCAGAAAAAACGACAGAACACAATCAAAACTTATACATAGCTTTCATTGACCAGGAAAAAGCATTCGACAGAGTAAACAGAGAACAACTGTGGGAGATACTAACAACATAGGAGTAAGCCAACATCTAACCAACCTTATTAAAAGTCTCTACGTCAACAGCAGCTGCAGGGTCAGAACAGCAGCAGGCTACACAGACCACTTCGAAGTTAGATCAGGTGTAAGTACACGGGTGCGTACTATCCCCCCTACTGTTTATTACATACATGGACCATATATGCAAGCTAGCCAACCCATAAGAGATAGAGGATATCAATGAGCTTTTATTTGCAGATGATCAGGCACTAATACATGAAACAATAGAAGACCTACAAGAACACTTAAACAAACTCAACATCTCAGGCACAAAATACATTAAAATAAACAAAAACAGAAGTCATGAATGTCGCCAAAAATAAACAGAACATCAACATAACTATAGAAGGCAGACAACTAAAACAAGTAGAGGAATTCAAATACCTAGGAAGTCTATTGACAAATGATAATTCTCAAACAGCAGAGATAGAATCAAGATGCAACAAAGCTTGTCAAATCATTGGACAGTTATCACCACTATTGTCCAACAAGGAAATAACTCTGGAGGCAAAATGAGCACTATACAATACAATCTTCATCCCAACATTGTGCTACCAATGCCAGACCTGGACCCTAGATGCAAGAACAATAAGAAAAATAACCTCTACAGAGATGAAATGTGTGACGAATGACAGGAAACAGTCTGAGAGATAAAATCAGAAATGAAGAACTGAGAAAAAAACTAGGAATAGCCCTGCCATAGAATATATATGGAAACAACAGATAAAATGGTTTGGCCACATGACATGGCAGAAAACAAAACACAACACAACAAGCCTTCAACAAACGTTGTGAGAACACCAGACCCAAGGGTTGACCACGAAAAAGATGGGTCAATGGAATATTAGAAGCACTAGGAAACATAGAGAGAGGCCACAGCAGAGGCGAACAGAAGAGCAAAAGACCGCAAACTATATCTCCCCTTGACGCTGAAAGGCAGATGAGGAAGGAAAGAAGAAGAAGAAGATTATTTGTTCTGGTGTACAGGTACACCTCTAAAAAGTGTGAAAAGTAATTTCATCTTCACCTTGAAGCCCCCAAAACGTGATTCATTCATCTCTATTTGGGTATTTGCAAGAAAGATATAAACTCTGAGAGTTACAAATATTTCTCATTTTACAAAGAAAATAAAACTGAGCCTCATCTAAATTGATGATGCATGAGTAGTAATTGTAACAGACCGTAACAGTAACAGAAGGATGTTTAATAAATATTTTTGTGTGTAGAGCAGTTTAAATGTTTAAATTAAATTGCTTATCTGAAAAATCATGTAGAATACATTTTTATACAAAAACAGTTTGTACACTGCAAGTTGTTGTTATTGTATGTATGTAGACAGGTTTAACCATTCTATTCTTAATTTTTTATTTCAACTCTTTTGTATATATCATTCTTCATGTTTTTAAACTGAAAATCTGTAATAATAAAAAGAGTAATGAGAATGTTCTAAAAGAGGCCAAATCAAAAAGAAAGCTAACTTCCAATATCAGAAGAAAACATTCATCATTCATTGGGATGTAATGATTAGGGAAAAACTTGAGTATAGGAAGCAGAGATAGAGAAAAACAGAGAAAAAAGATTAAAGACAGTTTGAAGAAATTGTTTGTTTGGTAGTACATCAATAACCTCCTGTGTGTTACAGGGGCCTCATTATGAAGAATAGTGACACTGTGACCTTCCAGGCATGTCGTAAGAGGCGACTAAGGACGTTGATCGATGGCTTGACAAGCTGTCATTGTAAAAAGTATTGTTATGGAAACAGAGCCATAGATTTTGGAAGCAGTAATCTCTGCAGTATGTGACATTTTGGCATGCAAGGTTTCTGTTTTTTAAGATTGTGGTTCTGCACTATGTGCCGGCTTCGGCTCGAAAGGATGATAGATAGATAGATGGATGGATGGATAGATCGACGGACGGATTGATGGACGGACGGATGGATGGACAGCTGTAGAGGTAGAAAGTTGTGGAGAGACCAGTTCACCTACACCAGCAGGCATGGTACTTGATGATGGGGAATCTGTAATGTTATAATCTTATTGGAACTCATAAACATTCTATTTATCTATTGACCTTTTGAGCTGTAGCCGGCCCATATAACATAGACCCAGATACTCCTTCTTTCATCTAAATTTTTATTCTAGCAGTTTTCTTCTTCTTCTTTCCTTCCTCATTTCCCTTTCAGCGTCGAGGGGTTATATAATTTGCGGTCTTTTGCTCTTCTGTTCACCTCTGCTGCTGTTATGTTTCCTAGTGCTTCTAATATTCCATTGACCCATCTTTTTCGTGGTCGACCCTTGGGTCTGGTGAAAGCTCGTTTGTTGAAAGCTCGTTGTGTTTTGTTCTTTCTGCCTTGTCACATGGCCAAACCATTTTATCTGTTGTTTCCTTATATATTCTATGGTGGGGGCTATTCCTAGCTTTTTTCTCAGTTCTTCATTTCTGATCTTATCTCTCAGACTGTTTCCTGTCATTAGTCTAACACATTTAATCTCTGTAGAGGTTATTTTTCTTATTTTCCTTGCATCTAGGGTCCAGTTTTCAATCCTTCTAAAGATATTTTATCAAATCTCGTCATTTGTCTCTTTTTTTGTGCAAGCAACTCTATCTCATTGAGGGAGCCGATTCCTGCTGCTCTTGCCTCTCTGATCAATGTTCTTCTCAGTGTCTCCCTGGGTCGGCCTCTTTTCCTCTTATCTGTTGTTTCCCACATGAGGGCTTGCTTTGTTATTCACATATCATAAACAATACAAAGAGCTTAAAGCCGTGGTGCTCATGATCATTTACATGACATATAATATATAGTTGTAAGTAGAGAACAGACTACATTATAGATGTTTTGTTATTAACACCTTTAAAGAACCTGTGCGCTAGAACTAGTGTCTAGTGACCTTATAGACGGACTAGAAAGCCTAGCAAGGCTACAAAAGATATTATTCTAGTGGAAAGTGAACAGATGTTAACAAGAATGTGAAGCTTTTCATCAGAAGGATTTAGAGAGCACTAAAGATAGATGCTAGAAAAAAGGCAACACGGTGATATGAGTTGTTCCCATCGATCTCATTACTAGGAGTAGGTCATCATAGCTACCTTGTAGCTTGTTTTCTATACTTATTTTCTCTTGGGCTTTGCATGTGTGTATAAGTATCTAACATGAATGTCTAGAAGTCAATGAAAAAGGTCAGTATTTTCTGAATTATATTATGTTGTAGGGTCTTTATTATGTTTTTGTTTCTTTCAGGTTATGCACAGGTTGTCAATGCAGGCACCTCCAAAGCAACTTGTGGAGCGCTACATGACAGAAATAGCAAAAACTTACAATATCCCTTTTGTACCAGAACCAATAATGAATGAAGACCTTTTGGCACCTATCAATCTATTAACTGATGTTGATTCAAACAGGAACAACCAAGGTTGGGGTGGCGGCCCCAATGGAGGGATAGGTTTTATTCAGCCATATCCACCATCTTCCATGCCTCAACAAATGGTAAGTGTGCTCAACAAATTGATGTGTACCTGACTGACAATTTTTATATATTGTTGTTGTTGTGTTGGCCAGCTTTCAACTCTGATGAAGTCCCTAGAGACTAGGAACTGAGTTTTACGTGTTAATCCATTTTTCCCTGGCAGCCTCGTGCACAGGGGTCCCTTGCCGCACAGGCAGATAACTCCAACTTCGGAGGTACTCATGTTTATTCCGTCGATGAGTAACTGACGTTTCAAGCCGGGCCTCGCTGCTGAGACCAGGGGTGGTTGTCACAGAGAGAAATCATAAATAAAAATCCCAACCAGTGTAGCCAAGATTTGAACCCATAACCTCTCTGTCCCGAGGCCGGCGTCTTGCCTCGAGACTAACCAGTCCCCCATGGACTTGGAATATGAGGAAACTGCAACAAGGAACACTTTTCATGCATAGCCTGCAATGGTTCCTGCCGCCTATCCACCATATACCAGAAGTTCACGTGCTCCCGAAAGTGATGATCTTAGGCCATCGTTGTTGACTCCAATTTGGAACATGTAAACACACAGTTAGTCATCAGATTATCCCCGTCGCACATCAAACAACAGACCATAAGATTAGCATACGGCCGGTCTAGGGATATACGATGACATAGCAACAATGCAAGCACAGCAATGACGCGCCCTTTAGATTCTTGATTACTCTAGTGAATGTAGCTTACGACGAACAGAACACGGTGCAAATTCCCTAAAGAGAATTTTTATATATGAAAGAAGATATAACTAACCTGCACACATGAACACAACTACTGAAAGTAATAATCCTGTAGCACAGAAATTAACGAATTTGAGAGGAGTATAGAAGCAAAGATGAAGATGAGTGAATATCAGAATGGTCAAGAGAATGATTTGGCAGCTAAGAGAGTAGTGGATGGCTAAGAATAGTAGATGATAAGACCAGAAGCCCAGAAAAGGAATTTATAAAAATGGCCCAGAGATCAACATTTACAACCTTTTACACCAAGAGCAAGAAGAACAAAGTCAAGTGAAAGCTTTAGTTCATTTTTTTAGAAGTCAAAATATTAATAGATGCAAGGGTTGTTCATAATGTTCATTTTTTAGAAGTCAAAATATTAATAGATGCAAGGGTTGTTCATAATGTTCATTTTTTTGGTAGTCAATATATAAATAGATGCAAGGGTTGTTCATTTTTTTGGTAGTCAAAATATTAATAGATGTAAGGGTTGTTCATAATGTTCATTTTTTTTGGCAATATATAAATAGATGCAAGGGTTGTTCATAATGTTCATTTTTTTGGTAGTCAAAATATTAATAGATGTAAGGGTTGTTCATAATGTTCATTTTTTTGGGTAGTCAAAATATTAATAGATGCAAAGGTTGTTCATAATGTTCATTTTTTTTGGTAGTCAAAATATTAATAGATGCAAAGGTTGTTCATAATGTTCATTTTTTTTTGGTGGTCAAAATATTAATAGATGCAAAGGTTGTTCATAATGTTCATTTTTTTGGTAGTCAAAATATATAAATAGATGCAAGGGTTGTTCATAATGTTCTTTTTTTTTTTTTTGAAGTCAAAATATTAATAGATGTAAGGGTTGTTCATAAAATTCATTTTTTTTTTTTTTGTAGTCAAAATATTAATAGATGCAAGGGTTGTTCGTAAAGTTCAGTGACTTAATTTTTTTTTTATGTACAAAATTTCAACTCCTATTCTTTAGTCGTGCACACTACACAAGGCTCCAAGTGAACACATAGTTGGATGTTTCTGAAGATTTCAACATGGATGAAAAAATTCAACAGCATGTGCATTTTTTTCTGCGGTCGCCTTGCAAAAACTGGTGCTGAAACTTATGAATTGCTACAGTAAGTTTGAGTCCTGTCTTTAAGTCAATCAAAGATTTTTGAGTGAATTTCAAATTTAAAAGTGGACACTGATCATTTGAAGATAATCACAGTAGTGACAGACCATTTGCTTCTCACACTGATAAGACAATGGTACAGATGCAAGAAATCATTTGCTCCAACCAACATCTGAAACAGTCTGAGAGCTAGCAGAGAATGTAGGAGTAATACTTGCTATTTGCCATGAAATTCTGAATGAAAGTTTGGATATGAGGTATTTGTCAATTGAATTCATGCTGTTTCCTGACAGCAAATCATTGGTAAAATTGTGTATAAATTTGTACCGAGCTCTTTGAGTGAGCCAACTCAATCCAACCTCTTGTTATCGATAATCACTGGGTGTACAGGTATGAACCGAAAACAAAAAAATAGCAAAGCTAATATTGTTTTCTTGGCATCTGATTTACATGGTGCACTTTTAATTTTATATTATTTAATGTCTCTACCAGTCATAGTTTTTTTTATTTTTGCACAAGATTTGTTTGTGCAAGCAAAAATGTTATATGTGTATATTTTAATTTTCTTGTTTTCATATACAGCCTTTCCCACAAGCACCAAACAATGGAAGCTACAGCATGTATCCTAATGGATCAACTGCATACAACCCTGGAGCACATTTAACTACTGCTGGTCCACCCAACACCCAGTTCAATGGACCCCCAAAGCCACCTCGTGCGGGCGGACCCCCCCATAAAGGTAATACAGGTTTGCTTCACAAGTATATTGTAAGTAAAAGTAATGTACCCCCGTCACGCCAAGTGGCGTATAGGGAAATATGGTGTTAGTGACCCTATATTTTACAGACCTTCAGCACATGATTTTTGGGGTAATATGGTCGGTATTACGCCCGTGCTGCTTTACTTTCCCAGAAAAAAATCCGGTGCCCATTAATGGCTGGGTGAACCCGGAAGCCGTCGGTTGCGATCGAACCCTACCCCTTGTCCTTTGTAGTCCAGTTCACTAACCACTGAGCTATCGCGGCTCCCACTGCACTTTATTTCACTAACATTTATACTAAATCATTATATCCAATTTTCAGATTGACAATAATTTTTAAAATCCTATAATAAAAATTATTGTATGTATTAACTGAACACCGCACATAATTGGTTAAGTTGTTGGCTTCTCAATCTGAAGGTGCAGAGTTTGAGTCTGAAAAGAGTACGGACTCACCCAATTGAAAACGGGTACCTATCTAGCACAATTAGAGATAGCTTAGGGTACTGGCAATCTCACGTTTAAATTCTTGTCAGGTTACAACTTCACAACCTTATAACATTATATGCGATGGTATTGAATACTCCTTTTAGCTGCATGATCAGCAGTGAGGGCTCTTGTTGGTTAGAGAGGATGGACATGCATAAGGACATAATAATACACTGTTGAACAGCAGCAATGACAACTAACAAGGGTAAGTAGTGGTCACACAACCAGCAAGCTACTGGAACCATCAGTATGCAAACACTTTATTACTTGTTAGAAGCAGTTGTGCACGTATGGGTTTCCCTGGAGTGGTGAAATGTCTTCTTCTTCTTCTTTTCTCTTTCACTGATACCTAAAACGTGTCGTGGTTTATATCATTTGTCGTTCTTGTGCTGCTCGAATTGTCTGAATTAGTGATTTTCCTTTGTTGTTACATGTCTCTGTCACTACATCTATCCATCTTCTTCTAGGTCTTCCTCTTGGTCTTTTTCCATGCATTCTCGAGAAGAACGCCCTTGATGGTGATTGGTAAGGATTCATTCTGACCAGGTGGCCAAACCATTTAAGTTGTTGTTGTTCTATATATTCTTGGCAGGGTTTTGTTCCTACTATTTTTCTTATGGTTTCATTTGGTATTATATCTCTTCTTGTGTTGTTTGTTACTTTTCTCAAGCAACGCATCTCACATGTATTGATCTTTCTTAAATATGATTTAGTAAGGGTCCATGTTTGACTTTCATAGCACAAAGTTGCTATGAAGACGCAATTTATCATTTGTTGTTTAGCTGGCATAGAAATGTTTGGATGTCTTAGCAATGGTGAAAGCTGGTATGTGACAGCATTTGCTTTTTGTATTCTCATGTCAATTTCTCTGTCTAGTTTTCCATCTTCTGTGAACATTGTGCCTAAATACTTGAATTCCTCTACTTGTTTTATTTCTTTATCTTTGATCTTGATGTTTAATGGGTGTCTTAATTTGCTTATTCTTATAGCCTCTGTTTTTGCTGTGTTAATTTTCATACTGTAGTTTGTGCAGCTTTTGTCTAGAGATGTTAAATGCTGTTGTAGCAGGTTTTCATCCTCATATATTAGGCATTGGTCATCTGCGAAGAGTGGTGTAATGTCAACTCTAACAATACCATTATAAATTGCTGTGCAAAAGAAGTGTAATGGTAAAGGTAGTCTCATATCAGTTATTGTTGGATAATAAAGTCTTAGTGACTCCATTATACTGAGCCTCAGCCTCATGATGTGGCCTGTTCCCTTCCTTGCTACGTTTTCTTCCTAGAGAATCTCCTTGGTACACATTTAAAGAGACTGGGTGGACTGTGAAAGCCCTTTAGGACAAAAATATTTTTTGCCTCAACTGGCATTTAAACTTCGAGCCTTCAGGTCTGTTGGTGAGTGCACTAACCTCTATATCACCTGACTCTCAAAAAGTATAGCTGAAAATAATATGGTGGGCTAAATCAAACTCTCTTTCTTGATTTCACATGACATCTGAAGTAATAGATAGTCCTCTTCATTGTCCGTGCTTGCAAGGAAGTTATGTGAGTGTAGATGCATTATGTTGTGGTCTGTAGCAAAGGTGTGATTTGGCATCTTTCAGCTCAATACATTCAACTTCAGCTTGACATTTTTTGTGTTCTGGGTGCCTTTCCTCTTCTTGATTCCTACCCACATGGCTAGACTGGTTAATTGGTTTCTAGGAGCACCACAAAGAGATAAGAGTAGGATCTTAATAGATTTGGTTTACTAATCCTAGTATGGGCAGTTTGCTTAAGCCACTGGTTACTTTCACCCCTAGTATGACATGCACCATCACTCCAAGATTAAACAGAGCAAGAACAAAATAAACCTGTTTATACAATTCAACATTAGTTTGTTGAAATGAGTAATTTAATATTTATATTTATTTCATTAAGTATTAAGATTACATTTGTTATCTGTTTCTGCTTTGATTAATTAATTAATTTGGTCTTTTCTTTGTTTATTGCTATATTTTTAGACTGTATATTTTAGTCTTGTGTCCGGTTAGCGCAATCGATAGGCGGTTGGCTTACCACGGCAACAGCCGGGGTTCGTAATCCTGGCGAGGACACCTGGGTTTTACTAATTCCCTAAAAATTAGTAGGAGCCGCGATAGCTCAGTGGTTAGTGAACTGGACTACTACGGACAAGGGGTAGGGTTCGATCCCAACCGACGGCTCCGGGTTCACCCAGCCTTAAAATGGGTACCGGATTTTTTCTGGGAAAGTAAAAGCAGCACGGGCGTAATACCGACCACATTACCCCAAAAATCATGTGCTGAAGGTCTGTAAAATATAGGGTCACTAACACCATATTTCCCTATACGCCACTTGGCGTGACGGGGGGTACTTTTACTTATATTTTAGTCTTATTCCTCCCCCTCTTGAAACAGATGTTTAGTAGAAGCAGAGATTTAAAAAAATATTTATAATTTTCATTTAACACTTTTGAAAATTGTATATGACCAGTGATTTACATGTCAAAATGGATAAAGAAATAGACTTTTGATGTAACAAGGCAGACCAAATATTGGGACATTTAGCCCCTAAACTTCAACATAAGATGGTTACTATCATCACAAAGAAATATCTTATATAGAGTATATTCATTCCCACCTTGTACTATCAGGGCCAGACATGGTTACTCACAATTAAACATAAAGGAAGCTAGTCACTATAGAGACAAGATGCTTGAGAAAAGCACTTGTATTGATAGGAAGAAATATAATCAGATATGATGCTGTAAGAGAGAGATTGGACACTGAATTCTGAATTTCATAGAGTGACGACAAAATAAATGATTTGGTCATGTGGAAAAAATGCCAACAGATTTAACACCATACAAAACATATATTATATGAGGAGATGGAAGAATAGACCACTGTAGACCCTGAGTGAGATGGTCTAACAACATCTGAGAAATGCAACAAAATCAATTAAAAGTGGTTGAGACTGCCAGAAGGCCAAGAACTAGAACTAGAACTTTGTTTCACCCTCAACACTTGAAGGGTTATGATAGGAAGTGAAGAGAGAAAGATACTTGTTATTGCCCAACTATCTGTAATGCATTGTCCATTCATTTGATCTTCCCAAGGTGCTGATGCTATGTTTCCAGAGCTGCCAACTGTTCCTAGCAACACTCTACCAGGCAACTCTGTTGGAGGAAGTGATGACATCAGTTTTGATGATTTAAACAGGAGGTTTGAAGAGTTAAAAAAGAAGAAGACGTAAACTGAAGCCCAGTGTTGGATGTTACTAAACACAGTACAAACACTCCACAATATGTAAATGTTGGCATTAAGGGATTGTATATTTCTCATTTAATATTGTGTTATAATGTTTCTCTCATTTCTTTCATTCTCAGAAAAATTACTTATAAAGGTCTAACTGTTTCATTTCATCCATCAAGTTTGACTTTTGTACTATCTTTTTGATTTAGCATGGCTATTTTCTTTAATTACATACAATTGGCAGTGAAATTATAGATGTTTATTTTATTACTGAATTTATTATGTTAGTGTTGTTTATGTCTTCATTGCTATTTAAGAAAAATGCAGAATTGTTATTAATGATCAAAAGTATGTAAATATATTTTCTTTGTAATTATTAAGAAGATTAACATATTTATCTAAACTTATTATTAACCAAACCTAGTAAATGACTGTTACAAATTGTCGTTCACTATTTTTATAAAATGGTATTTACAAACTGTCATTCTAAATAAACAAATTATTTAGCATTTACATATGTCATTCTGGATAAATAACTAATTTAGCTTTTACGATTCTGGATAAATAACTAATTTAGCTTTTACGTATGTCATTCTGGATAAACAACTAATTTAGCTTTTACGTATGTCATTCTGGATAAATAACTAATTTAGTTTTTCGCATGTGTCATTCTGGATAAACAATTGCTTTACATTTTACGTATGTGATTATGGAGAGTTTAGATTTCATAATGAGGTATTTGTCTGAAAAGCTGATGTGTGTGGACATATAGTACGATGTACAAACATAAAGTAGCAGCGGTATGGTACTAGTAGAGGTAAAGGCATCAAGATGCGTAGAGATGCGAAGCTGCTGGCCAAGATGCGTATTAATCTCTGCTTCTACTAAACATCTGTTTCAAGAGGGGGAGGAATAAGACTAAAGAAAATAGTCTAAAAATATAGCAATAAACAAACAAAAGACAAAATTAATTAATCAAACTCTCTTTCTTGATTTCACATGACATCTGAAGTAATAGGACAGCAGCTTCGCATCTTGGTGCATCTTGATGCCTTTACCTCTATTTGTCTGAAATGTCTGTGCATAATGATGAGGAGGATTTTGTTGTTGTCCTTGGGACAGATTCCCTCAATGCAAGCATCCAGTGAGACGGAGGATATAGCTAGACTACTAAATTAGAAAATAAGATTGGACTTTAGGTTATTGTGGATCTGCAGTATATTTGAGTCAATCAAAGCCACTCAGCTTCTTTTTGGAGCAGAGACTACAGGCAAGATCTCTCCATATTGGATATTTTCTGTTATTTCTTTCCAGTCGAAACCAATTTCCTATTGAGGGTCATCTTAATTTTTTTTTTTTCTATGTATCTTTTTATATCTTTTGTTTTCTTTTTTTTTGTGGGTTCCATGAATATGCCTATTTTGCTATGGTTTTCATCAGATTTTCTTAGTGTGTGTTCAGTCTATTATTATTTTCTATTCATAATCTCTTGCTCGAATGGCTCTTAATCTGTTCCTTTCCCAGACATCTTCCTTTTTGGTCTTGTCATCTGATGTCTAGAATTTTCTTTGGAAAGTTGTATTTAAATATATATGCCTTTTTATTATACCATTTAGCAATAATGTTTCTAAGCTATATAATGCTGTATACTTAGCTATAGAAAAAAAATATGATCTAAAAAGAAGCTACATATTTATGTATGTATATTTAATAATGGCTTTACTCTTGAAGGAACACCACAAAAGATGTGCTGAAGTCGGATGTGTTGTTTCAAATATAACAGTTATACTGCAAACCACAACACATTGCAGACACGTCCACTACATCCTTGTAAGGGCGGATGATGAAGAGGAATATTCTAGTCTACTGCAATACTCTAGAATACTTTAGTCATCGGGCGAACGCAACCAACCAACCACAAAATATCATTCTCCCTTGTTTTATACAAGTTTTTGAAAAGGAATGACAAATGACATGAATTGAAACACACACAAAATATAACAAAAGAGTTCTGATCCACCATTGTTGTCAGTCCAATAATCAACATTGAGGGCCATCTCCACATTAAAGGCTAGCTACCATGGAGCGCCATTCTGCTCTGTCTCTTGCTTTGATGGTGCAGATTGTCATAGGCTGATCTGTTCATCTTTTGATATTATCTTACATGTTAGTCTTGGTCTGCCTCTGCATCTATTACCTTGTATTTTCTCTTCCAATATTACTTTTAGACAGGCCATTGTCTTTTAACATGCCCCAAAAATCTCATTTGTCTTGTTCTAATAATTGTGTTTAGTAGTTTTTCTTTTAATTTTTAGTTGTTTTAAAACTTCATCATTTGTTTTCTTTTCTTTCTATCCAATTCTGCCTATTCTTCTATAAATCCACATTTCAAAGGCTTCAATTTTCTGTTCTGTTTTCTTGTCTAATGCCCATGTTTCTGCACCTTACAGGAATATTGAGATGTAATATTTTGCTATTCTTAGTCCAATAAGGAATGAAATAATGTTTGTGTGTCCTACAATTTAATTTCATTTGTAGTGTTCCTTCATACTGTAAAGCTGCTACCTTATATAGCTATGGATTTCTCAAATGGTTTTTTTATGGTTATGGTTTTTTTCTCCCCATTAATAAGCTGGGGTTGTCCAAATAGCTACCAGGGTGACATTAAGATCAATAACAGAAAATTGTGTTGTGGACTGCAACTCCTGATTTTATCTCAGGGCTTATTTCAACAAAAATTATCTATTTTTTTATAAAGACTTATGTAAATATTTTGAACTTTGTAAGTATTCAGAAAATATATGCAAATATTAATGATATTGTTATGGAAGGAATTATATTTTCCTGTTCTTGGTACTAAAATTTTGGTTGCACAAAAACAGTATTTGAGAAAAGAAAACTCATTAATTGTTAATTATGACCAAAAATATGGGAGCATATATGTATCTTCCAATGCTACTTTGAGTGAATGCTATTAGAAGTATGAATTGTGGACTGAAATGTAACCATCCCGCTTTGTGGAGAATGGGTAATATTTTGTTGGCTCTCATATTTTTTCATGACTCATCACCATCATCATGTGCCATACCGGTTGGTGTAGGTGATCATGTCCTTCCACAACCTTCTATCTACAGTGCATCATATCAGTTCTGTTGTTGACTGTTTTCCATGCCATGACACCAAGCTATCCAGTATTTTCTCTCTTTGTCGTCCGCGATTTCCCTTTCCTTTTATTTTGCCAGTTGTAACCAAGTAGTCCGACTTTCCTCTTCTCATGATCTGCCCAAACAATGTTGATTGTTTCTTTCTGATGTTTTTTTAGGAGCTGCCTTTTTATGTTGGCCTCTTTGAGAATTTCCTCTTTAGTCTTTTTAGCTGTCCAGGGTACTTTCAACATTCTTCTGAGAAATCCCATCTCTATTGCCTCTAATAGTCTTTTCATTTGTTTGTCTACTGTCCATGATTCGCTTCCATAGGTCAGAATTGGTTCTATATAGCACAGATGAACTCTCTTTTACACTTCTATTGACATAGATTTGTTGCATAAGATATTTTTCATTTTCTGAAATGATTTTTTGGCCAGAGCTATTCTGCTTTTTATTTCTGTGGTGCATCTTCCATCTGATGTTATTATTGTGCCCAAGTATTTGATGAGTATTTCATGACTACAGCCATGTTTATAAATGATGTGTTTCGTTCTACCATGCCATATTTCACATAGAAAACTGGTACCTACTTCAAGAGACTGGATAGACCTTGAAGTCTTGTTAATTTGATAAATATTTCCCACATTTGGTAATTACTCTGCTACTGTGGTTTTATGTGGAACCAAGCCTGAATTTAAGTGAACTCTTGGTTTATACATTGCCTTATTGTATTGAGACTAATGTTAATTTTAGGCTTAAATAATTTTGCCTTGCCATTGTAATGTATTTAAATTTGGTCATTGAAAAATGCTGAATTCTTTGTAGCAAACATTATTGAGCTATCATAATACTTTAACCCTTTTTTTTTTGTTATGTACATATTATATGTTATGTTAGTGCTAATATGTTATATGTTCTATTAGTGCTGTCAAAACTGCATGTATTTGATGTTTAAAAAAAAAAATGTCTGATAAAATATAAATAAAAAAAGTGATCAGTGTGAATTATCAAAAAGTATTTACGTGAACTGCTTTGGATATTATAAGCAAGGGACAAATGCCTGCAAGTTAGATTTCACCATTAATTAACAGTTGAAATGGAGTAAGTTAGTGTCAGAGTTATGTTTTTGATAGTGATCACATGGTATTTACATAATTTGTCACTTTCTATAACATGTTTCTTTCTCTTCTTAGTGATAACATATTCATGATATCACATACAGTGGGCCACACTTCTACCCCTTAATTAAAACTCTTTCAAACAAATATTTTTCCTTAAGCTTTCTTTGTATTGAGCCATGATAGCTCAGTGGTTAGTGAACTGGACTACCACGGACAAGGGGTAGGGTTCGATCCCAACTGACGGCTTCTGGGTTCACCCAGCCCAAAGTAAAGCAGCACAGTCGTAATACTGACCACATTACCCCAAAAATCATGTGCTGAAGGTCTGTAAAATTTAGGGTCACTAACACCATATTTCCCTATACGCCACTTGGCATGACGGGGGTACTTTACTTACTTTTTTTCTTTGTATTGAAGTATTATAAACATAAATATTAGTGTTTATTTTACAGATATGCAATTTCTTTTTTGTGTGTTTGGGTGTGAACACGCGCACGCGCTAACATGATTGGATAAACAATTGCAGATGTAAATTAAGAAACAAATTAATATTTGTTAATTAGATAAACTACATTCCTCACAGTGTAGAATTTTACTTAGAATTACATCCTAAACATGATCTTACAGGTTACCACACTGTAACTTACTTTCACTTATCAAATGAATGATGATACAATGTTTATAAGGCTGATATATCTCAAACTCCATGGTGTGTTGATAATAGCAATATATGGTTTATAAAAAGGTTTTTGTCAATGTGCAACTGGAGTTAATTTTAGCTCCACAGTTTGCTAAGGTCTTATAATGTCTCAGATGCCATGGACTTCCCTTGAAATGGGGTTAACAAATAAGAGTGTCAGTGATCTGGTGTAGGGAAATAATTTGGTATTTGAAGTAATATAAAATGAGTTAATAAAATTAACCTCTGAACCAAGGAGGTGCAGCAAGTGAGCTGTTATTAGTAAATCCTACTCTGTGTTTGATCTGAAAACAATCTACTTAGTTTGATGAAAAGGGATTCAAGAAGGAAGAAACTTGATGTCCCAGAATAGCAAGACAGCCTTTGTCAGGAAATCATTGAGGTTCTCAAAAACTGTGACATTACTGAAAGAAAAAAGAAGAAAGGCCCAGGAAGAGGGATGGATTTATACCTGCGCTCCAGAAAGAGTTCTGAAGGGCTTTGATAGATTGATTGATTGAAATTGAGTGTGTTTGACAAAAATTAAATTGATTGACTAAAGTTGAATATGTTTGGCAAAAATTAGATTGATTGACTGAAATTGAATGTGTTTGACAAAAATTAAATTGATTGACTAAAATTGAATGTGTTTGACAAAAATTAAATTGATTGACTGAAATTGAATATGTTTGGCAAAAATTAGATTGATTGACTGAAATTGAATGTGTTTGACAAAATTAAATTGATTGACTGAAGTTGAATGTGTTTGACAAAAATTAAATTGATTGACTGAAGTTGAATGTGTTTGACAAAAATAACTTAGGTAAAGTACAAATAAAGGTTCCCACCAAGCCTTGATACATGCATGGGAAATAGTTAGTGTTAATGACTATATTTTTCCTTGGCCATGGTACTTTTTTGGGTGATGTAGTTAGTATCAAGCCAAGTCATAAAAAATCTCTAGTACCCATATTTAGACGCTGGGTGAATCTTGGAGCTTTGATGGTCTGAAAAAATATCTGCCACATCTAGAAATCGAACCCAGACCTGTCTGATTAGAAATGAGCACTTTAACCACTCAGGCTTTTTTCTCACTCTCCTCCCATCCCCCAAAAAATAAATAAATAAAATACTACAGCTTTTTTTACAAACTGTTTCTCACGTGTGAAACAATCACTATTTTTTTCAGTCACACAAATGAACAAGAACAAAAGCCTGCATGTGTTTGATATTTTGTTGTTGTTGTGTGTACAGAAAACAGAAATTGACAAAATATTCATTTTTTAAATTCAATAAAATTCTGAAAATATCATTCCATTTCAGGTGTTAAAATAAAATATTATGAGCAGAGCACATCATTTGTTACAATAACATATCAAGATTAAATGCTGCAGCTAGAATTAAATATTCACATTGAAAAGTAGTCAGGTGTTTGAATATAAGATTTAAAAATTAAATTAAAAAAAATTGCATATAATTGTCATCATTATCCTGTGTATGACTTCTTTGCATTGATGACCACTGCCATCTATAAACATATGTCCTTTTGATATTTCATCATTTCACTGTTTTCTGTGTTTTTCCTGATCATCTTATTATTCTATTCCACATCTTCTCCCACTTCTTTCCTTTGTTTCTTCATTCCTCTTTCTTATTGTCAAAATACTTTCATGTTTTCTCCTCCTAAGTATATGTCAAATGAGTTTTGATTGTTCCATTTTTAATTCTATAAAGATTATAATTTTGATTATGTTTTCTCAATAACATTTCCTTATTTGAATTCATGGCTGTCCATGATATTTGGAGCATTCTTTGCAGAAATCACTTTTCTATTGCTACAAAAGATTTTAAGATTGTTTATCTACTGTCCATGATTGAGAAATATAGACCTATTATAAATATTTTTTAAATGCCAGATAATACTAAATAAGACATGCAGAAAAAGAAGTAAATGCACTCTATGTAATCTGATTTTTAGAATATTATTGCAGATAATATATGTCTATAACATTTTCCTAATCTACAGATAATGGAACATAAATCTAGATTATGACTTTACATTTTAATAATTTTTAAGCGAAATAGTAAAGAGTAAAAATATATTTTCCACATAAAATCTGTGACTGTTTTTACTTTTGAGTTCCCAGTATTACTTATTACAGCAGGTAGCGAAAAGTATCTGATACAAAAATGATAAAATACACCAGGTAATCATTTGATAAAACACACTGGATGGCTTCCTTCATTAGTTACAAAATTTTGGTGGCCATTAGAGCACTCTTAATGATGCCACAATTTTCCTTTAACCTTCATGATTAAGAACTGATTTCCGAGATTGACAAAAAGGTTTAATGCTATCTATTTTCTGATACTCCCACAACTTTCATTATCTCCTTTGTTCTCCTTTGCCTGGTATCAGTGCCCAGTAGAATTACCTCCTGTAGATTTTTTTAACCTGTCCATACTTTCAGTTTTCATTGATATCTAATCTAGGCACTCAAATAAGTCCCTCAGCTATGATACACACCTATTAGCTCATCAATATCATCTGCAAAGTGAAAGTTTGTTATTTGAAATAATCTGTGTAATTTTTTATTAAATCTTTTGACAGCGATTATACATTTATGTCAGTGTCATTTCTCTTCTAATTATAGCTCACCCAAACTCTTGTCACTTAGGACTAGAACACAAACATTAGGTCTGCATCAATTCACACAAGAAATAAATACCAGTAAATACCCAGTGGAAGAAAAACCAAAAAAGTTGGTTTATGCATAGTGAAAAGCTTTTCAAATTTAATTTAATGAAGAAATATAGAAAAACAGGAAAGATGTTTTTGCTAGTTCTACTTTTGTATCTTTTTTTAACAACCGCAAATTCTTAATATGTTGTCTAGTATTTCTTATTTGAAATATTTATCTCCATCATAATTCTTAATACAAGTAGACTGCTTAAGTAGTTGTTTGCAGGTTGAGAGTACATTCTATTGTAATTTAGAACATATCAAATCTAAGATGAAATAACACAAATATAGAAGGCCACAATTCCTTATAACAATTTACTGAGGTTAGCAGAGATTTTATTTTAAAATGCATCACATAATTTTATAATTAATTTAAACCATTCCAAGTTAATGATAATAACAATAGTTATATTACATTTATGAAATAAAATAACAGAATTCAATTCATGTATCTAAACTTCAATTTTAGCCAGTGCATTCTGGAGAAGAGCCATGTCACCTGAAATAACAAAAGTTTCGGTAAATGAACAAATTGCATATTCAGCTCAGTGAAGAGTTAATGGACATGAATAAAGCTGGTATTTTATGAAGCTGTATGTAGCAACAGTTTTTCTTAAATTCTAAAAGACACTTTAATATTTTATAATGAATATCATGGAATATTTTACCATGTTTTTTGCAAATAACAACTCTATCTTCACTCAAACAGTGGAGGTAACCATGGTCTGCCTACTCAAATTGATTATTCTATTGTTGCATGTGTTGTAAGGCATGGCATTATATTTTCATAAAAATCATCAGTAATCAAGAAGAGATGGTGGACGTATGTTAGACATGTGATGAGAAGAAATAATAACCAAATAGCAAAGCAATCCCTCAAGTGGGAAACAACAGGTAGGAGGCTGACCTAGAGAGACTTTAAGAAGAACATTGATCAAAGGCAGCAGGAATCGACTCCCTCAATGAGATTGAGATGCTTGCACAGAACACAGACAAATGGCAAGATTTGATAAAAGATTTTTGCAAGGATTGAGACTGCTAGAAAGAAAATTTAGAGAAAGAGTATCTTGGTCTCTGCCCTATGGGCCGGCTATGGCTAGGGAGGTGAACAGATAGATAGAATCAAGATCAATTATATTTTATTCCTGGGACAGGAGCTAATACTATGTCCATTAACTAAACCCTAGAAGGTTATAGATATTTACTTGAGTCTGTGAAAAAATTTCCTGAATGTATGGAATGAGAAAGTCTTTGTTCTTTGTAAGTAAGACCGTTATCATTATATTTGGACAATGTCCATTAAACTTCTGAACAAACAAGATGTGATCAGAATGAAAGAGTTAAGTGTGGATCATCCAAAGTAACAGGTTAATGTCAGATTTATTAAATCTGTGTGATGAGGTACAAGTCAACCTCAAATTAACCAGTTGTATGGAAACTAATAATATGTTTCTCTCATGCTTCACATCACAGGCAATTGAGAGAAACACTCTAGAGATCACTCTAAGTGCTGCTATCTCTCCCTGACTCAATAAATTAGGTAACCATTTGCGAATGTATCATACAACAATGTTCGTTCCAAAGAGTGTGATTTCTGCATATTTGATTAAATAATACACCTTGTAGGAGTTTGTCATCTACAATGTCATTTTTCATTTACTGACATCAGTGTAATATTTGCTAAAGAGGGCCTGTAAGAGAGTAGATGAGTATGTAGATTATTAAGATTTTATAAAACTATTAAATCAAGGAGGCAACATTTAACTGCTAGAGACCTACCTCTGATATCTTTTGTCAGATCTATTATCTGATCCTTGCTGTTGATGACCTCTACACTCTGGGTGTAAGGATTGTAGCGAACACTGAATGGGCGAGGGATGGTGGCAGCAAATTGCCTGATCAAGAAAAGAAAATTCTTTTAAATCTGTGGTCTAAAAAGGATCGCCTGGTTAATCACTAATAATAAAACTTCTTAGATGTGCTAGTAATGAAAAAAGGAGGTGGGAGAGGGTCACTGCAGCGCTGAATTTTTGTCTTGTGTTTATTTGTTAAATTTCTTTCTTCTTCTTCTATCCTTCCTCCATTGCCGTTGGCATCGAAGGGAGATACAATCTGCAATTCTTTGCTCTTCTGTTGGCCTCTTCTGGTGTTATTCTTCCTAGTGACTCTAGTATTCCCTTTATCCATCTCTTTCTCGGTCTTCCTCTTAATCTGGCGTTTTCGTAGCGTTTGTTTATGGCTCTTTGAGTCATTGTTAGTGCTTTTTGTCTTGTTATGTGGCTGAACCAATTTATCTGTTGTTTCTTTATGTATTCGATGGCTAGTTCAATTTCGAGTTTCTTCCTCAGGTCGGTGTTTCTTACTCTGTCCCTTAAGCTGTTTCCTGTCATTCTTCTGACACATTTCATTTCGGTGGTCGTTATCTTTCTTATTGTTCTAGAGTCCAGCGTCCAATTCTGGCACTGATAGCACAGAGTTGGTAGAAAAATAGATTTGTATATTGCCCTTTTTGCTTCCGTAGTTATTGCTTTGTTTTTCAATAGTGTTGATACTTGGCCTATAACTTGGCATACTTTGTTACACCTTATATCTATCTCTGTCTCTTGGTTATTGTCTTGTGTTAACGTGCTACCCAGATATTTAAAATTGTCTACTTGCTTCAGAGTCGTATTATCTTTTTGTAATGTTTAGTTTTTCTTTCTTTCTCGCTATTGCCATTACCTCGGTTTTGTTTTTATGTTGATCTTCATGTTGTATTGTTTACAAGTGTTGTTTAGCCTGTTGATATGTTCTCTTGCAGGTCCTCAGTTGTTTCATGTATCAGAACTTGGCCGTCTGCAAATAGTATTTAATTTATTTCTTCCTCTCTTCTGCTGTTTTCTGGTACGTATATTTTGTTCTCTTTTGTGTTATCGCTTGTTATCATCTTTGATGGTAACTTCCTTAGATTGGGCATGCTATTTTGCATATATTGTCCATATATGTGATGAAAAGTAAAGGGGAAAGCACGCAGCCTTGTCTTACTCCGGAGTTAATGGTGAAATGTTTAGAGTAGCCTGCTGAAGATCTTACTGTAGTGACTACTTTCATAGAGGCTCTTGCATATCTCTACTAGGTGGTGACTCACTCCGTAAGAGGGCAATACGGGCCACAGTTGTTCCCTGTCCACTCTATCGAACGCCTTTTCTTGGTCAATAAAAGCTGTATATAGTGTTTTATTATGCTCTATTGTTTTCTCCGCTAGTTGTTTTATGACAAATCTATGCAACCTCTGTTCCTCCTGAAGCCCATCTGAGCATCGCTTAGTTGTAGGTCTATAATTTGTCTCAATCTTTTTTCAACTATCTTGGCATATAACTTCCCTGTGTAGCTTAATAGCGACATTCCTCTATATTGGTTGCAATCTCTTCTGCTGTCCTTTTTCCATATTGCGGGAAGTAAAGAATAGTGACACTGTGACCTTCCAGGCATGTCGTATGAGGCGACTAAGGAGGTTGATCGATGGCTTGACAAGCTGTCATTGTAAAAAGTATTGTTATGGAAACAGCGCCATATATTTTAGAGCAGTGATCTCTGCAATATGTGCCGCTTTGGCACGCAAGGTTTCTGTTTTTGAGATTGTGGTTCTGCCCTATGTGCCGTCTTCGGCTCGAAAGGACAATAGATAGATAGAATATAATGGACTGTTTCCAATCGTCTGGACTTGCTGTTGTATCCATGCAGCGTTAAATATTCTGTGTAGCCATTTTACATCCTGCTTCTCCCGCTGCTGCTAGCATTTCTACTGGGATGTTATTGATTCCGGGAGCTTTGTTTCTTCTTAAATTTCTTTAAATTTGTTAAATTGCTAAATTTCTATCATCAGAGAAATGATAATAATCAACATTTTTGTCTGTGTTTTTGTCTTGTGCTTAAAAAGTAACCAGTTTGAACTGTGTGTGAAGAAATAGGTTTATCTTTTTGGAAATTCCTGATCATAGGTAAATGAGATCAACTGTCTCGTCCTACTGGATTTGAATAATAAAATATAAGTACTGTTGTCTAGTTGAAAGTACCATTGGCAGCATGAAAATCAAAGAGCAAGCCAAACGCTGTAACCTAGGCAATATTTTACAAAAGCTAATAATAGTTGCTACCAATTCATCAAAAAATAAATACTTCCCAGAGGCACTCTCAGTGGTACAATAAAATGATTTTAGTAGCAGGAAATCCTCGGACTTAACTCAAGTAAAGTGGATTGATTCAACTAAAAAAATTATATTTCTGGAGCCATGTTGGAAGTGGAAAATGGGAAGGGAGCAAGAGTGTTTGAATGTGTGCTCTGATTTTGTTCACTAGCTGTGTTGGAATTGATACACTAATTTTTAATCAAACCCATGGCAATGTTGCAGTTCTGTAACTTAAGAAATGTGCTTGTAGCTTGATATAGAGATCATTCATGGGTCACATTTATCATTCTTTGTCATCTAAAAATGCAAATTCTCTGGACTATAAGCACAACAACAAGGAATGTCAATAGATCTTCTATTGTTGATGATTATAGTAAATGTTGACACAAATAAAATAAACACATTTTGGTAAATATTCTCAACTGATACTTTTATCCACTACAATCTCTGTCTACCTCACAGCTGTTTGTATCTGATACTTTAGTTTGTCATTCCAAGAAGATAAAATAACACACTTCTTTTATTTTATACCCTCAAATTGATTAGAATAAGGTGCATCTTAAAATGTAAATACTTTTTTTGGGTCACAAATCGAATATTGCACTGTTTGAAACTCTCAGATTTGTCAAATCTTTGATCTTTGTGTTATGAGCTTTAACTACTAAAGTATCAGTCATACATAACTGTTTACTTTAGTTGAATGTGTTACACTGTGTATGTGGTGTCACAAATTGAAACCACTTCCACAAAATACCATCTATAAGAATAAGTGGAAAGTAGACTTAGGACATCATCATCCATAAATGCTGCAACATTTCCAAGACTGTAACTAGAATGCCACTTTAAAATGGAAGCAAACAGTTTTGACAATGTAGATAATAATGCTTCTACCTCAGTTTGACTTTAGCATCATCAAAACTGTCAGCCACATAGTAGACTGGCTGAAAACATGTGATGGGGTACTCTTGTTCTGATGTCTTGATCGGATCAAAGGGATGGATAACTGGCTTATCACTGAGACAGTACTGAAATGTAAATGACAGATGGTTGAAACAACAGTGAAATAAAATTAATGATGTTTTTACTAAAAGAAAAAAATGAACCAAGTTAAAAAGAATAAATCATTAAGTTAAACAAAATACTTTTTTTTTAAAATTTGGGGATGAGGGGTGTAAGATGACTTAGCTGATGTGCTGGGAATAAAGAAGACGTGCTTAAAACTTGGTCCATTTGACATGTAGAGTGCAGGTTTAGATATTTATTCAGGCTCCCCCCCACAGGGAAAAACCCTTGACCCTACAAAGAATCATGTCCATCTGAGTGGAAAATATCTTATTCAATCACTTGGTCACCTACTTTCATCATTAGTCATTAAGAATTTTTAAAGCCCAACTTGTTTAAATAGAGAAATGTTGAGAAATGCATTAAACTGTTTTTTTTTAATGATATAACATAAATTATGAAAAGTAGAAGTGTTTAAAAATATCTAATCAAGTTTTTAAATAAAAACATAAGAATACAAAGGTTTGACTAAGATTCATTCTTTGAGAAAACTTATTTAGAATGACCCTCATTATATTTTACTTTATTACAAAGTGTCAAGCATTAGGTCCCTTTATAAGAATGAAGGTCATCATCCTTACTGCCATATTGGTTGGCATAGGCAATCATGTCCTTCCACCATTGTCCACAGTGTATCAGCTCTGCTATTGACTTTTTTCCATGCCACGACACCAAGCAATCTAGTATCTTCTCTTGTTTTCGTCCACAATCTCTCTTTCCCTGTATTTTGCTTGTTGTAACCAATTATTCCAATTTCTCCTTCTCGTGATGTAACAGAAAAATGTTGACTTTGTCTTTTTGAAGTTTTTAGTACCTTTTTGACATGGTTATTCTCGGCAATATAAGAAGGTAGTTTACCATTCTTTTCCTTCTTGGCAGTGACTGTGCTAGATGGAGATCACAGCCATTGACTCTACAACTGAGATCATCGGCCTGCATCATGGAGTGGGGACCATAACTGGTATAACTTGTCAGCTGCTCTGCAACACCATCCACCAGCTGGTTCAATGGCTTTACATAACCCTGATAGGTGTGCTAAATAAGTACTCTAATTTCCCCAAGGGTGTCCCATAGACTAACTAGGAAAGGAGATGTCTTACTCTTCCTTTTGTAGGGGATACCCCCCGCTGACTGTAAATATAGTTTGACTTACTGAACATGTTTGTGCCAAGACTTTGTATTGAAGTATTTTTGGAACTGCTATTTTAAGTGAAAAAAAAGTCTTCTTTTGTGTAAGAGCATAAGAAATTGAGTAAAATGAAAAATATGTACAACAGCGTGGCACTATATGACCACCTTCAGGTACACAGGCTATACAAACACATAACAGAAATTAAGACCTAGCTGTAACATGATAGGAAAAAGAAGAGAAATAATTAGCACTGCACCACCCTTTAGTTTGACTGTCAGAGACTTGTATCTTCTTCTTGCTTTCAGCTCCATGTGGAGCATAGGTCTTCAATAAACACTTTCCATGCCGTTCTGTTTCTTGCCATTCTTTTAAGATTATTCCATGTCTTCCCCATCATTTTCATCTCTGCTTCCATCTGTCTTCTCCAAGAATATTTTGATTTTCCTTTGTCTTTTTTCTTGGGGATTCCAAAAAAAAGACCTCTAGTGTAACACTCTCATTTGGCTTCTGCAATGTGTGTCCTATCCAGCGCCACAGACTTTGTTGCATTTCTTTCATCATCATTGAGTGCAAAAGACCGCAAATTATATCTCCCCTCGACGCTGAAAGGCAGATGAGGAAGGAAAGAAGAAGAAGATCATTGAGTGCCATCTCCACATCGAGGGTTGGCTACCATGGAGCGCCATTCCGCTCTTTTGCTTTGAAGGTGCAGGTTATCATAGGCTGACTTGTCCATCTTTTGATGTTACTCGTCCTTGTTAGTCTTGGTCTGCCTCTGTTTCTTCTATCTTTGTATCTCTTTATCCACTGGTATTTGACTGGTACTTTTCCATAATTCTATGTAAGTGATGTCCTGCCATTTCCATCATTTTATTCTGCGCAACTTTATGATGTGTCATTTTTGTTCTCCATGTTTCACAGCCATATAATAGGACTGACTTAACATTGGAGTTGAACATTTTTATTTTTGTATTACTTGTCTATCTATCCATTGACCTTTTCGAGCTGTAGCCAGCCCATTGGGCATAGACCAAGATACTCCTCTTATCTGAATTTTTGTTCTAGCAGTTTTAAATTCTTTTAAAGATATTTTATAAAATCTCGCCATTTGTCTCTCTTCTGTGCAAGCAGCTCTATCTCATTGAGGGAGCCGATTCCTGCTGCTTTTGCCTCTCTCATCAATGTTCTTCTCAGTGTCTCTCTGGGTCTTCCTCTTTTTCTCTTACCTGTTGTTTCCCACATGAGGGCTTGCTTTGCTATTCAGTTATTATCTCTTCTCATCACATGTCCAACATATGACCATCGTCTTTTCTTTATTACTGAAGATATTAGTGGTTGATTGGCGATTTGCTAATTTACACATTCTGTATTAGGTCTACGTTTCATTAACAAAGTCGTGTTTACGATAGCGGCTTGTTAAACCTCTGATCAACGGTTCTATACCAAGCCGGAGAAAAATAATTCCTCCATCTTGGATACAACCGGAAAATACTTGTATCTGGCACATTAAAAATAAAACAAGAGTGAGGACCCGTTGAAAATTACTTTGAAGCCAATGCTTGTAATCATTATTATCATCATGTACCATACTTGTTGGCGTAGGTGATCATGTCCTTCCACAATCTTCTATCCACAGTGCATCGTATCAGTTCTGTTGTTGACTGCTTTCCATGCCATGACACCAAGCTATCCATCTCTTTCCTTTTATTTTCCACTTGTAACTAAGTATTCCAACTTTCCTCTTCTCATGATGTGCCCGAAAAATGTTGATTGTTTCTTTCTGATGTTTTTTAGGAGCTGCCTTTTTGTGTTGGCCTCTTTGAGAACTTCCTCATTAGTCTTTTTAGCTGTCCAGGGAACTTTCAACATTCTTGTGAGAAATCCCATCTCTGTGGCCTCAAATCGTCTTTTCATTTGTTTGTCTACTGTCCATGATTCGCTTTCATAGGTCAGAATTGGTTCTATATAGCACCGATGAACTCTCTTTCTCATTTCTATTGACATAGATTTGTTGCATAAGATATTTTTCATTTTCTGAAATGCTATTTTGACCTGAGCTATTCTGCTTTTTATTTCCGTGGTGCATCTTCCATTCCATGTTATTATTGTGCCCAAGTATTTGACGCGTTGCACTTGTTTCAAATTCGCCCTGTTTATTTTTTTTGCTGCATGCTGGTGATGATTGTTTCTTCGATATGACCATTATTTCTGTATTCTTACTATTCAGACTGAGACCTTTCTTTTACTATTATGTCTATTATTTCTTGTAGTTCATTCTCTGTCTCTGTCTGCTATTAAGACTGTGTCATCCGCATATTGCAAATTATTTATGCTGTAACTGTTGACTTCAATTCCCTTTTTGTCTACTATTGATCTCATAATATGTTCGCTGTAAAGTGAAAACAAATCCGGCGACAGAACACAACCTTGTCTGACTCCTTGTTTTATAAGTTGAAATTGTCCTGTTTGTTAATTCGTATTGCTGCTGTTTGTTGCCAGTACATGTTTTTTTATGATCTGCAGATCCTTGCCATCAGTGTTTAATTTCTCCAGCATATTGATTATTTCTACATGCTTCACTTTGTCAAATGCCTTTGTCTAGTCTATAAAGCACATATATAGATCTTTCTTTACCTCTATAGATCTTTCTATCAATTTTCTTAAGATCTATATTGCATTATTGGTGCCCTTTCCTTCTACAAATCCACATTGTTCCTCACTTATTTTTGTTTCTTACACATCTCATGATGATTCTTAGTAATATTTTCGTCATCATTTATCAATATTTAGTAATCATTACTTTAAAAATATCCATACCTGCAGTTCACCAAACGATGAAAGAAGTCCAGCACCATAGGCTTTCAGCTGCCCATCTTGTCGACACAGACCGAACTCCACAGTGAACCAGTAGAGCTAATAGAAGGAAGCAAAATTTGAATGAGTTTCTCATTTAGTCATTTCCATACTATCAAGAATAAATATGTAGAAAGAGATTATATTCCAAAAATAGAAAGTTTTAAAAAAAAAATATCTATTCATCTATTGTCCTTTCAAGCCAAAAGTAAAGTAAAGTGCCCCTGTCACGCTAAGTGGCGTATAGTGAATATGGTGTTAGTGACCCTATATTTTACAGACCTTCAGCACATGATTTTTGGGGTAATGTGGTCGGTATTACGCCCGTGCTGCTTTACTTTCGCAGAAAAAAATCCGGTACCCATTTAAGGCTGGGTGAACCCGGAAGCCGTCGGCCGGGATCGAACCCTACTCCTTGTCCTTTGTACTAACCACTGAGCTATCGCGGCTCCCTCCTTTCGAGCCAAAGATGGCACTTAAAGGCAGAAATGCTAGACTTGCTGTGTCCGATGATCTTTGTTATCAAGTGTCAGACCTCCCACGGAGCCTGCATCGTATCTCACTATGCATCCTGTTCAGGGCGAGTTGGTCAATTTCTGCAAGGGAGCTGACGCCTGCTGTTGTACCTCTCACCTCAGTGTTCTTTTTAGTGTTTCTCTAGGTTAGCCTCTTTTTCTTTTACCCTCACTTGGTTCACATTTGAGGGTCTGTTATGAGATTCTCTTCTCATCACATGGCCAACATATGACCACCTTCTCTTGACTATAGTTGATATTTTTGGATACTTTGTCATTTCTTTTATTTCTGCACTAGTTTTAAATTCATTCCATTGTATATGAAGTTCCTGAGGCATTTGTTTTTAAATGCATCCAATTTATTTTCTATTTATTTAATTGTTTTCCAGTTCTTGCATGCATAAGTAAGGGTGAATACTACACACGATTTGAAAATCTTGAAGAAATTTAAATACTTGGAATAAATAGTCTGTGATGAGGGTTCAAAACCTGAATTATTGGCTTGAACAGAGAAAACTACAGCAGCCCTTGCAAAGCTAAAAGCTACTTGAAAAGATAAGATCATGACTCTTGGCTCTAAAGTCAGGCTGATGTGAATCCTTGTTATATCATTATTTAAATATACTTGCAAAACATGGACCTTCCAGCAGTGAAGGAAATACAAGTTAAAGGTAAAATACAAGACTTGAATTGACATCTTAGCAAGCGAGTTTTCATCCATATGTGCTCAGCTGCCTATCCAGAAGTGTTCAGAGACTTCTAGACAGTGTCACTTCAAGCATCAAAACTCATGATGCAAGGCAGCATTTCTCACCTTCCCAGACTACTGCCCTGGTACCCATTTCTGTCATCGGCTGGGTCGACTGCAGGGGTATTTTTTTTCTAACCACGAGTACAAGTCACACCGCTTCCAGCGGAAATTGAACATGGGTTGTCCGAATGTCAGTAGTCCAGTTTAGTGGTTTTCCTAACTAGGCATCCGAGGCCCCCATACATGTTATGGAGATGAAATGTTATTGTAAGGTTTTAGGCATCTCTTACATAAATCTTATCACAAATGAAAAAGTTCACAAAAGTATACAAGCAATCAGAATATATGATAATCTTTTGACTATTATGTAGAAATGCAGAATGAGATGGTTTGGCCATATATCTCAATCATCTGGCCTAGCAAAGGCCATTCTGCAAGAAATTGTAAAAGAAGTGAGAGAGTTAGACAGAGAAAGAGATGGGAATCGAAGAATGGACAGTCCTTGCCTTTGCAGATTATCAAGGAATGACTGAAGATAAAGATAAATGGAAAAGGTTGACTAAGTCTGTCATGGTGACCCAGCAACCCTCAAGGTCATGCATGGGAAGTAAAAGAGAGAGAGAGTTAGCCTGTATCTTACATTATCATATAGGGAGCCGCGATAGCTCAGTAGTTAGTGAACTGGACTACAAAAGGACACGGGGTAGGGTTCAATCCCAACTGACGGCTTCCGGGTTCACCCAGCCTTAAATGGGTACCGGATTTTTTTCTGGGAAAGTAAAGCGGCGCGGGCGTAATACCAACCACATTACCCCAAAAAGCATGTGCCAAAGGTCTAAAATTTATGGCCACTAACACCATATTCCCTATACGCCGCCACTTGGCATGACGGGGGTACTTTACTACTTTTACTTTACTTTTACATTATTATATGGAGGTGGTGTGTAGTATAATAATTTACAGTTTTCTTTGGTTCATTCATTCTGATTCCAACATCCAGCTATGAATTGCAATGACTGGCATCTTGGGTCCTAAAAACAATTTTAAAACACTTGCTTTTGGGATTAGTTAAAAAAAAAGAAATAAAAATTTCAAAATATATTAAATAACCTTTGTTTACATGTTTGAGATAATTAAAAAAAACCAATGACTGACTGGGGGTTAATAATTGTAACTTAATATGGTTTCATAGCTTAAAGCTGAAATTGAGAACTGTTTGGTTTGTCATGAATTTAAACAAAAGCAGGATGTTTGAATTATGGAAGGTTGGATTAATCTAATGTGGAGTCAGTTACAAATGCTGTAAAGGAGTCCTACATTTAAAAGTAGTAAAATGTTAGAATTTAGAACTGAATGGCATCACTGCAAGTGGGGCATTCCCATAATTACTCAGCCTCCGTTCCAGCAACCAACAAAGTGTTCATCCTGATCGTTCATACTGTTCTAGTAAACTTATTGCATTTTCCAAGAAGGGTGCGCAGCTCATGATGCATACTTTCAGGTTGCTGTAACAGTCGTCACTGTAATGAACTCCATGTAAAAGAAAAGTGCTCCATCACGCCAAGTGGCGTATAGGGAATATGGTGTTTGTGACCATAATTTTTACAGCCTTCAGCACATAATTTTTGGGGTAATGTGGTCAGTATTATGCCCATGCCGCATTACTTTCCCAGAAAAAAAATCCGGTGCCCATTTAAGGCTGGGTGAACCTGGATGCCGTTGGTTAGGATCAAACCCTTCCTCTTGTCCTTTGTAGTCTAGTTCACTAACCATTTAGCTATCGCGGCTTCCATGACCTCCATATGCCCACACCAAATTCATATAGACTTCATAATCAGTGAACATGCCTCAAGAATCACTGTCCAAACAAATAAAAGTAAGGCCTCTGTTTCAGTGAAACACTTGATCCGGACACACTTCAGCTGCTGACGAATTTACAGTTCAGCATAGATTACACATCCTGCCCCAGGGCCTGGTAACATTCCACTTCCATCAACAATCAGTCACCCACAGCATATATCTCTGCGCACCGACCCCACAGCCATGTTGACTTTGTGGTCAGGTGAAAGATGAATGTACCCAACCCACCGCTGTCTCCGCGAATGAAAATAAAATGTTAGCGATATTTAAGGAAAACAGAACAGAGAATTGAAGCCTTTGAAATGTGGATATATAAAAGAATAGGTAGAATTGGACAGAAGGAAAAGAAAACAAACGATGAAGTCTTAAAACAACTAAAAATGAAAAGAGAACTACTAAACACAATTCAAACAAGACAAATGTGATTTTTGGGCCATGTTAAAAGACACAACAGCCTACTAAAAGTAATCCTGGAGGGGGAAATACAAGGTAAAAGAGGCAGACCAAGACAAACATGGACGAGTAACATCAAAAGATGGACAATCCAGCCTATGACAACCTGCACCATCAAAGCAAGAGACAGAGCAGAATGGCGCTCCATGGTAGCCAACCTTCGTTGCGGAGACGGCACTCGATGATGATATACTTATAGTAATGTAAATGTATTTCCTTATTAACACTGTAGGCAGAAAAGCCTGTATTAAATGCAACTTTAGCTACCAGGATGATCTCAGCATGGGTTGTATAACTTACTGGATACTAAAGAAAGGTAACTCACTGTGGCTAGCTTCTTGATGATATCATCAGGGGCACCAAGACTGGCAAGTCCTATTTCTTGGGAGAACTGAGCAAAGGACTTATCCGCAAATAAGGGAACATGTCCAAGAAGCTCATGGCAAACATCTCTGAAAACATATTTTGTAATTATATAATTTTTATCAAATTTATTATTACCTGAGCGCTGGCCGCGTTTCTGGAAATGTTTCTTTTCATATTTCTTTTTTTTTTCTTAGATGTGTTATCATTTTGAGAACATGTTATTAAATGGATATTTTTTTGTTTTAGTTTTAACATATGGCTTTTAATATGTTAAAATACGCAAACTGTTTTGACTTTTATCCTATTTTCTATTTCTGAATTTTTTTTTATTAGAGTCTTCAACATTTATTTTTACATGAATATAATTTTCTGGTTATAGTTTAGGTAAGTTAATTTTGTGTACTTTCTACCCTTTCTCTTCAGGAGCCTTGCAAGATTTTCTGTATATGAGAACTTGTACAGATTGACTTGTAATTTGTGTATGAAAGGTGTTATCATATATGATTGTACAATATTTAAAGTTTTATATATTTTGTTAAAAAATCCTCTCATTGGTCGTAAATATAAGATTTGAGATATGCTCTAGATTTGCACAGTCTAGAATGTTTGTCTGAAGTGTTTCTGCTCTTTTCTTTGTTTATATATTGGTCAGATTTATATTGTATTTGTGTTTCACCAGGTCTCAGACCAGAATTATGCTGCAGCTTTCTAGCTGGCCTTAGTGACTGAGTAGGAGACGGGGTGGTCTAGAAGTAAGATGGCGGCCTCTGGATAGGAAGGTCCCTGGTTTGTTTCCCACCACTGGCAGTGGAAATTTTTAAAAAATCGAACCCATGGTGTCTTTGTGGTTTTACCCTCTCCTTGTCTCTGGGTAGTGAGATCCGTTGTCTAGCTCTCTCGGATAACTATAAAAAATAGGAGGACCAGCGTGCATATGCACATGTTAAAGACCCCTTGGCAGTTTAAAGTAAAAAAAAGTAGACCTAAAATTGGCTGCTGTCCAGGCAAAAAATTGTTAAGCAAATCTACTCATCCAAGCCAAAGGCGGATGTGTCAGGCTGAAAGGTGCAGATATAGCGGTTTTAATATAAACTAGTGACACATCGTGTCCACGCCTTCTTAATAGGTGAACATTAAGAAGAAGAAGAAGAGAGTGGCTGAATGGTTATTGTGCTTGCTTCCTGATCAGATGGGCCAGGTTTCAGTTCCTAGACATGGCAGATTTTCTTTGGACTGACAACGCCCCAGGTTTCACCCACGCTCTTAAAATGGGTACCAGAAATTTTTCTGGAAAGTAAAGTTGGCCTGGCATGATATGATACCAACCACATCACCCAAGAATGTTCTGTTCATGGAAAAAAATATGGTCACAAAAACCACATTCTCCATATGCCCAGCAGGGAAGGGAGGGAACCTTTACTTTTTGTGTGTTTTGTTTGCATTCTAGTTATCTCTATCTATTGTCCTTTCGAGCTGAAGACGGCACATAGGGCAGAACCACAACCTCAAAAACAGAAACCTTGTGTGCCAAAATGGCATATTGCAGAGATCGCTGCTTCTAAAATCTATGGCTCTGTTTCCATAACAATACTTTTTACAATGACAGCTTGTCAAGCCATCAATCAATCTCCTTAGTTGCCTCTTACGACATACCTGAAAGGTGACAGTGTCACTATTCTTTACTTCCCTCATAATGAGGCTCCGGTAACACATGGGAAATTCTAGTTATACCTAACTAGAAATGATTTTTATAGTCACTTGTATTCATGTCTAGTATCTTTAGCTTTTGTTTACATTTTATTACAACTTTTCTATCTACAAATATTTTTTAAAAATCATATGATGCAAACATTTTTCTCTCACAGGGTATGGTTGGGCATCTTAATATTTGAGTATGAATAGCAAATTGCTTAAAAAAGCTGTGCATTTTGTTTCATAATGTTACATTTCAGAACTTCAGACAATCTGGTATAGACCCTAAGATTTAATTCTTCTTCGTTTCTTTAATCACAGACCAACAAAAAACGCAATCAATTCTTGGTAAGCCTTGAGACATCTTGTATGGCAACAACAAAGTTCTTCTACTTTATGTGGTCATCCTTTGTAGGGTACTTATATATGACTCATACTGTTCATCTATGTTTCTACTGTCCTCCATCAAATTATCTTTGGTTGTCTTTCTTCCACCTTTCCTCCAAATCCCAAAGCATGGCAGTCGTGTTTGTTTTTGGATCTCTTCTCAGCACATGACTTATCCAGATCCATTGCCTTTCTGTTACGTGCATGTCCTTTTGAACAGCTCTTGACTGTTGATTTTTATTTGGCCTAAAGATTTTAAGAATTATCCTCAGGCATGTTGTGTGAAATGATGATAGTCTCAATCTCTCCTTTTCTGCATCTATTAGATCAATATAGAGGTATAGAGAGTTCACAACTTTTGTATATCCTTAAATTTGTTTTTGTTTTGTATCAGATTGATCTGTAGGAATTGTTTGGGCTGCAAAAGCTATTATGGTTTTATTAACCCTTTTATTATTATCTTCACTGGCTTCCCCATCTGCTGTTATAGTGCTTTCTTATGTGTGAAAGTGTTCACTTCTGTAAGCTCTTTGTTTTGTTCTGTTTAACTGGTTTTAGTAAAAAAAAAAAGTAAAGTACCCCCATCACGCCAAGTGGTGTATAGGGAAATATGGTGTTAGTGACCCTATATTTTACAGGCCTTCAGCACATGATTTTTGGGGTAATGTGGTCGATATTATGCCCGTACTGCTTTATTTTCCCAGAAAATAATCCGGTACCCATTTAAGGCTGGGTGAACCCGGAAGCCGTCGGTTGGGATCAAACCCTACCCCTTGTCCTTTGTAGTCCAGTTCATTAACCACTGAGCTATCGCAACTGGTTTTAGGTTCAATAAATTTAAAATATTATTTCCATTTTTTAAATATTGAATCCAAAATTTTTACTGTATTTGTGTAATTATCACTGTGATCACTGCACGTGAAACTGATATCATTCTATGCGTGCTGTTTCCATATCGAAGGTTGTCTAACATGAAGCGCCATTTTACTCTGTCTTTTGTCTCTATGGTACATGTTGTCATAGGTTCATCTGTCCATCTTTTGATTTTATCAGTCCACTTTAGTCTTGGTCTGCCTCTGCCACCTTGTACCTTCCTTTCCAAGATGACTTTCAATAGTGTATTGTTGAAATTGGTATAGTCTTTTAACCCTTATTACTATTTTGTTGAATAATCCATAGGCCCTCGGTATTCTCAACAAGCTGCCTCTATGTTATCAAAAACCTTTTCAAAATCAACCAATTATGTAAATATCTCTCTGTCATTCTCAAGACTGTTTTATTATGTTTCTGAGTGTACAAATATGATATATGCAGCATCTATTTTGTTCTTGAAGCCTGCCTGATGATCTATGCAGCATCTGTTTTGTTCTTGAAGCCTGCCTGATGATCTATGCAGCATCTGTTTTGTTCTTGAAGCCTGCCTGATGATCTATGCAGCATCTGTTTTGTTCCGGAGGCCTGCCTGCTTATGTAAAATCAAGACAACTTAGTATGATGAATAATATAAATAAAAGTTTCATATTTAGATACTTGTTGCTTTTTGGTAATTTTCACAGTTTATGAGTATTTAACTGGGTTTGATCGAAAGAAAGTTACTCACGGTTCAGGTGTGTACATAGGTTTAGAAGCATGTCTGATATACTGGGTGGAGTGAAACACTCTAAATGCAAGTCCAGCAAGGAAATCTCTGGATGAGAGTAGACCAGCTACAGGTCTGAGTGTGAAACCTGTGCAATCTGAAACATAAGATGTGAAGTTTTAAATTATGATTTCCACTTTTCACTTTGTCTTTATAAATAAAATGCATACCATTAAAAGTCATTAATCCTTGTATATCCCATAAAAACTTACTAATGTTATCTCTCAAGGAAACACAAAATACAACAGTCTTCCTTATCTTCTCTTCTTTACTATTTCCTATATCCTCTTAGGTGTTGAGATGATACAAAGCTCTAAATCTTCTGAGAGCTTCTCAGCCATTCTTATTTGATGCTGTTGTAGGGTTTCATTGTTTCTGTAAGGCCATCTTCCTCTTGGTTTGTCCCATTCTCTGCTCCAATCTCCTCTTCTTTTATATATATATATATATATATATATATATATATATATATATATATATATATATATATATATACCTTTTATGATCACAAGGCAATCTATCTAGATGGGCAAGTTATTCTATTTGTTGTCTGGGTATTTAGTTCAAAACTTATTCTGTTATAGTCTCATTTCTAATGTTTACTCTCCAGCCACAAATGCTAAAACTGTATCTGCAGAATGAAAAAGTAGATCTGCGACCTTGGGATTACGTACATTAGATAGGAAAATACACCCACAGGATATGGCCTAACATCAGATGAGAAGAATTATTTTATATCCCTCAAGAAATCAAAGATTAGATTGCAATTAAGTAAAAACAACAGAGTGGAGATGAATATTCTGTGGCTCTCTCTGATATACCTGACAAAAAATGTGAAAAAGAAAAATCTGAATGTTTTATAGTCCTGGAATTGTAAGGTTCTATTACATTCAGTTCTATAAATTCATTTTACAAATGATAAGCAGACCAAGTTGCATCATAGTAAAGCTGTAAAAGATACATTTAAAATAACACAAAATAGCTTTTTACAGCCTTGCAGAAATGACAAAACAAAAATTACTATTTTGATACTAACAATTGTAATTACATAAGGAGACATACAGAAAGAAATTAGATACACTATTGTGGGTACATTATTTTTCTCAAACAGAAAATATAAATTCGAGGTTTTAACTTTTGTGTGTTAATTTTTAATGCAGTAATATCTTATCATCATTAAGTGCCATCTCCGCATCGAAGGTTGGCTACCTTAGAGCACCATTTTGCTTTGTCTCTTGCTTTGATGGTGCAGGTTGTCATAGGCTTAATCATCTTTTGATGTTACCCCTTCATGTTAATCTTGGTCTGCCTCTGACTCTTTTACCTTGTATTTTCCTTCCAAGTTTACTTTTAGTGGGCTGCTGTGTCTTTTAACATGCCCCAAAATCTCATTTGTCTTTGAATTATGTTTAGTAGATCTCTTTCTATTTTTAGCTGTTTTAAGACTTCATCATTTGTTTTCTTTTCTTTCCATCAAATTCTTCTTATTCTTCTATAAATCCACATTTCAAAGGCTTCAATTTTGTATTCTGTTTTCTTGTCTAATCTCCATGTTTCTGTGCCATACAAGAATGTTTAAGAAGATATAACATTTTTCTTATTCATAGTTTTAGCCCTGGTGTTATTTGTTTTAATTTTAGTATATTTTTCACGACATTAAAATTAATTTTTGCCATTCCTATTCTTTTGCTTATTTCAATTGTACATTTTCCAACACTGGTTATAGTATGTCCAATGTAGTTGTAGCTGTAAACTGTCTTCAGGTCTATTCCCTCAACTTTGATATCCACTTGAATGTTTTGAGTATTATCTTTAATAACATTTCAAGCATTAAAAAAAAATTTTTTCAGTAAGATTTGAGCTTGTTCTCATTTATGAAGAAAGTTGTAAAGCTAACTAAGAAAAACAATATCATTTTAACTTTCATCTTTGAATCTTCTTTTTATGAGTTTGTCTGGGAGAGAGGATGGCCAAAGCAATAATGTATGCTTCAAACCAGGGAAATGTGAGTTCAAATAACAATAGGGTCTAGGTCAAGACGTTTTTTCTATCAGGGATGAAATGAAAACTCTGACCTGTATATACATAAGCACTGGATGTGAATCATGGACATTAGGACAACAGACAAGAAAATCACTGGAGGCTGTAGAAATGTGGTTTTACAGAAGAATTTTGAGAATACCATGGGAAGCTAAGAAGAGTAATGAAAACGTTAGGAAATAGACCAAACAAAAAGTTAGCTAATATCCAATATTAGGAAGAAACAATCATTTTGTGGCCATGTAATGAGAAGGGAACAGTTGTAATATATTGTGACAACTGGAAAAATTTAGGGACGAAGAGATAGAGGGAAGCAAAGAGAAAAGATACCAGACAGCTTAAGAGAATGGCTTGGCAGAAGGTCAACAACAGAAATTATAATGACAGATGATTCTTTTTAAAAAAATAAACATGTTGGCCTCACCCTTTAGGAAATCTGAAATGTCTTGCAACTGGGGAATATTATCCTCTCTGAAGCCACAGTTTTCAATCAGCAGTGGGAAGACATGATTGAACTCACGACATGCGTGGGTGGGATACAGTTTGACTAGTTCTCGGAAAATAGTACCCCTAAAATAGAAAACAAAAATTTGATTTAAAAAAAACATGTTTATTGTCTTACTTTATTCATAGTTAGAAAACTAAAACAAACAAATGTATCAGATGTACTTTTGTCATTTTTAGAAGATTTTATTCTTTTTTTTGTCATTGTAGAAATGAATAACATAGAAACACATTGAGTTGGAATGTTTCACTTAGAACATGCACACAAAATGTTATTGCACAAAAGACATAGTTAAACATACTCACTCAAGCATATATTTAAGAAAAACACAAGCATACACACATGCACATACATACAATGTATTATTGCTCTTGTGTTGCACAAAGACATAGACAATTAAAAATATATGACAATATATATTTAAGAAAAACACAAGCATACACACATGCACATACATACAATGTATTATTGCTCTTGTATTTGCACAAAGACATAGACAATTAAAAATATATGACAATATATATTTAAGAAAAACACAAGCATACACACATGCACGTACATACAATGTATTATTGCTCTTGTGTTTGCACAAAGACATAGAAAATTAAAAACATATGACAATATATATTTAAGAAAGAAGAGTTGACATAACTGAAAGCTAGTGTTAATTGTTGACTAATTTTTTTTTCTAAACAGATTCTCTTTAAACAATTTCTTTCTAAACAATTTTTCCACTTTTTTGTTTTTGATTTAGTTTAGCAGCACAAAACACTTAGTTGACAAATATTCTAGGCCATTTATATTTAACACTTTAAGAAATAAAATGCAAATATTATTATTGAATATTAAATTTATATTATTTTATTAATTATTGAAATTAATAAAATTAAGTAAAAACTTGTTTTAAATATGTGTTGTCATAATACTATTTATCTATCTATTGTCCTGTTGAGCCGAAATTTGTTATTTGTACAGCATTTCTACATTATGAAGTCAATAGCAATTCCAAATAACAAGGAAGATCAAATACACTCTTGTTTCACTCCAGCATCAATCTGGAACCATTCACTCAGTCTGCTTCTGTGCAAACTGCACGTAAGAAGTCGTTGTACAAATTGTTGATGGTGTTAATAATTTTTGGTGGTATTCCGTAATGCCTGAGTATGTTCCATAATGGGTCTCTATGTATGCTGTCGAAAGCATTTTTGAAATCAATGAAATTTAGAAGAAGTGGTTTCTGCTTTTTTATATTTTGCTCTAAAATAATTCCTAGGGTTAAAATATGATCAAGACAGCTTCTCCCATGTCTAAAATACTGCATTCATTAATTTATAAAAACAAAAATGTGTTGGATTGTTCGGGATGCTTATTAAAAACTTTACAAATGAAAGTCTTACAAAATATGCTCTAATTAAAATTTACAAACATTAATCACATAATATATTTTTCCTAATATTTAGCCAGTGATAGGGACAAAATTATATTATACTTCATCAGAATGAGTTAGTGGCTTACTTATTGAAGCCATAGTTTGTTGCAGTGAGGACATAGTTGTACTATTTGTTATTTAAATGCTCACCAGAATTTGTTTATTACAGTTCTTTATTGCCACTGGATAATCAGAAAATTGTGACGCAAAATTAAATATATAAACACAATTCCATGTTTTACCAAGTTTTCTTTTCAGCACTTGTATACTCCACTCTTGGAATTTCATGTCCGCTAAAGAGAAATAACCACTAGATATTAACCAAGATTTTGAAGTAAATAATTAGTGATAAAAAAAAAAATAGCTGAATTCAAAGTGTAAGAATATAATAAACTTAGAAACAAAATAAAAATATCTCAGATTAAGCTTCTAAGCTCCATCATTCCTGTATGTGCAGGTACATCTTTTAAAATAGTCCTGTACCTTTTTGTTTTCAACTTTTTAATAAAAGCTCCTTAATATGCATACAAAATGTATCCATTGTTGTTAACCTCAATAGAAGTACATAAAACCAACTATATGACTTGTCCAAAAATGATTTTACAAGGAAAAAACAACTGGTTTTTAGATGTCTATTCAAATATTACATAGCTGGTGCCAGGTGTTGTTTTCGATGACATAAAAAATCCATTTTATTCCATTGGAGAGCTATCTCCTATCTCAAGCAGGGCCACCTCCAGTCATATTGTGTAGTAGTTTACCTTTGTCACTAAGTTCGTAGACTAAAGCCAAAACAAAAGTGCACTGTAAATCACAAACCGCACAACAGAAATAAAGTGTTAAACATAAAACAACAGAAATAAAGTGTTAAACATAAAATATTGGATCATAATGCAAGAATGTTTACTGTCTCATAACTTTCCAGCTGTTGCCACCTGCCAAGATGATAATTTAACATCTCTAAAGACAAGTAGATATGATATCTCTAATTTATGTATTTCCCGTGTGTTACTGGGGCCTCATTATGAGGGAGTAAAGAATAGTGACACTATAACCTTCCAGGCCGTAAGAGGCGACTAAGGAGGTTGATCGATGGCTTGACAAGCTGTCATTGTAATTTTTACATTGTATTGTTATGGAAACAGAGCCATAGATTTTGGAAGCAGTGATCTCTGCAATATGTGACATTTTGGCACGCAAGGTTTCTGTTTTTAAGATTGTGGTTCTGCCCTATGTGCCGTCTTCGGCTCGAAAGGACAATAGATAGAATTTATGTATACATATCTGCATTATATTTGTCTTCATCTTTGTTCATTGATGAAATCTTTATCTAAACATATTTATAAAGCAATAACATATCATATTTATGTCAATTTGTGTGTACTTACTCTCCTTCAGCAATATAATCTTAAATGGTTCAGTTGTTTGTGCTGAATGCAGAGAGGACAAATTCTGAAAGACATCATATAAGGCGAGACATCTTCCAACAAAGGAAAACTTCTACATGAAAAAGATATCTTAAAAGGGAATGCTTGATATGAGCAGAACTAATTTTGAGGAGCTCACTGAAGAAGGACAGGAATGAAGGAGACAGTAAGTATTGAATTGAGAGCAGGTGACCGGATTATAAAAAACAATTTCTGAGTCTAGAAATATTAAATAAAAGAAAAATAAATTACGAGGATACCTAGATTCAGGAATGTACATCCTACAAGTAATTGTTAACTCATGACACAAACTACTACATTTTAATAAAAAGCTGTCAGAATGGCACAATTTTATTTTGATGTAAATCCCAAGAGAACAAAGAACAAAATAGAATAAATATGCAGTGACATCTGATGGCATTTAAATCAATAACATCCACAAACTTGAAGCAGGGATTGCATGTCATCTGAATACCTCAGCTGATCTTGTCAATAGTTAATTATGTGTGAGGATTATCATATGGTCAGAGCTACCATACCAGTGACTGAAACATGTTTAGAAATATGGACAGTAATTAGTTCAATCGACAACTTACTACTTGTGGTTGAAAGCAATGTCAGCAAACTCTGTTCGTCTTTCTCTGTAAACAGGATCTGTAAAACCCTGAAAGAGTGGAGGTAATAATCAAGATTGCATTCAAGATGAATATGGTTTGCAAATTTAAATTAAAAGGGCATTTCTAGGTTTGGGACATTCCTCAACATGACTGCATCAGGACTTCTTTTAATGTTCTTTTTCTGAGAGACATTTGACTTGAAATACCCCTCTGGTAGCATTAATAGTGCCTGCATAGCTCTTGGGGTTATGGGGACACACTTGTTTCTATGTTATTGCAAAGTATGGACACATCAGAGAGAAGAGAAGTAATGCAAATTGAATAAGAGCAAAATGATATTGAACTTAAATTGTACATGTGGCATATGAACACGTTTAACTCCAACATCTCTGGATGTTTATATTCACCTAAATTCCATTAAACATTTGTTTTTCTGTATTTCATATTAAATGGCCATACTTTTGTGTGCGTTCATTGTTTGACATATGTTGTCTGTTATAAAATGTGAAACTAAACAGGAGAAACTAATAAACAACTAAATCTACTAAATTATTAAACATAAAAATGTTGGTTAAGTCTTCTTGCAACAAGGTATGCTTTGTTCAAACATAGACCATGTTTTATATTGATAATCTTCCATAACATTCTCTATTCATCATTTCCTTATTATCAATTTATAATTATATATTATATTAATATATTTTTTGCCTACAAAACACACAATTACACACATATAATATCATCATCATCATCATTGAGTGCCATCTCCACATCGAGGGCTGGTTACCATGGAGCGTCATTCTACTGTCTCTTGCTTTGATGGTGCAGACTGTCATAAGCTGACTTGTCCATCTTTTGATGTTATTCGTCCATGTTAGTCTTGGTCTGCCTCTGCCTCTTTTTCTTTGTATTTTCCCTTCCAATATTACTTTAAGTAGGCTGTTGTGTTTTTTAACATGTCCTAAAAATTACATTTGTCTTGTTCTAATTGTGTTCAGTAGTTCTCTTTTCATTTTTAGTTTTAAAACTTCATCGCTTGTTTTCTTTCCATCCAATTATACCTATTCTTCTATAAATCCACATTTCAAAGGCTTAAATTTTCTGTTCTGTTTTCTTGTCTAATGTCCTTGTTTCTGCACCATACAGGAATATTGAGATGTAACATTTTGCTATTCTTAGTTTAGTCCTGGTATTATTTGTTTTGATATTAGTATACATTTCATGGCATTAAAACTGCTTTTTGCCATTCCTATTCTTTTGTTCAAAGAGAGAAAATACTGGATAGCTTGGTGTCATGGCATGGAAAACAGTCAACAACAGAACTGATACGATGCACTGTAGATAGAAGATTGTGGAAGGACATGATCGCCTACACCAACCGGATTAACACATGATGATGATTCTTTTGTTTATTTCAGTTTAATATTTTGCATATAATATCGTTAACATATTTTACTTTCAAGACAAACCCTTCCTTTGATAAAATTTTCACATATCTCTGCTCAGAAGCATTTTCTTGTGAGATTATTGATGTCTTATATAAATATTTGTCAAGAGCAATACTGTGTAATTCATTTAAACCACTTATATACTGTTAAACAGTTATCATTTCATGTTCATACATGCTGATTTACTTATACATTTATTTTATTTCATAAACAGTATTCTTCTTTCTTCTTTCTTCTTTCTTCTTTCCTTCCTCATTTGCCTTTCAGCTTCGAGGGGAGATATAATTTGTGGTCTTTTGCTTGTCTGTTCGCCTCTACTGTTGTTATGTTTCCTAGTGCTTCTAATAATCTGTCAATCCATCTTTTCCGTGGTCGTCCCTTGGGCCTGATGTTCTCGCAATGTTTATTGAGGGTATTCAAGAAACTGTATTCAAGAATTAAAAAAATCCTTGGAACATTTAAACCAAGTAATATGTACCTTTGTTCTATGGATAATGTCAGTTTGTCATGCAACATAATCAAATACATTACTGCTACATACTGGATGGTCAGCATCTAACTCAGCACCATAGCTCAAAATCTGGTTTGCAAACCTGTCCAGCTCTTTGATTCGTCTTGGGAACCATGGAACTGCAAATTAAACAAAAGTTTAAAAAAATAATGTTAAAAATGTATTCTTAATCTAGAAAAAGCTAGATAAACAGAATACTAGAAACACTCGTAGGTATAACAGCAGAAAAGCAAGAAACCGCAAACCATATCTCCCCTCAACGGTGAAAGGCAAACGAGGAAGGAGAGAAAGAAAATCCTTAACCAGAATTTATAAAGTAGCATACTCTAAAATAAGGATATTTTCTTTGCTTCCTTTTGATTTCTATTGTCCCTCCGCCATCATAAATTGCAACTTTATCAAATATTATGTAGTCAATAACATTAAACTTACAATTTAATTTCAGTAAATTTTAATAAAAATGTTTGTAACAAAGTTTGGTTGTGGAGTTCACTGCAGCAATAAAGCTAAGGTTCTCACCTTAAGTCTAAAGTTACCCCAGCTCAAAATGTATGGAGAGCAATCCACACTTTCAGTAACTCTTCATCTCAAAGGTTCTCACCTTAAGTCTAAAGTTACCCCAGCTTAAAATGTATGGAGAGCAATCCACACTTTCAGTAACTCTTCATCTCAAAGGTCCTCACCTTAAGTTTAAAGTTACCCCAGCTTAAAATGTATGGAGAGCAATCCACACTTTCAGTAACTCTTCATCTCAAAGGTTCTCACCTTAAGTTTAAAGTTACCCCAGCTTAAAATGTATGGAGAGCAATCCACACGTTCAGTAACTCTTCATCTCAAAGGTTCTCACCTTAAGTTTAAAGTTACCCCAGCTTAAAATGTATGGAGAGCAATCCACACTTTCAGTAACTCTTCATCTCAAAGGTCCTCACCTTAAGTCTAAAGTTACCCCAGCTCAAAATGTATGGAGAGCAATCCACACTTTCAGTAACTCTTCATCTCAAAGGTTCTCACCTTAAGTTTAAAGTTACCCCAGCTTAAAATGTATGGAGAGCAATCCACACTTTCAGTAACTCTTCATCTCAAAGGTTCTCACCTTAAGTTTAAAGTTACCCCAGCTTAAAATGTATGGAGAGCAATCCACACGTTCAGTAACTCTTCATCTCAAAGGTTCTCACCTTAAGTTTAAAGTTACCCCAGCTTAAAATGTATGGAGAGCAATCCACACTTTCAGTAACTCTTCATCTCAAAGGTCCTCACCTTAAGTCTAAAGTTACCCCAGCTCAAAATGTATGGAGAGCAATCCACACTTTCAGTAACTCTTCATCTCAAAGGTTCTCACCTTAAGTTTAAAGTTACCCCAGCTTAAAATGTATGGAGAGCAATCCACACTTTCAGTAACCCTTCATCTCAAAGGTTCTCACCTTAAGTTTAAAGTAAAATTGAGGGCCAAGCCCAAATGATGATAAACTATACATAGCATATCAAGAATCACAAGAATCCTTACAAGTTGAAAATCAATAGGAGAAGACTGTATGTAGGTAGTACCTTTGACAACATTTTTAATGCGGGATAATTCCTGTTTACGTTAATAATAATTTAAGACTGCTTTGTTAAATTGCCTCAGTGGGTGTGACCGGTGCTAAGGAAACTATGCACTGTGTTGGGATCATCCTAAAGTAGAAGCCTGTGCACTGTGTTGAGATAATCCTAAAGTAGAAGCCTGTGCACTGTGTTGAGATCATCCTAAAGTAGAAGCCTGTGCACTGTGTTGAGATCATCCTAAAGTAGAAGCCTGTGCACTGTGTTGGGATCATCCTAAAGTAGAAGCCTGTGCACTGTGTTGAGATCATCCTAAAGTAGAAGCCTGTGCACTGTGTTGAGATCATCCTAAAGTAGAAGCCTGTGCACTGTGTTGGGATCATCCTAAAGTAGAAGCCTGTGCACTGTGTTGAGATAATCCTAAAGTAGAAGCCTGTGCACTGTGTTGAGATCATCCTAAAGTAGAAGCCTGTGCACTGTGTTCAGATCATCCTAAAGTAGAAGCCTGTGCACTGTGTTGAGATAATCCTAAAGTAGAAGCCTGTGCACTGTGTTGAGATCATCCTAAAGTAGAAGCCTGTGCACTGTGTTGAGATCATCCTAAAGTAGAAGCCTGTGCACTGTGTTGAGATCATCCTAAAGTAGAAGCCTGTGCACTTTGTTGAGATCATCCTAAAGTAGAAGCCTGTGCACTTTGTTGAGATCATTCTAAAGTAGAAGCCTGTGCACTGTGTTGAGATCATCCTAAAGTAGAAGCCTGTGCACTGTGTTGAGATCATCCTAAAGTAGAAGCCTGTGCACTGTGTTCAGATCATCCTAAAGTAGAAGCCTGTGCACTGTGTTGAGATCATCCTAAAGTAGAAGCCTGTGCACTGTGTTGAGATCACCCTAAAGTAGAAGCCTGTGCACTGTGTTGAGATCATCCTAAAGTAGAAGCCTGTGCACTGTGTTGAGATCATCCTAAAGTAGAAGCCTGTGCACTGTGTTGAGATCATCCTAAAGTAGAAGCCTGTGCACTGTGTTGAGATCATCCTAAAGTAGAAGCCTGTGTAGTGTGTTGAGATCATCCTAAAGTAGAAGCCTGTGCACTTTGTTGAGATCATCCTAAAGTAGAAGCCTGTGTAGTGTGTTGAGATCATCCTAAAGTAGAAGCCTGTGTAGTGTGTTGAGATCATCCTAAAGTGGAAGCCTGTGTAGTGTGTTGAGATCATCCTAAAGTGGAAGCCTGTGTAGTGTGTTGAGATCATCCTAAAGTGGAAGCCTGTGTAGTGTGTTGAGATCATCCTAAAGTGGAAGCCTGTGTAGTGTGTTGAGATCATCCTAAAGTGGAAGCCTGTGTAGTGTGTTGAGATCATCCTAAAGTGGAAGCCTGTGTAGTGTGTTGAGATCATTCTAAAGTGGAAGCCTGTGTAATGTGTTCAGATCATCCTAAAGTAGAAGCCTGTGTAGTGTGTTCAGATCATCCAATGGCAAGAGGAATCTGTGCACTGAAGGTTCTAATGCTAATGGCTACAGAACTATTGTTTGAGAACACTGAGGATTGTTTTATATCTAAACATGAACAAAAACATCTTTTTTTTATTTAAGAAAGCTGGCGGCAACAGATAAGAAATGCAACTTAGAAAAGGTTGAGACAAAATGCAGAATTTCTGAAGAAAGAAAGGATAGAATCAACAATTAAACTGGGTACTTTTACATTGTGCACTGAAAAAAGTCAACAGAAAGGACTGATAATAACAGGTATGGACAGGCAAGTTGTGGAGATAAATAATTACCTATACCAGTCATTGTGGTAGACAGTGATCATATATTACAGAAAATATAACCCCATAGTAAATATACTGTTTGGTGGGGAAGTATTTTATAATTCTAGTACTCAATAGAGCTGTTGGTACAGTAACCAAACCTTCCGTTCAACACAATAATTCAACAGTCAGACATTGACTCTCACCCTAACTACAGGGGTGTATGAATTATGAGATCTGTTGTTACCACGACAGTGTCACAAACCTAAAGTTGATCAAGATTTCATTTCACATTTAAATACAACTTACTAGAAATTGTTTTCATCATAACTGCCTGCTAACAAGGTGAGATTCACAGTAGGTTCTGCAGTGATGAGGCTTGTTGATGTAGAAGACCTAGTATTCCTTTACTCACTGAATGAACAAGCTGTAACTTCCCCAGCAGAATTCAGAAAATAATGAAAGCTTTTGAGGCCTGTCACATCAACATACTAGACTTAGGAGCTAATCATGTGTTCAACCCATAACAGTAACAACCCAACCATGATTTGAAGTGCTGAATATAACAGAACTACCACTGCATTTACTATAAATAAAGAGGTCATTTATTTTCATGTAAAAGTTAAAATGAAAAATACAACTTTTTGGAAAAGAAGGACAGAAACCAAAGTCTGTATAAATTTCTACAGTCCAGTCTTTGACCTGATTCATAATTGCTTTCAAATTTGACTTCATGGTAAACACTTTTCAACTTTTACTTCATGGTCACTACTTTTCAGCTTTGATAGACTCAACATTTTTTGAGATGAATTTGCCAATGATTTGAATTATTTTTATTACAGTAACTAGTTGTTAAAGTCAGGTATATATTTATCTTAACAGCTGAATAAACTAGCTGATGTTGTCTACGAATTAAAACCAAGATCTTTAAGCTTGTAAGCCCACATGTCAAAGTCACCCTCAAGCTTTACCATAAAGTTGTAAAACCTAAAGCCTAGTTAGTTAATATACAATACATGTATGTGTTCGTGAATGAGTGAGAATACCTCTTTATCAGATTTGTGTGTGTATGTGTGTGTGCGTGTGTATGTGTGCACGCTTTCTGATTAACCTTCGTTCTCATTAGATCCACTGCCCAGGTTCCTTGACAAAATCGTTAGATCACTTGCAAGATTTTTTAGGTCGTCAATGGCTTCCTGTAAATGTGGAACAAATGGTCTTCTTACTTAACGTGTATACAATCATACAATCATTACTGTTAAATGTTAACGATGTAGTTGGGGGGGGGGGGGGATAAGGTGACAGATAGAGAGGGAATACAAGAAAGAGGAGATACATATAGAGAGGTAAAGTGAGTGATCGAGAGAGTGGGGAAGAGAAACAAAAATAGAAATGGACAAAATGTAGAATGATAAGAAACGAGAGAGAGAGAGAGAGAGAGAAAGAGAGAGAGAACGAGATAATGAGAAGATTTTAATATATTATTAAAATAGACAGACAGGCAGGCAGACAGACAGATATATAGAACACATTTCACCTCGATAGTGGTTATTTTTCTTACTGCTCTTGAGACTAGGGTCCAGGTCTTACATTGGTAGCAATGGAATGAAGATTGTGTTGTTGAGTGCCCATTTCGTCTCTAGAGTTATTTCCTTGCTAAACAATAGCCGTGATACATGTCCAATGAAATGACAAGCTTTGTTGCAGCTTGAGTCTCTTTCTTCTGTTTGTGTTTTGTCGTATGCCATTAGACTTCCTAGCTACAGGAACTCAACCTGCTTAATTAAGGTGTCTGCCATATTGTCAGAACAACAATTTGTGTTGATATTCCTGTTTATTTTGCTGTGTTTACTACATTTTTTTTTGTGATGCTGATTTTCATGTTGTATTTTGTGTCTAAACAGAGCCATAGATTTTAGAAGCAGTGATCTCTGCAATATGTGCCATTTTGGCAGCAAGGTTTCTGCTTTTGAGATAGTAGTTCTGCCCTATGTGCCGTCTTCGGCTCGAAAGGACAATAGATAGATAGATAGATTTTGTGTCTGTGTTGTTAGGTCTATATAAGTGTTATTGCAGGATCAAAGAGTAGAAGGAACTAGAGTGCTTTCTTACTTTGGTACAGAGAGAGAGAGAGAGAGAAGGTGGGGAGAGAGACTTTTCTTTACACAGTTATAGCGTTTGATTATTTATACAAATTAGGAAGAGATACATGTAAACAGAGTATGTGGCTATTTAGAATAATTACGAAATGTTAAATATAATTTGAGAATTCGGCTACTTACTACATTTAGTCATTGTTAAACATAAACAGAGCTACCAAGTGGTGAGTGCAGCATAGCTAGTTATTGCGGAGCATAAATAACAAAGTTGTTGGCGCTTTATCACTTCTACATATTCTATTCTGTCCATGGAACCAGTTTCACTGCAGTCAGGAATTCCCCATACCCGCTCCACCACTTGTCACAGTATTTCTCAAACCACATCAGTAAATATATATTGTTATGCTGATCAGAACACCTCTGAACATTGGACACTTTAACGCGACTCTAGATATTGATTCTCATCATCATCATCAAGTACCGGGCCTGCTGGCGTAGGTGATCATGTCTCTCCACAACTTTCGATCTCGACAGTTATTTATCATTTCTGTTGTTGACCTTCTGCCAAGCCATTCTCTTAAGCTGTCTGGTTTATATATTATTTTATACAATGTATTATATTGATTCTAGCCAGACCAAAACTTCGATTAGACAACTTACTTACCTTGAGCCCTCCTGTCCGATTGTCACAAGCGATGAAAAACTCAAAATTCTTGTGGTCATGCCGAGCTGGCCGTGACTCAATGTGGTGGAGGTTGACTCCATGTGACTGCAACGATCAGATAAGCACATTTATGATCACGGCTCAATTTAGTTGTCTCCAAGAACGTAGATGATGGTAGACTTTTAAAGCCAAACGTAATTTGTTAAAACTGGTATAGCATGAATGTTTCAATAAATTTGTTTTGGGAATAAAATATTAAATCTTCTACTTCTTCTTTCTTTCCTCATCTGCCTTTCAGCGTCGAGGAGAGATATAATTTTTAACATTTTTATTTTATATCTTTTGCTTTTCTGTTCGCTTATGCTGCTTTTATGTTTCCTAGTGCTTCTAATATTCCGTCAGTCCATCTTTCTTCGTGGTCAGTCCTTGGGTCTGGTGTTATCGCAACGTTTATTGAGGGATTGTATTGTGTTTTGATCTTTCTGCCTTGTCACGTGGCCAAACATTTTTATTTGTTGTTTCTTTATATATTCTATGGCGGGGATAATTCCTAGCCTTTTGCTAAGTTCTTCATGTCTGATCTAATCTGTTCAGGCTGCTTCCCGTCATTTGTCTAACACATTTCATCCTAGTAGGTTATTTTTCGTGTTGTTCTTGCATCTAGGGTCCAGGACTGGCATTGGTAGCACAACACTAGGATGAAGATTGTATTGTAGAGTGCCCGTTTTGCCACTTCAGTTATTTCCTTGTTGGACAATAGAGGTAATAGCTGTCCAATGACTTGACAAGCTTTCTTGCATCTTGAGTCTATTTCTGCTGTTGGTGAATTGTCGCATTGAAAAATGTTAAATATATGTCTGTATATAAAAAGGCCAGAATTTTAAACTTGTAAAATATGTTTAGGAATGTGTATATATTGCAGACTGTGAACATAAACCCTGCAGCATGGGAAGACATAGCCGCAGACCGTAAAGGTACGGTAAAGTACGAGACTTGAACCGGCGTCTTAGCACGCGAGTTTCCACCCATATGTGCTCGGCCGCCTATCTAGAAATGTTCGGAGATTTCTGGATAGTGTCGCTTCAAGCATCGAAACTCACGATGCGAGGGGACATTCCTCACCTTCCCAGGGTAATACCCTGGTACTCATTTCTGCCAACGGCTGGGTCGACCGTGGGGGTATTTTTGTTTCCAACCACGAGTACAATCCACACTGCTCCCAGCGGGAATCGAACACGGGTTGTCCGAACGTCGGTTGTCCAGTCAGGTGGTTTTCTCAACTAGGCTACCGAGGTCCCCTACAGTACCCATTAAAAGCTGGGTGAACCCGGAAGCTGTCGGTTGGGATCAAACCCTACCTCTTTGTCCTTTGTAGCCCAGTTCACTAACCACTGAGCTATCGCGGCTCCCAGACCGCAATCTTTGGAAACACACTCTAAGGCTCTAACTCAAACAAGAAGCAGACAGATTCATAGAAAAAGGGAATACACGGCGAAAGAAAAGAAAAAAAAAACATTTCTAGTGGCGCTGCAAAATTCATAATCATCTGTGACTGACGGAGCCTGTTGCTGCTGCTTCTCCTACGTCTACCTACTGCTACTACTATTGTTGCAGATACTGCAATCCCTACTACTACCTAGCACTACTACTGCTACTATACTACGACCTCTACTACTACCTAGCACTACTACTGCTACTATACTACTACCCCTACTACTACATAGCACTGCTACTATACTACTACCCCTACTACCACCTAGCACTACTACTGCTACTATACTACTATCCCTACTACTACCTAGCACTACTACTGCTACTATACTACTACCCCTACTACCATCTAGCACTACTACTGCTACTATACTACTACCCCTACTACCACCTTGCACTACTACTGCTACAACACTACTACTGCTACTATACTACTACCCCTACTACTACCTAACACTACTACTGCTAAATATACTACTACCCCTACTACTACCTAACACTACTACTGCTACTATACTACTACCCCTACAACTACCTAGCACTACTACTGCTACTATACTACAACTCCTACTACTACCTAGCACTACTACTGCTACTACTATTGCTGCTGCCACTATACTACTACTGCTACAGCTGCTCTTGCTACTACTACTACTACTACTACTACTACTACTACTACTACTACTGCTGCTACTATTACTACTACTACTGCAGCTACTGCTAACACTCATCATCATCATCATCATGTGCCATACTGGTTAGCGTAGGCGATCATGTCCTTCCACACTCTTCTATCAACAGTGCATCGTATCAGTTCTGTTGTTGACTGTTTTCCATGCCATGACACCAAGCCATCCAGCATTTTCTCTCTATGTCGTCCGCGATCTCTCTTTCCTTTTATTTTGCAAGTTGTAACCAAGTATTCCAACTTTCCTCTTCTCATGATGTGCCCGAAAAATGTTGTTTGTTTCTTTCTGATGTTTTTTAGGAGCTGCCTTTTTGTTACTACTACCTACTAATACTACTATAAATATATATATACTATCTACTACTGCTATTGCTACTGCTACTATAACCACTACTGCTGCTACTACTATTATTATAAGTAGTATTACTAATACTACTACTACTACTACTACTACTACTACTACTACTACTACTACTACTACCTATTCTGCTGTGCAGCTACTCCTCCTCCTACTACTACATAATGTAATAATGCTAATTTTCAATATTAGGAAGAAGCAATCATATTATTTTTACTGTATAATACAGTAAGGAAATAGCTGGAATATATTGTGACAAAAAAAAGGAGCACGAATAGATTGAGGGAAGCAAAGAGAACAACAGAAGAAATGATAAACAACTGTCGAGATCGAGAGTTGTGGAGAGACATGATCATCTACGCCAGCAGACATGATACTTGATGATGATGATGATGAATTATAAAACAGATGAAAGAAGCAGACTGTTAATTATATTATTGATACTTTCATAGACGCCATGTTATTGAAATCACGCGTTCATGTTAAGTACATTTTAAAAGAAAAAAAATCAAGAACAAAATTGTCTGTTCATCATCATCATCATCATGTGTCTTTGCAGTCACCTCGAAAATCTTGAGAGCTGCGGCAAGCACGCCGACCTTCTCTGGCAAGGTGAAGGTTATACTCGTACTTCCGTCATTGTCCACGTAATCCTCCTGGTACAAATGCTGCTGGAAGCCGTACGGAAGGATTGTCTAGAAATGGACGAGAGAATGATCTTTAATATTAGAACAGAATCAAGTTTATATCAATTTGTTAAATTTTTCATTGATTGTTGAATAATCTCCGCTAACTAACAGTATTTTGTTAAATAAATAAATTTAAAAAAACACATTGTATATGAGTCATGTGCGCGTGTGTGTGTGGGGGGAGGGGGTGTCATCAAAATGGTGTGGTCGATATTGTTTTATTAATTCGCTCGTCTGTTTATGAATAATTTCCTTTCAACTTTACAGTACACAATCTGCCGCGACAAAATAAAAACAAAAACAAAACAACAATACAGTTATAAAAAGGAAACATCACAGGAATACACGCATACCTGATGCAGGCACATATTACAGTAAGATATTGATGCACAAAATGAGCATATATGACATATCTTCTTTCTTCTTTTCTTTTCTCTTTCACTGATACCTGAAAGGTGTCGTGGTTTATATCAGTTGTCGTTCTTGAGCTGCTCGAACTGTCTGAATTAGTGATTTTCCTTTGTTGTTACATGTCTCTGCCACTGCATCTATCCATCTTCTGGGTCTTCCTCTTGGTCTTTTCTCATGCATTCTCGAGAAGAACGCCCTTGATGGTGATTGGTGAGGATTCATTCGGACCAGGTGGCCAAACCATTTAAATTGTTGTTGTTCTATATATTCTTGGCAGGGTTTTGTACCTACTATTTTTCTTATGGTTTCATTTGGTATTCTATCTCTTCTTGTGTTGTTTGTTACTTTTCTCAAGCATCGCATCTCACATGTATTGATCTTTCTTAAATGTGATTTAGAAAGGGTCCATGTTTGACTTTCATAGCACAAAGTTGGTATGAAGATGCTATTTATCATTTGTTGTTTAGCTGGCATAGAAATGTTTGGATGTCTTAGCAATGGTGAAAGCTGGTATGTGACAGCATTTGCTTTTTGTATTATATGACATATACCTTATGTATATCATACCCCAGCCAAGATTGTGCACTGCGTAATAATCAGGCAGGGTATTATCTTCTTATTCTTGTCCTCTTCTACTTCTTCTAGTCCTTTTCTTCTTCTAGTCCTCTTCTTCTTCTTCTTCTAGTCCTCTTCTTCTCTTCTTCTAGTCCTTCTCTTCTTCTTCTTTTAGTCCTTCTCTTCTTCTTCTTCTAGTCCTCTTCTTCGCTTCTTCTAGTCCTCTTCTTCGCTTCTTCTAGTCCTCTTCTTCGCTTCTTCTAGTCCTCTTCTTCGCTTCTTCTAGTCCTCTTTTTCGCTTCTTCTAGTCCTTCTCTTCTTCTTCTTCTAGTCCTTCTCTTCTTCTTCTTCTTCTAGTCCTTCTCATCTTCTTCCTCTTCTTCTTCTTCTTCTAGCCCTTCTCTTCTTCTTCTTCTAGTCCTTCTCTTCTTCTTCATCTTCTAGTCCTCTTTTTCTCTTCTTCTAGTCCTTCTCTTCTTCCTCTTCTAGTCTTCTCTTCTTCTTCTTCTTCTAGTCCTCTTTTTCGCTTCTTCTAGTCTTCTCTTCTTCTTCTTCTTCTTCTAGTCCTCTTTTTCGCTTCTTCTAGTCCTTCTCTTCTTCTTCTTCTTCTTCTTCTAGTCCTTCTCTTCTCTTCTTCTTCTAATCCTCTTGTTCGCCTCTTCTAGTCCTTCTCTTCTTCTTCTTCTTCTAGTCCTCTTCTTCGCTTCTTCTAGTCCTTCTCTTCTTCTTCTTCTTCTAGTCCTCTTCTTCGCTTCTTCTAGTCCTTCTCTTCTTCTTCTTCTTCTAGTCCTCTTCTTCGCTTCTTCTAGTCCTTCTCTTCTTCTTCTTCTTCTAGTCCTCTTCTTCGCTTCTTCTAGTCCTTCACTTCTTCTAGTCCTTCTCCTCTTCTTCTTCTAGTCCTTCTCTTCTTCTTCTTCTTCTTCTAATCCTCTTCGTCACTTCTTCTACTCCTTCTCTTCTTCCTCTTCTTCTTCTAGCCCTCTTCTTTGCTTCTTCTAGTCCTTCGCTTCTTCTAGTCCTTCTCTTCTTCTTCTTCTAGTCCTCTTCTTCGCTTCTTCTAGTCCTTCTCTTCTTCTTCTTCTAGCCCTCTTCTTTGCTTCTTCTAGTCCTTCGCTTCTTCTAGTCCTTCTCTTCTTCTAATCCTCTTCGTCACTACTTCTAGTCCTTCTCTTCTTCTTCTTCTTCTTCTAATCCTTCTCTTCTTCTTCTTCTAGTCCTTCTCTTCTTCTTCTTCTTCTAATCCTTCTCTTCTTCTTCTTCTAGTCCTTCACTTCTTTTTCTTCTTCTTCTTCTTCTAGTCCTTCTCTTCTTCTTCTTCTTCTAATCCTTCTCTTCTTCTTCTTCTAGTCCTTCTCTTCTTCTTCTTCTTCTAATCCTTCTCTTCTTTTGCTTCTTCTTTTCTTCTAGTCCTTCTCTTCTTCTTCCTGCACTTGTAGACGTCAGTGAATCCAAACAAAAGCATACTCAAGACTGGTGACATCTTATTATAGCTTGTCTAGGCTGTAGAACAATGGTGACTACAAGAGTCTTCTCTATTTACTATATTTTAGGTACGTCCACAAGCAGTGTACGATGTAGACGTATGTATGTATATATATGTGTGTGTGTGTGCGTGCGTGCGTGTGTGTGTGTGTGTGTAGTTTTGGGATGTTGAGAATCCGTTGTTTTTTTAAATAGAAGGATAGCAGATAACATAGATCTCATAGATAACAAATTATGGAGCACCTATGATGACATACTCTTAACGATGACATCAGGTTAGTGACTCGTTCTAATGTGTAGTCTTTGATCAAATGAAAAAGAACACTGAAGAAGAGGTAGGAATTATTTTTTTAAAGTGTCATACAGTGAATTGATGGTCAACTTTACTAGGCATTAGCGCTTAATGTGAGTGTAGAAAAATACAATAATTATATGTGAATCATAATAAATAATATTTGAAATTTATAACGGCAAACAAGATTATATAGTCAAGAACTATTAACAGAATTATAACATTTTTGACAAGCGCCATGTGTTGCAAAATACAGTGTGGTTCTTAAGCTAGGAAACTCAAAACGATGCCCCAGTAACTTAATTTCTGCCTTGTTCCTTGTGAGAGCTGACTTTGATCGCACGACGTAGGTTGTGAAAGCTGACTTTGATCGCACGACGTAGGTTGTGAAAGATCGATTACTGACATTTCCATCTGCTAAAGAAGATTTTTCTCAAGAAACGGCTGTATACTTATGTCTTTGTCAAACTGCTATATACTTATGTCTTTGTCAAACTGCTATATACTTATGTCTTTGTCAAACTGCTATATACTTATGTCTTTGTCAAACTTATATACTTATGTCTTTGTCAAACTGCTATGTACTTATGTCTTTGTTAAACTGCTATATACTTATGTCTTTGTCAATTGGCAGATTTGCATTAAAAAAAGGTGAGTAGATAATGGGATATGTCATTTTCAGAACTCGTTACAAGCAGACCATTTTTTTGGGAGGGAACGGAAGGTAAGTTTATGCCAATCTTCATAGCGAGCCATACAAACATTTCCAACGTTATTGAGACACATTTAGGTTTCCTATTGAAAGAATAGCGCTGCATGTATGACAGCTCATCGCGAAATTAAAACAGAAATGGCTCAAATCAAGATGAGTTATTAGTAGTGTCGTATGTTTTGTTGGTGACGTTAGTTGTGGCCAATATTTAATGAGAAAACATAGAAGATTGACGAGGTCAGGAAAATTGTAATGATTTATAATCAATAGTAAAACAGGTTGAAGAGACCGATGGACTGTGCATCTAACCAGGAAGCAAGCGGAACTACTCTTCGTGTCCACGAAGTCCACTCTTCATCGTCTGCTCGGAAGTACAACCGTCTATTCTATGGGGATTTCCAATTCTGTTAAGAAACCATGGCGATCTTAATTTCCAACACATTCTGTGTATTTTGTCAAATATTATTTTATTTCATGCGTACTCATTTCGTCACAAAATACCAGTTTCCTGTCTTGTTATTAAAGGCTCCAGATCTCCGTCTTTGACTTCATAATCTAGGTGAACCGTAACTACTACATTCATTATTTATTATTGTAATATTATTCTCTCTTGAACGAAATATACACACAACCTGACTAAATATTCACAGCTTTCGTTAGCTATCAGTGTCGTGCGCATTAAGTTGTAGGTCTGTACAAATGTGAAATAACAAACACACACAATTGTGATCCCATGAGTATGATCGCCATCTTGCCCTTGTCATTTCCCCATAATCTTCCCAGACAACTGCTACATTTTCCAAAAATCTCGACTGAAGAAATACAACCAGAATGTGCTCTCTCAAATGCTGGACAGGTCAAAGGTTAAGACAATAAACAGGTTTACAAGTCTGCAATCTTCTAGTTCGTCCGACAGCAGCTGAAGGCCGGTAATAGTTCCAGTGACAAAACTGAACATTTGAGGTCGTATGACTGGACCAACCAAACAAAAACGCGATGCACTGTTCACTTTACTCCTACGTTGCCATTAATTGCATGCAATATTATCGATTACTATGTTTTTGTGTTGTGGTCAGCTTTCATCTTTATTTTTGCTCTAACCCGACAAAAGTTAGCTTGTCTTATATATTTGATGTTTTGTTCATAAATCCTCTTTAAATCAACATTTTTGTAAGTGTGAATCTACGCTGTGATTGTTCATGATTATTCGAATGACGATTTTATGAAAAGACGATTAGAGGCCACAGAGATGGGATTTCTCAGAAGAATGTTGAAAGTTCCCTGGACAGCTAAAAAGACCAATGAAGAAGTTCTCAAAGAGGCCAACACAAAAAGGGAGCTCTTAAAAAACATCAGAAAGAAGCAATCAACATTTTTCGGGCACGTCATGAGAAGAGGAAAGTTGGAATATTTGGTTACAACTGGCAAAATAAAAGGAAAGAGAGTTCGCGGACGACAAAGAGAGAAAATACTGGATAGCTTGGTGTCATGGCATGGAAAACAGTCAACAACAGAACTGATACGATGCACTGTAGATAGAAGATTGTGGAGGGACATGATCACCTACGACAAACCGGTATGGCACATGATGATGATGATGATGAATCTACGCTTATTTGACGCAATTATTTTTGTGACCTATTTCTTAATTGGTCCAGAAATGTAAGGCAATAGTAAACTTATTCAATCATCATCATCATCAAGTACCGGGCCTGCTGGCGTAGGTGATCATGTCTATCCACAACTTTCGATCTCGGCAGCTATTTATCATTTCTGTTGTTGACCTTCTGCCAAGCCATTCTCTTAAACTGTCTGTTATTTTTTCTCTTTGCATCCATCTATCTCTTCGTCCCTCAATTTTTCCAGTTGTTACAATATATTCCAGTTGTTCTCTTCTCATTACATGGCCAAAAAATGATGATTATTTCTTCCTAATATTGGAAATTAGCTCTCTTTTTGCTGTGACCTCTCTCAGAACATCTTCATTACTCTTCTTATCTGTCCGTGGTACTCTCAACATTCTTCTGTAAAATCACATTTCTACAGACTCCAGTGATTTTCTTGTGAGTTGTCCTATTGTCCATGATTCGCATCCATATGTTAAGACTGGCTCTAGGTAACATTTATAACTCTTTTTCTTGTTTCTATTGTCAAAAATGGATTGCATAGTATCTTCCTCATTTTTTGGAAAGCTGCACTTGCCTGAGCCATTCTGCATCTCACCTCTTTTGTACATCTTCCGTCTGAGGTTAACAAAGTTCCCAAATAATTAAATTCATTTACCTGTTTTAATATTGTTCCACTTGTCTTGCACTGAGGTGATGTCTTTTTCTTTGTTGTTACCATTACCTCTGTCTTTAAACTTATTCAATGGGTTTACTAAATTTGTGAAAAAGCTACCCAGGTTCTAATGGCAGTGGGTTCATGTCAGAGACAGTGTCGTTAATGCCAGACTTTCAGATAGTAGAGGGCTCCTGTCAGAGACAGTGTCGTTAGTGCCGGACTCTCAGATAGTAGAGGGCTCCTGTCAGAGACAATGTCGTTAGTGCCTGACTTTCAGATAGTAGAGGGCTCCTGTCAGAGATACTGTCGTTAGTGTCAGACTTTCAGATAGTAGAGGGCTCCTGTCAGAGATATTGTCGTTAGTGCCGGACTTTCAGATAGTAGAGGGCTCCTGTCATAGATATTGTCGTTAGTGTCAGACTTTCAGATAGTAGTGGGTTTCTGTCAGAGATATTGTCGTTAGTGCCGGACTTTCAGATAGTAGAGGACTCCTGTCAGAGATATTGTCGTTAGTGCCTGACTTTCAGATAGTAGTGGGTTCCTGTCAGAGACAGTGCTCCCAGGCTTCCCTCTCAATTTGTTGAAAAAAATTAATTTAAATAAAAATCACACTAGAAACAAGCAAATAATTTTCTAGCCGTCAATCATATTGAAACCCAACTTTGGCCCTCATTAGACCAGTTTTTACCACTTCTCTACCACAGCCTTACCCAGCACGTGCTCAGCACGAGCCATTTTCATGGAATAGTCTCTTGTCCAGTTGGCTGTAGAAATGGTTATCTAATTAGAACATGTAAAAGGTAATAACAACAAATAGAAATACTAGAATCTTACATTAAAATATGCTATGTGACTATCTTTATCTTCGTAACTGTCATGCATGCAAGTTTCGAGTGTAAGACAAACTGGTACCCTTGTTGGTTAGACCATCTCCGCATCAACAGTAAAGCTGGTAGAGTATTTCTTAACGTTCGAGACAGGGACAAAACACATATTTGTACCTCACTGTTTAATCTTTGTCTGCCGTCTTTTCTTAGCAGCTCGTTCAGACTAATACAGGCCCTGTTAGCGTCTTTGCCTGGAGATGACATGTTAGTGATCGTCTTAAGCTACAGCAGGACTTCTCCAGACCGGTAATTCAAGGCGCACGACGTCATACAGTAACGACACTTGTATATGTTTAATACCTACAGTCTTTCTAGCATCTATAGAGTAGGACCTTGAACCTTCACGAAAAAAAAACCTCCGTGCACTTGAAGTGAACATTAGAATCTTTTAAAACAAACTCAAGAAAAACCGAGTTATTTGAAATCGAAGTTTATGTGTTATCAACATCAAATTAAACAGTACAAATTTAAACATATGATATCGTCTGCCGCATTCTAAAAAAAAAAAAAAAAAAAAAAAACACTATTATACATATTTCTAATTATTCACGTGTACACATTTACTCCCAAAATTTTTTTTTTAAATATCGAACAAATTTAAAAACAATCAAAGAAAGACGTAGCACGAGTATATATTTCAAATAAAGTACTCCCGATATCATTTGTATATAACAACATGTATACAGGTCCTTTCAGAAAGGTTACCACGTCATTGGGAATTATTTCAAATTATCGGTCTGGGAGCTTTCTTTATTAATAAGAGACAGCAAACAACTGAACTACTACTTCATGCAATATAAGGAAACAACAGATAAAATGGTTTGGCCACGTAACAAGGCAGAAAGATCAAAACACAACACAACGAACCTACAGCAAACGCTGTGAGAACACCAGACCCAAGGGTCGACCACGAAAAAGATGAGTGGATGGAATATTAGAAGCACTAGGAAACATAACAGCAGCAGAGGCGAACAGAAGAGCAAATTAGATCTCCCCTCGACGCTGAAGGGCAGATGAGGAAAGAAAGAAAGAAGAAGAAGAAACAACTGAAAGACATAAAATGAGTAAAGTAATCCACGCTTTAATCAGTGTGATTAATGTGACTAGCTTTAATCAGTGTGATTAATGTGACTAGCTTTAATCAGTGTGATTAATGTGACTAGCTTTAATCAGTGTGATTAATGTGACTAGCTTTAATCAGTGTGTTTAATGTGACTAGCTTTAATCAGTGTGATTAATGTGACTAGCTTTAATCAGTGTGATTAATGTGACTAACTTTAATCAGTGTGATTAATGTGACTAGCTTTAATCAGTGTGTTTAATGTGACTAGCTTTAATCAGTGTGATTAATGTGACTAGCTTTAATCAGTGTGATTAATGTGCCTAACTTTAATCAGTGTGATTAATGTGACTAGCTTTAATCAGTGTGATTAATGTGACTAGCTTTAATCAGTGTGTTTAATGTGACTAGCTTTAATCAGTGTGATTAATGTGACTAGCTTTAATCAGTGTGATTAATGTGCCTAGCTTTAACCAGTGTGATTAATGTGACTAGCTTTAATCAGTGTGATTAATGTGACTAGCTTTAATCAGTGTGATTAATGTGACTAGCTTTAATCAGTGTGATTAATGTGCCTAACTTTAATCAGTGTGATTAATGTGACTAGCTTTAATCAGTGTGATTAATGTGACTAGCTTTAATCAGTGTGATTAATGTGACTAGTCTCGATGTCGATCAAACAAAACTTCGATTATGTGAAAACTGTATAGGCGTTCAGTACTGCAACACTAGAAGCAAAGATAACGACATTAGATGCACAATTACAGTAAATGGTGTGTTATTAAATCAGGTCAAACAAACACACGAGAATGATGTTCAAACGGTAGATGCACAACTTTTTTTTTTCCGAGACCAAATTCCCTAACCTAGGGTGAGGTGCAGATTAAATCAGGTAAAAGTCGGCATTACAAAGAATGATAAAAGTATTAAGTTCATTGTTTGCAATGGGAATACGGAAAAAACACCCGTTTTTTTAAATTGTTATTTGAGATTCAATCTTGATGTATGGATGTGAATTTTGGACAACAGACAACAAACAATGAAGTCGTTGGAGGCTACAGAAATGTAGTTTTGCAGAAGAGCGTTTGAGAATATCACGAACAGCTAAAAAGAGTTATGAGATTTTTCTAAAAGAGATCAAAAGCAAAGATTAAGCTAACTTTCGACATAAGAAGTAAACCATTCACCATTTGTTTGCTATCTTGTGAGTAGGGAACAATTGGAATATATTCTAACAACTGCAAAAATATTAGGGAAGAAGAGATAGAGGGAAACAAAGGGAAAACGTTAAAAGACAGTTTAAGACAAAGGTTTAGTAGGAAATCAACAACAGAACCGATATACTGTCGCGGAGATTAACAACTGTGAAGAGACACCATGACCAACTTTGCTAGCAGCAGCTGTGATGTTTGATGATGTGGATGTGATTGCTGGAAAGTGGAAACGGAAACGTTAAGGCTGTCAACCTTTTACACATCACTTCACACATCACTTCACACATCACTTCACATATCACTTTACACAGCATTTAACACATAATTCCCACATCATTTCACTCATCACTTCACACAACATTTAACACATAATTCCCACATCATTTCACACATCACTTCACATAACATTTAACACATAATTCCCACATAATTTCACTCATCACTTCACACAACATTTAACACATAATTCCCACATCATTTCAGACATCACTTCACACAACATTTAACACATAATTCACACATTGCTTCATTCATCGCTTCACATATTACTCCACACATAATTCCCACATAACTTCACAAATAATTCTCGCATAACTTCGCATATCGCTCCACACATAATTTCGACATCACTTCGCACATCTCTTCACATATCGCTTCACACATACTTCCCACATAACTTCACACATCATTTCACACACAATTTTCACAACATTTCACACATCAACTCACACATCACTTTACACATAATTTCCACATCACTTCACACATCACGTGACGTGATTTCTACATCACTTCACGCATACTTTCACACATCACTTCACACATCACGTGACGTGATTTCTACATCACTTCACACAAACTTTCACACATCACTTCACACATCACGTGACGTGATTTCTACATCACTTCACACATAATTTCCACATCACTTCACACATGATTTCTACATCACTTCACACATTTCTTCACACATCACTTCACACATAATTTCCCCATCACTTCACATATCATTTTACACATGATGTCTACATCACTTCACACATTTCACATATCACGTGACGCCACGTTTCACACATACTTCCTTTTTGAAGAAAATTCTCATAACATTTAAATCAAATAAAACCAACAACCAAAAACTGTTCAAAGTGGGCAGCCAAGAGTAGACGCATAAATGGTGGGAGGTGAAGCCTGATGGTTAAAGGGATTCAGAAACGATCACGCGAACTGTCATGCCGTGGACTCCAGACTCGGTGGAAGATATGCAAACCAAGTGCAACCTGAGAGGACAAAAGAAGTGGACAAGAACAGTGTGAGCCAGACACGGGGGCTCCCTGCCAAGGATCGCGCGGAGTGGAAGAAATGTGTCGGTCTGCGGGCAAGGACAACCAAAGACAGTCAAGGACAAACAAGGAACCGCGCGGAGTGGAAGAAATATGTCTCTGCTTTGTCGATCTGCAGCCAAGGACAACCAAGGAACCGCGCGGAGTGGAAGAAATATGTCTCTGCTTTGTCGATCTGCAGCCAAGGACAACCAAGGAACCGCGCGGAGTGGAAGAAATATGTCTCTGCTTTGTCGATCTGCAGCCAAGGACAGCCAAGGAACCGCGCGGAGTGGAAGAAATATGTTTCTGCTTTGTCGATCTGCAGCCAAGGACAGTCAAGGAACCGCGCGGAGTGGAAGAAATATGTCTCTGCTTTGTCGATCTGCAGCCAAGGACAACCAAGGAACCGCGCGGAGTGGAAGAAATATGTCTCTGCTTTGTCGATCTGCAGCCAAGGACAGCCAAGGAACCCCGCGGAGTGGAAGAAATATGTCTCTGCTTTGTCGATCTGCAGCCAAGGACAGCCAAGGAACCGCGCGGAGTGGAAGAAATATGTCTCTGCTTTGTCGATCTGCAGCCAAGGACAGCCAAGGAACCGCGCGGAGTGGAAGAAATATGTCTCTGCTTTGTCGATCTGCAGCCAAGGACAGCCAAGGAACCGCGCGGAGTGGAAGAAATATGTCTCTGCTTTGTCGACCTGCAGCCAAGGACAACCAAGGAACCGCGCGGAATGGAAGAAATATGTCTCTGCTTTGTCGATCTGCAGCCAAGAACAGCCAAGGAACCGCGCGGAGTGGAAGAAATATGTCTCTGCTTTGTCGATCTGCAGCCAAGGACAGCCAAGGAACCGCGCGGAGTGGAAGAAATATGTCTCTGCTTTGTCGATCTGCAGCCAAAGACAGCCAAGGAACCGCGCGGAGTGGAAGAAATATGTCTCTGCTTTGTCGATCTGCAGCCAAGGACAGCCAAGGAACCGCGCGGAGTGGAAGAAATATGTCTCTGCTTTGTCGATCTGCAGCCAAGGACAGCCAAGGAACCGCGCGGAGTGGAAGAAATATGTCTCTGCTTTGTCGATCTGCAGCCAAGGACAACCAAGGAACCGCGCGGAGTGGAAGAAATATGTCTCTGCTTTGTCGATCTGCAGCAAAGGACAGCCAAGGAACCGCGCGGAGTGGAAGAAATATGTCTCTGCTTTGTCGATCTGCAGCCAAGGACAGCCAAGGAACCGCGCGGAGTGGAAGAAATATGTCTCTGCTTTGTCGATCTGCAGCCAAGGACAGCCAAGGAATCGCGCGGAGTGGAAGAAATCTGTCGATCTGCGGCCAAGGACAGCCAAGGACAGCCAAGGACAGTCAAGGACAACCAAGGACAGCCATAGAACCGCGCGGAGTGGTAGAAAGCTGTCTCTGCTTTGTCGATCTGCAGCCAAGGACAGCCAAGAAACCGTGCGGAGTGGAAGAAATCTGTCGATCTGCGGCCAAAACAAGCCAAGGACAACCAAGGACAGCCAAGGATAGCCAAGGAACGGCGCGGAGTGGTAGAAATCTGTCTCTGCTTTGTCGATCTGCGGCCAAAGACAGCCAAGGAACCGCGCGGAGTGGAAGAAATCTGTCTCTGCTTTGTCGATCTGCGACCAAGAACAGAAAATTTGGAAGAAAATGTAGAGATCACCATCATCATCATCATCTAGTACCATGCCTGCTGGCGTAGGTTATCATATCTCTCTACAACTTTCGATCTGGACAGTTATTTATCTTTTCTTTTGTTGACTTACTGCCAAACCATTGTCTTTAGTAGTTTTTTTCTCTCTTAAACTATCTGGTATCTTTTCTCTTTGCTTCCCTCTATCTCTTCGTCCCTCAATTTTCCCAGTTGTTACAATATATTCCAGCCGTTACCTTCTCATTACATGGCCAAAATGATGATTTCCTAATATTGGATATTAGCTCTCTTTTTGCTTTGGCCTCTTTTAGAACGTCTTCATTGTTCTTCTTATCTGGCCATGGTATTCTCAACATTCTTCTGTAAAACCACATATCTGCAGCCTCCAAGATAGAGATCAGGAACGAATAAAGACTGACATAGTTCCACAAACATTCAAATACATTTAAAAAATTGAAGCTAATAATAACAATACAATTAGGAAAATAGATATTACAATGAAGTTACTCAGTTAAATATATAATATATATACTTCCATTTCGCAATCTTTATTTCAATTCATAAAAAAAAAAATATAACAAAGAGCGTGAACATCGTGAAATATTCAATAAGAAGAATTTACAAAGAGAAACAAGAACATCAAGACCAACACTGAACTTGTAATAGTGAAGGAGCGTTTCTTGATAACTGAGACGACGGGTTGACTTCTGCATCATGTGATAATAAAATACTAGAACATCTCTGACTAATAGCATTACAGTAGAAAAGTTCTAGAAAGCTACAAAAAAAAAGTAAAATAGTATCTTGATTTAGTTGTTGCCAACACTTGACAGTAGGGCTAAACATAAACTGCAACATATCATTAAATGAAAACTTAAACTGTCCAACTTACAAACTTCACGGAACGATTATGTATGCAACACACAACTGCAAAATTAGGAAACCAAAAAACGTAGATTGCATAAAATTAACACAATTCGCTGTTAAAATTGTACTCTAACGATTTAAAAGGTTTCTCGGCATTAATAGGACAACTGGTCTCTGCTTGCGTGAATCCTAATAAATAGTCGTTAACAGCCAATGAGTTCAGGGCAGAAATCAGGCAACTTATCACTATTTCGTTTCTCGTTCAAAAAAAAGGGTTTAAAAAAAATCTACTTAAAATGTGCAACTGAATAGAATCAACCAGTATCTTGCTATCTTATAGTTAATCTGTTCTCTGTAGTGAATCGACCTTGCAGTATCTGGGTCGCTTTATAGCAATCTCCACTCCACCACATGCACACACACGCAACACACACACCACACATTTCACCTTTCTCGAGCCAAAATGACTGTAACAAAGATTGCATCATTGCATGAAGAAAGCCAACGCAATGGTCGTCAAAAGGTGCACGAAAACGGTTAGAAAAACATGCTTCTAACTCACTTATTTTATTTCCCTGCCTGGTGCACAGACTAAAATAATGCAGATATTTCCTGTATCCCCGGCCTTTTCCTTTCCCACACAAACTCCTCTCCCCAGTCCCGCCACCAGCCGCTCAGACTGTGCATATTTCCCCATCCAGTAATTAACTCCTCACTGAAATTGGTATTGATTTGTAGTTAACAGCTGACGCGAGTGCACTGAGATGACACGGGACATGTTAGGCTTTGATTTGTCTGATAAACATGATCGATCCGGGCGAGGGATTGGTGGGTCATGGGGGATGTAGGTGTACTTATCCCCCCCTCCTCAAAATCACTTTATTACAAAAGTAATCTGTATGAACCTTTTCGTCTTGTCGTATAGTTTTGTGAAGGCTAGTAAGTATGTTTTGCTGTTGTAGGTTTCGTTGCTGTCAAACAGCTTCTCTCGTGGCTGATTCTATCAATGTTTGACAAACACATCCGGCTACAGAATGAACAAGGCAGGCCCACAGGGTTTTTCATCTTTTTTTTTTTCAGGAGTCTTTTCTCTTCCATATTTTGCCATAGTACAGCCTCAAATGATGTTATGCCATTTTTTATACTGGCTCTTCATGATGTGCCAGATGAAGTCATTTTCACAGATGGAGAAGTCATTCAGAGGTAATATATAAATATCTGTATCTCGTAGTTTAGGTCTACAGGTTTGTCTTTTTTCCGTGTATTAGTTCACCACATAGTACTTGCTTAGGAAATACGGGTTTCTTCCATTCGCTGGACACGCCCCTGACATCTCAACCTTCGGTTTCTGAGTATCGATATGATTGTTGGGGTCTTAGCAGGTTACAGGACTGTTAAGTTGGTTAGTTTGTTCTGCCATTTGATGTGCATTATTCTGCAGAGACATCGCATGTTGAAGATGTTTATTATTTTTTTCGTGATTTGAGTATGTTGTCCACGTTTCAGATCCATATAACAATGTGCTGAGCACACACGCATATTAAAAAGTAACTGCTAGCTTTTAAAATTGGACATATTTATGTGTTTCATATAGCTCTGGTTTTAAATAGTTTGTCTACCTTTCGTTTATAGGTATCAAGTTCGAATCCTCAGTGGTGCGATTTTTACTTTTAAATTCAAAATTATACCCGATCTCAGAGTAGTGTTTAGACATAACAATGGAGGCGACATACTGTTCAAGTTTCATCATCATCATTAAATGCCGTCACGCATCGAAGGTTGGCTACCATGGAGCGCCATTCCTTTATGTCTTTTACTTTGATAGTGCAGGTTGTTATATGCTGACTTGTCCATCATTTGATATTACTCGTCCACGTTAATCTTGGTCTGCCTCTGCCTCTTTTATCGTGCACTTTCCCTTCCAAGATTAATTTTAGTTGGCTGTTGTGCCTTTTAACATGCCTCGGAAATCTTATTTGTCTTGTTCGAATTGTGTTTAGTAGTTCTCTTTTCATTTTTAGTTGTTGTAAGACTTCATCATTTGTTTTCTTTTCTTTCCACCTAAATCTTCCCATTCTTATATAAATCCACATTTCAAAGGCTTTAACTTTCTGTTTTGTTTTCTTGTCTAATGTCTATGTTTCGGCATTATACAGGAATGTTGAGAAGATATAATATTTTTCTATTCTTAGTTTTAGCCTTGGTGTTATTTGCCTTTGTGGTATTTTTTTTTTATAAAGTGTTGTTTCGCTGCTTTGAAAGATCTGAAGAGTAAATCCAGACCATCATTGTCATTACTATAACTAACTTCTTTAAATGACCATCATTGTCATTACTATAACTAACTTCTTTGAATGACCATCATTGGCATTACTATAACTAACTTCTTTAAATGACCATCATTGTCATTACTATAACTAACTTCTTTAAATGACCATCCTTGTCATTACTATAACTAACTTCTTTAAATGACCATCATTGTCATTGCTATAACTAACTTCTTTAAATGACCATCATTGTCATTGCTATAACTAACTTCTTTAAATGACCATCATTGTCATTGCTACAACTAACTTCTTTAAATGACCATCATTGTCATTACTACAACTAACTTCTTTAAATGACCATCATTGTCATTGCTATAACTAACTTCTTTAAATGACCATCATTGTCATTGCTATAACTAACTTCTTTAAATGACCATCATTGTCATTGCTATAACTAACTTCTTTAAATGACCATCATTGTCATTGCTATAACTAACTTCTTTAAATGACCATCATTGTCATTGCTATAACTAACTTCTTTAAATGACCATCATTGTCATTGCTACAACTAACTTCTTTAAATGACCATCATTGTCATTGCTACAACTAACTTCTTTAAATGACCATCATTGTCATTGCTACAACTAACTTCTTTAAATGAACCACTATGTGAAGATGTTCATGTACGGTGCTGAGTTTTCATTGTTGCATATGATGATGTTGGAAGTTACAACAATTAAAATAGAGGAGAATAAATCGTGCCTCCAAGAGACGATTGTTTTAGTCTATCTCCAGTACATCAACAATTAATCAAACTCCAGCACATGAATTAGTCTAATTCAAGTACATAAACAATTAATCAAACTGCAGCACATCAGTTAGTCTAGTTTCAGTGCAACATCAATTAGTCTAGCTTCAGTGCATCAACAATTAATCAAATTCCAGCACATCACTTAGTCTAGTTCCAGTACAACATCAATTAGTCTAGCTCCAGTACATCAACAATTAATCAAACTCCAGCACATCAATTAGTCTAGTTCAAGTACAACATCAATTAATCTAGTTCCAGCACAACATGAATTAGTCTAGTTCCAGTACAACATCAATTAGTCTAGTTCCAGTACAACATCAATTAGTCTAGTTCCAGTACAACATCAATTAGTCTAGTTCCAGTACAACATCAATTAGTCTAGTTCCAGTACAACATCAATTAGTCTAGTTCCAGAACAACATGAATTAGTCTAGCTCCAGTACATCAACAATTAATCAAACTCCAGCACATCAATTAGTCTAGTTCCAGTACAACATCAATTAGTCTAGTTCCAGCAGAACATGAATTAGTCTAGTTCTTAGTTGAAACAAAGAAACAAATCCGTGTTAGGGTCTATGAAACAAAGAAACAAATCCGTGATAGGCTCTATGAAACAAAGAAACAAATCCGTGATAGGCTTAGTTGAAACAAAGAAACAAATCCGTGTTAGGGTCTATGAAACAAAGAAAAAAATCCGTGATAGGCTCTATAAAACAAAGACAAAAATCTATGTTAGGCTCTATGAAACAAAGAAATAAATCAACGTTAGGCTCTATGAAACAAAGACAAAAATCCATGTTAGGCTTTATGAAACAAAGAAACAAATCCGTGTTAGGGTCTATGAAACAAAGAAACAAATCCGTGATAGGCTTAGTTGAAACAAAGAAATAAATCAACGTTAGGCTCTATGAAACAAAGAAATAAATCAACTTTAGGCTCTATGAAACAAAGAAATAAATCAACGTTAGGCTCTATGAAACAAAGACAAAAATCTATGTTAGACTCTATGAAACAAAGAAATAAATCAACGTTAGGCTCTATGAAACAAAGAAATAAATCAGCGTTAGGCTCTATGAAACAAAGAAATAAATCAACGTTAGGCTCTATGAAACAAAGAAATAAATCAACGTTAGGCTCTATGAAACAAAGACAAAAATCTATGTTAGGCTCTATGAAACAAAGAAATAAATCAACGTTAGGCTCTATGAAACAAAGAAATAAATCAACGTTAGGCTCTATGAAACAAAGTAACAAATCCGTGTTTAGGCTCTATGAAACAAGGAAACAAATCCGTGTTTAGGCTCTATGAAACAAGGAAACAAATCCGTGTTTAGGCTCTATGAAACAAGGAAACAAATCCGTGTTTAGGCTCTATGAAACAAGGAAACAAATCCTTGCGTGATTTGCGTGAAAAAGATGGCGTGTGTTACAAAACACAGTGAGGACCAAAGCCTATGTCCAAATATACAGAACACTGAGATGACGTCCATGGACAAAGCGAAAAGCCAACCCAAAATCATAATCAACAATGAAAAACTTGAAACTGCACAAACTATTATTATCTGAGATCTGTGGTAACTAAAAGTGAAGACTGCCAGAAAGAGATCAAAAGAAGATTAACAATAGCAACACACAAATTAAACACTATGAAGAACTTGTGGCACAATACGAGCAAGGCAGTAAAATTAAAATTACTGATGGCATGTAACTTCCTGATGGTAACATATGGTTGTGAATCATGGACAATCGTGCAGACAGCTAAAAAGGAAATTGATTCATTTGGAGAAAAAAAATATACTACAGAAAAATCCTTAAGATAGCTTGGGTTGTGAAATAGGGCAATGAAGACATTAAAAGTACTAAACATTACAAAGAACTAGTTCATAAACAACATTCTACCGAAGAAATTAAAATACTAAACATTACAAAGAACTAGTTCATAAACAACATTCTACAGAAGAAATTAAAATACTATGGCCATGTCGAAAGACATAGCAGGCTATCAAAAGCAATAATGGAAGGCATGGTTCCAGGAAGACGAGACAGGGGCAGACCAAACAGAAAGTGGAAAAAGAGAAAGCGAGAGAAAGAAAGAGAAAGCGAGAGAAAGAAAGAGAAAACGAGAGAAAGAAAGATAAACTGAGAGAAAGAAAGATAAAATGAGAGAAAGAAAGAGAAAAACAGGGAAAGAAAGAGAGAGGTAGAATGAGAAAAATAAAGAAAGAGAGAGAAAGAAAGAGTTTAGAGAGTAAGAGAAATAAAGAGAAGGAGGGAGAGAAAGAGAGAGAGAACGAGAAAAAGAGAGAGAGAGATAATGCGAGAAAGAGAGAGAAAGAGAGAGGAGGAGAGAGAGAAAGAGAAAAAAGTTTCGGTAGATGGTGAATGAATGGCCGGATAAAGATTAAAAAAAAAAAGATTATCTTTACTACAGCATTATTGGGATCTGCCGAAAACGGCGGGGTGCATGTAGGACCAGAGAACGAAGATCGTTTGTCTTGAGAAGCTTTGTGATGTGTTCGAATCTGTTTGTATTTCACTCCGTTATAGAAAGACAATGGAAATGTGAAAAAATGAAATGGGGGCAGATGGGATAAGTGAATAATCCAGTGATAGTATTTTGACTCAAATATAGTGTGTCTGTCGGTTGCATCAGCCGCAAGGTGAAGGACGTTGTTACACATGGGTAGGTAACTATGCGTCATGCGCTAAAAGATGTCAACTAGAAATTATGCTTCTTCCTTATGTCTACATGTCATCTCGTGAGAGTTGGCGGTGAAGAAACGTGTCGATTGGTGATTTTTATACATAGGGGGGGGGGGGGATGAGGGAGGCGTTGGGGTATTGAGTCAAGGAAAAGAAATGCATAAAATTGCGAATCTGCAGTAAAACTAATTTTTAGGAGAAATGAAACAAATATAGAAATAAAAGTAGAAAAAATAAACGGTATGGTTAAAGCTTCACGTAACGAGAGGAGAACACAAACCAGAACGACATTTCGGCTCAATAAGCCTTCAGCAGGAACAAACATACAACACACCCACACAAATATGTATTTAAATTGCTAAAGTAAACACGTAGGACGATGTACAAACATACAGTAGCAGCAGTAATGTACTAGTATGGTCAAAGGCAACTAAATACACGTAAATGCAACTAAATGCACATAAATGCAACTAAATGCACACAATTGCGAAATTGCAGTGACGCTAATTATGAGGAGAAATTTTAAAAATAGATATAGAAAAAAAATTATCCTTGTATATCGTTCTACGTGTTTACTATTTTAAAGACATATTTTTTTGTGTGTTGTATGTTTGTTCCTGCTGAAGGCTTACTTAGCCGAAACGTCGTTCTGGTTTGTGTTGTCCTCTTGTTACGTGAAGCTTTAACCATACCATTTAGTGGCTATGAGGGAGGTATTGGAGCGGGCTGGTGAGATCATAGACAGAGTTGTGAGGTGAGGTAATAGAGCGGGTTGTGAGGTGAGGTCATAGACCGGGTTGTGAGGTGAGATCATAGATAGAGTTGTGAGGTGAGGTAATAGAGCGGGCTGTGAGGTGAGATCATAGACCGGGTTGTGAGGTGAGGTAATAGAGCGGGCTGTCAGGTGAGATCATAGATAGAGTTGTGAGGTGAGGTAATAGAGCGGGCTGTCAGGTGAGATCATAGATAGAGTTGTGAGGTGAGGTAATAGAGCGGGCTGTCAGGTGAGATCATAGATAGATACGTTAATGTTGAGGTTTTTTTTTTAATTTGAGTACTCGGTGAGGAGCGTTAATGGAAGAGGCGAAGATTGTGTGTTAATGGAAGAGGCGAAGATTGTGTGTTAATGGAAGAGGCGAAGATTGTGTGTTAATGGAAGAGGCGAAGATTGTGTGTTAATGGAAGAGGCGAAGATTGTGTGTTAATGGCAGAGGCGAAGATTGTGTGTTAATGGAGTAACAAGATCGAGTGGTGGTGATGATACTTTAAAGAAATCTCCTGAGAGTGGTATTTAACTTATACACTGAGCAGATCTTCAAAGACATCAAGGCGATGCTAAAACTAAACATCAATGGAAATATAATCAATTGTCTAAGATATGCTCATGATACCATATTAATGAAGACAATCCAGAAAACCTACAACAACTAGTGAACAAAATAAACAAGACAAGCAAAGAATATGAATTGAAGATAAATATTTAAACTAAAGCTATGATTTTATTAGAGAAAAGACAAAAAATATACAAGGAGATATTGAAGTAGATGGGAAAAAACCTAGAAACAGTTCAAGAATATAACTGTCTTGGACGTGTTAAAACAAATAATGGAAAATGTAAGACAGAAATAAACAAAATAATAGAAATGACAAAAAAGCAATTTTAACAACATAAAAAATACTCACATCAAAGCAAACAACATCAGAACTAAACTACGAACAACAAAGTGCTATATTTACTCATCATTCCTGTATGGTGTAAAACATGGATATTAAATAAGAAAACAGAGGGGGAAAAATCGAAGCCTTTGAAATGTGGATGTGTAGAAAAATGGGGAGAAGTGGGTGGGAAAATAGACAAACAAGGACGTTCTGAATCAGCTGAAACTGAAAGAGAACTACTAACCACAATTCGAAACAAACAACTGAAATTTGTTGGACACGTGAAGAGACACAACACCCTTCTAAACGTCATCTTGGAAGGGAAGGTACAAGATAGTCAAGGCAGAAGCAGGCCAAGACTAAAGTTGACAGATAAAATCAGGAGATGGACAGGTGAACCTACGACAACGTGTATCATCAAGACATAGTCAAATGGAGCTCCATAGTAGCCAACCTTCGATGCGGAGACGACACCAATTGAGTGAGAGTGGTATGCATTAATGAGCCAAGTAGGTGATGATGATGATGTCTTTGAGGAGTCAAATAAGCGAGCAGTGGCGGCACGATAATTGAACGACCGTAATAAATAAATAAAAGCTTGGGAACCGTTGGACTATATTAACCTCCTTTAAATAAGACAAGAGAACGAACATGTGCTTGAATTGTTTCTGTAACATCAGGCAAAGTTCAAGGTCATCGAGACACACCTCCAGTAAACATATGACGTAATACATGAACAAAACAATCTCAAGTTTATTATGTTTATAAAAAAGTGTACACGATCAACAAGTGTATATGTACTCAGCTGATGCATTGAACACAAACCTGATCATTTCTTTGTAGCCATTGCGACAGATGTTGCAAGGATCTGCAACTGTTTAATCATTCTTTAAACAGTCTTCTGGGAGTGATTGAGATATCACAGAAATATGATTGTGCTATTTTAATTAGCGCTATAACAAGCACTATTTGACATCATCGCGAAGTACAGCGTTTTCCGACGTAGGCGATCTGATGAATTCCTACCAGTTCTTTAACATTCTTGTTCTTTGACTTCCTATCGTACCATTCCCTTATGTAAAAAAAAAGTAAAGTACCCCGTCACGCCAAGTGGCGTATAGGGAAATATGGTGTTAGTGACCCTATATTTTACAGACCTTCAGCACATGATTTTTGGGTAATGTGGTCGGTATTACGCCCGTGCTACTTTACTTTCCCAGAAAAAAAATCCGGTACCCATTTAAGGCTGGGTGAACCCGGAAGCCGTCGGTTGGGAACCCCTTGTCCTTTGTAGTCATTCCCTTATGTGGGTAGGTTTATTTTTGTCTTTGTTTCGCTTTACTTCTTTTTCTTTCAAATTTTCCAGCTGTCATAAGATTTCTCAGCTCTCCCTCTCTCACTACAAGGCCAATAATTATGAGGATATTGTTTTGACATTGGTAAAACTTGTTGAAAAATTCCTGGTTTTAACATCACATTTCTCTCTCTTTCTCACACACTCTCTCTCTCTCTCCCTCTCTCTCTTTCTATGTTAGAACGATCTAGCTTCTCCTTTTATCTGTCCATGGTATTCTCTACACCGTTATATAAAACAATATATATATATATATATATCTATATATATATATATATATATATAGTGCTTTTTTAAACATAAAAGGTACCGGTACTCACCCTGAAGGTGTTATTATACTAAATTCCACATTTTAAACATATCCTCTTATATACCCTCATTGTCTCTAGAACACTTCTTGCTTTTGGTATCAACTACAGAATGACGAGATCTAAGTAGCCATGAATACACATATTTGCTAGAAATAAATGTGGCGAGAGGAGGACCCACTATCCTGATGAACATCAGAGCAGAGGTCGTCCGTATAAGCAGAGATGACTTAGATAAAGTTACTATAAGACTCATCTGAGAGAAACCCATTCCACATTCACTGGACGATACTGCTGTTGTGTCCAAAGTGTGCCTAAGACACAGTTGTTTATCTGGGAATTGATTTTCTTGAAGATATTCGCGAAAACCACGAAGTTTATTTTTACTGTCAATAAATTGGAATTCTAATATAAAAGAAGGTGCCGGTACTGCGTGCCGTCATGAAAAAAAAAGCATATATATATATATATTGAGTTTTTGAGTTATTTGCGGGTCATCATTATTGCACCCCGAACATGTCCATAGGATATATATATATATATACATATATATAAAAGATATTTTCTTGTTTTATTGTCTAAAAACCTAGGTATCACTTCTATGTGCCATGAGCGGCTGAATATAAACCAAAGAACTCTTGTAAAAACTTGCGTTAACAAAGATAAGTTCCTTCATTTTACTACTTGGTAGGATGCATTCGCTACTGCTGCTATTCTACACCTCAACTCTCTTGTGTATATGCCATTTGTCTTTATTAGGTGTTTGATCTTATAACAAATGGTCAATGATATAATGAAAAGCAATCATTAATACGTGAACGATAGAGAAACAGAAGAACACATTAACAATTAGAGAAAATTAAAGACCGTCGTAGTCACGAGTAGGTTGTCTAACTCTCTCATATACCCGGTGATTTTACTTTGTTGGTTCAGTGAGATCGGATAAATGGGTTTATCTATCTGATATGATAAAATGTAAGTATTTGGCAAAGATTCAAAGTCGACTTTCTTTTTAGTCGACAGTTTTCACCTCTGGCGAAGTCACATTTGTTACTAGGAACTGAATTTTGATTGTTAATCCGTTTTTCCCTGGCAGCCGTGTGCACAGGGTTCTCTCGCTTCGGAAGTACTCATATTTTTTTTCCGTCGGTGAATAATTGACATTTCAAGCTTCGCTGCTGAGACCACGATTGATTGCCACAGAGAGAAATCATAAATACAAATCCCAACTGGTGAAGCCGGGATTAGAACTCACAACCTCTCTGTCTCGAGGCCGGCGTGTAACACTTCTATTTGCCCTGGTACCAGCTTTGAGATCTATACATAAAAAGCTAATAAAAGGTGCGGTATTACTGGTTTGCGTTCGCTCGACGATTAACTCCTTTCTCTACTGCCATTAAAGTAATGTTAAATATGCGTATGTTAAGTTTGCCGTGTTCTACAGCAGGCTGTGATAACTGATCATTTTCAGACCTGTACATCCTTCTTCAGCATACAAAATGGGTGCACCGAGTTTGCCTCCACTCTTCGATCTCTACTTAGGTAACCTTCACAATCTGTTTCCAGAATTACCATTAAAAGGTGGGGTAACTTGATCAGTTATGGTTCACTCATCATGGTGGCTGCATTAATGTGTCACTGCTTTCAGTACAGGGCCTGGCATCTTGAGCAACAAATCAGGTTCAGAGTCCGTGACGCTGTCTGCAGTTCTGTATTCTGACACTAGACGGTGTGTTTATTCAATATTAGTGAATGTGTTAAAACACGTCTTATTGTCAACTGACAACAAAGTATTACAACACTTGTTACTTCTGTCCAACCACCCACCCACTAACACCGATCAAAGTGACCCATTCCTCCCATAGAACTGCGTTCATCTGTTTGTCTTAATGACTGTCTTTTGATTTCTGTATCTACTTCACATACATACCACTTTCTGAAATTCGTTCTTTCTGTTCTGTATCCGAGTTTCGTTTCATGGCAGTAATTCGTGACCGAATATACTATCTCTGGTGAGATCAACATGATTCAGGTTTATTTTTGATGTGTATGTGTGTTTGTATTACATGCGCATGTGTATAGGAACACGACAGCTTGCAGATTACAGAATGAACATCAAGTTTCGGATTGTGTTGATATCAATTTCAGCTACATTTGACGAACATGATTGTTAGCTCAGTTACTTCTCACCGGCAATAATGCGCCTAAAAAAATGTAAACATCTACACGCTGCGACTCCTCATCAAGGCCAGCTCCTTGTCGTGGGGATGGGGCTTAACAGTCACCAGGGACTGAAAACCAAGACTGGCCATGCCTTCCTATACCCCAGCAAGACCACAGTCTGCTCTAGCAAGTTTAAGTGCTGAAGTCGGAGGCAACCAGCCAAAAGGCGCACTACAACTATCAGGATGCCACGCACTCACGCCAATGGGAAGCATGTCTATAACCGCAAATCGATATGGCACTCGCCCTGTGATGGACACTCAGGCAAGTGCAGCGCCGGGCCCTCAGCCTCGAAAGGACCCAACCTCTATTACTGGATGTCCTTCTCAACCGCTCTGTGGAGTCAGGGGGCGAGAGAATAGAGCTACTGGCCAATCCAAAATAAGACCACTCAAAATAATGCACTGGAATGCTGAAGGCATCAACAGCAAAAGAGATGGGTACAGTAAAAAGATAGAATTAGAAAATATCCTGCATGAAGAACAAGTAAGCATATGCGATTTGCAGGAAACCCATCTAAACGACGACATAGCCTTGAAGATTAGGGATACCAGTGTTACCGATCTGACAGAAAAAAAACAGACAAAAGGGTGGAATATTGACACTTGTAAAGAACAACATCAATGCATGTCAGATTGAAGTGTATATGGATGGGGCGGAATATCAAATACTGCACCTCAGTACAGAAATACAGACTTTCACCTACTTAACTACTACTGTCTGAGTGACCGCCCACTAGCACTAGACACAATTACATTAAAAGAAAGAATAATTGTATGTGGAGACTTTAACAGCCATTTACAGAGCTGGGGCTATGAACATAAGGACAAGAGAGGTGAAGAACTTGAAAATTGGCAGGATGACAATGGGCTTATACTATTAAACCAGACAACAGATCCACCAACATTCTACTCCAGATCATGGCATACCACATCTACACCAGACCTTGCTTTCCATTCACCAGACCTGGATTGGAATATCACACGTATTGTTGGGAAACAACTTGGAGGCAGCGACCACCGACCAGTCTTTTTAGTAGTGCAAATGAGGCCGTCAGGGAGAGCAGCACTCTCTCCAGATGGAATTACAAAAAGGCAGAAACTTTATCTGGAAAATACTGGAAAATGTATCAACATTACACCAGCGTACTGACAAAAGATCTAAATACAGACAGAGACATCTACAAAATAGTTGATGAATTCAGTAGACTAATAATACAAGCTGATACGGGCATATAAGGACGTCGCGAAAAATAGAACACACACACACACACACACACACACACACACACACACACACACACACACACACACACACGCACGCACGCACACACACACACACACACACACACGCACGCACGCACACACGCACACGCACACACACACACATATATATATATATATATATATATATATATATATATATATATATATATATATATAAGAATAGAATAGAATATTTAAGGAAGCCATTTTAGCCTGCCGCCACCAATAAAAAGGACCTCAGTGTCCTAGCTAAGACAGGGATGTACGACCGGGCATAGGTAGTAGATTCAATGAGAAGTGTTATAAATAATAATTATTATAGGCCGAATATAGTGTGATCCGTCAAGCTCAATGCAGTAGGAGGTCGACATCTGAGAGTCATGCCTCATCCCCCTCCATTAAAGTATCAAGAAGTTAAAGGGACGGGACACTTGCACGGCGTGGGCTACTTCTGATGATCAGATGACCCCCTGCTGCTAAGTTCTGTATCGAGAGTTTCCTATCACTTATTATTATTGTTGTTATTGTTTTGATGTTGTACATGACAAAAGAAAACACAGAAATAGTTCTATGCAGACACTGTCATCCAAACATAAATGACAACACTTTATGGATATATGTCTTCGAGCAGGCTGAGATTGATAGAACGAATTAAACTTTTTAAAAAGTAACGAGAAAGAGAGAAAAAGAAAGCAAAACAGAGGTTGGGAACAAAGAATGGTGGAGAGAAAGATGGGGACTAAGAGGATGGGATAGAAAAGAGGGACAGACAAATCGTGTGGTGGTGGAAGACAAAGAGAACGAGAGAGAAAAAAAGATTTGACTTTAGCAACAATGTGGGAGATATTGATCATTTTAGGGGAGATATTGATCATTTTATGGGAGATATTGATCATTTTATATCAACTTCTCCAATCTTAAGGCTTAAAAAACATGTGTATGTAGGACATATATAATAAACTTTATTATTTCATGGTTAACCATTAAAGATAATTGTCAAAATTCAATAATTAAATCAGTTGAGAGTCTGGAGTGTAGTGGAAACGCGTTGGCTTTGTGATCAAGTGAACGCTGTCAATTACTTATGGACAAAAAAACAAATATGAGTACCTCCGAAGACGGAGTTATCCGCCTGTGCGGCGAGGGATCCCTGTGCACAAGGCTGCCAGGGAAAAACGGATTAACAATCAAAATTCAGTTCCTAGTCTCTGGGGACTTCGTCAGAGGTAAAAGCTGGCGAACGCAACCAAAAAAAAAAAATGTAAGTTGGGTCGATCGCAGCCTGACGCTCTACAATCCACCCAGCTGAAAAAAATTGGTACCTAACTCATTAAGCTGGGGAAGATAAATACAGTGAGGAAGGTCACTTGCCCTCTCGTTTACAGATTCCGTGACTTAATAAAGGGATGCTTAACACGTTACTCTAGGGAGCCGCGATAGCTCAGTGGTTAGTGAACTAGACTACAAAGGACAAGAGGTAGGGTTCGATCCCAACCGATGACATCCAGGTTCACCCAGCCTTTATTGGGTACCGGATTTTTTTCTGGGAAAGTAAAGCGGCACGGGCGCAATACCGACCACATTACCCCAAAGATCATGTGCTGAAGGTCTGTAAAATGTATGGTCACTAACACCATATTTTCCCGTGTGTTACAGGGGCCGCATTATGAGGGAAGTAAAGAATAGTGACACTGTGACCTTCCAGGCATGCTGTAAGAGGCGACTAAGGAGGTTGATTGATGGCTTGACGTGCTGTCATTGTAAAAAAGTATTGTTATGGAAACAGAGCCATAGATTTTAGAAGCAGCGATCTCTGCAATATGTGCCATTTTGGCATGCAAGGTTTCTGTTTTTGAGATTGTGGTTCTGCCCTATGTGCCGTCTTCGGCTCGACAGGACAATAAATAGATAGAACACCATATTCCCTATACGCGCATTTGGCGTGACGGGGGCACTTTACTTACTTGTTTTTTAACACGTTACTCTCCCACACAATTATGTCATGTGATACCATTTACCTCTACATATAATTGTCTATTGGTTAAACCTTTAAGACAGCAACCACATTTCCATCGTCCAGGTGTAGTAGCATTGGAGGGCACTTTTTCCCCCCAGGAAGTAAACTTTTAAATTATTTCCTTTTCATTGAGAACATTGCATCACCCTTGAGTGAAGTTGTCCAATCTTTCTGGTTCAACTAATTCTGCAGTTGCATCAGCCGGAGACATGTGCTAGTTAGTGCTCCCCTTTCAAAATAAATAGGCTGCTGAATATTTACACGGTGTCCACCTGTGACAAGACACGGACGCGTTTAAACGTGGGAGTAAACAAATGTTGAAATTAAAGACTTTTGTACACACGAATTGATGTCAACGACAATTTTGTCAATTTTACAATTTAAAAAAACCAACAGTAATATATTAATGTGAGGTTAAATGAAAATAATAGATGCATAGACAAATACATGAAACTAGTCGATGTATAGACAAATACATGAAACTAGTCGATGTATAGACAAATACATGAAACTAGTCGATGTATAGACAAATACATGAAACTAGTCGATGTATAGACAGATACATGAAACTAGTCGATGTATAGACAAATACATGAAACTAGTCGATGTATAGACAAATACATGAAACTAGTCGATGTATAGACAAATACATGAAACTAGTCGATGTATAGACAAATACATGAAACTAGTCGATGTATAGACATATCCATGAAACTAGTCGATGTAGTTGCAGTTAGTCGAAGGCCACGGTATCACTGAAAAGAATAGAAATCCATAATTGCTCAACCGTCCGTGCCAGTGGAATCATCCGAATTAACATCTCATCTCATTGAAGGATCCAAACAAAGAAATCCTCATCATTACAGTCACAGCACACGTCAAAAGACATAAGGCGCAGCCGCACTGAAAGTGAACGCAGCCGAACTGTCCTTCATCATACGATATCATCATTCATAGTAAGCAATCAGAATATTGAAACACGATCCGGATGAAAAACACAGCTCACGGTGAGCACACAGCACTAAACTCAGTAGCTCCGGCGGCAAGCCCGACTTGGAATATGAGGGAACTGCAACAAGGAACACTTTTCAGACTATAGGTAGGATGAACGAGTCACATTACACAGCCAGTGTTTACATCAGCAACTGATTGTCTTTCCTTCCACATTTGCCCTTCGGCGTGGAATGGAAATAAGGTTCGCTGTTTCTTGCTCTTTTGTTGGCCTCTTCTACTGTTATACCTCCGAGTGTTTCTAGTATTCAGATTATCCACCTCTTTCTTGGTCGACCTCTTGGTCTGGTGTTCCCGTATCGTTTGTTGGTAACTAGTTGTATTAGATTTAGTTCTATATGTCTTATCACATAACCGATCCATCTGGCCTGTTATCGCTTCATGTATTCAACAGTTAGTTCCATTCCTAGTCTTTTTCATAACTCTTCATTGGTAATCTTATCTCTCAGATTGTTTCCTTTCATGCGTCTGACACACTTCATTTCGGTGGTAGTTATTTTATAATAGTTCTTGAGTCTAATGTCAATGTCTGCCACTGGTAACGTTGGGATAAAGACAGTCTTATAAATAGCTCGTTTCACTTCTAACTTTACTTCTTAGACAGTAGTGCTGAAATCTGCTCAATAACTTAACAAGATTTGTTACATCTTGAGTTTATGTTGATTGCATATTGTTATATGTCAGTGTGCCGCCTTATGTATTTGAATTCCTTCACTTATCTTAGGATATTGACATGTATTGTTTCTTGTTTCTTTTGATATTGTCATTACTTCTGACTTATTTATGTTGTTTTCCGACTCTGTTAAATCTGTCTGGGTGTTATTGCATATCTTCTATTGTCATGTGTATCAAAGTAGTATCTACGACAATTAGTTTGAGAGAAGGGCATCTAACTTCTTTATGTCTAGATCCAGCAGGTTGCCTAGTTGCCGCCCAGCCTGTGAGAATAGCACAGGCCAAAGTATTTATATCAATTAAGGATCTTGTAGCGTTTAAAGTGTAGCAGACTTATTTCATATCTAGCATGTACAAATCACACGCAAAATTTGGCGTCCAAGAAATGATAGACATATACAGAGACAGAGAGAGATAGATAGGAAATGATAATAGACCCACAGAGAAACTGGCAACAGTTAACAATTTTAACACATATTTTATCATTTCAAATTAATAACAGATATGTCTAGGTATTTTATTTGAAAGTATTTACTGTATACGTATCTACTACTATGAACACAGACATCTGTATATTAAATAAGGCCCGTGAACTGAAATGAATCATATAAAGTTTGTGACGTTTTCAGCTTTGTATGCAGAGGCGATTGTAGGTAAAATGACGGCAGCAGTCTATAGCTTGCACATCTGAATACGTCACAAACTTTGGATATTCCGGGATTTCCCTCTCAGTCAGCAGGCGTTCGTAACAATATAGATGGCCGTGGCATTGCGTTTACGCTCTTTAAGAGTGATGTAAACATCCTATTATTTGGGTGAAAACAAAACAATAAAAACACATTTAACATGAAAACGACTCAATTGATTCTTATTTAAATAAAAGTGGGGAGGAATTCGGGTAAGGCTTGTGAATTGTAATCTTCATAATTTGGATTGGGGGGGGGGGGGTGTTTATGTTAAAGTGGATGGCCTTCCATTAAAGATTAGTATCTGAGTCTCGGTTACTGTAGCCATCTTCCGAGAGAGAAAGAAATTAGCATAATTGTTAAGCGTATTCTCTTGTGGCGTTTATGTTTACATCTTTCATGGAATAATATTCTTTTGCAACGTTTCGGTCCGTCCATGACATTTGCTTTTTTCTAAACCACTTTGGAATTTTCATGTTTCCCTCTCTCGACTCTTATTTCCATTCTCGACCTCTTTTGTCCTAAATCTTTATAATCGGTTGTCAGTTGGTTTTCTTATCGTGCTCGAAAATGTATGTCTGGAGAATGTATGCCTGTCATTTTGATGATTTTAACGGAACGCGATTTAATCTTATCTTGTGCTCTGGTTCACCGATCCCTGTGCAAACTTCATCATTTTGTCACCCGTCCTTAAGAGGGCATTAAGTGTACGACAATAAGTTGTGTTGGAAGTAAGGTAAAGAGCCCCGTGACGTAAAGTGGGATATAAGGAATATGGTTTTAGTAACCATAATTTGTATACACCTTCGCACATGATTTTTTGCAGTAATGTGGTCGGTATTACGCCCGTGACGCTTTACTTTCCCAGAAGAAATCCGATACCTTTTTAAGGCTGGGTGAACCCGGAAGCCTTCGATCAGGATCAAACCCGACATCATGTCCTTAGTAGTCCAGTTCATAACCACTGAGCTATCGCAGCTCCCGCGTTGTGTTGGTACTTGCAATAAAAACCACGATATTTGCACCTTTCAGTCCCATACATCCGTCTTGGGCAAGGTGTTTTGGAGTACCTGGTTGCCATCCCTCTCGATCTCTACTCAATGGGTCAGACTAAATTGGTTAGTCTGTTACCAGAGGCGCCACACAGAGGTGGAATATGGTCTGGATGGTTCCGGTTCACCAATCTTCGCGCAAGTCATGAGCTATGAGACGCCATCAGCTTCCAGCTCTGTTGCTGTAAGGGCGTCTTGCCCCCAAACGTAATTTTCCAGTAAGAGAACGACAGCAAAGATGTACAAAACAATAGCCACCCATACCCAACAACTAAGACAACAGTTTCAGTCACATGTGACTGTTATTTTCTTGTGTGTGTGTGTGTCGTGCATCTGTATGTGTATGTGTGTATGTGACTGTAACGATCAAATTTTCGCACAGAATCCCAGGCCCACAAAGTGAATACATGATGTTTGATTACGTAGATTTCTGCCTTTCATGGCAGTGCGTCTTCTTAATTTGTCTTATCTATTCTGTGTTTGTTTGCGATGTGGCACCCTTAGAGGTTTCTACGCCATAGTGAGTGGTTCTGTGTAAGATTTCCAAGGAAGAGACATTGATATTGAAGCTAACTAGAAACACTTTTAGACAGTATTTGAAACGTTTCTTCTGTTACCAGCTATCCGGTTTCCATTCTGAGCCAAACGCGTAACATCTATTTGCTATTCGGGATTATTTAATCATGGCAGGCCGACCAACGTCTTGTAAATCATACCTGGGCCTTTTTGCAGCAACATGATGATGCTTGTGATTTTGGTTTCATGAGAACTTCAGTGTGCCGATAGCTGTGGCAAATATTGCCTCATGAAAACAACATAAATAAACATGGGGTCCATTTTGTTCTTCCAGTCAGTCTTCGGCACGTATTTGTTCTGGGTTTGTTTTTCCATTTGATTTATATGTCGTGAGAGAGAAAATAGACTTGGTCATGACAGTTCACCAGAACATGGAAAGAGTACATATGTTTAAAAATCGACCTAACTTTACCCACAATAAACATATGTTTTCAGCCGGTCAGGTGACGGAAATTGTGCACTATGACAGATTATATAGCTTGCTGGCTATACATCATCATCATCATCATCAAGTGCCATGCATGCTGATGTAGGTGATCATGTTTCTCCAAACTTACGATATCGACAGTTATTTATCATTTCTGTTGTTGACCTTCTGCCAAGCCATTCTCATAGGCTGTCTGAGGTCTTTTCTCTTTGCTTCCTTCTATCTCTTCGTCCCCAATTTTTCCCAGTTGTCACAATATATTACAACTGTTCCCTTCTCATATTACATGGCCAAAAAATTATGATGATTGATTCTTCCTAATTTTGGAAATTAGTTCTCTTTTTGCTTTGGCCTCTTTCAGAACGTTTTCATTACTCTTCTTAGCTGTCCATGGTATTCTTAACATTCTTCTGTAAAACCACATTTCTACAGCCTCCTGTGATTTTCTTGTCATGTGTCATATTATCTATGATTCACATTCACATGTTAAGATTGACTCTACATAAACATTTAAGAACTCGTTTTCTTGTTTCTATTATAAAAAATTGATTGCATAGTATCTTCCTCATTTTTTGGAAAGCTGCTTTTGCCTGAGCCATGCTGCATCTCACCTCTGTTGTGTATCTACCATCTGAGGTTAACATTGTTCTCAGAAATTTAAATTCATTTACCTGTTTAAATATTCACTTGTCTTTATTGTGCACTGCGGTGATGTCTTTTTCTTTGTTGCTACCATTACTTCTGTCTTTTTACAATTAATGCTGAGTCCTTTATTTTTGCTTTCCTCCACTGTAATGTCTAACACTTTAGTGGCTACACAAAAACTTGGTTTATTCTCTCAATCTTCCTATTTTTTTCCCCTAGTACACAACGTGGCTCCCGACTCCCAGTTTAACACCTGCCTCCTAATCAGTGACAGGGACATACTCAAAAATAATCATCCACACAGCTGAGAGATTTATATTTATTATTGTACAATTCGAGGATCATAAATGTCAGATTTGATTGAGCGGCTCAGATTTCTGAACCTGCTGTAAAGTTAAAAAAGAATCAGCGCAAACCCAAACAGCATACATTGAACATTAATGATCACATGAGGTGCGAATTGCATGAGCTGATCAGTGACTCATAGTAATCTGTACCTTACAGTGATTATTTAACAAAAGTAAAGTAAAGTAAAGAGCCTCCGTCACACCAAGTGGCCTATAGGGAGTTATTGAATTATTTTCGGGTCATCATCATTGCACTCCGAACATGTCCATAGGTGTTCAGATCCCCTCCTCAGCAAGTCCCTCAGTGTCCAGCGACTGACGACTCCAGTTCTGTGTTGGTTGATAAGTCTTCTTATACGCCCACTAAGTTTCTCATTTCTGGCTGTGCCCATCTTAACTCCATTTCCATCATCCGAAAAAGTGACGTGGATCTGTGTTTGTCGAAGTCCTGTGCTCTTCCCATATCTCGGAAGGCATTGATGATTTCCGCCCGATCCATTGATTGCCCGTCCTCAATGACAGCGCAGCTAGCCAACCTGTCAGCTCTTTCATTTCACCGTACTCCCGCATGTCCATGGGCATAGACAAAGGTGACCTTACGTATTACGGGGCTCCGTTCCCTACTTTTCCTGTCGAGTGTGGCACTGGCAATACACGATAAAGTCCCCTTGAATGACGTAGGCACCGGTATCCACTCCTCACCAACGCTGATATTAGTAAGCCAACCGACCTGTTAGATGACGTCTTCTGCTCGGCCCACCAATGATTTGCCTCTTTTTAGCCCGGCACCTTTCTCTGTGTTGAGCACGTGGTTCGTTCGTTCGCTTTCGTCAGCTTTGACCTCTGACGAAGTCCCACCCACTCAATTTTGTGGGACTGAATTTTGCGTGTAAAGTCTGTTTTATCCCATTACAGGATGCCCCTCGCCATGCAGGCAGATTTACTCCGACTTCAGAGGTACTAATTTTTAGGGAATTAGTAAAACCCAGGTGTCCTCGCCAGGGTACGAACCCCGGCTGTTGCCGTGGTAAGCCAACCGCCTATCGATTGCACTAACCGGACACCCTGAGCACGTGGTGAAATGGATGCTCTTTATCTGTACCAATCTTCAGGTATGCTCGTGCTCTCCAGATCTTGATTCTGTATAGGCAATATGGTGTTAGTGACTATAAATTTTACAGACCTTCAGCACATGATTTTTGGGGTAATGTGGTCGGTATTACGCTCGGAACCCGGAAACCGTCGGTTGGGATCGAACCCTACCCCTTGTCCTTTGTAGTCCAGTTCACTAACCTCTGAACTATCGCGCCTCCCTATAGTGATCAGTGTCTCAAAGTAATTAGTGTTTCATAGTAATCAATGTCTCATAGTGAACAGTGACTTATAGCTGACAGCAGGGAGGGGTTAGGTCAGCGAACATAACTGACCAAGACGCTACTCAATCTCTTCACAATGGTCTCTGAAATAGCCAACTTAGCTTGTTCGAGTGGGTATGGAGAGAAAAAAGAGAAAGTAAACAAACTTCCAAGAGTAATATGACGATATCACATATACCGGGCCTAAACATACTTTAATTTTAGCACACATCCTGATTTCAGCTCATTCTCTGATTTTAGTTCATATCATTGTTAGCAGTAAATATAATGCATTGCAACAATCACCACCTTCTTTTAAATTACTCTTTGTGTTAAAGCCAATTTACTCTGCACTTTCCTGTTTTTAGCCTTTGCGTACCTTCACTTAACCAACGCCCTGAACACCCACCCAGCCAGCCCTATCCCCCTGCATAAAAAAAATGAAGCCCATGAAATCTTGGGGTGGCCATGCTAAAAGTGAGTTCAGCTGACCGAGACTAAAACGAGGGATAACAATTGGACCAGTGCTTTCAGACGTGGCTTGGCACTCTAAAGTTTTCTTGGAGTACATGATCGCCAACTGTTTTGTAAAGGCTATATTAAGCCCAGGTATAGTCCAGTGCGAATCACCTAGGCTATTTCTGTTTATGGTTGAGTGAGCGTGCATGGGTATACAAAGCCTTGGTACAAAGCGGCTTAATCTCTAAATGTGTAGCTGTTTCATGTTAAATACAACAGCGTTCGAGTTTGGGATGGACAGCAAGAAGAAATAGCTACTTCCCGCACAAGAGAAGCTTCTCACACATGTAGGGCTAGTCTCTCTTGTTGGGCAGTTGTTCTCTTGTCGTTGTTTACTCTGGCCCACAAGTGGCTCGTTAATGCAATAACTAACCAATCAAAATCAACCAAAAACGTTTAGGCCTCTTTCAGGAGCATAAGCCGCGGACAAGGTTTCCCCATCCAACCCTATTCTTAGACATTTTCTCTACATTTCTCCAGTCTAGGTCAATGTTCTCGAGGTTTCCATGACAGCTCTCCATCATGTGAAGGTTTTCTTACACTCTCTTCCCTATGTGTTTCATGACAGTGATACAACAGAAAGAGAGGACGCTAAGTGTGTATGCTTTATACAGTTGATGAGTTTTACCATGTCACTATAGGCCCTACAGATGAGATAGAATTTCAGAACTTGTGAAATCAATAGTCCACACAGATACACACTTTGTTCCCGCCTTGTGTTCTTAACCTTATGCTATCGTCATGGGACGCACCAAAATGGCAGCTTATTTATATTCGAGCTATGGACTAAGCAATGTTTACTTTGAACACCATGATATCTGTTATTGCAGCGAGTTGGCAGATTTTTGAAAATGTATTCAAGGCTTTGAACATAAATGTTTGTTCACAGTTCGTTAACCTTCGCTGTAGATAAAGTCTTTATTTGATGGCTTCGTTTGTGAACTTGGTAGCTAAGGACCTAACTTGTGCAAACGGATGGCATTGGCAAGGATCATTTTGAATCTATGAAGTGGGCTCATTTTGTGTTTAACTCAAAAGCATATGTGCTTTTTAAGCAAAGACCTTTTTTTTTTTGGGGGGGGGGGACTCAAGGAAGATATCCCCGATGGAAGAATAAATTGTACTATTAGTCCCATAAATGATTCGCTTCCAGAGGTTTATGATGTAAACAAAGCAGTTTTGTCATTGCAAGTGAATAATGTCAACACCTATAATTGGTCAGTATTGTGTAGCAGCAGCAGCTTTATAGCGAACACAGAAAACATCATAGGATTGTGCTGTTCTGAAACAGCTATGCCATGCTACCCTAGAATTGCCCTTAAATGGGATTACTGTGACCACAAACCACTCTCCATGTGTGTGCCACATATTTACACCCCAGAAAGAAATACTGAATATAACAACATCATATGCCGTCTGTGATATTAGTGACCACAAACCAGGAGCCTCCAGTATGATTGATACAACTGTTGCACCAAGCACTTCATCAGCAGAGCCAGATCTATGGAATGTTAATCTGACATTGTTCTTGAATGATGTCCAAGTTAATGAGACATCAGAATCGTGTGGCGGCAGCTACAAGAAGGGAGCAGAGAACATCAAGTTCTGCTGCCATAAAGGAGACTTGCCTTGCTATCCCAGAATTGCCTTAAATGGGATCACTGTAGTTGAAAACTTCTCCTCTTGTATAAACTACACATTCACATCCAGGAGTGAATCAGTGAAGGTCACAAAATCATATTCTCTCTGTGGTTTTACTAATTACAGGTCAGGTGGCTTCTGTTGGATTGGAAATGATAACTTACCACCACTGTGTGTCTATATGTTTGGAATTGGAGTCATCAACGATGGCCTAACAACATCAAGTGCTACGACGATCATCATTTTCGGGAGGACGCGAACTTCCATGGTATATGGTGGATAGGCGGCAGGAACCATTGAAGGCTATGTCTGAAAAGTGTTCCTTCTTGCAGTTTCCTCATATTCCAAGTCCGGCTTGTTGCAGGAGCTACTGAGTTAAGTGCTCTGTGCACACCGTGAGCTGTGTGTCTCATCCGTTTTAATCATGTTTCGATATCCCGCTTGTTTACATCGAATGATGATATCGTATGACAGGGAACAGTTGGCTGTGTTCATTTTCTGCGCGGTTTCGCCTTATGTCTTTTGGCGTGTGCTGAGACTGCTATGATGGGGACTACAGTTACCTTTCTTTGTTTGGGAGATGAGTTAGTAATTCGGATGTTTCCACTGGCACGGGCGGTTGAGCAATTATGGATTTTAATTCGTTTGCAGTGATACCGAGGCCTTCCATAACCAATAACCAATGCTATAGTCATGAGTAGACCTGCGTGAAAGACATCGCCCATGATAGATATCATTTTAGATAGCCTAGTTGGCCATGTGCCGTGTTTGGTTTCTCGTGGCAAGGTGCTGTGCCGAGGAGTATGGGTTAAATCCTGCTTCGGACTATTTATTGTTCTTTGTTTTTTTTTCTGTTGTTGATTATTTATGTTTTTTTCCCGAGTGTTGTAAAAATACCTCTTCCCCTAAAATGATTCCAACTAGTACAATAGTTTGTTAATTGGAGAAAATGCATTCTGATGTTGATATAATATAAGACAATATAATATATAGTCTCACAAGACAATATAATACAATAGTCTCACGTGACAATGATTGATTTTACAAGAAGGGCGACGGTGATAACGTTGAGCTCCCCTCAACATAAATTTAAAGAGGAAGTCAAGGAGAAGAATCTGTGATATTACAATTGTATCTTACGAGTATGTATTACAAGTATGTCTTTATATAGTTACATTAACACCCTCTTCTTTTTCATTTGGCTTTCTGCGTCGAGAGGAGATAAGTTGCGGTCTTTTGCTTTCTGTTGGCCCCAGTCGCTGTTATGTTTCTGAGTGTTTATACTATCCCATCAATCCATCTTTTTCGTGGTCGGCTCTGGAGTCTGGTGCTCTCACAACGTTTATTAAAGGCTCGTTGTCTTGTGTTTTGAAGTTTCTGTTTTATCATGGGACCAAAATATTAATACTTCTTCTTCTCCTGCGATCATGGCTCATTCAGACTAGGATTCCGGACTTTCTTATGAAGGCAGCTGTCCGTTTAAGTGATTCGGTTGTCCCGTATAGTTTCTCATCCAGGGAGGTGGGTGTGGGCCACATTGTTCTTCTCAGGTCTGTGTACTGAGGGCAATCCTGTAGAACATGTTTTGTTGTCATGTTATCCAGTATACAGTGGCATAGGCTGGTAGTTCTTATTTTGAGTTTGGTGAACATGTGGTTTCTCATTCTGCTGTGGCCAGTGCATAGGCGAAGTAAGATGACTTGATCCCTTCTTGATAGTTGGGGGATTCCGTCCCCTCTTTATACTTTAGGTGTTCTTGTTTCCATTTTTCATGTTACTGGCCTTTGATGATAGGCTTGGCTTCATCGTAGCTGACCAGATGGTTCTCTTGTGGTAATCTCCCTCCCTCATTAGCTAATTTGTCTGCGCATTCGTTTCCGTGTATGGAATCCACTGGATTATCACTCTCTGGAACTCATTAATGCGTTGGTATCCACTGGATGACCACTCTCTGGAAGTTATTGCACAGTTATTAATACCAATGTAATGTAAATGAGAGACTGTTCCCTGAACAGTTAAAACGACAAACGAGGAAATTCTCAAAGAGGCCAACACAAAAAGGGACTCATAAGAAACACCAGAAAGAAACAATCAACATTTTTCGGGCACACCATGAGTAGAGGAAAGTTGGAATACTTGGTTACATCTGGCAAAATACAGGAAAAGAGAGATTGTGGACGACAAAGAGTGAAGAGACTAGATAGCTTGGTGTCATGGCATGGAAAACTGTCAACGATAAAATTGATACTATGCACTGTGGATAGAAGGTTGTGGAAGAACATGATCGCTTACGGCAACTGGTATGGCACATGATGATGATGAATTGAGAAACTTTACGTGTAAAGGGCCACTGAGGAGACATGGTATACCACTAATGAGACCAAACGTTTGTTAATAACAAAGCAACACCTGGAGCAAGGCAGGTGGAGCTTGGTGTAAAGCATGAGATGACAAATCTATAAAAGTGATTACATCCCGCAGTGAATCAGAACAACAAAATGAAACCAGACCACGATGTATGTCTAATATCTCCTCTCTTCTATACTTCATGAAGAAAGTGTTTCAGTCGTCGCCACTGTTATCATCGAGGTCTCAAGTCTTCGAGAAACTCACAATGTAAACAATATGTTCTTGTCTTGGATTAATCCCTTCGGTTTTTGTCCATGTTAATTTCGTCCGTCTTATGTCCCTCTATCTCATCTCTTTCGTCCGTCTTCTGTCTCTCTATCTCATCTCTACTTTATTTTCGGTCGTCTTCTGTTTCTATTTCCCTGTGGATTAAAATATAATTCCATTGTTGTTAGGCTTAGAATTAGAGCGATTCTATTGTTATTTCTCATTTAGTTCCTTTCCTCTGAAAATGACGGTTATGTAGCAAGAGTTGCAAATTACAATCAAGGTGCAGTTAACTTCTTTTTTCAAGTTTTTCTCCCACTGCTGCAGGAGATACAAGGTATAAACAGTGAACAGACAGTTGGAGCAGCTCAAGAACGACAAATGATATGAACCACGACACCTTTTAGGCATCAGTGAAAAAGAGAAAAGAGGAAGAAGATTCAGACTATAATTTTATCATTCAACGTGCTCTTTAGTCTACATCTTTATCAATCAACATTTTCTTCGCACTATAAATTTACCATTAAACCTTTTCTTCTGTTTGCAAATGTTATCGTTTAACGTTCTTTTGAGAAAGCAACTTTACAGTTTTTTAAATATTTTATTTGTATTTATTAATTTTTTTTTGCGTTCGTCAGTTTTCGTCTTTGGCGATTTCCCTAGAGTCTAGGAACTGAATTTTGCGTGTTAATCAGTTTTTCCTTGGCAGCCGTGTGCACGCGGGGGGATGCCTCGTCGCCCATGCAAATAACTTCCTCTTCAGAGGTACTCATATCTGTTTCCGTCCATGTGTAATTGACGTTTCAGCCAGGCCTCGCTGCTGATACCAAGATCAGTTGCTGCAAAGAGAAATTACAAATAAAAATCCCAACTGGTGCAGCCGGGATTCGAACTTACAACATCTGTGTCGAGAGGTTGGCGTCTTGTCTGGAGACCAACCAGTCCTTAAACTGTGAACTTAAAACGCTAACAAATCATGGACAATAAACGCCAGCAACCTGACTGCATGTGTCAGGATCAGTGAACTAAAACTGATCAAGACCCCATTCCATCTAGCTGTGGCGGACCTGGAAACTTGTCTGGACAATTGAACAGGAAATAAAAACTTTATGGTAGTTAAAGTATTGTGCTGATTTCGGATGTCTTGGTCCGGTAAGCGTAAATATAGTAGCTTGTTGTGAACCACGACACAAAATATTACGACCATGTAAAGTCATTTTCTTTAAAGTGTGCGACAAAGAGGAATATATGAAAATGAACTAACAAGAAACGAATCTACAGATAGAAAGCTGGCGTACGCAAAACAGAAATAAACAGACAGTACGTAGCATAAAGTAGTAAAGTACCCCCGTCACGCCAAGTGGCGTATAGGGAATATGGTGTTAGTGATCATAAATTTTACAGACCCTCGGCACATGTTTTTTGGGGTAATGTGGCCGGCATTACGCCCGTGCCGCTTTACTTTCCCAGAAAAAAATCCGGTACCCATTAAAGGCTGGGTGAACCGGTGGCCGTCGGTTGGGATCGAACCCTACCCCTTGTCCATGTAGCATAAGCACGGGAAAATGTTCTTCTTTCGTCATTCTCCGATAGTGCTAGAAAATCGATCTGACGTACTTTAAACAAGATTTGAACATGGCGTTTTATGAGTAAACAACGAATATTGTCTTCTTGTTCTTTATCATTCGCTGGAAATGTCACGTTTATTTTCTATGCTTCAGTGTATATGCAAGGATTTGTTTTCTGTGCACGCATTTGTTTTCTGTGCACGCATTTGTTTTCTGTGCAAGCATTTGTTTTCTGTGCACGCATTTGTTTTCTGTGCAAGCATTAATATTTTTCCTAATTAAAAACCGAGATATTCAACTTCCACATGGTGCAATTTAAAAATCGGTTCGTCGTCCCTTGTCCATTCTTATTACCTTGACCGGATCAATATACTTTTGTCCGGGCAACTACGTGAAGTGGATTTTGGCTTTAATCTGCTCTTGTTCGTTTCTATTTACTCGGAGGTCAACAGTCAGCTTTGTGTCGCTGCCAGCTTATTTATTGCATTGGAACTAGTTTCACAGATAACAATACATACAATTTAGTAGAAGTAAATGTGCTGAAACTGCTGGTGTAAGGTCAACAGAAGGTTGCAGAAGATGTAAAATGTCAACACAGAATGAGAGTAAACAAAATATGAACTTACTTTTCTGCCAATTTTTCTTTTCACTTCCATTGAAGACGTTTTGTGGAAATGTAAAATGTGAATAATTATGTGTCTTTAATGATGAGGGTTTACAGTATCGTCAAGATAAGAAAATTCACTTTAAAAATACACACAGGGCCCTACTGATGACGAGACCTTGCCGATTCGAAACAGTAAACATGCCAGCATTAAATGTTTCGGCGTGGAAATGACTATGCGTTCGTCATATTTTGGATCGTTTTGATTGGTCACACGAGTCTGATCTCATATAAAATCTAGGTCAGGTCGTTTTGCGAATTTGCCTTTGTAATGGAGGCCGGACAAAAAATTAGCTGAGTACAACGTATAGAGCGACAACAATGGTTCCCAGCTGGGCTGAGAGTAACCAAAAATGTATTTAGAGGCTCTAGGATTTGAAGAAGTAGTGAATTAGTGCACACAACAAAGGACGTAAAATGGCCTACATTTCTCTCTCTCTCTCTCTGCGTTCAGGACTCAATCAGAGTAAGGATTCCAGACTCTCATATGAAGTCAGCTGTCAGGCTAAGTGTGTTGATCGCCCCCACAGACAGAACATCACAATTAGAGTCTGTCAGATCCACTCTGACTGAACACCCGTTAATACGTTGCACTGTGTTCTGCGCCAGTGGCCCAGTGCATCCGATTTCAGCCAGCATTTTTTTCAGGTTTGCTTTCCTTAGCCTTTGATTGTCCCCAATCTTCCTGCAAGGCAGCAGTTGATATTTTCTGTCGGGGGATTCTGCCCTTAGATGCCTACATTTGACAAAAGAGTTGACATGAATAGAAACGCTTCAGGGGAGAAAAGAAAATGGTTTAATCTCTGTGTTAATTCTCATTTTACAATAGAGTAAAGGTAGTTTCATAGCAATTAACGTCGAGTAATGAAGTGCTGCTGATTTCACTAAAGTTCTAGTTTAGATACATACATTATTGTTCTATGTTATTGTATATAAAGTTCGGGGGTGTTACATCCCCTTGAGTGGCATTACACTATATTCGGTGGTTCTTTAACCTGTTATTAGAGGATTCCTAATTGTAGAGTCAGGCCTAACCATTAATGGAAAGATAATCAATAACCTAAGATATGCTGACGATACTGTACTACTAGCAGAAAATCCTAAAGATCTACAACAATTACATAATGAAATAAACATGACAAGGAAACAAATATGGATTAGATACGATATCAAAAGACTAAAATTATGATGATAAAGGAAGGAAATATTCAAAACCTGCCAGTGGATATCAAAATTGAAGGAATATACATGGAAACAGTTCAGAACTACAACTATCTTGGACATACTGTAACCAGTGATGGAAAATGCAAAACTGAAATAAACAAAAGAATAGGAGTGGCAAAATATAATTTTAATGTCATGAAAAATATACTAACATCAAAACAACTGAAAATAAAAAGAGAGTTACTAAATACAAATCAAACAAGAAAATGAGATTTGGTCATGTTAAAAGACACAACATCCTACTAAAAGTAATCTTGGGAAAGTGCACGATAAAAGAGGTAGAGGCAGACCAAGACTAACGTGGACGAGTTAACACCTGAAGAGGGACAAGTCTGACTATGACAACCTGCACCATCAAAGCAAGAGACAGAGTGGAATAGCGCTCCATGGTAGCCAAACTTCGATGCGGAGACTAGATGAACGAATTGTAAAGAAAAGAACAATAACAGAGAGTAAAGTCCTATGTTTCCTAACCTTAACACAGCAATAAAATAAATGGCGTTAGTGAAGAACAATAGTGAACATAGAGATCATGTTAAGTATTTGAGAACCACTGTAGTTTTGTTGTGACGCTAACTAAGGGGAGGTCACTTTGATTTATGTCCCTAGACTAGGAAAATACCATGATTTCATAGCTCAGTGGTTAGTGAACAGGACTACAAAGGACAAGAGGTAGGGTTCGATCCAAACAGACGGTTTCCGGGTTCACCCAGCCTTTAGTGCGTACCGGATTTTTTTTTCTGGGAAAGTAAAGCGGCGCGGGCGTAATACCGACAACATTACCCTAAAAATCATGTGCCGAAAGTCTGTAAAATTTATGGTCACTAACACCATATTCCCTATACGCCACTTGGCGTGACCGGCGGGTGGGGGGGGGGGTTACTTTACTTTTACTATTAAGAATCTGCTTTACGAGGCGTGATAGCCAGATCATTGTTTTTCCTTCCCAGAGGATAACTGGTATCAATTTCAAGAGGTTTGTCAGACTTGAGAAGCCTTTTTGGGTTGGAAATAAATTTGTGCCTCCATTGTCTCGAACCTCCAAGTCGGCACAGGTGCACTAACCATCATACCACCGACCGGAAGTACTTTTGATTTTACACTTGAATCTTATATATTACTGTTTATCTGTGCTCAGTGTGCTCACTTCTTTAATATGGTTGGTTGGTTGCGTTCGCCCGATGACTAAAGTATTCTAGAGTATTCATAGACTGTAGACTTCCTCTTCGTCATCCGCCCTTAAAAGGACGTTAAGTGGGCGTGTTTGCGTTGTGTTGTAGTTTGCAGTGTAACACTGTGACATTTGCGCCTTCCGGCCCAACACATCCTACTTCAGCACGACGTTTTTGAGTACCGGGTTGTCTTCCCTCTTCGATCCCTGCTCGCTTGGCCAGACTAGACAGGTTAGTCTGTTACTAGAGGCACCGCGGAGAGGTGAATCAGGGTCTGGATGGTTTTGGTTCACCGATCCTGGCACAAGCCATCAGCTATGAGTCGCTGACAACTTCCAGCTCTGGTGTTGGGAGGCGTGCCTTCACCTCCATTGCTTTAATATAATGTGAGTGATAATTCTTCTTCACATCCAATGTTTCTCTTCTACTTCTGTGATAGTCCTTCAATTACTCTACTTCGTATCCATTTTTTGCCTCATGTTTCTGTGTTCGTCTCACCACCGCTATTCTTCATAACCGTAACTTCCAAATATATCAAATGGACGTAAATGTATTATGTTGTGATTTACAGAAAGCCGCGATATTATCGCCTTTGAACCGAACACATCCGTCCTAACCGCGACACTTTGTGCATACCAGGTACCCTTTGCAGATTGCTGGAAACCACAACTCATCTGCGCATACTTTATTACGCCCTTTAGCGAACGGAGGACAAATAATTCGATTTACGAGAGGTTGTCGGAAATCTCTCGAACTATAATGAGGACTTGATGTAACCATTTGATATATTTACTCACAAATCTGAAGGTCAATTGTTTAAATGTGCTTAGGTTGTGCATTTATTGACTTCATGCTGTCCACATGTGGTCAGTTTCTACGCACTAATTACCGACCTTGTATACGGGTCGCTCTTCGATCTGTATAACCAAAAAAGGTCTTTCACAGGCACGCACGTATGACAGGTACGCACGTTTGACAGCGCTATGAGTCATCTGTTACCAGCAAACTGCCAGAATGTTTGGAAACAAAAAAAAGTTGAAGTTATTCATGAAGACTGTCTCCGAGGAAGCCATCAGCTCTCTCTCAAGGTTTGTGTCAGTTGTAGAGCATCAGAAAATCCTGACAGAAAGTTTGAACGAGTGCATCGCACTGTTCTAAAGTTCATCAGCTCTCTCTCAAGGTTTGTGTCAGTGGTAGAGCATCAGAAAATCCTGACAGAAAGTTTGAACGAGTGCATCGCACTGTTCTAAAGTTCATCAGCTCTCTCACAAGGTTGGAGTCAGTTATAGAGCATCAGAAAATCCTGACAGAAAGTTTGAACGAGTGCATCGCACTGTTCTAAAGTTCATCAGCTCTCTCACAAGGTTGGAGTCAAATATAGAGCATCAGAAAATCCTGGCAGAAAATTTGAACGAATGCATCGCACTGTTCTAAAGTTCATCAGCTCTCTCACAAGGTTGGAGTCAGTTATAGAGCATCAGAAAATCCTGACAGAAAATTTGAACGAATGCATCGCACTGTTCTAAAGTTCATCAGCTCTCTCACAAGGTTGGAGTCAGTTATAGAGCATCAGAAAATCCTGGCAGAAAATTTGAACGAGTGCATCGCATTGTTCTAAAGTTCATCCCCAGGCTCTTGACACTCGATCAGAAACAGAGGCGCCATGGCCTATGCTTTGAGTTGTATGAGATAGCCAATTATAATGAAACATTCGTCTCTAGGATCATTATGGGAGACAAAGTTGGATTTACAGCTGCGATCTGCAATCAAAACACAGTAGAGGAGCCCGCTATAATCAAGACCACATTGTGTGGCGCTTTGATCAAATTAAGAGCGTAGGGACGAATTTCGCAGCAATGCTCAGACTTTCTGTTAGGATCTCCTGACAGACGTCATTTCCTGTTTCAACCACATCCAACTATATAGATGGCCCGCGGGCAGAAAATAAAACCGGAAAACACCCCAATCATCGTGACGATTTCAGCTACAGGAACTATAGATGCTGACCTCACTCTTCCCAAAAACCGCCCCTGCTCGCAAAGTGAGAGAGTTGATACCTGTTCATGGGTTCATTCATCCCCCCCCCCCCCAAACTTTTGGTTTTCTGCTGGCGACAGAAGGCTGAGAGCGTCCTTGACATTGAACAGCCACCATGACCTCGAGACCTACTAACCAACTAAAGACCAGTTTTCGACCAACTGCTAAAAAGCAAAAGTCTGCCGAAGACTCAAATAAACATTTCGAGGATCATGGTAGCAGATTTGCCAAGCTTCACCAAAAAGTTATGTACACACTTTGAGATGTAAAGACAGACATGTCGGACGGAAAGACGCATATATCGCTGAGTGTCTTAAATTAGCAACACAAAGATAACTTAACAGGTGAACGTTGATAACAAGAAGAAACTATCTTAACTATTTTTATTTTCAAATAATTCCAGTTATTTCTCTTCTATTAAACATGGGGGGGGGGGGGGGGGGGCATATGTGCCAGCGACTTGTGGTCGCAATAGAAGTTCGAAACACAGAACTAACCAAGACCTAGCAGTTCTACCTCCTCGTGGTCTCACCCGGTAACAGTCTTCGTTAAACAGACTGGTCAACACAAACTAGGATCGTCGAGTTCCCTGTAGTGGTGGATGTTACTACCTCTGGACTGGACTTGTAGTTTCCAAACATAGCCTGGGACAGACGAACTCCAACTTCTCCAGTAAGAGCCGGGTATGTAAAGAAAGGCATTACGATCCGCCACACCAATAAGTTAAAGTGCACCCTGCCTGTATCAACTCGTGGCATTACATCAATAACAACAACTTCTATTAAATGCATAGTACAGTGACACAATGTAATCATGACTGACATTGAGTTCATGAATACCAAGGACATGAGATCTACAAGTCTGAAGTAACAAGAAGAGAGAACAAAATGGATACTCAGCCTCTAAGAGTGTTTCTATTCACGCGTGACGTGGCCACGCATCAGCTATCACACCCTGTTTTGGGTCGTTATAAAGGGACACAATTAAATACATGTAGTGCATGGACAGAATGTAGAACATTCCTTAAGGTCACTTTTGTAACATCAAGCTTTGCATTGCAAGGATAACTCTTCTAAATTTGGAGGAAATATTACTGCAACAACTTCAAGAAAATAATGTTAACAAAAATGTAAAAATGAAACTGTGCGCGCAAGCACGCACACACACACACACACACACACACACACGCACGCACGCACGCACGCACGCACGCACACACACACACACACACACAAACACGCACGCACGCACGCACGCACGCACGCTCACAAAAAAACAGAAAGAGGAAGAAAGAGAATCACACAAAAGCAGATCAAAAGAGTAAACGGTCCAGAACGATTACAGGTAAACTTTAAGGTAGTACTTAACTCTTCTGAAATATCTACCCAGACTTGCATTATTGAATGATTAACATCTAGAATTGCTGCAAGTTGCCACTCTCTGTATGCTGACAGCGATTATACATTGGATGTGATATTCACGCAATCCCTAATGTTCTATATCCTGTTGCTAAAAGTTCCCATTATTTTCATTTGGAGAATGTTTCAATTAGAGAAAGCTTATCGTAAGTTACTACAAATCGCACGACGTTTAACAATTATTGCGACTTTGTACAACATGGCTGAATGAGAGGGATATTTTTCATGATAATCTTACACCATGAAGTTGATTTCTTCCGCTGCTAAACGGCTGAAGCTTGGGAACAGTGATTCGAATGAGAAAGATGACGCAAAGGAAAGAAAAATTCTGATTACACCAATCACAACATAAAACCGGAAAGAAATCAGCGATCCTGAAACTGCAGAAGAAATCACGTGGTTGCTACAACGACATGATTGTCAAAACTAACTATACGTCACTTCCTGATTCCTGACTGGTGGAAATGCAGCAACCAACACGAAAGCAAAGCAAGAATTCATGTAGATAGAAGAACCAATAGGATGAGCCTAATTTGAAATCTTTTGTGAAATACAAAGTGTTTATTTGAATTTGTTCCCCCTTATTCGATTGTTTTATTTGGCAATAACGCTGAACTTCACAAATCCTCACTGCGTGTTTTACATTTCTGTGTAAGTACAATATGATGATAATATCGTTGAATAGTTTATTACAATTCTCTCATTTTATGGGATGCGATTTAAACACATATTTCCTAGAGAAAAATCACGGTGTCCACCACACACACACACAAAACACACACCTCATTCACACACACATACACGCAAACACTCACTCACCTATCTGCTCTCCATCAGACAAGACAGGTCGCCAATTCCCCAAGACCCTTTCACAGATGGAGAAATCCCTCACTGAAAGAGGACAAGATCAACGGACAAATGTTCGACAACAGAAAAGACACAATGTCCCGTACCACACATACCCCTTGCACCTTCTGTGGGCGGGTCAAAAAACGGTTATTGGTCATTTCATATATAAGTGAAGCTGTTGCAATCTGACAGGTTGCTTGCTACAGGCTGTCTGCCAAGTCGATGAACACACAAACACACACAAGCTTGCAGCGCTACTACAAATGGCATAGTTTCTATACGTAAAGGTAAACTACGAGACTTGAATCGACGTCTTAGCACGCGAGTTTTCACCTATATGTGCTCGGCCGCCTATCATGAAGTGTTCGGAGACTTCTGGGTGGTATCGCTTCAAGCATCGAAACAGATGCTTTCACCTTCACCTCACAAAGTGCTACCCTGGTACCCATTCCTGCCATCTGCTGGGTCGACCGCAGGGATATTTGTTTTTCCAACCAGGAATACAATTCACACTACTTCCAGCGGGAATCGAACACGGGTTGTCCAAACGAGGGCAGTCCAGACGGGTGGTTTTCCCAACTCGGCTACTGAGGCTCCATAATCTAATATTCTATACGTACCGTTATCGACACTACTGAAAGAATCCACACCCACTTTATTATTTCTATACATAAACACATGTTTTTATTTTAAAGAAGCATTTAAATGAAGGATACACATGTTATGTTATGATCATCATCACTTGACCCCGGATACGTCCACACACATCCGATATTCTTCTCGAATTATCTGACCCACACACATCCGATATTCTTCTCGAATTATCTGACCCACACACATTCGATCTCCTCGAATTATCTGACCCACACACATTCGATCTCCTCGAATTATCTGACCCACACACATCCGATCTCCTCATCTGACCCACACACATCCGATCTTCTTCTCTAATTGATGATAACCACCTAGGAGAAATCTGACCCACGTGCATGAATTTTGTTTCACTGATTTTCACTTTTTTTTACCATCTCTACGACACATACCATTGCTGGTGTATGATGTCGGCGGGAAAAGGGGAGGGGGCGGGGGAGGCCTCACGATAGAACAAGAGGGATAAAGACTGCTTGATCAAAGCAGTCGCCACGACGTGTGAGACTCAGGGTTTAGAACACAGTATGCTGGTTTTTTATCTAGCAAAACAGTGGTTTATGCCGCACGGCCACGCGTACCTCTGTTTCACTGATTGAGATCAGTAACTTGCTCGGGTAAAGACAAACTGACTGTCCTGGATAGAATGTCACCGTGGTTAGGATAACAAACGTTACGTGGAGTTTTAATTTTAATGTCCAAATGTGCTCAGATCCCCTCCTCAGCAAATCCCGCAGAGTCCAACAACTGACGAGTCCAGTTCAGTGTTGGTTGATAAGTCCTCTTGTGCACCCACTAAGCCTTATCGTTTCTGGATGTACCCACCCTTACTCCCATCTCTTTCATCCAAGGGAGAGACGTTGACTTATGACTGTCGAAGTCATGTGCACTTCCTCATCTCATAGGGCAGTGACGACGACGGCAATTTCATTGTAATGTCAGTAAGTATTTGTACGTTGAGGAATATCAGTCGCACAAGAGATTTGTCCTGTCGTCACTTGGCTAAAAAGTTTGTCAAAACAGTAAGTCCATAAAGTAAAGGGAGAGTACGAAACAAAAATCACTTGCATATGATATTTCCACGATTATATCCCTTGGATACGTAATTCGTTTTGTCAGAACTTAAGTGGAACCTGAGAGCATTGGCTAGAACAATATATGTAGAGAACTGTCCAAGAGATGGCGCATGACAGGAAATAATCTGAGGGATAAGGTCGAAAGTGAAGAACTGAGTAAAAAAACGCTAGGATAATTTCCTACCATGTCTATACGTAAATAAACAACAGATAGAATAATGATAACAATTAAAAAAAAAATGAAATTTAGTATGTTTGCAGCTTTACGTAGATGAAGGACACTACAAATCAAAACAACGTTACGGCTCAGTAGGCCTTCAGCAGGAATAATGGCCAACACACACACACACACACACACACACACACACACACACACACACACACACACACACACACCACACACACACACACACACACACACACACACACACACACACACACACACACACACACACACACACACACACCACACACACACACACACACACACACACACACACACACACACACACACACACACACACACACACACACACACACACACACATATGAAAGTGAATAAATTAAAGCTACATTGTGACTTGCTTTTGAAATATCTGAAAAAGAAAATATCAAAAATAAATCCAAAGAAATTGTTCTACTGCGACCCAGTAAGAAGACAAAATTGGTCTAATGGTCGGTTGGTAAGTGAGATAAATAGATTGGCTAGAATGAAACAGAAAGATAAAAATACGATTCAGTGAGCCTTCAACAAATGCTACGACAACACACTACCAGAGGACCGACAACGAAACAGATTGATTGATGGAATATTAGAGACACTAGGAAACATAACATAATCAGAGGTCAGCAAAAGACCACAAACTATATTTCCATACAACGCTGAAAGGAAAATGAAGGAAGAAAGAAATAGAAGAAGGAGAGAGAAAAAAACAGGTAAAGAAGGAGAGAAAGAGGAAGAGGATGAGGAAGAAGAGAGTATGAGGTCGAAGAAGAAAAGGAAGGTCAAGATGCACCAACCCGTGGTGTTCATAGTAACAAAGAAACTAGTCTGACCGAGTAGGCATTGAAGAGGGATAGTAACATTAATACTCAAAAATGTGCTGGAGACGGATGTATAGGGCCGAAAGATGCAGACCAGATATCACAATTTGCTGCAAACCACAAAACAATGTCCCCTTAAGGTCTGACAATAAAGCGATTCTGTGGGCGAGAACAGAGGGGAGCATCAATTGTGCTCAATAGCTGATAACAAACATAATATTTGCTAATGGTTCCACTGGCACACTGTTAGGCTCATCATTTATCTGCTTCCTCTCTCCTCCTTGACGATTCAAAACTTCTTCTGGATCGATCCATTAATTATGGATCACCAACACTTCTGGAGTTCCTGGGTAAGTCCAATAACTACAGCATTCTCATAAAAATGGCGACCACCCAGTGACCTTAATTAAGTGGTCTCCATTGTCAGCAAAACCATCTATGTCCTCACTGACCTGGGATCACCTCAGTTCACGGACGTGATCATATGCCTTCAACAATAATTTCTTAAAAGTACGGAAATTCACCTTAAAGATAAAAAATCTTATATTTGATGGTAACTCTCAAAAAGAGTTCACCGTTGCTATATAGAACCAATTGAGACCTATGAAAGCGAATCATGGACAGTAGACAAACAAATGAAAAGACTATTAGAGGCCACAGAGATGGGATTCCTCAGAAGGATGTTGAGAGTACCATGGACAGCTAAAAAGATCAACGAGGAAATCTCAAAGAGGTCAACACAAAAAGGGAGCTCATAAAAAAACATGAAAAAGAAACAATCAACTTTTTTCGGCACATCATGAGAAAAGGAAAGTTTGAATACTTGTTACAACTGGCAAAATGCAGGGAAAGAGAGACCCCGGTCGACAAAGAGAGAAAATGCTAGATAGCTTGGTATCATGGCATGGAAAACAGTCAACAGCAAAATTGAATACGATACACTGGGGATAGACGATTGTGGAAGAACATGATCACCTACACCAACCGGTATGGCACACGATGATGATGATATAAAATTCATATTACCTGAAGTGAATTACATAGCTTTTTTCTTTAATGATTGAAGGTTTATGGTCGCGTCCGTGAACTCGGATGATCTCAGGTCACATTTCTACCACGAAGTTCAGCTTTAAGTGGGCGTGGCAGATCACACCACTAAATGATAATCACTTAGATTGTGAGAAATGCTTGCTTGCGTTCGCCCGATGACTAATGTATTCTAGAATATTCTGGTAGACTATATAATTCCTCTTCATCATCCGCCCTTAAAAGAACATTAAGTGGGTGCGTTGTGTTGTGGTTTGAAGTATAACTGTCATATTTGCGCCTTTCGACCAAGCACATCCGACTTCAGCACGCCATTTTTGAGTACCGGGTTGTCTTCCCTCTTCGATCCCTACTCACTTGGCCAGACTAGACAGGTTAGTCTGTTACTAGAGGCACCGCGGAGAGGTAGAGCAGAGTCTGGATGGTTCTGGTTCACCGAGCCTGGCGCAAGCCATCAGCTGTGGGTCGCAGATTGTGAGAAAAAATTTCCCTTGACAGCTTTTCTTTGGAAAATACAATTCTTTGTTAGCTCTCGCCACGTTTGTGGTCTCCTGAAGTCATGTCACGTACAATTTTCCAAATCGTGTACTGAGAATTGTTGAAAGCTGTTCAGTGTCAGAGCATGCAATGCGGGGAAACCCATAGGAGTTCACTTGCTTTTAGCAAATTATGAAACGTGATCACATTGATAGTTTTAGTTGCTTGCTGGTCATGCTTACACCTTAAGCTTGTCACGCCCCTTCATTATTCAAATATATTGTTTTTCCTCCAGAAATGATCAAGGTGTACATGCCTGTATACTGGGGGCAGTCCTGGGGGATGTGTTTGGTTGTCATGTCATCCAGGGTAGAGTGACATTGATAGTTGGTTCTTATTTTGAGTTTGGTGAACAAGTAGTTTCTCATTCTGTTGTGGCCAGTGAGTAGGCGAAGTATGATGACTTGATCCCTCCTTGATAGTTAGTTGTATCTATCCCTCTCGTTATACTTTAGGTGTTCTTTCCATTTTTCATACTCGGCTTTGGTGATGGATTTAGCCTCTCCGAAGCTGATCAGATAATTTTCTTGTGGTAATCTCGCTCCTGCCTTTGCTAGCTTGCGCACTCGTTTCCTTGTATACACACACATATATATATATATCAAACAAATATAACACGATATGAAGCAACTAAACCAATAGAACAACGTTTTAGTGTAGCTGGTTCATACTGATTTATGTTTATTTTGCACGTTCTTTGCAGCTCTACTCGCAGCCCTGCATAGTATTTTATATTCGTGCTTATCTCCATGTATATTGGAATATGATGGAACACACTGGAAACCTACGCTCTGAAAATTATTGCACATCTTCTTTAGAGTTGTTTCCAGGTCATCTAGCACACTTTAAAGTGTTCTTCAGTTTTATGTAGAGTTAGTCTTGACATATGAAAGCGAATCCTGGATAATCAGACAACAGACAAGACAGAGATGTGTCTTTCTTTACAGAAGAATATCGAACATAAAAACAGGATGTTAAATATAGAAATAAGAATGTTTCAAAAGAGACCAAAGTAAAAGGAATACTTGTTAGCACAATATTACTACCAACCTACCTACCCACCCACATACCTACCTACCCACCCACCTATCTACCGACCTACCTACCTGCCTGCCTGCCTACCTACCTACCTACCTACCTACCTACCTACCTACCTACCTACCTACCTACCTACCTACCTACCTACCTACCTGCCTGCCTACCTACCTACCTACCTACCTACCTACCTACCTGCCTGCCTACCTACTTACCTGCCTGCCTATCTACCTACCTACCTACCTACCTACATACCTACCTACCTACCTACCTACCTACCTACCTACCTACCTACATACTTACCTACATACCTACCTACCTACCTACCTACCTACCTGCCTACCTGCCTGCCTGCCTGCCTACCTACCTACCTACCTACCTACCTGCCTGCCTACCTACTTACCTGCCTGCCTATCTACCTACCTACATACCTACCTACCTACCTATCTACCTACCTGCCTGCCTGCCTGCCTGCTTGCATGTCTATTTATCTGTCTGTCTAGCGCTTCTCTATGTCGACCTCTGTTTCTTTTACCCACTGGTTTCCATTTGATAACTTTTTGTGAGACTCATGTTGTCTCTTCTCATCATATGGCTAACATGTAACCATCTTCTTATCTTGATTAAAGCTGATATATTTAGATGCTTTGTCATGTCTCTGTTATCTGAAGTGTGTTATACTATAGAACAACTAGTTTTCCCCCATTCATTAGGACCATAAACCTGACGTGTGAGGTCTGGCTCTGAGTACATTTAAATACAATATGATTGTTAAATGCTCTTGTTACGGCCTAATAAATGATAACAGAAATAATTGTTTAAAATGCATAAATTGTAGACAAGTGTGGCACAGGAGCAAGCAGCTTTGCTTTTCTGTCTTCCCACCTCACTGTGAGAGGGAAGTCAAGCAATAACTATTGTTATTAATATTTTTTTTACGTTTAACTTGATTCTGGTTGCTATCATCGAACATTAAAACAATTATTATATTCAATTTAGCATATATCTGGTCATTTATACAGAAAATTATATGTTTAGATTGTGAATAGTTGGTCTCGAGGCAAGATGCCGGTCTCGAGACAGAGAGGTTATGAGTTCATATCTCGGCTGCACACATTTGGATTTTTTAAATTTGGGATTTCTTTCTCCAATAACTACCCCTGGTCTCAACAGCGAGGCCCGGCTTAAAACATAAATTACTCATCGACGAACAAATATAAGTACCTCCGAAGATGGAGTTATCTGCCTGTGCGGCGATGGACCCCTGTGCACACGGCAGTAGTATAGCAGGGTCCATTTGACCCGAATTTAGGTGCTAAATTAACAAAGATATATAGTAGGTGCGCGGCGCACCTAATGTACCGTAGGCGCAGGGGGAGTTAACCGTGACATTTTGTGTCCAGATGTTGACCTCTAGTCCCGGTGACCCCGGAAGTGACGTGTTTATGTTTGGTATAGGCTGACTTTGGTGTACTTGAGCGATAGTGATAGGTTAGTAGATTATACAACATCAGGTTTCTCATAATGAGGTTTCTTCTGGGCGCCTAATGTACTGTAGGCGCAGGGGAGTTAACTGTGACATTTCGTGTCGGGATGTTGACTGGGGGTGTCTGTCGGCGTGACCTCGGCGCTCCGTATTTTAAAAATTCCGAATTATTTTTTAACTGTGACATTTCGTGTCGGGATGTTGACTGGGGGTGTCTGTCGGCGTGACCTCGGCGCTCCGTATTTTAAAAATTCCGAATTATTTAAAAAAAACAGTCTCCATCTGATTTCGAACACGGGTCTACGGCGTGCCAGGCCAGACACTTACCACTATGCTACAGGCGATCACAGAATTAGAGGCTGAATGAGACAGGTGAATCGTGATGCTTTTGTTGGTACCTGACAGCTAGCTAGTAGTAGAGAAAGATTGACCCGCATTTAGGCGCTAAATTAACGAAGATATATAGGGCGGCGCCCCGCGCGCATAACGCGTGCGGCGCAGGGGGAGTTAACCGTGATATTTCATGTCGGGATACCGGTGACCTCTCGTTGACCTCTCAACCTCTCGGCGCCATGGTCGGGGTGAGCTCTCGCCGTATGTATGTCATGTCGAGGTAGTAGACACGTATGTCATGTCATTGTAACAGTCATGTCAATGTAACAGTCATTTCGTTGTAATAGTCATCTCGTTGTAACAGTCACGTGTGTCATGTCGTTTTATCAGAGACGTATGGTATGTCGTTGTAACAGTCATTTCGTTGTAATAGGCATCTCGTTGTAACAGTCACGTATGGCATGTCGTTTTATCAGACACGTGTGGTATGTCGTTGTAACAGACATGTTGTTGTATCAGTCATGTCGATGTAGTAGACACGTATATCATGTCATTGTAACAGTCATGTCAATGTAAAAGTCATGTCAATGTAACAGTCATTTCGTTGTAATAGTCATCTCGTTGTAACAGTCACGTATGTCATGTCGTTTTATCAGACACGTATGGCATGTCGTTGTAACAGACATGTCGTTGTATCAGTCATGTTGATGTAGTAGACACGTATGTCATGTCATTGTAACAGTCATGTCAATTTAAAAGTCATGTCAATGTAACAGTCATTTCGTTGTAATAGTCATCTCGTTGTAACAGTCACGTATGTCATGTCGTTTTATCAGAGACGTATGGTATGTCGTTGTAACAGACATGTCGTTGCATCAGTCATGTCGATGTAGTAGACACGTATGTCATGTCGTTGTAACAGACACGTATGGTATGTCGTTGTAACAGACATGTCGTTGTTTCAGGCATGTCGATGTAGTAGACACGCATATCATGTCATTGTAACAGTCATGTCAATGTAACAGTCATGACAATGTAACAGGCATTTCGTTGTAATAGTCATCTCGTTGTAACAGTCACGTATGTCATGTCGTTTTATCAGACACGTATGGCATGTCGTTGTAACATACATGTCGTTGTATCAGTCATGTCGATGTAGTAGACACGTATGTCATGTCATTGTAACAGTCATGTCAATGTAACAGTCATGTCAATGTAACAGTCATTTCGTTGTAATAGTCATCTCGTTGTAACAGTCACGTATGTCATGTCGTTTTATCAGAGACGTATGGTATGTCGTTGTAACAGACATGTCGTTGTATCAGTCATGTCGATGTAGTAGACACGTATGTCATGTCGTTGTAGCAGACACGTATGGTATGTCGTTGTAACAGACATGTCGTTGTATCAGGCATGTTGATGTAGTAGACACGTATGTCATGTCATTGTAACAGTCATGTCAATGTAACAGTCATGACAATGTAACAGGCATTTCGTTGTAATAGTCATCTCGTTGTAACAGTCAGGTATGTCATGTTGTTTTATCAGACACGTATGGTATATCGTTGTAACAGACATGTCGTTGTATCAGTCATGTCGATGTAGTAGACATGTATGGCATGTCAATGTAACAGTCATGTCAATGTAACAGTCATTTTCAATGTAACAGTCATTTCGTTGTAATAGTCATCTCGTTGTAACAGTCACGTATGTCATGTTGTTTTATCAGAGACGTATGGTATGTCGTTGTAGCAGACATGTCGTTGTATCAGGCATGTCGATGTAGTAGACACGTATGTCATGTCATTGTAACAGTCATGTCAATGTAACAGTCATTTCGTTGTAATAGGCATCTCTTTGTAACAGACACGTATGTCATGTCGTTTTATCAGACACGTATGGTATGTCGTTGTAACAGACATGTCGTTGTATCAGTCATGTCGATGTAGTAGACACGTATGTCATGTCATTGTAACAGTCATGTCAATGTAACAGTCATGTCAATGTAACAGTCATTTCGTTGTAATAGTCATCTCGTTGTAACAGTCACAGATGGCAGGTCGTTTTATCAGACACGTATGGTATGTCGTTGTAACAGACATGTCGTTGTATCAGTCATGTCGATGTAGTAGATACGTATGTCATGTCATTGTAACAGTCATGTCAATGTAACAGTCTTGTCAATGTAACAGTTATTTCGTTGTAATAGTCATCTCGTTGTAACAGTCACGTATGTCATGTCGTTTTATCAGAGACGTATGGTATGTCGTTGTAACAGACATGTCGTTGTATCAGTCATGTTGATGTAGTAGACACGTATGTCATGTCATTGTAACAGTCATGTCAATGTAACACTCATTTCGTTTAATAGTCGGCTCGTTGTAACAGACACGTTGGTCACTAGTACAATGAGTATTCTGTTATTGGATCATAGGTCACAATCTATTTTTAGTAACTATTCAGGTATTGCATCAGAGATCAAAATCTATTTTTAGTAACTCAACATCCCCATTATAGGGGAACTGAGTAACACCATCTCTTTTTGCGCCAGTATTGAAATCTGAAATTTTCACAAAAAGAGATGGTGTTACTCAGTTCCCCTATAATGGGGATGTTGAGTTACTAAAAATAGATTTTGATCTCTGATGCAATACCTGAATAGTTACTAAAAATAGATTGTGACCTATGATCCAATAACAGAATACTCATTGTACTAGTGACCAACGTGTCTGTTACAACGAGCCGACTATTAAACGAAATGAGTGTTACATTGACATGACTGTTACAATGACATGACATACGTGTCTACTACATCGACATGACTGATACAACGACATGTCTGTTACAACGACATACCATACGTCTCTGATAAAACGACATGACATACGTGACTGTTACAACGAGATGACTATTACAACGAAATGACTGTTATATTGACATGACTGTTACATTAACATGACTGTTACAATGATATGACATACGTGTCTACTACATCGACATGCCTGATACAACGACATGTCTGTTACAACGACATACCATACGTGTCTGATAAAACGACATGACATACGTGACTGTTACAACGAGATGACTATTACAACGAAATGACTGTTACATTGACATGACTGTTACATTGACATGACTGTTACAATGACATGACATACGTGTCTACTACATCGACATGACTGATACAACGACATGTCTGTTACAATGACATACCATACGTGTCTGATAAAACGACATGACATACGTGTCTGTTACAACGAGATGACTATTACAACGAAATGACTGTTACATTGACATGACTGTTACAATGACATGACATAGGTGTCTACTACATCGACATGCCTGCTACAACGACATGTCTGTTACAACGACATACCATACGTCTCTGATAAAACAACATGACATACGTGCCTGTTACAACGAGATTACTATTACAACGCAATGACTGTTACATTGACATGACTGTTACATTGACATGACTGTTACAATGACATGCCATACGTGTCTACTACATCGACATGCCTGATACAACGACATGTCTGTTACAACGATATACCATACGTGTCTGATAAAACGACATGACATACGTGACTGTTACAACGAGATGACTATTACAACGAAATGCCTGTTACATTGTCATGACTGTTACATTGACATGACTGTTGCAATGACATAACATAGGTGTCTACTACATCGACATGCCTGATACAACGACATGTCTGTTACAACGACATACCATACGTGTCTGTTACAACGACATGACATACGTGTCTACTACATCGAGATGACTGATGCAATGACATGTCTGTTACAACAACATACCATACGTCTCTGATAAAACGACATGACATACGTGACTGTTACAACGAGATGACTATTACAACGAAATGCCTGTTACATTGTCATGACTGTTACATTGACATGCCTGTTACAATGACATGACATACGTGTCTACTACATCGACATGACTGATACAACGACATGTATGTTACAACGACATGTCATACGTATCTGATAAAACGACATGACATACGTGACTGTTACAACGAGATGACTATTACAACGAAATGCCTGTTACATTGTCATGACTGTTACATTGACATGACTGTTACAATGACATGACATACGTGTCTACTACATCGACATGCCTGATACAACGACATGTCTGTTACAACGACATACCATACAACGACATGACATACGTGTCTACTACATCGACATGTCTGATGCAACGACATGTCTGTTACAACGACAAACCATACGTCTCTGATAAAACGACATGACATACGTGACTGTTACAACGAGATGAGTATTACAACGAAATGACTGTTACATTGACATGACTGTTACATTGACATGATTGTTACAATGACATGACATACGTGTCTACTACGTCGACATGACTGATACAACGACATGTCTGTTACAACGACATGCCATACGTGTCTGATAAAATGACATGCCATACGTGACTGTTACAACGAGATGACTATTATAACGAAATGACTGTTACATTGACATGACTGTTACATTGACAGGACTGTTACAATGACATGACATACGTGTCTACTACATCGATATGACTGATACAACGACATGTCTGTTACAACGACATACCATACGTCTCTGATAAAACGACATGACATACGTGACTGTTACAACGAGATGACTATTACAACGAAATAACTGTTACATTGACAAGACTGTTACATTGACATGACTGTTACAATGACATGACATACGTATCTACTACATCGACATGACTGATACAACGACATGTCTGTTACAACGACATACCATACGTGTCTGATAAAACGACCTGCCATCTGTGACTGTTACAACGAGATGACTATTACAACGAAATGACTGTTACATTGACATGACTGTTATATTGACATGACTGTTACAATGACATGACATACGTGTCTACTACATCGACATGACTGATACAACGACATGTCTGTTACAACGACATACCATACGTGTCTGTTACAACGACATGACATACGTGTCTACTACATCGACATGACTGATACAACGACATGTCTGTTACAACGACATACCATACGTCTCTGATAAAACGACATGACATACGTGACTGTTACAACGAGATGACTATTACAACGAAATGACTGTTACATTGACATGACTTTTAAATTGACATGACTGTTACAATGACATGACATACGTGTCTACTACATCAACATGACTGATACAACGACATGTCTGTTACAACGACATGCCATACGTGTCTGATAAAACGACATGACATACGTGACTGTTACAACGAGATGACTATTACAACGAAATGACTGTTACATTGACATGACTTTTACATTGACATGACTGTTACAATGACATGATATACGTGTCTACTACATCGACATGACTGATACAACAACATGTCTGTTACAACGACATACCATACGTGTCTGATAAAACGACATGCCATACGTGACTGTTACAACGAGATGCCTATTACAACGAAATGACTGTTACAACGACATACCATACGTCTCTGATAAAACGACATGACACACGTGACTGTTACAACGAGATGACTATTACAACGAAATGACTGTTACATTGACATGACTGTTACAATGACATGACATACGTGTCTACTACCTCGACATGACATACATACGGCGAGAGCTCACCCCGACCATGGCGCCGAGAGGTTGAGAGGTCAACGAGAGGTCACCGGGTATCCCGACATGAAATATCACGGTTAACTCCCCCTGCGCCGCACGCGTTATGCGCGCGGGGCGCCGCCCTATATATCTTCGTTAATTTAGCGCCTAAATGCGGGTCAATCTTTCTCTACTACTAGCTAGCTGTCAGGTACCAACAAAAGCATCACGATTCACCTGTCTCATTCAGCCTCTAATTCTGTGATCGCCTGTAGCATAGTGGTAAGTGTCTGGCCTGGCACGCCGTAGACCCGTGTTCGAAATCAGATGGAGACTGTTTTTTTTAAATAATTCGGAATTTTTAAAATACGGAGCGCCGAGGTCACGCCGACAGACACCCCCAGTCAACATCCCGACACGAAATGTCACAGTTAAAAAATAATTCGGAATTTTTAAAATACGGAGCGCCGAGGTCACGCCGACAGACACCCCCAGTCAACATCCCGACACGAAATGTCACAGTTAACTCCCCCTGCGCCTACAGTACATTAGGCGCCCAGAAGAAACCTCATTATGAGAAACCTGATGTTGTATAATCTACTAACCTATCACTATCGCTCAAGTACACCAAAGTCAGCCTATACCAAACATAAAGACGTCACTTCCGGGGTCACCGGGACTAGAGGTCAACATCTGGACACAAAATGTCACGGTTAACTCCCCCTGCGCCTACGGTACATTAGGTGCGCCGCGCACCTACTATATATCTTTGTTAATTTAGCACCTAAATTCGGGTCAAATGGACCCTGCTATACTACTCACGGCTATCAATGTAAAGTGGATTAATACGCAAAATTCAGTTCCTAATCTCCAGGGATTTCGCCAGAGGTGAAAGCTGGCGAACGTCGTAAGGAAAAAACAATATTTAGATGATAACAATTTTGCTCTGCTTGGGTCTAGTACCAGAGCAGTTGATATATTGGATTAACAACTAACCAGTTGTCAAGGCATTTGAACGTTGATTCGATTTCTGACAATTCAATGCTTTTTAACAATTTTCGAATAGCATAACAACACATCTAGCATGTACACTATGTGAAGACTGCAGCGGGCGTGCAAGGCACGACATTTGTTGTCAGTCCTCAGTAAACAGTGTGGGATATTGAATGCTGTCGTGAAGGACAGAGAAAAAAATATTGATCGAGCTTAATCATATGTTTTGAAATTTGTTTTTAATTTGATTTCTATATTTTTATATGATGTCAGGTCGGGTAATTTTACCTGCTACTGTATGCAGTAAACAGTACAACCTGTGGCTGCCCTGCTGCCTTGCAGGTAAGCTCGCGAGAGTAAAAGGCTAAGGGAGGGTACCCCGAAGTAAAACAACCCCACTGCCTTGTGGGTGACACTTTTTTGTCAAAGGCTAGCGGAGCCAACCGTAAACAAATCGACGGAAGGCAACAGAAAACCACCATCGTAACTTCTTTGTACAATCATGAATCGCCACAACAATAGAAATAACGACAACAACGTTAAGGGGGATTCCAATGGAAAACCCTCGTTCGGTAGGAGACATCATGTGCTACAGGTGATACCCGATCGTCATCAAGCTACTGTAAGCAAAATATAGATCTTTTAAAAAAAATGAGGAAGATAAGCAGGCCCGGTACTTGATGATGATGATTATATTTTTAGCACTGCGCTAACATTTAACACTCTGTTTTGTTTTTGCACAAATGGATTTACATATTTGGGAACTTTGTTAACCTCAGACGGAAGATGTACAACAGAGGTGAGATACAGAATGGCTCAGGCAAAGCAGCTTTTAAAAAAATGAGGAATAAAGTATACAATCCACTTTTGACAATAGAAACAAGAAAAAGAGTTCTTAAATGTTATATAGAGCCGGCCTTAACATACGAATGTGAAAAAGAGAGCTAATTTCCAATATTAGGAAAAAACAATCATTATTGTTTGGCCATGTAATGAGAAGAGAACAACTGGAATATATTGTAACAACTGGGAAAACTGAGGAACGAAGAGAAAGAGTGTCAAGGCAAAGAGAAAAGATACCAGACAGCTTAAAAGAGAATGGCTTGGCAGAAAGTCAACAACAGAAATGATATACAACTGTCGAGATCGAAAGTTGTGGAGAGACATGATCACCTACGTCAGCAGGCCCGGTACTTGATGATGATGATGTGTTTTTGAACTCATAATGTTTTCCATTTTTCATTGAAGAAAGCACAAACAGTATTACAGCAGCATTCATCCTTGCAAAGCACTTGTATTTTTAATCACGATAAAATGTGTACACGTTTTAATGATAAATACCTTTAACAGCATTCATGATATATTTCTTTAACAGCATTTATGATGAATACCTTTAATATCATTCATGATAAATACCGTTAATAGCATTCATGATAAATACCTTTAATATCATTCATGATAAATACCTTTAATATCATTCATGATTAATACCTGTACCAATAACTAACCAACATTCCGGCTCGTCTTCGTTTCTTTTCAGTCGCTGTGAAATGTTAACCCAGATGTTTTCTAAGTGTCTTCGTGGTCTTCTTTTGCTCTTACCGTTTCCAGCTGTCACTTTCATCTCAATTATCTCTTTAGTAAATATTTGTCAATGTATGTAATATTATTTCCCATTGTGTAATTAACAATTTCTTCACTCTATGGGTAATGTCAATGTTAGAATTTCTAAATTTATATTCGGATATTTTCCCACATACGATATCGTTAGTTATAGAGCCATGGACATAATATCTTTCTTTTCTCTTTTATTATCCCTAACTGGGCCCATCTGACCAGAATCCTGACACGGACTTCTTAAGACATGCTCGATTCTGATCTTTTATCGTAAGAACTAAATCACAAATATTGCACAGTTTTACATTACACAGGCTGTAATGATAATTGCAAGTCAAATAGGGAAATACGTTTTACGTGGATAACAACACAAAGCTGATAACAAATGTGAATACATGAGAATCGTGTTGATCGTAAACATGAAGAAACTAAGTTAGAAAAATGGGACAGAGTCATTTTAAGTTGGTAGTAAAGCAAAGTAAAGCTGACAAAAAATGTAAAGGAGAGTTCCACATAAATAATGACAAAAAGTAAAACAAAAATTACCTAATGAACAGTTTTACGCATGTATTAGAAAAAAAAAGAGTATAAAATATAACTTAAAAGGAACATGCGTGAAGTTTTCTTTAAAAAAAAAAACCAGTTTCAGACGTGGTTTATGTCCAGTTTTACGGTAACGCCGCTCTTATCTTCCAACACGCTACTTCATGTTCAGAAGCTAGCATCGTCTGAGACCATTTTTTTTCTGCAAAATACATCAAGTGCATTTCCGCCTTTTTGCGCACTAGCAAAATCAAAACAGGCCAATCACAGCGCTGTTCTATTGGTTTTTTACTGTCAGCGGAATCTCTGTGGCGACTGTCGTTAAAGAACTCTGCATGGCGCACCAGTTATTTCAAGTCAGCTTGGGAAAGAGAGAGTAAAGGAAGTGAAAGAAAGTTGTAATGTTGAAATACCTCAACATCGAGACATTAACAAGATCACAGAGAAAACGGTAAAGAAAGTTAATACATAACCAGCACAAGTGATAACAACTGAGAGAAAGATGAATCATTCAACTCGAAGTCTCCGGAATTATTATTATTATTATTCCTACTATCATTATTGTTATTAGTATTACTGTTACTATTAGTATTATTGTTACTATTAGTATTATTGTTACTATTAGTATTATTGTTACTATTAGTATTACTGTTACTATTAGTATTATTGTTACTATTAGTATTATTGTTACTATTAGTATTACTGTTACTATTAGTATTATTGTTACTATTAGTATTATTGTTACTATTAGTATTACGAATCTTATTATATTATTATTTCATTATTATTAGGGAGCCGCGATAGCTCAGTGGTTAGTGAACTGAATTACAAAGGACAAGAGGTAGGGTTCGATCCCAACCGCCGGCTTCCGGGTTCACCCAGCCTTTAATGGGTACCTGATTTTTTCTGGGAAAGTAAAGCGGCACGGGCGTAATACCGACCACATTACCCCAAAAATCATGTTCTGAAGGTCTGTAAAATTTATGGTCACTAACACCATATTTTACATTCGCCACTTGGCGTGACGTGGGCTCGTTACTTTACTTACATTATTTTATTATTGTTGTTTATTCTTATTTTGAACACGTGGTAAGATGCAAGTAAGCGGTAATATCTTATTTTTCGTTCTACAATGAGCGGACAACTACTACTGTATGTAACAGTTTAAAAACAAGATACTCGTATCATGTTTTGTCTTTCGGCCAAACATATCCGTAAGTAAATATTAAAGAGCCACGTCACGCCAAATGGTGTATAGGGTATGTGGTGTTAGTGACCATAATTTTTATAGACCTTCAGCATATTATTTTTAGGTAATATAGTCAGTTTTACTCCTGTGCAGCTTTACTTTCCCAGAAAAAAATCCGGTATCCATTTAAGGCTGGGTGAACTCGGGAGCCGTCGATCAGGATCGGCCTCTTGTCCTTAGTAGTCCAGTTCTTAGTAGTCCAGTTCTTAGTAGTCCAGTTCTTAGTAGTCCAGTTCTTAGTAGTCAAGTTCTTAGTAGTCCAGTTCTTAGTAGTCAACCACTGAGCCATCGCGGCTCCCCAAACATTTTCAACTTCAAAATAACATTTTAGGGACAGGTGTTGTCTTCTGTCTTCGACTGAATGTTCACTTTGCTAAAAGAATAGATGTCTTCTGACTATACGAGGCGATGACGTTACACTCAAACAACTTTTGGTTCGCAGATATGGTAACAGCAAGGATTTAGGCTAAATAAGCTACAGTTTAGAGCCTTATGTTCCGAGTAGGCCTCAGATTTGTTTACATTGTAATCTATTATAGAGATCTTCTGATCTTTATTGTGTTATTAGATTGTAATCTGTTATACAGATCTTCTGATATTTATTGAGTTATTAGATTGTAATCTGTTATAGAGATCTTCTGATCTTTATTGAGTTATTAGATTGTAATCTGTTATAGAGATCTTCTGATCTTTATTGAGTTATTAGTGGGTCTTCATCATTGCACTCTGAACATGTCCATAGGTGCTCAGATTCCCTCCTCAGCAAACCTCGCAGTGTCCAGCGACTGACGACTCCAATTCTGATTCAGATTTTTACATGGGGCCTTCAAGTTTAATTTAATTTAGCTCAAAGTTCCATTGAGTGTAGCTCAAAGTTCAATTGAGTGTAGCTCAAAGTTCCATTGAGTGTAGCTCAAAGTTTCGTTGAATGTAGCTCAAAGTTTCGTTTAGTGTAGCTCAAAGTTCCATTGAGTGTAGCTCAAAGTTCCATTGAGTGTAGCTCAAAGTTTCGTTTAGTGTAGCTCAAAGTTTCATTTAGTGTAGCTCAAAGTTTCGTTTAGTGTAGCTCAAAGTTCCATTTAGTGTAGCTCAAAGTTCCATTGAGTGTAGCTCAAAGTTTCGTTTAGTGTAGCTCAAAGTTTCATTTAGTGTAGCTCAAAGTTCCATTTAGTGTAGCTCAAAGTTCCATTGAGTGTAGCTCAAAGTTTCGTTTAGTGTAGCTCAAAGTTTCATTTAGTGTAGCTCAAAGTTCCATTGAGTGTAGCTCAAAGTTTCGTTTAGTGTAGCTCAAAGTTTCGTTTAGTGTAGCTCAAAGTTTCATTGAGTGTAGCTCAAAGTTCCATTGAGTGTAGCTCAAAGTTTCGTTTAGTGTAGCTCAAAGTTTCGTTTAGTGTAGCTCAAAGTTCCATTGAGTGTAGCTCAAAGTTTCGTTTAGTGTAGCTCAAAGTTTCGTTTAGTGTAGCTCAAAGTTTCGTTTAGTGTAGCTCAAAGTTTCGTTTAGTGTAGCCAGCTAAGACCTCACCTAAGTCTAAATCCGGCCGTGGATACCAGCGTTCAACATGCGATGGATAGTCTCTATATAAACATTTGCGCTAAGTTTATTATTTTCTTCTATTTTTACAAACTAAAGCCAAAAACCAATAAAAGACAACATCGTTTTTGTGCCAGTTGAGAATGACATTATCGATGCATGCAGGTAGTTGTTTAGCTTAAGAAAAAACACACACAAGACGTAATTGTTTTGTCTTGTGAGTGAAGTGTGCACTAAAGGTCAAGGGTTAAAGGACATCTGTTTTATTTTATTAGGGATATATCACGATTGAGGATGATAGATCAGGAAGAGGTTCCTTGTAAATATTACAGTTCTACTTATGTAAAAGTTGATTGTTGACGGTTGACTATCACTGATATTTTAGTAACTTTGCACATTTGCTAATTGCAGAAATATAACCTTCCACTGGACAATTAAAATCTTCCTTACAACAGGGAAGAGCTGAAATTGGAAATAAAAAAAAGTATTGTTACAAAGGACAAGAGGTTCGATCCCAACCGACGGCTTCCGGTTCACACAGCCTTTAATGGGTACCGGATTTTTTTCTGGGAAAGTAAAGCGGCACGGGCGTAATACCGACCACATTACCCCAAAAATCATGTGCCGAGGGTCTGTAAAATTTATGGTCACTAACACCATATTCCCTATACGCCACTTGGCGTGACGGGGGCTCTTTACTTTTTACTTTTTAATATAGAGAGGAACTATAGAGAGGAACTTTATATAGGAAACGTAGATAGGAAATATATAGAGGACATTTAGAGAGAACATATAGAGAGGAAATATAGAGAGGAAATGTATTGAGGAAATATAAAGAGGAACTATAGAGAGGAGCTGTATAGCGGAAATTTAGAGAGGAAATATAGAGAGGAACTATATAGAGGTGATATAGAGAGGAAACATAGAGAGGAGCCATAGAAAGGAAATATAGCAAATTTTAGTCCTGGGTGAGAATTTTATTTTGGTGCTACTCACTTAATATCGCTAATCGTTCTTCCAATGTTGTTGTTGTGCTCTTTGACTGGGTCGCTCACTTATCTCTCAACCCAACACATCCACGCTCTCATCAGTGTTAGAGTGCAACGAGTTGAATGCAGCTACACACGTTTCTGTAGAAATAGAAGCAAGCTGTAAATAGGGTTTCAAATAATCTTCTTCTCATAACCACTGGGGGTCGTTGGGGGGGGGGGGGGGGGGGGGGGGTCGTAGACAGGCTCAGTCAACCTTCTCCATCTTAATCTTTAATCATTCTTTGGGGCAAAATCGAGGCCTGTCAATTATTTGATGTTATCTTCCCATTCCTTTCCCCTCCCCCCTCTCTCTCTCGTTCTCTCTCTCTCTCTCTCCCTACCTCTCCTACTCGCTCCTTTCACAATTCCTTGCAGGATTGTCTTTTCTAGACTCGGCGACCGAGATTCGTGGCTAAACCATTTAATTCTGTGCTTCCACACAAAAAGATCATCATTTGCTCCCTGTATCCTTTTATAAAATATTAAGGTTTTTTTAAAGTTACAATTATGGTTCAAAACAGGACTCTACATTCATTTTTTAAAAATCAACACAGGAAACAGAAGTTTTGTCGAATTTGATAGTTTGTAAAAATCTGGAGCCTAAATTTCCGTTTTGCTTTTTGAGTCTGTCAAGGGCAAAAATGTTAGAGAGCAAAATTTAAGACGAAATTCATTACAAAAGTTAGGAAATTCAAGGAACAGATTTCACTTTCTTAGAATCTTTACTTATTTCCGTTTGAGTTAAATGGGACAAACCAATTGCCCTGGAAATTGGTCGTGTAACAGAAGCTATGATCCGAAACGAGGCAGAAGAAAAAAAAAAACAGAACCGGAAACCTTAACGGCTTCTTCATTTGTCTGTGCCAGCGGATCTTAAACTGTTTGGAGCCGACCCCTTGAGTCCTACAACTTACCATAACATATTTCATGTATAAAACCAAAAAAAAAAAAAAAAAAAAAAGCTGATTCTAACCGGCTCTTAGGTTTGTAAATTATCTTTCATAGATTATTTTTATTTGCTCATTCCAACTGGACTTTGGTTTTGTAAATAATTATTCACAGATAACTTTATTTATATTTTCTCATTCTGACGGGATGATGGTTTCATAAACTATTCTTTACAGATTCCATGTTTCTGTTAACTCAGTCTCCCTCGATTTGATTGTGTAAACCCCTTGGTTCAATTAACCCGTTCTCATCAATAAAACTAAAACAGTAAAACAGAAACTGTTTGGTAGAGAAAAAAACAACAACCTTAAAACAGAAAAGGTTTGGTGGAACTAAAGAGGAGTTTTAGTAGAACTAAAAACATTAAACAAAAACTCTTTGGTAGAATTAAAAACAAAAACTCTTTGGCAGAACTAAAAACCTTAAACAAAAACTCTTTGGCACAACTAAAAACCTTAAACAAAAACTCTTTGGTAGAACTAAAAAACTGAAACAAAAACTCTTTGGTAGAACTAAAAACCTTAAACAAAAACTCTTTGGCACAACTAAAAACCTTAAACAAAAACTCTTTGGTAGAACTAAAAAACTGAAACAAAAACTCTTTGGTAGAACTAAAAACCTTAAACAAAAACTCTTTGGTAGAACTAAAAAACTGAAACAAAAACTCTTTGGTAGAACTAAAAACCTTAAATAAAAACTCTTTGGTAGAACTAAAAACCTTAAATAAAAACTCTTTGGTAGAACTAAAAACCTTAAACAAAAAGTCTTTGGTAGAACTAAAAACAAAAACTCTTTGGTAGAACTAAAAACCTTAAACAAAAACTCTTTGGTAGAACTAAAAAACTGAAACAAAAACTCTTTGGTAGAGCTAAAAACCTTAAATAAAAACTCTTTTGTAGAACTAAAAACCTTAAATAAAAACTCTTTGGTAGAACTAAAAACCTTAAACAAAAAGTCTTTGGTAGAACTAAAAACAAAAACTCTTTGGTAGAACTAAAAACCTTAAACAAAAAGTCTTTGGTAGAACTAAAAACAAAAACTCTTTGGTAGAACTAAAAACCTTAAACAAAAAATCTTTGGTAGAACTAAAAACCTTAAACAAAAAGTCTTTGGTAGAACTAAAAACAAAAACTCTTTGGTAGAACTAAAAACCTTAAACAAAAAGTCTTTGGTAGAACTAAAAACCTTAAACAAAAACTATTTTGTCAGAACTAAAAACCTGAAACATAAACTCTTTAGCAGAACTAAAAACCTGAAACATAAACTCTTTAGCAGAACTAAAAACCTGAAACATAAACTTTTTAGCAGAACTAAAAACCTTTAAATGAACTAAAAACCTTAAATATAAACTCTTTGGTAGAACTAAAACCATGAAATATAAACTCTTTGGTAGAACTAACCGGCTTAAGCGGACACTGTATGGTATAACTAAACCCTGAAAGAGACACTGACAACATATATGGTATAACTAAACCCTGAAAGAGACACTGACAACATATATGGTATAACTAAACCCTGAAAGAGACACTGACAACATATATGGTATAACTAAACCCTGAAAGAGACACTGACAACATAAGACAATCTGGAATCTCAGAATACTCATGATTGCAGTGGGAGCGCAAGTTGCATCTAAAAAAAATTGAGCTGAAAAAAAAAAAAAAAACATCTATTGCACAAATAACAAGTCCGTGCTCAGCAAACTATATGTGTACATACATTAATTGGAACAGCTCGGACTTGTATCTAGTCTATATATATGTACTTTTGTTTTAATTGTTTCCATTGTTTTCTTTTGCTGGAGTTATTTTTATTTGTTAACTTATGTGCTGTTTTTGACCTGTAAACAAAGTCTTCTACTAAACACTAGGAAGTTTTCCTTTATGCCGTCTTTTTATAATGTAGAGCTGAATTAATATACAGAATGATACCAGGTTGTGTTTATTTTGTTCATTTTGCGCTCGTTCCAGGACTACTGTTCTTCATTTAAAGTCAAGGTGAATTTGATAGCAATTATCGTAGGGTAATGGGATGAAGGTGACTTCAAAAGAGCACACCTTTTTCTTCATTACCTGTCGTTAATGAAGCGCTAACCGGGCTTTAGATGCGTTGTTCGTGGTTTAGAGAAACGGTAATGTCTCTACTTTTCTAGCCAGCATATCCGATTTTACCACAGCAATCTTAGATAGTAGGTCTTATTTCCTCTCCGAGCTCTAATCGTTTGGTAGAACTGGTTATACCGTCATTAGGTCCACCGCGGGAAAGTGAAGTATGATCTTGATCAGTTTTGGTTCACTGACCCTGATGCAAGCAGGCAGCTATGAGTCGCTGACAGCTTCTAGCCCATATGCATCTGGAAGTCTTGACCCTAGAGATTTACATATATTAATTGTTAGGTTGTCCTGGCCTTACACATTTTCTGCAGCCTGACTTTTGATTCAAATTCCCACAAAGCCCATTAACATTGTTTACACTGCAAAGCTTACACACAGAAGATGACAACCTGGGAAATGAGGTGCTTGAGAAAGATAACAAACAACACAAAGACAGATCGAATATAAAATTTGAAAATTACTAACAGATCCGAATTAAACCGTGCCTGAAATACTACACATATATATATTTGCACACACAGATATATATATATATATATATATATATATATATATATATACACACACACACAAACAACAGATGAAATGGTTTGTACACTTGCTAAGAATGAAAGCAGATCAAACAACATGATAAGCTTTCTGCCTAAAACAGTCGGGAGATTAATAATTAACAAATGAATATTATTATATAGGGAAGCTTACGAGGTGATAGCTTAACGAATCATTTCAGGGGTTGGGGGGGGGGGGTTTAGATATGTTTACAGCACTCAGAAAAAAATATCACAAATAACCAGCAACAGAAAAAAAAAGAAGAATAGATGGTCTAAAGCAGGATCGAACACGTACTCTTCGGCACAGCGCTTTGCCACGAGAAACCAAACTCCTGTAAATGATTTTATAAAAATAATAAAAAATAATAATAAATAATAATAGCAAACAAAAGCTAGCTGAGTTGGCCGTGTGCTGTAGCGTTTGCTCATGCTTCGGGCCATCTATTGTTCTTTGTTTTTCTTCTTTTCTTGATTATTTGTGACTTTTTTCCCCCCGAGTGTTGTAAACATACCTCTTCCCCTGAAATCATTGGCTTAGAAAAATCAGGACAAGAGGAAGACCAAGAAAGAGATAGACAGATGGAATAAAAGACATGCAATCAAAATAATTCATCATAAGAAGCCCAGATAGGCACAAGAACAACACAACATCTAAAAGGGAAGTGACCCAAAAGAACAAGCGATACAACATCTACAGACATCAGATTATACTAAACACGCCGCCTTTCTCCAGCGACGCGTCAAGGCAACAGCAGATAAATACAAGAAGGAAAAACACCGAACTTAACCCTCCCTCTTTCCTTTAATATACCCCAAGAGTCTCTCATTGACTCTGCAACTTTCAGTGGGCTCAAACTCCAATTTTGAGAACCGCTTTAATACTTTTAATAAGCTCAACTCAGAGTCAGGCCGACTTTTAGGGAAAGCAGAGACGACAGAGCAAATTTCCCATTTGCGGAGAGTCTTGCGTTCTAATTGTTGCGCTTTTTTTTTTCTTTAACAAGGTCTTGGAGCTTTGTGGGTGTCCAGGGAAATCTGCGGCAAGTGTTGTGAACTTAGCAGGAGGGACGAGAGTGTGAAGTGATGACAGTCGAGGTAGATATGATACAAATAGAAGAGGGAGAAAACACGTTCTCTCTCTCTATCTCTCTCACACACACACATATATTTATTATGTATTTCGGTGTATGTAAACACACTCACACACATAGCTTCTGTGAACATTTACGCTGCCCTATATCCCAGATCAAAGAAAGCCAACGTTAACGGCTTGCATTCATGAACAAAGGCGTGCACAAAGATGAAAGCACTGAATTCCAAATATAAAGGAGAAGAAGAAGGAAAAAAAGTAATCAATTCACTTCACCAAAGTCATATATTAATGTAATTGAAATATTATAAATTTATTAATTTCGTTTTGAAAAGCAATTCACAAGAAAGCATCCGTTGTATGTGATATATATAATAAAACGTAAAGAACCCCCGTCACGCCATGTGGCGTATAGGAAATATGGTGTTAGTGACCATACATTGTACAGACCTTCAGCACAGGATTTTTGGGGTAGTGTGGTCGGTATTACGCCCGTGCCGCTTTACTTTCCCAGAAAAAAATCCGGTGCCCATTTTAAGGCTGGGTGAACCCGGGCCCCGTCGGTTGAGATCGAACCCTACCTCTTGTTCTTTGTAGTCCAGTTCTCTATTCACTGAGCTATCGCGGCTCCATGTGATATATATACCTTTATCTATTTTTTAAATATATGGAGTCTAAGAGATATCAAGGAAATCTCAGAGTAAGCCATTCAAAAGGAATTAGAGGCAAAAAAGGCCGACCAAGAGAAACACTGAAAAGAACATTGAGGTGAGAGGCAATAACAGCAGGCATCACCTCCCTTATCGAGATTACAGGGCTAGGCCGAGAATAGGGACATGAGGCGAGATACAATACGGGTCCTCTGCAAGGTCTAACACTTGATAACACGTCGGACATAGCTAGTCAACAATTTCTGCGCTTTGTGTGCCGTCTTCAGCTTGAAAAGACATTAGACAGACAAATTGATAGATGGATAGACAGACAGACAGACGGACAGACAGACGAACGGATGGACGGATGGACAGACAGACAGACAGATAGAGGGACAGACAGACAGTCAGACAGACAGACGAACAGACGGACAGATAGATAGATAGATAGATAGATAGATAGATAGATAGATAGATAGATAGATAGATAGATAGATAGATAGATAGATAGATAGATAGATAGATAGATAGATAGATAGATAGATAGATAGATAGATAGATAGATAGATAGATAGATAGATAGATAGATAGATAGATAGATAGATAGATAGATAGATAGATAGATAGAACAGTGATCTACTCATAGCTGTTTATCACTTTACTTAATAAAGTTGCTCAATTGTGCCTTCTCATGTATGCAAAATACACATACTTCTATTACACATTCGACGTAATTAGTAGAAGTTGTATCTTACATTTTAAAATGTTGGCTGATAATTTAATTGTACACACTGGAAACTAAAATTTGTCAAACTTTGATGTCTTAGTTATGAGCATTATTCTACTAAAATACTACTCATCAATATTTTCTGAGCTGAAATATTTTACTCTTTGTGTTTGCGGTGTCGCAAATTGAAACCGCTTCCATAAAATATTAATTTTAAGAATGAGGGAAATGTATGAGGTGTGTTATTGTTGCGTTCGCCAGTTTTCAACTCTGACGAAGTCCCTAGAGACTAGGAACTGACTTTTGCGTGCTAATCCATTTTTCCCTGGCACAGGGGTCCCTCTAGCTCAGTAGTTAGTGAACTGGACTACAAAGGACAAGGGGTAGGGTTCGATCCCAACCGACGGCTGCCGGGTTCACCCAGCCTTTAATGGGTACCGGTTTTTTTGGAAAAGTGAAGCGTCACGGGCGTAATATCGACCACATTACCCCAAAAATAATGTGCTGAAGGTCTGTAAAATTTATGATCACTAACACCATATTCCCTATACGCCACTTGGCGTGACGGGGTACTTTACTTTTTTTTTTAACAGGGGTCCCTTGCCGCACAGGCAGATAACTCCGACTTCGGAGGTACTCATGTTTTTTCCGTCGATGTGTAACTGCCGTTTCAAACCGGGGTGGTTGCCGCAGAGAGAAATCATAAATAAAAATCCCAACCGGTGTAGCCGGGATTTGAACCCACACCCTCTTTGTCTCGAGGCCGGCGTCTTGCCTCGAGACCAACAAGTCCTCCATGGACTTGGAATGTGAGGAAACTGCAACAAGGAACACTTTTGATGCATAGCCTTCAATGGTTCCTGCCGCCTATCCATCATATATACATACCGGAAGTTCACGTCCTCCTGAAAATGATGATCGTCGCATTTAAAAAAAAAAATGTATAGCGCTTGATGATGGTAGGCCATCGTTGTTGACTCCAATTCCGAACATATAGACACACAGTTAGTCGTCAGATTAACCCCGTCGCACATCAAACAACAGACCGTAAGATTAGCGTATGGTCGGTCTAGGGATTGATGATGAGCCATCGTACGAGGTTTACAACATCTTCTTCAATTAACGCTGCAAACGAGATTATAACTAAAATGTCATTTTGTGTGTGATGAAAGCAGTTGTGACTGAGGACAAGAGATTGATATCATCCTTCAACTGATTGGTTATTATTTTAACGGAAATGGAAATAAAGACGACCTGGCGTAGTGCTAACCACTTTACCAGAACATGTGTGGATGGTCGTAAAATTACGTCCTCTAACACCACCTTTCTTTCCTCAACACTGCAAAGCGCTACGGAGCACATTTAATCTTATTACTTCTAGATGTATCCAGAAATGCCCAGATTTGATGAATTTCATTAGATGATGCTCAAGTCATCCATTACTTAATAAATCGTGTCTGGTTGTTTTACTCCAAATGCATACATTACTATCCTTTTCATGGATCAACATATTTGAATTACTCTTAAACTAATGTTCTTGGTATTTTTAAGAACGAAATCGCTCACTCGAAACTTCTATTAAGCACTCCCGTGCAAGATGCTAAACTGTGACCACTCTGCCCATCCTACATATAACCCGTCATCGTACAAATTCGTAAAAACAGAACAGCGCAGTCGAACTAGACAGCTTACATGTATAAATGGCTAACATATTCAGATTTGGCACGCTACAACCGAGAGGTTTAAACTCTTTTCACTCTTTTCTTTAATCACTAGTCTCCTCGCTTTTTCATTCATGTATTCTATCCTTATTCTTCCATGCGTTATCATTAATAACTCTCTTGCTTTTCTTTTTTCTTGCCACTCATATCCTCTCTCTCTTTTCCTCTGTTATCGTGTTCATTGTACCATAAGGGACACCTGCTTTCATTCTTCATCATGAGACCCCTTTTCTATTTTTCACTGCTTGGTTCCTTTTGGTGCAATTAAATCCTACCTGTCATATTGTCTATTAATCTTATAACCAAACTGCACGAAAATCCTGGCCTCCGTCTCCTTCCGCCATTTTTTTTTTTTTAGATATGTAATCAATTATGTTTACTTCTTCTTTTTCTTCGTTTCAGCTCCCAGTGGAGCATAGGTCTTCAACAAACACTTTCCAAGTCGTTCTGTTTCTTGCCATTCTTTTAAGATTATTCCATGTCTTCCCCATCATTTTCATCTCTGCTTCTATCTGTCTTGTCCAAGAATTCCTTGACCTTCCATTTTGTCTTTTCCCCTGGGGATTCCAAAAAAAAAAAACAAAAAAGAACCTGCCGTGTAATACTCTCAGTTGGCTTCCGCAATGTGTGTCCTATCCAGCGCCATCGTCTTCGCGGTATCTCTTTATCCACTGGTATTTGACTGGTACATTTCCATAATTCTATGTTAGTGATTTTGTCCTGCCATTTCCATCCTTTTATTCTGCGTAAGCATCCATTAATGAAAGTCTGTATCTTCATGAATCATGAAGATACATAATTATGTTTACTGGCTGGGGTTTATTTGATTAATTTGTTTAGTTTGTTTGTTTATCTGATGAAGGCTTTTGCTGAAACACCATAGTTTGTTTTGTCTTTCTATTAGTTTAGCTCCTCCATACCATTTTATGTTTAATTTATAAATGACTGACGTATATTCATACCGTAAACCCACCTGGCGCTATGTAGCACAGACCACCACCAACACACACACATGCATATCATCATCATTATCATCATCAAGTACCATACCTGCTGGCGTAGGTGATCATGTCTTTCCACAACTTTCGATCTCAACAGTTATTTATCATTTCACATCTTGATCTTCTGCCAAACCATTCTCTAAAGCTGTCTGGTATTTATTCTCTTTGCTTCCATCTATCTCTTCGTCCCTCAATTTTTCCAGTTGTCACAATATATTCCTGTTGTTACCTTCTTATTACGTGGCTAAGAACCGATGGTTGTTTTTTCATAATATTGGAAATTAGCTCTCTTTTTGCTTTGGCCTCATTCAGAACGTTTTTATTATTTTTCTTAGCTGTCCATGGTATTCTCAACATTCTTCTGTAAAACCACATTTCTACAACCTTCGGTGATGTTCTTGCATGTTGTCCTATTGTCCATGATTCGTATCCATATGGTAAGACTGGCTCTACATAACATTTAAGAACTCTTTTTCTTGTTTCTATTGTCCAAAATGGATTGTACATAATCTCATATATACATAAAGTATATATTTGTAATTCAAACATATATACACTATATTTTACATATGCATATTTGTGCATTGAGCTGTACTTATATGTTGGCATATATATTTTATTATCTATGAATCAAATGCAAACATATTCATGTATCCGACTCTCTTCCCACATACCCAACGCACCACGGTTACAAAACAAAACAAACATTTAAAATAAATTCTTGATTTTCTTACAACCGCTTCTCAACTCTTGAGCCTAACCCCCCTCCTTCTGCTGCAACCAAGATGCAGTGTTGGGCGATCGTATGACCTCAACAGGAAACCGTGCTGGCGGATACCCAAAATAAAGGGGTGTCAGGTTTCCTCTAGCCCTCACCTGATCAAACAAACTTGCCCGGCTCCTAGAAGCAAAAGTTGTTCAAACTTTCCGACATCGTTGACAAGAAGTGAGTGCTAAAGTGCCTTATAATTTACCCTTGGTTTCTGCAGAAGAAAGAAGAACTTTGTGACGCCCTGTGGAATCTTGGGAAGATAGTGTTAACGCCAGTTCTATTTGTTCTAAGCCATCAGTCCATTATTTGTGTGATTCCTTACCATACAGGGAGCTGCGATAGCTCAGAGGTTAGTCAGCTCGACTACAAAGGACAAGAGGTCGGGTTCGATCCTGATAGGTGGCTTCCGGGTTCACCCAGCCTTAAATGGGAGCTGGATTATTTTCTGCGAAAGTAAATCGGCACTGGCGTAATACCGACCACATTACCCCAAAATTATGTGTTGAAAGTGTATGAAAATTATGGCTACTATCACTATATTCCCCTATACGTATCTTGGAGTGAGGGGGCTCTTTACTTTACTTACTTACCATACATGTAATATAGAGGAGAAGGGAGAAGACCAAGAGGCAGACCCAGAGTAAGAGAGACGAACAACATCAACGACACGCTAAATCAGTTGACAATGACTGAAGCCGCCAGAAGGGTGAGAACCAGAACTTTGTATCTCCATCGACACCCCAACGGATACAAGAGGAGCTGAAGAAAGAAAGTAGCCAATTATTGGGTTATATGACCAGCATAACGCCAAGACCGTCTTTTGTTTCTAGAGATACTCCGGTACCGGTATGCGGTCAATTTCTTAAGCCAAACAAAAATTGCTGAAAAAAGTAAATAAACATATCGTAACAGCTGTATGTAGATGGGGTACAACACGAAAGCAAACTGATGTTGCGGTTCGATAGACCTTCTGCAGGAACATACGGACAAGACACATAAATATATACTAATTAAATAATGAAACAACCTATACATTTTTCAGTCTGATCGCCAGCTTTACAGCAACCTCGCATGCTTTTATTTCAAACAGAATCGACAAGACATTAAGAAACAAGTAGAAAGGTCTTCATTACGTTCGTTCCCACGTGTCGCGTGGCAATATAACGTTAGTGCCTAGATGTTTTCAACATGAAAGCATTTTGAATGTCGTCAGAATTACGCCAAGGCTAGCTTTCTAACTTAGGGTAATGTCGTTTCTATATTAAGAATGAGCACAAAAGACGTCGACTGGCATCGAACCCAAACTCTTAATGAGCCAAGTTCAGATAGAAAAAGGCGCGGCCATCAAGACATTAGAAATTATTGTTATGTTTTTGATAATTAACAGTGTCATTACACTCCAGGAGGTTGTACAAAGATCAAATAAATAGTGAAGTCATCATCATGTGCTATATCGGTTAGTGTAGGCGATCATATCTTGCGCAGTTCTCTATTCTCAGTGTATCGCATCAGTCCTGTTGTTGACTGTTTTCCGTCGCATGACACCAAGCTATCCAATATCTTCTCTCTCTTTCGCGTCCCCGATTTCCCATATCTTATAAGACATTATAGTGAAAGTAGTGAACTAGTGGACGCATACAAATGAATTAATTAGTGGACACAAACAAATGAATTAACTAGTGAACACATGCAAGTGAATTAACTAGTGGACACATGCAAGTGAATTAACTAGTGGACACATGCAAGTGAATTAACTAGTGGACACATGCAAGTGAATTAACTAGTGGACACATGCAAGTGAATTAACTAGTGAACACATGCAAGTGAATTAACTAGTTGACACATGCAAGTGAATTAACTAGTGGACACATGCAAGTGAATTAACTAGTGGACACATGCAAGTGAATTAACTAGTGGACACATACAAGTGAATTAACTAGTGGACACAAACAAATGAATTAACTAGTGAACACATACAAGTGAATTAACTAGTGGACACAAACAAATGAATTAACTAGTAGACACATACAAGTGAATTAACTAGTGGACACAAACAAATGAATTAACTAGTAGACACATACAAGTGAATTAACTAGTGGACACACACAAGTGAATTAACTAGTGGACACATACAAGTGAATTAACTAGTGGATACATACAAGTGAGTTAACTAGTGGACACAAACAAATGAATTAACTAGTGAACACATACAAGTGAATTAACTAGTGGACACATACAAATGAATTAACTAGTGGACACTTACAAGTGAATTAACTAGTGGACACATACAAATGAATTAACTAGTGGACACATACAAATGAATTAACTAGTGGACACATACAAGTGATTTAATGGATTGCAGTTAGCGATCTAGAGCCGAGTACTTACGTCAAGAGCAGTGGACCAAACCTGAACAAGGCTCTACTTAACTTCCATATTGTTGTACATGGCTCTACTTAACTTCCATATTGTTGTACATGGCTCTACTTAACTTCCATATTGTTGTACATGGCTCTACTTAACCTCCATATTGTTGTACATGGCTCTACTTAACCTCCATATTGTTGTACATGGCTCTACTTAACCTCCATATTGTTGTATGCATGATTTGAGTATGTTGTCCAGATTTCAGATCAATAAAACATTGTGTTAAGCACACAGGTCTATATTAAGAGTTTGGTCTTTAGTGTTAATTTCGTGTAGTTCCAGGCCCTTTCTGCAAGTTTACTGAAAGTCGTTGCTGCCTTACCAATTCAGCTGTTTATTTCATCATTAAGAGAAATAGTTGACGTGATTTTACATTCATGATGCGTGAATTTCTGGACTGACTCAAGTGGACAATCTTTTAAAGTGATTAATAGAGGTTTGATGTCTCCTTCACTTAGGACTGTTTTCTAAACACTAATAGACCGTGAAGAAAAAGTCGCATGCTTTGTTAAGGTTGTCGATTAGTGATTGCAGGGTGACTTCACTATGATCAACTAGGGCTGCATCGCCAGCAAATAAAAGTTCATTCTTCTTCTTCTTCCTCTTTCCTTCCTCATCTGCCTTTCAGCGTCGAGGGGAGATACAAGTTGCGGTCTTTTGCTCTTCTGTTCGCCTCTGCTGCTGTTATGTTTCCTAGTGCTTCTAATATTCCGTCAATCCATCTCTTTCGTGGTCAACTCTTGGGTCTGGTGTTCTCACAACGTTTGTTGAAGGCTCGTTGTGTTGTGTTTTGTTCTTTCTGCCTTGTCACATGGCCGAACCATTGTATCTGTTGTTTCTTTATATATTCTATGGCGGGGGCCATTCCTAGCTTTTTTCTCAGTTCTTCATTTCTGATCTTATCTCTCAGATTGTTTCCTATCATTCGTCTAACACATTTCATCTCTGAGGAGGTTATTTTACTTATTGTTCTTGCATATAGGGTCCAGGTCTGGCATTGGTAGCACAACGATGGGATGAAGATTGTATAAAAAAGTTTCTCAAGTAGGGCAATATTTGTTTTAGTGTATAGGTATGCATTGTAGCAAATAGGGCTGCATCAACTGTTAAGAATTGTAGTGGTCAAGAAGTAATAAGAACCACATGTACTTCAGTCATGTACAGAAAACAAATTTAGGTCTTAGTATATGAACTTACTATGATGAGAGAGGCAAGAGCAGCAGGAATCGGCCCCCTCAATGAGATAGAGCTGCTTGCACAAAACAGAGACAGATGGCGAGATTTGATAAAATATCTTTAAAAGAATTGAAAACTGCTAGAATAAAAATTTAGATAAGAGAAGGAGTATTTTGGCCCACGCCCCATGGGCCGCTTACAGCTCGAAAGGTCAATAGATAGATATGAACTTAGATACAAAGTATACTACTTTTAATATCTTACATTTTGTTCTTACTTTCTAAATAAGTATACGATCCATTTCTGCATATATCAATATAATTATGTTCTAATGTTTGTTATAATGTTATAGAAGATTTAATGTTAACACTAACAATATAGAGTAAATTATCTCGAAATTTTCAGACTTAGTAAGTTTATTAAAATGTTGTTCTAATGCGTGTAAGAAAAGTTAATTGTGTTTTCATAATTACAAGATATCTGTCTGTACGTGGAGTGTGCGATTACATTTATTGTATATGTTGTTCTCTTTAGTGTAGTTGTCTTATTGATCCAAGTGCAAGTGTTGCATATGTTGTTCGCGTTAGTGTAATTGTCTTATTGATCCAAGTGGAAGTGTTGCATATGTTGTTCTCTTTAGTGTGGTTGTCTTATTGTTCCAAGTGGAAGTGTTGCATATGTTGTTCACTTTAGTGTAATTGTCTTATTGATCCAAGTGGAAGTGTTGCATATGTTGTTCTCTTTAGTGTGGTTGTCTTATTGTTCCAAGTGGAAGTGTTGCATATGTTGTTCTCTTTAGTGTGGTTGTCTTATTGATCCAAGTGCAAGTGTTGTATATGTTGTTCTCTTAGTATGGTTGTCTTATTGATCCAAGTGGAAGTGTTGCATATGTTGTTCTCTTTATTGTGATTGTCTTATTGATCCAAGTGGAAGTGTTGCATATGTTGTTCTCTTTAGTGTGATTGTCTTATTGATCCAAGTGGAAGTGTTGCATATGGTGTTCTCTTTAGTGTGGTTGTCTTATTGTTCCAAGTGGAAGTTTTGCATATGTTGTTCTCTTTAGTGTGGTTGTCTTATTGATCCAAGTGGAAGTGTTACATATGTTGTTCTCTTTAGTGTGATTGTCTTATTGTTCCAAGTGGAAGTGTTGCATATGTTGTTCTCTTTAGTGTGATTGTCTTATTGTTCCAAGTGGAAGTGCTGCATATGTTGCTCTCTTTAGTATTGTCTTATTGTTCCAAGTGGAAGTGTTGCATATGTTGCTCTCTTTAGTATTGTCTTATTGTTCCAAGTGGAAGTGTTGCATATGTTGCTCTCTTTAGTATTGTCTTATTGTTCCAAGTGGAAGTGTTGCATATGTTGTTCGCTTTAGTGTGATTGTCTTATTGTTCCAAGTGGAAGTGTTGCATATGTTGTTCTCCTTAGTGTGATTGTCTTATTGTTCCAAGTGGAAGTGTTGCATATGTTGCTCTCTTTAGTATTGTCTTATTGTTCCAAGTGGAAGTGTTGCATATGTTGTTCTCTTTAGTGTGATTGTCTTATTGTTCCAAGTGGAAGTGTTGCATATGTTGCTCTCTTTAGTATTGTCTTATTGTTCCAAGTGGAAGTGTTGCATATGTTGCTCTCTTTAGTGTGGTTGTCTTATTGTTCCAAGTGGAAGTGTTGCATATGTTGTTCTCTTTAGTATTGTCTTATTGTTCCAAGTGGAAGTGTTGCATATGTTGCTCTCTTTAGTATTGTCTTATTGTTCCAAGTGGAAGTGTTGCATATGTTGCTCTCTTTAGTATTGTCTTATTGTTCCAAGTGGAAGTGTTGCATATGTTGCTCTCTTTAGTATTGTCTTATTGTTCCAAGTGGAAGTGTTGCATATGTTGTTCTCTTTTGTATTGTCTTATTGTTCCAAGTGGAAGTGTTGCATATGTTGCTCTCTTTAGTGTTGTTGTCTTATTGTTCCAAGTGGAAGTGTTGCATATGTTGCTCTCTTTAGTATTGTCTTATTGTTCCAAGTGGAAGTGTTGCATATGTTGCTCTCTTTAGTATTGTCTTATTGTTCCAAGTGGAAGTGTTGCATATGTTGCTCTCTTTAGTATTGTCTTATTGTTCCAAGTGGAAGTGTTGCATATGTTGCTCTCTTTAGTGTGGTTGTCTTATTGTTCCAAGTGGAAGTGTTGCATATGTTGTTCTCTTTAGTATTGTCTTATTGTTCCAAGTGGAAGTGTTGCATATGTTGTTCTCTTTAGTATTGTCTTATTGTTCCAAGTGGAAGTGTTGCATATGTTGTTCTCTTTAGTGTGATTGTCTTATTGTTCCAAGTGGAAGTGTTGCATATGTTGTTCTCTTTAGTATTGTCTTATTGTTCCAAGTGGAAGTGTTGCATATGTTGTTCTCTTTAGTGTGATTGTCTTATTGTTCCAAGTGGAAGTGTTGCATATGTTGTTCTCTTTAGTGTTGTCTTATTGTTCCAAGTGGAAGTGTTGCATATGTTGTTCTCTTTAGTATTGTCTTATTGTTCCACGTGGAAGTGTTGCATATGTTGTTCTCTTTAGTGTGATTGTCTTATTGTTCCAAGTGGAAGTGTTGCATATGTTGCTCTCTTTAGTATTGTCTTATTGTTCCAAGTGGAAGTGTTGCATATGTTGTTCTATTTAGTATTGTCTTATTGTTCCAAGTGGAAGTCTTGCATATGTTGCTCTCTTTAGTATTGTCTTATTGTTCCAAGTGGAAGTGTTGCATATGTTGCTCTCTTTAGTATTGTCTTATTGTTCCAAGTGGAAGTGTTGCATATGTTGTTCGCTTTAGTGTGATTGTCTTATTGTTCCAAGTGGAAGTGTTGCATATGTTGTTCTCCTTAGTGTGATTGTCTTATTGTTCCAAGTGGAAGTGTTGCATATGTTGCTCTCTTTAGTATTGTCTTATTGTTCCAAGTGGAAGTGTTGCATATGTTGCTCTCTTTAGTATTGTCTTATTGTTCCAAGTGGAAGTGTTGCATATGTTGTTCGCTTTAGTGTGATTGTCTTATTGTTCCAAGTGGAAGTGTTGCATATGTTGTTCTCCTTAGTGTGATTGTCTTATTGTTCCAAGTGGAAGTGTTGCATATGTTGCTCTCTTTAGTGTGATTGTCTTATTGATCCAAGTGGAAGTGTTACATATGTTGTTCTCTTTAGTGTGATTGTCTTATTGTTCCAAGTGGAAGTGTTGCATATGTTGCTCTCTTTAGTGTGATTGTCTTATTGTTCCAAGTGGAAGTGTTGCATATGTTGTTCTCTTTAGCGCGATTGTCTTATTGTTCCAAGTGGAAGTGTTGCATATGTTGCTCTCTTTAGTGTGATTGTCTTATTGTTCCAAGTGGAAGTGTTGCATATGTTGCTCTCTTTAGTGTGATTGTCTTATTGTTCCAAATGGAAGTGTTGCATATGTTGTTCTCTTTAGTATTGTCTTATCGACTTAAGTGGAATAATGAAGACAATCGTTAGCCAGAGAGTTTGATAGACCTCTACATAAACAATGAAAAAATAATGTGTCCTCTATAACAAGGTTCTATACCAGTTTTAACAACAATCTTTTTAAAAAACAAAATAGATAAACAAGTAAAAAATAAACAAATTTATCGATAACTCTGAGAAATCTCCAACTCTTGGAGATGAGACGCCAGAAACAGACACATAGGAACAGGTATTTGATTGGCACTTTAAAAAATCTGCATATATTACAACAGTTAACAAAAAGAAGCACACAAGATATGTGCAAACTAAAAAAAAAAAAAAAAAAAATTCCAACCCCATATTCGCAGATTTTTCATATTCGTCATTGGAAATTGTGCAAATAAGACTAGTCTAAAACAAAATTAGATATGGCTGCAGTTTTGAAGAAAAAATAAAACAATACGACAAAGACAATGTTTATATCTTGTTAAATTAATAATTTAATAAATTTAAAAGTAAAGTGGTTTATATTGCACCACAGATACACCACAATGAGGCCACCGCAAAAAGTGAACAAACATCAGAAAGAAACAATCAACATTTTCCCGGCACATCATGAGAAGAGGAAAGTTTGAGTACTTGTTTCAACTAGCAAAATACAAGGAAAGAGAGGTCGCGGGCGACAAATAGAGAAGATATTAATAGCTTGATGTCATAGCATGGAAAACAGTCAACAGAATTGATACGATGCGCTGTTGATAGCAGATTGTGGAAGGACAAGATCACCTACGCCAAACGATATGACACATAATGGTGATTTCACATTTGCAAATCCGTTTACTTTAACAACAAGCATCTAATGCCAATCGCTTAAACAAATTAATTAAGCGGTTTGTTATAGCGATTATTAATGTTTATTATTAACACCAGTATCATCATTATTATCATCCTCATCAAGCACCATGCTTTCTAACATGTGTGATCACGTGTCACGTCATAATTACTAAACAAAATGGCCGATACAACAGACAGTATCTTACCTTTTACCAGAAGAATTTAGAAAATAAATAAATCTATTTCAGATAGAACCTTTTGGTTCGCTGAAGACAGACTAATGATTGGCTCACGTGGTACAATCTGAAGCGACGTAGGCGAACATGTAAAATACGTCAATATTTTGGGATTCTTGTATCTCCGCTGACAAATGTTGTGATGACACTCTCAAGAAGCCGTTTTGAGAATGAGGATGAGCTGATAGCTTCCAGCCAAACATCTTAATTTTTTTCGTGGCCGTTAGCGCTACCTTTCGGTCTAACAACTCCAGCGTTGTTAATGTTAAGTGTTGCTATTAATTAGAATAACGTTGTCAAAATGCGCATTTATTATTTACTTGTGGATGATGTCATTAACTGCTGACAAGTTATAATTAATGGAGAAACACAAAATGTTACTTTAAGGCGGGTCATTTTTCAGGGGAAAGAACCCATTCAATTCTCTAATGTGTCCTGTGCACAACTTTGCACAGTATCCTATCCGTACAACTTTCGGCAATGTTCACAGTGCCACCATCGTCTTGCTGCTTTTCTTTCACATAAAAATATCTTCTGTCCCTGTTTAAATTATGGGTGTTCCTGTAGACGGTGGTTTCAGGGAATTTCTTCTTCAGTGTTTACTTTCTCATGTTCATCATATCACATGAAAAGATCAATCGCCTCCATGAATTCGGTCGTTATAAATGGCAAAATCTTCTTCTTGGGCAAAATCAGAAAAAGTTCAGGTTTCATCAACATTTTAAATAGATGTACGACGACTATGATATTTTAAAAAAAAATATGTCTCAATCCCCAACGATATATTTTTTGGGTGACGTGGTCAGTATCATGCCAGGCCTCCCTTCCTTCCTAATAAAGAATCTGTTACTCAGTTTTTTTCCTAAACAAACTAAAGTTAATGTCAATGAGAAAGTTGACATATAAACCGTCTTGATATGTATGATAGTAAGAGTAAGATAAAAGTTAAGCACGAGACTTGAATCGGCGCCATAGCACGCGAATTTTCACCCATGTGTGCTCGTCCGACTTTTTAGAAGTGTCCGGAGACTTCTGGACAGTGTCGCTTCAAGCATCGAAACTCAAGATGCGAGGCGGCATTCCTCACCTTCAGAGTACTAACCTTGTACGCATTTCTGCCAGAGGTTGGGTCGGCGGTTGGTGTATTTTTTCTTTTCCAACAACGAGTACAACTCACACTGATTCCAGCGGAAATCGAAGACAGGTTGTTCAAAAGTCGGTAGCCCAGTCGGGTGGTCTTCCGAGCTAGGCTACCGAGGGGGCTACCCCCACCCCCACCAAGACCTCAATAGTAGTATAGAGTTCGTAACCTAATTCATTAAAAAAAAAAGATGCATGCTAAAATCACTTAACTGGTTGTAGACGTTAAATGATGAAACCGTAGGTCAATGATGACGTTAAATGATGAAACCGTAGGTCAATGATGACGTTAAATGATGAAACCGTAGGTCAATGATGACGTTAAATGATGAAACCGTAGGTCAATGATGACGTTAAATGATGAAACCGTTGGTCAATGATACGTTAAATGATGAAACCGTAGAGCAATGATGACGTTAGATGATGAAACCGTAGGTCAATGATGACGTTAAATGATCAAACCGTTGATTAATGATGACGTTAAATGATGAAACCGTTGGTCAATGATGACGTTAAATGATGAAACCGTAGGTCAATGATGACGTTAAATGATGAAACTGTAGGTCAATGATGACGTTAAATGATGAAACTGTAGGTCAATGATGACGTTAAATGATGAAACTGTAGGTCAATGATGACCGTTAAATGATCAAACCGTAGGTCAATGATGCCGTTAAATGATAACATTTTAGTCTGGAGAGTACCTTAAATTATAAAGTTGGGGTACTGATTGGTCTCGAGGCAAGACACCGGTCTCGAGGCAAGACGCCGGTCTCGAGGCAAGACGCCGGTCTCGAGGCAAGACGCCGGTCTCGAGGCAAGACGCCGGTCTCGAGGCAAGACACCGGTCCCGAGGCAAGACGCCGGTCTCGAGGCAAGACGCCGGTCTCGAGGCAAGACGCCGGTCTCGAGGCAAGACGCCGGTCTCGAGGCAAGACGCCGGTCTCGAGGCAAGACGCCGGTCTCGAGACAGAGAGGTTATGAGTTCAAGTCTCAACTGCATCAGTTGGAGTTTTTATTTTTGTGATTTCTCTCTGAGGCAACATCCCCTGGTCTCAGTGCCAGGCCCGTCTTGACACGTCAATTACACATCGATGGAAAAAAAAATATGAGTACCTTCGAAGATTGAGCTATCTGCCTGTGCGGCGAGGTACCCCGTGCTCACGGCTGCCAGTGAAAAATGGATTAACATGCAAAATTCAGTTCCTAGTCTGCATGGACTTTGCCAAAGGTGAAAGCTAGTGAACGCAAAAAAAAAAAAAAATACCCAACAGACTATAAAGTTGCTTTCTCAAAAGAACGTTGAACGATAACATTTGCAGTCCGAAGAAAAGGTTGATTGATAAAGATGTCATTGACTAAAGAGTACGTTAAATTATAAAATTGTAGTCTGAATTAAAGATTGAATTATAACATTTGAGAATGAAGAGTACGTTGGATAATGTAATTGTAGTCTGAAGAAAAGGTTGAATGATTTAATGTCAGTGAAAGGAAAAGGTTGCATGTCCAAATTATAGTGAGAAGAAAATGTTGAATTAACAAATTTCAGTTTAAGGAAAAGGTTGAATGTCCAAATTACAGTGAGAAGAAAATGTTGAATGATCAAATTTCAGTAAAAGGAAAAGGTTTAATGTCCAAATTACAGTGAGAAAAAAATGTTGAATGATCAAATTTCAGTAAAAGGAAAAGGTTGAATGTCTAAATTACAGTGAGAAGAAAATGTTGAGTGATCAAATTACAGTGAAAAGAAAAGGTTGAATGATAAAATTGCAGTGAAAAGAAAATGTGAGAAGAATATGTTGAATGATTAAATTGCAATTAAACGAAACGGTCGAATAATCAAATTGCAGCACGAAGAATACGTTGGATAATACGAGTGTAGCCTTAAGGAAAGATTGCATGAAAAATTGATAGGTCAAGGAAAGGTTGCATGAAAAAATTGATAGGTCAAGGAAAGGTTGCATAAAAAATTGATAGGTCAAGAAAAGGTTGCATTAAAAAATTGATAGGTCAAGAAATGTTTGCATGAAAAATTGATAGGTCAAGAAATGTTTGCATGAAAATTGATAGGTCAAGGAAAGGTTGCATTAAAAATTGATAGGTCAAGAAACGGTTGCATGAAAAATTGATAGATTAAGAAATGTTTGCATGAAAAATTGATAGGTCAAGAAATGTTTGCATGAAAAATTGATAGGTCAAGAAATGTTTGCATGAAAAATTGATAGGTCAAGGAAAGGTTGCATTAAAAATTGATAGGTCAAGAAACGGTTGCATGAAAAATTGATAGATTAAGAAAAGGTTGCATGAAAAAATTGTAGCACGAAGAGTACGTTACATGAAAAAAAACCCAAAAAACTGCAGCTCAGAGTTTTGTCTCAAGATTGCCAGGAGTGGGAGTCGCGATAGTTCAGTGGTTAGTGAACTGGACTACAAAGGACAAGAGGTAGGGTTCGATCCCAACAACGAATTCCGGGTTCACCCACCCTTAAATGGGTACCTGATTTTTTTCTGGGAAAGTAAAGTGGCGCGGGCGTAATACCGATCACATTACCCCAAAAATCATGTGCTGAAGGTCTGTAGAATTTATAGTCACTAACACCATATTCCCTATACGCTACTTGGCGTGACGGGGCTCTTTACTTTACTTTACCAGGAGTAGGTAGGGACGTTCTGAAGGCGGAATATAAGTGTTGCTTTGCGTTGTGGAGTAATGAGACTTAGCATTCACGGCTTTTATTTACGTTGTGGAGTAATGAGACTTAGCATTCACGGCTTTTATTTACGTTGTGGAGTAATGGACCTATTAGCATTCACGATCTTTGTTTACGTTGTGGAGCAATGGAACTATTAGCATTCACAACCTCTGTTTACATTGTGAAGTAATGGGACTGTTAGCATTCTGAACCTTTGTTTACGTTGTGAAGTAATGGGGCTGTTAGCATTCACAACCTTTGTTTACGTTGTGGAGTAAAATGGGACTGCTAGCACTCGCAATCTTTGTTTATGTTGTGAGGCTTGAGAAATCATAATATCTGTTTAATTATTTGCTCATAATAAGACACATTAGCGCAGCTTCTTACAACCCACTCCCCTCCCCACCTCACCTTCCCAATCTGTCGCTCTGTCTACTCAGAATGGTCTTCGATAGTCCTATCACAAGTTTAGAAAGAAACTATTTTGTCCTTATTGATCGGTTTATTTTGAGTAAATACAGTCTTGCGTCGCGGCATTTAAACAAAGGCGCCTCCCAGCAGCAGAGGTGGAAACTGTCAGCGACCTACAACTGATGGCTTACCCCAGGATTGGTAAATCGGAACCATCTATCTAGACCCTACTCCACCTCTTTGCGGTGCCTCCAAACACAGGCTAACCAGTCTAATCTGGCCAAGCGAGTAGGGATCGAAAAGTGAAGCCAACCAGGTATTCACTCTCAAATCTCACAGTCCAACCGCAAACTACAACACAACATATGTGCACCCACTTAACGTCCGTCTGAAGACAGCTGACGAGGAGGTTAATTAATTCCTTTAGTAGTCATTGGGTGGATGACAGAAAAAGAGAAAGAATGATAACATTGTTGTATGGGCGTGAATCACTGAAACTGAACATTAAAAGTAGCACAATAATTAGGCAACAGTTGAATGGCTTCAGAGAGGAATGTTAAACATCCTACAGGAAGTGGTCATAGAACGTTCGTTTGCTCGGGAAGCAGAAGATAGCCATATGAACGCTACACAAGAGTGTTTGATAAAAATGCTTCAGTACAGTGCAGCCTTCGGGTAGCCTTTCTCAAATGAATTCTTACTTTCAAAAGTATAGGTAAAAAAAAAAAAATATGGGGAGGGGTGCAGAGAAAGTAAATAAGGAAATAAGAATAAGATAAGCAAGTAGATACGGAAGCTGAGTTAAAAGACGTTTTGCAGAACCCGAAATTTTGCAGAAAAACACAACAATGGATATAGGAGATACATATGTGAAGTAGAGGAAGACATAGTGAGGAAAGAAGTGAAAGGCAAGGAAAATAAAGAGTGGTGTACCAGAAAGAATAAACAGCATTAGTATAGTAATCTTCTTCTGCTTCTTTCCTTCCTCATCTGCGTTTCAGCGTCGAGGGGAGCTATATAATTTGCGGTCTTTTGCTGTTCGCCTCTGCTGCTGTTATGTTTCCTAGTGCTTCTAATATTCCATCGATCCATCTTTTTCGTGGTCGACCCTTGGGTCTGGTGTTCTCATAACGTTTGTTGAAGGTTCATTGTGTTGTGTTTTGTTCTTTCTGCCTTGTCAAGTGGCCAAACCATTTTACCTGTTGTTTCCTTATATATTCTATGGCGGGGACTATTCCTAGCTTTTTCCTCAGTTCTTCATTTCTGATCTTATCTCTCAGACTGTTTCCTGTCATTCGTCTAACACATTTCATCTCTGTAGAAGTTATATTTTTTAAATTGTTCTTGCATCTAGGGTCCAGGTCTGGCATTGGTAGCACAACGTTGGGATGGAGATTGTATTGTATAGTGCTCGTTTTGCCTCCAGAGTTATTTCCTTGTTGGACAATAGTGGTGATAACTGTCCAATGATTTGACAAGCTTTGTTGCATTTTGATTCTATCTCTGCTGTTTGAGAATTATTGTTTGTCATTAGACTTTCTAGGTATTTGAATTCCTCTACTTGTTTTAGTTGTCTGCCTTCTATAGTTATGTTGGTGTTCTGTTTATTTTTGGCGGCAATCATGACTTCTGTTTTGTTGATGTTGTATAATAATAATAATAATAAAAAAGAAGTCGAATGATTAGAAGATTGTTTAAGTGGCGTAAGTAGAAAAAAATAAGACACAACAGCATACTACTACTACTACTACTACTACTACTACTACTACTACTACTACTAACACTAATACTAATAATAATAATAAAGAAGACGAAGAATAAAGATAGTGGGCGAAAGTTGAAGGACCGGAAGAATAATAATAAAATGATGAAAAAAGAAGACGCAGAACGGAATTCATTGATCCACTTTAATATCGCTAAGCCATTTATTTACAATAGAGCATATAGATAGTTTATTTGCCCGTTCTCTATTTACAATAGAGCATATAGATAGTTTATTTGCCCGTTCTCTATTTACAATAGAGTATATAGATAGTTTATGTGCCCGTTCTCTATTTTCAATAGAGCATATAGATAGTTTATTTGCCCGTTTTCTATTTACAATGGAGCATATAGATAATTTATTTGCCCGTTCTCTATTTACAATAGAGCATATAGATAATTTATTTGCCCGTTCTCTATTTACAATAGAGCATATAGATAGTTTATTTGCCCTTTCTCTATTTACAATAGAGCATATAGATAGTTCATTTGCCCATTCTCTATTTACAATAGAGCATATAGATAGTTTATTTGCCCGATCTCTATTTACAATAGAGCATATAGATAATTTATTTGCCCATTTTCTATTTACAATGGAGCATATAGATAATTTATTTGTCCGTTCTCTTTTTACAATAGAGCATATAGATAATTTATTTGTCCGTTCTCTATTTACAATAGAGCATATAGATAATTTATTTGCCCGTTCTCTATTTACAAAAGAGCGTATAGATAATTTATTTGCCCGTTCTTTATTTACAATAGAGCATATAGATAATTTATTTGCCAGTTCTCTATTTACAATAGAGCATATAGATAACTGATTTACCCGTTCCCTATTTACAATAGAGCATATAGATAATTGATTTGCCCGTTCTCTATTTACAACAGAGAGTTGATACAAACGTTGAACACGTTATGCAGGTAAGTTTATAGAAGCTCTAGACTATAAGATAACATCTGTAACATTGCTTCTTCTTGTCGCAGGGATTGCACATGTTCGGAAACACGTGGCTGACCCTTCCCTGCTGATGGTTATGTCTAAACGTAGTTATGTCTTCCTTGTTTATATCCCCCTCCTCCTTTTCCCCATCTTTCCTTTCCTTTGCTTCTAGCATTCAATTAGGAGAACAGCTATAGCTCTGTGGTTACGTCATACTAGTGAACTAGACTATTAAAGAGAAGCAATTGCGTGGTTCGATCCTTATCGAAGACGTCTAGGTCCACCCAGCCTTAAATGGGGGATATAATTTTTATGTTGAAGAAAGACGGCGCAGGTGTGATACCTACCACATTATCAAACAAAAGTAATGTGAAGAAGGTCTGTTAAAAATTACATGGGTAGACCTACTACCACTATATTTCATACGTGGCTTAACGGAGTTCTCCTATTTTTCTCTTTGAAAGGAGATTTTATTTTCCTTCATTTTAAGCTCGAGTTCCATGTGGAGTCCATCTCATTTTCTTTATAATGGTTGAGTTGGGATTTTTATTTATGATTTCTCTCTACGGCAACCACCCCTGGTCTCAGCAGCGAGGTCCGGCTTGAAACGTCAATTACTCATGGACGGAAAGAATATGAATATCTCAGAAGTTGGAGTTATCTGCCTGTGCGACGAGGGACCCCTGTGCATACGGCTGCCAGGGAAAAATTGATTAACACGCAAAATTCAGGTCCTAGTCTGTAGAGACTTCGTCAGAGGTCAAAGCTGGCGAACGAAAAGAAAAAATGATTGAGATTTATCTTGGGTCGGTCTGGTGATTTCATTTGGTTTCAAGCTTCAACTGGAGTTTATCGATCTTCGTGGGAAATTTTTTTTTCCTAAGGTACAAAAATGGCTTCTGTGAAGTAAAGCCTGGAACCCACAAGGGACACCCTTAATTTATAATCTGATAACTGTGCATCGCCGCCCGATAAGCAGACGACAAACAAGGCGCTATTTACTTGACCTAGTTAGAGGTGCATTGTTACGTAATCAGCATGGAGCAAAAAGCTAAACTTAAATTTTGTTTAAAACTCGAAAAAAAGTGCCGTTGAGAACAGTTGAATTGATGCGACAAGTGTATAGTGATAATTGTTGATCTCATGCACAGATATTCAGGTGGTATTCACGATTCAAGAGTGGTGTGGAGGCGATTACATGGACGTCCAATTTATGTTCACAATGAGGTACTTCATGCAAAAGTCAGAGAATGGAGACAAGAGGATCGATGTTTGACTGTGACGGTGATGATTTTTGAATTTGGTGTAACGTGTAATAAACGGTGCCTGCGTTGACCTCCACCTTTCGCAGCCATATGGTAGTATTGGTATAAGTATGAGTTAAACATTTATAAAAGAGAGCTAATTTCCAATGTTAGGAAGAGACAATCATCATTTTTTTTGGCTATGTAATGAGAAGAGAACAACTTGAATATATTGTAACAACTGGAAAAATTGAGGGACGAAGAGATAGAGGGAAGCAAAGAGAAAAAATAACAGACAGCTTAAGAGAATGGCTTGGCAGAAGGTCAACAACAGAAATGATAAATAGCTGCCGGGATCGAAAGTTGTGGAGAGACATGATCACCTACGCCACTAGGCCCGGTACTTGATGATGATGAAACGTTTATAGTTTTGTCTTTTGATAATTTATTTCTTTATCTCAAATTGCTCGTTAGTTTATTATATAATACAACAATATATGAGATGTATACAAGTTGTTATAGATCGGGTGACTTTAGGATTTGTGCCATCTTGGCGAGGCACAATTCGTTCTACCTCAGTGTAAGGTAGCCAAGAAGCCCATATTCTGCGGTTCAATATGTCCCACTGATGGACCCAGTGAATGGATAATGTCTTAAAGATATTTGTTCTAAATGTTCGTTCGTTACGCGATTAAGACCAATCATTTTATCCAGCGATTACTGTAGGCGGTTTCCGAAGGAAGTTTCTAGTTGTCCAAGATGGCTGTTTGTTTAATTTCGGAGTGTGGAATTATGTGATAAAAGTGACTGAAAATGTGTTTCTAACACATCCCAAAAAATATTTTTGTTTAAGTTGTGTAAAGTGTTTTATTCAAGGAGAAGGGCACGATCAGATACGTACTTTAAAAATATAACTATCTAAAAATGTAAAGTGAGACTATGAAAGATCGCATGTGAAACATACCTAGGGGAAACATTCTCTAGGCTACCTTCAACGTGTGTTTTTAAGTTACGTCCTTAACTGACTCAGCAGGTCGGCAAGGAATAAACGTTTTATGCTAAAAAAATCACAGAAAAATGGAGATAGGCCACAAATATAAAGTAGCAACCATCAATATATGCACACAAAAAAACCCAAAGAAGATGAACTGATAGAAGAGGAGCTAATATTGGGGTGTAACGTACACTCCTACAAGGGATAGTGACAGCTTTACCAAAAAGGAACCCAACAAAATACTGATGTTTCGGCCTTATTCAGAAAACGAGAACATCAACAAACAATGAAATACAATTAATTCTACTACATCTAGGATGATTGGCACAGGTAAGTCAAGTAGGAGTAAACAGAGGGATAAGAGATGAAATGATGAAACGGGAGAGAGATAAAAGGTTTGGCCACGTGACAATGCAGACAAATCAAAACAATACACAACGACCCTTCAATAAATGTTGCAAGAACACCAGACCAAATGGCCGACCACGAAAATGATTAACTGACGGAATATTAGAAACACTAGAACACAAAACAGCAGCAGAGGCAAACAGAAGAGCAAAATACCGCAAATTATATGAGGAAGGAGGAAGGAAAGAAGATAAAGATGTTAGTTTAGCCTGTGAGCGAATACCACTGTTAACCCATCTTGAGACCCGGAATCATCTAGGACAGCTTGACGATGCGAGAGTTGCTACTACAGATGGATCTATTTCACCAGCCCGTCTAGCCTCTTTCCATCGCTGCAACTCCTTTGGTTGTCTCGCAAGCTGTATGTAGCTCGAGGTCGATGTGTCCCAAGTAGTGCCATCATACGCTACATCTGTTCACATGTCAAGATTAATTGATGTCCTTTTTATTTGCATTTGTCATCAATCTTCCAGCATCGAGATTAGAGATATAGTTTGTGATCTTTGGCTGTTCTCTATTTCCAATATTCTAGCGATACATCTTTTTTGTGGCCGGCGCTTTGGTTCTGTTGTTCTCAAAGAACATCTTATAGAAAATATTTGTATTTTCTCGTTGACGCCAGTACCAAAGATGGACAGTTACAAGTCAGAAAAGAAGGTTAGTCACTACGGAAGTGAAATATTTGAGAAATTTGTAGGAGGGGTATACCTCCCTCCCCCCCCCTTTTTTTTTTTCTTTCCCCACCCCTCCTTTTCCGACAAAAATCCACAAGTGAGGTTATACAAGAAAGTTGACATCAAGCGGATTTTTTAATGTAATAAAATGCAACAAATAAAACTATTGGCCCACACAGAGAGAATGCGTATTCTAATTACCGCCTGCAGCAATATTAACGCTTCATCCCGCTTCAGTGCGACACCTATAGGCACGAATTTGTCTTCGTACTCACTTTATCAGGAATCTTGCAGGAGCATCGCGAGGGCATGTGGAAGAATGTTTATCAATTCTAGTTAATTCGACCTACTCCAGTAATCAGCTTGTTACGCCACCTGATTTATGCTTGTCCATATTGACGACGTCCACCATCTCCCATTGAATCTGAACAAATAGACCTGCTCTTTCATCATCATCATGTGCCATACTGGTTGGCGTAGGCGATCATGTCCTTCCACAATCTTCTATCTACAGTGCATCGTATCAGTTCTGTTGTTGACTGCTTTCCATGCCATGACACCAAGCTATCTAGTATTTTCTCTCTTTGTCGTTCGCGATCTCTCTTTCCTTTTATTTTGCCAGTTGTAACCAAGCATCCCAACTTTCCTCTTCTCATGATGTACCCGAAAAATGTTTGTTTCTTTCTGATGTTTTTAGGAGCTCCTTGCATTACACAAATCTGTCAGGATCATCAAAGTTATCGCTCATGAGCATCTTTGTTCCTACCAATCCTGAAATCATTCTTGAACCCATTTACTGTGAGCCCAGGTTATATTCAACACTTCGGAGTTCCCGGGATGCGCCCGATTTATAGTTTCGGCAAATAATATAGAATAGGACAGGAAATATTAACTGTGGAACACAGAACGTTTCCATGGTTTCCTCGGATCACGTGCATAAACAATCGCGGCAGAATAAAGCTTGTTAATCAAGGGGAAGAAATGTTTGGACGTTAGGGGAATTAACTCGCGTCGCAAATCCTAAGGGGCGCTGTGATGAGAGAACTTGGAACAGCGCTTACTCTACAAACAAGCGCCATGACACCCCAATGTTGATGGTGCAAACTGCCGACTATTTATTTTTCTTTCATATTGCTTTAACATTTTTTCCCGTTAAATCTAAACTTAAGTTGTGTAAAAGACATCAACTTTCAGTCCAAGGCTTTGGTGCATGCTGAATTCGACATTTTTACTTTCTCGTGAAATGTTTTGTTTTATAAGGTGTTCTCCGGGTGTAATTTTGATTTAGCTTTAGCTATGTAATAAGTTTATATAAATGTATATATATATATATATATATATATATATATATATATATATAAACCAGACATGTACACTACATAGCGACAGCTATTGGCAAAGCAGGCCTTATTCCCAGATTCTAAGAAGGTCATGGTAAACTTCAGAAACGGGATTATTCTGTGATATATTTTGTTTTATTACTTAAGTGAAGGTCATAAAAAAGTAAAGTACCCCCGTCACGCCAAGTGGCGTATAGGGAAATATGGTGTTAGTGACCCTATATTTTACAGACCTTCAGCACATGATTTTTGGCGTAATGTGGTCAGTATTACACCCGTGCTGCTTTACTTTCCCAGAAAAAATCCAGTACCCATTTAAGGCTAGGTGAACACGGAAGCCGTCGGTTGGGATCGAACCCTACCCCTTGCCCGTGGTAGTCCAGTTCACTAACCACTGAGCTATCGCGGCTCCAAGTGAAAGTCATACTTCACAATTAATCAAGCAATTGCAAGTGTAATGTCTGTTTATTTAAGTGAGTGCATACTCATACACATATGTTATGTTAAATTATGTTATGTTAGGATCAAATCTATGTCAATAGAAATGAGAAAGAGAGTTCATCGGTGCTATATAGAACCAATTCTGACCTATGGAAGCGAATCATGGACAGTAGACAAATAAATGAAAAGACGATTAGAGGCCATAGAGATTCTTCTCACTCAGAAGAATGTTGAATGTTCTCTGAACAGGTAAAAAGACCAATGTGGAAGTTCTCAAAGACGTTAATACAAAAAGGGATCTCCTAAAAAAAAACATCAGAAAGAAACAATCAACATTTTTCGGGCACATCATGAGAAGAGGAAAGTTGTAATACTTGGTTACAACTGGCAAAATAAAAGGAATGGGAGATCGCGGACGACAAAGAGAGAAAATACTGGATAGCTTGGTGTCATGGCATGGAAAACAGTCAACAACGTAACTGATACGATGAATTGTAGAGATTGTGGGAGGACATGATCGCCTACGCTAACCGGTATGACACATGATGATGATGTTAGGATCATCATCACTGCACACCGGGCTAACCCATAGGTGCTACTATTTTCCATCGAAATATCGAGAATTGCCGTGGAGAACTCTGACCCACGTGCACGAACTCTGTAGTACGGTCTGGGATCCACTGGTGGTGGGTAGATTTGTTACTCACACACGAATACATTCACATGCTCATACAGTGGAGTGTTTTAACATTTGTTGTCAACAATGGATATACTATTAATATATTTATAAAATATCTATAAACTGTCTATAAGATTCTATAAAATATCAATAAACTGTCTATAAAATATCTATAAACTGTCTATAAGATATCTATAATATATCTATAAACTGTCTATAAGATATCTATAAAATATCTATAAACTATCTATAAATATCTATAAACTATCTATAAACTATCTATAAGATATCTATAAAATATCTATAAACTGTCTATAAGATATCTATAAAATATCTATAAACTGTCTATAAAATATCTATAAACTGTCTATAAGATATCTATAAAATATCTATAAAATATATATAAACTATCTACAAAATATCTATAAACTGTCTATAAGATATCTATAAACTATCTATAAAATATCTATAAACTGTCTATAAGCTATCTATAAAATATCCGTAAACTATCTATAAAATATCTATGAACTATCTATAGAATATCTTTAAACTATCTCTCTCTCTCTCTCTCTCTCTCTCTCTCTCTCTCTCTCTCTTTGATCAAGACTCAATCAGAGTGGGATTCCAGACTCTCTCATGAAGTCAGCTGTCTGTTTAAGCGATTCGATTGCCCCATATAGTTTCTCTTTCAGGGAGGTGGGTGTGGACCACATTGCTCTTCTCAGGTCTGTGTACTGGGGGCAATCCTGTAGAACATGTTTTGTAGTCATATTATCCAGTGTACAGTGGCATAGGCTGGTAGTACCTATTTTGAATTTGGTGAAAATGTGATTTCTCATTCTATTGTGGCCAGTGCGTAGGTGAAGTATGATGACTTGATCCCTCCTTGATAGTTGATGGTATCCGTCCCTCTCGTTATGCTTTGGGTACTATAAACTATCTATAAAATATATATATATATATATATATATATATATATATATATATATATATATATAATATCTGTAAACTATGTACAAACTATCTTCACGCCATTATCCCATTACTGGGGTCCGTTGGGGGTGGATGGGGGGAATATATAGGGCTGGAGAATAAAGGCAGCATGTTCTGAACAGTATCTACGAGGTGGAAGTGTTCGGGTTTTAGTTTTTATTTCACCTCCGATAGAAAAGACTCTTGACCCTACCGGTATTCGAACCAGCGTTCTCCTGGTTTGGATCACAAAGAGTTATCGATTCGGCCACTTGTTCTCCAGGATAGGCTATAGGCCAAGGGTGACCTTAGAACATTTGTTATCTGGAGCAGATACTGGCACCGTGCTCTTTGCTTATCCTCCCTAATGTGACACATGAAACTGATACATGGCTGGCACATTTGGAGAAGACAATAACGTAATCAAGACAAAGCACTGGCCATCTTACCTCTGAAAGTCACGGTTGTCGCTGTGTGATGTTAAAACGCATGGAACTGTTAGTACATCACGTTTTGGAGTTTTAACTTATCATTCATCAGAGTATTGACGTTTTTGAGTTTTAACTTATGATTCATCAGTGTATTCACGTTTTTAAGTTTTAACTTATCATTCATCAGTGTATTCACGATTTTGAGTTTTAACTTATCATTCATCAGTGTATTCACGTTTTTGAGTTTTAACTTATCACTCATCAGTGTGGGAGTCGCGATGGCTCAGTGGTTAGTGAACTGGACTACAAAGGACAAGGGGTAGGGTTTGATCCCAACCGACGGCTTCCGGGTTCACCCAGCCTTAAATGGGTACCTGACTTTTTTCTGGGAAAGTAAAGCAGCACGGGCGTAATACCGACCACATTACCCCAAAAATCATGTGCTGAAGGTCTGTAAAATATAGGGTCACTAACACCATATTTCCCTATACGCCACTTGGCGTGACGGGGGTACTTTACCTTTCTTTTTACTCATCAGTGTATTCACTTCCCTGTTCGTTTAGCATGCATCACTTCTGCTTTCTCACTCTCACTCGATCTAAGTAGAACCTGATTGGAGGTGGTTACCGTTAGGTTTCATGGACTTCCGTTTCTAAGAGTGTGGGGCGTGGTCATATTCTCTGGACCGGTGCAGAAATTGCATTTTGGGACTAATTAGTTTCGGCTCTTCAATGCAATTTTCTGCGTTAAAGTCAATCTGATAATCCACTTAACAAGTTTCGCCGATGATGCAGAGTCGTACACGCCTTAATGCTCCTCTTTGTTAAGTCCACGTTTGTGAATGCGACTTCCCCTGTCTAGAGTTGATATGCGGCTTACGCCAACACATTGAGTGCTGTTCCAAGGCCATCGTTAGAATTGTTTGACGCCAAGTATTTACATGTTAAAACTAATAATTAATATGGACTGCTCTGCCAAGTCAATCGCAATTTTCACTTTAGAGATTGTGCATAATCTTTTCATGCGTTGTTGGCTGTATTTATTACACTAATTTGGATTGTATTGGCGCAGCCATTGTTGTATGTGCTACGTCATCACAATGCCTGATTGTATATCCCTAAAACGGCCGTACGCTAATAATAAAAGGCGGAATGGAGTTTCCTATATAACTTTGCAGCACCGGGGTGACTCTCTAGGGTTCATGTTAGTCAGGGGGGGATTCATAATTTCACAAATTCACATTGCAGGGAGATCTTACGGTCTGTTGTTTGATGTGCGACGGGGATAGTCCGATGACTAACTGTGTTTCATATGTTCGGACTTGGAGTCTGGGTGATGTCCTAGCATCATCAAGCGCTATACATAAAAAAAAAATGACGATCATCATTTTCAGGAGGACGTAAATTTCCGATTAATATGGTGGATAGGCGGCAGGAACCATTAAAGGCTATGTCTGAAAAGTGTTCCTTGTTGCAGTTTCCTCATGTTAGTCCGGCTTGATACAGGAGCTACTGAGTTACGTTCTCTGTGCGCACTGTGAGCTGTGTGTTCCATCTGTTTTGATCGTGTTTCGATATTTCGATTGTTTACTATGAATGATGATATCGTATGATGGAGAACAGATGGCTGTGTTCACTTTCTGTGCGGTTTAGCCTTATGTCTTTTGGCGTGTGCTGAGACAGCTATGATGGGGACTACAGCTACCCTTCTTTGTTTGTAGAGTCAGGAAACAAAAGTGAAGGTGCCGTATTCAAACTGAACACACACAAAAATTGGCAGTTCACACTCGCAAGCAGTAGGTTCTATGTTGCTACCCAGTTCACGATCACAAACAGTAGTTTCTATACTGCTACCCAGTTCACGATCACAAACAGTAGGCTCTATGTTGCTACCCAGTTCACGATCATAAATAGTAGGTTTTATGTTGCTACCCAGTTCACGATCACAAACAGTAGGTTCTATGTTGCTACCCAGTTCACGATCACAAACAGTAGGCTCTATGTTGCTACCCAGTTCACGATCACAAACAGTAGACTCTATACTGCTACCCAGTTCACGATCACAAACAGTAGACTCTATACTGCTACCCAGTTCACGATCACAAACAGTAGACTCTATGTTGCTACCCAGTTCACGATCACAAACAGTAGGCTCTATGTTGCTACCCAGTTCACGATCACAAACAGTAGGCTCTATGTTGCTACCCAGTTTACGATCACAAACAGTAGACTCTATACTGCTACCCAGTTCACGATCACAAACAGTAGACTCTATACTGCTACCCAGTTCACGATCACAAACAGTAGGCTCTATGTTGCTACCCAGTTCACGATCACAAACAGTAGGCTCTATGTTGTTACCCAGTTCACGATCACAAACAGTAGACTCTATACTGCTACCCAGTTCACGATCACAAACATTAGGTTCCATGCTGCTACCCAGTTCACGATCACAAACAGTAGGCTTTATGTTGCTACCCAGTTCACGATCACAAACAGTAGGCTTTATGTTGCTACCCAGTTCACGATCACAAACAGTAGACTCTATACTGCTACCCAGTTCACGATCACAAACAGTAGACTCTATACTGCTACCCAGTTCACGATCACAAACAGTAGACTCTATACTGCTACCCAGTTCACGATCACAAACAGTAAACTCTATGTTGCTACCCAGTTCACGATCACAAACAGTAGGCTCTATGTTGCTACCCAGTTCACGATCACAAACAGTAGACTCTATACTGCTACCCAGTTCACGATCACAAACAGTAGACTCTATACTGCTACCCAGTTCACGATCACAAACAGTAGACTCTATACTGCTACCCAGTTCACGATCACAAACAGTAGGCTCTATGTTGCTACCCAGTTCACGATCACAAACAGTAGGCTCTATGTTGCTACCCAGTTCACGATCACAAACAGTAGACTCTATACTGTTACCCAGTTCACGATCACAAACAGTAGGTTCTATGCTGCTACACAGGTCAAATTTAGACCTGGGTAGACCTTTCAAATTATACTTTCAGTCATACTTACCTATACGTACCATGTAGAGTTTCATGATCTGCACATTCCCGATTACATTTTAATTTGTGATCTCGTTTTTTGTCCACTGTCCTTCTGCTGTTATTCTCTTTCTAATATTTCTTACATTTTCTGTTTTTATTCGTGTTCCAGTATTTGTAGTATTTTCTGCTGTTATTCTTGTTCCAGTATTTCTAGTATTTTCTTATGTTATTCTTGTTCCAGTATTTCTGTTTTTATTCTTGTTCCAGTACATCATATACTTTCTGATGTTATTCTTGTTCCAGTATTTCTAATATTTTCTCGTTAATTTTGTCATAATATTTCTTATATTATTCTAATGTCCTTTTTCCTCAAGTATAGTCTTCTGCAATAACGTATTTCAGGTATTTATGCTTTTACCTTCATCATAATTAACCTTTAACTCTAAAATCACCATTTTCCATGTATATTCAATTCTAAATAATTATTTCTTTTTTCTTTATCTTAATCATCTGAACTCTGATCGAAGCACAGGACAATCACAAGATAATCTCCACATAATCCGGCCTGTAGCAAGCACGGACAACTCTTGCCAGCTTCTATCATTTCAGCATTTATGGTTCGTCGTAACCTCCAATGATCTGCCTCTTCTTCGTTTGCCAGGAGGCGTCCATGTTTATCCTTGGTGCGAACGCCTGGTTCACTCCATTCATAGAACGTGAACTAACAATTTTCAACGTCTTCTTTTCACTAATCATCATCATCATCATCGTGTGCCTTCTCCGCAACGAAGTTTGGCTACCATGGATCGCCATTCTACTCTGTTTCTTGCTTTGATGGTGCAGGCTGTCATAGATTGAATTGTCCATCTTTTGATGTTACTCGTCCATGTTAGTCTTGGTCTGCCTCTGCCTCTTTTACCTTGTATTTTTCTTTCAAATATTACTTTTAGTAGGCTTTTCACTAATAAATTATTATTTATCACCACATGCTCTTCTATAAAATCACTTTCATTCCCACATTCATCTCTTGTATATCTCTTCTATATAGGGATGCATCCTATCACCAAGCTTGTTCAATCTATACACTGAGCAAATCTTTAAAAACATCACAGAGATGCCAGGCCTACAAATTAATGGAAAGTATAAGTAAGGGGAAAATACAAAGTAAAAGAGGCAGACCAAGACTAACATGGACGAGTAACATCAAAAGATGGACAAATCAGCCTATGACAACCTGCACCATCAAAGCGACAGAGCAGAATGGCGCTCCATTGTAGCCAACCTTCGTTCGTTGCGGAGACGGCACTTGATGATGATGATGATGATATCTCTTCTAATGTGCAAGTATACTCTTCTTTCTCAATTTTGTCATCACAGCGCCATTCCCTCTTTAGTATTGTTTTCCAATCCACTCACGTCTTTATAAAAAAAACAAAAACACTGTGCGCCTTTTTTCTTTTCTTAGAAAGAGGTAATGACAAGAAAACTAGAGCAACTTTGAAGGAATTTAAAATACCTTAGTTACATGTCAAGAAAATAGTTGTAGACAACTACTTAAAACCACTTTACTTTCAACTGATAGCGAAACAATTTACGATAAACCCACCGCACACTTTTGAAAATTTCCCAAGTGTTGACATGTTTTAAGACTCGATAGGTCATCGGAAAACATTTCAGGATTTTTTAGATCTTTTTTTTTTTTTTAAACTGAGACTTAGTCGTAAGGAAGCACTTATCAGAGCCCATATTAGCTGTCAGGGGATGAAGGTTACAGGAGGAATAATTTATTATTCTTTCTTTATGGTTTTCCGAAGTCTAAGGGAAGTCAAAGATAATAGTCGAATTTGAAGAATCGAAGTCGTAGAGTTCGCGTCTTGGAGACCAAGTCATGAATTTTGAGCGATGGAGTCACATAATCGTTTGGAGTTATTTTATGAGTCATCACATTATGGAGACTCAGAGTTTATGTCATGAAACAGTAGAGTTATGAAGTCAGATGTACGAAGTAATATAGATGCAGAGTCAGAATAATAAAGTCAGTTAATAATTGAATTATAGAGCCAGAGTCATTAAGTCATGGAATCTTGGAATTATGGAGTCTGTGTCATGAAATCGGGGAATGGTGAGTCATAAAGTCTTGAGGTCGTGGATTTATGGAGGCTGAGTCATGAAGTCGTGTAGTATCCCGTGTGTTACCGGGGCCTCATTATGAGTAAAGAATAATGACACTGTGACCTTCCAAGCATGTCGTAAGAGGCGACTAAAGAGGTTGCTCGATGGCTTGACAAGCTGTCATTGTAAAAAGTATTGTTATGGAAACAGAGCCATAGATTTTAGAAGCAGTGATCTCTGCAATATGTGCCATTTTGGCACGCAAGGTTTCTGTTTTTGAGATTGTGGTTCTGCCCTATATGCCGTCTTCGGCTCGAAAGGACAATAGATAGATAGATAGATAGACTGACTGACAGACAGACAGATAGACAGACAGACAGACAGACAGACAGACAGACAGACAGACAGACAGACAGACAGACAGACAGACAGACAGACAGACAGACAGACAGACAGACAGACAGACAGAGAGATAGATCGATAGATAGATAGATAGACTGACAGACAGACAGATAGACAGACAGACAGACAGACAGACAGACAGACAGACAGACAGACAGAGAGATAGATCGATAGATAGATAGATAGATAGATAGATAGATAGATAGATAGATAGATAGATAGATAGATAGATAGATAGATAGATAGATAGATAGATAGATAGATAGATAGATAGATAGATAAATAGATAGATAGATAGATAGATAAATAGATAGATAGATAGATAGATAGATAGATAGATAGATAGATAGATAGATAGATAGATAGATAGATAGATAGATAGATAGATAGATAGATAGATAGATAGATAGATAGATAGATAGATAGATAGATAGATAGATAGATAGATAGATAGATAGATAGATAGATAGATAGATAGATAGATAGATAGATAGATAGATAGATAGATAGATAGATAGATAGATAGATAGATAGATAGATAGTGTAGTTCCTGGTGTGGGGTTTCAGGTGCCTTGGTTAATCCTAATAAAGCATCAGTTTCATGGTTCTCCCTTAACAATTATATCGTTAATACGACCACACCGGTAGTACGAATGGGAGCTGATTAGGTGACCAGGGATAAGTTGATGACATACCTCGGAGTTAAGTTTGATCGCAGCCTGTGTTTTCGGGACCACGTCGACCATATGATAACAAAATCCCGCAAAGGATTAGCCGCCTTGAAGGTCATGGCAGCTGCCAACATCAAGCAGAGGCTACTTACTCTTCTGTTCCAGGCATTAGTCCTCGCACCAATCGAGTATGCCCTGGCAATTCTTACTGTCAGTAGGACTCAAATTGATAGACTGGAGAAAATACAAAATGAAGCCATGCGCATTATCCTGGGATGTACGAGGGACACTCCCTGTGTAGCAATGAGGTATCTTCTTGACTTTCCAACCATGGATGACAGAATCAAGATCTGGAGAGCACGAGCATAGCTGAAGATTAGTACAGATACAGAGCATCCATTGCCCCACGTGCTCAACACAGTGAAAGGTGCCAGGCTAAAAAGAGGCAAATCATGGGTGGACCGAGCAGAAGATGTCATCAAACAGGTCTGTGGGCTTACCAATATCAGCGTTGGTGAGGAGTGGATACCGGTGCCTACGTCATTCAATGGGACATTCTCGTGTATTGTCACACTCAACAGGAAAAGTAGGGAACAGAACCCGGTTGTTGTTAATGCCGAGGTCAACGGCCTCATCTGCGATAACACCGATTAGAAAGATGCAGTCATCTATACAGACGGATCTGTAATACGACACCAAAGAAGTGCATGGGCATTTACAGCACGCTCGGCAGGCAGAATAGTCAAAGAAGACAGTGGTGCATACGTCATGACCACGAGTAGCATGACAATGGAGACGATGGCAGTGACCAAGGCTTTCAAATAGTTAGAGTCACAAGACTACACCCACGCATGTATACTGAGTGATTCGATGAGCATGATAAAAAAAAGTGGAGGCGGGCTTTGTACGCATGCAATGGGTAGAGTCGTTACAGAAATCCAAAATACGTAAGGTCACCTTTGTCTATGTTCCTGGACATGCGGGAGTACGGGGAAATGAAAGAGCGGACATGTTGGCTAGCTGCGCTGTCGTTGAGGACGGACAACCAATGGATCTGGCAGACATCATCAATGCCTTCCGAGATGTGGGAAGAGCACAGGACTTCGACAAACACAGATCCACGTCACTTCTTCGGATGATGGAAATGGGAGTTAAGATGGGCACAGACAGAAATGAGAAACGTAGTGGCCGTTTAAGAAGACTTATCAACCAACATAGAACTGGAGTCGTCAGTCGCTGGACACTGAGGGAATTGCTGAGGAGGGGATCTGAGCACCTATGGACATGTTCGGAGTGCAATGATCTTCTTCTACCTTTTAGCTCCCAGTGGAGCATAGGTCTTCAACAAACACTTTCCAAGTCGTTCTGTTTTTTGCAATTCTTTTAAGATCATTCCATGTCTTCCCCATCATCTTCATCTCTGCTTCGATCTGTCTTCTCCAAGAATTCATTGGACTTCCTCTTTGTCTTTTCCCCTGGGGATTCCAAAAAAGGGTCTGTTGTGTAATACTCTCTGTTGGCTTCCGTAGTGTGTGTCCTATCCATCGCCATCGTCTACGCTGTATCTCTTTATCCACTGGTATTTGACCGGTACATTTCCATAATTCCACGTTAGTGACTTTGTCCTGCCATTTCCATCCCTTTATTCTGCGTAAGCATCCATTAATGAAAGTCTGTACCTTCGTGATTGTCAATTTTGTTATTCTCCATGTTTCACAGCCATATAATAGGACCGACTTAACATTTGAGTTGAACATTTTTATTTTTGTATTTAACCTAATTTCTTTGGATTTCCATATGTTTCCCAGTGCAATGAAAGCTCCTCTTGCTTTTGATATCCTTATTTTGGTATCATTTTCTGTTCCTCCCTCTTTATCTATATTACTGCCCAGATATATGAGTGCAATGATGATGACCCGCAAATAACTCAATAACTCAATATCGATTTTTTGGAATAGGATTTTTTTGGAGGCGGGAAGTGTACTTTCTTCTAAACTGATCTATCATTTATTCATAGACAGAAAGACTCCCTCTCCTGCCATGTTTCAAAGTTAGTAATTATTTTAGATATTTGTTCACGAGTGTATTTACACCATCTTTCCCCTCGATTTGACCTCGGTACTCCTCACAATATACCAGTTCTATACACGATATACCAGTTCTATACACAATATACCAGTTCCAGGTATTAAAGAATGACTAAATTTACGACACGAAGCATCGCTACTCCCCGGAGACAAATCGCATTCTCTGAGCAATTGGTTTCACCCTAGGTGGCTCCAGGTTAGAACAGCTGCCCAGTGGTTCCACGAAACGTACTTAAATCTAGCTTGAGCTGTTTCTGATAGGACTTTTTATTTGGCTATTTGATGTACGATGGCTAGACCTGAGCGTCAGTATAACCAGCGTCTTGAGAGTACGTGTTCATGGCATAAGGGTTGCTCTTTAAGGACGGGCGCAACTATGAAGTCTGAATCGACTTTTTATTTGTATGGTCAGAGTGGAAGAGTAATGAAAGAAACATGGAAGCCAGAGTTGTGAAATTTGATGGCGACTGAAGATATCAACAACTAGGACAACAGTACACGTTTGTATATCAGTAGTCGATGTAGGGCAGTTGCATGTAGGTATACATGTAGGAGTAGAATTATAACAAGGATATAACTGAGGTAGTAGGGGTAGAACATTATAAGTTATAAATGTAGTCGTAGATGACTAGAACAGTTGTTCTAGTAGTTAGAGAACGCGTTATATGATGTAGAAGTAATTATGATTAGAAGAAATAGTTTTCAGTGATGAAAGTAGAATAGTAACAATTATAATATTAGTAGTAGGAGTATAATGAGTAAAAGCTGTATCGTTAGAGGTAGGAGTAGAGGTTTTATCGTTAGTAGTAGGAGTAGACTTTACAGCTTTATTAGTAGGAGTAGATGTTAGAGCTTCATTAGTAGGAGTAGGCGTTACTGCTTCAGTAGTAGATGTAGACATTACAGGTTCAGTAGTAGGAGTAGGCGTTACAGCTTTAGTAGTAGGAGTAGATGTTACAGCTTTAGTAGTAGAAGTAGATGTTACAGCTTTAGTAGTAGGAGTAGATGTTACAGCTTTAGTAGTAGGAGTACTGTTACAGCTTTAGTAGTAGGAGTAGATGTTACAGCTTTAGTAGTAGGAGTAGATGTTACAGATTTATTAGTAGGAGTAGATGTTTTATTGTTAGCGTAGTAGGAGTAGACATTACAGCTTTAGTAGTAGGAATAGATGTTTTATTGTTAGTAGTAGGAGTAGATGTTACAGTTTTAGTAATAGGAGTAGACGTTACAGCTTAAGTAGTAGGAGTAGACGTTACAGTTTAGTAGTAGGAGTAGACGTTACAGCTTTAGTAGTAGGAATAGAAATTGTAATTTTATTTGTAGGAGTAGAAGTTATAACTTTAGTAGTAGAAATATATTTTATAACTTCAGTAGCAGGAGTAGAAGTTTCAGTTTTAGCAGTAGGAGTAGAAGTTTCAGTTTTAGTAGTAGGAGTAGAAGTTTCAGTTTTAGTAGTAGGAGTAGAAGTTTCAGTTTTATTAGTAGGAGTAGAAGTTTCAGTTTTAGTAGTAGGAGTAGAAGTTTCAATTTTAGTAGTAGGAGTAGAAGTTTCAGTTTTAGTAGTAGGAGTAGAAGTTTCAATTTTAGTAGTAGGAGTAGAAGTTTCAATTTTAGTAGTAGGAGTAGAAGTTTCAGTTTTAGTAGTAGGAGTAGAAGTTTCAATTTTAGTAGTAGGAGTAGAAGTTTCAGTTTTAGTAGTAGGAGTAGAAGTTTCAGTTTTAGTAGTAGGAGTAGAAGTTTCAGTTTTAGTAGTAGGAGTAGAAGTTCCAGTTTTAGTAGCAGGAGTAGAAGTTTCAGTTTTAGTAGCAGGAGTAGAAGTTTCAGTTTTACTAGCAGGAGTAGAAGTTTCAGTTTTAGTAGTAGGAGTAGAAGTTTCAGTTTTAGTAGTAGGAGTAGAAGTTTCAGTTTTAGTAGTAGGAGTAGAAGTTTTAGTTTTATTAGTAGGAGTAGAAGTTAAAGATTTAGTAGTAGGAGTAGACGTTATAGCTATATATATATATATATATATATATATATATATATATATATATATATATATATATATATATATATATATCTATTGACCTTTCGAGCCGTAACCGGCCCATAGGGCGTAGACCAAGATACACCTTCTCCTATATGAATTTTTGTTCTAGCAGTTTTCTTTTATAGATATTTTATCAAATCTCGCCATCTGTCTCTGTTCTGTGCAAGCAGTTCTATCTCATTTAGGGAGCCGATTCCTGCTGCTCTTGCCTCTCTCATCAATGTTCTTCTCAGTGTCTCCCTGGGTCTTCCTCTTTTTCTTTTACCTGTTGTTTCCCATATGAGGGCTTGCTTTGCTATTCGATTATTATCTCTTCTCATCACATGTCCAACGTATGACCATCGTCTTTTCTTTATTACTGAAGATATTAGTGGTTGATTGGCGATTTATATATATAAATTGATATATATATATATTCTACAATGTTAATCAAAAACTGTAATTCCGTTTCCTTTATCTATCTTCTTGTATCTTAATATAGTTCCATATGCTCTCTCTTCAATTTTGTAATTAAAATTTACACGTTCAATCCTCGGCCTTCATTTTAGCCTGTGCTACCAGTGTCAGACCTGGATATCGGACTCAAGAACACTAACGGAAGATGCCACTAAAGAAATGAAATGTGTTAGACGCATGGTAGGAAACAGTCTGAGACGTAGGATCAGAAATGAAGAAGTGAGAAAAAAATCTAGGAATAATTCTAGCCATTTAATAGTAACAGGAGGAGAATCAATGTATATCAACAAGACTGAAACTATGATTATAATCAAAGACAATAGTCAAAACCTACAAGTTGATATCAAAATTCGAGGAAAGGGCCAGGAGATAGTTTAGAGCTACAGCAACCTTGGACATACTATAACCAGTGATTGAAAAAGTAAAACTGAAATAAACAAAACAACAGGAATGGCTAAAAGTAATTTTAATGTCATGGAAAGTATCATCATCATCATCATCGAGTGCAGTCTCTGCAACGAAGGTTGGCTACCATGGAGCGCCATCCTGCTCTGTCTCTTGCTTTGATGGTGCAGGTTGTCATAGGCTGATTTGTCCATCTTTTGATGTTACTCGTCCATGTTAGTCTTGGTCTGCCTCTGCCTCTTTTACCTTGTATTTTCCCTTCCAGGATTACTTTTAGCAGGCTATTGTGTCTTTTAACATGGCCCAAAAATCGCATTTGTCTTGTTTGAATTGTGCTTAGTAGTTCTCTTTTCATTTTTAGTTGTTTTAAGACTTCATCGTTTGTTTTCTTTTCCTTCCATCCAATTCTACCTATTCTTCTATATATCCACATTTCAAAGGTTTCAATTCTCTGTTCTGTTTTCTTGTATAATGTCCATGTTTTTGCACCAGATAGGAATTTTGAGAAGATGTAACATTTTGCTATTCTTAGTTTTATCTCTGGTGTTATTTGTTTTTATGTTTTTATGTTCTTCATGACATTAAAATTACTTTTTGCCATTCCTATTCTTTTGTTTATTTCAATTGTAGATTTTCCATCTCTGGTTATAGTATGACCAAGGTAGTTGTAGTTCTGAACTGCCTCCAGGTCTATTTCTTCAATTTTGATATCCACTAGTGGGTTTTGAGTATTTTCTTTGTTTGTGATCATAGTTTTAGTCTTTTTTATATTAATATCTGGTCCATATTTTTTGCTTGTCGTGTTTATTTCATTAAGTAATTGTTGTAGATCTTTAGGATTTTCTGCTAGTAGTACAGTATCGTCAGCATTTCTTAGGTTATTGATTATCTTTTCATTAAGTTGTTGGCCTGGCATCTCTATGATGTTTTTAAAGATGTGCTCAGTGTATAGATTGAACAAGCTTGGTGATAGGATGCATCCCTGTCTTACTCCTCTTTTTATATCAATAGGTGTAGAGTTCTCCTTGTTATATTTTATTATGGAAAGTATACAAACATCAAAACAAATAACATCAGAGCTAAAACTAATAATAGTAAAATGTTACATCTTCTCAACATTTCTGTATAGTGCAGAAATATGGACATTAAACAAGAAAACAGAACATAAAATTGAAGCATTTGAAATGTGGATTTATGGAATAATAGGTAGAACTGGATGGATAAAGAAGAAAATAAACGATGAAGTCTTAAAACAAATAAAATTGAAAAGAGAACTACTAAATACAATTCAAACACAACAAATGAGATTTTTGGAGCATGTTAAAAGACACAACAGCCTACTTAAAGTAATCTTGGAAGGGAAAATACAAGGTAAAAGAGGCAGACCAAGACTAACATAGAAGAGTAACATCAAAAGATGGACAAATCGGCCTATAATAACCTGCACCATCAAAACAAAAGACAGAGCGGAATGGCGCTCCATGGTAGCCAAACTGCGATGAGGAGACGGCACTCAATGATGATGATGATGATGAGGAGGAGGAGTAAAAGAGTAGACCACCAGACACAAGGTTCGACCACAAAAATGATGAATCTCGCCTCTCAGACACAGAAAGTTAAAGGAGAAAGGAAAGAAGAAGAATCATCGATCATTAACTGCCTTATTTCAATTTCCAAAACTAGATTTTCTCTTGTCTCCACAGTCTAAACTCTCCAAAGATATATCAGAACTCATTTCCAAAACTAGATTTCCTCTTGTCTCCACAGTCTAAACTCTCCAAAGATATATCAGAACTCATTTCCAAAACTAGATTTCCTCTTGTCTCCACAGTCTAAACTCTCCAAAGATATATCAGAACTCATTTCCAAAACTAGATTTCCTCTTGTCTCCACAGTCTAAACTCTCCAAAGATATATCAGAACTCATTTCCAAAACTAGATTTCCTCTTGTCTCCACAGTCTAAACTCTCCAAAGATATATCAGAACTCATTTCCAAAACTAGATTTCCTCTTGTCTCCACAGTCTAAACTCTCCAAAGATATATCAGAACTCATTTCCAAAACTAGATTTTCTCTTGTCTCCACAGTCTAAACTCTCCAAAGATATATCAGAACTCATTTCCAAAACTAGATTTTCTCTAGTTTCCACAGTTTAAAATCTCCAAAATTAGATTTTCTCCCGTTTGCACAGTCACCCCTTCATAGGTAAATCGGAACCAACCCCAAAACTGAAGCCCCATCACCCTGGTCATGAGTATCCTCTTACCGATATATCCCCATTACGGTAATGACGGACTGAGCAACAATGCGGTTTTAATGAATCCTTGCAGGCCAGTCGGCATACCTCCCGTTTCTTCAAATTTCCAGGGAAGCGCGTCTAAATACCAGCCAATCTTCTTCCAGCTTCCGAGTATCGACAAACATTTATCACTTTCACTCCATCGCCCGTTAGTAAGGACGCCAAATGCTTTCCATAACTGCCTGGGAAGATTCGGTGCTACAGCCGCAGTTTCGAATCTCACAGCAACTACGCAGAAGATGCCCACAGGGGGTACCATACAAATCAGCGACGGGAGTGTGTAATCTGATTGGCCATTAATCAGGACGTCATTGATGCGATTCTCCAATCATTACTAGTTTTGATGTTGAACATTTTCACTTTAACTACAGTTAATTCTTTATTCTTGTAATTAAATGACGATTACCAGTTTTTTATATTTTTTTTTATTTAAATAAATTGTTAACTTTCATAACTAAGTCATTAGTACTTCGATTTCTTTCCTGACAAATAAATGTGGTCTCATCATAGTGCATAAAGTACAGAATGCCTTCACGTCATCTATGTTTTAATTGTACTTTGCAATAATCATATCTTTCACCGGTGAGAATCGTGGGATTCAATCTTGTTAAGTTTCTGATTTTTTCTATCGGGGGTGAAATAAAAATCCTGAGTCGCACACGTCGTGGCGACTGCTTGACCAAGCGGCCTTTATCCCTCTGGTTCTATCGTTGCCCCCTGACATACACTAGCAATGGTACTATGTGTCGTAAAGATAGTTTTTTTAAATGTTTTTTTATTTTGTCATTTAAATACCCACATTCAGGCTGCTAAATTTAGTGAAGTAATTGATATTTTCTAATTTAAAAAAATAAACCAAAATAGAACCGGTCGTAGCGAAGTGGTTAGTGATATTGTACCTTTCTCAGATGGGCATTCGATCTGGTGTTTTATTATGATCTATACGGCATCGCGGTTGACCCAGTCACTTAAATGGGTGCTAGAAATGTTCTCAATGAGATTAAACCACAAGTTCAGAACCACAAGAGTCGAGCATAAGCGGACCACCTTTTGTCTATCGGAGAACGAGTGAACGCCCAGAAACTTTACATACTCCTGTATTGGTTTCCACTGGAGTAATCATAAGTGATAAGAAGCCACATCCACCGTTTCAGAAAGAATTATGCCCCCCCCCTCCCCCGGAGGGGGGGCATTGAATATAAGGACAAAGCTTATTTAAAAAAAAAAAAAGAAAGATCCAACTGGAAGTAGTTGGAATCGTTCATATGTTGCTACAACCAAAATCCAAAAAGGTTTATAGTTCCCTGCAAACCCTATGTCACAAGCAGCAATAACTCAAGAACAAATGCTTACAGTGGAGTGAAATCAGGATCTTTCTTCAGACTCATAAGTTATCGTTAATAAATTACATAGAAGATGCGTGTCATAAAGAAACAACGACAAACTAAGACAATCAACAATTATCTAGATTTTCTATCCACGGGAATGATGCTAATGTTGGAACAACGGAACTAGGTACAAATAATAATACATAAATATTATTATATGGGGAACTTCTGAGGCGATAATAGGGAATAAAAGAACAAAGAAGTATGTGTTAGCACTCGAAAAAATTGACAGACAAACAACAATAGAAAAAAACGAAGAACAATATATGGTCCGAAGCGGTTTTTCCGGTCTGTGATTTTTTTATCCGCTTCGGATCATATATTGTTCTTCGTTTTTTTCTATTGTTTGTCTGTCAATTTTTCCGAGTGCTAACACATACTTCTTTGTTCTATTATTCTCAACAACGGAACTACTAGTCTACGGAAGCCTTTGAAATGTGGATTTATAAAACAATAGAAGAATTGGATGGAACGAAAAGAAAACAAACGATGAAGTCTTAAAAACAACTAAACGTGAAAAGAGAACAGCTAAACACATTTCAAACAAGACAAATGAGATTTGTGGGTACGTTAAAAGACACAGCAATCTACTAAAAGTAATCTTGGAAGGGAAAACACAAGGCGAAAAAGGCAGATGCTGACTATGACTAACATGGACGAGTAGCATCAAAAGATGGACAAGTCAACTTTTGACAACCTGCACTATCTCAGCATGAAAAAAGCGGAATGGCACTCCATTGTAGCCACGCTTGATGTGGAGACGGCACTCAATGATGATGATGAGTCTACTGCACACACATACGCCCACGTCTTCTTTCTCCCCTTGTCAATTAGCGTATTAAACTTTAAAAACTGCAAAATTCTCAGCGAACAATTAAAGTTGTTTGCATTCTTGCCGTCTCACAACTTTTCAAGAATGCAACATTTGGTTGCTAGCTGTGATAACAGGGCTGTATGTGTTCCACATCTTTTGTTGGCATGTCCATCGAAGGTGGGGAAATGAATGGCGCATAATTTATAGCTGCCTGCGACGTGTGGATAGGCTTAAGGAACATCGGTGATGAATGGAGTTGATCAACAGATATGTTGTTGGGAGTAGGAAGGACAGGTTTACAGCATTGAAAATAAGCTCTGCGTTCTGATTTCTTTTTCCTTGTATTCTTTCATATATATTCTTCTGCTTCTTCTTCTGCTTCTTCAGCTTGTTGTTAATATGATTCCTTGTAATCACTATTATTATTATTATTACTATAATCATCGTTACAATTACTTCTTTTTTAAATATAAATTCTTATTTGTTTAATTAAACAAATACTTGTAGCTTTAACAACAAATATGTTTTTATCTATTTTTTTACTGTTATTCTTCTGCCAGTGTTCTCCCTTCCCGTTTTTCCTTCTCTTCTGATTGCTTTCCCATTTCTACCAATTTTTGCCATCCCTTAAAATAAGGTGACCAGACTTCCCGATTTTTCCGGGACAGTCGGGATTTTTTTACTATTTTTTCAACCGTTGTCCTGGATTTCTTTCTGTCCCGAATTTGTCCCCATTTTGGCCGATTTTTTAGCTTTTGTCCCGGATTTGTTAAAATACACTAGGGACACAAACGTTTATCAATTTTACCAATATGGTTAACGTCTCTTCGACTTTAAAATAAACATCATTTCGTTGTTGTGTAGAAAATGTTTAGAAAGCTGCACTGCTTTTTTTTTTATCTCCTGATAACGTTTTGTAAGCCTATATTGTTAGGTGTTTTAATTAGTGTTATAATATATGCATTAAAGTAGTAAAGTGCCCTCGTCACGCCAAGTGGCGTACAGGGAATATGGTGTTAGTGATCATAAATTTTATAGACCTTCAGCACAATGATTTTTTGGGGTAAGGTGGTCGGTATTACGCCCGTGCCGCTTTACTTTCCCAGAAAAAATCCGGTACCCATTTAAGGCTGGGTGAACCCGGAAGCCGTCGGTTGGGATCGAACCCTACCTCTTGTCCTGCGTAGTCCAGTTCACTAACCACTGAGCTATCGCGGCTCCCAATATATGTATTATTCACTTGAAAAAAACGGAAGAAATTTCATTTTATTGATGGAAAATTTAAGTCAAATTAATCCGTCCCGGATTAAGGTTTCAAAAATATGGTCACCTTACTTGAAAATGGGAGCCGCGATAGCTCAGTCGTTAGTGGACTGGACTACAAAGAACAAGGGGTAGGGTTCGATCCCAACCGACGGCTTCCGGGTTAACCCAGCCGTAAATGGGTAATGGATTTTTTTTCTGGGAAAGTAAAGCAGCACGGGCGTAATACCGACCACATTACCCCAAAAATCATGTGTTGAAGGTCAGTAAAATTGATGGTCACTAACACTAAATTCCCTATACGCCACTTGGCGTGACGGGGGTTCTTTACTTACTTGAAAATGATTTGCTTATTTTCATTATTTAATTTCTTCTTCTTCATTCTTTGTTATTATTCTTCCATCTATCTATTTACTATTGTTATCCTCTTCCATTTCTTCTTATTTCGCTATAATTGTTTTTCTACTCTTCTCCCGCATTTTATCTCTCTCTCTCTCTCTCTCTCTCTCTCTCTCTCTCTCTCACGTTATCATACTATATGCCTCTTCTACTTCTGCTTCTTCTGCATACTTTCTAATACATTTTTATCTCCATCCTCTTTACTTATTTTTTCTTCAACTTATTCCTGTTAATTTCTCTCTCTTTCTCACGCTCTAATATTGTCTCATTATTTCGTTAATTTCCGGAGTGTTTTTTCTATCCTTCTATCTCATTGCTTTACCATTAATCCCCATTAATTCACAGCAGCTGCAACTGTTTCTTCTTATAGTCATTTTACTATTATTTGGGCCTTGTTTCCTTGAATATCTTTCTTTCTGGAGGAGGCGATCATGTCTATGCACAACGTTTTGGCCTTTAAAGTCTATCATTTGCTGAACTTCCACATCCGCCGTACAGTTCTCTTACAGCTGCCTTGTTTGACATCTTCTCTTACAGCTGCCTTGTTTGACATCTTCTCTTACAGCTACTTTGTATGACATCTTCTCTTACAGCTACCTTGTTTAACATCTTCTCTTACAGCTGCCTTGTCTGACATCTTCTCTTACAGCTACTTTGTATGACATCTTCTCTTACAGCTACCTTGTTTAACATCTTCTCTTACAGCTGCCTTGTTTGACATCTTCTCTTACAGCTGCCTTGTTTGACATCTTCTCTTACAGCTGCCTTGTTTGACATCTTCTCTTACAGCTGCCTTGTTTGACATCTTCTCTTACAGCTGCCTTGTTTGACATCTTCTCTTACAGCTACCATGTTTGACATCTCTTACAGCTACCATGTTTAACATCTTCTCTTACAGCTACCTTCTTTGACATCTTCTCTTACAGCTACCTTGTTTGACATATTCTCTTACAGCTACCTTGTTTGACATCTTCTCTTACAGCTACCTTGTTTGACATCTTCTCTTACAGCTACCTTGTTTGACATCTTCTCTTACAGCTACCTTGTTTGACATCTTCTCTTACAGCTACCTTGTTTGACATCTTCTCTTACAGCTACCATGTTTGACATCTCTTACAGCTACCATGTTTAACATCTTCTCTTACAGCTGCCTTGTTTGACATCTTTTCTTACAGCTACCTTGTTTGACATCTCTTACAGCTACCATGTTTAACATCTTCTCTTACAGCTACCTTGTTTGACATCTTCTCTTACAGCTGCCTTGTTTGACATCTTCTCTCACAGCTACCTTGTTTGACATCTTCTCTTACAGCTACCTTGTTTGACATCTTCTCTTACAGCTACCATGTTTGACATCTTCTCTTACAGCTACCTTGTTTGACATCTTCTCTTACAGCTGCCTTGTTTGACATCTTCTCTTACAGCTGCCTTGTTTGACATCTTCTCTTACAGCTGCCTTGTTTGACATCTTCTCTTACAGCTGCCTTGTTTGAAATCTTCTCTTACAGCTACTTTGTTTGACATCTTCTCTTACAGCTGCCTTGTTTGACATCTTCTCTTACAGCTGCCTTGTTTAACATCTTCTCTAACAGCTGCCTTGTTTGACATCTTCTCTTACAGCTACCTTGTTTGACATCTTCTCTTACAGCTGCCTTGTTTGACATCTTCTCTTACAGCTGCCTTGTTTGACATCTTCTCTTACAGCTGCCTTGCTTGACATCTTCTCTTACAGCTGCCTTGTTTGACATCTTCTCTTACAGCTACCTTGTTTGACATCTTCTCTTACAGCTACCTTGTTTAACATCTTCTCTTACAGCTGCCTTGTTTGACATCTTCTCTTACAGCTACCATGTTTGACATCTTCTCTTACAGCTGCCTTGTTTGACATCTTCTCTTACAGCTGCCTTGTTTGACATCTTCTCTTACAGCTGCCTTGTTTGACATCTTCTCTTACAGCTACCTTGTTTGACATCTTCTCTTACAGCTACCTTATTTGACATCTTCTCTTACAGCTGCCTTGTTTGACATCTTCTCTTACAGCTACCTTGTTTGACATCTTCTCTTACAGCTACCATGTTTGACATCTTCTCTTACAGCTGCCTTGTTTGACATCTTCTCTTACAGCTGCCTTGTTTGACATCTTCTCTTACATCTACCTTGTTTGACATATTCTCTTACAGCTGCCTTGTTTGACATCTTCTCTTACAGCTACCTTGTTTGACATCTTCTTTTACAGCTACCATGTTTAACATCTTCTCTTACAGCTACCTTGTTTGACATCTTCTCTTACAGCTACCTTGTTTGACATCTTCTCTTACAGCTGCCTTGTTTGACATCTTCTCTTACAGCTGCCTTGTTTGACATCTTCTCTTACAGCTACCTTGTTTGACATCTTCTCTTACAGCTGCCTTGTTTAACATCTTCTCTTACAGCTGCCTTGTTTGACATCTTCTCTTACAGCTACCATGTTTAACATCTTCTCTTACAGCTACCTTGTTTGACATCTTCTCTTACAGCTGCCTTGTTTGACATTTTCTCTTACAGCTGCCTTGTTTGACATCTTCTCTTACAGCTACCTTGTTTGACATCTTCTCTTACAGCTGCCTTGTTTGACATCTTTGTTTACAGCTGCCTTGTTTGACATCTTCCCTTACAGCTGCCTTGTTTGACATCTTCTCTTACAGCTACCTTGTTTGACATCTTCTCTTACAGCTGCCTTGTTTGACATCTTCTCTTACAGCTGCCTTGTTTGACATCTTCTCTTACAGCTGCTTTGTTTGACATCTTCTCTTACAGCTGCCTTGTTTGACATCTTCTCTTACAGCTACCTTGTTTGACATCTTCTCTTACAGCTACCATGTTTGACATCTTCTCTTACAGCTACCATGTTTGACATCTTCTCTTACAGCTGCCTTGTTTGACATCTTCTCTTACAGCTGCCTTGTTTGACATCTTCTCTTACAGTTGCCTTGTTTGACATCTTCTCTTACAGCTGCCTTTTTTCATCTTCTCTTACAGCTACCTTGTTTGACATCTTCTCTTACAGCTACCTTGTTTGACATCTTCTCTTACAGCTACCTTGTTTGACATCTTCTCTTACAGTTACCATGTTTGACATCTTCTCTTACAGCTGCCTTGTTTGACATCTTCTCTTACAGCTACCATGTTTGACATCTTCTCTTACAGCTGCCTTGTTTGACATCTTCTCTTACAGCTGCCTTGTTTGACATCTTCTCTTACAGCTACCTTGTTTGACATCTTCTCTTACAGCTGCCTTGTTTGACATCTTCTCTTACAGCTGCCTTGTTTGACATCTTCTCTTACAGCTGCCTTGTTTGACATCTTCTCTTACAGCTGCCTTGTTTGACATCTTCTCTTATGCCCTTCCTGTGCCCCTTCCCTTTTCTTTCTATCTCTATTCTCCTAAAAATGTGCAGGTGTCGTGATTTATTATATGTATCGTGATTTGTTGCTGGTGTCATGATTTATTATATGTATCGTGATTTGTTCCAGGTGTCATGATTACATTTCATCAAAGTATATCTCCCCTCGACGCTGAAAGGCAAATGGTGAAGAAAAGAAGAAGAAGAAGACTATGGCAAAGTGCAAAATTAGTGATTTTTGTTGCTTCATAATATGCATGATTTGGTATTTTCATTAGATCAACAAAACAGCAACAAGTTGAAATGTTTGAGTAGAACATTGAATGTGACAAGAGACAGAATCAGAAATTATAGTTTAAGTAAAAGGTCTGAGCAATACACCAGAACTGAATCATACTAGGAAATTAAATAAATCAAATGTTTTGAACCCTCAGTGACATGATCACAGTGACACATTTCAAGAATTATGTGTATATTGAACACTAAGGAAAACCTACTGGCCCACAGACTCAACACTGTAGGTAAAACTATATGCGCCTCAGCTTGAAAAAAAAAAAAAACTGGAACGGAATTAGGAATTTACACAAGAAATAACATTGTAAAAAAAGTAAAGAGCCCCCTTCCCGCCAAGTGGCGTATAGGGAATATGGTGTTAGTGACCATACATTTTACAGACCTTCAGTACATGATTTTCGGGGTAATGTGGTCGGTATTACGCCCGTGCCGCTTTACTTTCCCCAGGAAAAAATCCGGTACCTATTTAAGGCTGGGTGAACCCGTAAGCCGTCGGTTGTGATCGAACCCTACCCCTTGTCCTTTGTAGTCCAATTCACTAACCACTGAGCTACTGTAGACAAAACTATATGCGCCTCAGCATGAAAAAAAAACAACTGGAACGGAATTAGGAATTTATACAAGAAACAACATTGTGGATACAGACTATACTTCAGGTGAGCAAAAGAAATATAGGTAGCGCATGCAACACAAACCCCCTCCCTAGGGCCCAATCAAGACCCTTAAACATCCTAAGCACTTCAAAGATTTTAGTGCCCGGCGCCCCACTCCACCCCACATTTATATGTAATTCGGAGTATGTGTGTGTGTATGTTTTTTTTCCCACTGACGTACAAAAATTAGACAAATCTCACGAACTGCATATTATTTCCCCTGCTTGTGTGTGTGTGTGTGTGTGGGGGGGGGGGGCATTTTTTCTTTTCTTTCCCTGATTTCATGACCCTTATCGGAAGTCTGCACTCACTGAGTGCTCTTGTTAAAAAAAATTAACAAAAACAACCTATCTTTCAACACATGTTGCTATTGCTGGTGTATGTCTATGGGCTCACGACAGGACCTGAGGGATAAAGGGCGCCTGGTCAAAGCAGTCGCCACTATGTGTGAGACTCAGGATTTTTATTTTACCCCCGATAGAAAAAATCCTTTCTGTCTACAGCGGGTTTCGAATACCTTACGTCGGCTTTTCAGCCAGGGAAACAGTGGATTTCGCCGCAAAGCCACGTGCTACTCAAGTGATATTGTTATTATTGTATATATCTGTATGCAATTTTTGTTCAATTAATATAAGGGTCCCTTTGTGGTGCCCTTCTCCCTTGGCGCTCTAAGCACGTAAGGGTCCCTTTGTGGTGCCCTTCTCCCTTGATGCTCTAAGCACGTAAGGGTCCCTTTGTAGTGCCCTTCTGACGAATGACGTGGAGGGATGTAAAGTAAGATTAACTCCTGATTTTCTTCTGTATTGTACATCAAACAGTTTTTCATGAAACATTTTTCATTTATCCACATTCTGAAATGCAATTTGAAAAATATATTTGGCCAATAATGTCTCAATTTGGCCGTCTTTAAGGAGTAAATAGAGGGTCGAAACACAAAGCCAAATTGTTACTATCTTCTTTCTTCTTCGTCTTCTACATTTTTTAGCTCCCAGTGAAGCAAAGATCTTCAACAAACACTTTCCAAGTCGTTCTGATTTTGCTGTTCTTTTATTTGTTACTATGCTGCGAGGTTTTTCATTTACAACAATTTATGTATGTACTATGTATACTAGAATGTTGAAAGTTCACTGGACAGATAAAAAGACCAATGAGAAAATTCTCAAAGAGGCCAACACAAAAAGAGAACTCCTAAAAACATCAGAAAAAAACAATCAACATTTTTCGGGCACATCATGAGAAGATGAAAGTTGGAATACTTGGTTACAACTGGCGAAATAAAAGGAAAGAGAGATCGTGGACGACAAAGAGGGAAAATACTGCATAGCTTGGTGTCATGGCGTAGAAAACAGTCAACAACATAACTGATACGATGCTCTGTGGATAGAAGATTGTGGAAGGACATGATCACCTACGCCAACCGGTGTGGCGCATGATGATGTTGATGATGTATACTTTTGTATATACGAAGGTATGTTTTGTAGAGTAGCTTATCACCGTAGAGAGGAGATGTCTGAGAAAAACGTTTGGAGCGACCAGAAAAGAGGGAATTAGAAATGATTTTATAAGGAAAAGAGTAGCCATTGAATAAATCCTATGCTACATACAGAAACAAGAAATAAACTGGTTTGCCCATCTAGGAGGAATGGCATGCGAGTCTTCATCACACAAAGTATATGTTAAAAGAGGAGAGTGCAGAAGAGCAGGCGGCAAACCCAGAGTAGGATGGACAGACAACATCAAAGAAACGTTACAACAACATCAATTGGGAATGAGTAAAGCCGTCAAAAGGACGAGATCCAGTACTTTGTATCTCCCTCGACACCTGGATGGATACCAGAGGAAGTGAAGTACAAAAAAAAACAGAAAGAAAGAAAAAAAAAACTGAAAGAAAGAAAGAAAAAAGAAAGGCAAAAGGAAAGAAGAAAGCAATAAATAAAAAAGTAAGAAAAAAAGAAAGACAGAAAGAAAGAGAATGGAAGAATATTATAGTTTCCCCCAAAAGACCTTATCAATAGTTTTGGTAGGTTTGATCATAAATTAAATTTGTGGGTCATGTTAAAAGACACAACAGCCTACTAAAAGTAATATTGGAAGGGAAAATACAAGGTAAAAGAGGCAGAGGCAGACCAAGACTAACATGGACGAGTAACATCAAAAGATGGACAAGTCAACCTATGACAATCTGTACCATCAAAGCAAAAGACAGAGTGGAATGGCGCTCCATGGTAGCCAACCTTCGATGCGGAGACGGCACTAAATGATGATTATAAAGGTCTTTGATACCAAATGTAGAAGTTCAACTAGCTGGTCGACGACGAACCAGATAGATTGGATCCAGTTTGTAAATGAAGCATTTCATTACGACTTGTAGGTGTCCGTATCATGGAACACTTGAGCATTTTAACACAAGTAAACTGTAGGTCAAAGCTCCCGATGTAAATAAGCATATGATAACGATAATCAACATTTCAATACTTGTCGCTCAAAACATTAATTATAATTACTCAAATCTTGTCAAGAGGGTAAACCGCTGAACCTGTCCACACTGTCGCTTCGAAACGTACATTTTACATTTTCCTTCAATTTAACTCCGAATAATGCAGAAATGAAGGCTAATACTAAAAATGATGAATGCTCTTGATAAAACAAACATCCACTGTTTTTTTGTTTTGTTTTGTTGAGAATTTGCAATCTCATTTTTCAAGTTTCAAGTAGAGCACGCGAGAAATTCTGACGTCTGTTAGTGCATTCTGCCAGAGGCGTTGTTACGGTGATTTTGATGTGCTCCTCTTTGGGTTCATCATCATCAACATCAAGTACCGGGCCTACTGGCGTAGGTGATCATGTCTCTCCACAACTTTCGATCTCAGCAGCTATTTATCATTTCTATTGTTGACCTTCTGCCAAGCCATTCTCTTAAACTGTCTGTTATTTTTTCTCTTTGCTTCCCTCTATCTCTTCGTCCCTCAATTTTTCCAGTTGTTACAATATATTCAAGTTGTTCTCTTCTCATTACATGGCCAAAAAATGATGATTGTTTCTTCCTAATATTGGAAATTAGCTCTCATTTTGCTTTGCCCTCTCTCAGAACATCTTCATTACTCTTCTTAGCTGTCCATGCTACTCTCAACATTCTTCTGTAAAACCACATTTATACAGACTCCAGTGATTTTCTTGTCTGTTGTCCTATTGTCCATGATTCGCATCCATAAGTTAAGACTGGCTCTACATAACATTTAAGAACTATTTTTCTTGTTTCTATTGTCAAAAATGGATTGCATAGTATCTTCCTCATTTTCTGGAAAGCTGTTTTTGCCTGAGCCATTCTGCATCTCACCTCTTTTGTACATCGTCCGTCTGAGGTTAACAAAGTTCCCAAATATTAAAATTCATTTACCTGTTTTAATATTGTTCCACTTCTCTTTATTTTGCACTGAGGTGATGTCTTTTTCTTTGTTGTTACCATTACCTCTGTCTTTTAGCTATTAAGACTGAGTCCTTTATTTTTGCTTTCTTTCACTGTAATGTCCAACATTTCTTGTAACTCATTTTCACTCTTAGCGATTAAGACTGTATCATCAGCATACCTTAGATTATTTATATTATGACCTCCAATTGTTATTCCAGGCATGCCCCTTATGGATCTTAAAATATATCACTATAAATATTAAACAAATCTGGTGACACCAACAACCTTGTCTAACACCATGTTTTATTTGTTGAAACATTCCCAATTGGTTTCCATTTCTATGACCGCTGTTTGTTGCGAGTACATGTTCTTTATTATTCTTAGATCTTTGCTGTCTACGTTTATGCTTTCTAAAATGTTGATTATTTCTTGGTGCTTTACTTTGTCAAATGCCTTGGTGTAATCTATGAAACATAGGTATAGATCTGTTTTCACCTTTATGGCTCTTTCTACTAAAGATCTTATGATATTAATGAAATTGCTTGTTCCTTTATCTCTAACAAAACCACACTGTTCATCGCTAATTTCTGGACTGATTTTGTTTCGCACTCTTCACATGATGATTCTTAGTAATATCTTAGTCATATGACTCATAAGGCTTATTGTGCGATGATCATCGCATTCAATCGCACCCGATTTCTTTGGTAGGGCTATGAATATTGATTTGAGCAGGTCGTCTGGTATATATCCGGTGTTGTAGATATCATTCAATATTTTTGTTATTATTGCTATTCCAAAATCACCCATGGCTTCAATCTCTTCTTTAGTTATATTATCTGGTCCAGGAGCTTTGCCTGCTTTCATATTGCGCAAGGCATCTTCCACTTCTTCTCTGAGTATTTCTGGTCCTTCTCCATTATCCTTAATATTTACTTACGTTCGTTCATCATGATAACGATCTTTGATGTATTCTGTCCATCGTTCCATTATGTTTTCTTGATCAATCAACAGTTCTCCTTCCTTTGATCTTAGACATTCATTTTTTTATTGCGTTTTTCTTCCTGTTAATTCCTCATTTTGTTTGTATATAGCGTTAGCATATCCTTTTTGTTGCATTTCAATATCTTTTCATCTCTCTTTTAGGCATGCTTCTTTTGCTTCATTGCATATTACTACAATTTCTTTATTTAATCTCGTATACTCATCTTTATTTTCTTTATTCTTCTACTTGTATTCATTAGCTGCAAAATGTCATCTGTCATCCATTTCTTTCTTGAATTTGTCCTCACTGGTGGTATGAACTCTTTTGATGTTTGTTGCATTGATTCTTGTAGCATTTCCCACTGTTCATCAATGCTTTGTATCTTCTCTATTGCATTGTACCGGTTCTGAATTGTGATTTTATATTTGTCTTGCAGCTTCTTGTCTGATTTTAATAAATCTAAATTTAACTTGATGTTAACTGAGGCTCGTTTTGTTGTTTTTAATTTTACTCTAAGCTTTCCCACAACTCTCTTTGGGTTACATTAAAAGAATTGAGGGGTACACCGATGTAGGATTTTTTTAACATTTAGAAATAAATGTAGTCACTCTGCACACAATGACGTTGTAGTTGGGTGACGTGATTGACTTGGGTGACGTGACTGACTTGGGTGACGTGACTGACTTGGGTGACGTGGCTGACTTGGGTGACGTGGTTGACTTGGGTGACGTGATTGACTTGGGTGACGTGGCTGACTTGGGCGACGTGGTTGACTTGGGTGACGTGGTTGACTTGGGTGACGTGGTTGACTTGGGTGACGTGATTGACTTGGGTGACGTGGCTGACTTGGGTGACGTGGCTGACTTGGGAGACGTGGTTGTGTGGTTGACTTGGGTTACGTGGCTGACTTGGGTGACGTGGTTGACTTGGGTGACGTGATTGACTTGGGTGACGTGGCTGACTTGGGTGACGTGGCTGACTTGGGAGACGTGGTTGCGTGGTTGACTTGGGTAACGTGGTTGACTTGGGTGACGCGTGGTTGACGTGCCTGATGTTTAGTATTAAAATAGTTTTAATTTGAACAGAATGTAATTTCCTACAGTTATTACCTTATTCAACGTTGCGAGCTTCTTGAACAGCACATTGTTAAATAGCACGGTCTAAATGAAAGGTGATCGACTAGAAAGGAAGCAACCACTACCAGGACATGAAGCAGCACATTAGCCATCATGTTAGTGACACCTCAATACACGTAAACGGTTTTGAACGAGACCACCTCGACCAAAGTTTGAGAGAAAATTCCAGGAATCTGGAACATTCGATTGATGGTTTATGGTAAGGTGATCAGACGTCCCGATTTTTCCAGGACAGTCCCGATTTTTTGCTCTTTTTTCAACCTTTGTCCCGGATTTGTTACTGTCCCAATTTTTTACTCTTTTTTCAACCTTTACCCCGGATTTTTTACTCACCCGATTGTTTACTCTTTTTTCAACCTTTACCCCGGATTTGTTACTGTCCCAATTTTTTGCTCTTTTTTCAACCTTTACCCCGGATTTGTTACTGTCCCTTTTTTTTGGCCGATGTTTTAGTTTTAGTCCCGGATTTTTAAAAATACATTAGGGACACAAACGTTTACCAATTTTGCCAATATGGTAAACGTCTCTTAGACTTAAAAACATACATTATTCCGTTGTTGTGTAGAAAATGTTTAAAAAGTTGAACTGGCTGTTTATTTGGCGAAACATTAACAGTAAAATGCGCCTCCAGTTTTAAATCTTTTATACTGAAACTGAAACTCAATAACGATTAATTCAATAACTCCTGATAACGTTTTGTAAGCCTATATTGTTATGACTTTTTAAAACTAGTTTTAAAATATATTTATTATTCACTTGAAAAAGACGGAAGAAATTTTATTTTCTTGATGGAAAATTTAAGTCAAATTAAACCGTCCGGAATTAGGGTGCCAAAAATATGGTCACCTTATTAATGGGCACATCCGAGTAATAAGATGTTTCAACATCATGTTTGTCTGTTCAGGATTGGAACCTATGTACATTTGTTTTAATGACTTGAGCAAACACCGATAACATTAATAATAAGACCAAATGGTTGTTCTTTTTGCTTTCCGTCATTATCTGTCATTAAGAATCGAGGAGCGATATAAGTTGAAGTATTTTGCTATTATTGCTTGGTTACTTCTACTACCTTGTTTTGATTATTCTGAAACATAATCTTTCCGTCTTCTTTTTCAGGGTCGATTGCTCGGTCTGCTGTTTACGTTTAATAGCTGCATGGTTCTTGCTTTGCTGTCTCTGTACGTAACGGTCAACAAAGTGCTTATTAGAAAATAAAGAGTGCCTATTTCACTGTGTCTTCCTATTTCCTTATCCTTATTGTTTCCCTCATCTTCCTCGTTCGTCCTAAACAAAACGTTGTTTTTTTTTTTTGGCGCTGTATCGTTGTTTACAAGACCGCGATTTTTGTTCTGCTCAGATCGAAATTTTCGAATATGTAACAGCTATTTTGTGATTGGTTTGCCTTTTCTTATCGATCACTTTTCTATTAGCAGACTCTATAGCCAACACACGTGTTTCACTCGTAACGTTTAATTTGCATAACCTAAACTTACACACCGACCACTTAACTGTATTGCCTAGACGCGGAGGATTCTTACAGTTGCATTTTTTGTCTTTAGAATAAATATAATGATGTCAACGCCAACAAATGAGTTCCGATGTCAAAACGATTGAACTACACAAGGTAAATGTCATGATACATTTGTTTAGGTCGTGCATTGTTGTTCAGGGACACGGCTGTTTTTTTTTTCAACTAAAAGTGATATTTTAGTTTCAATCTTGGAAATATTGCAGCATTCATGGACGAAGATGTCCTGAGCCTAGTACATTACGCTCTTTCTTATAATTGGTACTTTATGAAAGTGGCTCTTTCTTATAATTGATACTTTATGAAAGTGGCTCTTTCTTATAATTGGTACTTTATGAAAGTGGCTCTTTCTTATAATTGGTACTTTATGAAAGTGGCTCTTTCTTATAATTGGTACTTTATGAAAGTGGCTCTTTCTTATAATTGGTACTTTATGAAAGTGGCTCTTTCTTATAATTGGTACTTTATGAAAGTGGCTCTTTCTTATAATTGGTACTTTATGAAAGTGGCTCTTTCTTATAATTGGTACTTTATGAAAGTGGCTCTTTCTTATAATTGGTACTTTATGAAAGTGGCTCTTTCTTATAATTGGTACTTTATGAAAGTGGCTCTTTCTTATAATTGATACTTTATGAAAGTGGCTCTTTCTTATAATTGGTACTTTATGAAAGTGGCTCTTTCTTATAATTGGTACTTTATGAAAGTGGCTCTTTCTTATAATTGGTACTTTATGAAAGTGGCTCTTTCTTATAATTGGTACTTTATGAAAGTGGCTCTTTCTTATAATTGGTACTTTATGAAAGTGGCTCTTTCTTATAATTGGTACTTTATGAAAGTGGCTCTTTCTTATAATTGATACTTTATGAAAGTGGCTCTTTCTTATAATTGGTACTTTATGAAAGTGGCTCTTTCTTATAATTGGTACTTTATGAAAGTGGCTCTTTCTTATAATTGATACTTTATGAAAGTGGCTCTTTCTTATAATTGGTGCTTTATGAAAGTGGCTCTTTCTTATAATTGGTACTTTATGAAAGTGGCTCTTTCTTATAATTGGTGCTTTATGAAAGTGGTTTAAGTTTTAATGCCACTCACACATACACACACTCACACACACAAAAAAAAACGTGATATCATTTAGCAAAACTAACTATTTGTGAATGATATTTTTGTAGAATAATAATCGTAACAAACCATCAAAGACTTCCAAATATGAGAGCTTCGGGGGAGACAATATGACATTATTGTTCACAATAAACATTGTTAAATAACTTTACACTTAAACAGACAGCTGCCTTCATAAGAGAGTCCGGAATCCTAGTCTGAATGAGCCATGATCGCAGAAGAAGAAGAAATAACTTTAAATGTATAATACAGGAGCCATGTGTCTTTTATCTTCCTGGAAACCCACAAATGAACTAAAATGTAGTTTTTTTTCTTCGTTTGCCAGCTTTTCACCTCTGACGAAGTCCCTATAGACTAGGAACTGAATTTTGCGTGTTAATCCATTTTTCCCTGGCAGCCATGTACACAGGGGTCCCTCGCCGCACAGGCAGATCGGAGTTACTCATATTTTTTCCGTCGAGGAGTAATTGACATTTCAAGCCGGGCCACGCTGCTGAGACCAGCGTGGTTGCCTCGAGACTAACCAGTCCCCCACTAAAATATTAGTGACAAACAGCTGTGATGAGTGGACCGGCCTCAGGTGCCAGAAGTTGAAGAACGCCCCTGCCTTCGATGTCGCTAACACCGCAAACTCTCCCGCCAGACTTGTGATGCTAGTTAGAGTGAGCTCCCTGCCCATTCGTGATGTTAAGTCTGCGAGCGGGGAAAACCTACCCGGACTGATAACGTATCGTGTGACGGCAAGTTCTCGTGGTAATGCACGAGATTCAAGAACATGTTGTCATGGTAAATTTAAAAAAAAAAATGTAGTTAAAGCAAAAGAAACTTACTCTTGTTAATAATGACCATCATTACTGCACTCACATTGTCCGTTAACAATCAGATCAGATTACACAGGAAGATCTCAGCAGGACACACGAACGCAGTACCGGCGATGATACAGCGGGGACAAAAACAGAGTAAAAACAATATTTAATAAAAAAGTTGATATATATTAAGAGTTATCTTACCGTCTGTGCAGTCAAGTGGTTAGTGCAATGGGTTTTCAATCTGAAGGTGAAGAGTTTGTGCCTATGGATGTTAAGTTAAGATAACTTGCAGACACGATTATTTTTTTTAAAGTGCTTTTTTGTTATGACCTTAGTAAGCAAATGTTCAGGCTTGTTTTTATTCGTTAAAGAGAATAAATTATTATTGTATATACGCCTATGGAGAAGAGAATTTAATTAATTAAAATATTTAAAAAAAAAAAAAGATTTGATTGAACACAACATTTACTATGTTAAAGAATTAACGCTCCGATTTAAAAAAATGTTTTAACTTTACACCTTCAGAGTGAAGTACGCTTTTACTTAACACATTCAAGTGAAGGACGCTTTTACTTAACACATTCAAATAGTGTTCGCTTCAGGTTTGCAAGTTTCCTTCTGCTGCTTCAGCCAAGGCTTAGTCTTGTCCATCGCGTCAAAGAAGAGATAGCGTAACTTGCGTTGTCTACAGCACAACTGATTTCTGCAAGTTTGTGCTCTCTATCCAACCCTTACTACCTTAGTCAGACTAATGGGCAGCTCTCAGCGCATATTGGGAGTAGGATCTTGATCAGTTATTGTTTACTGGTTGGTTACTTTAACATGTGTTGCATAGAGTCTTAGCCCCTAATAAATTCTGTATGTATTCACTTCATCTTCACATGTTCTAGTGACATGCACTTCAGCATTACATGTTAATGTGGTAAGCACTAGAATGTTACAGATAATAGAGATATGTAAAAAAAGAGGAAAAAGAAGTAAAGAACCCCGTCACGCCAAGTGGCGTATAGGGAATGTGGTGTTCTTCCTCTTCTTTCCTTCCTCACCTGCCTTTCAGCGTCGAGGGGAGATATAATTTGAGGAATTTTGCTCTTATGTTCGCCTTTGCTGTTGTTATGTTTCCTAGTGCTTCTAATATTCCATCGACCCATCTTTTTCGTGGTCGACCCTTGGGTCTGGTGTTCTCACAACGTTTGTTGAAGGCTCGTTGTGTTGTGTTTTGTTCTTTCTGCCTTGTCACGTGGCCAAACCATTTTATCTGTTGTTTCCTTATATATTCTATGGCTGGGGCTATTCCTAGCTTTTTTCTCACTTCTTCATTTCTGATCTTATCTCTCAGACTGTTTCCTGTCATTCGTCTAACACATTTCATCTCTGTAGAGGTTATTTTTATTATTGTTCTTGCATCTAGGGTCCAGGTCTGGCATTGGTAGCACAACGTTGGGATGAAGATTGTATTGTGTAGTGCTCGTTTTGCCTCCAGAGTTATTTCCTTGTTGGACAATAGTGGTGATAACTGTCCGATGATTTGACAAGCTTTGTTGCATCTTGATTCTATCTCTGTTGTTTGAGAATTATCGTTTGTCACTAGACTTCCTAAGTATTTGAATTCCTCTACTAGTTTTAGTTGTCTGCCTTCTATAGTTATGTTGATGTTCTGTTTATTTTTGGCGACATTCATGGCTTCTGTTTTGTTGATGTTGATTTTAATGTTGTATTTTGTGCCTGAGATGTTGAGTTTGTTTAAGTGTTCTTGTAGGTCTTCTGTTGTTTCATGTATTAGTGCCTGGTCGTCTGCAAATAAAAGATCGTTGATCTCCTCTGTCTCTGATGGGTTGGCTAGCTTGCATATATGGTCCATGTATGTAATAAACAGTAGGGGGGATAGTACGCACCCCTGTCTTACACCTGATCTAACTTCGAAGTGGTCTGTGTAGCCTGCTGCTGTTCTGACCCTGCAGCTGCTGTTGACGTAGAGGCTTTTAATAAGGTTGGTTAGATGTTGGCTTACTCCGTATGTTGCTAGTATCTCCCACAGTTGTTCTCTGTTTACTCTGTCGAATGCTTTTTCCTTATCAATGAAGGCTATGTATATGTTTTGATTGTGTTCTGTCGTTTTTCTGCAAGCTGTTTTAATGTGAATAATGCGTCAGTACATCCTCTGTTTTTTTTTCGGAATTGTGGTGTTAGTGACCATAAATTTTACAGATCTTCAACACTTGATTTTTGGGGTAATATGGTCGGTATTACGACCATGCCGCTTTACTTTCCCAGAAAAAAATCCGGTACCCATTTAAGGCTGGGTGAACCCGGAAGCCGTAGGTTGGGATCGAATCCTACCTCTTGTCCTTTGTAGTCCAGTTCACTAACCACTGATCTATCGCAGCTCATAGGAGATATGTACTTGAACATAACAAGATTTAGAAGGTTTTATATAGGTGCCTTTTTGATTGGGTAAAAGATTAGATTAGCCATTCGAGTTAGAAATCAAACAGGACAGTTCTAATATATAAAATAAGGAGTCAGACAAGGCTGTGTTCTGTCGCCGGATTTGTTTTCACTTTACAGCGAAAATATTATGAGATTAATAGTAGACATAAAAGGAATTGAAGTCAACGGTCACAACATAAATAATTTGCGAAATGCAGATCTCACAGTCTTAATATCACAGACAGGAAAGAACTACAAGAAATTATAGACATGACAGTAAAAGAAAGCAACAAGAAAGGTCTCAGTCTGAATAGTAAGAAGCAGAAGTAATGGTCATATCGAAGAAACACTCACATCATGCAACATAAAAATAAACACGTCAAATAGCTGGGCACAATAATAACATCAGATGGAAGATGCACCACAGAAATAAAAAGCAGAATAGCTCAGACCAAGATAACATTTCAGAAAACGAAAAACGTCTTATGCAACAGGTCTATGTCAATAGAAGTGAGAAAGAGAGTCCATCGATGTCATATAGAGCCAATTCTGACCTATGGAAGCTAATCATGGACAGCAGACAAACCAATGAAAAGACGATTAGAGGCCACAAAGATAGGATTTCTCAGAAGAATGTTGAAAGTTCCCTGGACAGCTGAAAAAGACCAATGAGGACGTTCTCAAAGAGGTCAACACTAAAAGGAAGCTCCTAAAAACATCATCAGATGAACCTATGATAACATATACCATCAAGACATGAGACAATGTAGAATTGCGCTTCATGGTAGCCAACCTTCGATGTGGAGACGGCACCTAATGAATAAATGTCGCTCCATGGTAGCCAACTTTCGATGTGGAGACGGTACCCAATGAATAAATGACGCTCCATGGTAGCCAACCTTCGATGTGGAGACGGCACCCAATGAATAAATGTCGCTCCATGGTAGCCAACCTTCGATGTGGAGACGGTACCCAATGAATAAATGTCGCTCCATGGTAGCCAACTTTCGATGTGGAGACGGTACCCAATGAATAAATGTCGCTCCATGGTAGCCAACCTTCGATGTGGAGACGGTACCCAATGAATAAATGACGCTCCATGGTAGCCAACCTTCGATGTGGAGACGGTACCCAATGAATAAATGGCGCTCCATGGTAGCCAACTTTCATGTGGAGACGGTACCCAATGAATAAATGTCGCTCCATGGTAGCCAACCTTCGATGTGGAGACGGCACCCAATGAATAAATGTCGCTCCATGGTAGCCAACCTTCGATGTGGAGACGGTACCCAATGAATAAATGGCTCTCCATGGTAGCCAACTTTCGAAAACGGCAGCCAATGCATGAATGAACACATCATTACCAAACGGCAAGAGCGAGCGATGGATTCACTTATAGAGCCAGTCTTGACATAACGAAATAAATCCTAAACAATCCGACAATCGGGAGATAATCTTTGAAGGTCACACAAATGTCATTAGTTTGGACTGGCGTCACAGCAGTCGCGACATACGCTCCGCCGAACGTTCTGGCAAACCATGGGAGTGTTCATCTACTGATTGTACCTGACCTGCATTGATTGAACGTGTTCATCTACTGATTGTACCTGTCCTGCATTGATTGAACGTGTTCGTCTACTGATTTTACCTGTCCTGCATTGATTGAACGTGTTCGTCTACTGATTGTACCTGTCCTGCATTGATTGAACGTGTTCGTCTACTGATTGTACCTGTCCTGCATTGATTGAACGTGTTCGTCTACTGATTGTACCTGTCCTGCATTGATTGAACGTGTTCATCTACTGATTGTACCTGTCCTGCATTGATTGAACGTGTTCATCTACTGATTGTACCTGTCCTGCATTGATTGAACGTGTTCATCTACTGATTGTACCTGTCCTGCATTGATTGAACGTGTTCATCTACTGATTGTACCTGTCCTGCATTGATTGAACTTGTTCATCTACTGATTGTACCTGTCCTGCATTGATTGAACTTGTTCATCTACTGATTGTACCTGTCCTGCATTGATTGAACGTGTTCATCTACTGATTGTACCTGTCCTGCATTGATTGAACGTGTTCATCTACTGATTGTACCTGTCCTGCATTGATTGAACTTGTTCATCTACTGATTGTACCTGTCCTGCATTGATTGAACGTGTTCATCTACTGATTGTACCTGACCTGCATTGATTGAACGTGTTCATCTACTGATTGTACCTGTCCTGCATTGATTGAACGTGTTCGTCTACTGATTGTACCTGTCCTGCATTGATTGAACGTGTTCATCTACTGATTGTACCTGTCCTGCATTGATTGAACGTGTTTCATCTACTGATTGTACCTGTCCTGCATTGATTGAACGTGTTCATCTACTGATTGTACCTGTCCTGCATTGATTGAACGTGTTTATCTACTGATTGTACCTGTCCTGCATTGATTGAACGTGTTCGTCTACTGATTGTACCTGACCTGCATTGATTGAACGTGTTCATCTACTGATTGTACCTGACCTGCATTGATTGAACGTGTTCATCTACTGATTGTACCTGACCTGCATTGATTGAACGTGTTCATCTACTGATTGTACCTGTCCTGCATTGATTGAACTTGTTCATCTACTGATTGTACCTGACCTGCATTGATTGAACGTGTTCGTCTACTGATTGTACCTGACCTGCATTGATTGAACGTGTTCATCTACTGATTGTGCCTGACCTGCATTGATTGAACGTGTTCATCTACTGATTGTACCTGTCCTGCATTGATTGAACGTGTTCATCTACTGATTGTACCTGACCTGCATTGATTGAACGTGTTCATCTACTGATTGTGCCTGACCTGCATTGATTGAACGTGTTCATCTACTGATTGTACCTGTCCTGCATTGATTGAACGTGTTCATCTACTGATTGTACCTGTCCTGCATTGATTGAACTTGTTCATCTACTGATTGTACCTGACCTGCATTGATTGAACGTGTTCGTCTACTGATTGTACCTGTCCTGCATTGATTGAACGTGTTCATCTACTGATTGTACCTGTCCTGCATTGATTGAACGTGTTCATCTACTGATTGTACCTGTCCTGCATTGATTGAACTTGTTCATCTACTGATTGTACCTGACCTGCATTGATTGAACGTGTTCGTCTACTGATTGTACCTGTCCTGCATTGATTGAACGTGTTCATCTACTGATTGTACCTGTCCTGCATTGATTGAACTTGTTCATCTACTGATTGTACCTGACCTGCATTGATTGAACGTGTTCGTCTACTGATTGTACCTGTCCTGCATTGATTGAACGTGTTCATCTACTGATTGTACCTGTCCTGCATTGATTGAACGTGTTCATCTACTGATTGTACCTGTCCTGCATTGATTGAACGTGTTCGTCTACTGATTGTACCTGTCCTGCATTGATTGAACTTGTTCATCTACTGATTGTACCTGACCTGCATTGATTGAACGTGTTCGTCTACTGATTGTACCTGACCTGCATTGATTGAACGTGTTCATCTACTGATTGTACCTGTCCTGCATTGATTGAACGTGTTCATCTACTGATTGTACCTGTCCTGCATTGATTGAACGAGTTGCGTTCTTTTTCACTTAGGTTGCGTTTCTCCTTTCTCCCGTCGTGGGGCCGTGCTCCAAGCAATGTACTTTCATAAAAACATGTTGAGAATACCCATTTTAAAAAATAAAAAAAAAACCATCAACATAAATTATTTCGGAATTAGATAGAATAGTGCAAGAAGTGAACGTAACAAATTGTTGAATACAGTTCAGTTTCGGTAGCCCCATGAACACTCCCACTGAATCAATGTGTATCTTGACATTCTTCGTAAAGTTGAAAGTTGCCATTCATCTACACCCCTTCCCCCCCCCCCCCCCCCACCACCAAAAAAATAAAACAGCTATCAGTGAAGAACGTTGTTACAGCTACAGAATTTGTGTGGTCTCTTAACTTCACAAAAAGTACAAGTTTCCATCCAACTGCGCAAAAAAAAAGTGAATGTATTCTTTTATTTTACTTACCTGTAACCGTTGTTGCTTTTCACGTGAAATTTTATCTAAAAAAAAAAAAAAAAGAAAGAAACAAATTGAAAAACCTATTCACCAATGATTATTTAGATTACTAAATTGGATTGGGATTGGCAATTTGAGATAAATCCAAGAACACAATCAATGTGTTTCTTTTCTGGAAATTACATTTCACTTATTTGTTTACGGTAATTATATTTGTTTTTTGAATAGACTTCGGGAGTAAATCCTGAGGAAAAATCCAGAGATGGACTCCTCAAGGCAGTTCAGTGTTGATTTCAACATTGCTCTGGCAACTCTTGCGACGCAGTTGGCACCAAACTGTTTTTGTCCTGTTTAGACCTTTGGATCGCTCGGTGGAGAGAAGAAACATGTTGCATGGGCAACAACTTGTCTATCTCTACTTCTGCCCAAGCTCGCGCCCTGGAGAAGATACTCCAGCTTCGTCATTTAGGTATTATACACGACGAAGGAAAATAAAGAAAAATAACATTTCTAGGAGCGCTGAGAAATCCATAGTCAATTATGACTGACGGAGGCTACTAATAACAAATTGAATTTTGAATATTATTTTCAGCTAAGGGTATAACACAATTTTTAGTAGCAATTTCTAGAAGTTAGAATTCTGGCAAGGGGCTAATGTGGTTGGCTACAGTTCGAAGCAGGAAGTTATGTTCAAGCAACTTTTAAAATAACAACAGGCTGGTAGTGTAGCCTGGTAGTGTAGCCTGGTAGTGTAGCCTGGTAGTGTAGCCTGGTAGTTTAGCCTGGTAGTGTAGCCTGGTAGTTTAGCCTGGTAGTGTTGCCTGTTAGTGTAGCCTGGTAGTGTTGCCTGGTAGTGTAGCCCGGTAGTGTAGCCTGGAATTTTAGCCTGGTAGTTTAGCCTGGTAGTGTAGCCTGGTAGTGTAGCCTGGTAGTGTAGCCTGGTAGTTTAGCCTGGTAGTGTAGCCTGGTAGTGTAGCCTGGTAGTTTAGCCTGGTAGTGTAGCCTGGTATGTTGCCTGGTAGTGTAGCCTGGTAGTGTAGCCTGGAAATGTATTAAAAATTGAAGTTATACGAACTTTCAAGCTTGTAAAGATCAGGAAGCTAGCGCACTAACCACTCAGTAACCAGGCTCCTCCCTTTAGTGTGTCAAAAAGATAAAACGCCGAAACACTTTCTCAACGACTGGACTACTTCTAATGATCAGACTTCCTCATGCTGCAAAACTTTATATAAAGAGTTTCCTAAAACTAACTTTGAAAAATTGTTACTTCCGTGAATCTAGTTTTGTAATTTATCTTTCGCAAGTTGGGCAAGTGTTTATACATTCTATAATGCTCGTCACATTTGGAATGATAAAATGGGTCAAGTGGGTATATAGGTCATCTAATTATTGTTTTTTTTTCCTTTGTTGACACTTTGTTTACCCGATGCCTCTTCACTTCAATGTTGGTCCTTGATATCCGCTGCGTTGTGGTTTACAGCATGTCGTAGTGTCTGCGCATTTCGACTCAAAGTATATGACTTTAACATCGTATTGTTGGATTCCAGGTTGTCTTCCCTCTTTGATCCCATTCTTTCTTGACCAGAGTAGATAGCCTGTTTCTAGGTCCACTAGTGGGAGTTAGGGTAGGGGCTTGATTAGTTCTGATTCACTGATCGTGTCGCTAGCAGTCAACGGTGACTCACCGACTATGTTCAACCTTCTGCCCGATATATCTGAGCCCGCTCGCTGAGGGAGTTTTCCCGGAAACATCCCAATTCATGTGACGTCTTGAACTATGACGACTATAGACGACTGTCGTCATTTTACCCACAATCGATTCTGCTCGAAATAATAAAAACATCACAACCTTTGGCCGGTCCACCTTCGACGGGTAGTCTCATGGGTATCTCTGGCGACGGTTCAACGCAGTTAACGTTAAAAAAAGTCGATCACACTTCAGAGTTTGAAGATCATTGCTATAGACCAGCGCTGACAGTAACATTGAAGCTGTCGGATTTTGAAATAAATGCCTCGCAGGTTGTGGAAGTTTAGCATTTGTGGATTTAAGAGTAACTAGTGTAATCTGCTAGCTACACGATCATTAAGAATACAGTTACCCTGTTACAAGATTGTGCCAAGTTTACTGCACTTAGCAAGCAAAAACTAGTCAGGTTCAAGATTTGATTTCAAAGAAATTTTGTGAAAATCCTAAGGCGTACCTTATCCAAACAATGTTCAAAGACTAAGCAGCGAACTCTGCAAATATAGGACAACACAAATAAATACACAAGGGACCGATAAGGAACTCAAACACAAGAAATAGCTAAGAAGTAATCAATTGTTGGAAGGCGGCGAAAGTTATCAAGTACTACGTTGATTAATGCGACCGATTCAATCCGTGAACATGACATTGGTGATCTAATAACCTCCCCTGTTGTGTTTTAATCTCTGCTTCCCATTCGTTGCTGCTTTCAATGTTATCATCAACTCTCTTCACCTACTCTACCGTTTATGCTATCTAGGATTATCTGCTCCTGTCATTTTTTCCCGCGTGAACCGGAAAAAGGACAAACTAGCGTAAAAACGAGGCTGGATCTCTTTGGTAAGGTCATGGCATTTTCGGGTTGTATAGGGCAAGCTATATATACCTGCCAGTTTTCAGCGAGGTAATTCTGGTTTTGTTGAATGATTGTGATTACTGGCTTCTGATGTGCCTTCATTAGCTTCCATTTAGGATTTCTTTGAACTGTGTGCGTCGTATAGTCTCTAAAGCACATATCTGCTTCTAGACATGGGCGATATCCTTAGACTTTGTGTCAGCCCCACTCTGTACGCAGTGTATGGTGTACATGTGACAAAATTCTTAGACTTTGTGTCAGCCCCACTCCGTACGCAGTGTATGATGTACAAGTGACAAAATCCTTAGACTTTGTGTCAGCCCCACTCTGTACGCAGTGTATGATGTACAAGTGACAAAATCCTTAGACTTTGTGTCAGCCCCACTCTGTACGCAGTGTATGATGTACAAGTGACAAAATCCTTAGACTTTGTGTCAGCCCCACTCTGTACGCAGTGTATGATGTACAAGGGACAAAATCCTTAGACTTTGTGTCAGCCCCACTCTGTACGCAGTGTATGATGTACAAGTGACAAAATCTTTAGACTTTGTGTCAGCCCCACTCTGTACGCAGTGTATGATGTACATGTGACAAAATTCTTAGACTTTGTGTCAGCCCCACTCTGTACGCAGTGTATGATGTACAAGTGACAAAATCCTTAGACTTTGTGTCAGCCCCACTCTGTACGCAGTGTATGATGTACAAGTGACAAAATCCTTAGACTTTGTGTCAGCCCCACTCTGTACGCAGTGTATGGTGTACATGTGACAAAATTCTTAGACTTTGTGTCAGCCCCACTCTGTACGCAGTGTATGATGTACAAGTGACAAAATCCTTAGACTTTGTGTCAGCCCCACTCTGTACGCAGTGTATGATGTACAAGTGACAAAATCCTTAGACTTTGTGTCAGCCCCACTCTGTACGCAGTGTATGATGTACAAGTGACAAAATCCTTAGACTTTGTGTCAGCCCCACTCTGTACGCAGTGTATGATGTACAAGGGACAAAATCCTTAGACTTTGTGTCAGCCCCACTCTGTACGCAGTGTATGATGTACAAGTGACAAAATCTTTAGACTTTGTGTCAGCCCAACTCTGTACGCAGTGTATGATGTACAAGGGACAAAATCCTTAGACTTTGTGTCAGCCCCACTCTGTACGCAGTGTATGATGTACAAGGGACAAAATCCTTAGACTTTGTGTCAGCCCCACTCTGTACGCAGTGTATGATGTACAAGTGACAAAATCCTTAGACTTTGTGTCAGCCCCACTCTGTACGCAGTGTATGATGTACAAGGGACAAAATCCTTAGACTTTGTGTCAGCCCCACTCTGTACGCAGTGTATGATGTACAAGTGACAAAAAGAAAGAAAAGACAAAAGTTTAGCGCTTGCATAGTTTAGAAACAGGGAAGACACAAGGAATATTAGAACTAAGATTCCAATTCGTGTCTTTAAGTCTAGTGTGTTAAGTACTCTTCTCTGTGGATCAGATATGAAAAATAAACATAAAACTGTATGTAACAGCTTAACTAAAAGGAAGACAGAACAACATGTGAAAGAGAATCGCGGAGGTTTGCCAAACCCTTCAGTTTCAAACTAGTGGCGAATCACAACAGATATTCCATAATACTCTCTAGTCTATACATTTTCAAAAATTGTTGGCTATTTAGTCCAGGAAAATCAATTTCATAATTTCTGATTTATTTTGACATGCTGATTTCAAATATCACAATCATCATCATTGAGTGCCGTCTCCGCAACGAAGGTTGGCTACCATGGAGCGCCATTTTGCTCTATCTCTTGCTTTGATGGTGCAGGTTGTCATCGGTTGATTTGTCCATCTTTTGATGTTACTCGTCCATGTTAATCTTGGTCTGCCTCTGCCTCTTTTACCTTGTATTTTCCCCTCCAGGATCACTTTCAGTAGGCTGTTGTGTCTTTTAACATGGCCTAAGAATCGCATTTGTCTTGTTCTAATTGTGTTCAGAAGTTCTCTTTTCATTTTTAGTTGTTTTAAGACTTTGTCATTTGTTTTCTTTTCCTTCCATCCAATTCTACCTATTCTTCTATATATCCACATTTCAAAGGCTTCAATTCTCTGTTCTGTTTTCTTGTCTAATGTCCATGTTTCAGCACCATATAGGAATATTGAGAAGATGTAAGATTTTACTATTCTTAGTTTTAGCTCTGGTGTTATTTGTTTTGATGTTAGTATGTCCTTCATGACATTAAAATTACTTTTTGCCATTCCTATTCTTTTGTTTATTTCAGTTGTACATTTTCCATCACTGGTTATAGTATGTCCAAGGTAGTTATAGTTCTGAACTGTCTCCATGTCTATTCCTTCAATTTTGATATCCACTTGTGGGTTTTGAGTATTTTCTTTGTTTATGATCATAGTTTTAGTCTTTTTGATATTCATATCTAGTCCATATTTTTTGCTTGTCGTGTTTATTTCATTAAGTAATTGTTGTAGGTCTTTAGGATTTTCTGCTAGTAGTACAGTATCGTCAGCATATCTTGGGTTATTGATTACCTTTCCATTAATTTGTAGGCCTGGCATCTCTATGATGTTTTTAAAGATTTGCTCAGTGTATAGATTGAACAAGCTTGGTGATAGGATGCATCCTTGTCTTACTCCTCTTTTTATATCAATGGGTGTAGAGAACTCTTTATTATATTTTATTATTGCTGTTTGCTCCCAGTATAGATTGCATATTAGTCGTATATCCATGTCATCTAGATGTATCTCTTTTAGGCTTTCTATAAGTTGTTTGTGGTGTACTCTATCAAAAGCTTTGGTGTAGTCTATGAAGCAGGCATATATTGGTTTGTTTACTTCTGTGTATTTTTCGATTAATGTTCTCATGCAGAATATGGCTTCTTTTGTCCCGCTATTTTTCCTAAATCCAAATTGCTGCTCATCTAATTCAGTATTGATTTTATTCTGAATCCTTCCTTGTATAACTTTTAGCAAGATTTTTGTAACATGGCTCATTAGGCTTATTGTTCTAAAGTCACTGCATTCAACTGCACCATTCTTTTTAGGCAATGCAATGAAAGTTGATATTTTTAGTTCATTTGGTATGTATCCTGTGTGGTATATGTCGTTGCATATGTCTGTAATCACTTCAATGCCAAAATCTTCAAGTGCCTGTATCATCTCTATCTGTATGCTTTCAGGTCCTGCTGCTTTTCCCTTTTCATTGTTTTTATAGCTTTTTCCACCTCAGATTTTAAGATTTTATAGCCTGATGTACATTTTATAACTGGTTTCTTGTCCCTTTGATCATGAAATAGTTCTGTTATATATTCCTGCCATCTATCTATGATATCCTTATTGTCTGTTAGCATTTTTCCTTTTTGTCTGCAATGCATCCACCTTCTGTGGCTTTTTTATTTTTATTAGTCATTCTCTTTATTTCTGTGTGCATTCCTCTTAGGTCTTGTTTGCTTTCCATAGTTTCTATTTCTATACATTTTTGGCTGAGCCAGTCTTCTTTTGCCTTTTTGCACATTTTGCGTATCTCATTATCTATTTTATTGTATTGGGCAGTGTTCTTCGCTTGTCTCCTTTCTTCCATTTTTTCTAAGATGGTGTTAGTTATCCATTTTTGTTTTTTGTTCTTTTCTCTTTTGGGTAAGGTGTCGCAGGCTTTTTGTATGCTTTTCTTTATGCATTGCCATTTGGTTGTTACTTTTTCATCAGGATTTTCTCTTCTGTATTGTTCAATTCCTTCCTCTAGCAGCTTCTGGTATGTGTTCTTTACTTGTATTGTATAGGTATCTTTAATATCTTTTTGATTTAAAGCTGTTATGTCGAGTGGGTTTGTTGATGAATCAGATTTTTGCTTGTTTCTCTTTAGTTTGATTTTCATTTTAATCATTACAGGATTGTGATCAGAATTAATATCTGCTCCTGGGTAGGTTTTGGCTTTCTTTACGCTGTTACGGAACCTTTCTTTTATCATTATGTAATCTATTTGATTCCTCTTCCTATCTCCAGGGCTTTTCCATGTGTATAGTTTCCTTTTCTCTTGCTCAAAGTAGGTGTTACATATTATCAGCCTGTTTTCTTCACAGAATTGTATTAATCTTTCTCCTCTGTCATTTCTTTTTCCTAAACCATGATTTCCTATAATTGTCTTATATCTACCTTTTCCTACTTTAGCGTTCATGTCAGCCATTACAATCAAGATGTCTGAAGATTTCACTTGCTTCATAACTTTATTTAGGTCTTCATAGTATGCCTCTATTTGTTCATCTGTGTAGTCTTGAGTAGGTGTATATGTCTGTATTATTGCTATGTCGAATGGTTTTGCTTTCAACTTGAGTAGTATAATCCTATCACTGTATGTCCAGTGGGTACTTATATATTTTTGTAGCTCTCTTTTTATCAGTATTCCTACCCCCCTTTGATGTTCTGTTGTGTTTCCTGAGTATATAAATGTATACTTTTCGTCTTCAATGTACCCACATTCCTTCCATCTAGTCTAAATATCACAATAGAATTCACAAATAAGAGATTGTTTCAATATTTACAAAAATGATGTCATACTAATGTGACTAAAGCATGCCTGCCTGTTTCTTGTGGCTGAACAATGGGTCTGTCTATTCAGGCTTTATCGACATTGCAGTTACATGCTAATTTAATTGACATCATCAAAACAAAATAAGCGGAAAATACAAAGATGTATTACATTTCACATACAATGTCTTTTAAATCAATATGTGTACCTTTTCTGTCAGATTTCTGTGGATGTTTGACTGTTCCGCACTTGTTTTTAGGTAAAATAAAAGTAAAGGTAAAGTACGAGACTTGAATCGGCGTCTTAGCACGCGAGTTTTTCTTCCATATGTGCTCGGCCGCCTATCCAGAAGTGTTCGGAGACTCCTGGACAGTGTCGCTTCAAGCATAGAAACTCACGATGCGAGGCTGCAATCCTCACATTTTCAGAGTACTACTACCTTGTGACCCATTTCTGCCAGCGGCTGGGTCGACCGCGGTAGTATTTATTTTATTTTCCAAACATGAGTACTCCCACTCCTTCCAGCGGGAATCGAACGTGCCTCTTGTCATTGTCTAGCAATAATCCGCGAGCACTGAATGTCCCCATTTGCCATGATACATTGTCTCACTAGCAGCAATGTCTTGGTGAAATCTCTCATTGTCCAGCAATAATCCGCGAGCATTTAATGTCCCCATTTGCCATGATACATTGTCTCATTAGCAGCAATGTCTTGGTAAAATCTCTCATTGTCCAGCAATAATCCGCGAGCATTGAATGTCCCCATTTGCCATGATACATTGTCTCACTAGCAGCAATGTCTTGGTAAAATCTCTCATTGTCCAGCAATAATCCGCGAGCATTGAATGTCCCCATTTGCCATGATACATTGTCTCACTAGCAGCAATGTCTTGGTGAAATCTCTCATTGTTCATTGCTCCACAGTTTGATTAAATAATATTCAGATGTTAGTACAAGAAATTAATCTTCAGAGACATGTTAGTAAGCATGATTACATTTGTAGGTTTGAAATAAAGTGTGAATTATATTTTTGAATATGTTCGGAAGTATTAATATATTAGAAAAAAAGTTAATTACTATTATTAAACACAACAAATCTATTGCTAAACAACGCCTTAATTACCAGTGAAGCGAGTAGTGCATTCAGCTCTTGACCAACTGAATGTAGGTTCAGCCCCAAACGGGACGGATTGCACCAGTTTGGTATACACAAAACGTTTGAAAATGGGTATAATGGATTTTTTTCTGAAAAGTTCTGCCTGGTGTTATACTAACCACATCATCTATAAATGTGAGGATTATGGTTTAAAATATGGACGTTAACATCGTCTTCCACACGCGCTGTAAAACGTGCGAGTACTCTTGTTTGTGAATGTTTGAAAAGGCAGACACGCAAATACATCCTTCAGTTGGAAGCATTCGATGGTTGACTGGACACAGAACGTGTATGTTGACAGCACCCAGGCACATTCACAAATAATAACAGCAACAACAACAATAATAATCCTAATACAATTATCATCGTTATCACCGTCTCCGCTACGAAGGTTTGTTACTATGGAGCGCCATTCGGTCTCTGTCTCTTGCTTTCATAGTGCAGGTTGTCATAGGCTGACTTGTCCTTATTTTGATGTAACTCATCCATGTGAGTCTTGGTCTGTCTTTGCCTCTTTTACCTTGTATTTTCCCTTCCAAGATTACTTTTAGTGGGATGTTGTGTCTTTAAAAGTAACATGCCCCCAAAATCTCATTCGTCTTGTTTGAATTGTGTTTAGTAGTTCTCTTTTCATTTTTAGTTGTTTTAAGACTTTATCGTTTCTTTCGAAGAAGTAATCAAATATGCACCAAGAAATAAAACACCGGGGATAGATAACATACCAATAGAAATAATAGCAGCAGCAGCAGCAGCCGGAGAAACAGGAATGCAATGGCTGCACAGAATATTTAATGCAGCATGGCACCAACAACAAGCCCCAGAAGACTGGTAACAGGCAATCATCATACCAATATGGAAAAAGAAAGGTAGCAAAAGAGACTTCAATCAATATAGAGGTATATCTCTTCTCAACCATGTAGGAAAGCTATACGACAAAATCTTGCAAAAAGGCTGAGACCAATAATAGAACTACAGTTAAGCGATTCTCAAATGGGGTTCCGAAAAAAAACAGAGAATGTCCCGACACACTATCCACACTAAAACAGCTTGCAGAAAAAACGACAGAACACAATCAAAACTTATACATAGCCTTTATTGACCAGGAAAAAGTATTCGACTGAGTAAACAGAGAACAGCTGTGGGAGATACTAACAACATACGGAGTAAGCCAACATCTAACCAACCTTATTAAAAGTATCTTCGTCAACAGCAGCTGCAGGGTCAGAACAGCAGCAGGCTACACAGACCATTTCGAAGTTAGATCAGGTGTAAGACAGGTGTGCGTACTATCCTCTCTACTATTTATTACATACTTGGACCACATATGCAAGCTAGCCAACCCATCAGAGAGGAGATCAACGAGCTTCTATTTGCAGACGATCAGGCACTAATGCATGAAACAATAGAAGACCTACAAGAACACTTAAACAAACTCAACATCTCAGGCACAAAATACAACATGAAAAGTAACATCAACAAAACAGAAGTCATGAATGTCGCCAAAAATAAACAGAATATCAACATAACTATAGAAGGCAGACAACTAAAACAAGTAGAGGAATTCAAATACTTAGGAAGTCTAATGACAAACGATAATTCTCTAACAGCAGAGATAGAATCAAGATGCAAAAAAGCTTGTCAAATCATTGGACAGTTATCACCACTATTGTCCAACAAGGAAATAACTCTGGAGGCAAAACGACCACTATACAATACAATCTTCATCCCAACGTTGTGCTACCAATGCCAGACCTGGACCCTAGATGCAAGAACAATAAGCAAAATAGCCTCTACTGAGATGAAATGTGTTAGACGAATGACAGGAAACAGTCTGAGAGATAAGATCAGAAATGAAGAAGTGAGAAAAAAGCTAGGAATAGCCCCAGCCATAGAATATATAAGAAAACAACAGACAAAATGGTTTGGCCACGTGACAAGGCAGAAAGAACAAAACACGCCACACACAACGAGCCTTCAACAAACGTTGTGATAACACCAGACCCAAGGGTCGACCACGAAAAAGATGGGTCGATGGAATATTAGAAGCACTAGGAAACATAACAGCAGCAGAGGCGATCAGAAGAGCAAAAGACAGCAAATTATATCTCCCCTCGACGCTTAATGGCAGATGAGGAAGGAAAAAAGTGGAAGAAGATCGTTTCTTTTGTTTTCTTTCCATCTAATTCGTCCTATTCATCTATATATCCACATTTCAAAGGCTTCAATTCTCTGTTCTGTTTTCTTGTCTAATGTCCATGTTTTTGCACCATACAGGAATGTTGAGAATTATAACATTTTGTTATTTTTAGTTTTAGCCCTGGTGTTAATTGTTTCCATGTTAGTGTATTCTTCATGACATTAAAATTACTTTTTGCCATTCCTATTATTTTGTTTATTTCAGTTGTACATTTTCCATCACGTTATAGTATGTCCAAGGTAGTTGTAGCTTTGAACTGTCTCCAGGTATGTCTCTTCAACTTTAATATCAGTTTGTGGGTTTTGAGTATTATCTTTGTTTATGATCATAGCTTTATGTCTTGTTGATATTCATATCTAATCCATATTTGTTGCTTGTCATGTTTATTTCATTAAGTAATTGTTGTGGATATTCAGGATTTTCTGCCAGTAATACAATATCATTAGCATATCTTTTGAATAATAAAAATATGCGAAGCAAAACTAGGATTCAGAATCCTGTTCTAGTTTTGTAAATTTTGTGATTTTGTTTTTATAAAAAATAACAATTTTATGTTCTGTATTTTGTTATTTTTCTTGTTGTACACAGTTATGCTTTTGCTGTTCCATTTTCTTTCAAGAATAAGAAAATTTAAACCGTTTTTTCTGTATGACTTTACACCCCCCCCCCTTTTTTCCCCCTCCTCCCTGATCACTCTGGTAGTGGGATCTAATGTCTAGCCCTCTCGGATAACGGCAATAAACATGAGGTCCCGCGTGCACATGTTAAAGATCTCGCGCTGTTAAAATTGAAAAGAGTAGGCCATATATATGGGCTCTGTCAGGACATGTTAAAGATCTCGCGCTGTTCAAATTGAAAAGAGTAGGCCATAAATGTGGGCTCTGTCAGGACATGTTAAAGATCTCGCGCTGTTCAAATTGAAAAGAGTAGGCCATAAATATGGGCTCTGTCAGGACATGTTAAAGATCTCGCGCTGTTCAAATTGAAAAGAGTAGGCCATAAATGTGGGCTCTGTCAGGACATGTTAAAGATCTCGCGCTGTTCAAATTGAAAAGAGTAGGCCATAAATGTGGGCTCTGTCAGGACATGTTAAAGATCTCGCGCTGTTCAAATTGAAAAGAGTAGGCCATAAATGTGGGCTCTGTCAGGACATGTTAAAGATCTCGCGCTGTTCAAATTGAAAAGAGTAGGCCATAAATGTGGGCTCTGTCAGGACATGTTAAAGATCTCGCGCTGTTCAAATTGAAAAGAGTAGGCCATAAATGTGGGCTCTGTCAGGACAAGCTTGTCAGCACAATCCTACACACACCGTGGATTCCAGGACACGGAGTTCGTACACGCGGCTAGCATTCTCCTCAGATGTTCTTGAGTTTATTGAGAGGGATATCGGAGCACCTATGGGTTCGACCGGTGTGCAGTGATGATCATCCTAACAATAAACAAACAAGTATTGCTTCTCTCCAAACAATGATGATGATCCTAACAATAAACAAACAAGTATTGCTTCTCTCCAAACAATGATGATCCTAACAATAAACAAACAAGTATTGCTTCTCTCCAAACAATGATGATCCTAACAATAAACAAACAAGTATTGCTTCTCTCCAAACAATGATGATGACCCTAACAATAAACAAACAAGTATTGCTTCTCTCCAAACAATGATCATCCTAACAATAAACAAACAAGTATTGCTTCTCTCCAAACAATCATGATCCTAACAATAAACAAACAAGTATTGCTTCTCTCCAAACAATGATGATCCTAACAATAAACAAACAAGTATTGCTTCTCTCCAAACAATGATGATGATCCTAACAATAAACAAACAAGTATTGCTTCTCTCCAAACAATGATGATCCTAACAATAAACAAACAAGTATTGCTTCTCTCCAAACAATGATGATGATCCTAACAATAAACAAACAAGTATTGCTTCTCTCCAAACAATGATGATCCTAACAATAAACAAACAAGTATTGCTTCTCTCCAAACAATGATGATCCTAACAATAAACAAACAAGTATTGCTTCTCTCCAAAAACAATGACTATGATCCTAACAATAAACAAACAAGTATTGCTTCTCTCCAAACAATGATGATGATCCTAACAATAAACAAACAAGTATTGCTTCTCTCCAAACAATGATGATGATCCTAACAATAAACAAACAAGTATTGCTTCTCTCCAAACAATGATGATCCTAACAATAAACAAACAAGTATTGCTTCTCTCCAAACAATCATGATCCTAACAATAAACAAACAAGTATTGCTTCTCTCCAAAAACAATGACTATGATCCTAACAATAAACAAACAAGTATTGCTTCTCTCCAAACAATGATGATGATCCTAACAATAAACAAACAAGTATTGCTTCTCTCCAAACAATGATGATGATCCTAACAATAAACAAACAAGTATTGCTTCTCTCCAAACAATGATGATGATCCTAACAATAAACAAACAAGTATTGCTTCTCTCCAAACAATGATGATCCTAACAATAAACAAACAAGTATTGCTTCTCTCCAAACAATGATTATCCTAACAATAAACAAACAAGTATTGCTTCTCTCCAAACAATGATGATCCTAACAATAAACAAACAAGTATTGCTTCTCTCCAAACAATGATGATCCTAACAATAAACAAACAAGTATTGCTTCTCTCCAAAAACAATGATGATGATCCTAACAATAAACAAACAAGTAGCGCTTCTCTCCAAACAATGATGATCCTAACAATAAACAAACAAGTATTGCTTCTCTCTAAACAATGACTATGATCCTAACAATAAACAAACAAGTATTGCTGCTCTATAAACAATGATTATGATCCTAACAATAAACAAACAAGTATTGCTTCTCTCCAAACTACATAAAGAACGTGCATGTTAAAAAATGCAAGACATACATTTGTACATACTTTTTACTGATAAGGGAGCCGCGATAGCTCGGTGGTTAGTGAAGTGGACTACAAAGGACAAGGGTAGGGTTCGATTCCAACCGACAGCTTCCGGGTTAACCCAGCCTTAAATGGGTACTGAAATTTTTTTTGCGAAAGTAAAGCGGCACGGGCGTAATACCGACAACATTACCCCAAAAATCAGTGTCACTAACACCATATTCCTTATACGCCACTTGACGTGACGGGGGCTCTTTGCTCTTTTTAACTTTTACTGATAAGATTGTAATACTTTATGCATCAAAACCTCATAATTTAGTACATCTTCAACACTATTTTAATTATCAAATAGCTGAACATCAAGAGCCGCGGTGGCCGAGTGACTAGACTAGTGTTCGCTAATATTCTCATTTGATCAGTAGGGTCCGGGTACAACCCAACGATGTGGCGGTTTTTTTCACATCGAGAGAACTCCGGGGCTCACCAATATTTTCTGGGAAGTAAAGGCGGCCTGTCGTTATACCGACCACATAACTAAAATATGAGTTGTCGTGAAAGAAAATGGTCCCTAACACCATATTGTTGATTCAACAAGAAAACATAAGGGAACGATGGACAGAATACATTATAGATCTTTATAATGATGAATGAATATAAGTAAATATTAAGGATAATACAGAAGGGCCAGAAATACTCAGAGAAGTGGAAGACGCCTTGCGCAATATGAAAGCAGGAAAAGCTCCTGGACCAGATAATATAACTAAAGAAGAGATTGAAGCCATGGGTGATTTTGGAATAGGATTAATAACAAAAATATTGAATGATATCTACAACAGAGGATATATTCCAGATGACCTGCTCAAATCAATATTCATAGCCCTATCAAAGAAATCTGGTGCGATTGAATGCGATGATCATCGCACAATAAGCCTTATGAGTCACATGATTAAGATATTACTAAGAATCATCATGCGAAGAGTGTGAAACAAAATCAGTCCAGAAATTAGCGATGAACAGTGTGCTTTTGTTGGAGGTAAAGGAACGAGCAATGCCATATATATCATAAGATCTTTAGTAGAAAGAGCCATAGAGGTGAAAACAGATGTATACATATGTTTCATAGATTATACCACAGCATTTGACAAAGTAAAGCACCAAGAAATAATCAAAATTATAGAAATCATAAACGTAGGCAGCAAAGATCTAAGAATAATATAGAACATGTACTGGCAACAAACAGTGGCCATAAGAACTGGAAACCAATTGGGAATGTTTCAAGAAATAAAACAGGGTGTTAGACAAAGGTGTGTGCTGTCACCAGATTTGTTTAATATTTATAGTGAGATTATCTTAAAATCCATAAGGGGCATACCTGGAATAACAATTGGAGGTCACAATATAAATAATCTAAGGTATGCTGATGATACAGTCTTAATCACTAAGAGTGAAAATGAGTTACAAGAAATGTTGGACATTATAGCGAAAGAAAGAAAAAATAAAGGACTCAGCCTTAATAGCAAAAAGACAGAAGTAATGGTAACAACAAAGAAAATGACACCACCTCAGTGCAAAAATAAAGACAAGTGGAACAATATTAAAACAGGTGCATGTACAAACATGAACAGGAAGATGTACAAAAGAGGTGAGATGCAGAATGGCTCAGGCAAAAGCAGTTTTCAAAAAAAAAAATGAGGAAGATGCTATGCAATCCATTTTCGACCATAGAAACAAGAAAGATGGTTGTTAAATGTTATGTAGAGCCAGTCTTAACATATGGATGTGAATCATGGACAATAGGACAACAGACAAGAAAATCACTGGAGTCTGTAGAAATGTGATTTTACAGAAGAATGTTGAGAGTACCATGGACAGTTAAGAAGAGTAATGAAGATGTTCTGAGAGAGGTCAAAGCAAAAATAGAGCTAATTTCCAATATTAGGAAGAGACAATCATCATTTTTTGGGCATGTAATGAGAAGAGAACAACTGGAATATATTGTAACAACTGGAAAAATTGAGGGACGAAGAGATAGAGGGAAGCAAAGAGAAAAGATACCAGACAGCTTAAGAGAATGGCTTGACAGAAGGTCAACAACATAAATGATAAAGAACTGTCGAGATCGAAAGTTGTGGAGAGACATGATCACCCACGCCAGTAGGCCCGGTACTTGATGATGATGATGAACACCATATTCATACGCCTAGAAAGGCGTGGAGGGTACCTTTACTTTATTTTCTATATCAGGTGTGGAAATAATTGTGGGAGGCTGTCACGTTTATTTCCTTTCGATGTGGTGAGAAGAGTGATTGTTTCCTAATCAAAATGACCAATCAATTGCTCAACATCAGCTTCTTGTGGGTGTATAAGCGAACATGCGAATATATCTTTCGGCAAATAACATTACAGAAATGAATGAACACCTATAAGAGTGTCTGGTGTGCAGTAATTCGATGAAGTAGAAGAATTCGTATCAAGCCTTGAGTGTGATGTACAGGGAATACGATGTTAGAGTGCATGTTTTTATTTAGTAATCGCCTGATTATTGGGGGTTTAAATTGTTAGCACTACGCCAATGCTGTATGCTTTGATTAAAGTGGGCAATACTACGCCAATGCTGTAGGTTTTTGTGTGTGTTAAAGTAGTTAGCATTACACCAGTGCTGTAAGTTTTTGTTAAAGTAGTTAGCATTACACCAGTGCTGTATTATTTTGTGACAGTAGTTAGTATCACACCAGTGCTGTGTTTTTTTGTTGTGGTACTTAGCATTACGCCAGTGCTGTATTTTTTTTTGTTAAAGTAGTTAGCATTACGCCAGTGCTGTATTTTTTTGTTGTTAAAGTAGTTATCATTACGCCAGTGCTGTATTTCTTTGTTAAAGTATTTAGCATTACGCCAGTGCTGTATTTCTTTGTTAAAGTATTTAGCATTACGCCAGTGCTGCATTTTTTGGTTAAGTAGTTAGCATTACGCCAGTGCTGTATTTTTTGTGTGTTAAAGTAGTTAGCATTACGCCAGTGCTGTATTTTTGTGTGTGTTAAAGTAGTTAGCATTACGCCAGTGCTGTATTTTTGTGTGTGTTAAAGTAGTTAGCATTACGCCAGTGCTGTATTTTTGTGTGTGTTAAAGTAGTTAGCATTACACCAGTGCTGTATTTTTGTGTGTGTTAAAGTAGTTAGCATTACGCCAGTGCTGTATTTTTGTGTGTGTTAAAGTAGTTAGCATTACGCCAGTGCTGTATTTCTTTGTTAAAGTATTTAGCATTACGCCAGTGCTGCATTTTTGGTTAAGTAGTTAGCATTACGCCAGTGCTGTATTTTTTGTGTGTTAAAGTAGTTAGCATTACGCCAGTGCTGTATTTTTGTGTGTGTTAAAGTAGTTAGCATTACGCCAGTGCTGTATTTTTGTGTTTGTTAAAGTAGTTAGCATTACGCCAGTGCTGTATTTTTGTGTGTGTTAAAGTAGTTAGCATTACGCCAGTGCTGTATTTTTGTGTGTGTTAAAGTAGTTAGCATTACGCCAGTGCTGTATTTTTGTGTGTGTTAAAGTAGTTAGCATTACGCCAGTGCTGTATTTTTGTGTGTGTTAAAGTAGTTAGCATTACGCCAGTGCTGTATTTTTGTGTGTGTTAAAGTAGTTAGCATTACGCCAGTGCTGTATTTTTGTGTGTGTTAAAGTAGTTAGCATTACGCCAGTGCTGTATTTTGTGTGTGTTAAAGTAGTTAGCATTACGCCAGTGCTGTATTTTTGTGTGTGTTAAAGTAGTTAGCATTACGCCAGTGCTGTATTTTGTGTGTGTTAAAGTAGTTAGCATTACGCCAGTGCTGTATTTTTGTGTGTGTTAAAGTAGTTAGCATTACGCCAGTGCTGTATTTTGTGTGTGTTAAAGTAGTTAGCATTACGCCAGTGCTGTATTTTGTGTGTGTTAAAGTAGTTAGCATTACGCCAGTGCTGTATTTTTGTGTGTGTTAAAGTAGTTAGCATTACGCCAGTGCTGTATTTTTGTGTGTGTTAAAGTAGTTAGCATTACGCCAGTGCTGTATTTTTTGTGTGTTAAAGTAGTTAGCATTACGCCAGTGCTGTATTTTTTGTGTGTTAAAGTAGTTAGCATTACGCCAGTGCTGTATTTTTTGTGTGTTAAAGTAGTTAGCATTACGCCAGTGCTGTATTTTTGTGTGTGTTAAAGTAGTTAGCATTACGCCAGTGCTGTATTTTGTGTGTGTTAAAGTAGTTAGCATTACGCCAGTGCTGTATTTTTGTGTGTGTTAAAGTAGTTAGCATTACGCCAGTGCTGTATTTTTGTGTGTGTTAAAGTAGTTAGCATTACGCCAGTGCTGTATTTTGTGTGTGTTAAAGTAGTTAGCATTACGCCAGTGCTGTATTTTTGTGTGTGTTAAAGTAGTTAGCATTACGCCAGTGCTGTATTTTTGTGTGTGTTAAAGTAGTTAGCATTACGCCAGTGCTGTATTTTTGTGTGTGTTAAAGTAGTTAGCATTACGCCAGTGCTGTATTTTGTGTGTGTTAAAGTAGTTAGCATTACGCCAGTGCTGTATTTTTGTGTGTGTTAAAGTAGTTAGCATTACGCCAGTGCTGTATTTTTGTGTGTGTTAAAGTAGTTAGCATTACGCCAGTGCTGTATTTTGTGTGTGTTAAAGTAGTTAGCATTACGCCAGTGCTGTATTTTTGTGTGTGTTAAAGTAGTTAGCATTACGCCAGTGCTGTATTTTTGTGTGTGTTAAAGTAGTTAGCATTACGCCAGTGCTGTATTTTTGTGTGTGTTAAAGTAGTTAGCATTACACCAGTGCTGTATTTTTGTGTGTGTTAAAGTAGTTAGCATTACGCCAGTGCTGTATTTTTGTGTGTGTTAAAGTAGTTAGCATTACGCCAGTGCTGTATTTCTTTGTTAAAGTATTTAGCATTACGCCAGTGCTGCATTTTTTGGTTAAGTAGTTAGCATTACGCCAGTGCTGTATTTTTTGTGTGTTAAAGTAGTTAGCATTACGCCAGTGCTGTATTTTTGTGTGTGTTAAAGTAGTTAGCATTACGCCAGTGCTGTATTTTTGTGTTTGTTAAAGTAGTTAGCATTACGCCAGTGCTGTATTTTTGTGTGTGTTAAAGTAGTTAGCATTACGCCAGTGCTGTATTTTTGTGTGTGTTAAAGTAGTTAGCATTACGCCAGTGCTGTATTTTTGTGTGTGTTAAAGTAGTTAGCATTACGCCAGTGCTGTATTTTTGTGTGTGTTAAAGTAGTTAGCATTACGCCAGTGCTGTATTTTTGTGTGTGTTAAAGTAGTTAGCATTACGCCAGTGCTGTATTTTTGTGTGTGTTAAAGTAGTTAGCATTACGCCAGTGCTGTATTTTGTGTGTGTTAAAGTAGTTAGCATTACGCCAGTGCTGTATTTTTGTGTGTGTTAAAGTAGTTAGCATTACGCCAGTGCTGTATTTTGTGTGTGTTAAAGTAGTTAGCATTACGCCAGTGCTGTATTTTTGTGTGTGTTAAAGTAGTTAGCATTACGCCAGTGCTGTATTTTGTGTGTGTTAAAGTAGTTAGCATTACGCCAGTGCTGTATTTTGTGTGTGTTAAAGTAGTTAGCATTACGCCAGTGCTGTATTTTTGTGTGTGTTAAAGTAGTTAGCATTACGCCAGTGCTGTATTTTTGTGTGTGTTAAAGTAGTTAGCATTACGCCAGTGCTGTATTTTTTGTGTGTTAAAGTAGTTAGCATTACGCCAGTGCTGTATTTTTTGTGTGTTAAAGTAGTTAGCATTACGCCAGTGCTGTATTTTTTGTGTGTTAAAGTAGTTAGCATTACGCCAGTGCTGTATTTTTGTGTGTGTTAAAGTAGTTAGCATTACGCCAGTGCTGTATTTTGTGTGTGTTAAAGTAGTTAGCATTACGCCAGTGCTGTATTTTTGTGTGTGTTAAAGTAGTTAGCATTACGCCAGTGCTGTATTTTTGTGTGTGTTAAAGTAGTTAGCATTACGCCAGTGCTGTATTTTGTGTGTGTTAAAGTAGTTAGCATTACGCCAGTGCTGTATTTTTGTGTGTGTTAAAGTAGTTAGCATTACGCCAGTGCTGTATTTTTGTGTGTGTTAAAGTAGTTAGCATTACGCCAGTGCTGTATTTTTGTGTGTGTTAAAGTAGTTAGCATTACGCCAGTGCTGTATTTTGTGTGTGTTAAAGTAGTTAGCATTACGCCAGTGCTGTATTTTTGTGTGTGTTAAAGTAGTTAGCATTACGCCAGTGCTGTATTTTTGTGTGTGTTAAAGTAGTTAGCATTACGCCAGTGCTGTATTTTGTGTGTGTTAAAGTAGTTAGCATTACGCCAGTGCTGTATTTTTGTGTGTGTTAAAGTAGTTAGCATTACGCCAGTGCTGTATTTTTGTGTGTGTTAAAGTAGTTAGCATTACGCCAGTGCTGTATTTTTTGTGTGTGTTAAAGTAGTTAGCATTACGCCAGTGCTGTATTTTTTGTGTGTTAAAGTAGTTAGCATTACGCCAGTGCTGTATTTTTTGTGTGTTAAAGTAGTTAGCATTACGCCAGTGCTGTATTTTTGTGTGTGTTAAAGTAGTTAGCATTACGCCAGTGCTGTATTTTTGTGTGTGTTAAAGTAGTTAGCATTACGCCAGTGCTGTATTTTTGTGTGTGTTAAAGTAGTTAGCATTACGCCAGTGCTGTATCTCTTTCCAATTAAAAATCGTTGGTACCTCTTAAAAGCTGGAGCGAATCCTGACTTTTTACGATGTTTTGATTTCTTAATTATCTTAACGTTCTCTTTAATTTCCTTTTTCCTTTCATCTTTTTTGCGCCCCATGAACATTCCATCCTCCTTCTATAGAGAACGAGTTGAGATATATAAGAGCAATATTCATGTGATGAAGTATCACCTTTTCCACAGCAAACGAAAGTGCTGATGAAAGCTTCTTGTCAAATTATCTAAAGATCTTAGCTAATTTATTATATTCTCTCTTTTAAGACCAGGTATAAGCTGAATGTACACGGGCAGTGAGATGCAGTTGATTGGATTGCTCGTTTACTTCTTGTACCGCTGAAAACCACTCGTGTCTATGGTTTTTATGTTGTACACTGCATCTCATTTCTATCTAAAAATGGTGTATTAGTTGTTCCCTTTGAAATGTAATAGTATAACTTTGAATGTATCCCTTCATGAATTTAATCCCTTCTCTATATTTTTAAAACACAATCTTTGTTGGTTCTAATTTATTTTTGTTATTTAGAAATGTTAATGTTTTATTTCAGTTATTTTTGTTATTTAGAAATGTTAATGTTTTATTTCAGTTATTTTTGTTATTTAGAAATGTTAATGTTTTATTTTTGTTATTTAGAAATGTTAATGTTTTATTTCAGTTATTTTTGTTATTTAGAAATGTTAATGTTTTATTTCAGTTATTTTTGTTATTTAGAAATGTTAATGTTTTATTTCAGTTATTTTTGTTTGTGATCTTCTTCCTCTTCTTTCCTTCCTGATCTACCTTTGAACGTCGAGGGGAGATATAATTTGCGGTCTTTTGCTCTTCTGTTCGCCTCTGCTGCTGTTATATTTCCTAGTGCTTCTAATATTCCATCGACCCATCTTTTACGTGGTCGACCCTTGGGTCTGGTGTTCTCACAACGTTTGTTGAAGGCTCGTTGTGTTGTGTTTTGTTCTTTCTGCCTTGTTACGTGGCCAAACCATTTTATCTGTTGTTTCCTTATATATTCTAGAATAGGGGCTATTCCTAGCTTTTTTCTCAGTTCATTTCTGATCTTATCTCTCAGACTATTTCCTGTCATTCGTCTAACAAATTTCATCTCTGTAGAGGTTATTTTTCTTATTGTTCGTGCATCTAGGGTCCAGGTTTGTGATGTTTTAGTATATTTGTGTATTTATGTGATGAAATATTACAATCCTGTCTAATGTGTCTTTCTCTGGTGAAGAGTTAAGAGCGTTCACTCTATAAACATCACAATTTTATATAACAGGAACTTCTTCTACTTGACTTGTATCAACCATGTAGAAGTCATCATCATTATCATCGCTGGTATCCTGGAGCGACAAGAAGTAAGGTTGTAGATCAGGAATTTGCTCCAGCGATACGGGGAACCATATAGAGAGAATGGATAATTACCAGAATAAGTGAAGAACAGTTAGCTAGAAATGAAATAGAAAGATGAGCCAAAGATTTAGAAACACGAAGTCAGTTAGTGATGAAGAGGATTGTGGGTCCATCCGGGACAGTTTTAAAGTATTTACATGTTCTGTTAGAGATTACAACAATTACTTAATGAAATAAACATGACAAGCAAAAAATATGGGCTAGATATGAATATCAAAAAGACTAAAACTATGATCATAAACAAAGAAAATACTCAAAACCCACAAGTGGATATCAAAATTGAAGGAATAGACCTGGAGACAGTTCAGAACTACAACTACCTTGGACATACTATAACCAGTGATGGAAAATGTACAATTGAAATAAACAAAAGAATAGGAATGGCAAAAGGTAATTTTAATGTCATGAAGAACATACTAACATCAAAACAAATAACACCAGGGCTAAAACTAAGAACAGCAAAATGTTACATCTTCTCAACATTCCTATATGGTGCAAAAACATGGACATTATGTAACAGTGAAGCTGGTGGAAGCTACCGCTTCTCAAATAGACGATAGCAGTATCATATAGTGGCGACCAGCAGATTTAACTACAATGATGGTATTTCAGTATAACTAGTGAGTCAGAAGTTTAGTTACAGTAGAGGTTATAGGAGAAGGGTAGTAATCAGGAGGAAGGAGTGAGGTTCAGAGTATTGGACAAAGCGATGGGAGGTTACATGATCCCCACTCACCAGTTGTAGAGGGTGGGTAGTGACGCACCGAAGGAGAGGTCCAGAATAGTGGAACGACACAATGTCTCACTACATGGAAAAGTTTAGTTACATGCAACGACCTCGTGGTGTTATTGTCAAAGCTCCACAAGTGTCCATGTTCACAACAACTAGTAGTTGTTAGTTATTGTGATGAGCATGCGTTGACCCCATGACTTTGGCCCGGCTGATAAATAAGTAGTCATCCAACTTCCAGGAGAGGTCATTGTCATGAGGTAACATTATGTCACCAAATAGGGCGTAGAGATTTCGGGGAAACAGGATGCTTTGTCCAAATTTGGGAAAGTTCAGGTGAGTCACAGATGGTGGAAACTGGACACGTAAACGTTGAGTGACAAATACTTGGATCATAAGGTCGCAGGGGTGCTCGGCAGCAGCTGATTGGCTGCTGAGCCTCAGGTGGAAGAGAGAGTTGAGGAGTATTTAAAGTCCGGCACAAGAAGAAAGTAAGTCAAGCCAGAGATTTTAGGAGAACAAGGAGTTAGGACAGAGTCAGAGAAGTTAAGCTAGAGATTTTTAGAAGAGAAAGTAGAAGGTAGACTAAGTCAGTTAGAGTAGAAACATCTAGACAAGAAGCAGTTAAGCAGTTTAGAAACAGTTAGAGTCAGAACAGTGAGAAAGTTAAGAGTAGGAGTCTTGAGTTAGCCAAGTCAGTTAAGAATCAACAAGTTATAATTATAGGTGTGAAGTAGCTTTGAAAGACTGTGAAAGATTAATTCAAGTTGTGTGTGTTCATAAATTCTCACAAGTGTAAGTAGACTTACAAGTTCGTAAGTTGATGAATAATGTTTGATGATCAATAAACTGAATATAATTGTGTAACAAGAGAGACTTCGTGTGCAACGCTATAACATTATTGATTTGGTGCCGTGACCAGGATGAATCCTGAGTTGTCGCGGAGAGAAATCAAATAAGAGTGACAGAAAAAATTTAACACAGAGAACAAAAGTACATGCCAACAAGCTACCTGTGTATTGGCCAGTCTCAACGAGAAATCACCGTGTACAGAGGTCAAGAGTTCACACACACCTAAAGTTCTACCTGTGCCAAGTGTCTAAGAGAGGCACTAAAATTTTTAGTCAGCATTAAATCTGACCAGCCAAGAGATTGTCAAAGTGTCAATCAATATTACCTGTTTTGTTAGTATCCAGTCATAGCGTCAAGTTTGCAACAATTTCATTGTTTCGTCCACCTGAGATTCAAAGTTCATCAATGAGTCCGACCTTTGAACTGTGACCCACCACAGTGTTTATTTTGAAAGTATTCAGGAAGAGGCATAACTCTCAACAGAATATCGTCATCGTCAGATAACTCCCGACACATTTGTAATTGTCGAACATGTGTCGAATTTTCTCATGTGGCAATTTATTGAGGAAAATTGTGAATTGTGATTGATAATTAATAATTTCAAGTGGTGTAGTCTTTATTTAGAGAAACAAGTCAAGTAACAAGTAAGAGTGTTAATAGATAAATATTACAATGGCCATTCACGTGTGTTAGAAATTAAAATAAATTAACATTAACATTAGACATTAGAATTAGAAGACCAGAAGGCAAGGAAGAAGACCGATTGTCAGCACAGCTGAGAAACAATAATTAATTAATTAGAGTTATTAAGTAGTTAATTAATTTATTTATTAAGTAAGTAGTTAAAGATTGTATTCTTTTAAATTAGTATTGTAACCATTTTTTTTCAACAGCTGGTTGACAGTTTTTAAAATAGTGTTAGTGTTCTGTTATTATGTAGTTAAGTTTGGTTAAATAATTATTATTTTAAAATTATTATTATTAAAGGTGACATACCCTATTTTATATTGTTCTGTAACCATTTTTTAAAATTGTACTGGATGTATTCTTTTAATAGTGTTTGAAATGCTACATGGTTATTCCACAGGGAAATTAAATAATAATAATTTCTATACTACATTGTTTTATTCCACAGGGAAATTAAATAATAATAATTTCTATACTACATTGTTTTATTCCACAGGGAAATTAAATAATAATAATTTCTATACTACATTGTATTGTTTTATTCCGCAGGGGAATTAAATAATAATAAATTTCTATTTATTCCAGAAACTGAGGTGTTCATAAAGTCATAAAGTGCTGATATTTGATAATCTTATATATTATAACATATAATAAATTGTAATTGTTTTGTTCCTTCAACAGTTGGATCCTTCACGACTAGTCGGTAGTAGTAGTCATCACTTAGTTATATTAAAATTTACACGAGTTATTATACTAATATTAAAATTAGACATGGACAGTAAACAAATTCTAACTACTAATAGCTGTAAGATATTAATAACAAATTTAGAGAAAAACCTTGATGAAAGGCACATTAGAAATTATTTTAATACGTATGGAGAAATAATATTTGTGAAATTAATTGATAGGCCTGAAGAAGAGACAAACAGAGCCATAATCCTATACAGAGATAGTAACATTGTAAATAAGATTTTGAATAGTGAGCACACAATAAATAATAGTAAGATTATAGTCAAAGTTTATAGGCCATTACAAAAGTATACAATGATAAATCCAAAGACATACACTGAAGTAAACAATAAAACAACATACGCTAAACCAGACTATAGACTATATAGTTTAAAAACAAATAGAATTATTAGAGAAGAGATTATTAGAAAGACAGACACTGAACAAGAGACAAGGAGTACACAGACTGAAGTAGAGACTACAGTTTTAAAGACTTATATAGATGCCTGTGTAGGTAGTGACAGTGACACATGGCAAGAATATGAAACTAAATGGATTGAGAAGAATAAAGAAAGTAACAAAATAATAGAAGAATTAAATGAGAAATTAATAAAACAAGATCATGAGATTAGGATACTAAAGCAAACTAATGAGAAAAATAATAAAAAGATTATAGAGTTGACAGAGACAGTTGATAGCTTAAAGACGAAGAACAAAGGCTTGAAGAAAGAAGTAGACAAAATAGAAACTGATATAATGGAGGCGGAGGAATATATTGGACAACTGACGCATGAAAAACTACAGCTTCAAGAGAAATTTTCAAAGATGACAGACACAGAAGATGTTAGACAGAAAGTAAAGGTCCATCCGGAGAGACAAAATTCGGTGAGAACCAGGAAAATTCAATCAAGATTAGACATTAATTCGGTTGTCTTGTGGCCTACCGATTGAGACCGACCACGTTATATGCACCCACTATATCCAGACCAGTGCACAGTGGATTATGATAGTGACAATGGAACAGAGATCCGTAGAGAGTATTGGGGGACAACGATAGAAGACGGTAAAGTGACGAAAGCGGAAGGCCCGCAAGGTTATACGACAGGACAGAAATCCTCCAAGAAATGTACAGCAAAGACAAAGAAGAAAAAGGATAGACAAGTTGCTACAGTTTGTGTCAGTAAAGATAATGATTTAAAGGAAGATATTAATTCAGGAATAGTGTTTTGGGCCACTGGGATCCCCTGAAAGGTCTAAAATAATAGAAGAAAGAAAAAGACAAGATGATGAACGTGTAAAGACAGACATGTTTTTTGCTCGCAGACTAGGAAGAATGAGCGAGTTCCTGGAGCATGCCAGCAAGTGTAAGGGTAAACATCCCATGGAGATGAGATAATACAGTGAGATGGAATGACTCACTAATTAGAAGAATAAATTATTTTTATATTAATAATATACACTATGTACACAAGATTTGATTTATAAATAGATATGGAGAACTATATAGTAGTGTCCAGAGAATGTAGAAGACAAGATAGCTGAGGAATTAGAGAGAGATTACCTCAGATGAACTAGAGAGTTTAGAGGAGTATCGATGAAACATATGTACTAACTACGAGTTGGTCAGAGTTCTTAAACTTGCGAAGTTGGATGGTAATCCAAGGAACGACTGACCAATATAAGTGTGTAGCAAGGAGATGAGAGTGTTATTGAAAATTAAGAGTTGTTGAAGAATAAGGAGAGGTGAGAGAGAAGGTGATAACCTGTGTTGAGTAAGACCTAAAAGGAAATTAGGTGATAAAGGTGATACTAGGAGAAGTATCATGAGAAAAGGAGTCTGGAAGAGACTCATGTGAAACATGTACCGAGTGATAACTCATAGAAAGGTTACATGAGGGAATTATAGGAGACTTACAAGAAGTCAGAGAAATGAGAGAATTATTGAGAGAACCTCAAGGAGAATTCTAAGTTGTGAAATTAATCATGTAACTGAGTGATAACTCATAGAAAAGTTACATGAAAAGAGAAGCTATATAAGATAGTGAGATGAAAAAGTAATGAGAACCTGAGAGGTTGATGCGATATATATATTCTGTCGTCGAATGGCAAAGTTTGTACAGATATGAAGATGCATACACAGAAATAGAGCATTATGAGGAATAGAAAAAGATGGAACTTGAGAGAGAGTTCCAGAATTTATTGAGACTAAATAGTAGTCCTGTGTGAATACAAGAGATTAATGGATTAATCGCAGATTATTCTGAGTCAAATTAATGACTAGCAGATGCTGTCAAGTGGACTGTATCCAGATAATTCTGATATTGAGAGTAGAGAGGAGATACTAAAAGAGAGTATCATGAAGAAGTTGAGTTTTAAAATGATGTAAATAGAGCTGTCTGAAATATGTATGTATATTGATATATTATTGCTCAAGCTAAGTGTGGTTGGTGATCGTGTTGTGAATGTGATCTCCGGAGATATGTGCATTGTCTAAGTTTTGTCAGTATATGTTCTATGTCAATTGAGCGGATATGTTCTAAAGCATAAAGACTCGTAATAATGATGCATGATAATGAATGTTGTAAATGGTTTGTTTTTTTCTATGAGTTTATTCTTAGATTCTGATACTGGGATCACAGATGCCAGTCGATTGAGGTTCTGCTGATGCCTGTAATGTAGCTCTCCTCATGAAGCTGGCAATCAGTCATCAGAAGTAGTTAGAATGCTCAAGAAGACTTGAATTTTTTTTATTATCAGGGGACACAACTGGACATATTTTGAAAAATTAAGTCCCTTGGAAATGTTACATTTTTTGTTACAAATAATTTTTATTGCTCAGTACCTTATTGTCTCCTAGATTGTGTTGATGCTTATGTATTATTAAAGAATGAATGTTATATTGTGACAATTATTTAGAGAAACATTTTACTCACATGACTTAGAATCTGCTATTGCATGTTATCAGTTAGTAGACCATAGAATTCAAAGATGTATATATGTATACTGTTACTATTTTTATTATGATGTTACAAAATTTAATACTGCGTATGTAAATCTGGACATTAGGGGGAGATAATGTAACAGTGAAGCTGGTGGAAGCTACCGCTTCTCAAATAGACGATAGCAGTATCATATAGTGGCGACCAGCAGATTTAACTACAATGATGGTATTTCAGTATAACTAGTGAGTCAGAAGTTTAGTTACAGTAGAGGTTATAGGAGAAGGGTAGTAACCAGGAGGAAGGAGTGAGGTTCAGAGTATTGGACAAAGCGATGGGAGGTTACATGATCCCCACTCACCAGTTGTAGAGGGTGGGTAGTGATGCACCGAAGGAGAGGTCCAGAATAGTGGAACGACACAATGTCTCACTACATGGAAAAGTTTAGTTACATGCAACGACCTCGTGGTGTTATTGTCAAAGCTCCACAAGTGTCCATGTTCACAACAACTAGTAGTTGTTAGTTATTGTGATGAGCATGCGTTGACCCCATGACTTTGGCCCGGCTGATAAATAAGTAGTCATCCAACTTCCAGGAGAGGTCATTGTCATGAGGTAACATTATGTCACCAAATAGGGCGTAGAGATTTCGGGGAAACAGGATGCTTTGTCCAAATTTGGGAAAGTTCAGGTGAGTCACAGATGGTGGACACTGGACACGTAAACGTTGAGTGACAAATACTTGGATCATAGGGTCGCAGGGGTGCTCGGCAGCAGCTGATTGGCTGCTGAGCCTCAGGTGGAAGAGAGAGTTGAGGAGTATTTAAAGTCCGGCACAAGAAGAAAGTAAGTCAAGCCAGAGATTTTAGGAGAACAAGGAGTTAGGACAGAGTCAGAGAAGTTAAGCTAGAGATTTTTAGAAGAGAAAGTAGAAGGTAGACTAAGTCAGTTAGAGTAGAAACATCTAGACAAGAAGCAGTTAAGCAGTTTAGAAACAGTTAGAGTCAGAACAGTGAGAAAGTTAAGAGTAGGAGTCTTGAGTTAGCCAAGTCAGCAAAGAATCAACAAGTTATAATTATAGGTGTGAAGTAGCTTTGAAAGACAGTGAAAGATTAATTCAAGTTGTGTGTGTTCATAAATTCTCACAAGTGTAAGTAGACTTACAAGTTCGTAAGTTGATGAATAATGTTTGATGATCAATAAACTGAATATAATTGTGTAACAAGAGAGACTTCGTGTGCAACGCTATAACAATTAGACAAGAAAACAGAACAGAGAATTGAAGACTTTGAAATGTGGATATATAGAAGAATAGGTAGAATTGGATGGAAGGAAAAGAAAACAAACGATGAAGTCTTAAAACAACTAAAAATGAAAAGAGAACTACTAAGCATAATTCAAACAAGACAAATGCGAATTTTGGGCCACGTTAAAAGACACAACAGCCTACTGAAAGTAATCCTGGAGGGGAAAATACAAGGTAAAAGAGGCAGAGGCAGGCCAAGACTAACATGGACGAGTAGCATCAAAAGATGGACAAATCAGCCTATTACAACCTGCACCATCAAAGAAAGAGACAGAGTGGAATGGCGCTCCATGGTAGCCAACCTTCGTTGCGGAGACGGCACTCGATGATGATGATGATGATGGTTAGAGATTGCCAGTTAGGGACAACTGAGTAGCAGATATAGTTTTGTATATTTTTATCTGGATCATGTGAGTTGATGTGAATTGTGTAATCTTAGTCTTAGTAAGTGTGGGTCTAGGACGTTTTCATACCATTAAATCTATTAGAGTCACGGCTAGTTGTACCAGACTAGGAAAACAAACTCTTAATGAAGTTGTCCTTGATTGTTGATGTACACGATTGTTGTCCATCTGTGTAGCATTTATAATAGAAGTCAGGGAGATGTATTCTGTCTGGTTAGATCCGTTCTAACATCACAGCTGACATCACAGCTGACATCACAGCTGACATCACGATAACACCACGCTTCATCATGAGGTACACAACGCTCATCATCATCAGTTACAAGATTATAAATAACTTTGTAATTACACTGGTGTATATGTTGGACGGTCATATGTTGGACGGTCATATGTTGGACATGTGATGAGAAGAGATAATAACCGAATAGCAAAGCAAGCCCTCGTGTGGGAAACAACATGTAAGAGTCAAAGAGGAAGACCCAGAGAGACACTGAGAAGAAGAATTATGAGAGAGGCAAGATCAGCAGCAATCGGCTCCTTCAATGAGAAAGAGCTGCTTGCACAGAACATAGACAAATGGCGAGATTTGATAAAATATCTTTAAAAGAATTGAAAACTACTAGAATAAAAACTTAGATAAGAGAAAGAGTATCTTGGTCTACGTCTTATGGGCCGGCCATGGCTCGAAAGGTCAATAGATAGATAGATAGATAGATAGATAGACAGACAGACAGACAGACAGACAGACAGACAGACAGACAGACAGACAGACAGACAGACAGACAGACAGACAGACAGACAGACAGACAGACAGACAGACAGACAGACAGACAGACAGACAGACAGACAGACAGACAGACAGACAGACAGACAGACAGACAGACAGACAGACAGACAGACAGACAGACAGACAGACAGACAGACAGACAGACAGACAGACAGACAGACAGACAGACAGACAGACAGACAGACAGACAGACAGACAGACAGACAGACAGACAGACAGACAGACAGACAGACAGACAGACAGACAGACAGACAGACAGACAGACAGACAGACAGACAGACAGACAGACAGACAGACAGACAGACAGACAGACAGACAGACAGACAGACAGACAGACAGACAGACAGACAGACAGACAGACAGACAGACAGACAGACAGACAGACAGACAGACAGACAGACAGACAGACAGACAGACAGACAGACAGACAGACAGACAGACAGACAGACAGACAGACAGACAGACAGACAGACAGACAGACAGACAGACAGACAGACAGACAGACAGACAGACAGACAGACAGACAGACAGACAGACAGACAGACAGACAGACAGACAGACAGACAGACAGACAGACAGACAGACAGACAGACAGACAGACAGACAGACAGACAGACAGACAGACAGACAGACAGACAGACAGACAGACAGACAGACAGACAGACAGACAGACAGACAGATAGATAGATATGTTGACTACCATATAGCACCATTTTACTCTGTCTCTTGTCTTGATGCTACCCGTTGTCTTAGGTTCACCTGTCCCCATTGTTGAGTGATAGAGCAGAGTTAGAGATCTATTCTACTGAGTCAAGAAGTTGAGTTCGATCCTAATTACCACCACCCACCACATTACCCAGAAATGTGTAAAAAAAAACATATACTGACAGTAACACCATTTTCTTCAATTGCTAGAAAAGCTTAACGTAATACTTTGTTTTTTCTTTCTTTCTTTCTTTCTTTCTTTCTTTCTTTCTTTCTTTCTTTCTTTCTTTCTTTCTTTCTTTCTTTCTTTCTTTCTTTCTTTCTTTCTTTCTTTCTTTCTTTCTTTCTTTCTTTCTTTCATTCTTTCTTTCTTTCTTTCTTATCCAGCTTATTAGCGAACTGCGATGCGCTGTGTATTGTACTTTATAGTAAGTCAGTTCGCTGCAACTGCCAACAGCATATACGTGTTCGAGACTGCTTCCCCAACTTCTTTGTTTGCTTTCCTGCACGACAGCAGTGGTTATCTCTCCTAGTAAAGCATTCTTCTAGGCTATTATGTTTGTACCATGTTTGTCTTACGTTTGTATCATATACTGGTTTGTATCATGTTTTCCACTTCTTACGTTGATTGTCCACCATATATAAAGAGCTTTACCTAATGATATTCTTGGCTGACTTTGTTAAACCAGGAAGTGTTGCCTGTCTGTAAAATTGAAAAGGTTGTTGACGATTGTCCACATGCACGGTTGCCATTTTTATGGCAAGTATGTTTTGTAAAGGGAAACAATTGAAAAAAGAAAACCTCAACAAAGTAATCATTCAACTCGGCAAGGAGTGTCGCAACTGAGCTTTGGGGTCCTCGGTAGCCGAGTTGTGAAAACCACCCGATTGGACTACCGATGTTCGGACAACCCGTGTTAGATTCAACCACCCGACTGGACTACCGACGTTCGGACAACCCGTGTTAGATTCCACCACCCGACTGGACTACCGACGTTCGGATAACCCGTGTTAGATTCCCGTTGGGAGCAGTGTGAATTGTACTCGTGGTTGGAAATAAAAAATACCCCCACGGTCGACCCAGCCGTTGGCAGAAATGGGTACCAGGGTATTACCCTGGGAAGGTGAGGAATGCCGCTCCGCATCTGAGTTTCGATGTTTGAGGCGACACTATACAGAAATATCCGAACATTTCTGGATAGGCGGCCGAGCACATATGGGTGTAAACTCGTGTGCTAAGACGCCGGTTCAAGTCTCGTTTTTACCTTTACTTTTAACTGGGCTTACGGTGTTAACGAGGTCGTAATACCTCGAAAAAATAATATTCTATAGAAAATGTGTCGTCACCTTAGGATCCCGCATCTATGCAGATGTTTCTGTATCTTGCGGACACGCAGCGGTTGGGGTTTTGTAGTATATCAACATAGCAGAAAATTGGCTAGGGAATCTGGCTAGTGTCGCATTACGGTGTCCAGCATGAGAATGGAGATAGAAGCAGCAACGGTGGTTATAACGTGGCTAATTGCACAGAACGTAGTTCACGCAGTCTTAGTGGCTGACTTGCAAAGTATGCTAGAAAAGATTGACAGACAGTGTCTTCGGCAGGAACGGATGCAGCTCTTGAATGGCTCTGCAGGGAGTTCGTTAACTTGGGTGTACTGTCCAGGGCATGCCGGTGTACAGGGCCATGAAAAAGCCGATAAGCTCGCTGGTAGCTCTGGCACTGAGTCAGGCCTTACTCTTGGCAAAGAGGGCATTGCCAAGTTTGTTTTTCACTCCTTACGAAAAGAGGCGATTGGGTGGGACAAGCACGTATACATTGAGAGAGTGAGGAGTTTAAAGGTGGTAGAGGGGTCTGATCGATCCGGAATACTTAGTGGGAAATGTATATACAATCAACACCTTACGGGGACAATTAGTCTGCACACGCTTCGAGAAATGCTGGGACGGTCGGTGGGGCGGATATAGGGATGCCTCGACCGCAATGAAAGTGATTCCATGAATAGAATAGAATAGAATAGAATAGAATAGAATAGAATAGAATAGAATAGAATAGAATAGAATAGAATAGAACAGAATGTAACACAACTGGAATGATGAAATGGAAAGAAGAAGTAAAGAAATACAGAGTAGAAAGTCTTCCACTTTGTGACCCATTAAGCAGGCAATAAAGCCGAGAAAAGAAAGTCCGTTGGTGTTGTAGTTGGTGCACTGCCTCCCCGACCTAAATGTTCGGGGTTTAGACCCCAGTTGAAGCCATTTTTTTTCCCGACGTAAAAGGCTCTCAGAGTCTAGCCAGTCTGGTTAAATGAGCACCAGAGATGTTCACTGACAATGAAAGGCATCGAGGAAGGCAACAGGCTACCCCGCATAATGAAAGCGAGGGCTTAGTGAAATGACGTCACTAACACTACATTACCCAATGGCAACTGCTATGGGAATACCTTTACCTTTGTCTTACCCGGGCCAAGAGAGTAAGGAACAAAGTTAAAAGATAAATCTGACACCAACATGCCTTGATATGATCACATTGATCTGCCTGAAAGCTCAAATATATCAAATTGCTGAACAATACAGCACGTTCTTTTGTTTGCGTGTGAAGGTAGATCAAAAGATAAGTACAGGAAAAAGGTGGGGAAAAACGGAGATGATTCAAAGTGTTTGAGAAAAAAATCAAGGTCTTCAAGGTACTTAAATATGCAAATGGCAAATGTTTGTATTACAAATTAATTGACATGATGATGATGGTGATGATGTTGATAATAACGATGGTGATAAAAGACGTGCATAAGAAGAAGAACAGGACGGAAGTATAATTCTGGGAAAGTTGCAGATTTTCACGAGAGCTGCACGTGTGGTCTAGATTAGAACGTCAGGACGAGGGCTACCTAATTACAGAGAGCGACAAGCAAATCCACTCAGCTCATCTCTCAGACAGGAAGACTTAGGCCAGTGTTTGGGAAAGGAAAACCAAAAACAAGACCCTGAGGATCAGCTTCTGATGATGTCGAGAGACTGCCGAATTAAATGGCCACAAACTCTCGTCTACCGTAGCCAAGCTACGTAATCATGCTAATAAATGAACTTTGAACTAGAGGACTGAGTATATACGATGGAGGCATGCTGGAGTTTTAGCGCGAAGGACACGCCTAGAAAATGCGTTTCTTGTTCCTACTCAACAAATTGTACGCTAATTTTGAAGATAAATTTTAAGTGGATTTGCAGAATTAAATTAAGCATGGTTGTAAGTTTTGAACGGTTCTATGAACAACTTTATGAATTATGGTGGGAAATAGCGCTTTCGGTGGGAAATAGCGCTTTCGGTGGGAAATAGCGCTTTCGGTGGGAAATAGCGCTTTCGGTGGGAAATAGCGCTTTCGGTGGGAAATAGCGCTTTCGGTGGGAAATAGCGCTTCGGTGGGAAATAGCGCTTTCGGTGGGAAATAGCGCTTTCGGTGGGAAATAGCGCTTTCGGTGGGAAATAGCGCTTTCAGTGGGAAATAGCGCTTTCGGTGGGAAATAGCGCTTTCGGTGGGAAATAGCGCTTTCGGTGGGAAATAGCGCTTTCGGTGGGAAATAGCGCTTTCGGTGGGAAATAGCGCTTTCGAAGAACTCGTAACACAAGTGGAAATAAAATACGATTTTTAAAATGAACATGATGCGCTACTAAATTAAAAAAAAAAACAACCTCTACGGTGTTACTCTATTTCTGCGGTCTGCCGAGTTGTGGAGGGGGGTGGGAGGTGGATCTATGAGACCGGAGAATAATGGCCGCTTGTCCAGTGGAGTAGCCACTAGGTGTTCTTGTCTTAGTTTGTATTTCATCCCCAACAGGAACAAAATAAAAACATTTGACCCTACCGTGATTCTAACCCACCGTATTCTTGTTTTTAAAGCACGACTCATTATCGCCTCTATCGTCTCAACTTCTCATTGTCATCGTTATTATTGTTACATATTTTATATTTTATTATATATATTTTTAGTATATATAAATTTTGTTAGTAAAATTAAATGATACAATGACACTAGGATGCTCTAAATTGAACGGGTTTTTTTCTGTTATTCATTAATGACCAAGTTGTTATGGAGACCATAACCATCTTGAAATGTAAACAATGTTTTGGTGTCTATGAATAAGGTAAACTAAACATATGTAGTCTCTCTGTTAAACAACTTCCTTCAAATGCATGATTTTATACCACAGATTAATCAGACCGCAAATTATATCTCTACTCGACGCTGAAAGGCAAATTAGGAAGGAAAGAAGAAAAAAGAAGATTAATCACCGGCATTCCTTCCGGTAAATACGCTCGCAGACTACTCTTGTGATCTTTGTGGGTAAGTGCCCTTGACAAAGTTATAGGATTGTGTGTGAAGTGAAGGAAAAATCGTGGCATAGGAGTGGGTACTCTTCTAGTGTCCCTGGTCCTAGGTTTTCTCTTTGTTCTGTGAGGCTGTTATTTACCGGAGACAAATAATAATAAATGAATATTATTATAGATGGAAACTTCCGAGGCGATAATCAGCGAATCAAATCAGAGGAAGAGGTATTTTTTACAGCACTCAGAAAAAATGACAAATAATCAACAAAAGAAAAAAACAAACAAAGAACAATATATCAACCGAAGCAGGATCGAACCCGTACTCAGTGGCACAGCGCCTTGCCACGAAAAGCCAAACGCTAGGGAACACTGCCACTCAGCTAACTAAACAATTAGCTATCGTGGAAGTGTCTTTTCACGCAGGTGTTCTCATGACTATAGCATAAGGCTGCGATCACAGTTCGGAAATACATTGTGTATCCGAGTGCTGTAAACATAGCCCTTCCTCTGAATTGATTCGCTGCGAGGCTGTTATAGTGTGATGGGAAGACAGGGCAGATTTATCCATAAATGTTGGCCACAGAAAGCGAGTCTCTTACATTGAACTTACAGCAAATCCGTAATATCTTTTTCGCCTCTACTTCCGCCCGTCACATTCAACTTCATTTAGATTTCATCATCATCATCATCATCATCGAGTGCCGTCTCCATATCGAAGGTTGGCTACCATGGAGCGCCAATCCACTCTGCCTCTTGCTTTGATAGTGCAGATTGTCATAGTCTGACCTGTCCATCTTTTGATGCTATTCGCCCATGTTAGTCTTGGTTTACCTCTGCCTCTTTTACCCTGTATTTTCCCTTCCAATTTTACTTTTAGTAGGCTGTTGTGTCTTTTAAACATGCCCCAAAAATTTCATTTGTCATGTTCTAATTGTGTTTAGTAGATCTCTTTTCATTTTTAGTTGTTTTACAATTGCATCGTTTGTTTTCTTTTCTTTCCATCTAATTCTACCTATTCTTCTATAAATCAACATTTCAAAGGCTTCAATTTTATATTCTGTTTTCTTGTCTAATGTCCATGTTTTTGCACCATCCAGAAATATTGAGAAGATGTAACATTTTGCTATTCATAATTTTAGCCCTGATATATTTATTTTGATGTTTGTATACTATACATAGTATACATTTAGATTTAGATGAACAATTGTCCTTGGGTTTTCAATCTTTATTCACTAAACTGAAGTAAATAGTTTGTTGCACACGCTACTATGTCAAGGTTATCAGATTTTTTTCCCCCTATTTTCCGGGAAAAACATAACAGAAACTACTTTTTAAATGTACTTTACGTTAGTATGCCATTCGGTTATATAGTTTCAGACACGTTTTGAAGACTATACATGGTCGTTCTATTTAAAATATATAAAAATTAATTCTGCTTACTGTACCCCCACATTACTTACCTCAACAGTCTACAGATACTTTTGTGAAGTGTGAAGTTTTTAAAAGCAGGGTTTCTCTGAATCCCAAATATGTGGCGAATTCTTGACAGGTCGCATTAAAGTTTCCCAAGATGGCAAGCATGGCTCGAGCGGTTCCTAAGTTCATGTTAATGTCTATGATGTCCATATCATGTTAATGTCTATGATGTCCATATCATGTTAATGTCTATGATGTCCATATCATGTTAATGTCTATGATGTCCATATCATGTTAATGTCTATGATGTCCATATCATGTTAATGTCTATGATGTCCATATCATGTTAATGTCTATGATGTCCATATCATGTTAATGTCTATGATGTACATATCATGTTAATGTCTATGATGTCCATATCATGTTAATGTCTATGATGTCCATATCATGTTAATTGAAGAGAAAACTCTCTCCACTGAAGCATTACTCCCAGAAAGACACAAAGACAGTTCAGTGAACTTACGGTAATTCTGCTAATGTAACCATTTTTTTTTCAGAAGAGTTTTTAAAAATCACCCCACTTTGAATAAAACGTTGCATTTTTTTCATTTCACTACGCTATTTGTTTCTGACGTCACATACTGCAAGAAGAAATTAATTTCGTCAAACATATTATCTTCCCCCAAGTCAAGACCATGTAAATTTAAAGAAAAATAATGAGCATTTTCTTCAAATGTTTACCTTATAGGAGGCAATCTCGATAGTGTATATTCAATAGTTGTTGTTTTTTTTTTTATCTTATAAGCTAAACTGAACTTTGTTAACCTCAGACGGAAGATGTATAAAAGAGGTGAGATGCAGAATTCATCAGGCAAAAGCAGCTTTCCAAAAAATGAGGAAGATACTATGCGATCCTTTTTTAACAACCGAAACAAGAAAAATAGTTCTTAAATGTTATGTAGAGTCAGTCTTAACATATGGATGTAAATCATGGACAATAGGACAACAAACAAGAAAATCACTAGAGTCTGTAAAAATGTGGTTTTACAGAAGAATGTTGAGAATACCATGGACAGCTAAGAAGAGAAATGAAAACGTTCTGAAAGAGGTCAAAGCAAAAAGAGAGCTAATTTCCAATATTAGGAAGAAAAAATCAACATTTTTTGGCCATGCAATGAGAAGAGAACAAGTGGAATATATTAAACAACTGGAAAAAATTGAGGGACAAAGAGATAGAGGGAAGCAAAAATAAAAAATACCAGACAGCTTGAGAGAATGGCTTGGCGGAAGGTCAACAACAGAAATGATAAAGAACTGTGCAAATCGAAAACTGTGGAGAGTCATGATCACCTACGCCAGCAGGCCCGGTACTTGATGATGATAAACGTTCTATAACGAAAAGAAACTATAATGCATACCGGTGTATTTTTATTTCAATGGAGAGTTTAATAGTCACTGAGTGTTATTGTTAACTTAAAATCATGCTAATAATGAAATGGAAACTTCTGGGATATCCAGGGACATTTGTAACATCGGGGACACTCCGGGAACATACATTTTCCGGCGACGAGAAGCTAAATCCGGTGACATGTCCCCGAATCTGTGGACTTGTGGTAAACCTTACATTGTGTCGAAGTGAAGACTGGTCTTGGGCACCTACAGTTCAAAGATAATGAACAAAACAAACCCATTATGAATCGCTGTACACGTTACGTCATTAGTAAGTGCTCATTGATACAACAAATAACATTAACTTTTTTTTTTAATTTAAAAAAAAATAAAGAAAAGAAGCAAAAATGGGAATATGTACCGAAAATAAATAAATAAATCGTAACAAGATAACAAAGGTAAAAAGAAGATGAACTCTACGATAACGTCAATGACAATGGCTGGAGACACCAAAACGATGAAAACTAGACCTTTGTATTTCCCTTGACACACGAATGAGTACGAGAGGAAGTGAAGAAACAAAGAAAACAAAACCACAAAGAAAAACAGAGAGATAGACTGGAAGAAAGAAAGAAAGAAGGAAAGAAAAAAGAAAGACAGAAAAAAGAAAGACAGAAAGAAAGAAAAAAGAAAGGAAGAAAGAAAGAAAGAAAAGAAACATGAAAGGAAGTACTGACGACATTATCATTGTTACAGCCAATTGCAGTTTTATTTTTTACCGCTTTCTAATTTTCCTGACACCCGTGCTTCTGTTAAAAAACTGGAGCTCTTTGTTGCATGATCTTTACGTTTAGTATCGAGATGCCCTCTCAGTTTTGACAGTTTCATGGTCTCGTTGGACAATATATCGTAACAAAACACACGCTGCCTATCTCCGGCATGTACACGTAAAGCCAGCCGTCAAATATTCCTTGAAATAACGGTGGCATGTTTTAAGATGAATGAGAGAAGCCTCGTTTTGCTTTGAATAAAATGCATCCTTATCAACGTCATCGGTTCTTTTACGTTTCATATTCAGTCAGCGATCCTTCCTGAGGATCGGCCAGAATAAAGTGATACTAAACACACTTTACGTGACAATACTCATAGATTTTATTAACAAGAATCGGAAAAGAAAAATGATTGTGAAAACTTTTCATTTACCCAAATAGAAAAAAAACGCAAGTGGACCATTCGTGGAACTGGGAAACATGAAAGTCCAGAGAAATTTGGCTAAATACAAAAATTAAAATTTTCAACTCCAAAGTTAAGTCAGTCTTATTATATAGCTTTGAAACGTGGAGATAAACAAAAATGACAATCATGAATATACAGACCTACATTAATAAATACTTGCGTAGAATGAAAGGATGGAAATGGGAGGGCAAAATCACTAACATAGAATTGTGGAAAAGTACCAGTCAAATAACAGTGGATAAAGAGATACAGCGAATACGATGGCGCTGGATAGGACACACACTACGGAAGCCGACTGAGAGTATTACACAACAGGCCCTTTTTTGGAATCCCCAAGTAAAAGGACAAAGAGGAAAATTCTTAGAGAAGACAGACGGAAGCAGAGATGAAGATGATGGGGAAGACATGGAATGATCTTAAAAGAAAGGCAAAAAAACAGAACGGCTTGGAAAGTGTTTGTTGAAGACCTACGCTCCACAGGGAGCAGAAAGGTAGAAGAGGAAACTAAAATTGACTGAATTCCAGCAGTTTGTGTCAATGTGAGCAGTTCCAAGAAATGTCAAATCTTTTTCTCTCAGGAACTCTGGACTACTTCCTTACCGAGAACATATTTTACTATCACCATCGAGTGCCGTCTCCGCAACGAAGGTTGGCTACCATGGAGCGCCATTCTGCTCTGTCTCTTGCTTTGATGGTGCAGGTGGTCATAGACTGATTTGTCCATCTTTTGATGTTACTCGTCCATGTTAGTCTTAGTCTGCCTCTTTTACCTTGTATTTTCCCCTCCAGGATTACTTTTAGTAGGCTGTTGTGTCTTTTAACATGGCCCAAAAATTGTACTTGTCTTGTTTGAACTGTGCTTAGTAGTTCTCTTTTCATTTTTAGTTGTTTTAAGACTTCATCGTTTGGTTTTTATTCCTTCCATCCAATTCTACCTATCCTTCTATATATCCACATTTCAAAGGCTTCAATTCTCTGTTCTGTTTTCTTGTCTAATGTCCATGTTTCTGCACCAGATAGGAATATTGAGAAGATGTAACATTTTGCTATTCTTAGTTTTAGCCCTGGTGTTATTTGTTTTGATGCTAGTATGTTCTTCGTGACGTTAAAATTACTTTTTCCCATTCCTATTTTTTTGTTTATTTCAGTTGTACATTTTCCATCACTGGTTATAGTATGTCCAAGGTAGTTGTAGTTTTGAACTGTCTCCAGGTCTATTTCTTCAATTTTGATATCCACTTGTGGGTTTTGAGTATTTTCTTTGTTTATAATCATAGTTTTAGTCTTTTTTATATTCATATCTAGTCCATGCTTGTTTGCTTGTCATGTTTATTTCATTAGGTCTCTCTCTCTCTCTCTCTCTCTCTCTCTCTCTGCGATCAGGACTCAGTCAGAGTAGGATTCCAGAGTCCCACATGAAGTCAGCTGTCAGGTTAAGTGTGTTGATCGCCCCCACAGACAGAACGTCACATTTAGAGTCCGCCAGATCCACTCTGACTGAACACCCGTTAATACGTTGCACTGTGTTATGCGCCAGTGGCTCAGTGCATCCGATTTCAGCCAGCATTTTTTCAGGTTTGCTTTCCTTAGCCTTTGATTGCCCCAATCTTCCTGCAAGGCAGCAGATTGTCTTTTCTGTAGGGGGATTCTGCCCTTAGATGGTCTGCCCTCCCAGGTTTACTAGCACCATCTGCCCGAGTCACTAGAGGTGACTAACACTGACATGCATTTCATTAAGTAATTGTTGTAGATCTTTAGGATTTTCTGCTAGTAGTACAGTATCGTCAGCATATCTTAGGTTATTGATTATCTTTCCATTAATTTGTAGGCCTGGCATCTCTATGATGTTTTTCAAGATTTGCTCAGTGTATAGATTGAACAAGCTTGGTGATAGGATGCATCCCTGTCTTACTCCTCTTTTTTTATATCAATGGGTGTAGAGTTCTCTTTGTTATATTTTATTATTGCTGTTTGCTCCCAGTATAGATTACATATTAGTCGTATGTCCATGTCATCTATATGTATCTCTTTTAGGCATTCTATAAGTTGTTTGTGATGTACTCTATCGAAAGGTTTGGTATAGTCTATGAAGCAGGCATATATTGGTTTGTTTACTTCTGTGTACTTTTCGATTAATGTTCTCATGCAGAATATGGCTTCTTTCATCCCGCTATTTTTTCTAAATCCAAATTGCTGCTCATCTAATTCAGTATTGATTTTATTCTGAATCCTTCCTTTTATAACTTTTAGCAAGATTTTTGTTACCTGGCTCATTAGGCTTATTGTTCTAAAGTCACTGCATTCAACTGCACCATTATTTTTAGGCAATGCAATGAAAGTTGATGTATTTTTTTTACTTTCAACCACTGATTTTAAAAAAAATCTTCGTTTGTTTTTTAAATGGTGGACGAAGATTAGAAAAGTCATGCTTTCCCAAAGAGACAGATTCTACCTTTCTTGTTCATTCTTGCTTTCGTTCATCCATCAGTTCTCTCTTTCAATTTAACTGTAAAATATCTTAACATTTCTTGAAATCTTCGCAAACTTCCTGTGAGGATGTCGCGGCTCCCCCAGGTGTGCGCTAACCACAGTTTATGAATCGCTGATCTGTCGGTGGGGGTACAAGAAATAAAGTAGATTTCCATAGGAACAGTATTTTCCCAGCAAAAGTGATCGGCAGAACCAAGAAATGTTAGGAATCACTGCATGATGGTTTAATGCGTGGCTACAAAGCTGTGTTAACCCTACACATTTTGCAACCGTTAGTTCAGTAGACAAGCGTCCTGACAACTTGGCCATCATGGTTTTTTTTTTTTAATGTAACTTAAAGGTTTTAATTGACATCACCATGCTGCATGCAAACCTGTGCCCAGTCACTTCCGACAGACAATGAGGTGTTTGATGAGCTAACAGTTTCAGTAGCTCACTGGCCATACACAAACTTAATTCTCAGATTGGATATTTATCAATCGCTCTAGTTTCTATGTTGTGACATTTATAAATCACTATGGCTTCTTTGTTTTGATATTTTCCAAACACTCTTGTTTTAATTATTTTTCTTGGCTGATTAATGGCTCATATTGCAGTTAAATGTTGACATATATGTTACATACATGGGGGCCTCGGTAGCCTAGTTGGGAAAACCACTCGACTGGACTACCGACGTTCGGACAACCCGTGTTCGATTCCCGCTGGGAGCAGTGTGAGTTGTACTCGTGGTTTGAAAAAAAATAAAAGATACCCCCACGGTCGACCCAGCCGTTGGCAGAAATGGGTACCAGGGTATTACCCTGGGAAGGTGAGGAATGTTACCTCGCATATGAGTTTCGATGCTTGAGGCGACACTATACAGAAATATCCGAACATTTCTGGATAGGCGGCCGAGCACATATGGGTGGAAACTCGCGTGAGTAGTATACAAGGGTCCAACTGTTAAGCATTTGGCCCGTAAATTAACAAAGATATATAGTAGGTGCGCGGCGCACCTAATGTACCGTAGGTGCAGGGGGAGTTAACCATGCCATTTCGTGTCGGGATGTTGACCTTTAGTCCCGGTGACCCGGAAGTGACGTGTTTATGTCTGGTGTGTGCTGACTTTGGAGTTCTTTATGTACTTGATCGTTAGTGATAGGTTAGTAGATTATACAACATCATTGACAAACAATCAATATAAAACAGAAGACAAAGATATATTTTATTCTTTTATTATCTCAATAGGTGTATAACATACATTGATATTATATAGCATTACAAAAACATTCAGTACATTGAGTCAATATATAGTACATGGATAACATTTATTTATAGATAAGTAGTTGGATGTCTGCTTAGCGTTGTGTCATAAATGAATCATAAGGGGTGAAACTGTTAGAGATTCCTGGTTAGGCTAAGCTGGTAGTGTAAAGAGTTAAATATCTAGAGGCGTAATCGAGACGTTATCATCAGCTACCTTTCTTTTTATATAGAAATAGGAAAGAGCATTTCTTGTTTGACTGTAGGAAAATATGGAATTATTTAAGACTTTGAAACCTACATTTTTCCCACCCTTAGCCTTTTGCGTAGCGAGAACCTCTAAAAACATATCTTTATCTAATTTGTTGTGTTGCTTGCTTAGCCCTTTACAACTGATTTTATCGTAATCCCCACTACAATGGTACGTCTTACTACATAAGCTAACAAGAGCTGTCCCTTCGTACTCTAGTTTAAAAAGCCCGGGCGTTCGTTTGGTGTATGCTTTAACACCCTTACAGTTTATACAGTCTGTCTTGCTAGTATGTTCATCGCAGCGAGGGGTTTATGGAGGTCGCCTAGTGTGTAATAAGGGCTGTATAGGGGTCGTCTAGTGTGCCGTGATGGGTCAATGGAGGTCGGCTAGTATGTCGTGATGGGTGTACGGAGGTCGTCTAGTGTGTCATATTGGGTGTATAGAGGGCGTTTAGTGTGTCATGATGGTTGTATAGGGGTCGTCTAGTGTGTCATGATGGTTGTATAGGGGTCGTCTAGTGTGCCGTGATGGGTGTACGGAGGTCGTCTAGTGTGCCATATTGGGTGTATAGAGGGCGTTTAGTGTGTCATGATGGTTGTATAGGGGTCGTCTAGTGTGTCATGATGGTTGTATAGGGGTCGTCTAGTGTGCCGTGATGGGTCAATGGAGGTCGGCTAGTATGTCGTGATGGGTGTACGGAGGTCGTCTAGTGTGTCATATTGGGTGTATAGAGGGCGTTTAGTGTGTCATGATGGTTGTATAGGGGTCGTCTAGTGTGTCATGATGGTTGTATAGGGGTCGTCTAGTGTGCCGTGATGGGTCAATGGAGGTCGGCTAGTATGTCGTGATGGGTGTACGGAGGTCGTCTAGTGTGTCATATTGGGTGTATAGAGGGCGTTTAGTGTGTCATGATGGTTGTATAGGGGTCGTCTAGTGTGTCATATTGGGTGTATAGAGGGCGTCTAGTGTGTCATGATGGGTGTATGTAGGTCGTTTAGTGTGTCATATTGGGTGTATAGAGGGCGTTTAGTGTGTCGTGAGGGGTGTATGGAGGTCGTCTACTGTGTCGTGAGGGGTGTATGGAGGTCATCTAGTGTGGTATGTGGGGTGTATGGCGGTTGTCTGGTATATCATACTTTAATCAACCAATAAGAAAAATGAAGGAACATTACATTCAACATTACTTATCTTAACTACTTTACATCAATACAGTTGAATAACGTGTTATCGGTAAGTCTTACCATACTTTAAGAGAAAACATTCAAACTTACAGCGTAAAATATAGTCTCAATCATCTACACAGAATATAACCTGTTATCGATAAGCCTTAACATACGTTAAGAGAAAACAAGCCAACTTACTGTGCAAAAATCCGCTAGTGTGAACAGTAACTTTCCTTGAATCAACCAAACTTATAACGCCGTCTAGTTTAAATATAACCTGGTAAGAAATGAATAAATTAGCCAATCAGCGAGTGACTATGCCAACATCGCTTGATATCGGGATTAACCAATCAGAAAAGAGTATTAACATAGGAGGCGGGGCGAAGAAATGGCTGACAGGTGGATTAACCAATCAGAAAAGCGCGTTAGCCCAAGCGTAGGTAGTGGCTGTCGGGTCAGCAGTGGGGGAAAAATGCGGGGTGGTGGGTTACTTGAACTCGTTTTGACCCCTGAGGCAATTCCAGAAGAGTTCTATGACCTCATTTTGACCGCTGAAGGCTTTAATACCAATGTTTCCCACTTCAACGAACGACATACATCATTAAAGGTGATTACTTCAGCTCTTAGACTTTGGAGTTCCATATCTTTATCACTTCAACGAATGACAGACAACAGTAAAGATGATCATTTCAGGTAAGAAAACTTAGTTTCAAACCCTAAAATTTTGGTTCATACTCACAAAGTTGAACACAAACTCTACAAATTTAGGCCCAAAGTTGTAATTGTTAGACACGAAAGTCGTAAATGTTATATGCAAAGTCCAAAAGTTTGTCAAAAAGACAACCCAAACTCAAAATAGTTAGATGCAAAGCTCAAAAATGTATATGCAAAGTCCAAAAAGTTACTCCAAAAGACAACTAATATAACACTTAACCCCAAAATTTCGTTTCATAACCAAAAAGTTGAACTCAAAACCCTAAAAATTTAGTCCCAAAGTGATACTAGTTCGACACAAAAGTCGTAAATGTTATATACAAAGTCTAAAAGTTTGTCAAAAAGACAACCCAAACTCAAAATAGTTAGACACAAAACCCAACAATTTATAGGCAAAGTCCAAAAAGTTACTCCAAAAGACAACTAATGTAATACTTAATCCCAAAATTTCGGCTCATATGCACAAAGTTGAACACGAACTCTACAAATTTAGTCCCAAAGTCGTAATTGTTAGACACGAAAGTCGTAAATGTTATATTCAAATCCAAAAGTTTGTTAAAAAGACAACCCAAACTCAAAATAGTTAGACACAAAACCCAACAATTTATAGGTAAAGTCCAAAAAGTTACTCCAAAAGATAACTAATGTAACACTTAACCCCAAAATTTCGTCTCATAACCAAACAGTTGAACTCAAAACCCTAAAAATTTAGTCCCAAAGTGATACTAGTTCGACACAAAAGTCGTAAATATTATATACAAAGTCCAAAAGTTTGTCAAAAAGACAACCCAAACTCAGAATAGTTAGACACAAAACCCAACAATTTATAGGCAAAGTCCAAAAAGTTACTCCAAAAGACAACTAATGTAACACTTAACCCCAAAATTTCGTCTCATAACCAAAAAGTTGAACGCAAAACCCTACAAATTTTGTCTCAAAGTGATACTAGTTCGACACAAAAGTCGTAAATGTTATATTCAAAGGCCAAAACTTTGTCAAAAAGACAACCCAAACTCAGAATAGTTAGACACGAAAGTCATAAATGTTATATGCAAAGTCCAAAATTTTGTCAAAAAGACAACCCAAACTCAGAATATTTAGACACAAAAGACCAAATAGTTACATTCAAAGTCCACAAGTTTGTCAAAAAGACAACCTTAACTCAAAATAGTTAGACACAAAACCCAACGATTTATATGCAAAGTCCAAAAAGTTACTCCAAAAGACAACTAATATAACAACAAGCCCTAAAATTTCGTCTCATAACCAAAAAGTTGAACTCAAAACCCTAAAAAGTGTCCACTTATCAACCAAAGTCTTTAATACAGCTGAGAAAACCCTAATAAATAATTACAATTTACTAAAAATGTTGCACTTGATGATAGTTGCGACTGTGTCTAAATCATTATTGAAAATATTCATAGAACTCTAGTAAAAGCCAAACACACTAAAACACCACATTGAAAGAATGAACTTAAAGTTCACGCCCCTGTCACAACTCTGCTAAGAAAAGTACTGCAAAGCATGAAAGTTATGTCCCCTGCTATAACTCTACTAAACGAAAGTATTACCAAACACGTAGGTTACACTCCTACCATAACCCACTAAGAAAAAACAAGATTTTTCTTAAAATACCACATTTATGATTGTTACGCCCCTTGTCCCTTTATGAGGGGCCGCCCATGAAACTGTTACAAATAGTAAATTTAACCTAGTGGCATACCCCAGATGTTATATTAGACATCCCCATAGCAAAAATTTACTTAAAAGTCACTTTTATGGTGGTTACGCCCCTTGACCCTTTATGAGGGGACGCCCATGAAACTGTTAGAAATAGTAAATTTACACTCTAGGGTTACTCCAAACTTTACATTAGACACCCCCATAGCAAAAATTTGCTTAAAAGTCACTTTTATGGTTGTTACTCCCCTTGAACCTTTATGAGGGGACGCCCATGAAACTGTTAAAAATAGTAAATTTAACCTAGTGGCATACCCCAGATGTTATATTAAGCATCCCCATAGCAAAATTTTACTAAAAAACCACTTTTATGAGTGTTGCCCCCTTGCTCATTTTTGGCGGTTACGCCCATGAAACTATTAGAAATAGTAAATTTACACTCTAGGGTTACTCCAAACTTTACATTAGACACCCCCATAGCAAAAATTTGCTTAAAAGTCACTTTTATGGTTCTTACTCCCCTTGAGCCTTTATGAGGGGACGCCCATGAAACTGTTAAAAATAGTAAATTTAACCTCTAGGCTTACCCCAAACTTTATATTTAGCATCCCCGTATCAAGAAGTTACATAAAAACAACTTTTGAAATTACTACCCCTGTACCCATTTTTGGCGGTTACGCCCATGAAACTGTTAAAAATAGTCAATTTAACATCTAGACATACCCCAAACTTTATAATAAACATCCCCGTATCAAGAATTTACATAAAAACAACTTTTGAAATTACTACCCCTGTACCCATTTTTGGCGGTTACGCCCCTGAAACTGTTAAAAATAGTAAATTTAACATATAGACATACCCCAAACTTTATATTAAGCATCTCCGTATCAAGAATTTACATAAAAACAACTTTTGAAATTACTACCCCTGTACCCATTTTTGGCGGTAACGCCCATGAAACTGTTAAAAATAGTCAATTTAACATCTAGACATACCACAAACTTTATATTAAGCATCCCCGTATCAAGAATTTCCATAAAAACAACTTTTGAAATTACTACCCCTGTACCCATTTTTGACGGTTACGCCCATGAAACTGTTAAAAATAGTCAATTTAACATCTAGACATACTCCAAACTTTATATTAAGCATCTCCGTATCAAGAATTTACATAAAAACAACTTTTGAAATTACTACCCCTGTACCCATTTTTGGCGGTAACGCCCATGAAACTGTTAAAAATAGTCAATTTAACATCTAGACATACCACAAACTTTATATTAAGCATCCCCGTATCAAGAATTTCCATAAAAACAACTTTTGAAATTACTACCCCTGTACCCATTTTTGACGGTTACGCCCATGAAACTGTTAAATATAGTCAATTTAACATCTAGACATACTCCAAACTTCATTTTAGTCATCCCCATATCAAGAATTTACATAAAAACAACTTTTAAAATTACTACCCCTGTACCCATTTTTGGCGGTTACGCCCATGAAATCGATAAAAAAAATTGAAGTTTAACCTATTGGCATACATCAAACATAATATGTGACACGCCCATGTATCAAATTTGCCTAAAAAATCAACCAAAAATTAGTAGTATACAATGTCAATTAGGATGCGTAAATGTGCGGCCAGCCGCACATAAATCCTTATATAATTAGTCTACCCGTACATGGCCGCACATTTTTTGGTGCGGTTTTTCCTTATATGAGAGTCTTCATTTTTTACACATTATACAATGTCAATTAGGATTAGACTCTCATATAAGGAAAAACGGTAGACTCTCATATAAGAAAAAATGAAGACTCTCATATAAGGAAAAACCGCACCAAAAAATGTGCGGCCATGTACGGGTAGACTAATTATATAAGGATTTATGTGCGGCTGGCCGCACATTTACGCATCCTAATTGACATTGTATACTACTAATTTTTGGTTGATTTTTTAGGCAAATTTGATACATGGGCGTGTCACATATTATGTTTGATGTATGCCAATAGGTTAAACTTCAATTTTTTTATCGATTTCATGGGCGTAACCGCCAAAAATGGGTACAGGGGTAGTAATTTTAAAAGTTGTTTTTATGTAAATTCTTGATATGGGGATGACTAAAATGAAGTTTGGAGTATGTCTAGATGTTAAATTGACTATATTTAACAGTTTCATGGGCGTAACCGTCAAAAATGGGTACAGGGGTAGTAATTTCAAAAGTTGTTTTTATGGAAATTCTTGATACGGGGATGCTTAATATAAAGTTTGTGGTATGTCTAGATGTTAAATTGACTATTTTTAACAGTTTCATGGGCGTTACCGCCAAAAATGGGTACAGGGGTAGTAATTTCAAAAGTTGTTTTTATGTAAATTCTTGATACGGAGATGCTTAATATAAAGTTTGGAGTATGTCTAGATGTTAAATTGACTATTTTTAACAGTTTCATGGGCGTAACCGTCAAAAATGGGTACAGGGGTAGTAATTTCAAAAGTTGTTTTTATGGAAATTCTTGATACGGGGATGCTTAATATAAAGTTTGTGGTATGTCTAGATGTTAAATTGACTATTTTTAACAGTTTCATGGGCGTTACCGCCAAAAATGGGTACAGGGGTAGTAATTTCAAAAGTTGTTTTTATGTAAATTCTTGATACGGAGATGCTTAATATAAAGTTTGGGGTATGTCTATATGTTAAATTGACTATTTTTAACAGTTTCAGGGGCGTAACCGCCAAAAATGGGTACAGGGGTAGTAATTTCAAAAGTTGTTTTTATGTAAATTCTTGATACGGGGATGTTTATTATAAAGTTTGGGGTATGTCTAGATGTTAAATTGACTATTTTTAACAGTTTCATGGGCGTAACCGCCAAAAATGGGTACAGGGGTAGTAATTTCAAAAGTTGTTTTTATGTAACTTCTTGATACGGGGATGCTAAATATAAAGTTTGGGGTAAGCCTAGAGGTTAAATTTACTATTTTTAACAGTTTCATGGGCGTCCCCTCATAAAGGCTCAAGGGGAGTAAGAACCATAAAAGTGACTTTTAAGCAAATTTTTGCTATGGGGGTGTCTAATGTAAAGTTTGGAGTAACCCTAGAGTGTAAATTTACTATTTCTAATAGTTTCATGGGCGTAACCGCCAAAAATGAGCAAGGGGGCAACACTCATAAAAGTGGTTTTTTAGTAAAATTTTGCTATGGGGATGCTTAATATAACATCTGGGGTATGCCACTAGGTTAAATTTACTATTTTTAACAGTTTCATGGGCGTCCCCTCATAAAGGTTCAAGGGGAGTAACAACCATAAAAGTGACTTTTAAGCAAATTTTTGCTATGGGGGTGTCTAATGTAAAGTTTGGAGTAACCCTAGAGTGTAAATTTACTATTTCTAACAGTTTCATGGGCGTCCCCTCATAAAGGGTCAAGGGGCGTAACCACCATAAAAGTGACTTTTAAGTAAATTTTTGCTATGGGGATGTCTAATATAACATCTGGGGTATGCCACTAGGTTAAATTTACTATTTGTAACAGTTTCATGGGCGGCCCCTCATAAAGGGACAAGGGGCGTAACAATCATAAATGTGGTATTTTAAGAAAAATCTTGTTTTTTCTTAGTGGGTTATGGTAGGAGTGTAACCTACGTGTTTGGTAATACTTTCGTTTAGTAGAGTTATAGCAGGGGACATAACTTTCATGCTTTGCAGTACTTTTCTTAGCAGAGTTGTGACAGGGGCGTGAACTTTAAGTTCATTCTTTCAATGTGGTGTTTTAGTGTGTTTGGCTTTTACTAGAGTTCTATGAATATTTTCAATAATGATTTAGACACAGTCGCAACTATCATCAAGTGCAACATTTTTAGTAAATTGTAATTATTTATTAGGGTTTTCTCAGCTGTATTAAAGACTTTGGTTGATAAGTGGACACTTTTTAGGGTTTTGAGTTCAACTTTTTGGTTATGAGACGAAATTTTAGGGCTTGTTGTTATATTAGTTGTCTTTTGGAGTAACTTTTTGGACTTTGCATATAAATCGTTGGGTTTTGTGTCTAACTATTTTGAGTTAAGGTTGTCTTTTTGACAAACTTTTGGACTTTGAATGTAACTATTTGGTCTTTTGTGTCTAAATATTCTGAGTTTGGGTTGTCTTTTTGACAAAATTTTGGACTTTGCATATAACATTTATGACTTTCGTGTCTAACTATTCTGAGTTTGGGTTGTCTTTTTGACAAAGTTTTGGCCTTTGAATATAACATTTACGACTTTTGTGTCGAACTAGTATCACTTTGAGACAAAATTTGTAGGGTTTTGCGTTCAACTTTTTGGTTATGAGACGAAATTTTGGGGTTAAGTGTTACATTAGTTGTCTTTTGGAGTAACTTTTTGGACTTTGCCTATAAATTGTTGGGTTTTGTGTCTAACTATTCTGAGTTTGGGTTGTCTTTTTGACAAACTTTTGGACTTTGTATATAATATTTACGACTTTTGTGTCGAACTAGTATCACTTTGGGACTAAATTTTTAGGGTTTTGAGTTCAACTGTTTGGTTATGAGACGAAATTTTGGGGTTAAGTGTTACATTAGTTATCTTTTGGAGTAACTTTTTGGACTTTACCTATAAATTGTTGGGTTTTGTGTCTAACTATTTTGAGTTTGGGTTGTCTTTTTAACAAACTTTTGGATTTGAATATAACATTTACGACTTTCGTGTCTAACAATTACGACTTTGGGACTAAATTTGTAGAGTTCGTGTTCAACTTTGTGCATATGAGCCGAAATTTTGGGATTAAGTATTACATTAGTTGTCTTTTGGAGTAACTTTTTGGACTTTGCCTATAAATTGTTGGGTTTTGTGTCTAACTATTTTGAGTTTGGGTTGTCTTTTTGACAAACTTTTAGACTTTGTATATAACATTTACGACTTTTGTGTCGAACTAGTATCACTTTGGGACTAAATTTTTAGGGTTTTGAGTTCAACTTTTTGGTTATGAAACGAAATTTTGGGGTTAAGTGTTATATTAGTTGTCTTTTGGAGTAACTTTTTGGACTTTGCATATACATTTTTGAGCTTTGCATCTAACTATTTTGAGTTTGGGTTGTCTTTTTGACAAACTTTTGGACTTTGCATATAACATTTACGACTTTCGTGTCTAACAATTACAACTTTGGGCCTAAATTTGTAGAGTTTGTGTTCAACTTTGTGAGTATGAACCAAAATTTTAGGGTTTGAAACTAAGTTTTCTTACCTGAAATGATCATCTTTACTGTTGTCTGTCATTCGTTGAAGTGATAAAGATATGGAACTCCAAAGTCTAAGAGCTGAAGTAATCACCTTTAATGATGTATGTCGTTCGTTGAAGTGGGAAACATTGGTATTAAAGCCTTCAGCGGTCAAAATGAGGTCATAGAACTCTTCTGGAATTGCCTCAGGGGTCAAAACGAGTTCAAGTAACCCACCACCCCGCATTTTTCCCCCACTGCTGACCCGACAGCCACTACCTACGCTTGGGCTAACGCGCTTTTCTGATTGGTTAATCCACCTGTCAGCCATTTCTTCGCCCCGCCTCCTATGTTAATACTCTTTTCTGATTGGTTAATCCCGATATCAAGCGATGTTGGCATAGTCACTCGCTGATTGGCTAATTTATTCATTTCTTACCAGGTTATATTTAAACTAGACGGCGTTATAAGTTTGGTTGATTCAAGGAAAGTTACTGTTCACACTAGCGGATTTTTGCACAGTAAGTTGGCTTGTTTTCTCTTAACGTATGTTAAGGCTTATCGATAACAGGTTATATTCTGTGTAGATGATTGAGACTATATTTTACGCTGTAAGTTTGAATGTTTTCTCTTAAAGTATGGTAAGACTTACCGATAACACGTTATTCAACTGTATTGATGTAAAGTAGTTAAGATAAGTAATGTTGAATGTAATGTTCCTTCATTTTTCTTATTGGTTGATTAAAGTATGATATACCAGACAACCGCCATACACCCCACATACCACACTAGATGACCTCCATACACCCCTCACGACACAGTAGACGACCTCCATACACCCCTCACGACACACTAAACGCCCTCTATACACCCAATATGACACACTAAACGACCTACATACACCCATCATGACACACTAGACGCCCTCTATACACCCAATATGACACACTAGACGACCCCTATACAACCATCATGACACACTAAACGCCCTCTATACACCCAATATGACACACTAGACGACCTCCGTACACCCATCACGACATACTAGCCGACCTCCATTGACCCATCACGGCACACTAGACGACCCCTATACAACCATCATGACACACTAGACGACCCCTATACAACCATCATGACACACTAAACGCCCTCTATACACCCAATATGACACACTAGACGACCTCCGTACACCCATCACGACATACTAGCCGACCTCCATTGACCCATCACGGCACACTAGACGACCCCTATACAACCATCATGACACACTAGACGACCCCTATACAACCATCATGACACACTAAACGCCCTCTATACACCCAATATGGCACACTAGACGACCTCCGTACACCCATCACGGCACACTAGACGACCCCTATACAACCATCATGACACACTAGACGACCCCTATACAACCATCATGACACACTAAACGCCCTCTATACACCCAATATGACACACTAGACGACCTCCGTACACCCATCACGACATACTAGCCGACCTCCATTGACCCATCACGGCACACTAGACGACCCCTATACAGCCCTTATTACACACTAGGCGACCTCCATAAACCCCTCGCTGCGATGAACATACTAGCAAGACAGACTGTATAAACTGTAAGGGTGTTAAAGCATACACCAAACGAACGCCCGGGCTTTTTAAACTAGAGTACGAAGGGACAGCTCTTGTTAGCTTATGTAGTAAGACGTACCATTGTAGTGGGGATTACGATAAAATCAGTTGTAAAGGGCTAAGCAAGCAACACAACAAATTAGATAAAGATATGTTTTTAGAGGTTCTCGCTACGCAAAAGGCTAAGGGTGGGAAAAATGTAGGTTTCAAAGTCTTAAATAATTCCATATTTTCCTACAGTCAAACAAGAAATGCTCTTTCCTATTTCTATATAAAAAGAAAGGTAGCTGATGATAACGTCTCGATTACGCCTCTAGATATTTAACTCTTTACACTACCAGCTTAGCCTAACCAGGAATCTCTAACAGTTTCACCCCTTATGATTCATTTATGACACAACGCTAAGCAGACATCCAACTACCTATCTATAAATAAATGTTATCCATGTACTATATATTGACTCAATGTACTGAATGTTTTTGTAATGCTATATAATATCAATGTATGTTATACACCTATTGAGATAATAAAAGAATAAAATATATCTTTGTCTTCTGTTTTATATTGATTGTTTGTCAATGATGTTGTATAATCTACTAACCTATCACTAACGATCAAGTACATAAAGAACTCCAATGTCAGCACACACCAGACATAAACACGTCACTTCCGGGTCACCGGGACTAAAGGTCAACATCCCGACACGAAATGGCATGGTTAACTCCCCCTGCACCTACGGTACATTAGGTGCGCCGCGCACCTACTATATATCTTTGTTAATTTACGGGCCAAATGCTAAACAGTTGGACCCTTGTATACTACTCGCGTGCTAAGACGCCGGTTCAAGTCTCGTACTTTCCTTTACCTTTATATATGTTACATATGACAGAATAGGGACAGTTGGAAAGCACCAATAGGTTCCTTGTGTTTTAAGGGTTGGTGGTTTTCAGATCACGAGGATCGATGTGAACAGAAACTTTTCAAGTAGATATAGCAAGCATTGCCTCAGGGCGTAACAAGAAAGTAAAGAGTCCCGTCACGCCAAGTTGCGTATAAGGGAATATGGTGTTAGTGACCATCATTTTTATAGACCTTCTGCACATGATTTTTGGGTTAGTATGGTCGGTATTAGGCCCGTGCCGCTTAACTCCCCCCCCCCCCCCTCCCACCCAAAAAAAAAATCCGGTACCCTTTGGTTCTTTGGTTATGGGAGGCCCCGGTATCACTGCAAACGAATTAAAATCCATAATTGCTCAACCGCCCGTGCCAGCATAATCATCCGAATTAATATCTCATCTCTCAAACAAAGAAAAGTAATTGTAGTCCTCATCGTAGCAGTATCAGCACACGACAAAAGACATAAGGCGAAACAGCGCAGAATGTAAACACGGCCGACTGTTCCCTGTCATACGATATCATCATTCATCGCAAACAATTGGAATATCGAAACATGATCAAAACGGATGAGACACACAGCTAACGGTGTGCACAGAGCACTTAACTCAGTAGCTCCTGCAACAAGCTGGACTTGGAATATGAGGAAACTGCAACAAGGAACACATTTCATACATAGCCTGCAATGGTTCCTGCCGCCTATCCACCATATACCGGAAGTTCACTGATCTGAAAATGATGATCGTCATATTTTAAAAAAAATGTATAGCACGTGATGATGTTAGACCATCGTTGTTGACTCCAATTCCGAACATATAGACACACAGTTAGTTGTCAGATTATCCCCGTCGCTCATCAAACAACAGACCGTAAGATTAGCGTGTGGCCGGTCAAGGGATATATGATGAGTCATTCAATCCGGTACCCATTTAAGGCTGGGTGAACCTGGAAGCGGTCGATCATGATCGAACCCGACATCTTGTCCTTTGTAGTCCAGTTCACTAACCACCGAGCTATCGTCGCCCTAGTTCGTGCACAACATAAAACATTCGGTGCAAGCTGAGGTGGCTGAGCGGTTAGTGCGTGCTTCCTCATCAGAACGGTCAAGGTTCGATTCTTATAAGTGGCAGATTCTTTTTCGAACCGAAAAGTTTCCTAGCTTCCGAAAACGTGTACCGGAGATTTTTCTGAGAAATAAAGGCAGCCTGGCGTGATACTGGCTACATCACTAAAAAATGTGCAGTGGTTATAACAATATAAGGTCATTAACACCATATTTCTTATAGGGCTAGCAAGGTGTGGAGAAAGCTTTTACTTTACTGTGTTTGTAAGAAAGGTCAAGAACCGCAAACCCAAACGTAAAAATACCTGAAAAATAACTGTTGGGGGCGATATATAGAGGTACTTGCTGCTGGTACTGTACGAGGAGACACGAGATGGATGAGAGGCTTTGGCTGTAACAAATATAGATATGATGTGCAATAAATAATTGTAGTCAGGAAATGAGTAAAGAAAACAAACAAAGCAAAACAGCACTTGAAGCTGTGTAGATCCATGAAGGCCTATGTAATTTAGTATGTTTAATATTGACAGTGATGGTGTTGTAACAGATCAACGTAAACAAAACAAATAGGTAACACAGTTCCTCTTATCAACGTCTGGAAATAATGTTTGTTCTCCTCTTGGAACAAGAACAACTTCTCAAAAGGACATTTACAGACGTAACTTAAGTTCTAGTTGAAGTCTGGAGAGCGACTGCTCACTGAACGCGTGATGCCACATCAAGAAAAGCTTTGATTCAGTCGTTAGTCTATAGAATACAATTTAGCGCAATTCAAGCTGAACCTCGCAGTTCAAAAATGCGTTATCAATTGTCCGTTAAACGAGGTGCGCGTTTATGTAATGATTGCTATTAGCCGTGTAATATTTATGCGGCGTTACAGTTCGGGCGTGCAATATTTTTACACTTTTACATCAGAGAGCTTCAGGTCGCGGCAGTGGCGTAGCCTGGCGTTGGTGTATTTGGGCGGCCTTACCAAGCTCCGCTTAAATGAGGCTTCTAAATAATAATGTGCAAGGAATGAACGAGTCTTTCAGCACTTTTTTTCTTCTTTTTTTTTAACTGCAATTATTTTTTTTTTTAATAATTGATTTTTAACACACAGTCCAATAAACGCAAATAGTAGAAACAGCAAAATTCAACCTACAGTTACACAGTAAATATAAGCGGGATTATCTTTCTTTTTTAAATCTATAGTGGTGTTATATAATATCCAGAGTTTTTGAAGCATATCAGCTTATGATTTGAGAGCCAGTGAAAATATTTCAACAAAAGTGATTCATTGAGCCATGATAACTTTTGTTAATCTAAACTACGTTTGGAGATCAACTCAGTGCAACAAAATTAAACCAAAGGATACGGGCCCAGAATACCTTTAATGCTTTCACTCAATTGACCTGAATGTTGGAGTACAAGAGAAACGATACTGCTAATGTTGCCTTTACTCACAACAACCTGCGGTTAAAACTCTCAAAATATTTTGGCAAAACTAAATTTATAATCTACAATAGTTGCATGTAGTTTATAGACTCGATAATCAAGAATTTGTTAAAGTGATGCAACCGAGAATAGTTGCATGTTGATTATAAACAGACGATAGCAATTGATAGATTGGGTGATCAACAAAGGAATCCAGAAATCTTCACTCTAATGGTTTGGGCGATGGTGAGAGACCGAGAACAGCCTGACTGAAAATAGTGGACATTTTAGAAGCTAACCGGAGTCGGGGCACACAGAGAAACATAGCTACGGACCAAACAAAGAGGGGATATTATTTGTTGTTGCTTTACAGCAGGTAACGAGCGACAGGTCTGCTTTTCCGATCGAACAGAGCTAGAATTAACACAGGAAGCTCGATATCCTTGCAACAAGACGGTACTCAGGAGTCACAACCAAGGTGGTCCCGCCTTTTTTGTGTGTGTCGGGAAGTCTAAACATTTGCCCAGAAAAGTCCCCTTCTGATGATCCCATGTCCTATGCCGTAAAACTCCATGAAATGTGCTTCTGATAACTTTCTGTTAAAAATATATTTCCTTCATCAATTATTCACTTATCATTATTATCGTTCTATATTCACGATAGTTCTAGTTTTAGTTCATTAAACGTTTGTTGTATTTTCTTATAAAATACCGTAACATGTATCCTTCTATTGCTTGTCTTAGGCGTTTTTCTTCTGGCTCGCCTTTAAGTATTTCCTTCATCGCTGCTGAAAGAAAATGTGGGGGCGCCACTGTGTCTTAGTGTTTTATTAATGAACCTCAACCTAAAACCATGTATCACGATTGACATGATGGATCGTCTTCAGAGGTCAAACCAGTGACTGGGAACGGAACGTAAATGACAACGCTTTCAAAATTCACAAAGATGGCGCTCAAATGATGTATTCTTCGAAACCCGATATTCCTTATTTGAAATAAAAGATGTCGATTATCCTTTGTTGTAAATAGAGCAGCGCCAAATAGTCTGCTCTGCCTGGTATACAAACTCATAACATTTTAAAAAGCACTTATTTTATTGCAAATTAGATCGACCGTGCTTATCTAGTCATCGTTACTCGCCTCTTTGCATCTCACACCGGATATAGGAGAGCACATATACTCTGCCAGAGTGTAAAAGATGCAAAGATGGCAATCATATGACATTTTTATTGTATGCAGCTTGAGTAGCTGCATGGAGATAACAATTTACTTTCTTTGTTGAAATTACTACATTGGATCACTAAGGTAGTGTTTTTCACTGTTGCAAATCAGGTATCATAAAAATAAACTATTTTAAAGATAACGCAATATGAATATAATAAATGTTTATCCTTGCTTCTTATCTTATCTTATCTTATCTTATCTTATCTTATCTTATCTTATCTTATCTTATCTTATCTTATCTTATCTTATCTTATCTTATCTTATCTTATCTTATCTTATCCGATCTTATCTTATCTTATCTTATCAAATCTTAACTTATCTTATCTTACTTTATCATATCTAATCTATCTCACCCTTTATCTTCATCTACTTTCTCTTTTTTTATTTAACCGTATCTATATATTATGTTTCTCTTATATTCATCTTATTATGTATGCCAACATACACAGACCTAACTCTAGCAACTATTACCTACAACCCTACACAAACTACCTGTTACTACCAGGAACCATAACACGTGTCACTGCTTCTGCTCATTTCCAAACACTCCAACACATCCTAATTACTTCCCATTGTAGCGAAATAACAGACAGACACGGGTATTGAATTAGCTACCTGAAAAAACCATCAAAATTCATTTGTTTGCCAACTTTCCTAGTTCCTATTTATTTATATTTAACATTTTCAATAGTAACTTTACTTTACCAGCCAACATAGATCGCGTTCTATTTTGAAACTACTAAGACGATAATTTACCATTTGGGAGAAAGGTATTTAAGGGTTTTCTTTATAAGAGATGAACGTTGCAACATACAGTTATTTTATAAAATGAAGGTAATTTAGAATTGAGAAAAAATTTATTCAATGTTTTTATTTTTAAGAAATGAACGTTGTAGAGATAGTAAAAGTAGTAAAATGTAAAGTACCCACGTTACGCCAAGTGGCGTATAAGGAATATGGTGTTAGTGACCATGAATTTTACAGACCATCAGTTTATGATTTTTTGGGTAATGTGTTGTCGGTATTACGCCCGTGCTGCTTTACTTTCCCAGAAAAACATCCGGTATCCATTAAAGGCTGGGTGAAACGGAAGCCGTCGGTTGGGATCGAACCCTACCTCTTATCGTTTGTAGTTCAGTTCACTAACCACTGAGCTATCGCGGCTCCCGTTGTAGAGACAGGGTATTTAATAATAGTAAAGAAAATAATGTTTCCTTCACGTCTTACTAGACGTATGTGGAATATGGTGTTAGTGACCATATTTTTCTATGACCACGGCACATTTTTGACTGATGTGGTTGATGTCATCCAGGCAGAAATTTCTTCCCAGAAATGTCGCAGGTACCCATTTTTAGAGGCTTTGGTGAATCCCAGAGGCTTGTTGGTCAGGGAAAAAATCCGCCACTTATAGTGTTCGAACCCGGACACGTTTGATCAGGAAGCGAGCTCACTAACCACTCAGCCACCGAGGCTCCTATTTAATTATGCAAAACTATAACAGCAAAATTGATGATGATATTATGTAAAGTAGTAATGAACTGTAATGGATGTAGTGTCGTTTCTAGTATGAAATGTGATTGTTTATGTCACTTGTTATTTGTAAAACGCCCCCACATATATCATGATTTTATGAAGAGCTTGAAACGTAAAACGAAGATCACATCATTCGAAGTGGTCCACCCCTACCTCCCTGGAAGACAACCGAATCACTTAAACAGACAGCTGCCTTCATAAGAGTGTCCGGAACCCTAGTCTGATTGAGCCATGATCGCAGCAGAAGAAGTAAAAGAACATCAGATCTGGTGAATCGCACTCCACTATTTGAATCTTCCGAAACTATACGAGTCAGAATTCCATTTTCAAAGGTGAAAGTACAGGTAGCTGTTCGTACCTGGAAACTACAACGAACTTTTGAAAAGAGAACGGCGAAATGGGAGGTCTAGAGGTAAGGCGTCGACTTCTGGCTAGGAAGGTCCCTGGTTAGAATCCAGCCATAGGAAGTTTTTACTTCGAATCCGTGTTTTTTTTTCGTGGCTTTACCCTCGACCTGGTCTCAGGTAGTGAGGTCCAATTTCTAATATTCTTGGATAACAGCGAACAAAAGGAGGTCACTGTGCATTCGCGCACGTTAAAGAACCGTTAGAAGTTATACATCGTAAATAGTAGGCCACAAATGGCCGACATCCGGGTCAAAATGTTCAGCAAAAATGTACTCATACCGACGAGGGAAGTGTCAGACTTAAGACGCAGATTTCGGTTTGTCGTAGGCTAGCGACAAAACGGGTCTGCGCACACTTAGCGGGTGGAAGCTGGAGAAGAAGATGACGAATTACAAATTGTCTTAGAATTGGCTATTTAAATCTTTACGTCCGAATGCAACAAATAATCTCAACGTTCCTACAGGATTTCGCTGTGGTTTCGAGGTATCAACGCCCGTCTCTCACTTAAAGTATATTTGGTTTGAATTCTAAATTTAGCCACATACATTTTCTTCAGCAATGCCTGATCTCAATGTAGATGAGTGCTACTGGATACAGGTGATGGAAATTTAATTTCATGTTTTAAACGCGCTAAACAACCTTGACAGCTGTCAATGAAAATATGCAGACACAATGCCCCCGTCTGGTCTAAACATAAACATAAGTCAGGCTTATAATTTCCACTTTAAAATGTTTAACCATTTATTTAACCTCATGTTTAAACTCATGCTTAACTTTTTTGTTTAACCTAATGTTTAAAGAAGAGTCATTGAATTAATAAAAAAAACAACCAGTTCGGAAAGAATTACAATTTCTTCTTCTTCTTCTTTTTTCTTCTTTACGTCTTCTTCTTCTTATTATTATTTTCTTCGTCTTTTTTCTTCTTCTTCTTTGCTTCTTTTTCGTCTTTTCTTCTTCATCGTTATCATCATCGTCTTATTATTTATTTTTGTGTTGCCATCAGTTTCCTAAGCCTAGAACGTAGAGAAAAGTCTAGTCTTCATGGATGTCGCAGCGTTTCTGTGGCTCATCATCGGCTTGTCAGTTTTCTGATGGATCAGATTTTTGCCTATTAGCTCTCATTTATATGTTTGCAGGGCAATTTCTGAAAGCCAGTCTAGGATGTACAACACAGTCTGGTTCGCCTGCGGTTTGGGTGGGGGGGGGAAGGGGCATTTAGTTTCGCTTTTATTTTGTCACAAGCTGAGTCAGTAGCTTGTGCAACTTGTGGCGTCTTGTCATGAGTCAGTGACTTGTACAACTTGTGGCGTCTTGTCATGAGTCAGTGACTTGTACAACTTGTGGCGTCTTGTCATGAGTCAGTGACTTGTACAACTTGTGGCGTCTTGTCATGAGTCAGTGACTTGTACAACTTGTGGCGTCTTGTCATGAGTCAGTGACTTGTACAACTTGTGGCGTATTGTCATGAGTCAGTGACTTGTACAACTTGTGGCGTCTTGTCATGAGTCAGTGACTTGTACAACTTGTGGCGTCTTGTCACTAGTCAATGATTTGTACAAATTGTAGCGTCTTGTCATCAGTCAGTGACTTGTACAAGTTGTATAGTTTTGTTATCAGTCAGTGACCTTACAATTTGCATAATCTTATCATCAGTCAGTATATCCATGACCTTTATATAACAAAAACAGAGTATAACTCAACTACAAATATTGAAAAAAGTGAGGACCAAAATTGTTGAGGGCACATTGTTTTAGGTGCAAAAATGGAATGGTACAATAATGAATATCATATCAGCAGAAAATATTGAAGAGAACCGGGCAAGAGGGCTTCAAGATTGCAGATTGGAGGTAGTTTCATGATACGTTTTATTTCAGATAGTTAGAATGTGACTAAAAATTGTGCATATATTTATCTCGTTCTCGTGTGTGTTTGTGTGTGTATGCGTGTGAGAGAGAATGTTAGAGACCACAGAGATATGACTTCTTGGTTGAATGTGGAGTGTTCCGTGGACAGCTGAAAGACCAAAGAGGAAATTCTCAAGGAAGAAAAAATAAAAAGAGAGGTCCTAAAAATAGCAGAACAAAAAATCTACATATTTCGGGACATCGCGAGAAGAGGAAAATTGGAATACTCTTTTACAACTGATAAAATATAGGAAAAGGGAGATAGCGGACGACAAACAGAAGTTTAGTGATACTATATAGCTTGATAGCTGTCAATAACAGAATTAATAATCTGTACTGTGGAGGACAGAGAATTGTGGTAGGACATTTTCGTCTACGTCAGCCTGTTTGGCACCATGAAGATTATACATACACGGCTCAGATATATATGTTGTTTTAATTATTGCATTTAGGTTCTACTATAACGATTGGAGTAAGGTTCTATTTTGATGATTGTCGTAAGGTTCTATTTTGATGATTGTCGTAAGGTTCTATTTTGATGATTGTCGTAAGGTTCTATTTTGATGATTGTCGTAAGGTTCTATTTTGAAGATTGTTGTAAGGTTCTATTTTGACTTCGCTGATTGTCGTAAAATTTTATTTTGATGATTGTCGTAAGGTTCTATTTTGATGATTGTCGTAGGATTCTATTTTGATTATTGTCGTTAGATTCTATTTTGATGATTGTCGTAAGATTCTATTTTGAGGATTGTCGTAAGATTCTATTTTGATGATTGTCGTTAGATTCTATTTTGATGATTGTCGTAAGATTCTATTTTGAGGATTGTCGTAAGATTCTATTTTGAGGATAATCGTAAGATTCTACTTTGATAATTGTCGTCGGAATTCTATTTGTATGATTATTCCACGGTTCTGTTGTAATGATTGTCCTTCATTAATAATTTAATGACTGCAATAAGCCCTATTTGATGATTGAAGGAAGGTTATGATTTAGTGCATGCCTTTGCTGTATCAGACGAATATATAGAGACCGTAGGAGATGCCGGAAAGAATGTGTAATAGATCATTCACCACTCTAAACCCCCTCCCCCCACCTCTGTTGAGGGTTTACAACCCTACCTTTTGCCTCTCCTGGCACATGCAGCGGGGACATGTTGCTTACCTGTCTCAGTGGTTGGGATGACATTACCGATGTCCGCCTGACATATCAAACGTTGCTATACTGAATCGCTGGACATCTTTACAGCAGTTTCCCATTACTTTGGTCTGCCTGGGAGAATTATAAGACCGGAGAATAAAGGCCGCTTGACCAGTGCAGTCGCCACGAAGTATTCTGGTCTGAGACTTTATTTCACCTGCGATATAAAAACTATTTTGACCCTACCAAGACTCTCCTGGTTTGGAGAACACAAGTTATCGGTTCGGCTACCCGCTCTCCGGTATAATCAATGCAATTCTTATAATAACATCATAGTAGACTGAGGAAAATCCATTGGCCCATAGATACAACACTACAGACAAAACTATATGGGCCACTGCAAGAGTTACAAAAGACAGTAACATTTATACAGGAAACGACATTGCTGATATAGACAATACTTCAGGCGAACGAAAGATAGATAGATAGATAGATAGATAGATAGATAGATAGATAGATAGACAGATATATAGACAGATAGATAGACAGATAGATAGATAGATAGATAGATAGATAGATAGATAGATAGATAGATAGATAGATAGATAGATAGATAGATAGATAGATAGATAGATAGATAGATAGATAGATAGATAGATAGATAGATAGATAGATAGATAGATAGATAGATAGATAGATAGATAGATAGATAGATAGATAGATAGATAGATAGATAGATAGATAGATAGATAGATAGATAGATAGATAGATAGATAGATAGATAGATAGATAGATAGATAGATAGATAGATAGATAGATAGATAGATAGATAGATAGATAGATAGATAGATAGATAGATAGATAGATAACATCTACAATAAACAATGTGTGGCATGTGTTCCGGAATCACTTCTAGTGAGAAGTTAAATTGTGGACAATAATTGCACCGACGATCACGTGACGAAGTGAGTAAGAGAAATAAACACCATACTAAAGAACTCGCTAACGTACATTTTATTATTATTTCGCTTAAAACTAGTGAGATGAAGTGTGTTATTATCTACTGTCAGTTACGTACGGTGCAAAACATGGACATTAGACAAGAAAACAGCAGAGAATTGAAGCCCTGGAATGTGGATTTATAGAAGAATAGGAAGAATTGATTGAGAAGAAAAGAAAACAAACTATGAAGTTTTAAAACAGCTAAAAGCGATTTGAGAACTAGTAAACGCAATTCAAATAAGACAAATGAATTTTTGGGGGCATGTTACAAGACACAGCAGCCTAGTAAAAGTAATCATGGAAGGGAAAATACAAGGTAAAAGATGCAAACCAAGACTAACATGAACGAGTAACATCAAAAGATGGACAAGTCAGCCTATGATAACTTGCACTATCAAAGCAAGATTCAGAGCGGAATGGCGCTCCATGGTAGCCAACCTTCTATGCGGAGATGACTTAATGAAGATGATGATGATGATGGTGATGATGATGATACACGGCGCAGCCAGACTGCTGAGTAAATATGCTTTTTGAACAAATAATAAATAAAAGATGTCACCCCAAACTGACCACTTGACTGTCAAGCAATATTGATATTGACACTTCCTTATCATATAAGAGGACTAGAAAATAACGTAGAGAAACAGTGATGTGTTTTGATGCACGAATAATTCATGACTTATTATATTTGAATGATTCCATTTTTCTTTAATTTATGAAATTACTTTTTCTAATAAAACATTCATCCAAATCATTATTGTCCGATGTTTTCTTTTTTTTAAACGAAAAGTCAGTTAACTTTTTTTTACCTTTCAGTAGTTATTTCATTTTGAAAACTGAAAATAAAAAGAGAACTACTAAATACAATTAAGACAAGACAAATTAAATTTTTGTGGCATGTTAAAAGACACAACAGCCTACTAAAAGTAATATTGGAAGGGAAAATACAAGGTAAAAGAGGGCAGAGGCAGACCAAGACTAACATGGACGAGTAACATCAAAAGATGGACAAGTCAATCTATGACAGCCTGCACCATCAAAGCAAGAAACAGAGTAGGATGGCGATCCATGGTAGCCAACCTTCGTTGCGGAGACGGCACACGATGATGATGAGTTATTTCATTTTAAATCTCTGCATCGTTAAATAGTATCGATCAACAATGGAGAAATCTATTTCTAGTCTTTTTATAGGTAGCAGTATGGCCCAGACCAAGGGAGCCGCGATAGCTGAGTGGTTAGTGAACTGGACTACAAAGGGCAAGGGTAGGGTTCGATCCCAACCGACGGCTTCCGGGTTCACCAAGCCTTTAATGTGTACCGGATTTTTTAAATGGGAAAGTAAAGCGGCATGGGCGTAATACCGACCACATTACCCCAAAAATCATGTGCTGAAGGTCTGTAAAGTTTATGGTCACTAACACTATATTCCCTATGCGCCACTTCGCGTGACGGGGGCTCTTTACTTTTTTATAGATCAGACCACAGCCATCTGTAGTTTTACTAAAGCATGCGGTCTGAAAGGGAAATTCATGAATCACCCACAATTTGTGACATCTTCAGTTATACGAGCAATGGACGGCTAACGTTATTTTGCCACAACCGCCCCTGCCCGCAAAGCTGAAAACGCCACAAACTTTGAGTGATTCCTTTCACACGCGGGCCTTAGTAAACTGTTGGCTGTGATCAGGTAACATTAACGACGTCATTTTCTAAACACGCTGGAAACTGAATTTTTGTTTACATTCAGCGAGTTACATAGCAATCTACAAGAGCTCAATATCGCTGGAGATGTGTAGTGTTTCGTGCTGAGTGAGTTATACACCCGAACCGATGGTTATATGCCATCTCCAGTCGACCACATTATACATGCAGGGACCTAATCACTGTTATGAAAGTAACAACAGCGAGAGAGAGAGAGAGAGAGAGAGAGAGAGAGAGTAGTAACTTCTCACCAGAAAATGTTTGAATCTGTAATAAGATATTAAATACAATACTTCGCTGTTGCATGATTTGTTATGTGGCAAAAACCACCCCTCTAGTTGGAACTATAAAATGCTGAGAAAGGAAACAGAGAAGGAAGAGAGTAAAATACATTTTCTATTTAGTCTAAGACATTAGTTCTTAAATCTTTTATTTTGCCGTCAAACATGTTTTTCTGTTTAGTTTGAGACATTAGTTCTTAAATCTTTTATTTTGCTGTTAAACATGTTTTTCTGTTTAGTTTGAGACATTAGTTCTTAAATCTTTTATTTTGCTGTTAAACATGTTTTTCTGTTTAGTTTGAGACATTAGTTCTTAAATCTTTTATTTTGCTGTTAAACATGTTTTTCTGTTTAGTTTGAGACATTAGTTCTTAAATCTTTTATTTTGCTGTGAAACATGTTTTTCTTTTTCGTCTAAGATGTTAGTTCTTAAATCTTTTCTTTTGGTGTCAAACATGTTTTTCTGTTTAGTTTGAGACATGAGTTCTTCAATCCTTTATTTTGCTGTGAAACATATTTTTCTCCTTAGTTTAAGACACCATGTTTTTAAATCCTTTATATTGTTGTGAAAAACATTTTTCTGTTTAGTTTGAGACATTAGTTCTTAAATTCTTTATTCTGCTGTCAAACACGTTTTTTTCTGTTTAGTTTGAGACATTAGTTCTTAAATTCTTTACTTTGTTGTGAAAAACATTTTTCTATTTAGTTTGAGACATTAGTTCTTAAATTCTTTATTCTGCTGTCAAACACGTTTTTCTGTTTAGATTGAGACTTCAGTTCTTAAATAATTTATTCCGCGTTACAGTGATTGACAAGAGCAAACCGGAACCCATACAATTGGCAACCAAGACGAATTCAGTGGCACACTGGCACAATCAACATTTTAACCATTCTTAAAGTTCCCAGTGGGCAATAAGACAGTTTGATGGCTGACACAGAGCGCGTCCGTCTAACTGGTTTGTTGGCCTAGGCCAGCGCTTGCCGTGTACAATTGATAGTCTTCAGGGATTACTTGAACGCTAGTTAATTGTGTGAACATTGACTTTCAGATTGGTAAATACCTGGCCAGTTGTAGTATTCTTCTGGGGGGAAAGTTAATTAAGTAATAGCGGTCATCACTATCACGTGGCGTGCTTTCTGGTGCCAATCATCCTTCCACAAACAACCCTTCTGGTATTACTAGAGCCCAATTTGCTTGTAAAGTAAATAAGTTATAGAGTAGGGTCATATAATTCAAGGAACCTAAACAAATTTTCAAAATATATTTTAGGACTAAACTTATTTCACACTAGTAAACTATTACAATTCCTATAGAACCTTCTGGTGTTTATGTTTAAGGGGGAAAAGGCTCAAGATTTCATTTACGTTAGGGCATCACCTACTCTAAATCAGAATCTTGGTTTTACAACCAAATCATCATCATAATCGAGGGCCATCTCCACAACGAAGGTTGGCTACCATGGAGTGCCACTCTGCTCTGTCTCTTGCTTTGATGGTGCAGGTTGGCTGATTTGTCCATCTTTTGATATTACTCGTCCATGTTAGTCTTGGTCTGCCTCTGCCTCTTTTACCTTGTGCTTTCCCCTCCAAGATTACTTTTATTACAGTCAAATAGAATATTTTTATTTCCGCAATTATTTTGTTAAAATTCACACCAACAAATTTTGCCTCTACTATCCTCGAATTTTTTTGGCATCTATCCTTCCTGTTGTCAAACATTTATTCATAACTTCTTTCATATGAATATGACCAATCAAAATTGCTTGTGCTCTCTCGTTACCTTAGTAAATAATTTGAAGATTGTATGCACGGCACTGGAGCAAGACAATCTTATCAACGTAAGCTCAACTTATTTCTCTTTTTAAAAATTATGATGTTGGGCAAGATTGCAGGCAAAAGTAAACCACAGGTTTTTCCAAAGAAAATATATAATTTCATAACCATTTATGGTGTTCATGTAGATTGTTTAAAATATAATATGAGAGCAACGTTAACATCAGGTGGAAGATATCTTAATGAGGTTAAAGTTGAATTTCACCGGACAAAGATATTTTTAATGAAATGAGAGATGTTTTATGCAACATAACATTATCATTGAAAGCTAGAAAGTGAGTTTTTACAGTACTACATCAATTCAGGTTTATTTTTTTCACGGTTTGCGAATAATGAGCAGCAAGCAAAGAGATACAACAACGGTGGAGATGTTTTTAGAAGAATACTTCATTAAAGTACCGCGGACAAACACAATTCTAGTGAAGAAGTACTACAAGAGGCAGGCGGAGAGAGGATGATTACAAAACAAATTATGAAAAAGCGGTCCGATTTGTTGGACATATGTGGAAGAGATGCAGGTTTGAGAGAGGATGATTACAAAACAAATTATGAAAAAGCGGTCCGATTTGTTGGCCATATGTGGAAGTGATGCAGGTTTGAATATATAGTAACAAAGTGCAAAAATAAAACGCCAGAGAGAAACAGACAACAGGGAAAAAATTATAGTTGACGGCGTGACACGGCAAAGATGAACAGTGGGACTGTTACATAGCTCAGAAGATGGTCATTTATGGATGAGCATGATATCCAAAGCCTCTCAGAATAAACCAAGAATGAATAAATGGAAGCTTGGTAATGGTGTACCAACAAGGGTTTCCTGTAGACAAATAATAATAAATGTATATTATCATAGAAATAAGCTGACGAGGTGATAATTCAGCTAATCACTTCAGAGGAAGAGGCATGTTTACAGCACTCGGAAAAATGACGAATAATCAACAACAGAAAAAAAAGCAAAGAACTATATATGGTGCGAAGCAGGATCGAACCCGTACTCCTTAGCACAGCGCCTTGCCACCAGAAGCCAAATGCTAGGGAACACTGCCAACTCAGCTAAATAAGACTCCAAGCTCAGAGTTTCCTGTCTATTCCACTAAAGGACAGCATTCATTAAATATGATGATTCCTCAATGCTGCTTTCTCTCAAAATCTGAAAATCTTTAAATCTGAAAGAAACAGGTAAATAGACAGGTTGGTAGATAGACAGATAAACGCATGGGAAGATTAACTGATATGTGGACAGATAGATGGATGAATTGATAGGCATGAAGTTAAACAGAGAGACAAATCATTTCAAACAGACAGACAAAAGTATATACAGACTATGGATAGATATAGAGACGGGCAGTGGGCTGAGAGACAGATAGGTAGACATACGAAATAAGAGGAAAAACAAAGGTTTAGAATGGGAAAAAAAGAAATAATAGCTTCAGCAGAAACAAGTACAATTTAACTGAAAGCAGGATACATCTCTAGAACATTTACATCTAACAAGAAACATAATTGAAACTCCATTTCTCTCTCTGTGTGAGACGAAACAGTTAGATTACGCGAGCCTGGAAGCGAGTGCATCGGCCCTCTGAATATGATGACGTTTGTTTGGCACATTTCTACAGACGTGAGACGTCTCGTCTGTCCTTTTGATCTAAAAGGATATAATCAGAAATATGGCTACTGCCCGCCTATAAAATAAATAACCATGGTGCAACCTCTTTTGAATATTGATCCTTTTATCATGAAATAGTATATATGGCATTTGGCGTCTTCACAGACGGTTGGTACCAAGGTAAGGTAAGGTAAAGTACGAGACTTGAATCGGCGTCTTAGCACGTGAGTTTCCACCCATATGTGCTCGACCGTCTAACCAGAAGTATTCGGAGACTTCTGGATAGTGTCGCTTCAAGCATCGAAACTCACGATGCGAGGCAACATTCCCCACCTTCCCAGGGTAATACCCTGGTACCCATTTCTGCCAACGGCTGGGTCTTTGGGGTATTTTTTTTTCAAGCACGAGTACAACTCACACTGCTCGAATCGAACGCGGGTTGTTCGAACGTTGGTGGTCTAGTTGGGTGGTTTACCCAACTAGGCTGGTAGCAAGCAGTCATGATATGTCAGTAGTTTGAATAAAAATATAGTGTCTTATGCTGGATACTGCTCTGCTTAACAGCTTCTCTCGTGGTTGAATCTGCCAATCTTGGATGGACATATCCATCCTCAGAACGAACAAGATGTATTCGTGGGGCCTGGCCTAGTCTCCCTTCTTCTGGGTCTTTTGTATTCTGAATTCTGCACCGCCTCAAAAGATGCTGTGCCATTAACATTTTTTGTTCTCCATGTGCTACGATTTGCAGCCAGACTTTCTCAGTTTCTTTCACTGATAGAGAATTACCTCAAGGAATGCCTGCAAACATCTTTATATCTCAACACTGGTCGGCCTTTTGGCAGCTTTTCCGCCCTTAATTTCGCCATACAATATTTTTTGGGGAATACAAATGTTTGCTATTCTTCTTACATGACCCAGCAACTTTAGTCTACGACTCTTAAGTGCTGCCATGATAGTATATAACAGTTGATAACAACTGTAGCTCACTGGTTACAAAGGATTTTTGTCTGGAAGTCAGTTCTTTTAGTTGGAAATCAATTCAAATATTGCTAGCCTCTAAGTTGTTCATTTAAACATCAGAAATTTCACGAATGTAGAGATCACTTTAGCGTCAACCAGCAGATCATCATTATCAAAGCATGGGTTACATGCGCCAACAAATTAATAACAAAAACATGGACGTTCTGTAACTTCCGGCAGTGTTACATTTCGTTCTCTTTGTTTCTGGCGTTCACCCGCTTTCTAATAAAAGAATGAATAGTTTGCTTCGTCATCCGTCCTTAAAAAGACGTTAAGTGGAGGAAGATGCGATGTGTTATGGTTTATTTGCGCTTTCGGCCCGACATATCCGATTTTAGCACGGCATTTTTAAATACCGGGTTGCTTTCCCTTTTCTATCGCTACTCGGTTGGCCAGACTGGGCAGTCTGTTTCCAGGAGCACAATTGGGACGTGGATCAGTTTCTTGATCAGCTTTTATGTTAGCCAATCCCCATGCAGGCAGTCAGTTATGGGTCGCTGATCGAGCTCACTTGCTGGACGGGCGTCTTTGCCCCTATGTCCAATGTTGCAATTAATGAGGTATCGGTTTATTATAGAGTGGGTGATCAGAGGAAATGAACGCCTGGAATTCCTCGAGATAAATTAGAGACAGTAGTAGCCTCTGAATGTTGAGAATACCATGGACAGCTAAGAAGAGTAATGAAAACGTTCTGAAAGAGGCCAAAGCAAAAAGAGAGCTAATTTTCAATAATAGGAAGAAACAATTATCATTTTTGGGATTGTAATGAGAATGGAACACTGGAATATATTGTGACAACTGGGAAAATTGTGGGACGAAAAGATAGAGGGAAGCAAAGAGAAAAGATACCAGACAGCTTAAGAGAATGGCTTGGCAGAAGGTCAACAACAGAAATGATAAATAACTGTCGAGATCGAAAGTTGTGGAGAGTCACGATCACCTAGGCCAGCACGCATGGTACTTGATGTAGCCTCAGTCAAATATAGTGGTACTTGATGTAGCCTCAGTCAAATATAGTTGTACTTGATGTAGCCTCAGTCAAATATAGTGGTACTTGATGTAGCCTCAGTCAAATATAGTGGTACTTGATGTAGCCTCAGTCAAATATAGTGGTACTTGATGTAGCCTCAGTCACATATAGTGGTACTTGATGTAGCCTCAGTCAAATATAGTGGACTATGGATTTTGCAGCACCCCTAGGAAATGTTTTTTTTTCTTTTCTTCCACGGTATATTCTCTTTTTCCATTAATCTGTCTGCCTCTTGCTTAAGTTGGAGCTTTAGACTGTTACTAAAGACTGCGGTCTACAACTGTCTTTTCCCAGGCTGCAGGGTTTATGTTCAGAGTCTTCATGTCACGTTTACACACGTCTATAAATCGGAGTTTTGGGCTCCCCCTATTTCTTTTGCTATCCGCTAGTCGTCCACGAAATATATCTGTTGGTATGCGGCCATCTTTCATACGGTGTAAGTGGCCAAGCCAGCGTAAGCTGAGTTGGTTGAGCAGAGTGTGGATGTTGGAGACAATTAGAGACAATTAGAGACAATGGCTGAAATGAATACATGAGCTGAGCTTTACCGTTGGGACTACGTTGTGGATATGATATTATTCATATTCACTGTCTGCTAAGAGTCTGCTAACTCTTTGGCAGACATAAAAGAGGAGGATAATGTGGTAAGAAGTAGTTTCTGTGGTTGTAATTGGAAGACTGATTAGCGTAGTGGTAGAGGGGCGCTTTTCACGCCGGACGCCAATGTACAAATCTCGCTCGTTGCCACCAGTCGACCCAGCTGGAGCAAAAAATGTGTGGGTACATGACCATTGGTCGGGAAAAGGGAGGCATCCGGGGATAGAGCACTGCTCAATTGGTCCGGGAAAATTAGGCATCCGGGGATAGAGCACTGCTCTGTTGATCGGGGAAAGTTAGGCATCCGGGGAGAGTGCACTGCTCTATTGATCGAGGAAAGTTAGGCATCCGGGGATAGAGCACTGCTCTATTGGTCGGGGAAAGTTAGGCATCCGGGGATAGAGCACTGCTCTATTGGTGGGGGAAAGTTAGGCATCCGGGGAGAGAGCACTGCTCTATTGATCGAGGAAAGTTAGGCATCCGGGGATAGAGCACTGCTCTATTGGTCGGGGAACTTAGGCATCCGGGGATAGAGCACTGCTCTATTGGTCGGGGAAAGTTAGGCATCCGGGGAGAGAGCACTGCTCTGTTGATCGAGGAAAATTAGGCATCCGGGGATAGAGCACTGCTCAATTGGTCCGGGAAAATTAGGCATCCGGGAAGAGAACACTGCTCTGTTGATCGGGGAAAGTTGTGCAACCGAAGAGAGAGCACTGCTCTATTGGTCGGGGAAAGTTAGGCAACCGAAGAGAGAGCACTGCTCTGTTGATCGGGGAAAGTTAGGCAACCGAAGAGAGAGCACTGCTCTATTGGTCGGGGAAAGTTAGATATCCGGGGAGAGAGCACTGGGCTGTTGGTCGGGGAAAGTTAGGCATCTGGGGATAGAGCACTGCTCTGTTGGTCGGGGAAAGTTAGGCATCCGGGGAGAGAACACTGCTCTGTTGGTCGGGAAAAGTTAGGCATCCGGGGAGTGAGCACTGGGCTGTTGGTCGTGGAAAGTTAGGCATCCGGGGAGAGAGCACTGCTCTATTGGTCGGGTAAAGTTAGGCATCCGGGGAGAGAGCACTGCTCTATTGGTCGGGTAAAGTTAGGCATCCGGGGAGAGAGCATTGCTCTATTGGTCGAGTAAAGTTAGGCATCCGGGGAGAGAGCACTGCTCTGTTGGTCGGGGAAAGTTAGGCATCCGAGGAGAGAGCACTGCTCTGTTGGTCGGGGAAAGTTAGGCATCCGGGGAGAGAGCACTGCTCTATTGGTCGGGTAAAGTTATGCATCCGGGGAGAGAACACTGGGCTGCGCACCGTCAAAAGATGTGCCCACGTATAGTAGAGGTTCTACACTCCACTTCTCTGCGACAGTACAAATAATGCCATCTGACACCTTTACCTTTAATTGCAAGAAATGTTTGCAATTAATAAATATAAAACTCACCCCCACCCCTAACAATTCTTCCCAGCTGACCTAAAATAAAAAAAAAAAACTATCTTAAAGACATTATATAACTACCGGGGTTTGCCGAGGGACAAATAGCACCGGAGAATAAAGACCGACTAAACCTACCTCTTCCCCTGAAAAGATTCGCAGCTTGTCCTGAGCAGTCGCCATGAGGTGTCAGGGTCTGTGCTTTTATTTCACCAGTAACAAGTTTTATGAAAACAGACGAGCTAACGACATGGGGACAACCCTCACAGTTTGTGTCTATTCATACTAATGGACTAGTATTGATGCACCTTTGAGATGAATCACTTCCAGTTTCAACAGCGGAAAGGGAGAAAGCCATTGCAGCCCACAACATCATTTTCCTGCGTATATGAGTTAACTGCTAGAGCGGGGCTGGTGACAATAAGACAACGTTCATCATCATCATCATCATCGTCATCATAATAATCATCATCATCTTCGTCATCATCATCATCATCATCATTATCATCATCATCGTGAAAATACGACGAAAATGTCAAGGGCGCAAATAAGCATACCGGTCAATGATTATTTGTCCATCAGTGACCAATAAAAGTAGAATGTAGACATTTTCATTACGAATTATACAAGAAATGTAGACTGTAGACATTTTCTATAAAAATTGTTCAAGAAGAGTAGAATGTAGACATTTTCGAATAGAATTTAGACTTACTATTTAGAAATCTTACAAGAAGTAGACTGTTTCATTTTCATAAAAATGAAGAAGAGTGGTGGACTGTAGACTTTTTCAACAGAAATTGTAAAATACAAGCAATAGCTACCGATAGTCAGTTTTAATATGCATTACAAGAATCGTGTTCTGTTTCTTCTTCTTCTACCTTTCAGCTCCCCGTGGAGCATAGGTCTTCAACAAACATTTTCCAAGTCGTTCTGTTTTTTGCAATTCTTTTAAGATCATTCCATGTCTTCCCAATCATCTTCATCTCTGCTTTGATCTGTCTCCTCCAAGAATTCCTTGGTCTTCCTCTTTGTCTTTTCCCCTGGGGATTCCAAAAAGGACCTGTTGTGTAATACTCTCAGTTGGCTTCCGTAGTGTGTGTCCTATCCATCGCCATCGTCTTCGCTGTATCTCTTTATCCACTGGTATTTGACCGGCACATTTCCATAATTCCACGTTTTTGACTTTGTCCTGCCATTTCCATCCCTTTATTCTGCGTAAGCATCCATTAATGAAAGTCTGTATCTTCGTGATTGTCAATTTTGTTATTCTCCATGTTTCACAGCCACACAATAGGACCGACTTAACATTTGAGTTGAAAATTTTTATTTTTGTATTTAGCCTAATTTCTTTATATTTCCATATGTTTCCCAGTGCAATGAAAGCTCCTCTTGCTTTTGATATCCTTATTTTGGTATCATTTTCTATTCCTCCCTCTTTATCTATATTACTGCCCAGATATATGTAAGACTGTACGACTAGTAGAGGTATTTCTCCTAGTTTTATTTGGCCATTGCCAACTGCATTAATTCTCATAATGTTTGTCTTATCTCTATTAATCTTTAGTCCTAGCTGTTGTGATCTCTCATCTAATATACTCATTTTATCCTGCATCTGTTGATGGCTGTGTGATAGGAGAGCTATGTCATCAGCAAAGTCTAAATCATCAAGTTGTTTGGTCAGTGACCACTGGATTCCATTTCTGTTGTTTTGAGTTATTTTCATAATCCAATCTATGGCCAGTAGAAAGAGAAATGGGGACAGAAGGCATCCTTGCCTTACTCCTGTTCATATTTCGAATGCTTCTGTAAGCTGTCCTTCATGCACCACACTACATTTTGTTCCTTCATAAGTAGTTTTTATCAGGTTAATAAACTTTATGGGGATTCCGTAATGACTCAGCAACTTCCAAAGCATTCTTCTGTCTAAACTATCAAATGTCTTTTCGTAATCTATGAATCCAATATAAAGTGGGGATTTTAGTTCTAAACTTTGTTCAACTATTATACGTAGAGTAGCTATTTGATCAGCACATGATCTGTTCTACCTAAAACCTGCTTGTTCATCTCTCAAGTGTTTCTCTATAGCCTCCTTTAGTCTCTCCAGAATGATTCTGCTTAATATTTTTCCTGGCACTGATAGTAGCATAATTCCCCTATAATTTGTGCACTCCTGTAAACTTCCTTTCTTTGTTAGTTTGGTCATATAACCTTCTCTCCAGTCTTTAGGTATTTCTTCCCTCTCCCAAATTTTATCCAATAGATCATGTAACATCTTGGTAGAGGTGTTAATATCTGCTTTGATGACTTCCTCAGGAATTTCATCTGGTCCTGTGGCTTTACCATCTTTTAATAGTTTGATAGCTTTCATTATTTCTTCTTTGCTTGGTTTTCCGCAGTTAACGTGTAACTCTTCTTCTGCTGGTATTATATCTGGAGGATTATTTGAGCCGGGTCTGTTCAAAAGTTCTTCAAAGCGCTCTTTCCATCTCTTCATTTGTTCCCTTATATTACTAAGCAGATTTCCTTTCTTATCTTTGATAAAGGCGTTGATCTGTTTGTATTTTCCACCTAATTTCTTTGTGCTGTTGTACAGTTCTTTCACATTCCTTTTATTTGCTGCTTCTTCTGCCTCTTTAGCTAGTTCATCTATATATTTCCTCTTATCCCTTTTAATGCATCTTCTCACTTCTTTGTTCACCTCTGTGTAAGCTTCCTGTGTCTTGGCTTTATTACTTCTTGTTTTGCTTTTATTATTTTTATTAATTTATTTATTAAGTGTTCTGTTTGCATATCTTTAAAGAAATAAATATATGAAGGAAATAAAAAAAAAACTATCTTTACGACACATATAATACCAATGCTGGCGTATGTCGATGGGCAACGATAGAACCAGAGGGATAAAGGCCGCTTGTCAAAGGAGTCGCCACGACGTGTGAGACTCAGGATTTTTATTTCACCCTCGATATAAAAAATCATTTCTGTCTACCGCGGGTTTCGAACACCGTACGTCGGCTTTTCAGCCAGCAGGGCAGTGGTTTTAGCCGCACGGCCACGGGCACCTTTTATGAAGGAAATAAACAGCTAAAATATCGGAAAATAGTCATTAAATGCAGAGAACTTGTAAGTCTCACGAACTATAGCGAGGAAAACAAACACACACATGTTTACATTCACAACAATAATGGGAAACACAGTTGGAAACCAGAAATTATTTTATTACAATTACTTTAGGAATATACATTCACATCATGAAGAACACAGTAGCACAAATTGGATAAGTCTGCTATAATACTGTCAAAAGTATTCAGTTCACATTAGAAATACAAACAAACATATGGTAAAGTAATATTTTAATTGCAATGTGAAATAATATTACTGTACAATGAGGCGGAGTTTTATAAATGGATTAAGGAAGCCGTAGGGGTGTCTCTCTAATGTGGAACACTAGGTTTGAAATCCATTCAACTCAGATGAGAAAACGTGGGTACCTAATCAAACCAGGAAAAGAGAGACAACCGAGGAGAGAGCACTGTGCTACGCCCCCTCAAAAGATGTAAAAAAGTAAGTAAAGTACCCCCCGTCACGCCAAGTGGCGTATAAGGAAATATGGTGTTAGTGACCCTTTATTTTACAGACCTTCAGCACATGATTTTTGGGGTAATGTGGTCGGTATTACGCCCGTGCTGCTTTACTTTCCCAGAAAAAATCCGGTACCCATTTAAGGCTGGGTGAACCCGGAGCCGTCGGTTGGGATCGAACCCTACCCCTTGTCCGTAGTAGTCCAGTTCACTAACCACTGAGCTATCACGGCTCCCACTAATTTTTAGGGAATTAGTAAAACCCAGGTGTCCTCGCCAGGGTACGAACCCCGGCTGTTGCCGTGATTTGCAAGCTGGTACTCCACAAAGATGTGCTCAAGAGAATTTGCAAGCTGGTACTCCACAACCAAAAGACAGTTATTTTCTAAACCTGTAGATGACTGTGGTTGTTCTATGGTATACTTTGAGCTGTAATTAAACGTCACCCACATTTATATTTTAAAACATTAACAGAAAACAACACAACGAGCCCTAAATAAACGTTGCGAGAATGCCAGACCCAAGGGTCGACCACAAAAATGATGGATCGACGGAATACAGAAACACTAGGAGACATAACAGCAGCAGAGACGAACAGAAGAGCAAAATACCGCAAATTGTATCTCCCCTTGACGCTGAAACGCAGATGAGGAAGGAAAGAATATAAGAATAAGAATAATAAAAAACAACATCAGAATACGAAAGTTGATTACTTTAATTACAAATAGATAACTAAGCTTTTGTTGAGAGAAATTAGTATCAACACCCGCAAGGCAAAACATGGTCGGGAAATAGAGAATCAAATATTAAAATAAAAGCATTGCATGCACGAACTATTATCATTTACTTGTGATGTTTACCACTAGCGGGCACCTCCTTTCGCTCTTGACTGCATTATCATGTGCCATGCTGAATGGCGTAGGCGATCATGTCTTCCACAATTCTCTGTCCAGAGCGCATCGTATTAATTCTGTTGTTGACTGTTTACCATGCCACGACAACAAGCTATCTGGTATCCTTTCTCTTTGTCGTCTGCGATATCTTTTTCATTGTATTTTGTTAGTTGTAACTGAGTATTCCAACTTTCCTTTTATCATGATGTGATCTAAACATTTCGTTATTTCCTTCAGTAAACCAACTATATTTGCCATTCTTTTATCATGATGTGATCTAAACATGTCGTTATTTCCTTGAGTAAACCAACTATATTTGCCATTCTTTTATTTTGCAATACATCTGAATTTACGCGATTTATTAAAAAATGAGGTAGATAGGTTTGCTCTGCAATTGCTAAACTAAAGATCCAGCTTGAAGAAAGAAAAACACAATTGGTTATTAAAAACAAGTGAAAGCAACGAAGAAGCAACTGACTAGCTATATAAATAAAGAAATAATTAATTTAAAATGAGAAAGAATATATCAAGATACATATTAGAATCACATTTTTTGCTTCATATTTATTTGTTATTGTCCTAGATCAAAGGAGGTGTTGCAGAGAGGATGTTTGTGCAGTTTTCAGGACATCGCTGTCTTGCTTGATTCGCTATTATCTTCAATTTAGTGACGTTTATTTATTGTACCTTTTATTATGTGTTATATAATAATCATCAGGTCGCATGTATATTTGCAGACCGTTTATTCACCACAACTCGTCTGAAAGAATCTCTGTCTGCAGCCACATCTCCCACTTCTTCTGTTGTCCTGATCAATGTCTCCTCGATGCTTGAAACCACATTTTCCTTCCTCGCCCATAACCAAGTCTTCCATTATTGTACTTTCCAGTCCGCTGTGTCTTTTGACGTGACCATTGTATTCTTTTCTCCTCTGTAGAACTGTATTTATAAGCCGGTTATTTTTAGTGTTCAAGTCTTTTAATGTCTTTATTGCTCTTTACAATTATTCAGAGTATCTTAATGGAATTTTATGTATCAATTTGTTTCGAATGAATGAATCGATTTTCTTCCCTGTTATTTGCAAGATTGTCATGATTCGTAACAATATGTTGCAATCGGGATGATACATATTTTTAGTGACATAATCATTTACTGAAAGTGTTGAAACTATTTTTTAAATCAGAATTTCATTTTTTTCCCCTTAAAATTCCTCCTTGCTTTCTTTGCAGTATCGCATTTCACATCATATGTTTTTACTTTTGTGTTTTCAAAGACTCTCAATTGTTCATTGTTAGCTTGATGTTAAGTACGATGCTTAATGTTCGAGTTGCTTCTACAGGTACAACTAATAGTACCAGGATTGGTCGTTGGTATTTGGAGGCTGGTTAGATCTTGATCTAATTTACCTTCTCCAGTGGAGATTTTTATACAAACTTTAAAAAAAAAAATAATATCCAGAAATAGAATGTTTGACAAGTCTTGTAATTTAAAGGTAGCTTAGTTGGTCGCGTTCTCTAACGTTTGTTTCTCATGGCAAGATGCTGTGTCGATGGTTACGGGTTCGATCTTGCTTCAGGCTCTCTTTTGTTCTTTGTTTTTTCCTGTTGTTGGTTATTTGTGATTTTTTTTCCCCTATTGTTGTAAACATACCTCTGTCCCGAAATGATTCGTCTTGCAATTTAAATTCTTTTGAGTTATTGAGTTATTTGCGGGTCATCATCCATGTACTCCGAACATGTCTATAGGTGCTCTGATCCTCTCCTCAGTTATTGAGTTATTTGCGGGTCATCATCAATGTACTCCGAACATGTCTATAGGTGCTCTGATCCTCTCCTCAGGTATTGAGTTATTTGCGGGTCATCATCATTGTACTCCGAACATGTCTATAGGTGCTCTGATCCTCTCCTCAGTTATTGAGTTATTTGCGGGTCATCATCCATGTACTCCGAACATGTCTATAGGTGCTCTGATCCTCTCCTCAGTTATTGAGTTATTTGCGGGTCATCATCAATGTACTCCGAACATGTCTATAGGTGCTCTGATCCTCTACTCAGTTATTGAGTTATTTGCGGGTCATCATCATTGTACTCCAAACATGTCTATGGGTGCTCTGATCCTCTCCTCAGCAAGTCCCGCAGTGTCCAGCGACTGACGACTCCAGTTCTGTGTTGGTTGATAAATCTTCTTACACGCCCACTAAGTTTCTTATTTCTGGCTGTGCCCATCTTAACTCCCATCTCTTTCATCCGAAGGAATGACGTGGACTTATGGTTATCGAAGTCATTTGCCCTTCCTACATCTCGGAGAGCATTGATGATGTCCGCTCGATCCATTGGTTGCCCGTCTTCAATGACAGCGCAGCAAGCCACTCTGTCCACTCTTTCATTTCTAAGTACTCCCACATGTCCAAGGATGTAGACAAAGGTGAACCTACGTATTTTAAATTCTACAATGACTCTACCAACGTACAGAGCCTGCCTCCACTTTTGTATCATGCTCATCAAATCACTCAGTATGCAGATGTGGGTGTAGTCTTGCGACTCTAAGCAGATGAATGCCTGGTTACTGCTATCACCTCCATCGTCATGCCACTCGTGGTCATGACGTATGCACCACTGTCTTCCTTGACTATTCTGCCTGCCGAGCGTGCTGTAAATACCCACACACTAACTTTGGTGTCGTATTACAGATCCGTCTGTATAGATGACTGCATCTTTCTCATCGGTGTTATCCCAGATGAGACCATTGACCACGACTGAGTTCTGTTTCCTACATTTCCTTTCAAGTTTGACAATACACTAGAATGTCCCCCTGAATGGCGTAGGCACCGATATCCACTCCTGGCCAGCATTGATATTGGTAAGACCACGTACCTGTTTGTTGACATCTTCTGCTCAGCCCACCCATGATTTGTTTCTTTTTAGCCTGTCACCTTTCCTTGTGTTGAGCTCGTGGTGCAATGGATGCTCTTTATCTGCAATCATATTCAGGTATGCTCGTGCACTCCTGATCTTGATTATGTCATCCATGGTTGGAAAGTCAAGAAGATACTTTATAGATAGCCTCTGTTATACTAAATAACTAAACACGTTATGGAAAAAGAGGTATGCAGAGAACGTCACAACTGTAGCGGATATTTATTTTATTAATTATAATATATTCAATTAGAAAGGAGTGTCATCAAGTGCAAACAATCTGAAAGCACCGAATAATGAGCGATTATTTTGAAATTTGAGACTAGTGATATAATATCAAAACGATTCATTAAATAATACATTATTAAACAACTTGACTATTGAATGCATAATCTAAACAATAAATGGAAAGATAATTTAACAAATAAAATAAAAGTACGCGATAGTGCATCCATCACTGCACAGCATAGAATAGCAAATAAGGAGAGTTAAAGAAACAGACAAATAAATAAGGACAAGTCCTTGGGTCATCTTTTTAAAAAAAAGGTTAATTATAATTTTTAGATGACATCAATCAAATCAAAGTAATTCCAACTCAAACCAAATGTTTCTCTGAAATGACGATAAATGACTTTTCATTGAAAAAACTAAATCAAAGTGAGAATGGGTGGAAAGCAGTTTGTTGGGTGCATTTCTCCTCGTTCAGCATCAGTCCCTGACTCATCTATTTGTTTACACTGTTACATCGAAAGTCTTGCACTCTTTTACGGAACTCCTAGTCTAGTGAGTATGTTTGCAGAATCTATTTATTTACTTCAATCTGTTTTTTTTGGTTTCAACACCCCCCCCCCCCCCCAATAAAATAACGACAGTTGAGTTTTTGATAGAATAGCCAGCAAACAGGTTCAAACAGTAGCATAGATATATCTAGCATACAGGTTAAAACAGGGCAGCATAGATATAGCCAGCAAACAGGTCAAACAGAGCAGAATAGATATAGCCTGCAAACAGGTTAAAACAAGGCAGCATAGATATTGCCAGCAAACAGGTTAAAACAGACCAGCATAGATATAGCCAGCAAACAGGTTACAACAGAGCACCACAGAGATGTAAACAGGGTAAAACAGAGCAACAAAGTTGCCGCCTTGATACGTCGGGGTTCACATGGACTGGACATATAATTTGAACCACGATTCTAGTGCAAGCACAAGCATATTCATAAACACTTGGGTATAACGCTCAACATTAAATGAACTCAAGAGAGACTTGAGACACGGCCATGCAACCAACGATCTCATCTACATGAGACACGGCCATGCAACCAACGATCTCATCTACATGAGACACGGTCATGCAACCAACGATCTCATCTACAATTAGGAAGAAAAAATGAACATGTCTGAAATGTGTTGAAAAGAGGCAACAACACAATTTCAAAACAAACTCTAATATGGAAAATATTATTATACAAAAAAGATGAAAATCTAGAAAGACAGTGTAAAGCACACCGATAAGGGAAGCAAAGTTGACAGGCATAGATTCATTTGAGTCACATCTCGCCCAGAAAAGAAAAGATGCAAGGCGAGAATCATTACGAAGTCCTATGGGACGTGAAGCGGCGCTAGAGTGATCAAGATCTACCTAGAAAATACATAAACAATTATTCTAAAAATGCTGAATTTTAAACAAACTTTACCGAAAGTACTGTAGATGAAAGTGTTGAAACAGTACATTTATAAATTACTGAAAGGGCTGACTAGTATATTAACTGTATTATTTTTTAAAAGTTGTACATAATACATAAAAAATGGTACATATGATATAGACATAAACCGCAGATGGCATGTACAAAATCACACAACAAACATGACTGTGTTCATACATGGTTTGCTCGAACAAAAGATCATCTCAAATTCTCATTTATTTCTTTCGGACATCTCCCCAAAAATAGTGCAAATTTGCATAGATTAACAAACATAGTTACAGCGTTTTAATAACAATGTTTAGTTCTAGAAATAACGTATTCTCCTGGATATAGCCACAGTGTAAAAATCATTCTTAAACAAAAATGATTCTTAAACAAAGTTGATTCTTTAAATAAATGATTCTTAAACAAAAATGAATCTTAAACAAAAATGATTCTTAAACAGAAAGGATACATTTTTTTCTATTCTTATCTTTTAAGATTATTTGCTTTTATTTTTTCCCATTTTGCTTCCTTCTTATAATTTGTGTGGTAAATGTTTTTACGTATTTCCTGGACAATTATTCATTCACTTAATTAACAAAAATTATGTCTATAGTTGACTTGACTCTTCTGAAATATTATTTATTACTGACCATGAGTTTATGTTGGTTGGTTCTGTTTTCTTCAATTTATTTACGCTTATTTATTGCATTTTTTTTCTAATGTGAAATATAATCATTCGCTGGAGAGTCCAAACTATTATTTTTTTTTTACCAGACTTTAATTTTGTTGGTGCTTCCTCCTTGTTTTTGTTTGCAATATCTAATCTCACGTTATTTGATTTTACTTTTGTAACTTTAAAATACTTTCCCAATTTAGCATTGAAGGCAAGTATCAACTTTGATGGCTTTTAAACCTGGTACGGTAAAAATTATATTGCACAATAATGTTGCTTAATAATGTTGCATAATAATGTTGCTTTAGCAAGCTGCAATGATTGTGTGTACAAACACGTGAATGTGTTCAGTCGAAGACATTATTATTGTAGCTTGGCTATCATGCCTACCTAAACCAGTGAATGTATCTAGCACATCCATGAATTATAACCTTAATTATTCATCACTGAAGCCACAACAGTGGCATTCGACAAAACCCGTCAGCTTCCTATATTGAGGTGAGATAACTCGTCTGTTTATTTTCACTTGACGTGTGATACCTTTGTTGATGTGTTTGTGTCCCCCCCCCCCCCCACTTTGTGAATGAACATGCAAAAATGTGAGTATTTCATAATGAAAAAGATTGATATCATCCAAACGAAATAAACTAAAAGTATTATTAGCAGAACATATAGATTATTGATATCGAATGCAGTTACAGAACTCTTGCTGAATAGTCGTTTGCATAATTGTATTTGATGAAGCAAAGATATAGATGCAACGGTAGAGAATTAGGTGAGGAGAAATATATTTTAAATACAATGTTTGTGTCAAGGAATAATAATGGTATTAAAGGTCAACAAGGCATTTAAGTAAGGGTATTGCAGTTAAACAAATTCTTATCAAGGCACTTGAATATAACAACAAAAAAGAAAGAAGAAAGGAGCCCCGTCACTCCACGTAGCGTTTAGGGAATACGGCGCTAGTGCCAATTTTTTTTGTATTGACCTTATTTATTTTTGAGATAATTAGGCAATAATAATACATTAATAATACATTAATGATAGCATATTATTTTTGAGATAATGAGGTCAGTATTAGTCCTTGACGCCTTTCTTTCTCAGAAGAAAACCTGGTATCCATTTAAGGCTGGGTGAACCTAGAAGTCGTCGATCAAGATCGAATCCGACTTTTTGTCCTTATTAGTCCAGTTCACTAACTATTAATCAAGTTACCCATACTTGTGACAAATTAAACATTTATCTTATCAAATCATCCATTTGTGACAGACTAAACATTTATCTTATCAAGTCATCCATTTGTGACAGACTAAACATTTATCTTATCAAGTCATCCATTTGTGACAGACTAAACATTTATCTAATCAAGTCATCCATTTGTGACAAACTAAACATTTATCTAATCAAGTCATCCATTTGTGACAGACTAAACATTTATCTTATCAAGTCATCCATTTGTGACAGACTAAACATTTATCTAATCAAGTAACCCATTTGTAACCAAAATTAATTTAATTATGGTGTCAATTTTTGTAAAATATGAATGCAATTAGGGTGTCATTTTATATCAAAAACATTAATCTAAATAAGACATCCACTTGTGACGATAATTAATTTAGTTGTGGCATCAGATTGTGACAAACGGTAATATGGAACTGGGAATCAGACATCCATTAATGAGAAAACAATCATCTAAATAAGGCAGCGATTGTTAAAATAATGATCTCAATAAGATACAGTTATCAGTTGTAAGAAAATACATTCATTTAAATACGATAATAAAACTACACAATTGCAATTCCTCTAGTCAAGGCGTTCATTTGTAACAAACATTAATTTCATTACGATAATATAACTACACAATTGCAATTCGTCTTATCAAGGCGTTCGTTTGTAACAAACATTAATTTCATTACGATAATATAACTACACAATTGCAATTCGTCTTATCAAGGCGTTCATTTGTAACAAACATTAATTTCATTACGATAATATAACTACACAATTGCAATTCCTCTAGTCAAGGCGTTCATTTGTAAAAAAAAAATAATTTAATTTTAGCACCATATTCTGAACATATTTGTCTCTGTTGAAGGCATCAGAATTAACAAATGTAAATATAGATTAGACAATACGTTTGCAGTTTGTAACAAAATTTATTTCAGAAACAATATCAAAGTAACAAACATTCACATATAGTGAACATATTCAACTTTGACAACAAAACAACATTTAATTGTGTGGAACATGCTCAGCTGGTGAAGGGAAGTGGGCGAAGACAGCTGATTGTAACAAAAGTTACAGTGTCATAGAGAATAGATTGTAACACACATTGCACTGTCAGAGACGATAGATTGTAACAAACATTGCACTGTCATCAATAGATAGATTGTAACAAATATTACACTGTTATAGACAATAGATTGTAACAAATATTACACTGTTATAGATAATAGATTGTAACAAACATTGCACAGGCAAAGACAGCAGATTGTAACAAACATTAAATTGGCAAAGAAAGTCGAATGTACAAACATTAAATTGGCAAAGACAACCGATTGTAACAAACATTATACTGACAAAGAGAGTACATTGTAACAAAAAATACACTAACAAAGAGAGCAGATTTTAACAAACATTACACCTTCAAATACAGCAGATTGTTAGAAACATTGCATTGTCAAAGACAGCAGATTGTTAGAAACATTGCATTGTCAAAGACAGCAGATTGTTTGAAACATTGCACTGTCAAAGACAGCAGATTGTTTGAAACATTGCACTATCAAAGACAGCAGATTGTAACAAACATTGCACTTTAAAAGACAGCAGATTGTAACAAACATTGCACTTTAAAAGACAGCAGATTTTAGAAACATTGCTCTTTAAAAGACAGCAGATTGTAACAAACATTGCACTTTAAAAGACAGCAGATTTTTAGAAACATTGCACTGTCAAAGATAGCAGACTTTAACAAACATTGCACTTTAAAAGTCAGCAGATTGTAACAAACATTGTACTTTCAAAGGCTTCAGGCTGTAACAAACATTGCACTGCCAAAGACAACACATTGTAACAAACAATCAGCAGATAAAAACATTGGATAGTAAGACTGATAAATACATAATCAGTCATGATAAATCCACAGTCATTTCTGAAACATCTTTCCAGCACACTCAAAGGCACACGTGGAAGGAAAGACTATACTACAACTATACTAAAAGCAAATTAAAGTGAACACAAGTACGTACACATTATAGACGTAAATATTTCGTCATTCATATGTGTGTGGCAGTGTCTAGCGAGGTGATAGAGCGCTGAGTGTATGAACTAATGGTCTAGTGATCGTTAACTTCTCTCAACGAAACGACTCTATACTTCCTGCTGTAAGAATGACTTCTGGAGTTTAGTCATTTCATTACCACAGTTTCCTATGGCACTAGCAACCATGCTTCTCCCTTTTACTCCGTCCGAGATAGTGTCTGGTCTTGTATATGTTTTACTCAATTGCTATTACTTATCAGCATGTTCCATATCTACAGTCGTAGGTGATCATTCTACGTCACAATTTCTTTTTTATTTCTATTGTCACTGGAGTCTGTAGAAATGTAGTTATACAGAAGAATGTTTTGAATACCATGGACAGCTAAGAAGAGTAATGAAAACGTTCTGAAAGAGGCCAAAGCAAAAAGAGAGCTGGTTTCCAATATTAAGAAGAAACGGTCATCATTTTTTGGCCATGTAATAAGAAGGGAACAGCTGGGATATATTGTTATATTTAGGAAAATTGAGGGACGAAGAGATAGAGGGAAGCAAAGAGAAAAGATACCAGACAGATTAAGAGATTAGCTTGGCAGAAGGTCAACAACAGAAATGATAAATAACTGTCGAGATCGAAAGTTGTGGAGAGACATGATCACTTACGCCAGCAGGCCCGGTACTTGATGATGATGATGATGATTGTCTATCTCTATCATTTATGTTATTGACTATCTACGAGACCAAATCTCTTTAAATGTGTAGTATTTTGTTTCTATTCCTGTTCTTCCATCAATTTTCCTGGTGAGATAGAACATTCCAGCTATTCTCTACTCATTGTATGATTTTAAAAAATGATGATTTTCCACTCATGTTGTTAGAAAAAGCATTCTCCTGGCATTGATCACATTGAGAATGTTCTCATCGTCCTTGTTAGCTGTTCACAGCATTGTCGACACTCCTTTAAAACATTCACCCCTTTTGTGCGAAGCTACCTTTGATAAATATTTTTTTATTAGTGCGCATCACTTTTTTGAAGCTCTTATATTATCCCTTATGATGATATCGTATGACGGGGAACATATGGCTGTGTTAAATTTCTGTGCGGTTTCGCCTTATGTCTTTTGTCGTGTTCTGAGACTGCTATGATGGGGACTGCAGCTACCTTTCTTTGTTAGGAAGATTAGATATTAATTCGGATGATTCCACTGGCACGGGCGGCTGAGCAATTATGGATTTTAATTCGTTTGCAGTGATACCGGGGTCTTCCATAACCATAACCACAACCATATTATCCCTACTTTCTGAACACACAATGTTAATAAATGCAATGAAACAACTTGCATACTGTTGTCATATTTCATAGCTAATACAAATGCAAGTTTACATTACTGTGGGCAGATACAAGTGTATTTTCTTTAAATATATAGCCATGTAATCTGTCAGTAAGTAAAGTAAGGTACCCCCGTCACGCCAAGTGGCGTATAGGGAATATGGTGTTAGTGACCATAAATTTTACAGACCTTCAGCACATGATTCTTGGGGTAATGTGGTCGGTATTACGCCCATGCCGCTTTACTTTCCCAGAAAAACATCCGGTACCCATTAAAGGCTGGGTGAACCGAAAGCCGTCGGATGGAATCGAAACCTACCTCTTATCCTTTGCAGTTCAGTTCGCTAACCACTGAGTTATCGCGGCTCCCATAGCCTGTCAGTGCATGGCCTTAAATCGACCACAGACTCATAGCTTACTGCTAGCGTCTAATTGAACTATACAATTATAATACATAATATAATAGAAAAGCTACATTCACATATTTCATAGTAAATTAATCAAACTAACATTGAGAACATAGTTGCTGATTCTATTTTATGAAATGAACACCAATTTTAAAACCAAAAAGCGAACTGCCATTAACTGTCAATAACACAAAAACATTATGATGAAGTCATGTATTATAATCAAAACATCCTTAACACCAGAGAGCAAAATATGAAAACGTAATAGCAAAAACATCTCACTCTACGTATTTTTGCGTATTTTATTTTCTTCCAAATTCAAACGGACATATGTGAATACTGGTTTTATATTGGCTAGGAAACACGTATTGTTTTCTTTTCTAACGTGTAGATCAACAATTTACTGAGATTAATTACAGCGAACGATAATTTCATCATAAACTATAGTTGGTTGTGGCTTAATGCACCATATAGTGGAGACAACATATTTATGTGTTTTTGTCTTTATCCGGTCATAATGTCCGATCTGATGACGTCATGTTGGTCAAAACGGAAGTTGTGTTGTTGGGGGAGATACTCTCGACGATGAGTGACAAGCAGTTGAGACTAGAGTGACCGTTACTGCTTTGTTGTTCAAAACCTGTGGAAGAAAATGATATACAATGAAACAATTTGCCTGCATTATATTCATCCAAATATGAAAATGTATGGATATACTATTTGTTTAAAAGTAGATATTGATGAATAGTACATTGATGAAAGCGGCAAGAGCAGCAGGAAACGGCTCCCTTAATGAGATAGAGCTGCTTGCACAGAACAGAGACAAATGACGAGATTTGATAAAATATCTTTAAAAGAATTGAGAACTGCTAGAATAAAAATTTAGATAAGAGAAGGGTATCTTGGTCTACGCCCTATGGGCCGGCTACGGCTAGAAAGGTCAATAGATAGATAGACAGATAGATAGACAGACAGACAGACAGACATACAGATAGACAGATAGACAGATAGATAGACAGATAGATAGATAGATAGATAGATAGATAGATAGATAGATAGATAGATAGATAGATAGATAGATAGATAGATAGATAGATAGATAGATAGATAGATAGATAGATAGATAGATAGATAGATAGATGGATGGATGGATGGATGGATGGATGGATGGATGGTGGGTGGGTGGGTGGGTGGGTGGGTGGGTGGGTGGGTGGGTGGGTGGATGGATGGATGGATGGATGGATGGATGGATGGATGGATGGATGAATGGATGGATAGATGGATGGATAGATAGATAGATAGATGGATAGATAGATAGATAGATAGATAGATAGATAGATAGATAGATAGATAGATAGATAGATAGATAGATAGATACATAGATAGATAGATAGATAGATAGATAGATAGATAGATAGATAGATAGATAGATAGATAGATAGATAGATAGATAGATAGATAGATAGATAGATAGATAGATAGATAGATAGATAGATAGATAGATAGATAGATAGATAGATAGATAGATAGATATAGATAGATAGATAGATAGATAGATAGATAGATAGATAGATAGATAGATAGATAGATAGATAGATAGATAGTGATGAATAGTTTTCAGGGGAAAATATTATTCCAATTCTGTTGTTGAATGTCTGTTCTGTTTACTAAATACAACATCCTTTTATTGCGACTTTCCTTATACAAACATTTTAGGCTATTGTAAACAAAAAGATCAGTAATTCCTAAACATTTTCATATATAATACATAATTAGATAATTACAAACAGCAGAAATATAAATACATTCGTGTCCACTGTAATGTGCAAAAAAAATTATGCCCAAATACAGGCTTGCCCAATTATGTTTTTTTTCACGATATCATGACATCGAATTATTATTCTATTATGTGTCTACTATGAGTCTACTATGAGTCTACTAAGTGTCAACTATGAGTCTACTATATGTCTACTATGAGTCTACTATGTGTCTACTATGAGTTTGCTATGAGTCTACTATGTGTCTACTATGAGTCTACTATGAGTCTACTATGGATTACATTATTCACATCGGTAGTGATACATTTGACTCTCGCAGACATAGTTTGATACACAATGGATCCAAATTGTATAAAACTTTACATGTTTATGTGGAATTACGAAGTCTCTCATTCTTCTTCTTCTACCTTTTTAGCTCCCTGTGGAGCATAGGTCTTCAACAAACACTTTCCAAGTCGTTCTGTTTTTTTGTCATTCATTTAAGATCATTCCATGTCATCCCCATCATTTTAATCTCTGCTTCTATCTGTCTTCTCCAAGAATTCTTTGGTCTTCCTCTTTGTCTTTTCCCCTGGGGATTCCAAAAAGGGCCTGTTGTGTAATACTCTCAGTTGGCTTCCGCAGTGTGTGTCCTATCCAGCGCCATCGTCTTCGCTGTATCTCTTTATCCACTGGTATTTAACTTGTACATTTCCATAATTCTATGTTAGTGATTTTGCCCTGCCATTTCCATCCTTTTATTCTGCGTAAGCATCCATTACTGAAGGTCTGTATCTTCGTGATTGTCAATTTTGTTGTTCTCCATGTTTCACAGCCATATAATAGGACCGACTTAACATTTGAGTTGAACATTTTTATTTTGTATTTAACCTTATTTCTTTGGACTTTCATTATTAGTCCAAGTATAATTCTAAAAATGTCCAAAGTAAATCAAATCTTAGTGATTGGGAGCTAGAGTAAATATATATGGCCTTTGGCGTCTTGACAGACCGTTGGTAGCAAGCAATCATGATTTGTCACTAGTTTGGTCATATATATTGTATGCTGAATGTTGTTTTACTTCTCTCGTGACTGAATTCAACAAGAATGGATATACATATGCAGCCGCAGGACGAACGATATTCATTTCTGGTTCCTGGCCTCATCTCTTTTTTTCTTTTTGCTTTTGTCTTATAGTCCCTTCCTGTAATGTTGCTCTGTTGTTCCTTATTTGTAATTCTTCATGTGCTACAATTTGCCGCCATAATGACTCCAGTTTCTTTCACTTACAGACTCAAGGAAGCGCTACAAACAAAAGTGTAAGGCCCCAGCATTAAACAAAATGAGTGATATCACACGGCACTAGATGATGTGCCACTGATAGTCCCGTGGTTGTTCAGTGATTAAGGGGAGGAAGAGAAAGAAAACAGACAGACTCAATAGGCAGTGGGCTTTTGATTCTCAGACAGCTCACAGATTGATGATGCCATTTATTTCTGATATCAAAATAACCTTACGTTTTCCATTCTGGCACTAAATATGACATCTTTCTCTATTCTTCGCTAGAGTGGGCGTGGCCTGGTAGATAGAACCACAGCCAACTATAGATTTAGTTAGGCCTGCGGACTGAGAGGAAATTCCATGAAAAACTCCAAATAGCGTGACGTTTACATCTTTGCGAGCAGGGGCGGTTGTGGATAGAGTGACGTCAGCCGTCTATAGCTTCTGTAGAAAATAACGTCACTCTAGTTGCAAAGTTTCTGGTTTATTTTCTGCCCGCAGGCTTTAGTGAATCAATACTTGGCTGTAAATGAACTAACCGTTATCAAATCAAGTGAGTTGGGGCTATCATTGAGGAATAGAACAGTCATGTCCTGAGACGTATAAAGATATGATAAAGAATGTTAATACGTTTTTTTTTTCCCCCCAACCATCAGGGCAATAATTTTGAGTGAAACGGTCAGCAGGAATATAAGACAGGGGTAGACCAAGAACAAGGTGGTTTCAAGACATCAAAGAGACCTTGAACACATCAACAGAAGAAGTGAGATATCTGGCTAGAGACCGATTCTGTCAGACGGGCTGTAATGAGTGCAACGTTCTGCAGAGGACATATGAGTCTATGATGATGTCTGAGTTAGGGCAGTACCGTCTTTTATTTTCACAACAACAAAAAAATTTGAGTACGCAGCTAACTATGGGTGACCTTAGAGATGTCAATATGGATTTAATCCGACCCCTTGCATGCCCGCTCTGTAAATACCCACATGAAACAGTAGAAATCACCTTTTTGACTCTCCAACGCTCACTGACATCAGAGCAATTCTACTTCCTCAAGAACCTGATATATGGAACACCATGTACAGAACAACAAGGGAACTCAGAAATACCTGCAGATATCATTACATGGCACTGGTCCAAAAGGCGTCAGCTCACAGGTTTCTGGATACATAATAACAACCACTTGTCATCATTTGAATAGTTCCCGTCGTGGTACTACATCCGCTTCTATGACTCTCGGTTGGGTCCTTTACGCATTTCTTTAAATTGGGTTTTGAATAAAAACTCTAGCCTGTACACCTCGTGACGACTGAACTTGACGATGAGGCGTCGCTTTCAAGCCCCAAATCTCGACTGGATCCAGATAATTAAGAGAATATTTCCAAAGATGATATTTAAAATATAATATACCTGCTACGTCTCGCTTCATTCTTACTCTGTTAAAATTAATGTTTTTTCTTGACTTTTCTTACCATCAAACGTCTTCGCCTGCTATGTGTTTGTATAAGGCAGGGCATTTGGGTAGAGTCACAAGGCTGCACTCAAAACCAGTGGTACTAAGTGATTCAATGAGCATAATCAGAAAAGTGGAGGCTCCGTACGCAGACAATGGGTTAAATCATTACAGACGTCAACGATAGGCAGTCGTCACCTTTGTCTACGTCCCTGGAAGATATGAAAGATCGGAGAGAATAGTTAGCTGTGCTGTCGTCACCTTTGTCTACGTCCCTGGAAGATATGACAGATCGGAGAGAATAGTTAGCTGTGCTGTCGTCACCTTTGTCTACGTCCCTGGAAGATATGAAAGATCGGAGAGAATAGTTAGCTGTGCTGTCGTCACCTTTGTTTACGTCCCTGGAAGATATGAAAGATCGGAGAGAATAGTTAGCTGTGCTGTCGTCACCTTTGTTTACGTCCCTGGAAGATATGAAAGATCGGAGAGAATAGTTAGCTGTGCTGTCGTCACCTTTGTTTACGTCCCTGGAAGATATGAAAGATCGGAGAGAATAGTTAGCTGTGCTGTCGTCGTAGACGGTCAACCGATAGATCAGGCAGACATCATTAATGCCCTCCGAGATGCGGTATCGCACAACCTTGAGTCCGTATCACTTACCTGAATAAAAATGATGGGAACTGAGATGAGCACAAGTAGAAGCGAGAGGCTTAATGGGCGCATAAGAGGACTTATCAATCGAGACAGCTAGAGTCATCAGTCGCTGGAAGTTGCGAGAAATGCTTAGGGGGGGAATCTGAGCACCGAAGGACATTTTCGGAGTGCGATAATGATAACCCACAAATAACTCGACAACAGTGTTGGTATAGAAGTACTTCAAACAATTCTCTGTTTTATTTTAGGAATACAAAGGAGCCGTAGTTGAGCGCAGTTAGTGAACTGGTGCGCGGAGTCGAGGAGGTCAGGTTCTGTTCTGATTCACGTCTTCCAGGTTTAGCAAGCTTTAAATAAAGGGGTTAGAAAATAAAAGCTTCCGTTCATACCTTGATAGGAATATGGGGCTATTGATGGTGTTAGTGACCATTTTCTTCATTGCTACCGGCACGCTTGTATATGATGTCGTCGTTATTACGCAAAGTCGCCCCTACCTTCCAGAAAAAAAATCCCTAGTGCTCATTTGTAGAGAGATGGTAAACCCCAATTTTGTCGGTACAAAAAAGAAAATGTCGCCATATCTGGGATTTAACCCGGACCCCTGTGGTCGGTAATGAGTAGACTAGCCGCTCAGCCACCGATGTTTCCTTCATTGAGTTGTAGTAATTGGTTCTGGAAAGGAAGGCGGCACTGGTGTAATGTTGACCATATAACTAATGACTGTTATAAAAAAAATAAAGAAACTAACACCATAGTCAATGTACGCCATAGGCCATGGCGGGGTTTTTCTTTCTTTCTTTCTTTCTTTCTTTCTTTCTTTCTTTCTTTCTTTCTTTCTTTCTTTCTTTCTTTCTTTCTTTCTTTCTTTTTTCTTTCTTTCTCTTTATTTCTCTTTCATTCTTTCTTTATGTCAATTGACACCTAGAAGCACAACAAACCTGTTTCTTTCTCTAAAATATCGAAGTGTTTATTTACCATCATCTAGCTCTTATATCAGCCTATCCTGTTCCGGAACACTTCTCTCATCATTGCACTCCCATCAAGTCACAGACAGTTTGATGATCAACAGTTTGTTTTTAATACTTCAGAAACAAACCTGCTTGTAATGCGCACTCAGAAACAAACCTGCTTGTAATGCGCACTCAGAAACAAACCTGCTTGTAATGCGCACTCAGAAACAAACCTGCTTGTAATGCGCACTCAGAAACAAGCCTGCCTGTAATGCGCACTCAGAAACAAACCTGCCTGTAATGCGCACTCAGAAACAAACCTGCCTGTAATGCGCACTCAGAAACAAACCTGCCTGTAATGCGCACTCAGAAACAAACCTGCCTGTAATGCGCACTCAGAAACAAACCTGCCTGTAATGTGCACTCAGAAACAAACCTGCCTGTAATGCGCACTTAGAAACAAACCTGCCTGTAATGCGCACTCAGAAATAAACCTGCCTGTAATGCGCACTCAGAAATAAACCTGCCTGTAATGCGCCTTCAGAAACAAACCTGCCTGTAATGCGCACTCGGAAACAAACCTGCCTGTAATGCGCACTCAGAAATAAACCTGCCTGTAATGCGCACTCAGAAATAAACCTGCCTGTAATGCGCACTCAGAAACAAACCTGCCTGTACTCACTGCTCAAATGAGATCCTTCTTGAGGCTGAGAACTCTCTGTGAAGACAACAACTAACTATTTGCTCATGTGACCACTTTTCATTTCCACTTTAAGAATCCACGTCTCTACAGGCAACGTAAACCATCATTCCCTCAAAGAATAAATGTATTAGCACTTCAGACAAGGAATTCTTTTTAGACGCAAAATCCAAATTAAAAAACAAACCAAAAAAAAACCCCGAAAAAAATGTCTTCATGGTTCGTTTTACACTTGCTACTTCTTGCTTCGTGAAAATTAAATTTGAAAAAAAAATCTCAAGTGAGGAAAACAAGTTTAAAGAGGTGTGGTTAAAACACAGAGAGAGACAAACGTACGGAAACAAGGAGAGAAAGAGAGAGAGAGAGAGAAACAGAACATATGTGTACAAATATAAGAGGACATAAAGATAGTCACAGAGAGAGAGAGATAAGTAAACTAAAAGAAGATACTGGGGTTTTAAGGAAAGGAATGGCAGGAAAGGAATGACAGGAAAGGAATGACAGGAAAGGAATGTCAGGAAAGGACACAGAAAGAAACTGGTTGAAAGAAACAAAGGAAAAGAAAACAAAAGAAAAGAATGATTGCATGAGGAAGAAAACTAATAACGAGATTTTGTAAAAGCAATTTAAAAAAGAGGAAAATAGTAGAGAAAGAAAGATAAAACAGAAAGAAAAAAAAGAAAAGAATGAACGAAACGAAAAAAAAGAAAGAAAAAAAGAAAGTAAGAGAAAGATAGATTAAAGAGATAGAGTGAAGTAAAGGAAGATGGCGAAATGAATTACGACAAGTCAGAACATGGGGGTGCTATACACTGCAATGGAAGTTGGGTGATTGAGTGACATAGATGAAGTGGGCGGAGGAATCAGGCTTCGTTCTTAAATAGCAGCAGGGAGTTGGAAATTGCGTCGGATCCCCAGTGGTATGTATGTGAAAGGAGAAAAATGTTAAATACACACAGTGATGAATATATGGGAGAACATATCGTTATATTGACACGAAATTCGTATAGTTATGTTGTTAGGGAAGTAAGTTAGATGCATTTGAAAACAAGAGTTTCAGGAAAGTACTTCGTATATCGTGGATTGAATTCAATATTAGTGCAGAAATAAGAGAAATGATAAAGCATCTGAAATATCACCTAAAATTAAGAGAGGAAGGTGATCATATGTTGATCATGTGATGAGAAAAGACAACATGAAAATCGCAAAGTAGGCCATCAGGTGCGTATCAGAGGGTAAAAGAAAACAAAGAGGCTGACCTAAGGACACACTAAAAATAGTATTGATGTGAGGGGCAAAAACAGAAGGCATCAGCCCCCTTGCCGAGATTGAGAAGCTCGCACAGAACAGAGATGTTAGGCGAGACACAATGCGTGCCATGTGCAAGGTTAAAACTTTATAACAAAGATCGTCGGATATAAAGTGTACAATTTTTGCCCTAACTGCCGTCTTCGCCTCAAAAAGACAATAGGTAGCTAGACAGACAGACAAAAGCACAAACAAATATAGACAGACAGACAGACAGACAGACAGACAGACAGACAGACAGACAGACAGACAGGCAGGCAGGCAGGCAGGCAGGCAGATAGATAGATAGATAGATAGGTAGGTAGGTAGGTAGGTAGGTAGGTAGGTAGGTAGGTAGGTATGTATGTATGTAGGTAGGTAGGTAGGTAGGTAGGTAGGTAGGCAGGTAGGCAGGTAGGCAGGCAGGCAGGCAGGCAGGCAGGCAGGCAGGTAGGTAGGTAGGTAGGTAGGTAGGTAGGTAGGTAGATAATGGTGTATGAACCCAAAGGGTATGAATTCGATCCACGCAGTGTTCACATATCGACCAAGAAAGCGAAGAAAGGGATGGGTACTTGGCTTTCTAGTTTGAGGAAGGTAACAACAGCGAATGCAAGAATGTGTTTCTCACTTCAAAGTCATGTGACCTAGTACGGTGATTTCTTTACTTCTCTAGGAGAAATATCCAACTACAAGAAAGAACGATTCATGACAGAGCGAGTGAATCATTAAGTTCATACATAATAACACATCAAGCTATGTAACAACAAGTACACATGTCTTCTCTCTGTAACAGCTCACGTTATGAGGAGTCGGACAAAAGGCTATGTCAGTACGACAACTTATGTTAAGTTATATATTTTTTTAATGTGTAATAAATGACAGCGAAATTCTCAGAGGCCAACACAAAATGGGATCTCATAAAAAAACATCAGAAAGAAACAATCAACATTTTTCGGGCACATCATGAGAAGAGGAAAGTTGGAATACTTGGTTACAACTGGCAAAACAGAAGGAAAGAGAGATCACGGACGACAAAGAGAGAAAATACTGGATAACTTGGTGTCATGGCATGGAAAACAGTCAACAACAGGACTGATAAGATGCACTATAGATAGAAGATTGTGGAAGGACATGGTCGCCTATGCCAACCGGTATGGCACATGATGATGATGATGAAATGGCAACGACTAGGCTGGTACTGTATAACACACACGACCAAACAAAGAATCAACGTTTCGACTAAAATGGCTTCAACTTGGTTAAAAACAAACAAAAGGAATTACGTTGCCTTAAAAATCTTCAGAAATCCCAGAAATCTCAGGAAGGTCATATAAAACCACATTGAAAGTGCCTAAAAAAGTTGAAAGAAGAACCGTACTAAGATAATGAGACGAAAGGACGCTTGAAACGTGGACATAACATGTCTGGAAAGGAATATTAAATAAAAGAATGGGGAAAAAAAGTTTAAAAATTTGGAAAGTTATGAGGCGGTTTTCCAAAGTGAAACAATTTCGTTCGCCCGAAGAGATTTTTTTTTTTTTTGCAGCATATTACATGTAGCTATATAATTAGATAGTTATGTTTGTATAGGGACAGTTAAGTTATTCCAGTAGTAAATAATAGCCGAGAATACAAAAACACACGCCAGCGAAGTCTTCCCTTGGTCAAACACAATCTGGAGAGAAAAACCTACTGAAAAGTCCACACTAGAGAAGCATGGTAATTGTGGCTAAGCAGGGGAGAAATTAAATAATCCATGATTCGTAGGCGGGAGCGTCAGTAGCGTGGTGGTTAGCTTGGGTTTAGCGATAAAGTTAATGTAGGTTTGAATACAACTTAACGCCCTTGGATCGTTCCAGGTGAGAAAGGAATAGGCACCTGGTTCACTGATTTGGGGAATGTAATAACAACGAGGAGAAGCACTGATCATTTATATTTAATCCCACTAGGGTTCAAATATGTCGCGGAACATGACTATTTTTTCTCTCCCCCCCCCCCCTTCCCAAACTCACTTAGTATCGAGTAGAAAATAATTTTGAATCTGAGAATTTTTCTGAGCGAGAAAACTGAATAAAAACAATTGCTATCTTCTTGAAGTTGAATGCCCTGTACCTCTAAATGCAAGCATTATAAAGACACCTTTCCAAAAACGAATAAATAAAAGAAACTACCAGAATTTTATGCGTTAAAAATTACGTGAAAATTGTGTTCCGAAACAAAATAAGTGATCTGACCCACCACTCAATTTGTCTTTAAATTCACGCCTACTTTCTGCTCGTTCTGACATATCCTAAAAGAGAATATAAATGAGCCCTGGATATGACGCCGCTAGAGAAATGAAGTTAGAAATCTATTGAGACGCGCGTGTTTACAAAACAAAAACATTTCTAAATAACTTAACGGGTATCGTGCTTGCCTGAGCTACATTCATGACCGCCATGTGCAAAACACATTTCCGTTTAAACAGATTTAAGACAAGACAGTGCCTCCGTAAATATCTGTACTTTTAAACGTCAATGATATTTGTACAAATGGAAATGGGATTTCGACAGTTGACGTTGAAGATTTGACAGTGATGGTATAGAATGGACTTTGCGACTAGTTCGCATTGTGAGGAAAGTGTAGAGATATGTTATTTTGAAAGGTGCAGGATGTGTACCTTATAACTGGACAATGTCCTTTACATTTATAGAACTTAGTTGTCTTCTTGGATACATTTAATCAGTGTATATTGGTTTATTTATCTCGATTTGTCTATTCTATTCTATTTTATTCTAGTCTGTTCTTCTCTGTTCTGCTGTACTCTGCTATATTCAACTCTACTCTATTCTATTCTATTCTATTTTATTCTAGTCTGTTCTTCTCTGTTCTGCTGTACTCTGCTATATTCAACTCTACTCTATTCTATTCTATTTTATTCTAGTCTGTTCTTCTCTGTTCTGCTGTACTCTGCTATATTCAAATCTACTCTATTCTATTCTATTTTATTCTAGTCTGTTTTTCTCTGTTCTGCTGTACTCTGCTATATTCAACTCTACTCTATTCTATTTATCATTCTGCCAGAATGGAATTTCGAACCAACTGCAGATTTCAGCTAAATGCTTCACTGTGGTCTACTGCTTCTGAAAGGAGACAAAGAACTTAACCTTTAGAGCTGTCTCAGATATTTGTCTTGTAATGAAGTGAACAGGTTTCAAAACCAGATATTTGTCTTGTAATGAAGTGAACAGGTTTCAAAACCAGATATTTGTCTTGTAATGAAGTGAACAGGTTTCAAAACCAGATATTTGTCTTGTAATGAAGTGAACAGATTTCAAAACCAGATATTTGTCTTGTAATGAAGTGAACAGGTTTCAAAACCAGATATTTGTCTTGTAATGAAGTGAACAGGTTTCAAAACCAGATATTTGTCTTGTAATGAAGTGAGCAGTTTTCAAAACCAGATATTTGTATTGTAATGAAGTGAACAGTTTTCAAAACCAGATATGTGTCTTGTAATGAAGTGAACAGGTTTCAAAACCAGATATTTGTCTTGTAATGAAGTGAACAGGTTTCAAAACCAGATTTTTGTCTTGTAATGAAGTGAACAGGTTTCAAAAGCAGATAATTGTCTTGTAATGAAGTGAACAGGTTTCAAAACCATATTTTTGTCTTGTAATGAAGTGAGCAGATTGCAAGACCAGAGAATGTGTTCCAATGACCGCTACCAGCATATGAGGTGCTGCTAGACGACTTGAGCCTAGTGTGTGAAGATAACATATTGAAGGAATTAAAGAAAATGTGTTTATTGAACAATTTAAAAAAAACCTAGAACAATTGTTCCGATACTTAGAACAAAACCTCAGACCTCTGTGAGATAACATTCATGATGGCATAACGATTCTCCATACATACAACATTAGTCATATCTGCAGGATATAAACACTATCCATCTAATTATTCAATCAGTACCATACGAGATAAACAGCTTCATTCTCGGGCTGACATGCTCCAGTAGAAAAAAGATGTACAAGAAAGAATGAGTACACAGCTCTCAAACTAGAAATAATAAAGATATTAACAATGAAATAAAGCACTGGCCACTCCACCTCTAAAATACATGATTTAGTGATGTAAGGTTTAAACGGTGTAGTACATAATAGGTTTTGTTTCGTTACATTATTAGGAAGATTCAGAACCAAGATCGTCAAGATTTTCACCTCTCTGGTTTTAAATCTATCTGTCCACTCAAACTCTGGTTTATAATCTATCCTTCCACTCCCACTTTGGTTTTAAATCTATCTCTCCACTCCCACTCTGGTTTAAAATATATCTTTCCACTCCACTCTGGTTTAAAATCGATATCACCACTCTCACTCTGGATTTAAATCGATCTCTCCACTCCCACTCTGGTTTTAAATCGATTTCTCTACTCCCACTCTGGATTTAAATCGATCTCTCCACTCCCACTCTGGTTTTAAATCGATTTCTCTACTCTCACTCTGGTTTTAAATCGATATCTCCACTTCCACTCTGATTTTAAATCGATATCTCCACTCCCACTCTGGTTTTAAATCGATATCTCCACTCCCACTCTGGTTTTATATCTCCATACCCACACTGCCCCCCACTCCCCCGCGAAAAAAGCAAGAAAATTCGCTGCAGACTTTACGATTCCAACTCATTAATCTTATGCACTAAATGTGCTCGATTCAACAAACTCTTAGTTTACATTTTCCTGGCACCGATTCCACAAATTCATGTTTTCCAACATTATTATGGCTTCGATTCCAAATCGTTTGGCTTCATTAGTATATCTGCTAACCAACTCTATAGATCATGACATTTATTGATAATTTCTGCTACCAGTGTGGCAACGGGGGTTCCGACCACAGTCAGGGGGGAAAAGATAGACCCACTGTCACCTGGCCCGCATATGATAGGAGGCGACATTTCTCTAGTGTCTATATTCTCTGTGTAACATTTTTAATACTTAATGTATTTTCTCTAGTGTCTATATTCTCTGTGTAACATCTTTGATACTTCATGCCTTTTCTCTAGTATCTATATTCTCTGTGTAACATTTTTAATACTTAATGTATTTTCTCTAGTGTCTATATTCTCTGTGTAATATCTTTGATACTTCATGTCTTTTCTCCAGTGTCTATATTCTCTGTGTAACATCTTTGATACTTCATGTTTCTTCTCTAGTGTCTATATTCTCTGTGTAACATCTTTGATACTTCATGTTTCTTCTCCAGTGTCTATATTCTCTGTGTAACATCTTTGATACTTCATGTCTTTTCGCTAGTGTCTATATTCTCTGTGTAACATCTTTGATACTTCATGTTTCTTCTCCAGTGTCTATATTCTCTGTGTAACATCTTTGATACTTCATGTCTTTTCGCTAGTGTCTATACTTTCTGTGTAACATCTTTGATACTTCATGTCTTTTCGCTAGTGTCTATACTTTCTGTGTAACATCTTTGATACTTCATGTCTTTTCTCTAGTGTCTATACTTTCTGTGTAACATCTTTGATACTTCATGTCTTTTCGCTAGTGTCTATACTTTCTGTGTAACATCTTTGATAGTTCATGTCTTTTCGCTAGTGTCTATACTTTCTGTGTAACATCTTTGATACGTCATGTCTTTTCTCTAGTGTCTATACTTTCTGTGTAACATCTTTGATAGTTCATGTCTTTTCGCTAGTGTCTATACTTTCTGTGTAACATCTTTGATACTTCATGTTTCTTCTCTAGTGTCTATATTCTCTGTGTAACATCTTTGATACTTCATGTCTTTTCGCTAGTGTCTATATTCTCTGTGTAACATCTTTGATACTTCATGTTTCTTCTCTAGTGTCTATATTCTCTGTGTAACATCTTTGATACTTCATGTTTCTTCTCTAGTGTCTATACTTTCTGTGTAACATCTTTGATACTTCATGTCTTTTCTCTAGTGTCTATATTCTCTGTGTAACATCTTTGATAGTTCATGTTTCTTCTCTAGTGTCTATACTTTCTGTGTAACATCTTTGATACTTCATGTCTTTTCTCTAGTGTCTATATTCTCAGTGTAACATCTTTGATACTTCATGTTTCTTCTCTAGTGTCTATATTCTCTGTGTAACATCTTTGATACTTCATGTTTTTTCTCTAGTGTCTATATTCTCTGTGTAACATCTTTGATACTTCATGTTTCTTCTCTAGTGTCTATACTTTCTGTGTAACATCTTTGATACTTCATGTTTCTTCTCTAGTGTCTATACTTTCTGTGTAACACTAATTTTATCTTTTCTTTTTCAGAGATGTCTATTTTAAAAATTAAAAGTTGTAAATTCCCGAGTTGTGTTCGTAACCCTAACCCTAACCGTAACCCTAACCCTAACCGTAACCCTAACACTAACCGTAACCCTAACCCTAACCGTAACCCTAACCCTAACCGTAACCCTATGTTATAGTCACAAGTACATATACGTGAAAGACATCGCCAATGATAGCTACTATCTTAGGAAGTTGAGTTGGTCGTGTCCTCTAGCTGTGGGTTCTAATGGCAAGGCGCTGTGCCGAGGAATCCGGATGCGATCCTGCTTCGAATCGTCTATTGTTCTTTGTTGTTTTTTTTTCTGCTGTTAATTATTTTGTGATTTTTTTTTCCTGAGTAAAACATCAAACTTCTCCTGAGATTTGTCTGATCTTTCACCTCGGAAGTTTCCCTCTATATTTGCATTCATTTATTATGATTTGTCTCCAACGTTGTATGGTAATGATACGAAAGACACCACGTTATCTTTGTTTCGTAAGCGCTGTTAACTCTAGATTCAATAACTGAGCTAAAATTGTATGCTTCTATCAGCCTTCCTTAATGACCAGTGAAAGTACTTTAGATTTGATCGAATCCAGTTTTACGATGCCCTGCTCAAATGATATATTCCGGCTGCTAATTTGGGTCGAAATAATGGAACTTTCCCAAGGGTGACTTTTCTTACAGCAATGAGAAACCCTGCCTTCGAGAATTTTCCCGTGGATTGCAGATGTGTGTGTTGAGGAAGTGAAATTGTGAGGGAAAGTTGAAACAAGTGGGACAGAGGAAAGTAGGGGTCGGTGGAAGGAATTGAAGATAGCCGATTCAAAGTCGCGAGGACTTGATGAGTATACCAGGCAGACGATAATGAGGGGAATCTACCGTTCCGGCGCCAGTCCCGTCGTTGTCTACGCTTGAGGGATAAGCTCGCTCAAAAAGTTTCTTGTCATCTGCAGTAAGCGAAATCTCTAGCGAAACTGCAGAAACGGCGACCACTTTCGCATTAGTAACTTCAGCGAATATTGAGATAATTTCAAGGCAATGCATACATGATGACAGTTACTTGTCAACACTGAAATTACCTCTGTTTGAATTATTAAGTATATTCACCGGTGAATTTGTTATCGAATCTATAAAATATGTAGATTTTACTTCAGTTTTTTAAATATTTGTTTATGTTTTTTTAATGTTTATGTCAAACAACGACATACACAGCTCCTTTGTTATATTTAGACTTGAAATCAATAAACGAGCTTATATATATATATATATATATATATATATATATATATATATATATATATATTTGGCATTACTAGCAAATGCTATATTTATGCTTGACATCAATAGCATATGATATTTATATGAGACGACAATGAAGAATGCTATATTTATGCATCACATCAATAGCGTGATGTTGGCAGAATAACTGTGCTATATAGTGCACTTTTAGGGAGCCGTGATAGCTCAGTGATTAGTGAACTGGACTACAAAGGACAAGAGGTAGGGTTCGATCCCAGTCGACGGCTTCCGGGTTCACCCAGCCTTTAATGGGCACCTGATTTTTTTCTGGGAAAGTAAAGCGGCACGGGCGTAATACTGACCACATTACCCCAAAAATCATGTGCCGAAGGTGTGTAAAATTTATGGTCACTAACACCATATTTCCTATACGCCACTTGGCGTGCCGGGGGTACTTTACTTTTTTTTTAATAGTGCACATTTCGTATTGACTTCGAAAATGTATTTGTTATAAGAAGTGCTAACTGAACTGTTATCCAGGAGACAAAATAATAATAAATGAATATTATTATAGAGGGAAACTTCCGAGGCGATAATCAGTGAATCAATTCAGAGAAGAGGTATGTTTACAGCACTCGGAAAAAAATGAAAAATAATCAACAACAGAAAAAATATGGACCAAAGCAGGATTCAAACCCGTACTCAGTGGCACTATCACTAAAAATTAGCTATCGAGAACAATGTCTTTTCGTGCAGGTTTTCTCATGACTATAGCATAAGGCTGCGATCACAGCTCGGAAATACATAGTGTATCTGTATTTTTTTCCTGTTAAGACAAGTATCTCCTGGATAGGATATGACTGAATACTTGCGTTGCAGACAAACATTTAGGACGAAACAGCACGAATAGTAGTTTCCAGTGGTTTAGAGACAAAATAATAATAAATGAATATTATTATAGAGGGAACAGTTATTCACTTTTCTTTGCTGAAAATATTCATTATTTCAGTGTGACTAATTCTGTTCAATATTAAATAAGATATCTGATATTCTAAGTGTATGAATCGTTCACTTGTTTCAATTCCTAAGTGTAAATCGTTCACTTGTTTCAATTCCTAAGTGTGAATCGTTCACTTGTTTCAATTCCTAAGTGTGAATAGTTCACTTGTTTCAATTCATAACTGTAAATCGTTCACTTGTTTCAATTCCTAAGTGTGAATCGTTCACTTGTTTCAATTCCTAAGTGTGAATCGTTCACTTGTTTCAATTCCTAAGTGTGAATCGTTCACTTGTTTCAATTCCTAAGTATGAATCGTTCACTTGTTTCAATTCCTAAGTGTATGAATCGTTCACTTGTTTCAATTCCTAACTGTGAATAGTTCACTTGTTTCAATTCCTAAGTATGAATCGTTCACTTGTTTCAATTCCTAAGTGTAAATCGTTCACTTGTTTCAATTCCTAAGTGTGAATCGTTCACTTGTTTCAATTCCTAAGTGTGAATCGTTCACTTGTTTCAATTTATAAGTGTGAATTGTTCACTTGTTTCAATTTATAAGTGTGAATTGTTCACTTGTTTCAATTCCTAAACTTGTTTCAATTCCTAAGTGTGAATCGTTCACTTGTTTCAATTCCTAAGTAGCTGAAAGCGGCGAGCGACTAATAGCTGACTGTTTGTTTTAGGATCGATGAACCAGACCTGTTGTGACCCTACTCCACCAGGTTTGTGGTGCCCCTTGTGTCAGACAAACTGGTCTAACCGATCGAGTAGGTATCGCGAGGAAAGGCAACTCTATTCTCAAAATACTGAAGACAGATGTACTGGGCCGAAATGTGCAAACTCTGTAGCTTGCTGTAATCGCAATGCAGCCCGTTTACGCCTGTTAGCGTGCTTTTAAGGGCGGGCCAAGCTGTACCCAAGTCGTAAATGAATGCAGGAAAAGAAAGATGAAAATAAATACTTCGGTTAATTTTCTACGTCCGTATTTTAATATTCGCACTCTTCATTCTAACTTTGTAGGTGGTGCCATTTTGCTGTTGATAGTGTTGATATGTTCAACGTAAATATAAGCATGTGCTATTGATAATAAATATAAGTACTAAAGAGCAAAAGAAAACCATTTCAGCTGCTAAAATGGGATACCTTAGCACAATATTGAGTGCAATGAAATGAGACTTGAAAAAATCATTAAAGGAAGATAATAGGATAAGATGAAGTGTAGCATCAATTCTGAGTTAAAGGTAAAGATAAAGGTAAAGGGCTAGACACGAAAACAGAACAGAAAATTGAAGCCTTTGAAATGTGGATTTATAGAAGAATATTTGTAATTGGATGGACGGAAAGAAAACAAGCGATGAAGTTTTAAAACAGCTAAAAATAAAAAGAGAACTACGAAATACAATTAAGACAAGACAAATGAAATTGTTGGGGCACGTTAAAAGACACAACAGCCTACTAAAAGTAATATTGGAAGGGAAAATACAAGGTAAAAGAGGCAGAGGCAGACCAAGACTAACATGGACGAGTAACATAAAAAAATGGACAAGTCAATCCATGACAACCTGCACTATCAAAGCAAGAAACAGAGTGGAATGGCGATCCATGGCAGCCAACCTTCGATGCGGAGACGGCACTCGATGATGATGATCAAAGGTAAAGTACGAAACTTTAATCGACGTCTCAGCACACGAGTTTCACCCATACGTCATCGGCCGCCTATACAGAATTGTTCGAAGACTTCTTGATAGTGTCGCTTCAAGCATCGAAACTCAGGATGCGAGTCGGCATTCCTCACCTTCCCAGAGTACTACCTTGCTACCCATTTCGGCCAGTGGCTGAGTCGACCGCGGGGGTATTTTTCTTCCAACCACGAGTACAATGCACACTGCTACCAGCGGGAATCGAACACTGGTTGTCCGAACGGCGGTAGCCCAGAGGGGTGGTTTTCCCAACTAGACTACCGAGGTCCCCAAAGTTATATCAAATCAATATTATTAGGACACATACTACAACTTATGCGTTAAAGAGATTCTGCAACAAATAGTAACAGTTAAATGAATGACAGAAAGAGGGAAAGAAAGATTGTCCCAGTGACGATTAAGTGGTTCCCATATGTGAGGTACGCGTGGCCGTGCGGCTTAACCACAGTTTCACTGACTCAAAAGCCGACGCACGGTGTTCGAAACCCGCGGTAACCGGAAAGGATTTTTTTCTATTTGAGGTGAAATAAAATTCCCGAGTCTTACACGTCGTGGCGACTGCTTTGACCAAGCGGCCTTTATCCCTCCGGTTCTATCGTGTGCCCCGCAACATACACCAGCACTGGTAATATGTGTCGTAAAGATAGTTTTTTTTTTCATATGTGAAAGAAGCCACAGTTTTTGTGCTTCTCTTGTGTCTGACAGCATCGAGCGAGATAGAATGTTCAAGCTTCACTTCGTTTAGTGTGTTGTTCGTAACCTCGGCGAATTCATTTAATCCATCGCTTTTTGTGTCTGCCCAATCTTCCTTTCCCAATTGCGATTTGAGAACAATTCCTTCTGTGGTATTTTGTCCGGGTGTAGTCTTGTTACATAACCGAACCGTTTGATTTGTTGTTTCTTGATGTAATCTAACACCGGTGCTGTTTCCACTTTTTTTTCTGATGTTTTCGTTTCTGATGTGTCTCTTATTGTTCTTGTATTTTTCAGAGTTCAGTATATACCTCCCATGTTGAGTAAATTTATCCAGTTTCTTTATTAACCATGTTACTTGTAGATGTTTGCTAGCAAGATGTGGGCGACTGTTGCCTTCTATGTAATCGTTAATGTCAACGACTTTGTAGATGTTTGTAAGCGGCACGGGACTGTTAAGAAACGAGGGGAGCAAGAAAATAAAATACTAAAGCTAGTGTGAATATACATGAGATGGAGAGATGAAAAATCAGAAGAAAAGATGATGACAGAGAGAAAGAGCGGCAGAGAGAAAGAGAGAGAGAGAGAGAGAGAGAGAAAGAGTGAAATGGAGGCGGAAGGGGAGTAAAGAAAAAAAAAAGGGAAAAAGGGGGAAGGGGTTTCGTTATTAAGTAAATAGAAGAAATGCAACACTAAAAGGAAAAACAAATGAATGAGCAATTAGATGAAAAGCGATGTCATTACGAACGGTAAAGAAAACTCAGTTAAACCGGAAATAGTAGCGAGGAAGTCGACGAGAAAAACGATAGGGAGAAAAGAAAAAAATTAGGGATAAAAACGAGCAATGAAAAGAAGAGAATAAAATACAAGAATAAAATACAAGAATAAGAAAAATTACAATGCAGAAGAAAGAGAATGGCACAAACAAGACTACAGGTAGATATAGTTTTTAATGATGTTGTCCTTTTTTTTCGACTTTCAATGATCCATCGCTCTGTGTGCTTTACTGTCATTTAGTACCGATGTTTCTGACAACCCGTGTTCGATTCCCGCTGGGAGCAGTGTGAATTGTACTCGTGGTTGTAAAAAAAAAATACCCCCACGGTCGACCCAGTCGTTGGCAGAAATGGGTACCAGGGTATTACCCTGGGAAGGTGAGGAATGTAGCTTCGCATCTGAGTTTCGATGCTTGAGGCGACACTATCCAGAAATCTCCGAACATTTCTGGATAGGTGGCCGAGCACATATGGGTGTAAACTCGCGTGCTAAGACGCCGGTTCAAGTCTCGTACTTTACCTTTACTTTACCTTTAGCATCTGTGACATTTCATTTCAAAACCGGGGAGTCTGTGAATTTTTTGCACACCCAAGTTTTTTCGCCTACCAGAAGATAGCATTCCGATTGTTTACCATACAGTGGAAATTATACATTTGTTGGCATTTGGCGCGTGTCGGTATACAATCTGCACTTTTCGATTGCCAACACCAACGGGATTATTCATGTGCTCATCTTCACGTGGACGTTTTGTAAAAGTGTACGTCTCCGACAAGACACTACCAATGTGTGATCACAAATTACTGACAAGATAAACGTAGAAATGTTATGTTATGTTATGTTAGAATCACGATTATTGCGCTCAGGACACACCCATATGTTCTCCGACCTTCTCAAAATACTTAACTCGAGGAGATCCCTGAACCAGGTGCACGAACTCCGTCGCACGGTCTGGGAGAAGCTATAACCGTAGCAATGATTCTATTAAACACTCTGTAGCTTTATATCGATCACTTCTGATCGCAATAGATTTATCCTTTTTTTCCATTTTTTTTAAATAACCATACATAATTTTACGTGATGTTGTCGGTATCACACCTGACCACTTTACTTTTCAAGAAAATTCCTGGTACTCATTTTTAATGTTTTGGTGAACCCCAAGGCCTTACAAGTTCAAAGATAAAATCTGCCAATTTCGAAAACTGAACCCAGACCCTTTTGACCAGAAAGCGAGCGCAGTAACGACTTAGCCACCAAGGTCTTATTTATCTCAGGCTGCACAAAACAAAATATAGGGTACCTATTTGTAGTTGTATGATAAATCTTCATGCTGGATTTGGTTTTCTGTCCGAAAATCATTTTCTATGTTCGGAAATTGAACCAGAAGCGTTACAGGAGAAGAATGCATTAACCACTACCCCATTGAAGCTGCAAATTTGCTCACTGTCTTACGACATTCTGTTTTCATTGTTTCACGTGCCGAGGAAAAGGCTAAACTATGTCTAGAGGAGTGATAGAGATTTATTTGACCTTTTTTGTCTGAGTGAGCGGGACAAACGAAGCAAGATTTTGATAGAGGACATTAATAGAAAAGTACACATAAGTAAACAAATCAATATATGTCTGCTTCATAGACTACACCAAAGCTTATGATAGATGACATTAATAGAAAAGTACACAGAAGTAAACAAATCAATATATGTCTGCTTCATAGACTACACCTAAGCTTATGATAGAGGACATTAATAGAAAAGTACACATAAGTAAACAAATCAATATATGTCTGCTTCATAGACTACACCAAAGCTTATGATAGAGGACATTAATAGAAAAGTACACAGAAGTAAACAAATCAATATATGTCTGCTTCATAGACTACACCAAAGCTTATGATAGAGGACATTAATAGAAAAGTACACAGAAGTAAACAAATCAATATATGTCTGCTTCATAGACTACACCAAAGCTTATGATAGAGGACATTAATAGAAAAGTACACAGAAGTAAACAAATCAATATATGTCTGCTTCATAGACTACACCTAAGCTTATGATAGAGGACATTAATAGAAAAGTACACAGAAGTAAACAAATCAATATATGTCTGCTTCATAGACTACACCTAAGCTTATGATAGAGGACATTAATAGAAAAGTACACAGAAGTAAACAAATCAATATATGTCTGCTTCATAGACTACACCAAAGCTTATGATAGAGGACATTAATAGAAAAGTACACAGAAGTAAACAAATCAATATATGTCTGCTTCATAAACTACACCAAAGCTTATGATAGAGGACATTAATAGAAAAGTACACAGAAGTAAACAAATCAATATATGTCTGCTTCATAGACTACACCAAAGCTTATGATAGAGTACATTAATAGAAAAGTACATAGAAGTAAACAAATCAATATATGTCTGCTTCATAGACTACACCAAAGCTTATGATAGAGGACATTAATAGAAAAGTACACAGAAGTAAACAAATCAATATATGTCTGCTTCATAGACTACACCAAAGCTTATGATAGAGGACATTAATAGAAAAGTACACAGAAGTAAACAAATCAATATATGTCTGCTTCATAGACTACACCAAAGCTTATGATAGAGGACATTAATAGAAAAGTACACAGAAGTAAACAAATCAATAGTCTGCTTCATAGACTACACCAAAGCTTATGATAGAGGACATTAATAGAAAAGTACACAGAAGTAAACAAATCAATATATGTCTGCTTCATAGACTACACCAAAGCTTATGATAGAGGACATTAATAGAAAAGTACATAGAAGTAAACAAATCAATATATGTCTGCTTCATAGACTACACCAAAGCTTATGATAGAATACACCATAAACAACTTATAGAATGCCTAAAAGATATACATCTAGATGACACGGACATACGAATAAAATGTAATTTATACTGGGAGTAAACAGCAATAGTAAAATATAACAAAGATAACTCTATACCAATTGATATAAAAAAGAGGAGGAAGACAAGGATGCATCCTATCACAAAGCTTGTTCAATCTATTCACTGAGCAAATCTTTGAAAACATCACACAGATGTCTGGCCTAAACATTAATGGGAAGATAATCAGTAACCTAAGATATGCTGACGATACTGTACTGCTAGCAGAAAATCTTGAAGATCTACAACTATCACTTAATTAAATAAACATGGCAAGCAAAAAATATGGATTAGATACGAATATCAAAATGATTAAAACTATGATCATAAACAAAGAAAACACTCAAAACCTACAAGTGGATATCAAAATTGAAGGAATAGACCTGGAGACTGTTCAGAACTACAACAACGTTGGACATACTGTAACCAGTGATGGAAAATGTACAACTGAAATAAAGAAAAGAATAGGAACGGCGAAAAGTAATTTTAATGTAATTTTAAAAATACTAACATCAAAACAAATAACACCATGGCTAAAACTCAGAGTAGCAAAATGTTATATCTTCTGAACAATCCTGTATGGTGCAGAAACATGGACATTAAACAAGAAAAAAGAACAGAAAATTGAAGCCTTTCTAATGTGGATTTATAGAAGAATAGGAAGAATTGGATGGAAAGAAAAGAAAAGCAAACGATGTAGTCTTACAACATTTAAAAATAAATAGAGAACTGCTAAACACAAGTCATAAAAGAGAAATTGGATTTTCGGGGCATGTTAAAAGACACAACAGCCTACTAAAAGCAATATTGGAAGGGAAAATACAAGGTAAAAGAGGCAGAGGCAGACCAAGACTAACGTGGACGAGTAACGTGAAAAGATGGACAAGTCAGCCTATGACAACCTGCACCATCAAAGCAAGAGACAGAACGTAATGGCTCTCCATGGTAGCCAACCGGCACTCGATGAAGATGATTATCTGGGTCGTTAGTGCTGCGTTGATGACTTTCGTCATTAGGAGACACAACATTGATGACTATTTTAATGGAGGGAAACTTACGAGTCGATAGATCAGCTAATCATTTCAGGGGAAGAGCTATGTTTAGAATAGTCAGAAAAAACCCCCCACAAATAATCGTTTTAAAAAACAAAGAACATTGACATCCAGAACCCGTCTTAATCTTTCTCTTATGTTTCGGTTATAAATTAATAAAATCAATTACGTGACTTTACTGAAGTGATGCTTTCTGACTTTATTGTACAGTTTATAGAAACATGTTTCTTGAGTCCTTCTCTTCTCACCTTCTTATCTTTCATTCCTCGTCGATCGACAGAAATTCAAAATTGTAGATCGCGCGTTACAAGCAGCCTCGCCCATTGTCGTTTATTGCTCATACAGAGTTCCTTTGGTTTTGTTTCTCCTCCTCCTCCTCGACTCCCCATTCTACTACTTCTTCTTCTCCTCCTCCTCCACCACTCCTCATTCTACTACTTCTTCTCCTCCTCCTCCACTCCCCATTCTACTACTTCTTCTCCTCCTCCTCCACTCCTCATTCTACTACTTCTTCTCCTCCTCCTCCTCCACCACTCCTCATTCTACTACTTCTTCTCCTCCTCCTCCACTCCCCATTCTACTACTTCTTCTCCTCCTCCTCCTCCACCACTCCTCATTCTACTACTTCTTCTTCTCCTCCTCCTCCTCCACTCCTCATTCTACTACTTCTTCTTCTCCTCCTCCTCCTCCACTCCCCATTCTACTACTTCTTCTCCTCCTCCTCCACTCCCCATTCTACTACTTCTTCTCCTCCTCCTCCTCCACTCCCCATTCTACTACTTCTTCTTCTCCTCCTCCTCCTCCACTCCTCATTCTACTACTTCTTCTTCTCCTCCTCCACTCCCCATTCTACTACTTCTTCTTCTCCTCCACCACTCCCCATTCTACTACTTCTTCTTCTCCTCCTCCTCCTCCACTCCCCATTCTACTACTTCTTCTTCTCCTCCTCCTCCTCCACTCCCCATTCTACTACTTCTTCTTCTCCTCCTCCTCCTCCACTCCCCATTCTACTACTTCTTCTTCTCCTCCTCCTCCTCCACTCCCCATTCTACTACTTCTTCTTCTCCTCCTCCTCCACTCCTCATTCTACTACTTCTTCTTCTCCTCCTCCTCCACTCCCCATTCTACTACTTCTTCTTCTCCTCCTCCTCCACTCCCCATTCTACTACTTCTTCTTCTCCTCCTCCTCCACTCCCCATTCTACTACTTCTTCTTCTCCTCCTCCTCCACTCCTCATTCTACTACTTCTTCTTCTCCTCCTCCTCCACTCCTCATTCTACTACTTCTTCTTCTCCTCCTCCTCCACTCCCCATTCTACTACTTCTTCTTCTCCTCCTCCTCCACTCCTCATTCTACTACTTCTTCTTCTCCTCCTCCACTCCCCATTCTACTACTTCTTCTTCTCCTCCTCCTCCACTCCCCATTCTACTACTTCTTCTCCTCCTCCTCCTCCACTCCCCATTCTACTACTTTTTCTTCTCCTCCTCCACTCCACATTCTACTACTTCTTCTTCTTCTCCTCCTCCTCCACTCCCCATTCTACTACTTTTTCTTCTCCTCCACCACTCCCCATTCTACTACTTCTTCTTCTCCTCCTTCTCCTCCACTCCTCATTCTACCACTTCTTCTTCTCCTCCTCCTCCTCCACTCCTCATTCTACTACTTCTTCTTCTCCTCCTCCTCCTCCTCTCCTCATTCTACCACTTCTTCTTCTCCTCCTCCTCCTCCACTCCTCATTCTACTACTTCTTATTCTCCTCCTCCTCCTCCACTCCCCATTCTACTACTTCTTCTTCTCCTCCTCCTCCTCCACTCCTCATTCTACTACTTCTTCTTCTCCTCCTCGACTCCTCATTCTACTACTTCTTCTTCTCCTCCTCCTCCTCCACTCCTCATTCTACCACTTCTTCTTCTCCTCCTACTCCTCCACTCCTCATTCTACTACTTCTTCTTCTCCTCCTCCACTCCTCATTCTACTTCTTCTCCTCCTCCTCCTCCACTCCTCATTCTACTACTTCTTCTTCTCCTCCTCCTCCTCCACTCCTCATTCTACCACTTCTTCTTCTTCTCCTCCTCCTCCCCTCCCCATTCTACTACTTCTGCTTCTCCTCCTCCTCCTCCACTCCTCATTCTACTACTTCTTCTTCTCCTCCTCCTCCTCCACTCCTTATTCTACTACTTCTTCTTCTCCTCCTCCTCCACTCCTCATTCTACTACTTCTTCTTCTCCTCCTCCTCCTCCACTCCTCATTCTACTACTTCTTCTTCTCCTCCCCCTCCTCCACTCCTCATTCTACTACTTCTTCTTCTCCTCCCCCTCCTCCACTCCTCATTCTACCACTTCTTCTTCTCCTCCTCCTCCTCCACTCCTCATTCTACTACATCTTCTTCTCCTCCTCCACTCCTCATTCTACTACTTCTTCTTCTCCTCCCCCTCCTCCACTCCTCATTCTACCACTTCTTCTTCTCCTCCTCCTCCTCCACTCCTCATTCTACTTCTTCTCCTCCTCCTCCTCCACTCCTCATTCTACCACTTCTTCTTCTCCTCCTCCTCCTCCACTCCTCATTCTACTTCTTCTCCTCCTCCTCCTCCACTCCCCATTCTACTACTTTTTCTTCTCCTCCACCACTCCCCATTCTACTACTTCTTCTTCTCCTCCTCCTCCTCCACTCCTCATTCTACTACTTCTTCTTCTCCTCCTCCTCCTCCACTCCTCATTCTACTTCTTCTCCTCCTCCTCCACTCCTCATTCTACTACTTCTTCTTCTTCTCCTCCTCCTCCCCTCCCCATTCTACTACTTCTGCTTCTCCTCCTCCTCCTCCACTCCCCATTCTACTACTTCTTCTTCTCCTCCTCCTCCTCCACTCCTTATTCTACTACTTCTTCTTCTCCTCCTCCTCCTCCACTCCTCATTCTACTACTTCTTCTTCTCCTCCTCCTCCTCCACTCCTCATTCTACTACTTCTTCTTCTCCTCCCCCTCCTCCACTCCTCATTCTACTACTTCTTCTCCTCCTCCTCCTCCACTCCTCATTCTACTACTACCTCAGCGATCAACATTTGACCTACATCAAGATTGCAAGGGTCACGAAAAGCATTGTGCGCTTGAAGATAATTCTGCTCCCCATCCCGTTTTATTACCAGTTTGAGGCAGGAGACCCGGCCTCGACGCTGTAAGCAGCAGATTATGTTCTCCATCTAGCTCTTACTCGTCTGCGATCACTGAGCGCTGCACTTGTTCACATACATGTCATGTATATTATCAAATCACACAACGACTCGTATTCTCTAGCCGCTCAAACCATTTTGTTTCTATATACGCTCTCGTAGTTAATCCACTACAACCTCTAAAACCTAATGCACCGTTTAGCGCCGTTTTAGTGTGTTCCGTTAAAACTGGCTCGGAACGCATAGTTTTTTAATTAAACCGGTTATAAGAACTCTTCAGTGTGAAAGAATAGTGAATTTGCTATCGTTTGCGACATTGAATCCCGTTTGGAGCTTGTTATTATTTTGAGAAACCTTTGTTTGAAAATCAGTGAAAAAAATCGCGATCGAAGGCTTTTTCAACTTCATTTCCGGGTTCTTCTTCCAGTCTCCAAGATAATATTATGGCATTAGATGATGATTTCCAGGAAGATAATGCTGAAAGTGACTTAGAAAATGTTATACCTTGTCAGTTTAGTAGTGATGGTGGCAGTGATAATGATTCTAGTGATGGAGACAGAGAAGAAAATATAGGTCTAATGTCCGTGGTGGGCGTCGATGTTTGCAGCAATGTCATTTCTCCTGTCAAAGTTGAGGATTTCCTTGGTGTAACAGGGCCTATGCACAATCTTGATGCAGGTGCGAGCCCATATGATTATTTTAGTTTGATTATTGAAGAATCTTTCTATCAGTTTGCTGCTGATCAGACTAATTTGTATGCAACTCAGCGTGCTGGACTGGGAAAGAAGATCAATACTGGAGCCCAGTTTCTGCTGCTGAGATAAAACTTTGTTTGCACATTTACATTGTTATGGGCATTCACACCTTGCCTGAATACACTATGTATTAGAGTACTGATGATCGTCTTGGTGTACCAGGGGTGTCTAGTTGTATGGGAACTTGCCTGAATACACTATGTATTAGAGTACTGATGATCGTCTTGGTGTGCCAGGGGTGTCTAGTTGTATGGGAACTTGCCTGAATACACTATGTATTGGAGTACTGATGATCGTCTTGGTGTGCCAGGGGTGTCTAGTTGTATGGGAACTTGCCTGAATACACGATGTATTGGAGTACTGATGATCGTCTTGGTGTGCCAGGGTTGTCTAGTTGTATGGGAAAGTCAAGATTTGAGAAGATTTCTCAATATTTTCACCTAAATGATGCCAGTAAACAGCAGCCAAAGGGTCATGTAGGCAATGACCCCCTTTATAAAGTTAGACCATTATTGGATATGGTCAGAAAGAATATAGCATCTATTTATTCCCCTGGCATAAAAATCAGTGTTGATGAAGCAATGATTGCTTACAATGGTCGCCTATCTATCAAACAATACATCAAAGGTAAGCCGAATCCCTGGGGAATCAAAGTTTGGTGTGGATAAGTTTGACCAGCTTACTTCCTACTACCCTGTTGGAAGGAAGTCTGTAAAATGGGGAGGTATCTGTTTCGTTTCCTCATGCAAGCAGCGATTGTCAATTCATGGATAGTGTATTATTGCTCTCATCGCCCACACCCTAAGTCAAAGGATAGTTCCCAGTTATCCTTTAGACTCAGTTTGAGTTCAGATCTCCTGAAGGGCAATATTTGTAGGAAAAGGAAGTCATCCCAGCAGCCCTCGACTTCCGGTGTTGGTACAAGTAGTCTCAATGAGCATAGGATGATTCGGATGCATGGCCTGAAATAGGTGGGTTATTTTTGTGTGAAGCTCCAGTCGGGTCATTTTGGCAAACGACCACATTCAACTGTTTTTGGCTGCAGCCATCAAACGACCACATTCAACTGTTTTTGGCTGCAGTCATCAAACGACCACATTCAATTGTTTTTGGCTGCAGTCATCAAACGACCACATTCAACTGTTTTTGGGTGCAGTCATCAAACGACCACATTCAACTGTTTTTGGCTGCAGTCATCAAACGACCACATTCAACTGTTTTTGGCTGCAGTCATCAAACGACCACATTCAACTGTTTTTGGCTGCAGTCTGTGTCAAATCCATCTGGGAATGGGGGACTACTTTGCCAAGTATCATGTGGAATTGAACCTGTGATGTTCAGTGAGTAAATACGTTTTTATTTAGCATGTATATGCTTTTTTTTCACACAACTTTTGTGATTTCTCCAACAAATTTTTTTTTTTTATTATTCGACTGATTTTATTTCTTAATTGTAAACAAATGAACGATCGCATTGTGATAAGTCTTGGTTTTTATTAAATTGCGTTCAATTCTCCTTTTAAGTTATAATTATTAATTTTTTAAGTGCAGCCGTTATTTTACAAACGCGTTTTAAAGTCGACATGTCCCATTTTTTGGTGGAGTTATTTCCCTTTTCTTAAGATCCATATTAAGGTCTCGTTCTAAATGTTGGCTCTAGTCTTGTTTACTTGCAACAACCTATTTTTTTCACAAATATCATTTCTGTGCTGACTAAGATCTTGACTACGCAAGTGGATTGTTAAATGACAAAAGCAAAAGAAGTGTTAAAAAAAAAAAATGGAAAAAGAAAAGAAAACCTTACCCAAACTGCGCGCACATACCTGAAACACCCGTGTCCTGTTGCTAAATGTTTTCATTGTAAACACTGTGAGATTTTATTCGGCTCTTGTTATGACTTCATTAATGAGTTCTAATACACTCTCTATTTCACTGGAATGTCTAATAAACTAGAAGTAATTGGCGAAGATTCGTTGAGGGGTGAGATTTAAGGCACTGGTGACCAGGTAAGAAGAAAAACTCTGCGTTGATCTAAGAAGAATGTTCGTGGATTTAGGCTTTGAGTTAAAATTAGATTTACATGGAAATGTTGGAGCAAGGCCATTAAAATGTTGTCCGTTCCTCTTATTTTATGATCTCTCTTTTGTCGACTCCGTGTCAGCTTTACTTGGCTGCCTGCTCTTCTAAATTAAATATGAGTATCATTATCTATTAATGAAGTAAATAAGGTTACTCTGCTTACGAAAAGTGATGTTAATGGGTTTTTTTTTTCAGTGACCAGGGCACACATCATGGATGATGTGGATGGTAGCAGCACTCCTGACTACTTTATTTTTCACGCAAAAAGCACTAGTCTGGTACATATTTTCAAACACTGGGTGAACTCGAAGCTGTTTAAGTCTGGAAAGAAATCGCCACATCCGGACCATTCTGGTCTGTAGTGAACAACAGTTATAGTATAGTGTAGTATAGTGTAGTTTAGTGTAGTGTATCGTAGCATAGTTTAGTGCAGCATAGTGTAGTACAGTGCAGCGTTGTGTAGCGTAATGTAGCGTAGTGTAATGTAGCGTAGTTTAGTGCAGCATACTGTAGCGTAGTGCAGTGCAGCGTAGTGTAGTGTAATGTGGCGTAGTGTAATGTAGCGTAGTTTAATGTAGCATAGTTTACTGCAGCATAGTGTGGTGTAGTGTAGCGTAGTGTATTGTAGAGTTGTGTAATGTAGCATAGTTTAGTGCAGCATAGTGTAGTGCAGTGCAGCGTAGTGTAGTGTAGTGTAGAGTAGTGTAATGTAGCGTAGTTTAGTGCAGCGTAGTGTAGTGACAACAGGTAGGTGATAACAGCGAGAAAGATTAATCTCACCCTTCATTTTCAAATTATGTGAACTAACTAAATGAAGTTTAATACTTGCTCCCTAAAAAAGTTATTTGATATCCAAAACAATATATTATAACAGATAACGTTATATGTGATATCCAAAACAATATATTATAACAGACAACGTTATATGTGATATCCAAAACAATATATTATAACAGACAACGTTATATGTGATATCCAAAACGATATATTATAGCAGACAACGTTATATGTGATATCCAAAACAATATATTATAACAGACAACGTTATATGTGATATACAAAACGATATATTATAACAGACAACGTTATATGTGATATCCAAAACAATATATTATAACAGACAACGTTATATGTGATATCCAAAACAATATATTATAGCAGACAACGTTATATGTGATATCCAAAACGATATATTATAACAGACAACGTTATATGTGATATCCAAAACGATATATTATAACAGACAACGTTATATGTGATATCCAAAACAATATATTATAGCAGACAACGTTATATGTGATATCCAAAACGATATATTATAGCAGACAACGTTATATGTGATATCCAAAACGATATATTATAGCAGACAACGTTATATGTGATATCCAAAACGATATATTATAGCAGACTAGCTCATTTCCTTACTTACATTTTTAAAAATGTAAGATTTATATGATTCTTCAGGGAACGTTAAAATTATTTTTTAAAATTAATTGTAAATAACATTTGTCGTTAAAAATGTAGAATGTGACGTTAAAGTCCAAATTTATTCTTTTTTTTAGCTGTTTTGACATAAAAACATTAATGAACTAAAAATATTATGAATAAAAATGATGACGTTGCAAATAAGTCTGCATTTTTGTATATTATCGTAAATTCAAATCACTCCCATAAGATACCAGTATGGAGACGAAGGTGCGTCTCCCAGCACCAGAGCCGGAAGTTGTCAGCGACCCACAGCTGATGGCTTGCGCCAGGATCGGTGAACCAAAACTATCCAGATCCTGCTCCACCTCTCCGCGGTGCCTCTAGTAACAAACTAACCTGTCTAGTCTGGCCAAGCGAGCAGGGATCGAAGAGGGAAGACAACCCGGTACTCAAAAATGCCGTGCTGAAGTCGGATCTGTTGGGCCGAAAGGCGCAAATATAACAGTTATACTGCAAACCACAACACAACGCAGACACGCCTACTTAACGTCCTTTTAAGGGCGGATGATGAAGAGGAATTCTACAGTCTACGAATACTCTAGAATACTTTAGTCATCGGGCGAACGTAAGCAAGCAAGATTCCAGTATTAAGGATGGGTGATTCTGGAATAGAAATAATAACAAAAATATTGAATAATATCTACAACACCGGATATATACCAGGCGACCTGTTTAAATCAATATTCATAGCCCTACCAAAGAAATCGGGTGCGATTGAATGAGATGATCATCGCACAATAAGCCTTATGAGTCACATGACTAAGATATTACTAAGAATCATCAAGCGATGAGTGCGAAACAAAATCAGTCCAGAAATTAACAATGAACAATGTGGTTTTGTTTGAGATAAGCAATGCCATATACATTTAAAAAATCATTAGTAGAAAGAGCCATAGAGGTGAAAATAGATCTATACCTATGTTTCATAGACTATACCACAGCATTTGACAAAGTAAAGCACTAAGAAATAATCAAAATTTTAGAAAGCATAAACCTAGACAGCAAAGATCTAATAAGAATAAAGAACATGTACTGGCAACAAACAACGGCCATAATAACTGGAAATCAATTGGGAATGTTTCAACAAATAAAACAGGGTGTTAGTCAAGGTTGTGTGCTGTCACCAGATTTGTTTAATATTATTAGTGAGATTATTTTAAGATCCATAAAGGGCATGCCTGGAATAACAATCGGAGGTCATAATGTAATAATCTAAGGTATGCTCATGATACAGTATTAATCGCCAAGAGTGAAAATGAGTTACAAGAAATGTTAGACATTATAGTGAAACAAAGCAAAAATAAAGGATTCAGCCTTAATAGCAAAAATATAGAGAAGTAATGGTAACAACAAAGAAGAAGACATCACCTCGGTGCAACATAAAGACAAGTGGAACAATATTAAAACAGGTAAATGAATTTAAATATCTGGGAACTTTGTTAACCTCAGATGGAAAATGTACAAAAGAGGTGAGATGCAGAATTGCTCAGGCAAAAGCAGCTTTCCAAAAATTAGGAAGCTGCTATGCAATCCATTTTTGACAATAGAAACAAGAAAAAGAGTTCTTAAATGCTATATAGAGCTAATCTTCACATATGGATATGAATCATGGACAACAGGACAACAGACAAGAAAATCACTGGAGTCTGTAGAAATGTGATTTTACAGAAGAATGTTGAGAGTAGCATGGACAGCTAAGATGAGTAATGAAGATGTTCTGAGAGAGGTCAAAGCAAAAAGAGAGCTAATTCCCAATATTAGGCAGAGACAATCATCATTTTTTGGACATGTAATGAGAAGAGAACAGCTGGAATATATTGTAACAACTGGGAAAATTGAGGGACGAAGAGTTAGAGGGAAGTAAAGAGAAAAGATACCAGACAGCTTAAGAGAATGGCTTGGCAGAAGGTCAACAACAGAAATGATAATTAACTGTTGTGATCGAAAGTTGTGGAGAGACATGATCACCTACGCCAGCAGGCCCGGTACTTGACGATGATAATGATGAAGGATAAGTTGTGCAAAGTTTCAATTAGTTTCACTAAAATGCCACTTGTTATTAACGCAGACAGTTGTAGAGATAAAAATATGTTAGAGTTTGTGAAACTGACAGAAAGAGCGTCCAAATTCCAGTCGAGGAAATTCATTTACAGAGTAAGCGTCCAAAATTTCAGTCCATAAAATTCACATTAAAGAGAGACCGTCCAAATTTCAGTTGCTTACTACTCCCAAGTTGTTTCTTCAACTCTGATTACACAACACTGCAGGAAATGTCAGTAATAAGATAGGCTTAGATTTATATGTGTATCCTTAGATATTTTTATGTTGGGGTTTGTTAGTCCTACTGAAGGCCTTTTTATCGAAAGTCGTACTACTTTTGTTTTGTTTCTCACCTACATAAAGCTGTTACCATACCATTTCTTCATTTTTTTTAAAATTTTCATTATGATCATCAGCTTGACAGCAGTTTCGCATTTCTATACATCTTGATGTCCTTACCCATGTATCAGTAATAAAAGGCGCTTTTTTGTGTAAACGACGATGTGTATGAGATTTCTCATTTCAAGGCAATGAAGACAGTAATTGCTGCGTGTTAGTTATAGTTAGTTTTAACTTACTGTGTGTTTCAGTTAGTTTTGACTTATTCCTCTTTATTTTCGTATACTTCTGTTGTTTTATTTTTATCTGTTTCTTCTTCTATATTTCGCTCTTATTATGTAGTGTCTTATATTTTCCTTCTCAATTTTCTTATCTTCATACGTTGTCTTGTAATGAAAAACCTAGTCAACAAATTATTTCTTAATTGCTACTGGTGACCAGGATTATTTTCATTATAATATCCTAATTTGTTTCTCCGAACAAAGGCAGTAAATCATAGAAATGAACGAGACTTCGTAAACTGCTTCCCAGGATACCGTTAGTAAGAACAAACAAACAACACGCACACACAGATGTGTAAGTAAATAAAACAAATCCTACATAGCTAACTAGTAACATATCTGTGCGCGCGTGTTGTTTGTTTGCTCCTGCTGAAGGCCCATTGAGCCGAAACGTCGTTCAAATCTGTGCCGTCTACTAATCACGTAAAGCTTTTACCATACCATTTTTTTTAAAAATTTTCCCTCATATTTAGCTTTACTGCAGCTTCGCATTTGTATGTATTCATTTGTATTTCTTTGCTTTAAACCCCTCACTAGTATAATACCGCTGCTACTTAATGTTTGTATTTCGTCCTTAGTGTTTATGCTAGTACATATATCTCTGTTTAGACCGTTTACTAGACTGTCATTGTTTTATTACCATTTCTACCATTTGTGACATTATCACCTTTAGTATTAGTACGATTGCCATCATCAACGTTGTTATTATTGCTGTGATTACTATCATCACTCATCTTTTCTTTAACCAGTTTCGATTATTTTGTTTTGGATGTTTCGTTACTAGTTAGCTATGTAGGATTAGTTTTATTTACTTACATATCTGTGTGTGCGTGTTGTTTGTTTGTTCCTGCTGAAGGCCTGTTGAGCCGAAACGTCGTTCAAATCTGTGTCGTATACTAATAACGTAAAGCTTTTACCATACCATTTTTTTTCTTTTCTTTTTTTCAATTCTCCCATACCGTTAGTAACCGAGATTAAGAAAATAAAACGGAGATGAATCGGTCACGTATGCCAAAGACCAATAAGCGATATTGCAAGATAGTCAATAAACTAGAAGCCATAAACAAAAAAACTAGGAAAGTTGTAAGGGCCAAGCAGACCTGAAGAATAACCGTTGAGATAGGAACGAATGTTGCATGATGGAAGGGGCTCAATTAAAGAAGACACCACAGAACCGGGTCCAATGGCAGAGGGTGGTTGTAGCCCTTTCCTCCACGAGGAACTGCAAGGTATAAGTCAAAGTAGAGGTGTAAACAATCCATGAGCATTGTAACGTGATGCACATTGCGATCTGAAATAATAAACCTACCTAACTCAACCTTACACGATAGTGCGATATGAAATTGACACTGCGATGTGAACCTAGTGCGATATGAAATTGACACTGCGATGTGAACCTAGTGCGATATGAAATTGACACTGTGCAATGTGAACTTAGTGCGATATGAAATGGACACTGTGCGATGTGAATCTAGTGCGATATGAAATTGACACTGTACAATGTGAACTTAGTGCGATATGAAGTTGACACTGTGCGATGTGAATCTAGTGCGATATGAAGTTGACACTGTGCGATGTGAATCTAGTGCGATATGAAATAGACACTGTGCGATGTGAATCTAGTGCGATATGAAGTTGACACTGTGCGATGTGAATCTAGTGCGATATGAAATTGACACTGTGCAATGTGAACTTAGTGCGATATGAAATGGACACTGTGCGATGTGAATCTAGTGCGATATGAAGTTGACACTGTGCGATGTGAATCTAGTGTGATATGAAGTTGACACTGTGCGATGTGAATCTAGCACGATATGAAGTTGACACTGTGCGATGTGAATCTAGTGCGATATGAAGTTGACACTGTGCGATATGAATCTAGCACGATATGAAGTTGACACTGTGCGATGTGAACCTCGTGCGATATGAAATGGACACTGTGCGATGTGAACCTAGTGCGATATTAAATTGACACTGTGCTATGTGAACCTAGTGTGATATGAAATGGACACTGTGCGATGTGAATCTAGTGCGATATGAAATTGACACTGTGCGATGTGAATCTAGTGCAATATGAAGTTGACACTGTGCGATGTGAATCTAGTGCGATATGAAATTGACACTGTGCAATGTGAACTTAGTGCGATATGAAATGGACACTGTGCGATGTGAATCTAGTGCGATATGAAGTTGACACTGTGCGATATGAATCTAGTGCGATATGAAGTTGACACTGTGCGATGTGAATCTAGCACGATATGAAGTTGACACTGTGCGATGTGAATCTAGTGCGATATGAAGTTGACACTGTGCGATGTGAATCTAGCACGATATGAAATGGACACTGTGCGATGTGAACCTAGTGCGATGTGAACCTAGTGCGATATTAAATTGACACTGTGCTATGTGAACCTAGTGCGATATGATATGGACACTGTGCGATGTGAATCTAGTGCGATATTAAATTGACACTGTGCTATGTGAACCTAGTGCGATATGATATGGACACTGTGCGATGCGAATCTAGTGCGATATGAAATGGACAGTGTGCGATGTGAACCTAGTGCGATATTAAATTGACACTGTGCTATGTGAACCTAGTGCGATATGGTATGGACACTGTGTGATGTGAACCTAGTGCAATATGAAATGGACAGTGTGCGATGTGAACCTAGTGCGACATGAAATGCACACAGTACTAGATGAATTTAGGAGCCGCAATAGCTCACTGGTTATTGAACTGGGCTACAAAGGACAACAGGTAGAGAGTTCTATCCCAACCGAAGGCTTCCGGGTTCACCCAGCCATAAATGTGTACCTGTTTTTTTCTGTAAAAGTAAAGCGGCACGGTCGTAATACCGACCACATTACCCCAAAAATCAAGTGCTGAAGGTATGTAAAATGTATAGTCAGTCAATAACACCATATTCCCTATACGCCACTTGGCGTTGCGGGGGCTCTTTACTTTTTTTTACTAGATTAACTTAGTGCTATGTGAAGTGCACGCAGTACCCATGAATCTAGTGCGAAATGAGGTGCACACAGCGCCAAGTTTGCGATAAAAAATGCTGATGACTGAAAGGTTATGGATCGAATAGATGCACACTTCTGTCATTCTGTAAACAGGGAGAATATGAGTGTAATTGGTAGAGTGTCAAACAAATATAACAATCAATGTATGACAACTTTTCAAATAATTCAATCATAGTCTTTTAGACACCTTATTAGAGAGTAACTATTAACATCTCAATAGAGACAAGGTCTATCCATGAACCCCTTTTCTTGGACATTGTCTCTACTTATCTTCAATCTAGATCATTGTTCCTCAGGGTTTTCATGACTTCGCTTCTCCGTGTACTCCTGGGCCTTCCTGACTTTCTTTTTCCAAGTGGGTTCAAATACAGTGTCTATCTTGATAAACAAGCTTTAGGCTTTCTTTGTGTCCAATCCGCCTCCAATTTCTGTCCCTGATTTGTTTTTTAATGGATTGCTCTTTCTCATATATTTTTATTTCTAATATTGACAAATCATCTGATGTTCAGAATTTTCCTAATTTTTTCTTCATTTTAGTTCAGTTAGTTTAGATTATTGGCGGAAGCAAAACTCTGACCGGAATATCTACTTATAGCTATACTGAGAGCTACTGGGAGCTTTACCCCTCTAACCCTATGGAAACACCGCAGCAGAACAGAACACCAGATAAATCCCGAAACGATGTATTTTGTTTCCTTTGTAACCTTCACATTCCTCATAAACCACAAGGTGTGACGGGCACTGCATACTTCAACGCAGTTTGAGAATCCCTGAGAAAGTTACGCTGTAGCCATCAAGTTAGAGTAGATAAAAGCTGCACTGCTTGTTGTTGGGGTCTGCGTGTACATCCCATGAAGAGGTAAGTTAATGAGGTCGATGATGTGTGCGCGTGACGACTAGAAGCAGGGCATTAAGGTGAATGCATTTTTTTAAAGATTTGGTAGCATACGGAGAGGACAATATAGTAGAATCTTTACAAATTAAATTCCTGTAAGAATTTAACAAACAGGCCAGTATATAAATACTATAAGTATATATATTATATCTACTTCTACAACCATTTATTTATCCAGTCCCCTAATTGTATGTTGCTGAGTTTGAGTGTTCTTCATGGCCTCCAAAATACATTTTGTGTATAACTAGGACTAAGGTTCAGTGAAGGAACCGGTGTAAGTCAAAGACTCAGCGATGACTGATGACGTTAAGACGAACTAATTAGAATCGACTTGCCAACGTTAAGCTGGGACCCAGATTCCCGTAATAGTCATTCCCGTGTTGCTATCTGGTTCTTGACTATGGTGAAGTGAGAAAAGAATAGAGCTCCTGCCACCTGCCACGCATGTCGAAGCTATTAAGAAGGTTAAGGGGCAATGTCTTCGCCGATGCTACGAAGTTCATACATCTGAGCTGAAGCCATCTTCAGTGCTTTCACATATGTGTGGTGGGCTTGCTTCATACGGGGGAACGTGCTGATGAGGGGATCTCAGCAATTTGGAGTTGTCCTTTGTGCAATGAATATGATCTCTCGTCTAAACTAAACTAAACTTAGCCAGAGCGGCAACCACTATGCACTGACACTAACACATAAATATCATCTCTCTTCTCTCTTCGATCTAACTTATGTAATTTAGCAAAAAAAAAAAAAAAAGTAAATAGCCCCCTTCCCGCCAAGTGGCGTATATGGAACATGGTGTTAGTGACCACACATTTTATAGATCTTCAGCACATGATTTTTGGGGTAATGTGGTCGGTATTACGCCCGTGTTGCTTTACTTTCCCAGAAAAAAAAATCCGGTACCCATTTAAGGCTGGGTGAACCCGGAAGCCGCTGGTTAGGATCGAACCCTACCCCTTGTCCTTTGTAGTCCAGTTCACTAACCACTGAGCTATCGCGGCTCCCTACTAACGCGGTTACTTTTCAATAATTAGTCTTTGTCAAGCGAAATAATTGCTTCCAATTCACTATAGCATGTTGGGACTTCATTTGTTATATTCTACAGTTGACTTGAGAACTTTCTTTCTTTTTTTTCTTCTTTGTTTAGATAAAACAATTTATGGCCATTTTGATGTGTCTTGTCACCTCGCGTTAAAATGTTTTGATTTTGTCATCTCGTGTTTTTTTCTGTTTTTTTTTTCTTCACACAATTTTCTCTTTGTCATTTTGTGTAATTTTTACCATCTTGCACTACCTCCGCCCTCTTGCATTGTTCTATTTCTCTTTATTTATCACATAATGTTATCACCATCTTGTGAGATAAACGGTATAAACGGCTTGCTAGACAAAAATGTCTGCACAAGAACAACAATTAATAATCTCTGCAATAGTCATTACTTTATTCATAAAGCTAGTAATGGATTCAAAGGGGTTAAGGCAAAGAAATGCAAATGAATGCATAAAAATGCGAAGCTGCAGTAAGGTTGAATATGAGGAAAAATAAAAAAATACAAAAAAATGGTATGTTAGAAGCTTTACGTGATAAGTGGACGACATAGACTAAACGATTATGTGATAAAGTTTTGTGTGGTTTTTTTTCTTGTTTGTTCCTGCTGAAGGCCTATTGGGCCGAAACGTCGTTTAGTCTGTATCGTCCACTTATCACGTAATGCTTCTAACATACCATTTTTTTGTATTTTTTTTTTTCCTAATGGACTCAAAACAATAATCTGTAAATCGCAATGTTTTATTTTCATGTACCCAGGACTCGAAATAATATGTACATTGTAAAAGATGTCGATGAATAAATATGTGGATGAAAGTATGTAAAAGGGTGCAGGGTGAATTATGGATAGGTGTATGGGTTCGTTTATGGATACGTGTATGGATTAATAATGAATGAGTGGACAAATGTATGGATGAATGTATGGATAATGAATTGATGGGCGAAGGTATAGTGAATGGATAGACGGATAAATTGATGGCGGATGAATACATGTGGTGAGGGATAAGTGGGGATGGATGGATCTACGGGTGGATGGCTGGATGGGTGGATGGATGGGTGGATGGATGGATGGACGGGTGGACGGGTGGATGGCCTAATGTTTGAACAAATGGAAGGATTGTATGGTTGAACATATGAATAAATAGATGAAAAGTCGGATGGATAGATAAATAAATCATGAATTTGTGAAGAAATAGATAAATGAATATATTAATGGGTGTGTGGTTGGATGAATACATAGATGGGTGTGTGGGTGAATGGATGATGAATGCATGTTATTGTAGGTAACTGAATTGATAGATGGATGGGTGGATGAATGGATGGATGGATGGGTGGGTGAATGGATGGATGGATGGATGGATAGGTGGGTGGGTAGATGGATTGATGGGTGGGTGTATGGATGGATGGATGGTTGGTTGGGTCAGTGAATGAATAGATGTGTGAGTGGGTGAATGGATGGATGGGTGGATGGATGGATGGATGGATGGATGGATGGATGGATGGGGGGATGGATGGATGGGTGGATGGATGGGTGGATGTTTGGTTGGGTCAGTGAATGAATAGAAGGGAGAGTGCGTGAATGGATGGATGGATGGATGAATGGATGGGGGGTGGGTGGAGGGATGGATGGATGGATGAATGGATGGGTGGGTGGGTGGATGGATGGATGGATTGATGGATGGGTCAGTGATGAATAGATGAATGTATAATGTAGGTAAATAGATGTTTGGATTGTGAGTGAATGTAGTTAACTGAATTGATGGATGGAGGAACGACTGATTAACGGATGGATGGATGGATGAATGAATGAATGGATGGATGGATGGATGGATGAATGAATGGATGAATGGATGGATGGATGAATGGATGGATGAATGGATGGGTACATGTAGGTTAGGCCAAAGAAACGCAAATCACCGTCTACCTTAAGATTTCCCAAGATATTTCTTTTCCAAACAGCACAGTACAGCTTGGCCCACACACGCACTCAGGTCGGCCATTATCCCGCCAGGGTAACAGATAATTTGACAAAAAAGCTACATCGTTCGGCTTATGAACGCCGCAGGGGGCTGTCAGCCCTAACTGTTTTTTATTAGGCCTTCCCACATTATTGTTTGTGCAAGTACACATTTATACACTTTTACATTGCGGTTCTTAATTTTGTTGCTGCTGATGATAAAGACCTTCAGAAATGAGAAAGTAGAACTTCGTTCTGTGGTTATAATTAGAAAAGAAATATCGAAAAGGATTGTTTCACCTTTTCTTGGGTGTAAATGAAGTGACAATATTAATAATTTTCATGCAGGTGACGTGGCTCTTTGCAGGCACAGAAGCTCTTTAGCTGAGGTAGATTGGTGTACTCAGAGCGAGGCCTCAAGATGTGGGAGAGAGGGAGAAATGAAGATAGAGAGAGAGAAAAAAAAGGGGGGGGGGTGGAGAAATTAAGACAGAATGAGTGGGAAAGAGAAAGAGAGATGGGATGGGTGGTTGAATCACATTGTGGAGAGAAAGGGCGAATATGAGAGAATTTGAGAGAACAGTGAAAGATAGAGGCTACAGAAAGTAAACGGGTAGAGAAAAAGCAATAAAATCATGGGAAGTGAGATATTAGATATAGCAAATACCATCATAAGCGGGAATAGAGAGAGGGGGAGAGCGGCAAGGAATGAGAGAACGCGGCAATAGATAAGTAAGTAAAAACAGTTGAGGAAAAATGTAAGAAGATATGGATTAAGAACGGAGCGGAAGTATACACAAGGGATATTTAATTAATGCGAGAGAGAGAGAAAGGGGGGGGGGAAGAGTAAGAGAGCTCAAGAGAAATAGTAAAATATTTATACAGAAGGTTCACGAGGGAGAACAAGAGGAAGTTGATAAGGGGCTAAGAGAGGGTGAGAAAGAACTAGAGAAATGTGATAAGAGATTAAGAGCGCGTCTTGGAAAACTAAAGAAATGTGATAAGAGATTAGGAGCACGTCATGGAGAACTAAAGAAATATGATAAGAGATTAAGAGCGCGTCATAGAGAACTAGAGTAATGTGATAGGAGATTAAGAGCGCGTCATAGAGAACTAGAGAAATGTGATAAGAGATTAAGAGCGTGTCATAGAGAACTAGAGTAATGTGATAGGAGATTAAGAGCGCGTCATAGAGAACTAGAGAAATGTGATAAGAGATTAAGAGCGCGTCATAGAGAACTAGAGTAATGTGATAGGAGATTAAGAGCGCGTCATAGAGAACTAGAGTAATGTGATAGGAGATTAAGAGCGCGTCATAGAGAACTAGAGAAATGTGATAAGAGATTAAGAGCGCGCCATAGAGAACTAGAGTAATGTGATAGGAGATTAAGAGCGCGTCATAGAGAACTAGAGTAATGTGATAGGAGATTAAGAGCGCGTCATAGAGAACTAGAGAAATGTGATAAGAGATTAAGAGCGCGTCATAGAGAACTAGAGTAATGTGATAAGAGATTAAGAGCGCGTCATAGAGAACTAGAGAAATGTGATAAGAGATTAAGAGCGCGTCATAGAGAACTAGAGAAATGTGATAAGAGATTAAGAGCGCGTCATAGAGAACTAGAGTAATGTGATAAGAGATTAAGAGCGCATAGACGAGAACTAGAGAAATGTGATAAGAGATTAAGAGCTTGTCATACAGAACTAGAGAAAAATGAAAAGGTGATAAGGGGTCAAGACAGGATGAGAGAACTAGTGAAATGTGATATGCCTTAAAAGAGAGAACAAGAGAAAGGTGATAAGGATAAAGAGAGGATGAGAGGGAACGAGAGAAAGGTGATACGGGGTAAAGAGAACGTGAGAAAGAACAAGGTAAAGTTGAGACGAGAGAAAATTAGAGAATGGCGATAATGGACTAAGGAAGAGAACTACAAAATGGTGTTAAAAAGTCCAGAAAGGGCGAACAAGAACTAAAGAAAGTGATAAACGGGATAACGAGAGAGTTAGAGAGAACAAGAGAAAATTGCTATGTAATCAAATAAGGCTTCGAGAGAATAAGAGAAAAGTGTTAAGTAGTGATATATGGCTGAGAGAGAATAAAAGAAAGATGATGATAAGACAAGACAGGGCAAGAGATAAGTAAAGAAAAATGATAAAAGACAAAGAGAGAGAGAGAGAGAGAGAGAGAGAGAGAACAGGAGGAAGTTTATAAAGAAAGGATGAAGAGAGATAACAATAGAAAGATGATAAAGGATGAAGATAGAAAGTGAGAATAAGGAAAAAGCGAGGGAATCTTGAACAAGGAACAAGTAAAATATCAACATAGAGAGAACATAGATGAATGTGAGATGGAATCTAAAATGTGCGAGAGAGAGAGAGAGAGAGAGAGAGAATGTGAAACGGAATCGAGAGAGAATGTGAAACGGAATCGAGAGAAAGAGAGAGAGAGGGAGAGAGAGAGATAATGTGAAGTAGAATCGAGAGAGAGAGAAAGAGAGATAATGTGAAGTAGAATCGAGAGAGAGAGAGAGAGAGAGATAATGTGAAGTAGAATCGAGAGAGTGAATGTGAAACGGAATCGAAAGAGAGAGAGAGAGAGAATGTGAAGTAGAATCGAGAGAGAATGTGAAACAGAATCGAGAGAGAGAGAGATAATGTGAAGTAGAATCGACAGATAATGTGAAAAGGAAGAGAGAGAGAGAGAATGTGAAGTAGAATCGAGAGAGATACGAAAAAAGATTAAATATAATAAAAACAAAGAGAGAAAAACGAGAGCTATGCGGAAAATATAGAATCAGAGCGAGAGAAAGAGAGAGAGAGAGAGAGAGAGAGAGAGAGAGAGAGAGAGGGCAGGAGGATATTTAAAAAAAAGAATTAAACGTGACGGAATGAAAAAAAAACACAAATGAAAGGTAAAAAAAAATCAAAAGATGGCGAGAGAGAAAACATGAGAAAAGTGAAAATGAATCATGAGAACGACACAGAGAGAGATAGTGAGAGAGAGAGAGAGAGAGAGAGAGAGAGAGAGAGAGAGTGGAAAGACAACAGGAAGAAACTAACAAAAAGAATTAAAAGTGAGGGTTTAAAAAAAAACACAGAAAGGAGAAAAGAAATCAAGAGAAAGCAAGGGAGAAAGCAAGGGATAAAACATGAAAAAAGTGAAAATGAATCTCTATTTTAATATATAGATATGTTCATATTTGTAGAGACGAGACAGAAAATTACTAGGAAAGGTAAGGATAAAAAACAAAAGGACGGAAATGAAAGAAAGGAATGACAGTAGCTGAATATTAGCCCCGAGCTTGTCTAAACGACTAGAACTAACAAAGCACTTTTTTGTTTCTGTTAATATCTATCTATCTATATATATCTATTGACCTTTCGAGCCGTAACCGGCCCATAGGGCGTAGACCAAGATACACCTTCTCCTATCTAAAGAGATATTAATGTCTACTCTCATTCTATTATTACTGTTATTATGTCAACGCTGTTCATCTTCAAGCTGCTTTTGCTCCTTAATTGGTTTGTTTTCATTCTGTCTGCTTCCTTCACGCTTTAATGCTTCCCTGTGCGTGTCTTCCGTACATTCATCTCACGTGACCTAGTGAATACTAAGCACAGCTGCATCCTATGTTCTCAAAGTGGAATTTTAGCTATAGCTATGATCTTAGTGAATCGTTCCAGATTGATCATCATCATCAAGTACCATGCCTGCTGGCGTAGGTGGTCATGTTTCTCCACAACTTTCGATCTCGACAGTTATTTATCAATTCTATTCTTGACCTTATGCCAAGCAATTTTCTTAAGCTGTCTGGTATCTTTTTTCTTTGCTTCCCTCTATTTCTTCGTCCCTCAATTTTTTCAGTTGTCACAATATAATCCAACTGTTCCATTCTCATTACAAGGCAAAAAATTATGATTGTTTCTTCATAATATTGGAAATTAGCTCTCTCTTTGCTTTGGCCTCTTTCAGAACGTTTTCGTTACTTTTCTTACTTGTCCATGGTATTCTCAACATTCCTCTGTAAAACCACATTTCTACTTCCTATTTCGAGATTGACGCCAGAGTGAAACAAGTATGTATTTTATCTCCCTTGTTGTTTGGAATTGCTAACGAGCATCATTAAGCAGAAGTGCTGTACAGGAGACAAAGGCAGTGAGTGAACACTTGGATCTCAGTTGGAGGACCTTGATTTTGCTGACGGCATAGTTCTTATAAATAGCGACGTGAATATGATGGAGGAAAGGAACAAACACCAGATCATCAATAGCGACGTGAATATGATGGAGGAAAGGAACAAACACCAGATCATCAATAGCGACGTGAATATGATGGAGGAAAGGAACAAACACCAGATCATCAATAGCGACGTTAATATGATGGAGGAAAGGAACAAACACCAGATCATCAATAACGATGTGAATATGATGGAGGAAAGGAACAAACACCAGATTATCAATAGCGACGTGAATATGATGGAGGAAAGGAACAAACACCAGATCATCAATGGCTACGTGAATATGATGGAGGAAAGGAACAAACACCAGATCATCAATGGACACGAAAATTGGTCTCGAGATCAACCAAGAAAAGACAAAAGTAATAAAAAAAATCGTATTCACCCAGAAGAAAAAAAAATATATCTTGAATGATAAGCAGTGGAAGAAATTCATCATCATCATCGAGTGCCGTCTCCGCAACGAAGGTTGGCTACCATGGAGCGCCATTCTGCTCTGTCTCTTGCTTTGATGGTGCAGGTTATCATAGGCTGATTTGTCCATCTTTTGATGTTACTCGTCCATGTTAGACTTGGTCTGCCTCTGCCTCTTTTACCTTGTATTTTCACCTCCAGGATTACTTCTAGTTGGCTGTTGTGTCTTTTAACATGGCCCAAAAATCGCATTTGTCTTGTTTTAATTGTGCTTAGTAGTTCTCTTTTCATTTTTATTTGTTTTAAAACTTCATCACTTGTTTTCTTTTCCTTCCATCCAATTCAACCTATTCTTCTATATATCCACATTTCAAAGGCTTCAATTATCTGTTTTTCTGTCTAATGTCCATGTTTCTGCACCATATAGGAATATTGAGAAGATGTAACATTTTGCTATTCTTAGTTTTAGCCCTGGTGTTATTTGTTTTGATGTTAGTATGTTCTTCATGACATTAAAATTACTTTTTGCCATTCCTATTCTTTTGTTTATTTCAGTTGTACATTTTCCATCACTGGTTATAGTATGTCCAAGGTAGTTGTAGTTCTGTACTGCCTCCAGGTCTATTCCTTCAATTTTGATATCCACTTGTGGGTTTTGAGTATTTTCTTTGCTTATGATAATAGTTTTAGTCTTTTTGATATTCATATCTAGTCCATATTTTTTGCTTGTCATGTTTATTTCACTAAGTAATTGTTGTAGATCTTGAGGATTTTCTGCTAGTAGTACAGTATCGTCAGCATATCTTAGGTTATTGATTATCTTTCCATTAATTTGTAGGCCTGGCATGTCCATGTCGTTTTTAAAGATTTGCTCAGTGTATAGATTGAACAAGCTTGGTGAAATGATGCATCCCTGTCTTACTCCTCTTTTTATGTCAATGGGTGTAGAGTTCTCTTTGTTATATTTTATTAATGCTGATTAATTCCAGTATAGACTACATATTAGTCGTATGTCCATGTCATCTAGATGTATCTCTTTTAGGCATTCTATAAATTGTTTGTGGTGTACTCTATCGAAAGCTTTGGTGTAGTCTATGAAGCAGGCATATATTGGTTTGTTTACTTCCGTGTATTTTTCGATTAATGTTCTCATGCAGAATATGGCTTCTTTTGTCCCGCTATTTTCCCTAAATCCAAATTGCTGCTCATCTAATTCAGTATTGATTTTATTCTGAATCCTTCATAAAATAAACTTTGTAAAAAATAACTTTGTATATCTCGGAAACTGCATCGATCAAGAAGGGGGCACGAAGAAAGAAATTAGAATCCGAATAACAAAAGCAGCAATGGCTTTTTGAATCCTTGATAAAAATATGGAAATCAAAATTACAAAGCACAAAAACACAGCTCAGGATTTTCAAATCTAATGTATTAGCCACTCTTACTCATCATGTATGCGAGAGCTGGAAAACAACCAAAGAAAAAGAAAATAAACTGGATGCATTTGAAAACAGATGCCTCAGGAAGATGCTCTGTATGCCACGGAATATATTCAAGACTAGTGTAAAATAAGAGAAATGGCAAAGTATAAAAACAAATCAACTATAATCAAGAGAGGAAGGTGATCATATGTTGGCATACGATGGGAAGAGACAACAAGATAATCTGATAGTAAGTCCTCAAATAGGAACTAGCGAATAAAAAGAAATATAGGCCTATCTAGAGAAATACTAAACATAAAAAAAGCGAGAAGCACAGCAGCATGTATCAGCTCCATCTTCGAGATTGAGTAACTCGTGCAGACAGAAAATGTGACGAGATATAATACGGGTTCCGTGCATGGTCTGACGCTTGATAATAAAGATCGTCGGACACAGCGAGTCTGCATTAGGTTATTTGCTCATGGAAGGCCCCGGTATCACTCCAAACGAATTAAAATCCATAAATGCTCAACCGCCCGTGCCAGCGAAATCATCCGAATTAATGTCTCATCTCCCAAACAAAGAAAGGCAACTATAGCCCCCATCGTAGCAGTCTCAGCACACGCCAAAAGACATAAGGTGAAACCGCGCAGTAAGTGAACACAAACTGTTCCCTGCCATACGATGTCATCATTCATCGTAAACAATTGGAATATCGAAACATGATCAAAACGGATGAGACACACAGCTCACGGTGTGCACAGAGCACTTAACTCAGTAGCTCCTGCAACAAGCCGGATTTGGAATATGAGGAAGCTGCAACAAGGAAAACATTTCATACATAGCCTGCTATGGTTCCTGCCGCCTATCCACCATATACCGGAAGTTCACGTTCTCCTCAAAATGATGATCGTCATATTTTTAAAAAAATATATAGCGCTTGATGATGTTAGGCCATCGTTATTGACTCCAATTCCGAACATATAAACACACAGTTAGTCGTCACATTTTCCCCGTCGCACATCAAACAACAGACCGTAAGATTAGCGTATGGCCGGTCTATGGATATACGATGAGCAATTACGATGACGTAGCACACACAACAATGTCCTTTAGATTACTGATTACTCTAGTGAATGCAGTCTACGACGAACAAAACACGGTGCAAATTTCCTAAAGAGATAAAACTGCGGCTGACATGACGAAGCAGTTCACATTAATGAGAACATATAAATAACTTGCGTTAAGCAATTCAAACAACGGTCATGAACATCACCAATGTGACGTAAAGCGCAGATCAAGTCTAGAAGGTTGAAGGTCACATTCACAACACTTAATTTGTCAGAAAAAACTATTGCCGGCGTACGACTTCTCTTTATCGGCGCAGATGTATTAAGTAGAACATAATTTTGATTTTAACGCAGAAAAGTGCACTGGAAAACCGGAATGCACTTTCTGCAGCGATCGAGAGATCGTGATGAAGATCCACCATTTTTGAAACGGAAGTTTCCGTGCATGTGATTACACGAGTGAGTCTGCATTTTCTTCTACCCTATGTGCCGTCTTCGGCTCGGAAGGTTAATATATATATATATACACACACACATACCCACTTCTGTCTGTTTTCTTGCAAAGGTCTGTTATGTTCATAGATTACATATAGTTTTTGCCACATATTTCGTTCATTGTTCTAGTAAAGTTAGTTTTCTCAAACAATTGTAAGGCAACGTATGGGATTGGATGACCCTCAGCTGGCATTTACTTTGATTCTAGTACGATGCCGACGAGAGTTGTGTCGAGTTGAATAAGCTAGATGTCGTAGCTTGTCGTAGCTTGTCGTAAACTAGCGACACAACACAGCCACACTCACTGAACGGGTGAGCGCTGAAGAAGAATATTCCGTCAAATACAGTAGGGAAAAATAATCAATTGAAAAGCGTATTTCTACACATACAGCATTTAATAATGGCTTGAGTAGCGTATTCCTAAGCACATTGAATGCACATGCAGCATTTAATATAATGGCTTGAAATCACAGCGCACTTCTCAGTGCCACGTGGTATATGTTCAAAACGCAATGACGTCAATAAATTTTGACGTGAAAGCATCGGTGTATAAAAATATAATTCTGAGACTGCAACAATTAAAGAAATAAAATAGTAATCAACAGGGGTAGAAAAGAATGAAGGGTGTGTATAACAGGGGTAGAAAAGAATGAAGGGTGTGTATAACAGGGGTAGAAAAGAATGAAGGGTGTGTATAACAGGGGGAGAAGAGAATGAAGGGTGTGTATAACAGGGGGAGAAGAAAATGAAGGGTGTGTATAACAGTGGGGGGGGGGGGAGAAGAGAATGAAGGGTGTATATAACAGTGGGGGGGGGGAAGAGAAGAGAATGAAGGGTGTGTATAACAGTGGGGGGGAGAGAAGAAAATGAAGGGTGTGTATAACAGTGGGGGGGGGGAGAAGAGAATGAAGGGTGTATATAACAGTGGGGGGGAGAGAAGAGAATGAAGGGTGTGTATAACAGGGGGAGAAGAAAATGAAGGGTGTGTATAACAGGGGGAGAAGAAAATGAAGGGTGTGTATAACAGGGGGAGAAGAAAATGAAGGGTGTGTATAACAGGGGGAGAAGAAAATGAAGGGTGTGTATAACAGGGGAGAAGAAAATGAAGGGTGTGTATAACAGGGGGAGAAGAAAATGAAGGGTGTATATAACAGTGGGGGGGGAGAGAAGAGAATGAAGGGTGTATATAACAGTGGGGGGGGAGAAGAGAATGAAGGGTGTGTATAACAGTGGGGGGGGAGAAGAAAATGAAGGGTGTATATAACAGTGGGGGGGGGGAGAGAAGAGAATGAAGGGTGTGTATAACAGGGGTAGAAGAGAATGAAGGGTGTGTATAACAGTGGGGGGGGGGAGAGAAGAGAATGAAGGGTGTGTATAACAGGGGGAGAAGAAAATGAAGGGTGTATATAACAGTGGGGAGAGAAGAGAGTGAAGGGTGTGTAAACCTTAGGAGATTTAGTGACTGAAGTGTTGGCAGTTGCTTATATAGAAGACTCAGCTCCGCTCTGTTCTCTGGAGTAAACAAATTTCCCCAACATAAACTGAAGCATCAAAAAATAACTTCCGCCACAACAGTGAGGCTAAGCCGTCTGCGCATCAAACGTAATACCCTATGTTGAGTTACATTTTACATCAATAATCTGCAAGCTACTCGAACCATTGTATGTGTTTGACCATAAACTGAAAGGGAATGATCAACTAGCTTTGAGTCGGTACTGGTTCTATGTGTTCTAATAGCTATTAAAAACCATTGAACAACGTGGTTTGAGCACACGGTACTCGACCTAAAATTCTTTCTTTTCTTTCAAAGTGAAACATGAATTAACAGAAACTAAACAACACAGTAAACTGAGATAACAATAAAACAGCTTTTGATAGTGGACCTTTCCTTGTAGCCGTGGCACGCCCACATATGGGACACCAGCGAACCAACCAATCAGACAGGGTTTAACTTAAAAGCAAGATAAAATTACAGTTTGCGTCAACTTACCATTTGCGTTGCCATAGTTACTGTTTATATCTGAACCATGCTGTAGCTTGTCCGTGAAGTACTGAGGACTGTGTATGCCCTGTAACAGAGGATGATATTACAGATGAATGTGCTAACATTGTTAAGTAGTGGAGCTACATCGCAACAGCTACATCGGCAGTTTTAATAGTGAACTTGATATTTTATTGGGATCTAAAGCACAGCTTTACAACATCAACAATTTGTTGAGATCTAAAGCACAGCTTTACAACATCAACAATTTGTTGGGATCTAAAGCACAGCTTTACAACATCAACAATTTGTTGGGATCTAAAGCACAGCTTTACAACATCAACAATTTGTTGGGATCTAAACACAGGTTTAAAACTTCAAGAACTTGTTTGTATCTAAAGCACAGTTTTAAAACGTCAACAATTTATTTGTATCTAAAGTGGAGCTTTACAATGTCAACAATTTATTTGTATCTAAAGTGGAGCTTTACAACGTCAACAATTTATTTGTATCTAAAGTGGAGCTTTACAATGTCAACAATTTATTTGTATCTAAAGTAGAGCTTTACAACGTCAACAATTTATTTGTATCTAAAGTGGAGATTTACAACGTCAACAATTTATTTGTATCTAAAGTGGAGCTTTACAACGTCAACAATTTATTTGTATATAAAGTGGAGCTTTACAACGTCAACAATTTATTTGTATATAAAGCACAGTTTTAAAACTTCAGTAATTTATTTGTATATAAAGCACAGCTTTACGACGTCAACAATTTATTTGTATATAAAGCACAGTTTTAAAACTTCAGTAATTTATTTGTATATAAAGCACAGTTTTAAAACTTCAGTAATTTATTTGTATATAAAGCAGAGCTTTACAACATCAACAATGTGTTTGTATCTAAGACCCCATCTTCATAATTATAACTTCCGTGTCTTATGACCGACCAGACTCCCGCATTGAATTATCATCAATCATCAGTAAAATTTTAGCGTGACGTGGGTTCAGCTCCAGTCAGACACTCTTCCATAAACCTAGTAGCTGAGACAAAAAATATGGGTACTTGACTCTCCAATTGGAAGACACGTGTCTGCTTCTGCAAGTAATGTCTTCTAGGAAAGTAACATTTTAATACCCCTCTCCTGTGCAACGTTAGATATGGGACAGTCTTTACCTTGTTTAGGCTGCACTCACATTTGCTTTCGATTCCATGACCTATACTTCATAATTTCATTCTACAGCAAAATTTAAAAAATCATTCCTACCCCCAAATCCCCGGAATCTCCATGGTTGTCATTACCTTCATTTAGGCTACCAGTCAGCTCTTGGAACCACCATATCAATTATCTTCTCTTGATAACCACGACGCCCTGTCCGCTGCAGTAACAGCTTTATCGCTCTCGTTTATTTCACCCTTCAGCAGTTATCAGCCCCTGAGACGAAGATTCTTGCTATGAAGTCACAAACAATTTGGCAAACTATTCTTTATTACCACTGTTTTTGATAATATTCCGAGCTGTCGTTTAATATGAAAGAATTGTTGAAAACACGCCATGGCTCCTTATCATATTTATACCTTCTAACCTTGGTGGTGTTGGAATTGTTCTGCTTGGAACAACTACAAAGCATCTTCACATCATTATCAGGTCTCTGGAATACCGATCTCGCTACAATCTTATTATGGAAGTCTCGCTTCAACTTTGGAAATATGACGGTCTGTGTGTGTATGTAGGCACTCATCATCATCATCATCGTGTGCCATACTGGTTGGCGTAGGCGATCATGTCCTCCCACAATCTTCTATCTACAGTGCATCGTATCAGTTCTGTTGTTGACAGTTTTCCAGGCCATGAGACCAAGCTATCCAGTATTTTCTCTCTTTGTCGTCCGCGATCTCTCTTTCCCTTTATTTTGCCAGTTGTAACCAAGTATTCCAACTTTCCTCTTCTCATGATGTGTACGAAAAATGTTGATTTTTACTTTCTGATGTTTTCTAGTAGCTCCTTTTTTGTATTAACCTCTTTGAGTGAGAATTTCCTCATGATCTTTTTAGCTGTCCATGGAACGTTCTTCTGAGAAATCCCATCTCTGTGGCCTCAAGTAGTCTTTTCATTTGTTTGTCTACTCGTTTCCTTACAATACATTATGTAACACAAACAATGTGAGTGTTGTATCTTCTATATTCTTCTTTGTCTTCTTTCTTTCCATGATCACAGACCAACAAATCAAAGAATGACACATGCGCCTGTTGTAAAACAGGACGGACAGCAACGTTCCTCAACTTGATACCGTCCCTGGCCACCTTTTGGTGAGTGCCTTGTTTACGTTTTTATTTCTGTTTTCCCAGTTCCCTGCCATGTTACCTTTGGTGAAATCCTCTTTCCGAGCTACAGCTTCTTCCTCTTATTATTCTGTGCTTTAAGACATGTTTTTTGCACGTCGCCTCTGTAATTTTTTTCCTGAAATCTCATGTTTCCACTCTTTTGTTACCTTCCTCATTTGTCATTCAGCTTCGAGGGGTAACTGTATGTCTTTTCCTCCTGTGCCTAACCTCTTGTGTTGTCACTTTTTTCAAAGCTATCTCTTGTTTATTGAATGGATAATATTTATTCTCCCTCATCACAAATATCTAACCAGATGTTTGTGTTCAAGAAAACATGGCCACCATGAGAACACGAGCAGGCACAGTCAATCCTGCAACGATCTGACACTAACTTAGAAGAGTTTAATGAAAAGCTCTCAGACCAGAGGAACCCCTTCATATCCAAGCATTGAGACCCAGAAAAGTGATATCGTAGAACAGTGAATCAATTCAGGGGAAGAGGTATGTTTACAGCACTCGGAAAAAATGACAAATAATCAACAACAGAAAAAAATATGGACCAAGGCAGGATCGAACCCGTACTCAGTGGCACAGCGCCTTGCCACGAAAAGCCAAACGCTAGGTAACACTGCCACTCAGCAGTACGGGTTCGATCCTACCTGGGTCCATATTTTTTTCTGTTGTTGATTATTTGTCATTTTTTCCGAGTGCTGTAAACATAGCTCTTCCCCTGAATTGATCCACTGATTATCGCCTCGCAAGTTTCCCTCTATAATCATATTCATGGATTATTATTTGTCATTTTTTCCGAGTGCTGTAAACATAGCTCTTCCCCTGAATTGATTCACTGATTATCGCCTCGCAAGTTTCCCTCTATAATCATATTCATGGATTATTATTTGTCTCCACATCGTAGAACACGCGGACTGAGTTACTCGCATTGAAAAATTGATTCCTTAAATTACTTTGGTATAATTCAATTTCGTACTGAAATTTGATGTATATTTATGAATATATAGGCAGACAGACGGACGAACGTAGAGACAGACAGATATTATATATATATATATATATATATATATATATGGATGGATAGATGGCTATATACATAGATAGCTAGACAGACAGACAGACGCATGGGTGGGTGGATGGATGGATGAATGGATGGGTGGATTAGTAGATATGTGGGTACGTATGTTATATACTTATATGCTAGGAGAACATAAACGTCTGTAATGTAACCCTTAGAAGTATTCTATGCATGACAAATATAGCAATGCAATCTAATGATCAATTATTTAATGTAATTTAGCGTTAGTGGTGTAGTTGTTAGCGCACTGGCTTGTAGATAATAATGGCCTTACACTTTCCAGTTGACAGATTACAAATTAGAAGTATCTAGCTCACTTTGGGTCGCTAGTAATTGTAAGTAAAAGAATTCCTTGCGCATTGTTCTATTTTCCAGACAGACCGGTGTCTAGTCTCACACAATATTAAATAAGTACTTGAGGCTTTTTTGGAAAGGAAATCGGAGTTGCGTAGTGCTGTCCACATTACTCAAATTTGTGCTGGTTGCCACAATAATTTGAGCACTAATACCATATTTCCTAGACGCCGCTCATAGCGAATGATTGTGCTCCTTATTTCTTCTCTCCATACCTTACCTAACACAAGCTGCTATAGTCTCTAAGTGATTATGTCTTTAAGTTGTTATAGAATGACAACCCTCGTAAAATGAAAACATTTTTACTAGTTGCCCCTGAAATAAAATTATGAACGTATGTTGTCCCATTTAAAATCAGTCAGCCTTAAATCATAAACACATTTTGTCGAGAGTTACCCCCACTTGACAAATATTATTTCTCTGCTATAAACTAAGATTCAGAACACGCCACGCTGAGAAGAACTGAAGAGGGTGTATGGTAAACGAAAACACCTTGAAAATCTGCAGCACCAAGCCGTATAGCCCGTCTAATAGCCAGGTTATATCCTTGAAATATTTTGCAGCCAATAACCCTATCTTTGAAACACGAATGTCATCAAGAAAAGTTGGTATGTAATGGAGTATCCATAAGACATTGGCTGTGTTTGAGGTCGCTCAAGTAATCAGGAAAACTTCAAGCGAAGGTCGGGAGTCAAGTGTGTACCCAGAACAGAATAGCTTCCTTTAAATATCGTTTCTGACAACAGATGCTGCCCTGAATATGTTAAACACAACAGCTTTAATTCAGGTTATTCAAACTACAGTATAGATCACTTGAAATCGTTTTAGCTGTCTTAACTGATAGTTTTGATGATAATTATTAAACGGTCGTCTTCAACAGATCCACTCCGTCAAGCAAGATAACTGGCTCATTTTATTTTCTACTTGGACAGAGAGCAAATTTAAAGGTATTTTTTGGTGAATTACATCATGAAATGAAGCGGTGTACACAAGAAATTAACATGTCTGTTTAACTGCTATTTCGAAGTATATTGATAGCTTACTTGTCTCTTTAAGTAAATTATTCGTAATTATATGCAATTCATGGTAGCTACAATAGCTCAGTAGTTTGTGAACTGGACAATTAAAAACAAGAATTCGGTTTCGATCCTGATCTACAGCTTCCAGATTCACCCAGCCTTAAACGGATACCTATATTTTTTTTTTCCTGGGAAAGAAACGCGGCACGGACGTAGTACTGACCTATTACCCCAAAAACAATGTGCCGAAGGTCTATACAAATTATAGACACTATAATCATATTCTCTATACGCCATATGACGTGACAGGGCTCGTTTATTTTCTTTTTTTTTTTATGTGGAATTCGTGCATATTCAACTTACATGTTGCTAGGCTGCCACGTACTGTTCTGTCAATGCCCCACTGCCTCACAACGTTGTAGACAAGTACCGGACACCAGCAGGGTTTTATACACTTGGATAAGCGCTTACTACTGACCACATGTTCTATTCTCAATTTTGGTGAATTTTTTTTTTTATCGGACCGACAGACTTTTGGGTTCGCCGTTGTTCTTCTTTTCTTTCTTTATCTGCTTTTCAGTGTCGAGGAGAGATATAGTTTGCGGTCTTTTGCTCAACCGTTGGCCTCTTCAGATTGTGTGTGTCCTAGTGTTTCTAATACTCCATGATCATTTAAGCATTTTTTGCGGTCGAACCTTGGGTCTGGTGTTCTCGCATCGTTCAATGCATGCTCGTTGTATGGTGTTTTGATTTTTGCTGTCATATCAAGAAGATAAATAATTTTATTTGTTGTCTCTTTAAGTATTAAATAGCGGGAATTATTTTAAAATTTCCTCTCAGTTCTTCAATTCTAATCTTATCTTTCATGGTTGTTTCATGTCATGTTCCACCCACGTGTGAAAATGGGTACTACCAATGTTCTTCTAGTATAGTAGGATAGGCGGTCTGACATGACAACATAAAATGCCCCGTTGTTTATTTGAAATCTAAGGACACTCACTGACAGTATATTTCATAGGACACTCACTGACAGTATATTTCATAGGACACTCACTGACAGTATATTTCATAGGACACTCACTGACAGTATATTTCATAGGACTCTCACTGACAGTATATTTCATAGGACACTCACTGACAGTATATTTCATAGGACACTCACTGACAGTATATTTCATAGGACACTCGCTGACAGTATATTTCATAGGACACTCACGGACAGTATATTTCATAGGACACTCACTGACAGTATATTTCATAAGATACTCACTGACAGTATATTTCATAGGACACTCACTGACAGTATATTTCATAGGACACTCACGGACAGTATATTTCATAGGCCACTCACTGACAGTATATTTCATAGGACACTCACTGACAGTATATTTCATAGGACACTCACTGACAGTATATTTCATAGGACACTCCCTGACAGTATATTTCATAGGACACTCACTGACAGTATATTTCATAGGACACTCACTGACAGTATATTTCATACGCATTAAGGTATGGCCAGAGGGCGTCTAGTTTTATTGTATACATTGTAACTTGTGTGGAGTCTGACTCTAATCCGCATCTTGGGGGCTCTTATTTTTGAGTCTTTAATTTTGTATCTAAACTGTTAATTCTATTTGTGGGAGGTGTGTAAGTCGGGAGTCTTTGTCCATGTCATTAACTTATTTCCTTGGTGATATTTGGCTCAATCTTCATTTGACATGTTCATGTATACTTTCTTTGTTTAGTTACATTCATGTTTCTGGACATCCGATTTCAGCAGTTTCATCATCATCGTTGAGTGCCGTCTCCGCATCGAAGGTTGGTTATCATGGAGCGCCATTCAGCTCTATCTGTTGCTTTGATAGTGGAGGTTGTCATAGGCTGACTTGTCCTTCTTTTGATGTTACTCGTCCATATTAGTCGTGGTCTGCCTCTGCCTCTTTTACCGTGTATTTTCCCTTCCAAGATTACTTTTGGTAGGCTTCTGTGTCTTTTAGCATGCACCAAAATTCTCATTTGTCTTTTTTTTTTTTTAAAATAATGGCTAGTAGTTCTTTTCATTTTTAATTGTTTTTCTTTCCATCCAATTCTTCCTATCCTTCTATAAATCCACATTTCAAAGGCTTAAATTTTCTGTTTTGTTTTCTTGTCTAATGTTTATGTTTCTGCTCCATGCAGGAATTTCATCAGTTATGATATTTATTTAAAGTTTTGCTGCTAAATCCTATCTCTGACATTTATTTCAATATCTACATGTGTTGTCAAATAGTGCTCCATACTGAGAAAGTTATTATTTAAATCCTATCTCTGACATTTATTTCAATATCTACATGTGTTGTCAAATAGTGCTCCATACCGAGAAAGTTATTATTTAAATCCACATCTCTGTGATATGCAGGAAACTCCTGGAAGCATTGTTAACATTTTTTTTCTGAATTGAAAAGGAAAGGAAAGGAGTGGAGAAGAGCGGAACTCCTTTAGGACAGCTTCAAATTCAAATACATACGTTCTGTTAACAAACTTTATAGTAAAATAAAATGTATGAATACCGAGGCAGGCTGACACTTTTAATTGAGAACTTGTCAATGAGAAAAAGTGCATGAGTCGTGTACATCTCGTTATTTCTGTTTCCAAGTACAGCGCCATGTAAATCCCACTAGCGACGTAAACACAACGGGAACGGCGGTAAATCCGAAGTGTATGATACAATTTACGGTGAATCACAAGAAATGCACAGAAGAAAAATGTTTAACCGTCTATAAGACATCCTCAAAGCCAGGAGTAAAGACGAGAGTTAAGTGAGTTTTCCTCTTGAGTTAATTCATTTTAAGGAGATATGGCGTCCTGCTTTAGGACACTTGAGCTTGCCTGGGAATGTCGGGATTTAACTATTGCAGCGTTTACGTCATTTTTTTTTCTCTTTCTTGTGGGAAAACGTCATTCTGTCGTTGCTGTACGCAGAAACGTTTCCTTCTTTTCTTTCCTCAAATGTTCGTTAACTGCAAGAACCGCCGACACGTCACGTGGTGTATATCCTGGCAGTTCCCATATCTTTTAAAACCAGTAGCAGTAGCATCTTTATGAATAGCGTGGACAGCATTATATCAGCGCGCCTCTCCCCTGAAAATGTATTAACTATCTATTTATGGCCGGGTGAACCTAGCAGCCGTCGACGGGAATAAAAATCTTGCCTTTTGGCTAAATTAGAGTAAATTACTAAATAAAAAGATTAACGATTCCGCCTTGTAGAATTTTAAAGGGGAAATGGAAGAGCCAAAACAAAACAGACAACATCCAAGAAGCTATACAACATTAATTGATTATGGTCAAGACTGTCAAAAGGGCAAGAGCCTAAAACTTTTAGTCTTGATGTTGACCATTACGGGGTGGGGGTGGGGAATAATTTATATTGTCTTCTCATACGTTTATACATATATATATATATATATATATTGGTATGTGTGTGCCTGTACTAATATATACATCTCGCAGAGAGAGAACACTGGTTCCGTGACTTCATAGAATATGACGTTTACTTTGTTTGGTGAGTGGTTAGATGACCTCTTGACTGAACTAAAACCAAACTGAGGTTTACTGTAAGCTCTCAAATATTTCAATCTTTCGCAACGTTAAATACTGTAGAACTATTTTTTATTATAGGACAAATAAATAGTTCTGTTGTAATGCCTTGTTTCATGCACAGAACATGACTAAATGCTTCATTCAGTAACTGGGTAATGCAGAAAATACTTGTTCTCCGTGGCATAGTTTACAATTTTACTCTAATTTAATTGGATTCAACTCTAATATATCGTTCTGTAACTCTAATATATCTTTCTATAACTCTAATTTATCTTTATGTAACTCTACTATATCTTTCTGTACTTCTAACATTATTCATAACTGTACTTCAATTATATATTTCAGTAAATGCCTATCCATCTAATCTATCACTCTAGTTAATCTAATTATATACCTATTAAATACGAATTTATTCTTGTGCATGTTTAATTGAAACTGTTACCAGCGATTATATTTGTAGCATAATTCAACGAGCAATTGGAGAACATGACTACTACTGTGTGGGGAAAGAAAATTACAGTGAGATTCTAAGAGGGCCAGGTTCACATGGAAGGATGAAACAACTCGGAGGGAGCTATTGGAGGAAGTAGACGAAAATACACACAGAGAGGTGATGGAAAGATAAAACAAAAGACTGGGCAGATCTTTTACTTCCTTTGACTCTCATGTAATTGTGACAGATAGAAAGATGGAGAATGGATGCAGATATAGTTACATCTACGACCTTCAATGTATTAAAGAATATGAGAGAGAGAGAGAGAGAGAGAGAGAGAGAGAGAGTAGTCAAAGATATCATATTTTTATCAAATCTATTGCTTTATTTTTCTGTTCGACAAAATCTAGATTATCTGCAATCTGTTTTTTTTTCTCTTCGTGCTTTATCATATAATGAAGATAGTTGTACAGTATTTAACGTTGTTGGAGAGTGAAATATTTGAGATCTTACAGTAAGCATCAGTTTTGTTTATTTCAGTCAACAGGTGATCCTAATTACTCACGGAACAAAGTAAGCGTCATATTCTATGATGTCATGGCATAAGTGCTATTTCTCTCTACTTTACCATTTCCTTACAGCTATTTTCCCGCTCCCCAATTTTTCCTCGTGAATCACGTACACAATTTTAATTGCCTTGGTTGAATTGTTTTCTTCTATGAAAACTCCGGCATCCACTATACGAGTAGGACAACTTCTACGTCAAACCAATATCCAACTTGTCTGAGTATGTCAGTCACGGCGCAGGAATAAGGGGAAAAATAGGACACACACACACAGACGAGTAATCGATCATGCGAACAGCCTATCTCGTGTTAAGGCAAAGAAATGCAAATGAATGCATAAAAATGCGAATCTGCAGTAAAGCTGAATATGAGGAAAAATTAAAAAATACAAAAAAATGGTATGTTAGAAGCTTTACGTGATAAGTGCACGACACAGACTAAACGACGTTTCGGCCCAATAGTTCATTCAGTAACTGGGTAATGCAGAAAATACTTGTTCTCTGATGCATAAATTAAACTCTAATTTAGTTAGATTCAACTCTAATATATCGTTCTGTAACTCTGATATGTCGTTCTGTAACTCTAATATATCGTTCTGTAACTCTAATATGTCGTTCTGTAACTCTAATATATCGTTCTGTAACTCTAATATGTCGTTCTGTAACTCTAATATGTCGTTCTGTAACTCTAATCTCGTAATTAAAATCCATAATAATAATTTGCCTATTGGGCCGAAACGTCGTTTAGTCTGTGTCGTCCACTTATCACGTAAAGCTTCTAACATACCATTTTGTTTGTATTTTTTCACTTTTTCTCCATTTTATCTCGTGTTATGTTGTTGTTCCTACCCCTCTGCCATGAAACAGGACACAGAGTCAAAGTTGGCGTGATCATACAACTTAAACGTTGAAGAAGAAATATTAAAACCAACCCCGTGCCTTTCGTTTAGAACTCTGAACACTGACCATTCATCTAGAGACTCATATGTGTATGTTTCTTATTGTACTAAATCTACCGAAAGACCATTGGTAATTTTGTAATTAAATGATTAATGAGAAGAATACTATGATTATGATTATGGTTAGTCGAAGGCCCCGGTATCACTGCAAACGAATTAAAATCCATAATTGCGCATCTGTCCGTGACAGTGGAATCATCCGAATTAACATCTCATCTCAATGAAGGATCCAAACAAAAAAAAAGCCAGCTACAGTCCCCATCATAGCAGCTACAGCACACGCCAAAAGACATAAGGCTAGTCGGCATCGAAATTGAACGCAGCCGAACTGTCTTTCGTTATACGATATCATTCATCGTTAGAAATAGGAATATCGAAACACAACCCGGATGAAAAACACAGCTCACGGTGTGCACAGAGCACTAAACTCAGTAGTTTCCGACAGCCAGCCGGACTTGGAATATGAGGAAATTGCAAGGAACACTTTCCAGACAGAGCCTCAATGGTTTCTGCTGCCTATCCACCATATTGACCGGAAATCCATACCTTGAAGAGAATGGGATTTTGTTGTTGTTTGTTCATCAGTTTTCACTTCTAGAGAAGTCTCTAGAGACTAGGAACTAAATTGTGCGAATTAATCCATTTTTCCCTGGCAGCCATGTGGGACATTGGTCCCTCGTCGCACAGGTAGATAACTCCGTCTTTGGAGGTATTCATTTTTTTCCGTCGATGAGTAATTGACGTCTCAAGCCGGGCCTCGCTGCTTAGACCAGTGGTGGTTGCCGCAGACAGAAATTATAAATAAAAATCCGAACTGGTGCAGGCGAGGTTTGAACTCACAACCTCTCTGTAGTGTCGAAGTCTTGCCTCGAAATCAACTAGTCCCCCAGGAACGAAAATAACAAAATAAACAAAAGCAACAGTAACGTACGAGTCAGTTCAGAGGAAGAGATATGTTTACAGCACTCGGATAAAATGACAAATAATCAATAACAGAAAAAAATTTGGACCAAGGCAGGATCGAACCCTTGCCACGAAAGCGTCTGTGCCACTGAGTACGGGTTCCATCCTGCCTTGGTCCATATTTTTTTTCTGTTATTGATTATTTGTCATTTTATCTGAGTGCTGTAAACATACCTCTTCCTCTAAACTAATTCGCTGATTATCGCCTCGGAAGTTTCCCTCTAGAACAATATTCATTTATTATTATTTGTCTCCAACAGTAACGTACCTTGATAAACAGAGGAAACAAGATAAAGAGTAGATATTGCACAAAAACATCATATATAGAATTTTGTTATCGTAAAAGTAAAGTAAAGAGCCCCGTCCCACCAAGTGGCGTATAGGGAATATGGTGTTAGTGACCATAATTTGTAGGGACTTTCGGCACATTTTATTATTGGGGGGGGGGGGGGGGCGGGGGTATGTGGTCTGTATTACGCTCATGCCGCTTTACTTTCCCGGAAAAAAAAATCCGGTACCCATTTAAGGCTTGGTGAATCCGGAAGCCGTCGATCAGAATCTTGTCTTTTGTAGTCCAGTTCACTAACCAGTGAGCTATCGCGGCTTCCAGTTTATTTATAGGCGATCATATTATAGTTGAAAATTATGTAAAAGTAATTTATTGCGTAGAAGTATGTAACTGTATACAAGTATACTACGGCTAGAACTATTTGACTGGACTAAAAAGAAATCTAGTAATTAAATGTAACGCACATACATTATACTGTTGCTGCTTGTGTGTTTGTCTTTGCGTGTATTTGTGATTAGTAGTTATTTTTATATAAAAGAAAGTCAATCAGAACTTTTATAATTCAATCCTAAGAGAAAAGCGTAAAATACCAGGCCTCTATTTTCTATTTCTTGTGCGCTGTTTAGCAGTTGCTCTCGTTTTTTTTTTCCTACCACACTGTCAAACCATCCAACATCTTTTATCGGTAATGTCCTAGTTTAAGTACATTTATATTTTTTCGAAAGGGTAACGTCCCTTTGATTAACATTGCACTTCATTCTGCGGTTCTCTAACCTGTTATTATTGTAGAGAAAAGATAAACAACGCGAGGGTAACGTCATTTCCCTAACCCTAACCCTAAACCTAAACATAATTTATAGTATTTGAAAACCGCTGTAGTTTTGTTGCGACGTTAAGTAAGGGGAGGTCACTCTTTTCTCTGCAATAATGTATGTGCCTAAAATAGGAAAATACCCTTTCATATTTGTTGACCCTTTCTCTCACCTAAAATCTTATTTATTTCTATTGTTATAAAGTTTCTACCCGCCTTTTGTTTACACGTACACTATAAATATCATTGTTTATGTTACAAATTTTATCTTTAACACGTTCCTCTTTAAGCATATTTTGATTTGATTTTTGGCTGTCCACGGCAAGGTCAGGTCAGGTAATTTTACCTGCTACTGTATGCAGTAAACAGTACAACCTGTGGCTGCCCTGCTGCCCTGTTGCCTTTCAGGTAAGCTCGGGAGAGTAAAAGGCTAAGGGAAGATACCCCGAAGTAAAACAAACCCACTGCCTTGTGAGAGACTTTTTAGTCAAAGGCTAGCGGAGCCAACCGTAAACAAATCGACGGAAGGCAACAGAAAACCACCATCGTAATTTCTTTGTACAATCATGAATCGCCACAACAATAGAAATAACGACAACAACGTTAAGGGGGATTCCAATGGAAAACCCTCGTTCGGTAGGGGACATCATGTGCTACAGGTGATACCCGATCGTCATCAAGCTACTGTAAGCAAAATAAAGATAAAACAAACTTAAAAGATAGGTACTTGGAATGCGAGAACACTCATGTAGAAGGGTAAACTAGAAAACATTATACAAGAAATGAAAACAATGGGTTTACAATTACTGGGACTTTGCGAAATGAGATACACCAGATCAGAGGAGATGTATTCTGATAAACATAAAATAATCTATTTGGAGGTACTGAACACCAAAGAGGAGTAGGTATCATTTTGGATGTAGAAAGAGCAAGAACAGTGAAAGGCTTTTACCCAATATCTGACAGTACTTTTAGTGAAATTGAATGGAAAGCCAATAGACATAAATCTTATACAAGTTTATGCACCAACAGCAGACAGTCTAGAGGAAACAATTGATAAATTTTACAACGAGTTAAATGAGGCGTTTCATAAATGCAAACCACATGAAAACACCATAGTTCTAGGGGATTTTAACGCAACAGTACGAAATGAAAGAGTTGAAGAAGTATTTGGTCATTATGGCTTAGGCAAGAGGGATGAAAGAGGTGAGAAACTTATTGACTGGGCAAGAACACACAACATGATGATAGGAAATACGAAAGCAAAAATAAAGGACTCAACCTTAATAGCAAAAAGACAGAAGTAATGGTAACAACAAAGAAAAAGACATAACCTCAGTGCAGAATAAAGACAAGTGGAACAATATTAAAACAGGTAAATGAATTTAAATATTTGGGAACTTTGTTAACCTCAGACGGAAGATGTACAAAAGAGGTGAGATGCAGAATGGCTCAGGCAAAAGCTGCTTTCCAAAAATGAGGAAGATACTATGCAATCCATTTTTGACAATAGAAACAAGAAAAATAGTTCTTAAATGTTATGTAGAGCCAGTCTTAACATATGGATGCGAATCATGGACATTAGGACAACAGACAAGAAAATCACTGGAGTCTGTAGAAATGTGGTTTTACAGAAGAATGTTGAGAATACCATGGACAGCTAAGAAGAGTAATGAAGATGTTCTGAGAGAGGTCAAAGCAAAAAGAGAGCTAATTTCCAATATTAGAAAGAAACAATCATCATTTGTTGGCCATGTAATGAGAAGAGAACAACTGTAATATATTGTAACAACTGGAAAAATTGAGGGACGAGGAGATAGAGGGAAGCAAAGAGAAAAATAACAGACAGCTTAAGAGAATGGCTTGGCAGAAGGTCAACAACAGAAATGATAAATATCTGCCGAGATCGAAAGCTGTGAAGAGACATGATCGTCTACGCCAATAGGCCCGGTACTTGATCATGATGATGAAGACACTATATTTCGGCTGATTTTATCCAACATACTACACTGCGCTGTGTTCTTACATTGATTGATCAAAGTAAGATTACTTTTATGTTTCATTTATCAAAGGGTATTAAAACAGGCAATAAGTGAGTTGTGACGTCAAATGTCACAAAAATATACTGGAATGCGTTTCGGCCGTTGCGGCTAAAAATTACAAATCATACACAGTCGTCATTTATTTTATTGTTACATGGTTATGGTTATGGTAGGTCATGGTATCACTGCAAACGAATTAAAATCCATAATTCCTCAACCGCCCGTGCCCTCAAACAAAGAAAGGCAGCTGCAATCTCCATAATAGCAGTCTCAGCACACGACAAAAGACTTTATTTTTACATATTGTTTGAAACTGGTTGTTGTCTGTGTACGGTTGTTACTGTCAGCCGCTGTTTTGTAAAGTAGCTTCTCTCATCACCAATTCTGCTAAAATGTTAATGACCGGTCCTTCAGTAGAAAGAACAAGTCACATTTAAATGTCCAGCCGCGGACGGTGAGTTTGAAGCTTGAGGAGGCCAGACGTGAGACTAAACTTTTAGGTTGAACTGGTGATTCGCGACGTAAAAAATAGTGAAATTTGACCTATATAATAGAGTTCCTTCAATTAATTATTTAATTAACTAAAATTACATCATAATATCTTAGTTATTTATAATTATGAAATAACATATTTTTGCTGTTAATTAAATTCTCTTACAGGTTTGTTCAGGTTTATATATATATATAAAGACTCAGCGCTGTGATTCTTACAGTCGACACTTCTTAGATTCATCTCCCCACTGGCGCCACTTCTAATGTTTCAATAAAAAAGATAGAACGTTATCTGATTTGCAGTTTTTTTGTTGCCATGGAAACAGGGAGGTAATTGTTCAAATGGCCTACCTAGTCCTCATACACATTGCAAGGTCAATACATGCCGTTGTATTGTTGTAGTAAGTTTGACCTCCATAGACATTGAAGCCTGTTTATGTGTAACGTCTTGAGGTATTTGAACTATATCACATCAATACTAGAGAATACGGGGGCTTCTTGTACACTGACATTTTCTCACTGAGCTGGAATATAATTATGTTATGTTCTCTCATAAAACATTACAGCAATTGTGGCCTCCATTGCCTCCTCTGAATATCCGCCGCTGGTAACGTTTTATTTCTCTTGCGTTTTCACCTTCTGATTGAGACTTTCCATGATTTTGAAACTAAAAAAATCTCTCAAGAATACATTATAACTATCAATGAAGTTTATCAAGAAAAAAAGCCAATCTATAAATAGCTTACAAGAAGGAAGCTAAAACTGTTTAAAATGTAAAAACAATAGTTATTGATTTTTTAAAATGTGATATTAAGGGAGACGTATGGGAGACGAGACCAGGCACCACAATTACATCTTACTCATTCTGCGGACGGGTCTGTTTATGTAATATCGGCATATTCAGCCATGAGAGAAGCTGTTCAGTAAAGCAGCATCTAGTTTAAGGCACTAACATTTCACCAATGTGGCTTAGACGTAGTTCACAAACACAGAGGTTCGGGGATCGAGTCCCGTTAAACGCGGTTTCTAAAGAAATCGCGACTCGTGGGATTACCGTCCTCAGTACTGCGCCTACCGTTAGAAGACAATGACCAACCACTGACGTTTAATGCCCAGACAATTAAACAGCCATACAAATAATTTCTAAGGTAATTGCAACGGTTTGTAAAGGATGTGCTACTTTCTTTTACTGACTTATCATGATTCCTTACTACCAACGGTCTGTCAAGACGCTAAAGGCCATATCATAATGCTAATGCTGTTCATAATTGTGTAGTATATTTATTTAAATGTTGTTTGATTTTATTACTACCAAGTTAGCATCTCTTGTTTGTTAGCTCTTGACGTCAGTTTATCGTTCCAAGTTTATAATGTCTATTGACATTACTTTTTGAATTTTCAGTTATTTATTTGTTAATTGTTATTCGCTCTTTGTAGGGAGCCGCGATAGCTCAGTGGTTAGTGAAGTGGACTACAAAGGACAAGAGGTAGGGTTCGATCCCAACCGACGGCTTCCAGGTTCACCCAGCCTTTAATGGGTACCGGATTTTTTTCGGGGAAAGTAAAGCGGCACGGGTGTAATACAGACCACACAGGTCTGTAAAATTTATGGTCACTAACACCATATTCCCTATACGTCACTTGGCGTGACGGTGGCTCTTTACTTTTTTACTACTTATTCACTCTTTGTTGTTAAGTAAAAAAAATAAGTAAAGTACCCCCGTCACGCCAAGTGGCGTATAGGGAATATGGTGTTAGTGACCATAAATTTTACAGACCTTCAGCACATGCTTATTTGGGTAATGTGGTCGGTATTACGCCCGTGCTGCTTTACTTTCCCAGGAAAAATCCAGTACCCATTTAAGGCTGGGTGAACCCGGAAGCCGTCGGTTGGGATCGAACCCTACCCCTTGTCCTTTGTAGTCCAGTTCACTAACCACTGAGCTCTTTGTTGTTAGTTTTAAAGAAAATTATCTGATATCCTAAATACCTCAACTAGTGTGAGCCATAAAAACCGAAAATATAAAATATTGCAATTTCTGTGTAACCTACAACACAAGACAACCGAAGAATGGAATGGATTTGGAGAAGAAGAAGAGGAAGGGGAAGCTGAAGTGGGAGGACGGGAGTGGAACTTAGGTGGTGGAAAGAACTGGAAGAATGTGGGAGAGGAAAAACTAATAGGAGGAAAAGGAGAAGAAGAGAAAATAAGGACGAATGAAGGAGAAGGCGGTGGCGAAGAGAAAAATAAATAAGAGGCGAGAGAAGGAGGAGGATGTAAGGACGAAGAAGAAGAAAACGAAGAAGAAGAAGAAACAGAAGAAGAAATAGAAGTACAAGAAAAGAAAATAAGAAAAAAAGCAGAAGAAAAGATGAAGAAGACTCACCTAATCTTGAAAATAATCCAGCAGCCAAAAATATACTCTAAACATTTTGTGAGTGAAAAGTTTACCCTGAACAAACTCTACCTTCTTGAAATGGTGAGTTTGTTGCTCATTAGAATAATGGAAAAGAATTATGTCAAATTTAGGATCTTAGGGCAAGTACAGGAAGCGAAATAATCTTGACCACTTGAAGCACTTAGAGATTAATCTAAGTAATAGCTCTAGAACGAGTGCCACATGTATACACGGTTCGTTGTGGGTGCATTCAGATTTAGATGACTCTCTTACTGCCATATTGTGTTATTCTTGAAAACTTTCACGTATAGTTATATATTTTTTTTATATTTCGTTTTCATGTTTGAATTACCGTTTTTTTTTCTTCCTTCTGATGTTTGTTGCTGTTTCTTTATAGATTAAAGTTGGTGCGGTTTCATGTTTTACATAGATTCTTATTTTGGCTAATGCTTGTGTTGATTAAAGTTGGAATTGATTATGTATTGTTATGGTTTCTTATTTTTAATACAATTTCTATCGATTAGAATTGATTCTTACTAATGGTTTATATGCGTTCTTATATTTTATCACTAATGTTATCCCGTTTGAATTACGTAATTTAGCATATTTCCTTATATCTGCTTTTCTAAATTTATATTTTGCTTATCGTGCCTTTATATAAAAGCCTTCTTTAATTATTATGTTAATTTCGCCACATGGTGGCTGAGTGGTTAGTGTGCTCGCTTCCAGACCACAATGGTCCGGGTTCGATCCCCAGCAGTAGCCGATTTTTTTCGGATCGACAAGGCTTCGGGGTTCACCCAGCCTCTAAAAATGGGTACCAGGAATTTTTCTTGGAAGTAATGGCGGCCTGGCGTGATACCGACCACATGAACCAAAAATGTGCATGGTCATAGAAAAATATTGCCAATAACACCTTATTATCCATAGACCCAGCAAGGCGTGGAGGGAACCTTTACTTGTTATTACTTTATAATTTTCGTTGTTTGTATGTTTTTTTTAATTATTTTATTTACTATTTCAGTAATTCTTAGATAGTTTCGGAAAATTTCTCTTCACATTTTCTATTGTTCCTACATAATTTGAGCAATTTATCTATAGCAACGTAGGTATATATAAAAAATTTGGGAGAGGGAAGAAATACCTAAGGACTGGAAAGAAGGTTATATGATCAAACTACCAAAGAAAGGAAGTTTACAGGAGGGCACAAATTATAGGGCTATTATGCTACTATCAGTGCCAGGAAAAGTATTAAGCAGAATCACTCTGGAGAGACTAAAAGAGGCCATAGAGAAACATTTGAGAGATGAACAAGGAGGTTTTATGAAGAACATATAACATGCTGATCAAATAACTACTCTACGTATAATAGTTTAACAAGGTTTAGAACTACAGTCCCCACTTTATATTGGATTCATAGATTACGAAAAGGTATTTGGTAGTTTAAACAGAGGAATGCTTTGGAAATTGCTGAGTCATTACGGAATCCCCATAAAGTTTATTAACATGATAAAAACAATGTATGAAGGAATGAAATGTAGTGTGGTGCATGAAGGGCAGCTTACAGAAGCATTTGAAATAAGAACAGGAGTAGGGCAGGGATGCCTTCTGTCTCCATTTCTCTTTCTACTGGACATGGACTTGATTATGAGAATAACTCAAAACAACAGAAAATGGAATCTAGTAGTCACTGACCAAGCAACTTAATGATTTTGTCTTTGCTGATGACATAGCTCTCCTATCACACAGCCATCAACAGATGCAGGATAAAATGAACATACTTGATGAGAGATCACAACAGCTAGGACTGAAGATTAATAGAGATAAAACCAACATTATGAGAATTATGGCATAACATTAGGAGAAATACCTCTATTAGACGTAGAATCCTACATATATCTGGGCAGTAATATAGATAAAGAGGGAGGAACAGAAAATGATACATAAATAAGGATATCAAAAGCAAGAGGGGCTTTGTTGCACTGGGAAACATAGGGACGTCCAAAGAAATTAGGTTAAATACAAAAATTAACATTTTCAACTCCAATGTTAAGTCAGTCCTATTATATGGCTGTGAAACATTAAGAACAACAAATTTGATAATCATGAAGATACAGACTTTCATTAATGGATGCTTACGCAGAATAAAAGGATGGAAATAGCAGGACAAAATCACTAACATAGAATTATGGAAATGTACCAGTCAAACACAAGTGGATAAAGGGGAAAAGCGAAGACGATGGCGCTGGATAGGTCACAAACTACGGAAGCCAACTGAGAGTATTACACAACATGCCCTTTTTTGGAATCCCCAGGGTAAAAGACAAAGAGGAAGACCAAGAAATTCTTGGAGAAGGCAAAGGCAGACAGAAGTAGAGATGAAGATTTTGGGGAAGACATGGAATGATCTTAAAAGAATGGCAAGAAACAAAACAACTTGGAAAGTGTTTGTTGAAGACCTATGCCCCACAGGGAGCTGAAAGGTAGAAGAAGAAGAACGTTTGTATATATACTGATGTTGTAGTCGGTAGTATTTAACCGAAAGATGCATATAACGCATGGTGCTTTAAAATACTTCACAACGCAATCACGATAACGTCAAGTTCTTCTAAGGGATGATGATGAAGATACATTGTTTGGCGATTAATAGAGAAAAAAAATGAAATTTTCATGGGCGAAGAAGGAAGAAATAAAGAACTATCAACAGTAAATAGGGAAGAAATTAAAGAACCAGCAGAGGGCGCACAAAGGAGAAAAAAGAACTGACTCTAGAAAATAAGGAAGAAAGAAAGAAATATTTCGAGAAAACAAAGATGAAAGGAAGAACTATCTCAGGCAAACAAAGAAGAATAAAGAACTATTTCTAGAAAGAAAGAAAGAAAGAATGAAAGAAAGAAAGGAGTGTTTCGAGAAAACAAGGAAGAAGGAGAGAACTATTTAAAGCGAACAAGAAAAGAATTATCATTTCGGGCGAATAAGAAAGAAAGAATTCTCTCTAGCAAACAATGAAGAAAGAATTCTCTCTAGCAAACAATGAAGAAAGAATTCTCTCTAGCAAACAATGAAGAAAGAATTCTCTCTAGCGAACAATGAATAAAGAATTCTCTCTAGCAAACAATGAAGAAAGAATTCTCTCTAGCGAACAATGAAGAAAGAATTCTCTCTAGCAAACAATGAATAAAGAATTCTCTCTAGCAAACAATGAAGAAAGAATTCTCTCTAACAAACAATGAATAAAGAATTCTCTCTAGCAAACAATGAATAAAGAATTCTCTCTAGCAAACAATGAAGAAAGAATTCTCTCTAGCAAACAATGAAGAGAGAATTCTCTCTAGCGAACAATGAAGAAAGAATTCTCTCTAGCAAACAATGAAGAGAGAATTCTCTCTAGCGAACAATGAAGAAAGAATTCTCTCTAGCAAACAATGAATAAAGAATTCTCTCTAGCAAACAATGAAGAAAGAATTCTCTCTAGCGAACAATGAATAAAGAATTCTCTCTAGCAAACAATGAAGAAAGAATTCTCTCTAGCGAACAATGAAGAAAGAATTTTCTCTAGTAAACAATGAATAAAGAATTCTCTCTAGCGAACAATAAAGAAAGAATTCTCTCTAGCAAACAATGAATAAAGAATTCTCTCTAGCGAACAATGAAGAAAGAATTCTCTCTAGTAAACAATGAAGAAAGAATTCTCTCTAGTAAACAATGAATAAAGAATTCTCTCTAGTAAACAATGAATAAAGAATTCTCTCTAGTAAACAATGAATAAAGAATTATTTTAGACGAATAAAAATGAAAGAACACTCTTTGGCGAACACGGAAGAAAGAATTATTTTGGGTGAAGGAAGAAGATAGAACTTCCTAAAGTAAAACAAGGAGAAGATAACTCTTTCGGGTGAAGAAGGCAGGAAATATTATTTCGGGCAAACAAGAAAGGAAGAACAATATCGGTGAAACAATGAAAACAGAATTAACTTGTGTCTAACCAGCGAGACAGGAAAAAAATATTTAGCGCTTAAAACCCTCACCAATTAATTCAAAACGTCAGGCAGATTTTACAAGTCACCGCGTTGCCAAATAGCTCCCTGCTTTGCCGAACTAGAGATTGTTATTAAATGTGGACACGCTGAATACAAAGATAGTGCTCCCTTGTGCACACTTTCAAAAGAATGTTTAAAAAGCTGTAAGCAAATATGAAGGTGACCCGAGTACAGCGAAGTTGGTTCAAACACAAATTTTCTAATTTCCTAAATTGAAGCGCAAATTTTCACAAATTAAGAGGCACTACTGTATTTCATTTTGGATAATGTACAAATCTGTCCTTCCTTACTTCCACTTGCCAGTTCTTATTTAAAATGAACAGCCGAACTTAGTAAATAGTAATTTCTCTCCCCGTCTTTGATCGTAATTAGATCATTTTTAAACCGTTTATTTTCTTCCCTGTTTTCTGTCTGTGATCAAGATGGCTGTTTTAGAAGACGTGTTTTGGCTTGGTTTTTCGCAGACTTTTAATTTTTCGTATCTCTTTAAATCTATTTCAAAAATATTTTAGACAAAGATCGTCCATTTTGGTGCTAATTTCAGACGTTATCCTCTGACATTTTTGAGCAGTCATACGTTAAGTTTAGTAATGTTAATAAGAGTTTCCATTCCACGTAACATTTCTCTTATTTATATCAAGATTTCTAGTTACCTTGCCATACATTCTGTTCATGTCATCAACCATTTATATTCATTTTTTTAAAGCCACATCAAACCTTCATTCTAAAATGTTGAGCTGTGATCTTGTGTGATGCTGTAGTTGAGATGTGATCTTGTAGAGGTGTGTTGATGTGATCTTGTAGAGGTGTTATGCTGTTGTTGAGATATTATGCTGTTGTTGAGCTGTGATCTTGTAGAGATGTTATGCTGTTGTTGAGCTGTGATCTTGTAGAGGTGTTATGCTGTTGTTGAGCTGTGATCTTGTAGAGGTGTTATGCTGTTGTTGAGCTGTGATCTTGTAGAGATGTTATGCTGTTGTTGAGCTGTGATATTGTAGAGGTGTTATGCTGTTGTTGAGCTGTGATCTTGTAGAGATGTTATGCTCTTGTTGAGCTGTGATCTTGTAGAGGTGTTATGCTGTTGTTGAGCTGTGATTTTGTAGAGGTGTTATGCTGTTGTTGAGCTGTGATCTTGTAGAGGTGTTATGCTGTTGTTGAGCTGTGATCTTGTAGAGGTGTTATGCTGTTGTTGAGCTGTGATCTTGTAGAGGTGTTATGCTGTTGTTGAGCTGTGATCTTGTAGAGGTGTTATGCTGTTGTTGAGCTGTGATCTTGTAGAGATGTTATGCTGTTGTTGAGCTGTGATCTTGTAGAGGTGTTATGCTGTTGTTGAGCTGTGATCTTGTAGAGGTGTTATGCTGTTGTTGAGCTGTGATCTTGTAGAGGTGTTATGCTGTTGTTGAGCTGTGATCGTGTAGAGATGTTATGCTGTTGTTGAGCTGTGATCTTGTAGAGATGTTATGCTGTTGTTGAGCTGTGATCTTGTAGAGATGTTATGCTGTTGTTGAGCTGTGATCTTGTAGAGGTGTTATGCTTTTGTTGAACTGTGATCTTGTTGTGGCATACTGTTTTTGTTCAGCTGTAATTTTGTTGTGGTGTATTGCTTTTTTTGAGCTGTGATCTTGTAGAGGTATATTGCTTTTGTAAAGACGTGATGCTGTTCAGAGTTGTGGAGCTACTGTTGTAGAACTGTGATTGAATTGAAATGTTGTTGTAGACTTGTGGCGCTGTTGTTGATGTGTGATCTTTTAGAGTTGCGATATTATTATAAATTGTGATGTTATAGAATTGATATGCTGTTGTATAATTGTGATGCTGTTGTATAGTTGTGATGCTGTTGTATAATTGTGATGCTGTTGTATAGTTGTGATGCTGTTGTAGAGTTGTGATGCTGTTGTATAGTTGTGATGCTGTTGTAGAGTTGTGATGCTGTTGTATAGTTGTGATGCTGTTGTATAGTTGTGATGCTGTTGTAGAGTTGTGATGCTGTTGTAGAGTTGTGATGCTGTTGTATAGTTGTGATGCAGTTGTTTTGTTGTGATGCTGTTGTAGAGTTGTGATGCTGTTGTATAGTTGTGATGCTGTTGTAGAGTTGCGATACTGTTGTAGAGTCTTCCCCCCCCCCCCCCCCCCAAATGACAATAGCAATAAAATGGCCTTCGATATCACCTTAGACTTTAACAAACTTATATAAATATGAATGGTTAATCTATGTATCCCTTTTTTATTTCTAATGTATTTAACTAGTGATACATTTTTTTTACAAAATCATGCTAATCACAAAAATGCAATTGACAAAATATAATTGTGTAATAGCTTCCATAAATAAAATAAAGAAAGGAACTCCCCTTCTTCCGAAAACACATTTGATAGTAATAGTCGCGTTGAAATTACATGGGCAAAATTAGACAAAATGGGCGAACTTGTTTAGAATTTTACACAAAAGTTAAACCATGTTACCCCAGCTACATCCACCTGTTTTTCCACGATATCAACGTATGATCTCAAAGTATATATTATGATATATATCTTTTGATATAATCCAGAAGCGTCAGAAAATGTTCAACAAATGTCTTGACTTCACAAGGACGATAGAGAGCGCGGGTTGTCTAAATATTTAATAGAACACTTGTTTCTAAAAGTGAGAAATGCTTGAATGAACATAAATATGTCACAACGCCAACAGAGTTCATGCTCTTTGATGACGTCATTCTAATTAACATCGCAACTGATCAGAACGCGAATGGACACTGTCCTAGTTTTTAAATAAATTGCTTCAGCGAGTAGTTTGCAGTCTGATGGTGCCCGATGAAAGAAAAGCAACCAAGAATCTCTTTAATGACGCCGCCACCGCCGACTTCTCCAGGAAAACCACTTATGTTGGTGCTAATTATTACTTTACCATTAAGGGATACCTTTCCACTGCTTCTTGTGTGGTCGTGCCCGCAGTGGGTGAATTATTCAGGAGTTAGTGCTATTAATCAGTGGCGTATCGTGGTGGGCTTCTGGGGGTGGTTGTCCCGGACGCAACATTGATAGGGTAAAAATATTTTAAAAAGAGAAACAAATAACACGGAAATTATAAAATCAATAAATAAAGTAGGACAGGGAGAGCAATAATTATTTTGTCCCGGGCATTGGAGCCAACTACATTATTATTAAAATTCAAAACTTGTAAAATAACGTAAGAATGTGATTTTTAAAAAAAATGGTAAAATTACAAATTAGTGCAACATGAGAAGATCATTAGTAAATTGGTGAAATCGAGAATTAGTGCTACATGTGGAGATTTTTTTCTAACCTAATGAAATAAAGTATTAGTGCTATATGCAAAGATCATTAGTAAACTGGTGAAATAAAGAATTAGTGCTATATGCAAAGATCATTAGTAAACTGGTGAAATAAAGAATTAGTGCTATATGCAAATATCATTAGTAAACTGGTAAAATAAAGAATTAGTGCTACATGCAAATATCATTAGTAAACTGGTAAAATAAAGAATTAGTGCTACATGCAAATATCATTAGTAAACTGGTGAAATAAAGAATTAGTGCTACATGCAAATATCATTAATAAACTGGTAAAATAAAGAACTAGTGCTACATGCAAATATCATTAGTAAACTGGTGAAATAAAGAATTAGTGCTACATGCAAATATCATTAGTAAATTGAATACAAGAGCTCGAGTTCAATTCCTGAAGACATTTATTTGTATCAAATTGCTCCATGTCTCCACAACCTTTTTTTAAAGAGAGTAGAAAAAAAATAATTGGAGATTATAATTTATAAACAACATATCGTAAGTGAAAGAGACTCGTGCTGGGACTATCACGTGATGGTAGACAGACACAAAGAAATTATTTGCTGAACACCTCAGTTAACTAAATGTATCGTCCCCTATAGGTCACCTAAATGGTTTAGCCACGTGACAAGCAAGAAAACACAAAACAACGAGTCTTCAATAATCGTAACGAGAACACCAGACCTGAGGCCGACCCCTGAAAAGATATAAGAGTGACGGAATATTAGAAAAACTGGGAACCAACAGCAGCAGAGACGAGCAGAAGTGCAAAAAATTGCAAATTATATCTCCAATCGACGCTGAAAGGCAAATGGGGAAGGAAAGAAGAAGTCCCCTATAGGGAGTTTGAATATTGACGATTGTCATCATCATCATCAAGTACCGGGCCTAGTGGCGTAGGTGATCATGTCTCTCCACAACTTTCGATCTCGGCAGCTATTTATCACTTCTGTTGTTGACCTTCTGCGAAGCCATTCTCTTAAGCTGTCTGTTATTTTTTCTCTCTGCTTCCCTCTATCTCTTCGTCCTTCAATTTTTCCAGTTGTTACAATATATTCAAGTTAGTCTCTTCTCATTACATGGCCAAAAAATGATGATTGTTTCTTCCTAACATTGGAAATTAGCTCTCTTTTTGCTTTGACCTCTCTCAGAACCTCTTCATTACTCTTCGTAGCTGTCCATGGTATTCTCAACATTCTTCTGTAAAACCACATTTCTACAGACTCCAGTGATTTTCTTGTCTGTTGTCCTATTGTCCATGACTCGCATCCATATGTTAAGACTGGCTCTACGTAACATTTAAGAACTCTTTTTCTTGTTTCTATTGTCAAAATGGATTGCATCGTATTTTCCTCATTTTTTGGAAAGCTGCTTTTGCCTGAGCCATTCTGCATCTCACCTCTTTTGTACATCTTCCATCTTAGGTTAACAATGTTCCCAAATATTTAAATTCATTTACCTGTTTTAATATTGTTCCACTTGTCTGCTCCACTTGTTTTTCTTTGTCTTTGACGATTGTAGACATAGTATAAAAAAGTAAGTAAAGTAGCCCCGTCACGCCAAGTGGCGTATAGGGAATTATGGTGTTAGTGACCATAAATTTTACAGACTTTCAGCACATGATTTTTGGGGTAATGTGGTCTATATTACGCCCATGCCGCTTTACTTTCCCAGAAAAAAATAAGTACCCATTAAAGACTGGGTGAACCGAAAGCCGTCGGTTGGGATCGAACCCTACCTCTTGTCCTTTGCAGACCAGTTCACTAACCACTGAGCTATCGCGGCTCCCATTGTAGACATAGAATCACATGAAAAATGCTGAAAATAACACACTTACTTGATCATCTTATTTTTTTTATTCCTCATTTGCCTTCGCATCTGCTGCTGTTATGTTTCCTCGTGCTTCTAGTATTCCGTCGATCCATCTTTTTCGTGGTTGACCCTCGGGTCTGGTATACTCACAGCGTATATTGAGGGCTCGTTGTGTTGTGTTTTGAACAATCTGCCTTGTCACATGGCCGAACCATTTTATCTGTTGTTTCTTTATATATTCTACGCCGGGGGCTATTCCTAGCTTTTTTCTCAGTTCTTCATTTCTGATCTTATCCCTCAGACTGTTTCCTGTCATTCGTCTGACACATTTCATCTCAAGAGATGTTATTTTCCTTATTGTTCTTGCATCAAGGGTCCAGGACTGGCATTGGTAGCACAACGTTGGGATGAAGATTGTATTGTTGCATGCCCGTTTTGGACAATAGTGGTGATAACTGTCCAATGATTTGACAATCTTTGCTGCATCTTGATTCTACCTCTGCTGTTTGTGAATTTTCGTTTGTCACTAAACGTCCTGGGTATTTGAATTCCTCCACTTGTTTTAGTTGCCTGCCTTCTATGGCTATGTTGACGTTCTGTTTATTTTTGGCGACATTCAAGACTTCTGTTTTTTCACGTTGATTTTCATGTTGGCATTTTGTGCCTGAGCTGTTTAGTTTGTTTAAGTGTTCTTGTAGGTCTTCTATTGTTTCATGTATTAGTGCCTGATCGTCTGCAAATAGAAGCTCTTTTTTTATCTCCTCTGTCTCTGATGGGTTGGGTAACTTGCATATATAGTCTATGTATGTAGTAAACAGTAAGGGAGATAGCATGTACCCCTGTCTTAAACCGAATCTCACTTCGAAGTGGTCCGTGTAGCCTGCTACTTTTACACGCTTAAATGTAAACTATTACAATGACTGACACCACACACATGTATACCATTACATTCTCAGACAGTTACTGTCACACACAACTGTCCTGTGAACCTTAAGATACTGTATGTGCACTACAAACACCATAAATCACACGGAATACAAACGCCATTAAACATACGCAATACAAACACCATCAAACTAACGCAATACAAACACATGTTGCACAAACACCATCAAACACACGCAATACAAACACCATCAAACACACGCAATGCAAACACATGTTGCACAAACACCATCAAACACACGCAATACAAACACTATCAAACACACGCAATACAAACACAACAAACACACGCAATACAAACGCCATCAAACACACGCAATAAAAACACCATCAAACACAATACAAAGACGACAAACACACCCAATACAAACACTATCAAACGCATGCAATACAAACGTCAACAAATACACACAATACAAACACCATCAAACACATGCATTACAAACACCAACAAATACACACAATACAAACACCATCGAACACACGCAATACAAACTCCAACAAGCACACGCTATACAAACACCAACAAACACACGCTATACAAACACCAATAAACACACGCAATACAAACACCAACAAACACACGATGCTTAATGTAATCGTCAATTCTACTTTTTAAATTAAAACAATTGCTCTATTCCTGTTTCAATGAAAACAGCTCATTTATCAATCTTGAAATTACGAAAGTGCAATATAATCTCTTTCCTATTTCTTGCTGTTTTAATGAGGATATATTAATTGCTGGTTTATTAAAGTAACAGAATTATAATTTTATGTAAAAGTATGACTGACTGTGCTGGTATGTTTACTGATGTTTTAAAATAGGCAACAGACTCTTTGTTGTTTTATTAAGAAGTCTTTTTTTTTTGCTGATTAGTGGAGACGGCAGAATAAATGATGTTTTCTTTATGACACGTGCTCATTTCTTTCTGTTTTGATTTGGGCAACAGATTGAATACTGTTAATGGAAATAAACAGGTTAATAAAAGCAAACTATTCTTCTGCTTTGAATCATCATCATCATGTGTTATACCGGTTGGCGTAGGCGATCTTGTCCTTCCACAACATTCTATCTACAGTGCATCAGTTCTGTTGTTGACTGTTTTCCATGCCATGACACCAAGCTATCTTTTTCTCTCTTTGTCGTCCGCGATCTCTGTTTCCTTTTTATTTTGCCAGTTGTAACCAAGTATTTCAACTTTCCTCTTCTCATGATGTACCCGAAAAATGTTGATTGTTTTTTTCCCGACGTTTTTTTAGGAGCTCCCTTTTTGTGTTGGCCTCTGAGAATTTCCTCGTTGGTCTTTTTAGCTGTGCAAGGAACTTTCAACATTCTTCTGAGAAATCCCATCTCTGTAGCCTCTAATCGTATTTTCATTTGTTTGTTTACTGTCCATGATTCGCTTCCAAAGGTCAGAAATGGCTCTATATAGCACCGATGAGCTTTCTTTATTACTCCTATTGGCACAGACTTACTATGTTCGGGTGATGATAAGAATATGTTTAATGGCATAGAAAGCAGATATATTTGTCATATTCACCACATACTTGTAGGCCCCAAGTATAATAAATTCGAAGAAAGCATTGGTCAACTCAAGATTGGTAAAAGTAAGACGATAAGTGTTTTAAAAACCGCATTAAGGGGAGAAATGAAAACTAGCGCTTCAAATAAATTAATACTAAATGTCTTTACTCAATTCAGCAAGCAACCGGAAAGAGCAGAGCACTGGAAGGATCAAGTGAGCATTGCTCAGTCCTGGATAATAGGATCTCGCACCAATCATTATGTCACAGCCCATCTGGGGCAGATGCACCTGATTACTAGAGTAAAGTTGTGTTCCCGTGGAACTTGAGGCCAATAGTGGAGCTATCTAGCTGCTGTAAGATCACACAATGAAATCTGCAGCAAGACTCAACCACTCGGAGCGCGCTCATTAAACTTGCCCACCCAGCAGGCCGCATTCTGACGCCGCTGAGACCCGTCTTTGAGGGGTCACAGATCAAAGTCCTACTCCCTGATTAGTGCCCGACCTCCAGATGAAGCTAAAGCCGCGCAAAGATCTCTGGGGACCGCTAAACCCCACAGGAAGTGTTCTCAAAGCTGTGACGCCATCTTGATGTATCTACTAGCAACAGTTTTCGGTTTCGCTGTAATCTCCGTTGTGTTTGAGATCAGATTTTATTGTTGAAATGATAACAACTTAACAAAGAACGTTTTCAACAATTTATCATGGAAAGAGAATTACTGAAATTTGTGGAAAATTGCACTTCAAAATTAGTATGTAAAGAGGTCAAGGATGTTTCAGGTAAGGAGGCCAATCCTTTGTCTCGTTGCTAATATTTTATACAGATCATTGAATCCGGTGTTGATTCGTTTTTAACTTACTCAACTGGAGAGTGCAGTCACAAATTAAGGAGATTAAACTTAGATTTGTCTTAACACAAGGCAACAGAATAAACCTTTGCGATACTGACATTTCCAAGTATAGTGTTCTATCTATCTATCTATCTATCTATCTATCTATCTATCTATCTATCTATCTATCTATCTATCTATCTATCTATCTATCTATCTATCTATCTATCTATCTATCTATCTATCTATCTATCTATCTATCTATCTATCTATCTATCTATCTATCTATCTATCTATCTATCTATCTATCTATCTATCTATCTATCTATCTATCTATCTATCTATCTATCTATCTATCTATCTATCTATCTATCTATCTATCTATCTATCTATCTATCTATCTATCTATCTATCTATCTATCTGCCTGCCTGCCTGCCTGCCTGCCTGCCTACCTGGCTGCCTGCCTGTTTGTATGTCTGTCTGTAGAAGCATAATTTATAAACAATTGCAGAGGTAGAAAGTTGTGGAGGGACGTGATCATCTACGCCAGCAGGCACATTACTTTACAGTAATAGTAATGATTCAAAGTTATTGTCATCACCACCCATTCAAATAAGCCTCGGAGGGAAAGAGAAACCCGGGAAACCCCCAAAGAGTGTGACGTTTACAGCTTTTGGCGGCTGTAGGTAGAATGACGTCAGCCGTCAATCATCCAGTTAGTAAGCAGTGGCGGACGAGGTTTTGGAACAGTACATGAGATAAAACTTTTAAGTTGAGATAGATAGATAGACAGACGGACAGACAGAGAGACGGACTACAGACAGACAGACGGACGGACTATAGACAGACAGACAGACTGATAGACAAACAGACTGATAGACAGACAGACTGATAGACAGACGGACGGACGGACAGACACACAGACAGACAGACACAGACAGACAGATAGATAGTTAATCTTTGTATCGATGGATTACGCATTACAGAAATATGTACAAAGATTACATGAGACCATTTAAAATTACTAAAAAAAACTTTACATAACGTAACAATATTCGTGAAACTTTCATAAAAAACATTAACACGCTACAGTTAAAAAAAAAAAAAGAACACAGTAGACTTTAATTAGTAAATTACGCCGCGTAAAGCTACATTACCCAAAAAGTGTAAATTAAATGTTCAACAAAGTTTTTTTGTTTTTTTTTTGGCCAACATTAAATAACAAAACAATTTGTTCATTTGTGTTATTCCTTAGAAATACGTAGCTTGTGTTAGTTCACAGAGGAAATGTTAATGTTGACTAGAGTCCGGACTGTATTTTATGAGTTTTTTCCCATTACAGTTTCTCCTGCACGGCGTTCTCTGAAACGTTTTTGACAGTTTGTGAAGTGTGGTGGGTCACGATGTGTAGGGGAACGTGATAACTTGTGATGTTTCCTTTCATTCTATCAAAGTGGTGCATGATGACGTCTACAACATATACTGGAGTCTCTCTTGTCTCGTTATGTCTTCTCGTGCAACTTTTCTACACACTTGTTTTTGGTTTAAAATGTTCAAAGTAATTTTTAAGTTTATTGAGGATGTTTTAACACGTTTTTTTTTTTTTTTGTTTAGGGGTGAGAGTTTTAAAATAAATATATTGGATTTTTTTCTTTAAAAAATATTTCTTGAGGAACTTTCAAAGCGGTTTTTATTACGTAAGTTCTAAAGGACGTTTTTAAAACTAAGAATTCTTTTTTTTTTCGTCTTAAAGAACGTTCTTGAGTGAGCTATTAAGAAACAGAAAGAATTATTTATTATTGGAAAGTTTGCATGTACACATTTTAAATGAAATGTGTTGATGGAAAATGTCTCTTTCTATCTATCTATCTATTGACCTTTCGAGCCATAGCCGGTCTATAGGACATAGACCCAGATACTCTTTCTTTGATCTACATTTTTATTCTAGCAGTTTTCAATCCTTGTAAAGATCTTTTATCAAATCTCGCCATTTGTCTCTGTTCTGTGCAAGCAACTATATCTCATTGAGGGAGCCGATTCCTGCTGCTCTTGCCTCTCTGATCAATATTCTTTTCAGTGTCTCTCTGGGTCTGCCTCTTTTTCTCTTACCTGTTGTTTACTGAAATGTTTACTGAAGATTATGTGATAGAAAGATGTCAGTAAATTTTATATTTGAAATTGTGTTTAGTTGTCCTGTCACACATATAGTGTCTAGTCACTATTTATTGTAAGTAATTGTTAATTAACGGCTGTTAAAACAGGATCTAGATTTGTGTGCCCTGTGAAGCTGTTAAAAGTGTTGCATCACGTTCACTAGATGGTGATATACAGGCTGGTGATTCCATTAGCTCGCTGGTAATGCACAACTCTTTACCATTTACGTTGTAATCTTTTTCACGGGTCAAGCCTGAAAGTTCACTGTGACACATAGCTGACTGTTTAAGTCAGAAGCAACAGCTGAACAAGATCCTATTTCACTACCTCGCAATGAAGCTGGAGACAAGTCTAACCAGTCTAGAAGAAATCGAGACGGAAGGCAAACCGGTGCCGCGCAGATGTCGGATATTCTGGACGGCAAGGGGCAAATACAAGTTTGCTGTAAACCACGACACAACATATCTAAACCCGGTTGACATCTTGTTTCTGGTGGATTGCGAAGTATTCATCGTCTACGGCGAGTACAGTCAAAGAAGCAGATACTATTATTTTATGTACATGAAAAGTTTATTTCTGTTGCTTCAATCTCAGAAACAAACAGCTCAATTAATTGTCGTGTTTTCTGTAGAAAGACTTTTGGTCTAAAATTTGTACTTTGAAATCAGCTCTTAAATTTCTATTATGAGGGATTTCCCGCTTTGTGCTTTGATTTTCTTTTCCTTTCCTGATAAGGGGGAGGGAGATCATATATATATATATATATATATATATATATATATATATATATATATATATATAGAGAGAGAGAGAGAGAGAGAGAGAGAGAGAGAGAGAAAGAAAGTGAGAGAGAAACAGAGAGTAACACAGAGAATGAGTTAGACACTGAGAAAAATAAAAAGAGAGTCAGACTATCCCTTCTAACTGTTTTAATCCAGTCCTCGATTTCTCCAATATTATTCAATATTGTCTTCCCATCTGATTGTTTGTTGATGGTTTCAACAGTATCACTCTGCTATCATTTGTAATGACAACGCTTCGAGTATAACTGAACGAAGCTAATGCTACCGTAGATTATTGCCTTCATTCTGTCCCATTGCGTGAGTTTACAACCTCCCCATTCTCTATGGCTTGTCTCTTTGTTTCTCCACCCACAATAAATATACCTCAACTAGGCGACCTCAGGAACCATCATTTCTCAGAAACCTTGCCACACCCGTTTCCAGAGCTCCATGCTCTATTTGAACAAACTCAAGAATACGTTTCACAGAAACGGCACCCGTGGCAAAACTCAGAAGATGAGAAACCGTGATAAACCCTCCACTTTTTGATTATCTTAAGACAAGAATATTTCCTGACTGTAAATCTTGACGCCAGTTTCTCTTTCTGATCTCCCCCTGTTAGCACTTTTTCGTTTGTTTTTAAGAGTCAAAACGATTTTTGTTTAGAATGTTCATCTAGATATATATAAGACTTCCCAGGCATAATTCTTCGTTTTAATTATGCTGTCATTCAAAAGGTCTGCAGGCGTGTCGAGCTGGGAAGCCAATGAATGTTTGTTATTGGGCCTGAATCCTGGAATTACTTAACAATTTCTGAAACGCTCAATTTGAGTCTGAGTTGTCTCGCACAAACCCATTAGCTTCTGTTACCCAGGCAATTTAGCTGTCCAGCATTATCTTTTACTTGTGTGTGCTGGATTCTCTCTATCTTTTTTTCTAAATTCCGCGGCTCTCAAGTGACGTCAAAATACTCTCGTTGCTGTGATCTTGGCACTGCCAGTTCACAGGTCACGGAACTAGAGGTTAATTCCAGCGGAAAATTGCCTTTTTGTCAGCAACAACTGTTTTATACCTTCTCGTTTATCATGTAACAAATGAAGCAAACAAATTAATTAGTTTCCTTTTTATTTCTCCTGTCACTGAGTTTCACCAAGTTTGAATAGACCAGAACGGATTGGTATTTGAAAATGTTACCGAATGTAAATTTCATCATGAACTCACAAATAATGTAAAATAAGAACCAAAACAAAAAAATAAATAAATAGCATGAACATTTTCATGGATCTTCATGTTACACAAGAACTATACATGAAAAAAAATGTTTTAAAATCTGTAGATCAGGTAATAAACATATTTAAAAAAAAATTAATTTATAATTAGTAATAGTTGAAACAAAACTGTCCTTCACCCAGTGTTGTATATGTGGATTTGATTGATAGTGAACATTTCTGCATGATCAGAATAACGGTGAGTGTAAACCTGAACTTACCTCATGAACATTTATGCATGATCAGAATAACGGTGAGTGTAAACCTGAACTTATCTCATGAACATTTCTGCATGATCAAAATAACGGTGAGTGTAAACCTGAACTTATCTCATGAACATTTCTGCATGATCAAAATAACGGTGAGTGTAAACCTGAACTTACCTCATGAACATTTCTGCATGATCAAAATAACGGTGAGTGTAAACTTGAACTTACCTCATGAACATTTATGCATGATCAGAATAACAGTGAGCATAAACCTGAACTTACCTCATGAACATTTCTGATACCCATTTTCAGATATTGATTTACCCTGAAACAATGGTAGTAGGAAAATAAAATACAAATCTTGGAAAATGAATCCAAGCCCAATTGGTCGGTAGATGAACAAAATAAGAGAATTGAAAAAAAGTTGCAATCTACAACAACAACAAATACATGAACAGAAGCAAATATTAGAATCTTCGATCAATAATTTAAGTCATTACTGACGTTTGTTCACTCATTATTTGTGTGACTATATTTGACAAGAGACAACAGAACAGGAGACAAGAAGGAAATTAGTTGGACACTCACTAGTGCACAAGAAATCAAATTGTTGGACACGAATGACTATCATCATCAGAAGCATCATCCAAATATCATGAACGCTTAGAATCAATGGCGATTGTAAGAAAGGCAGACCCAGCCGACCATAGGTTAATAGCAGACATTAGTGTGATAACCACAACTAGTGTCTGAACTCTGCAAGCATCACAAGGTCGCCCTACAGTGGATCCCATCTCACTGTGAAATACCAGGAAACGAGAAAACAAACCAGCTACTAAAGCAAGGCACTGAAGGTGAACAACCAGATGCACCAGTTTCATACCATCTGAAGGAACCGATTATCAAATCAATAAGAAGACCACAAGCCCAAATAGGACATCTTTCATAGCATGAATAGATGGGAACAATTTATCATTATACCCCTCAGAACAGGGCACAATCGACTCCACAGTCACATGTATACAAAATTCAAGTTTGGAACTTCAACTACATGTACATGACAGGCGCCCCAGACTGCTGAACACATACTTCCAGACTGTACTGAATATAGTAGACTGAGGAAAATCCTTTGGCCCATAGTTACAACACTAAAGACATAACTGAAAGAGCCACTGTAAGAACTTACAAAAGTCTATAAAATGTATACAAGAAATTACATTGCATATAAAGGCAAAATACTTTAGGAAAACGATAGAAGAAGGAGAAGAAAAGAACCGAAACCTCAAAATTGGGGTCAGTTCAGGGTTTGAAGGTTTATATTTTGTGGGCTGATCACCTAGTATGAATCACGTGACTTCCAAACACGCATCTGTTAAAAAATAGGTCACTCTCAAAGTAAAGTTCATTTTTCCAATGTCATATTTCAAATTCTCAAATTAAGTTGTTTCATCTTCCTGCTGTCTAAGTCCACCCAAAATTGTTTCCGAATCCATAACTCCGGCTGCCGTTGTGTCCGATCCTCTGTAAATCTTTCAGTCTATTAAAACGTCAGCGGCAGGCGAGAAGCAGGAATCTCATGCCTGGAGTTTTGTTCCGCCTGACTGACCACTGCAAATGCGTTATCAACGAGCTGGCACTTTCCTAAAGTGTTGGCTGCCTCAGAAAATCTCAGTCACGCCAAAATGCAAATTCCCACAGCGCTGCAGAAATGAGTTGTAAAACGTGGACCAAAAATAATATTAAAAAAAAAATAATAATAAAAAACCCTCTCTCTAGACTGTTGAACTGATCTTATTTTGATTCCACCTTTTAATTTTCAATGTTTTCGTGAATTGCTGAGATGCTATAACTTTTAACTGATTTTTTTCTCTATCCAGGAATATGTGTTAAACATGACCTTTGTCCTTAAAGTTCGTGTCACTTGGCATGATCGAGTGGATCTCAAACTTGATGAAAACGCTGCATCAATTCGTTAACAAAATTTCAGTTTCCATTAATGATCTACTTAACTCCCATTTTTGTCTCGTTGTCCGTACTACGTCATAGTGATCGATGATGTCGGTTTGTGATTAACAGATCATACATTCTGTAAACCTTGAAAAGAAGTAGGGGAAGTAACGATTTCTATGCTGTCCGTAGAACTGCAACCCTGGTGTGACTTCCAAATTTTCAAGTTTCAAATTCAAAGTTTTGTTTTAATATTTCAGTCGTTTCACGCATCTGGGTTAGCTGAGGAGGAGATCTGAGCACTTATCGACAGTTATTCGACGTGCGATAAAGATAATTCAGCGACAGACATTCTAACATTTTAACTTCCAGGTGATGTGATCCCGGGCTTCAGTAAATTCAACATTATTGCCGGTTGTTTCATGAAGGTCATCACTGCTCCTTCATTTATATATCTACCCCTATATCCTTCTTATTACTGTAAGCCCACTTCAACTGCCCCATTTACTTCAGTAAGCCCACTTCAACTGCACCATTTACTTCAGTAAGCCCACTTCAATTGCCCCATTTACTTCAGTAAGCCCACATCAACTGCACCATTTACTTCAGTAAGCCCACTTTAACTGCACCATTTACTTCAGAAAGACCACTTCAACTGCACCATTTACTTCAGAAGGACCACTTCAACCGCACCATTTACTCCAGTAAGCCCACATCAACTGCACCATTTACTTCAATAAGCCCACTTTAACTGCACCATTTACTTCAGTAAGCCAACTTCAGCTGCACCATTTACTTCAGTAAGTCCACTTCAACTACCCCATTTACTTCCCCACTTCAACTGCACCATTTACTTCAGTAAGCCCACTTCAACTCCACTATTTACTTGAGTAAGCCCACTTAAACTGCACCATTTACGTCAGTAAACCCACTTCAGCTGCACCATTTACTTCAGTAAGCCCACTTCAATTGCATCATTTACTTCAGTAAGCCCACTTCAACTGCACCATTTATGTCAGTAAGCCCACTTCAAACGCATCATTTACGTCAGTAAGCCCACTTTAACTGCACCATTTATTTCAGTAAGCCCACTTCGATTGCATCATTTACTTCAGTAAGCCATCTTCGATTACACCATTTACGTCAGTAAGCCCACTTCGATTGCATCATTTACTTCAGTAAGCCATCTTCGATTACACCATTTACGTCAGTAAGCCCACTTCGATTGCATCATTTACTTCAGTAAGTCATCTTCGATTACACCATTTACGTCAGTAAGCCCACTTCGATTGCATCATTTACTTCAGTAAGCCCACTTCGATTGCATTATTTACTTCAGTAAACCCACTTCGATTGCATTATTTACTTCAGTAAACCCACTTCGATTGCATCATTTACTTCAGTAAGCCCACTTCGATTGCATCATTTACTTCAGTAACCCCACTTCGATTGCATCATTTACTTCAGTAAGCCCACTTCAATTGCATCATTTACTTCAGTAAGCCCACTTCGATTGCATAATTTACGTCAGTAAGCCCACTTCAACTGCACCATTTACGTCAGTAAGCCCACTTCGATTGCTTCACTTATATCAGTAGGCCTATTTCGACTGCAACTCTTACTTTTTAAAAAGCTCACTTTAGCTGCACCACTAACTTTTTAATAAACCCACTTTAACTGCACCTCTTACTTTTTAAGACTAATTAGCCTACTTTAACTGCATCTCTTTTTTTTTTTTAATAAACCCACTTTAGCTGCATCGCTAACTTTTGAATAAGCCTACTTTAACTGTACCTCTTAATTTTTAAGACTAATTAGCCTACTTTAACTGCATCTCTTTTTTTTTAATAAACCCACTTTAGCTGCATCGCTAACTTTTGAATAAGCCCACTTTAACTGTACCTCTTACGTTTTAATAAGCCCACTTTAACTGTACCTCCTACGTTTTAATAAGCCCACTTTAACTGTACCTCTTACTTTTTAAGACTAATTAGCCTACTTTAACTGCATCTCTTTTTTTTTTAATAAACCCACTTTAGCTGCATCGCTAACTTTTGAATAAGCCCACTTTAACTGTACCTCTTACGTTTTAATAAGCCCACTTTAACTGTACCTCTTACGCTTTAATAAGCCCACTTTAACTGCATCGTTCAGAAAGAAAGAAACAACCAAGGCACGTCCTGTAGCGTATAGGGATTACGATGTTAGCACAAACAATGTTTATAACATCAGCACATTTTTTATGTAATTTGGTCAGTATTACACCATTGCCGTCTTTGTTTACCAGAAAAATGCTGAACTCATTTAATGCCGGGTGTACATAGAAACAATCGATCAGGATTCAGTTCGACCTCTTGTTCTCAATTCACCAACCACTGCCGTAAAGCTGCTTTTTATTTTTCTTATTGTTCTTGAGTCTAGGGTCCAAGTCTGGTATTGGTAGCACAACGTTGAAATGAAGATTGTATTGTTGAGTGCCCGTTTTGCCTCTAGCGTTATTTCCTTATCGGACAATAGTGGTGATAGCTGTCCGATTATTTGCCAAACTTTGTTGCACCTTGAGTCTATTTCTGCTGTTTGTGAATTGTCGTTTGTCACAAGAATTCCTAGATATTTAAATTCTTCCACTTGTTTGAGTACAGCGATGATAGTCTTAAGGAAAGGGTATAAAAGAGGACCTGAGTTAATGTTGACGTACAAATGATTAGCAAAACATTTCACAAGTCGAGAAATTGCGAAACGAAATCTACAAAATATTTGCATTTTTTACATTCTAAACATTCTCTTTGGCAAAAATTACGGCCAAAAAAAAAATGTGAATGTTTCGTTATTCTATTTGTGGCATGTGTTGTGTCTACGCCGACTTGTCTCTCAGCATCATCATTACTTTCTTCAACGGCCCACACGGATTTTCAACATTACTTTGTTTAACCGGGTGTCTATGATTTACACTTTTCTTGTCCACTACTCTCTTGTTGATTGTTAATTTGCATCAAAATTTCAATTTATTAATCATCTGTGAGAGCTCTGTAGTGTAGTTGCTAGCGTACTGACCTTACAATAAAATACAAATATATTTAAATCCAGCCCATTATTTCATTTGACGAACAGATATAATATATACTTCTCTCCCTTATTTGGGGACGATAATAAAAGTAAGGAAGATCAAGAGACCCCTCCCTGTAAAAGTAGTGACATAGCATTGCGTATTTTAACATTTCATTCCCACAGACAACCGTGTATTAACAGGCCAACCTTTTACTGCATCTGGTATTATAATTTAACCATGTTTCATCCTACACATCATATTTAAAATATAGGCCACTAAATAAAAATAATATTTTTTGTTTTCTCCAATTCTTCATGTTCTCCATCACATTCTACAAGTTCAAAAAACATGGCCGACATTCTGTGACAGGAAGATGTAGCGAATTTTTCCAAAACTAGTGGATAAAAAAGTTGGCACTGATCTTTGAATTAAAGAAACGAAACTAAGTGGGTAAACTCAATGTGTTTTTGTCTATAAAAAGCTAATAGAAATATGTAAAAACATTTAATGAACTAGTATTTATAAATATAATAATCTTCCGTTAAATAAAATACAATTCCAGCAATGGCTCTTAAAAAGAAAAGAGAAAATAAAATTGAAGCCAGTGGAAAGTGGATTTCTTAAAGAATGGAAAGATTTGGGTGGATAGAGAAGGAAACAAATAATGATGTTTTAAAACAGCTGAAAGTAAAGAAATAACTAAGGAACACAATTTGAAGAGAATTTTCAAGAGAAAAAATGCATTTGTGAGCACATGAAAGGGAGTTATAACTTACCAAAAGTAATCTTGGTAGGGAAAATACGTGGTCACGGAAGTAGAGGCAGACAGTGATTAAAGTGGGCAGACAATATCAAGAGATAGACAGAATAACTTACTACGGTTACATAAAGGCAAGAAACAACGTGAAACTCCAAACTTTAATGCCGATGTGGCACAAGATTATAATGAAGCAGTAAGTAAAAGTAAAGAGCCCCCGTCACGAGAAATTAAGGAAGGGAATATGGTGTTATTGACCATAAATTTTATAGACCATCAGCACATGATTTTATGGGGTAATGTGGTCGGTATTACGCCCGTGCCGCTTTATTTTCCCAGAAAAAAATCTGGTATCCATTAAAGGCTGGGTGAACCTGGAAGCCGTCAGTTGGGATCGAACCCTACATCTTGTCCTTTGTAGTCCAGTTGACTAACCACTGAGCTATCGCGGCTCCCTTGCTGAGCATATATTATAATATATATATGTATGTTTGTTTTAGGGCGAAACTCCAAGACGAGAGACAAACATAATAGCTAGAGGAACACGGGTTTCTAACACTCGAACAAGAACAATTAATAAGCAACCCCAACGACGATCGAACCTGTGTAACCTTGGAGCAACTGCTGAATTCACTGAGTCGGACACAGCTGGCTTTGTTTATTGTTGATAAGTGTTTTTTTTAAATAAGTATAAGAAGATAAGGCTGACGCTTACTGTATACTTAACAGATGAAAGTTCTTCCAAATATGACAAGTACGGTTCGAATCAGAGCTTTGTTATTGAGAGGGCAGTGGACACAAAATAAAGAGGGTGGGGGGGGGGGAAGAGGAGGATCATTTAAGAAGAAAGGATTAAAACTGACAAATGATTAACAACTGATCGTTACTGACCCAGCCGTAAAATCTATCAGCGAACGAGTGCCCTGCTACGTCACGAGTAACCTCTCCCTGCCATAACTATCTCCCAAGATTCCCTGAAAACCAGATCCCATCGGGACAGCCTCGCGAGTAATTTACTGCTGCTGGCGACATGCGGCGGCCATATTTCCTTCCACGTTTCCGGGACGTTTAATGCTATTTCTCGGTCTCTGTTCAGATCTGTATGCAAATAAATAAGTAGTTGCCACTTCCGGTCAAAGAAATCTTTTAAAAAAATATAATTGATTAATTTTGTAAGTCTCTCACAAAGTAAAGGAAGAATTATTTTTTTAAAATAATGTTTATAACATATAATGAAACATCCTAGCTAACAATGTAAAATGTGAGTTACTATTAGAAGGACATTGCCAAATGATAGTCACCGAGCAGGATATTACAAAATGAATGTTACAGCTAGGTTTCCAATGTGTCTATTACATTCCCAAGCTTGTCATCTAAGGTAACACACGACGATTATGGTGAAATTGATATAACAATCGTGTAGGGCAATCAGTTGGCTGGAACATAGAATGTTAGACCGAAATGTAGGGATACCAGAAGCTCAAAGTGTAGCGAAAAGAAAAAAAAAGATGGTACCAAAAACGATAGAATGAAAGGAAAGAAAGAAACACACAAAGAAAGACGTGCTGTAGTCGGATGTATTGGGCCGAAATATGCAAATATCACAGTTACACTGCAAACCACAACACAACGCAGACACGCCGACTTAACGTCCTTTTAAGGGCGGATGACGAAGAGGTGTATTCCTTTCGTCACTGGGCGAACGCAAGCAAGCAAGAATTAAAAAAAGAAAGAAAGATAAACAAACCTAATTGGGTACATAGTTCTGGACTTAAATTGTGCAAATTCTCACTGTTAAAATGGATGTTTATCCACAAGAATATTTCTTATTTTCAAAGAAGTTTACAAACCGGCAAGTGCTGGCTCAATTCTATCTTCTGACAGCGGCTGCTAGTTGCATTTCCTTTATTTATTTCCTACTCTTACATTTCTCTGACGCGTTTTCATTTCTAGGAAAACAAAATGGTAACGGTAAACCAAAACATTGCTGCCCTTGGGGGGGGGGGGGGTGGGAATATGAATCTGCTCCACGCTTGTAGTTGCCGTCATATCCAATATCGCCAGTGCTCGCATGCGGCTCCTCATAGTGTCGTCTACTAAGACTCTGGCAGAACAGACACCAGTCTAACGTTACCACAAGGCACGGCGATTCTGGCACTTCGTCCAATTCAGTAAATATGAAGTAGAAAGTAGCTATTAATCAGTTACATTCATTCATTAAGTGCTATCTCAGCATCGAAGTTGGCTACCATGGAGCGCCATTCCGCTCTGTCTCTTGTTTTGATGGTGCAGGTTGTCATAGGCTGACTTGTCCGTCTTTTGATGTTACTCGTCCATGTTAGTCTTGGTCTGCCTCTGCCTCTTTTACATTGTATTTTTCCTTCCAAGATTACTTTTATTAGGCTGGTGTGTCATTTAATATGCCTACAAATTTCATTTGTCTTGTTCTAATTGTGTTTAGTAGTTCTCTTTTCATGTTTAGTTGTTTTGAAACTTCATCGTTTGTTTTCTTTTCTTTCAATCCAATTCTTCCTATTCTTCTATAAATCCACATTTCAAAGGCTTCTATTTTCTGTTATGTTTTTTTGTCTAATGTCCATGTTTCTGCACCATACAGGAATATTGAGAAGATGTAACATTTTGCTATTCTTAGTTTTAGCCCTGGTGTTATTTGTTTTGATGTTAGTATATTTTTCATGGCATTAAAATTACTTTTTGCCATACCTATTTTTTGTTTATTTTATTTGTACATTTTCCATCACTGGTTATAGTGTGTCCCAGGTATTTGTAGTTCTGAACTGTCTCCAGATGTATTTCTTCAACTTTGATATTTAATTGTAGATCTCGAGAATATTCTTTGTTTATGATCATAGTTTTAGTCTTTTTGATATTCATATCTAGTCCATATTTTTTGCTTGTCATGTTTATTACATTAAGTAATTGTTGTAGATCTTTAGGATTTTCTGCTAGTAGAACTGTATCATCAGCATATCTTAGGTTATTGATTATCTTCCCATTAATGTTTAGGCCTGGCATCTCTGAGATGTTTTTAAAGATTTGCTCAGTGTATAGATTGAACAAACTTGGTGATAGGATGCATCCTTGTCTTACTCCTCTTTTTATATCAATGAATGTAGAGTTCTCCTTGTTATATTTAAAATAAAATAGTTCCTTTAATTATTGCCCTAAATTAACATAGTTATAATTACATCATAATAACTTAGTTATGTACATAATAAGTTGTTCTACTTTTTTCTTATATAAAGACGTAGCGCAATGATTTTTACAGGAAGCACAAAATAGGACAGTCGACTATTGATTGGCTCTACTTCTTCATTTTGGATAAAACTATATAACGCCACCTTATTAGTCGTTCTGTTGTTTCCATGGCAACTAGAAGCTAGTTTGCTGAAACGGCTTACTTCTTATACTCAGTGTAATGTTGATAGATACCGTTATCCGGTCGTAGTAATCTTGACATCCATAGACACGGAAGTCTGTTTGTTAGTAACTGCTTGAGTTATTGCAACTATATCACTGCTATACTAGGGAAAACGGTCACTGATTGTACACTTATGCCCGTCATGCTGGATTGTGAATGTATTCTGATCAATTATTTGAGGATTCGTGGTCTCCGTTGCATCTTAATATTCTTCGCTGCTGCAATTTCATCTTCATATATGTCTCAATTTCTTCTTCTTATATGTCTCAATTTCTTCTTCATATATGTCTATATTTCTTCTTCATATATGTCTATATTTCTTCTTCATATTTGTCTCTATTTCTTCTTCCCTCAACTTTCATATTTTAAAAAATGGGTCTGAACAGCATTATTCCATTTCTGCGATCTGCTTTGGGAACTTATAGGACCCGTGAATAAATGTCGCTTACTTGGGATCTGGTAGGTGAACTTGTAGGACCTGTGAATAAATGTCGCTTATTTGGGATCAGGTAGGTGAACTTGTAGGACATGTGAATAAATGTCGCTTATTTGGGATCAGGTAGGTAAACTTGTAGGACCTGTGAATAAATGTCGCTTACTTGGGAACTGCTAGGGGAACTTATAGGACTCGTGAATAAATGTCGCTTATTTGGGATCTGGTAGGTGAACTTATAGGACCTGTGAATAAATGTCGCTTATTTGGGATCAGCTGGGGGAACTTATAGTTTTCTTCCTCTTCTTCTACCTTTTTAGCTCCCAGTGGAGCATAGGTCTTCAACAAACACTTTCCAAGTCGTTCTGTCTTTTGCCATTCAATTAAGATCATTCCATGTCTTCCCCATCATCTTCATCTCTGCTTCTATCTGTCTTCTCCAAGAATTCCGTGGTCTTCATCTTTGTATTTTCCCCTGGGGATTCCAAAAAAGGGCCTTTTGTGTATTGGCTTCCGTAGTTTGTGTCCTATCCAGCGCCATCGTCTTCGCTGTATCTCTTTATCCACTGGTGTTTGACTGGTACATTTCCATAATTCTATGTTAGTGATTTTGTCCTGTCATTTCCATCCTTTTATTCTGGGAACTTACAGTACCCGTCAATAAATGTCCCTTATTGGTTTGACACCATCGGGATTCGAACCCGCGTTCTCCTGGTTTGGAGCACGACAAGTTATCAATTCAACAACCCGCTCTCTTTAGAGTTTAATTGTTATAATTTCTTACAATATATTTTCACTGAAGAAGTTTAACAAATCTATTATTATTATTACTTTTTATATTCTGATTGTAGTATAACATTTTCTGTTTTTTTGCGTTCAACTTCGTAGAACATCCTCGTTGTATATGTCTATATGTTCTCATAGAAGTGAGAATGAGAGTTCATCGATGCTATATAGAGCTAATTCTGACCTATGGAAGCGAATCATGGACAGTAGACAAGCAAATGAAAAGACGATAAGAGGCCACAAAGACGGGATTTCTCAGAAGAATTATGAAAGTTCCCTAGGCAGCTAAAAAGACCAATGAGAACATTCTTAAAGATCCCAACGCAAAAATGGAGCTCCTAAAAAAACATCAGAAAGAAACAACCAACATTTTTCGGGCACATCATGAGAAGAGGAAAGTTGGACTACTTCGTTATAACTGGCAAAATACAGGGAAAGATAGATCGCGGACGACAAAGGGAGAAGACACTAGGCAGCTTGGCGACATGGCATGGAGGACAATCAACAATGAATTGATACGATGCACGGTGGATAGAAGATTGTGGTAGGACATAATCGCCTTAGGAAAAAGGTATGTCACGTTAAGATGATGCTATGTTTTCAACACATTTCTATATATCACGTGATGATAATGCTATGTTTTCAACACATTTCTATATGTCACGTGATGATGATGCTATCAACACATTTCTATATGTCACGTGATGATGATGCTATCAACACATTTCTATATGTCACGTGATGATGATGCTATCAACACATTTCTATATGTCACGTGATGATGATGCTATCAACACATTTCTATATGTCACGTGATGATGATGCTATCAATACATTTCTATATGTCACGTGATGATGATGCTATCAATACATTTCTATATGTCACGTGATGATGATGCTATCAATGCATTTCTATATGTCACGTGATGGTGATGCTTTGTTTTCAATACATTTCTATATGTCACGTGATGATGATGCTATCAATACATTTCTATATGTCACGTGATGGTGATGCTATCAATACATTTCTATATGTCACGTGATGATGATGCTATCAATACATTTCTATATGTCACGTGATGATAATGCTATGTTTTCAACACATTTCTATATGTCACGTGATGGTGATGCTATCAATACATTTCTATATGTCACGTGATGGTGATGCTATCAATACATTTCTATATGTCACGTGATGGTGATGCTATCAATACATTTCTATATGTCACGTGATGGTGATGCTATCAATACATTTCTATATGTCACGTGATGGTGATGCTATCAATACATTTCTATATGTCACGTGATGGTGATGCTATCAATACATTTCTATATGTCACGTGATGGTGATGCTATCAATACATTTCTATATGTCACGTGATGGTGATGCTATCAATACATTTCTATATGTCACGTGATGGTGATGCTATCAATACATTTCTATGAACTCCACAATTTTCCGTGTCCATCGTCCAACTATAACTTCCGCCCTATGTGCCGCCTTCGGCCCGAGAGGAAAATGAATAAATTAATCGTCAGATTGTCCATGATTCACTACCATGCCCTCTCTAGTCTAATAAAATATATCATCCCGTGTTACGTATTTGCAATTCCATCCCAAGAATTCAAAGAACGCAGTACATTTTGTCAGGGTCGGAGTTATTTGTTCTTTGTGTTCTTCGATTGTAGTTTCAATAGGTTCTTAATGTATGCTTTTTTACCAAACGCTATATTCATTATGCGACGCGATTTCCTATCTACTCGACTACTGCAACATCTGGTTTTGTCGTTTCAAAATATCATTTACAAAAAATGCTAATAAAAGTTATATAATATTTCCCCAGAAGACTCAATGCGCGGGAACATATCAAACATAAAGCGGAAAATATATTGCCCATTATTGTGAATGCAGATGTCTTCGAGGAATTTAGTTCCCTTGAAAAATGGAATATGTTTGTGTAAGAGGTTTACACTAGATTACACGAAGATGCACTTACACCGGCCACGCAGGTGATTACCTTATCTGTTGAACACAGAGCAACTCTTCAAGTAAATTGAGGGGGAATTTTTCTTTTCCGTTGTATTCATATTTTAATGTTTTAGGTGCTTTGTTTTCGTTTGGCTTTTTCATTTCTATTTTGTTTTGGGTCGCTGTAAATGATTATTTAAGCCACAGTTTGTTTTGTTTCTAAGGTTGTTTTTTTTTAATGTAAACTAAAATAAACTAGTTGGTGCGTGAGGGATTAGTTCACGTAGAGATTATTCTTAAAGGGCGACGCCGCTTTCATTTCAGCGACATTAAGGCGTTGAGTGCATTTAAATGACACGATCAATTCGTTATACGATCTACCAGCATATTTTTCTTAACACCCTCATCGGACAATAACAAATCATTTTCATTATTTCAAGTAATTGAATTAAATTTACTGAGAACTGGTGGCCGGGTCGGTAACATGTCGGGCTCCAAACCAGGAGAAGGCAGGTTCGAATCCATGTGGGGGTCAAAAGTATTTTTCTATCCGGGGTGAAATAAAAACGCAGACTCGTACACCTCGTGCCGACTGCACTGGTCAAGCAACCTTTATTTTCCGGTCCTATAAGTATCCCCCACCCTCCCTCAGGGCAGATGCGTAGGAATAGTTTTTAATTAAATAAACATACATTTTTTGAGGAACACTAATTGATATTTTATTAATTACACTATAATAATGTCTACTTTTAGTCAACTGTTTTTAGCCTATAAATAATTACTAAGGTCGTGGAAAATGGAAAACAGAAATGTTGAAAAAGAAAAGAAATAGTAAAAAGCATTTTTAACAATATGAAAAACGTAGTACAGAAATCAAAAACATAAGATAGTCAACTACAACACACACTTAACAGGGCAGAGGATATGAGATCAGGACGAAGTAAAATAATATTGTGGAATCGGTGCAGCGGCATGGACAATGACAACGCAACAAACTTTACTTAGGATAGAAATTGGTGGCTCGCATCAACGCTTTCACTGCAAATTAAAGTCGAATAATAAAGTAAACATCTGTAGCGATAGAAATTGGTGGCTCGCATCAACGCTTTCACTGCAAATTAAAGTCGAATAATAAAGTAAACATCTGTAGCGATAGAAATTGGTGGCTCGCATCAACGCTTTCACTGCAAATTAAAGTCGAATAATAAAGTAAACATCTGTAGCGATAGAAATTGGTGGCTCGCATCAACGCTTTCACTGCAAATTAAAGTCGAATAATAAAGTAAACATCTGTAGCGATAGAAATTGGTGGCTCGCATCAACGCTTTCACTGCAAATTAAAGTCGAATAATAAAGTAAACATCTGTAGCGATAGAAATTGGTGGCTCGCATCAACGCTTTCACTGCAAATTAAAGTCGAATAATAAAGTAAACATCTGTAGCGATAGAAATTGGTGGCTCGCATCAACGCTTTCACTGCAAATTAAAGTCGAAAATAAAGTAAACATCTGTAGCGATAGAAATTGGTGGCTCGCATCAACGCTTTCACTGCAAATTAAAGTCGAATAATAAAGTAAACATCTGTAGCGATAGAAATTGGTGGCTCGCATCAACGCTTTCACTGCAAATTAAAGTCGAATAATAAAGTAAACATCTGTAGCGATAGAAATTGGTGGCTCGCATCAACGCTTTCACTGCAAATTAAAGTCGAATAATAAAGTAAACATCTGTAGCGATAGAAATTGGTGGCTCGCATCAACGCTTTCACTGCAAATTAAAGTCGAATAATAAAGTAAACATCTGTAGCGATAGAAATTGGTGGCTCGCATCAACGCTTTCACTGCAAATTAAAGTCGAATAATAAAGTAAACATCTGTAGCGATAGAAATTGGTGGCTCGCATCAACGCTTTCACTGCAAATTAAAGTCGAATAATAAAGTAAACATCTGTAGCGATAGAAATTGGTGGCTCGCATCAACGCTTTCACTGCAAATTAAAGTCGAATAATAAAGTAAACATCTGTAGCGATAGAAATTGGTGGCTCGCATCAACGCTTTCACTGCAAATTAAAGTCGAATAATAAAGTAAACATCTGTAGCGATAGAAAATTATAGAACGGCATAATCTCCTGCGGGCACGGTACGTGATGCTAATGATAAATTAAGTAAGAAGACATTTAACTGAACGATTATCCTTTCTACCGATAATCTATACACTTGTTTTAATTAAGAAACAGGAAGAAATAAATGCAGCTTGTCCAAGCTGTCGTCACGCAGTGAGTAGATCCACTTTCATTCTTCTATATCTAAATATAACGTAACTTATCTTTTCGGGATTTGAACACTAGTCTTTATAAGATCACGTCAAACTATACTTATTACTAGCCCTAACAGCTCAGCCACTTGCTAGCCCATAAACAAACAGATTCAGCACATAAATATTATCTTCCTACTAATACAGTAAGCACATTAACCAACGTACAGGGAAATATATGACTAATCCTATCCAATTTTTTCTATACTGAAGGTATTTATTACAGCGCACGAAATAAGCTAGATTTTTTCCCTTTAAATTGGAACGAAAGAAAGTTGCAGAATTTTTCCTAGATGTCTTTTTCACATGTTCCAGCGTAATTCAGTGCTGTAATATAAGTCGGATGTTATCAGCAGTCCACACGCCTTGGAGAATATTAGCATGACTCTTGAGACCGAAGGTTTCGTCCTCCGGATTATACTTTCCGTGTTAATGTTCTTATTTATCCCGGCATTCCCTCCCTGCGGAAACAGTATCCGGTTCATGTTGGACACAGATCCACGCGTTTGGTAAGTTACAGACCAATTTGTGCCATCCATGAACACGTTAATGAATAAGGGGGTGCGTAAATTGTCTTAATTTGGGGAACTGCTTGTGTCATAACTGCATGTTAATAAGTGTCGATTTATAGTTTTGGATTTATGCTTCCTGGCTGGAACGGTTCGTGGAGATAGACTGTAGTAGAATTTGGAAATGTTCATGTAATTAATAAGTGGATAACGTGAATAAAGATCAAGAGTATAGTTTGGCACGAGTATGGTGGTATCTTATACAGATCATATATCACCAATCAGGAAGTGCGCAAGAAAATTAAACGTATCTGTAGATTCGATAAAATACTTAACCAATGGTAAAAGACAGCAGTAGAGGCGAACAGAAGAGCAAAGAAGCGCAAATTATATCTCCCCTCGACGCTGAAAGAGAAATGACGAAGGGATCATGAAGAAGTAGAATGGTAAAATGAACAAAAACTTAACTGACACGAATGTGTTAAAAATCAACAGGTCTTGCAAAGATAAAACCATTCTTCAAGAGAAAGTACCAGGCAAAAGAAGACAAAGCAGACAGAAGAAGAGATTGGGACTCTACATTAGAGAATTTTAAAAAAAGTAAAGTACCCCCGTCACGCCAAGTGGCGTATAGGGAATAAGGTGTTAGTGACCATACATTTTACAGACCAGCATATTATTTTAGGGGGAATGTGGTCGATATTACTCAAACCTGATTCTGATATCCTTACTAACCAAGGTGACTAACCACTGAGCTATCGTGGCTCCCATGGATCTGAGTACTTGTTGATTTGTTCGTCACCCATGATGAATCACGATAAAATAGCACACAATGGTCTTCAGTAGCGTTATGGGAAAGACATGACAAAGCAGAAAAACGTGTCCACACAAGGATATTAAGCAGAGACAAAAAAAAGACAAAATGAAACAAAATAAGTTACAAAAATGTCAAGTCAACAGAAGGCTGCACAATGTTACAATATAAGAATTTCACTACATCGCGTATACTTTGTTTTTTCACACTCTTTCTCACTCCATTCCAAATCTTTACTCTCTGCTTTCCTTGGTTTCTCTTACCCCCAAGTTTTGTCAGTTATCACAAAATATTGTTGTGTGCCTTCTGCTTTATGGCAATATCACGTAATTGCTGAATGACTTTGTTTTATTTCCATTATAATTGCTGCACTGTATGCCCAATACGTTGAACACTTGATAAGCTGAAAGTACTCAGTGACTCATCGCTGACTGCTTTTACTCTTGGAGCAGTGAATCCGAACTGATAAAGATAGTATTCTATGTGTGCTTGCTTGCTCTGGAAAGACTAATTAGTTTGATAAAGTAGCCATGGTTACAAGAATGAAATTCCCGGTGCGAGAGAAAAAAAGATGCCAAAGTCAAATACATTAGGGCGAAAGGAGCAGATGTTGTCGCGAGCTGTGAATAACGACACAACGCTACTTTGGTCAGTTTAACACACTTTTAAAGGCCGTCGATACAGAGTAGTAATCATCGGCTAAAGCAAACAAAAGCAATTACTTCAGCGTTTAAATATCTCAGTCTCGTGTTTGTTTTCTTTACATTCATTTTAGAGGTGACAAATGATGGAAGAGTATGATACAAGACAATGAAAGACACGGATGGATTAAACCAGGAATAGTTTCTAGTTTTAGGTACTCGCCCGCTAAGAATGCTGGTATGTCTCGTACTGTATCAACCAGGCTTTAGACTTTAACATTAGAACGGAATGACTACACTGCAGGCGGGGTGTTCCCATATCTGTTCAGCCCCCGTTTCAACAACCACAAAAGTGTTCAGGGAAAATTGAACAAATGGTAAGGTAAAAGCTTTACGTGATTAGTAGACGACACATATTTAAACGACGTTTCGGCCCAATAGGCCTTCAGCAGGAACAAACAAACAACACGTACACACAAATATGTAAGTAAATAAAACTGATCCTATATAGCTAACTAGTAACGGAACATCCAAAACAAATTAATCGAAATTGGTATAAGAAAAGAAAAATGACTTCCCTGTGTCGTGGACCGTGGTCAGAACGGGAAAGGGTGAGTCACACGGGTCTAGCTGTAATTATACCCTCTGGTCAGGTGAAGGGTTCTAAAAATACACGAGCGGGGGGAACGCTGTCTAGGTAACCTCGACTGCAAAGACACTGACAATGTCTAAAAGTATCTAAGGGCCCGTAAATACATTTATACACACACAGAGATGCGTGTATACATATATACACGTACAAACAGACATGCACCTACTTATACATATCAACGTACACCTACATATACATACATATACATATATATGCATACATACCTGCACATACGGTCCACGACACAGGGAAGTCATTTTTCTTTTCTTATACCAATTTCGATTATTTTGTTTTGGATGTTTCGTTTCTAGTTAGCTATGTAGGATTAGTTTTATTTACTTACATATCTGTGCGCGTGTTGTTTGTTTGTTCCTGCTGAAGGCCTATTGGGCCGAAACGTCGTTTAAATCTGTGTCGTCAACTAATCACGTAAAGCTTTTACCATACCATTTTTTTTCAATTCTCCCTCACATTCAGCTTTACTGCAGCTTCGCATTTTTATGCATTCATTTGCATTTCTTTGCCTTAACCCCCCAACAAAGTGTTCATCCTGATCGTGTCGCGTTCAATGAAAATGGTGCGTTTTTCCATTCATAGTATTCTATTGAACGTGCAGAGTTCTGACTAAATTGCGTACATCGTCCTGGATAAATGGCGCTCAGCGCTCAAAATGAACACTTCCGCGTCGCCGTAACGGCTGTCACGGGCACCATGGTTACCATGCCCCCGCGCCAAATCAGCGTGGACTTCATTATCAATGAGCGTGCCACAACAGTAATCGTTGTCGCAATAAATGAAATCTGGCGTCCACTTCGGTAAGACACTCGATTCGACCGCAGTTAAGCAGGTGGCAAATTTGCGGTCTAAAAAACACACTTCACACATTCCTACCCAGGGAAAAGTCGGGACCTCCTACTGTTCCACTAACTCCACGGCCTACAGCACTTTCTCAGCGCGCGGACGACAAGACCATATTGACTCAATGGTCAGGTGAATGCGACTGGACTACAGCTGTCTCCACAAACGCAAATGCAAACCAGAAAGAATCACTTGAAACCCCACTGCAGCAAAAATGCCACCAGTTAGAACCCATTTCGACAAAGCGGGTATCTTGGCCTGTCGCACCAAATGGATCTTTAACATCCATTAACTATTGACTGAGAGTGTTGATAGTAACGCACCGGCTTCATTTACCGAAGGTCGGCGGTTCATTAAAAGACCGATCCATCAGCTAATACATCTTTTAAAATAGTAATGCAGAGAGTGAAAGAGATTGAGAGAGAGAGAGAGAGAGAGAGAGAGAGAGAGAGAGAGAAAGCTGGAGAAAGCTCATAAATTAAAAAAATTGTTAACAAAATCTTAGTAGTAGCCACCGTTAGTCATAGTTGACTATGGATTTTTCTTGTTTGAGTTGAAGCTTTAGAGTGTGTTTCCAAAGATTGTGGTCTGCAGCTAATTCTTACAAGGCTACAGAGTTTATGTTCGCATTAGTAAAAGGCGAAAGATTTATTTGCTGTGAAGAGAAATCAGAATAACAAATTAATTTGCTTTAATTTGTCCTACTACTGTAGAAATGTGACATATTTAAGATTAACGAAACTAAGCCTCTGCATTTGAAACTGAGGTGGCCAATGCTATAACTCGGTAAAATTACTTGTCACAATCTCTACAAAGCAGGTAATTTTTCTTTACAGCTGAGCCATATATGTGTCTTCGCTATGAAATAAAAAAAATCTTTGGGTTATACAGTCAGTGAGCTATCCACTACGTTACGTATACACCCAAAATAACTGCCATAACACGATATATATTATATATAACACGATAACCGCTGTACACTTATAGATGCCATACATTTGAGTCTCAATATTTATATTTTCCCAGGCCCGTTTTCACGCCTCTCAAGTAATGTTTGTCTTACATCTATCCAAACAAGAGTGACCACGCCCACATGAATCAGCTTGATGATTTTCAGATAAGTTCACGTGCCGGGGTATAGCACATTTATGGCAATGGGAAGTCAGCCCTCGTCACATTGCTCGTGACATGATGCATAAACTAACGATTCCGGATATACCGGTGTTACAACGTGTGCACATTTGCACCAATAGTTTACTCTAAATTACAATTTTACAAAATGCAAAAATGTAACAAAATCTGTTTCTGGCACAATAACATTTAGACAATTAGAAAAGTCTACAGTGCTGAAATCGGATGTGTTGGGCCGAAAGGCACAGATATTACAGTATAGATGTAAACCATACCACAACATATCAACGCCAACTTAACGACCGTTCAGGGGCGGATAACTAAGTGAACTATCCATCCCTTCAGTGGTAGTCGGGTGAACGCTAGAAAAATAAAATACATAAAAAGATGTCTCCAACACAGGACACAATTTGGACAATATAGAACACAATTTTGACAATATAGAACACAATCTGTTTTAATCTCAGAGTGACATTTTTGTTCTAATCTTGGGTAATTTAGTAACGTTTCTAGATGAAGAGATCCTGAATCTATCTAGTTCATTCCGCTCATTCTGAAAACTGATATTTTAATGTAAGTGGTTTCAATCTGTGATGCTCACAAAACATCACATTTTAAAAGTGCCTTTTTATGTATTAGTGATAGCAGTTAATGTAATATTAGTTAATTTAGTAGTTAATGTAATATTAGTTAATTTAGTAGTTAATGTAATATTCGTTAATTTAGTAGTTAATGTAATATTAGTTAATTTAGTAGTTAATGTAATATTAGTTAATTTAGTAGTTAATGTAATAGTTAATTTAGTACTTAATACTCGTAATAAAAATATTAAAAATGGAGAAATCTGAGAGTTTCGGTGAGATGCAATATTAAATATTTTAACTACAAAAGTTTTTATTTTAAGATACATCATCTGGGAAATCTTCACACGCTTTAATAGTTTTTTTGTAAGTACGGGTTTGTACACATTAATTGTAATCGATAATGCTAAGACTTGTGGAGTAGTTAGAATGAAACTAATGTTCCTTATCTTCATATTTGTAACTCTGTACGAACGTCCTTGACCTGAATTAGTTAATGTAAATAAAATAATTTATACATTTCATTCAGAAAATGCAGTTTTCACAAATAATATTATTAGTAATAGCGATCTGGAATAAGATGAAAGTTATTGTTTGAAATTGATCGTATTATGCCACGCGAAGAATAAGAGAAACAACAAAGGCAACTAACCAAGGAACAAGAAACGAAGAAAAAGCTCTACTCACCATATACTCGGATCCGCTACTGGACGAGCTGCTGTCGATGCAATTCTCTTCCGTTCTGTTGATTCTACTGCCATGTAGCAGCTCCTCTAGACTCTCGATGTATTCGATCGCGTTACGAAGAATCTCCACTTTTGGAAGCCGCTGGTTTGGGTTTGGACACGTCCTACGTTTCAGTGTCTCGAATGCTTCATTGACCCGCTTCAGCCTTCTACGCTCCCTCATGGTTGCTGCCTTCCTGCGGTCGATAGTCACAGTCTTCCTCTTGCAAGCTTTGCATGCCCAAAGGAGGCATCGTCGGTTGGGTCCATGATACCCCGGAGCTAGAACATGAGGGATGTGATCTTCGGGATCGTCAATGTCATCATCACAGGAGTCATCCATATTTGTGTGGTCGTTTCTACGTGTGTCTTCGCTCTTGTGGCTACGGCTTTCCCCTTCCAACGGTGGAGAGCATGACTGAGACTCATGGCTATGACCGACGCTGCTGCTGCTATTCTTTGAACTGCCTCCAGGAACAGAACTTGCAGGCTTGTTGACATTGTTGTCTTCTTTCTGAACATCTTTTTCAACGGGTTTGGCTATTTTCTCATTGTCATCTTTCACTGGTATTGGTGAGGTCCCCTCGCGGTCACATTCCTTAGTGCCAAGAAAATGTTTGGAGACGTCTGTGTGTGTTGTAACTGCTGGTGGTGATGGGAAGGCTGGATTTGAAACACCCCTGCCTCGTCTGTGGTACTCAATCTGGTTATTTGGGTAGAATGAAGGATGCGGCGAATGAGCGTCGCCGTAGAAATGCTGAGATGAATAGCCACTGTAACTATACATGTCCCCTGGATACTGGCGAGCAAATGCGGCCCTAGAATAAGCTTGATGGTGAGGACTTAATAGTTCCTGTCTTCCCGCAATGGCTGACGGGTGGGAGTAGGACATGTCCATGATCTGGCGTGGATCTTGAAGGTCTGTAGCCCCAGAGGCGAACGTGCCCGCATCAAACATTGATGGAGGGGCGTTGTGTTCGTATCTACAGCTGCGGTAATCTGCCATCATCATCATCTTGTTGCCTGTGTGAACACTCAAGTTGTACCTGCCTGTTATTGATTGACTGTGCACTCTTCAAAATTGATATTCACACAACTACGTCATTGATCACAGGGAACTTGATTATAGGCTCAACTCCATATTGGATGTTAAAACTAATACAACCCCATGTCGTCATATAAATACATGCCTTGAACAAATAAGGATATCTGTAATCTTTGTTTTAGATGAGGAGTAGACCAAGATAATGCGTGTTTTTTAAGTCACGGCTAAATCAGAAATATAGGAAACAGTCAAATAACATTCACAATCTATTAACTTTTATTAATAGACTACACTTTTAACGACTGAGATAACCTCTGGAAGTCAAATCTATTCTAAAAAATAATGAAAACGTCTACACAAACACGACGACTAAAATAAATAAACCAAAAACTATTTTAAAAGTTGAAATTACAGAGAAATCATTAAAACATAAATACAAATCATGAAGGGAGATTACTCTTAAAACTATCAGCTTAGCTAATCTTTCCTAGGGATGTCGCCTAAACACGCGCCCAGAGAGTGGCATCCTCATATATCTCTAGCATAATGAAAAACTGATTCTGTACTTCTTTCTTCAATCCAAAAATCTGATATAGTTCACTTCATCTTTTATTGCTCTCAACCTTTGCTTGAATGTATAATTCACACAGAAGTACGCCCAGCTTTATCAGTTCGCATTCTCAATGTCCTCTCATTTTTGTGAGCGCCAAAAACAAATTGTGACGCTCGGATGAAGACTAAAGATAAAGTGTGGCTTGAACCGTCCTCCAAAAACAGTTCAGATTAGATCATAAAGTGTTCCACCAGTTCTGCCAGGAAGATTCCACAAACTTTAATCTGAAACAAAGAAGAAAAAATAAAAAAATAAATCTTCGTATCGTTCTTTCACTACTGCAGCGATCCTCAAAACTGTAAAACCCAGACCCTTAACATCTTGTATTTTACGGAATCATTTTTTGTATGTGCTCCGCTAATCATTACTTTTGGACTAACTGAATGTAATCAAATCAAACTTTGATCTAGATTTGCTGATTACCACCTTCGTGGTTGTTCTCGAACACGGATATCGTTATAATTTCCTTATAACAAAGTACCGGCTAGTGCAATGTAGTATCAAAGATTAACATTTGTTATTTGTGAAATATTAACTTGTATACTCATCAGAGGCGTCACTATGGTCGCTGACGCCCTGGACAAGCTGAACTCCAGTGCCCATTTAAATGTTTGTTTTATTATTTTCACTTTTTCTTGTTTGTGGGTGGTGGGATGTATCTTTGAATGGGCCCGTAAGAACGTGCGCGCCCCGCGCAACATCCCGAGTTGCCGGTGCCTTGGACCGGCCATGGTGTGCATATTTACAATATAAAGACATTTTCTCGCGTAGTACGCTTTTGTTTCAATAAATGCAACTTATTAACGTATCTTGCTGTAAACTTGTTTTTCTTTCAAAATACGAACAATTTATTAGTCTTGCGGGGGAGGTTGGGGGGGGGGGAACAGGTAAATAATTACAGTGGTGAGCCCCTCTCGTTTCATCATTTCATCTCTTGTCCCTCTGTTTATTTCTCCTTGACTTACCTGCTGGCTCATTCTAGATGTAGTAGAATGTATATGTATCACATTCTAGATGTAGTAGAATGTATATGTATCACATTCTAGATGTAGTAGAATGTATATGTATCACATTCTAGATGTAGTAGAATGTATATGTATCACATTCTAGATGTAGTAGAATGTATATGTATCACATTCTAGATGTAGTAGAATGTATATGTATCACATTCTAGATGTAGTAGAATGTATATGTATCACATTCTAGATGTAGTAGAATGTATATGTATCACATTGTTGATGTTGTCCTTGTTTTCTAAAGAAGGCCCCGTGTAGGCCGAAACGTCAGTATTTTGTTGTGTTCCTTTTTCTGTAAAGCTGTCACCATACCTTGTAGGAGTGTACGTTACACGCCACTACTGGCTCCCTATGAGTCTTGCAATGTAATCGCACCATAAAACTGTAATTTCCAGTATATTATTATTATTATATCATTTATAATTACGTATATTTTGTTTCCTATAATATTTTATTACATTCTATAAATGTATAACTGGAGATGTTCACGTATTTAGAACACGGTCGTTGTTATCGGACATTGGTCATCAAAATGTTCATATTTCTTTCTATATCCCACAGTAAGATTTCAACACAATGAACAAGCTTAATAGCACCCTGTCGTGTTTCCGAAAACTTGGTTAATGTATGTTCAAATTATTTATTTATTAAGTCAACACACTTAACCTGACAGCTGACTTCATGTGGGAGTCTGGAATCCTACTCTGATTGAGTCTGGAATCCTACTCTGATTGAGTCCTGATCGCAGAGAGAGAGAGAGAGAGAGAGAGAGAGAGAGGGATAAATAGATAGAGAGAGAGAGAGAGATTTATTTGTGTTCTTGTTGTTGTTGCGTTCGCCAGGTTTCAACTCTGACGAAGTCGCTAGAGATTAGGAACTGAATTTTGCGTGTTAATCCAATATTATTTATTTATTATTTTACAAATTATTTATTAATTTTAATGTGTGCACAAACGTGACCTAATGGTGCTTGATATTTGTATAAACATAACTGACTGGGAAGAGCTGACCACACAGATTCAGCTGGAGGAAGGAAAGTTGCCTCAAAGGATGGGAAATAAATTTGATAAACTTTGTCGATTTTTAACTATCACGAAGGAAAGAGATTAACTTATGTCAAGACCCTTACACTGACTCTAAATACATTGTTTATCAAGACAGGCAAGACCCTTACATTGACTCTAAATACAATGTTTATCAAGACAGACAAGACCCTTACACTGACTCTAAATGCATTGTTTATCAAGACAGAGAAGACCCCTACACTGACTCTAAATGCATTGTTTATCAAGACAGACAAGATCCTTACACTGACTCTAAATGCAATGTTTATCAAGACAGACAAGACCCTTACACTGACTCTAAATACAATGTTTCTCAAGACAGACAAGACCCTTACACTGACTCTAAATGCAATGTTTCTCAAGACAGACAAGACCCTTACACTGACTCTAAATACAATGTTTCTCAAGACAGACAAGACCCTTACACTGACTCTAAATACAATGTTTCTCAAGACAGACAAGACCCTTACACTGACTCTAAATACAATGTTTCTCAAGACAGACAAGACCCTTACACTGACTCTAAATGCAATGTTTCTCAAGACAGACAAGACCCGTACACTGACTCTAAGTACAATTTTTATCAAGACAGACAAGACCCTTACACTGACTCTAAATGCAATGTTTCTCAAGACAGACAAGACCCTTACACTGACTCTAAATGCAATGTTTCTCAAGACAGACAAGACCCTTACACCGACTCTAAATGCAATGTTTCTCAAGACAGACAAGACTCTTACACTGACTCTAAATGCAATGTTTATCAAGACAGACAAGACCCTTACACTGACTCTAAATGCAATGTTTATCAAGACAGACAAGACCCTTACACCGACTCTAAATGCAGTGTTTATCAAGACAGACAAGACCCTTACACTGACTCTAAATACAATGTTTCTCAAGACAGACAAGACCCTTATACTAACACTAAAGACATTGTTTCTCAAGACTCACTGTGGTTAGAGTTCGCTGGATAAAAACCCCTGCCGCTGAGGTACGGTATTATTTTTAATTTTATAAAAATTTAGCACAGAAACTAAAAGGTATAGGCAAGCATTGGTTTAGATATATGACAGTGCAGTGCATAATGTATAGATTATTAGCTTTTGTAATAAAATAGGAATATGAAAACGAGGTACTTTTACTCGTGTACTAAGAGTACAACGATGCTAAGTAGAGCAAACTCTAGCCTACGGAAGTGAAACATGGACAGTAGATAAACAAATTAAAAAAGACAATTGGAGGCCTAAGTGATGGGATTTTTTTGAAGAGTTTGGAAAGTTCACTGGATAGTTAAAAGACAAACGAGTAAATTCTCAAAGAGGCTATTACAAAATGGGAGCTTCTAAGAAACATCAGAAAGAAACAATCAATATTTTTTTTCGGGCGCATCATGAGAAGAGGAAAGTTGGAATACTTGGTTAAAACTGGCAAAATACAGGAGAAAAAAGATCGCGGGCGGTAAAGAGATAAGATATTAGATAGCTTGATGTCGTGGAATGGAAAACAATCAACAACATAATTGATACAATGTAATGTGGACACATAATTGTGGAAGGGCATGATCGCCTACTCCAACCGGTATTGCACCGGATGATGGTGATGATGCCGACTAAGAGTTAACAAAATGGAAATGGTTACACTGCACAAAACAAATAGTCGTTAATGTGTCTTAAGACATACAATTTTGGAGAACCTCTGCGCTACTCAATTTAAGGGGAAAAAAATATATAAACCTTTTAGTAAAAGGGCAAGGAAGTGAAAAAGGTAGACAAGCGTGTTAGCTGCTTTACATTTTAAATTTATCATTGTGGCCTGGGTGTCCTTTTGTCTCTAATGTCAGGATAGCCTGGGGTTGATGCCACGAGTTGGACGCTTGATGCCACGGTGAAAGGTTTGCTGATTAATTTCCTGAGATAATAGTGCTAACGTTCTTATATAAACCTTGGCAATCATTCATATCCCAAATAGTTTCATATTTTAGGAGATGCAGAGGCAGCTTATCACCCTGAGTTTTATTTTAAATTTCGCTTCGGAAAATAAATATCCCGGTCTGACTTATCGGTGTTTAATATCTGCTACCACTCAGCAGCCGTGGATAGAACTCTGGGCTTGTCCGAACCAATAAAAGACTCATAAAATGGGGGCTGTCACGTGGCAATTATCATCTGGGGCGGGTAATTTTTCCGGGTAGTCAGATCGGACATAATCAGATTATTCTAGAATTTTCGTGGATAAATGTCAGCGAATGCCAAGTAGGAAAAGCAACTGTTTAGCATAGAATGATTACGAATTGCTTTCTTCTTTGAAAAGTAATAAATAAATACAAACGGTTTGAAGCTAATCGTATTTCCTAGACGCGCTACAGTCAGTAGGGTTAGGATCCGCCTGCGCATAGAAAAATTGGTTGCTAGCAATCTTTATATCTGTACGTCTGTGTACATTTGTGGTTTACTTTATTGGTGTTCTTTCTTTGTCTGCTAATCTACAGAAATGTGTACTATAGTACATTAAATTGTACGTCTACATACATTTGTGGTTTACTTTCTCGGTGCTCTTTCTTTGCTAGTCTAAAAACATGTGTACTATAGTACATTAAACTGTACGTATTTATACATTTATGGTTTACTTTCTCTGCGCTCTTCCATTGTCTTCTAGTCTACTAGATCTGTACTAAAGTACAGGAAATTGTATGTCTTGATACAAATGCAGCTCACTTAGCAATGATAATTATTTATATTTTATTTGTTCCTCTTTTGTCGCTTTTATTACAATTGTCAAGCTCGTATATGTATTATCTATCATGGGGTATTGGATTATTAGACATTTGTATGCTTCAAGTATTTAAGTATTTATGAACATTCTTCTTTTTCTTCCTTCCTCATTTACCTTTCAGCATCGACTGGAGATATAATGTGCAGTCTGTTGCTCTTCTGTTTGCCTCTGCTGCTGTTATGTTTCCTAGTGTTCTTAATATTCCGTCAATCCATCTTTTTTCGTGGTCGGCCCTTGGATCTGGCGTTCTCATAACGTTTATTGAAGGCCCGTTGTGTTGTGTTTTTATTTTTCAGCCTTATCACGTAACCAAACCATCTTATCTGTTGTTTCTTTATATATTCTGTGGCGGGGGTTATTCCTAGCTTTATTTTCTCAGTTTATCATTTGTGATCATATCCTTGAGGTTGTTTCCTGTCTTTCGTCTAAACATGAACATTGATACAATATTTATAATACACACACAAAAAAACGTATAAAAATTACATAAAACGTGTATTTTTCTTGCTCGAGTAGCCTTACCAGATGGTGATGCGTTCAAAACATTAGGGACTCATTGAAGGGCTTGAAGCAACAAAACAGTCGATCAGAACTATTGATGGTATGAACGGCTCACAGAAGATAGAAGTCAAAGAGGTACAATCACAATGTAAATCTGTCCTAAACTTTGCTTGTATTTGTCATTGTTGTTTTTGTTATTGCTCATTCGTCTCTACGACTGAGGACTACACCGTCATAATTATCTTTGTATGGTTTGAAGATGATTGATTAGAGCCGACATGTACACTGTAGATAAGTACAACTATCAAATATCATCATCATCATCATCATATGCCATATAGGGTTGGCGTAGGCGATCATGTCCTTCTACAATTTTCTATCTACAGTGCATCGTATCAGTTCTGTTGTTGACTGTTTTCCATGCCATGACACCAAGCTATCCAGTAGTTTCTCTCTTTGTCGTCCGCGATATGAAATATCAAAAAAAGGAACATCAACATAACTATAGAAGTCAGGTAACTAAAACAAGTAGAGGAATTCAAATACATAGGAAGTTTAGTGACAAACGATAATTCACAAACAGCAGAGATAGAATCAAGATGCAACAAAGCTTGTTAAATCATTGAACAGTTATCACCACTATTGTCCAACAAAGAAATAACTCTAGAAGCAAATGGAGCACTATACAATACAATCTTCATCCCAATGTTGTGTTACCTATGCCAGACCTGGACCCTAGATGTAAGAATAATCAGAAAAATAACCTCTACAGAGATTAAATGTGTTAGACGAATGACAGGAAACAGTCTGAGATAAGATCAGAAATGAAGAACTGAGAAAAAAAACTAGGAATAGCCCCTGCCATAGAATATATAAGGAAACAACAGATAAAATGATTTGGCCACGTGACAAGGCAGAAAGAGCAAAATACAACACAACGAGCCTTCATCAAACGTTGTGAAAATACCAGACCCAATGGTCGACCACGAAAAAGATGGATGGATGGATAGATATTAGAAACACTAGGAAATATAACAGCAGCAGAGGCGAACATAAGAGCAAAAGACCGCAAATTATATCTCCCCTCGACGCTGAAAAGCAAATGAGAAAGGAAAGAAGTAGAAGATATCAAATGTACATAATATTAAACACTATGCGGGGCCACAAGTATAACTACAGAGAACATATTAAAAAAAACATAATATCGTATGCCTGTTTGGATCCTTTTGGTCTAATTTAATCCTACCTATCTTATTGTCTATTTATTTTATGACTGGATTCTACGTAGATCCTGTCCACTGCCTTTTTGCGCCATATTTCTTTATATATCTTGTGTTTTCTAACTTGAATTTACGTGTTTAATGTGTATAGCTTGTTTGTTATACCTGGTGAAGGCTTTTTGCCGAAACCTTGTAGTTTATCTTGTCTTTCTTTCAGTTAGCTGCTCCAAACCGTTTTATGTTTATTGTATATATGAACATGAATCCTGAAGTCTCTGCTACACTAAGGGCTTGGTTAAATAATCGCAGGTATGCTGATGATACAGTCTTAATCGCTAAGAGTGAAAATTAGTTACCAGAAATTTTAGACATTATAGTGAAAGAAAGCAAAAATAAGGGACTCAGCCTTAAAAACAGAAAGACAGAAGTAATGGTAACAACAAAGAAAAAGACATCACCTCAGTGAAAAATAAAGACAAATGCAACAATATTAAAACATGTAAATGAATTTAAATATTTGGGAACTTTGTTAACCTCAACAACTCATAGACTGCGTAAAGGATATAAATCTAGACGACACAGACATACGACTAATATGTAATTTGCACTGGGAGCAAACAGCAATAATAAGATATAACAAGGAGAACTCTACACCCATGGACATACAAAGAGGAGTAAGACAAGGATGCATCATATCACCAAGCTTGTTCAATCTATACACTGAGCAAATCTTTAAAAACATCTCAGAGATACCAGGCCTAAACATTAATGGGAAGATAATCAATAACCTAAGATATGCTGATGATACCGTTCTACTAGCAGAAAATCCTAAAGACCTACAACAACTGCTTAATGTGATAAACATAACAAGCAAAAAATATGGACTAGAAATGAATATCAAAAAGACTAATACTATGATCATAAACAAAGAAAATTCTCAAGACCTACAATTAAATATCACAGCTGAGGGAATACATCTGGAGACAGTCCAGAGCTACAACTACCTGTGACATATTATAACCAATGATGAAAAATGCAAAACTGAAATAAACAAAAGAATAGGTATGGCAAAAAGTAATTTTAATGCCATGAAAAATATACTAACAACAAAACAAATATCAGGAGGGCTGAAACTAAGAATGGCAAAATGTTACGTCTTCTCAATATTCCTGTATGGTGCAGAAACATGGACATTAGACAGGATAACAGAACAGAAAATTGAAGCCTTTGAAATGTGGATTTATAGAAGAATAGGTAGAATTGGATGGAAACAAAAGATAACAAACGATAAAGTTTTAAAACAACTGAAAATAAAAAGAGAACTACTAAACACAATTAAGACAAGACAAATGAAATTTTTGGGGCATATTAAAAGACACAACTGTCTACTAAAAGCAATATTGGAAGGAAAAATACAAGGTAAAAGAGGCAGAGGCAGACCAAGACTAACATGGACGAGTAACATCAAAAGATGGACAAGTCAATCTATGTCAGCCTGCAACATCAAAGCAAGAAACAGTAGAATGGCGATCCATGGTAGCCAACCTTCGTTGCGGAGAAGGCACACGATGATGATGATGATGTTAACCTCAGACGGAAGGTGTACAAAAGAGGTGAGATGCAGAATTGCTCAGGCAAAAGCAGGTTTCCAAAAAAATGAGGACGATACTATGCAATCCACTTTTGACAATCGAAACAAGAAAAAGAGTTCTTAAATGTTATGTAGAGTCAGTTTGAACATTTGAATGTTAATCATGGAAAATAGGACAACAAACAAGAAAATCACTGGAGTCTGTAGAAATGTGGTTTTACAGAAGTATGTTGAGAATACCATGGACAGATAAGAAGAGTAATGAAAATGTTCTGAAAGAGGTCAAAGCAAAAAGAGAGCTAATTTCCAATATTAGGAAGAAAGAATCATCTTTTTTTCAAGATGCAACAAGGCTCGTCAAATCATTGGACAGTTATTACCACTATTGTCCAACAAGGAAATAACTCTGGAGGCAAAACGAGCACTATACAATACAATCTTTATCCCATGGTTGTGCTACCAATGGCAGACCTGGACCCTAGATGCAAGAACAATAAGCAAAATAACCTCTACAGAGATGAAATGTGTTAGACGAATGACAGGAAACAGTCTGAGAGATAAGATCAGAAATGAAGAACTGAGAAAAAAGCTAGGAATAGCCCCCGCTATAGAATATATAAGGAAACAACAGATAAAATGGTTTGGCCACGTGACAAGGCAGAAAGAACAAAACACAACACAACGAGCCTTCAACAAACGTTGTGTGAACACCAGACCCAAGGGTGGGCCGAAAAAGATGGGTCGATGGAATATTAGAAGCACTAGGAAACATAACAGCAGCAGATGCGAACAGAAGAGCAAAAGACCGCAAATTATATCTCCCCTCGACGCTGAAAGGCAGATGAGGAAGGAAAGAAGAAGAATCATCATTTTTTGGCCATGTAATGAGAAGAGAACAACTGGAATATATTGTAACAACTGGGAAAATTGAGGGACGAAGAGATAGTGGAAAGGAAAGAGAAAAAATACCTATAAAATACATCTTAATAATATATTAAGAGAATAATCTTAAAATCTTAGTCGAGATCGAAAGTTGTGAAGAGACATGATCACCTACGCCAGCAGGCCCGGTACTTGATGATGAAGTGCTCGGTTGTGTTCACTGAACGCTTTTTGTGTGTCCATTCGCCTTTCTCGGCGATCAGTGTTCCATCAACGAGACCGATATATAATCATACCAGGAGACAAATAATAATAAATGAATATTATAATAGAGGGAAACTTCCGAGGTGATAAAGCAGCGAATAACTTCAAGAGAAGAGGTATGTTTACAACATTTGGAAAAAAATAACAGATAATCAGCAACAGAAAATAACAGAGAACATTATATGGTCCGAAGTAGGATCGAACCTGTACTCCTCGGCACAGCGCCTTGCCACGAGAACCAAAAGATAGAGCACACGGCCAACTCAGCTACCTAATTATTTGGGTTTTTTTCCCGAGTGTTGTAAACATACCCGTCCCCTGAAGTTATCCGGTAAACATACCCGTCCCCTGAAGTTATCCGGTAAACATACCCGTCCCCTGAAGTTATCCGGTAAACATACCCGTCCCCTGAAGTTATCCGGTAAACATACCCGTCCCCTGAAGTTATCCGGTAAACATACACGTCCCCTGAAGTTATCCGGTAAACATACCCGTCCCCTGAAGTTATCCGCTATTTTATAATCATATCATCCGAATCTGCTTTTTTCTCCACAATCGTTGTTATGACAAATTATTATCCTCAGTTTTGTTATTTAATTGTTCAATTCATATTGTGCTGTTCAAATGATGTTTAAGCCGGTTAGAATGAAATAACAAATTTCTTCATTTCTTTTTGGCAGTATAAAATAAGTTTGTTTCATTGTTTTTTTCCCCAGCGATTTTATGTCTGCCATTTTTACTTGCTAGTTTTTTGTATCATGAACATTAATATTCGGAACTTGATGTTGTTGGTACAGAAATAAGATTGTTTGAAAAAAAGAGCTACTCTTGTACGGGAACAAGATTGCCTGGAAAAAGAGCTACTTTTTGTGGTGAAATATGATTGTTTAAAATAAGAATTATGTGTACTCAAATAATTTTGTTTAAAATAAAGCTACATTTTATGATGAAATATGATTGAACGGCTAAGGGAAGGTACCCCGAAGTAAAACAACCCCACTGCCTTGTGGGTGAGACTTTTTAAGTCAAAGGCTAGCGGAGCCAACCGTAAACAAACCGACGGAAGGCAACAGAAAACCACCGTCGTAATTTCTTTGTGCAATCATGAATTGCCACAACAATAGAAATAACGACAACAACGTTAAGATGGATTGTAATGGAAAACCCTGTTTCGGTAGGGGACATCATCAAGCTACTGTAAGCAAAATAAAGATAAAACAAACTCTAAAGATATGTACTTGGAATGTGAGAACACTCATGCAGAAGGGTAAACTAGAAAATATCATACAAGAAGTGAAAAGAATGGGTTTATAATTACTGGGACTTTACGAAATGAGATACACCGGATCAGGGGAGATGTATTCTGATAAATATAAAATAATCTATTCTGGAGGTACTGAACACCAAAGAGTAGTAGGTATCATCTTGGATGCAGAAAGAGCAATAACAGTGAAAAGCTTTTACCCAATATCTGACTGAGTCCTTTTAGTGAAATTGAATGGAAAGCCAATAGACATAAATCTTATACAAGTTTATGCACCAACAGCAGACAGTCTTGAGGAAACAATTGATAAATTTTACAACGAGTTAAATGAGGCGCTTCATAAATGCAAACCACATGAAAACACCATAGTTCTAGGAGATTTTAACGCAAAAGTAGGAAAGGAAAGAGTTGAAGAAGTAGTTGGTCATTATGGCTTAGGCGAGAGGAATGAAAAAGGTGAGAAACTTATTGACTGGGCAAAAACACACAACATGATGACAGGAAACACCTGGTTTAAGCAACATCCAAGACGTCTGTGGACATGGAAAAGCCCAGGAACGCACATAGTCAAATTGATTATATAATGATAAGCAATAGATTTAGAAACAGTCTGGTGTGTATGAAAACTAGACCAGGGGTAAATTGCAATGGTGATCATGTACCAGTCGTGGGAAAGCCTAGAGTAAAATTAAAAACAACAAAACGAGCATCAGTTAACATCAAGTTAAATTTAGATTTACTAAAATCAGACAAGAAGCTGCAAGACAAATATAAAATCACAATTCAGAACCGGTACAAAGCAATAGAGAAGATACAAAGCATTGATGAACAGGGGGAAATGCTAAAAGAATCAATGCAACAAACATCAAAAGAGTTCTTACCACCAGTGAGGACAAATTCAAGAAAGAAATGGATGACTGATGACATTTGGCAGCTAATGGATACAAGAAGAAGAAATAAAGAAAATAAAGATGAGTATAAGAGATTAAATAAAGAAATTGTAGTAAAATGCAATGAAGCAAAAGAAGCATGCCTAAAAAAGAGATGCAAAGAGATTGAAATGCAACAAAAAGGAGATGCTAAAGCTATGTACAAACAAATTGAGGAATTAACAGGAAGAAAAACGCAATCAAAAAATGGATGTCTAAGATAAAAGGAAGGAGAGCTGTTGATTGATCAAGAAAACATAAGGGAACGATGGACAGAATACATTAAAGATCTTTATAATGATGAACGAACGTAAGTAAATATTAAGGATAATGGAGAAGGACCAGAAATACTCAGAGAAGAAGTGGAAGACACCTTGCGCAATATGAAAGCAGGAAAAGCTCCTGGACCAGATAATATAACTAAAAAAGAGATTGAAGCCATGGGTGATTTTGGAATAGGAATAATAACAAAAATATTGAATGATATCTACAACAGCGGATATATACCAGACGATATGCTCAAATCAATATTCATAGCCCTACCAAAGAAATCGGGTGCGATTGAATGCGATGATCATCGCACAATAAGCCTTATAAGTCATATGACTAAGATATTACTAAGAATCATCATGCGAAGAGTGCGAAACAAAATCAGTCCAGAAATTAGCAATGAACAGTGTGGTTTTGTTAGAGATAAAGGAACAAGCAATGCCATATATATCATAAGATCTTTAGTAGGAAGAGCCATAGTGTGTTTTTATAGAAGAATGTTGAGAGTACCACGGACAGCTAAGAAGAGTAATGAAGATGTTCTGAGAGAGGTCAAAGCAAAAAGAGAGCTAATTTCCAATATTAGGAAGAGACAATCATCATTTTTTTGCCATGTAATGAGAAGAGAACAACTGGAATATATTGTATCAACTGGAAAAATTGAGGGACGAAGAGATAGAGGGAAGCAAAGAGAAAAAATAACAGACAGCTTAAGAGAATGGCTTGGCAGAAGGTCAACAACAGAAATGATAAATAGCTGCAGAGATCGAAAGTTGTGGAGAGACATGATCACCTACGCCAGCAGGCCCGGTACTTGATGATGATGATGATTCATTAATATTCTGCAACAAATGTGTGATTTAAACATATCTAAGTGCATGCACTTTCATTACAGATTAAAGTAATTGTTAATAGTTTATATTTTGTAGTAGACGACCGGTTAAATCGCTGATGACACTGCGGCTACCATAGCATTTTTACAGTTTAATATTCATTTATTTTCTGCAAATGGCAACACAAAGCTCAATTTGTGAAACATATACTGGGGTCACATCATGAGAAGAGGAAAGTTGGATCACTTAGTTACAGCTATCAAAATACAGGGAAAGAGAGATCGCGGGCGATAGAGAGAAAAAATACTTTATAGATAGCTTGGTTTCATGGCATGGAAAACAGTCAACAGAATTGATACAATGTATCGTGGATAGTCGCTTGTGAAAGGACACGATCGCCTACGCCAAGCGGTTTGGCACATGATGATGATGATGATCCTGGGGTCCTTGCAACATTATACATGCATATTTGTTGGGTCGCTGCAGCGTGGGGGTTGACTTATGTGTATCTGGTTCTAGCACCACGTGCAGCGATCATTTTTTTTTTTTTCATGATAGATAAGATTGATGACTCTAGTCCTATCGGAAACTCATGATAAATGTCAGTCTCCGTATTCAGGTTGAGAATGTAGAATAATCATTAGATTGTTGCAAATCAACTGGACCAATATGATTTTTCGGTACAAATGTCAAATATAGACACCATGACTATCACATACTATAAATTGACACTAACCTTCTTGTTTTATATTTTCTTCATTCCTTCATCATTTACTTTCAGCGTCGAGAGCAGATATAGTTTGCGGTCTTTTGCTCTTTCTTTGGCCTCTCGTGTTGATATGTTTCTTATATGTTTTTCTGACATTCTATCAAGCCATCATTTTCGTGATCAGCCCTTAGGTCTAGTGTTCTTATAGCGTTTTTTGAAGGCTTATTGTGTCATGGTTTGATCTTTCTGTCTTATCACGCTACCAAATGGTTTAATATATTGTTTCTTTATATATTCAAATGATGGAATTATTTCCAGTTTTTTTTTCTTCAGTTCTTCACCTCTGATATTATCTCTCACTTTGTTGTTATGAGTTTAAAACATTTAATTTCGTTGGTGAATGACACTAACCAACTTTCTGATATTAAGTAAGTAACCCGCATCAGTATTTCTGAGATTGTAAACTGTATCGAGATACACCAGTGTGACCATTTCAAGTTTGGAGAATTGCAATTTCTGTCAGAGTACTAATTTCAACTGTTCAATACAAGAAGGATACCATAAATATTAAACCAAAATCTGTCTTGCAATTCAAATCTTTGTCTTTCCCAATTTATAGTTAATCCCAGGACCCAATCTTTAATATATTCCACTATGTGATACTGTTGAACCATTTCTATATTAAGGTGTACAATAATCAATTATTTCCCCAACTTCTATTGAGATCGAACAATAAGACTAATTAGGTAATGTTGTGAGAAGCTAGTAAATGAAGAACTAATTAGTTAATGTTGTGAGAAGCTAGTAAATGAAGAACTAATTAGTTAATGTTGTGAGAAGCTAGTAAATGAAGAACTAATTAGTTAATGTTGTGAGAAGCTAGTAAATGAAGAACTAATTAGTTAATGTTGTGAGAAGCTAGTAAATGAAGAACAAACTAGTTAAACAGAGATCGAACGAGTAAAGGGTTCACAATTATATATTTATTAATATTTATTAATATTTATTAAGCTTCGACGTAAAAGAGCTCCCAATATGCAAACATAAGCATCAGAATGAAGCAGTATGTCGCTGCCTGGGAGTCATGACCCAAATGTGTCGTCCCTCTAAGCGTGTCAACAAGATTAAGGCTAAAACCCTTGCTCGTAGGAAAAAAAATTCTGATGATCAGATCCCCTCCTGTTGTTTAAGCTCTTTAGAAAAAAATCCCCATCACCTTATCGAATAAGACAACATTATAACATAATAATTAGTTATTCTTATTCGGTTATTGTTTTCTTCCTCGTTAATCCCTTAATTAAATGAACTAAATTAATCCAATACAGTCACAGTATTCACCAGACGCTATTATTGAGGAAACACCACATGAATAGTAGAAAGTATAAGAACAATGTAAGAAAACAGTTCACATCTGATAAGTTATAGAAAACAATAACATAAATATAACGCTTGCTATCGATTAATATAAATGTGAAAACATGTTACTGCTGAATATAGAAGAAAATTGGCAGAGGAAACGAGGACATGTGGACTTGGATCGCAAATATGTTAATGTTGGGTTAGTTAGCTAATTAAATAAGTGAAGCCAGAATACAAGGTGTCTCAATCCATACAGAACCAGACACTTCCTCAGTAACTATTCTCATGTTTGGACTCATATAGCAGCCACTTCCAGCATATGTTATGATATCCTCACAAATCTTACAAAATGAATTAAATCCACTTCAAATTTCTTTACAATATCCTTGTTAGTGGTAAAACCATTACAGGAATGTCGGGTTCTGTAACGAGTGAGACATTTTATATAATTAAATGTAACATGTAAGAAAACAGCTTCTGTGATAAAAATTAAAAGAAAACTGCAATGACAAAAGAACATAGTTAATGTTTATATATGGAGGAAAATGCAATATATTCTTAAAATACTATATGTTTTTTGAAGAAAAAAAATTAACAAAACTGCTGTGCAAAGTTGATTAATTTTGAAATAAAGTCGCTTGGCTAAAGATGGATGACGCAGGCGTAATTTTGACAACATTGCTCACAAGTGTACAGACAGTTAAAAAAAAAAAAAGGACAAAGTAGACACTAACAACCTGCTCCCTCCCTACACTCCCTCCACGATACGCGACGGTTTTCTTTCTGTTTTTTCCCCCCTTTATTTGGTTATTATTTTTGTAAAAATATGAAACGTGTTGTAGAAAGGAAAAAAAGGTCATCAAAATCGTTATATCTTGAAGGTTTAAAAATATGACGGGATCTGGAACTAAAGGTTTTGTCAAAGTGAAAGAATGTCAGGATAAGCAGAAAGAATGAACGAAAGCTGCCACATGACTATCTATATGACATGACTACTGTCTAGCAAGTAGAAAGACAGATGCTACATGACTATCTATATGACATGATAACTGTCTAGCAAGTAGAATGACAGATGCAGAAAGAATGAACGGCTGCTACATGACTATCTATATGACATGACTACTGTCTAGCAAGTAGAACGACAGATGCAGAAAGAATGAACGAAAGCTGCTACATGACTATCTATATGGCATGACAACTGTCTAGCAAGTAGAACGACAGATGCTACATGACTATCTATATGACATGACTACTGTCTAGCAAGTAGAACGACAGATGCAGAAAGAATGAACGAAAGCTGCTACATGACTATCTATATGACATGACTACTGTCTAGCAAGTAGAACGACAGATGCAGAAAGAATGAACGAAAGCTGCTACATGACTATCTATATGACATGACTACTCTAGCAAGTAGAACGACAGATGCTACATGACTATCTATATGACATGACTACTGTCTAGCAAGTAGAACGACAGATGCTACATGACTATCTATATGACATGACTACTGTCTAGCAAGTAGAACGACAGATGCTACATGACTATCCATATGACATGATTACTGTCTAGCAAGTAGAACGACAGATGCTACATGACTATCTATATGACATGACTACTGTCTAGCAAGTAGAACGACAGATGCTACATGACTATCTATATGACATGACTACTGTCTAGCAAGTGGAACAACAGATGCAGAAAGCAGTGGTGCAGCAATTCAAGGTCCCCTCCATGCCTTGCTATGCGTATGGTGTTAGTGACCATATTTGTTTTTATGACCACGACACATTTTGGGTGATGTGGTCGGTATCACGCCAGGCCGCCTCTACTTCCCAGTAAAATATATGGTATCATATTTTAGAGGCTGGCTGAACCCCGGAGCCTTGTCAGTCCGAAAAAAAACTCTGCCACTGCTGAGGATCTATCTCGGAATCTGGTCAGGAAGCGAGCACACTAACCACTCAGTCACCGAGACTTTTTTTTAGCATAGAAATTATTCATGTGTTCTTTTTTTCTTACACCGAAACGAATAATGTTCTCGGAAGAAATAGTAAGATCAATGACGCTTTCTACTAATATTTTAGTTACTTTCTTGTATAGCTCAGTTTAGAAATAGTAAGATCAATGACGCTTTCTACTAATATTTTAGTTACTTTCTTGTATAGCTCAGTTTAGAAATAGTAAGATCAATGACGCTTTCTACTAATATTTTAGTTACTTTCTTGTATAGCTCAGTTTAGAAATAGTAAGATCAATGACGCTTTCTACTAATATTTTAGTTACTTTCTTGTATAGCTCAGTTTAGAAATAGTAAGATCAATGACGCTTTCTACTAATATTTTAGTTACTTTCTTGTATAGCTCAGTTTAGAAATAGTAAGATCAATGACGCTTTCTACTAATATTTTAGTTACTGTCTTATATTGCTCAGTTTAGAAATAGTAAGATCAATGACGCTTTCTACTAATATTTTAGTTACTTTCTTGTATTGCTCAGTTTAGAAATAGTAAGATCAATGACGCTTTCTACTAATATTTTAGTTACTTTCTTGTATAGCTCAGTTTAGAAATAGTAAGATCAATGACGCTTTCTACTAATATTTTAGTTACTTTCTTGTATTGCTCAGTTTAGAAATTGTAAGATCAATGACGCTTTCTACTAATATTTTAGTTACTTTCTTGTATTGCTCAGTTTAGAAATAGTAAGATCAATGACGCTTTCTACTAATATTTTAGTTACTGTCTTGTATTGTTCAGTTTAGAAATAGTAAGATCAATGACGCTTTATAGTGACACTTTAGTTGCTTTCTTATAGTCCTCAGTTTAGAAATAATGAGATCAATGACACTTTATAGTGACACTTTATTTGCTTTCTTATAGTCCTCAGTTTTGAAATAATGAGATCAATGACACTTTATAGTGACACTTTAGTTGCTTTCTTATAGTCCTCAGTTTAGAAATAATGAGATCAATGACACTTTATAGTGACACTTTAGTTGCTTTCTTATAGTCCTCAGTTTAGAAATAATGAGATCAATGACGCTTTATAGTGACAATTTAGTTGCTTTCTTATAGTCCTCAGTTTAGAAATAATGAGATCAATGACGCTTTATAGTGACACTTTAGTTGCTTTCTTATAGTCCTCAGTTTAGAAATAGTAAGATCAATGACGCTTTATAGTGACACTTTAGTTGCTTTCTTATAGTCCTCAGTTTAGAAATAATGAGATCAATGACACTTTATAGTGACACTTTAGTTGCTTTCTTATAGTCCTCAGTATAGAAATAATGAGATCAATGACGCTTTATAGTGACACTTCAGTTGCATTCTTATAGTCATCAGTTTAGAAATAATGATATCAATGACGCTTTATAGTGACACTTCAGTTGCTTTCTTATAGTCATCAGTTTAGAAATAATGATATCAATGACGCTTTATAGTGACACTTCAGTTGCTTTCTTATAGTCATCAGTTTAGAAATAATGAGATCAATGACGCTTTATAGTGACACTTCAGTTGCTTTCTTATAGTCATCAGTTGCTTTCTTATAGTCATCAGTTTAGAAATAGTACTCGTTTATGCTTCTTTCATTGTGTTTTTTTTTAGTTATAATATTTGCTATAAAAATGTATGTCATCATCATTTAATACGATGCTTACTGACGAAGGCCACAATGGCACTCCACATCTTTTTTTTCTGTACAGCTGTTTATCACTTATGTTATGGACTTGCACTATCCCCTTAAACTGCCTGGTACCTTTTCTCAATGTTATTATTTTTTCTCTCCCTAATTGTTAATTTTGTGGCCGTGTAATGACAAAGGATCAACTGAGGTCTGTTTTGACAACAGATAAATTTTGGGTATAAAAAATATTGATTGTGGAGAAATTGTAGTCTTACCGAATTGAATCTATTCTCAATAATCTTTTTTGGAAACTTTAAATCACTACAATAGAGGCAGAGGCAGACCAAGACTAACATGGACGAGTAACATCAAAAGATAGACAAACCAGCCTATGACAACCTGCACTATCAAATCAAGAGACAGAGCAGAACGGCGCTCCATGGTAGCCAGCCTTCGATGCGGAGATGGCACTCGATGATGATGATGATGATGATGATAAATCACTATAACGTCACAAATACACAAATTCATCAAGCTACATCTTTCAATAATTCTTGTGATAACTTAAGCTGCCAAGTTCCTCTGAAAACACAAGATTTCTATAATTTTAAGAAATGAACTTTAATTCAATACATTTGTGCACAAGTGTTTGCATATTTATAGATGTGAAACTAATTTTCCAGATTAAGTTGAAACGAGAAGTTGTGGTTAGATCTTTTAAGAAATATCACGCACAACATTGAAATATAGTGGTTTGTTTTTTTTTCTAAAAAGAAAGCCGGAAATGTATCGCTCCTCCTCAGAAAACGAGAAAATCTAATATACCAGGCCTCTGACGCTGTGCTTTACTAACACATGTGGTATCGTTGTCAACGATCTTAACATGAGAATGTAAGGCTTTGCATTTCTAGTTTTCAAGTCTTAAAAATCTAAACAGTCTGCCGAACATACACCGAATCGATTCGGCTAAAAGAGTCTTTATGTGTGTTTATATGTATATATATATATATAAGCTGCGATAGATCAGTGGTTAGTGAACTGGATTACACTGGACAAGAGACGGCTACCAGGTTCCCCCAGCCTTAAATGGGTACCGGATTTTTTTAAAGGGGAAAATAAAGCAGCACTGACATAATACCGACCATATTACACCAAAAATCATGTGCCGAAGGCTTGTAAAAATTATGATCATTAACACCATAGCCCATATACGTTACTCAGCGCTACGAGACTCGTTACTAATTTATATACATCGTATATATATATATATATATATATATATATATATATATATATATATATATATATGGATATGTTAGAAGCGCAATGATGATGACCCGCAAATAATTCTCTCTCTCTCTCTATATATATATATATATATATATATTGGAGCCTCGATAGCTCAGTAGTAAGTGTAGTGGACTACAAAGGACAAGAGGTCGGGCTCGATCCTGATCAACGGCTTTCAGGTTCACCCAGCCTTAAATGGGTTTCGGATTTTTTTTCTGGGAAAGTAAAGCGGCACGGGCGTAATACCGACCACATTATCCCAAAAATCATGTGCCGAAGGTCTGTAAAAATTATGGTCACTAACACCATATTCCCTATACGCCACTTGGCGTGACGGGGATCTTTACTTTTGTACTTTATATATATATATACACATATACACATATATATACATATGTACACACACATACATATATATATATATATATATATATATATATATATATATATATATATATATAGCTTCAGCCATCTTCACTGTTCAAATTCTTACATCGAACGTCCAAGCACACCAAAGGACTGATCATACGTGTTTAAAGACGTGTGTGTACTATGACAAGCTCGTAAATATATTTCTGAATGTTTAAGGAAAGGCAGCCTCAACTGCTCAGTGAATATTTCTTGTATTTTCAACAACCCCGCTTTATGGTCTCCTTCATAAATGACATAGAGGTTAAGAACTTTGCAAAATCGACACTGTGCTCAGGAGAATAACAGTAACGTTTATATATCTGACTATATAAGAAGATACACATCTATTATAACCAATAATATTTGTTATTGAAATACATTCAAAATACATTTACGCGTAGAATGAACAAATACATAAACTTTAAAACAACTGCTATCAATAACAGCTAGCACAAATGATAAATGTAGCAACGTTCGTTGAATTTAACATGTTCAGACATTTTTGTTATTTAAAACACTACATGTTTTATACAGGAGACTGACTAAGAACCTTAACGGTTTCTCTCTCGGGTTTCCAAGTAAATTAAACCTCAGCGTGAGCTCATCTCGTGGCGCGTGTACTCACACTTCGGGGAAGGTGGTCGTCAAGGAAACACAGTCAATCTCAAGTTGATGCCGCTTGTGGTGTTAGTTTATGAGATGTTTATGCCTAGCAACGCTGTTGTTTGCTCGAGCTTGGTGTAAACATTACTCGGTTAAGAAGAAAGCCAAAACATTGAGTCACACGATCTACCATTCCTGATGATTAGTTTTCAACATTTAAAGAAATACTTTCGCCTAAACTTAAATCCTCTAATTAACAATCATTAATAAACCCTGAAAAGCAATCTAAAAATCAGCAATTAACAATGTGTCATTTTATAATCTGTTTATAATTACGCAGTAATTAATCACTATAAATAAAAGACAACGCTTTCTGTCTCAAATTTTCAGGAATCTAGACCAAATAAATTGATGGATTAAAGAAAAAAAAAGGAATATTTTAATAAATTCAACAACTGATCGATAAACAATGAGGTTAATACACGTCCTGATGCCAATACACGAAACAAGTAGCACGGAATTTACCTCGTGAATTCATTCACGTCATCACGTTGGAGCTCGACAGTTTTCTGCGTCGTCAAATTCCAATGCATGAATCCCACGTCTGATGAGCAATTCTTGAACTACCTGGAAATCTGTCATTAAGACTTAGCAGTAAGTAGCTTTCCTACAAGCCAGAACGTTCCTCTTGTCTGCTCAGAATTATCTGCTTCCTTCACGTTTAGCGAATTAATTGTGTTTCTCCTGCAGCATACAGACTTTAGAATTCTATCGTGAATGCGAGAATCTCTAATCCTACGCATTTACAAGTCTAGAAAGTAAATTGGACTAATGCTTGTAGTGTTGTCTGTGTGGTTTAGGTTGTAGAGTTTAACAATAATCACAGTTCTTATCCCACGTGTCTATGCAAGTTTGGTTTCAATCTCCAAGAACAAACGGTCACTAACTACACGGCTGCTTCTTGTTTCTACAGAGAGCGTTAAAAGTCGAGGCAGCAGGCAAAGGGAGCTTATTTTAAACAGGAACCATGGCTGTAAATTAAGCTGCGGAGGCGGGGAATAATTTGGCAGAAACGACCTAGGAGATCGGTTCTAAAGTGTCGTCAAACCAATAAGAATTTGCCTACGTCATGGCGCCAGCGATTCCTGACATTTCTGGAACCAACCAGAGATGAGTTGGGGCGTGGCTTAATAAGATGGAGGAAGGATCATGAGAGCTCCTGTAGTAAAATTTGTTTTCAATTTGATTTTATTTTGACCTTTTTTTCAAGCCGCGAGGCAATAACTTTAGAAGCAATATTGTACAATTTCTGGCACAATTTACCGGAATAAGTCTGCTGAGTTTATTGTTGCTAATAGTTTTGGTAGAATGTAGGTTGGTTGAATGCTGGCAAGGTCAGGTTGTGACGGACTGAATTGGGGAAGTTGCTTAAAGTTAATAGGAAGAAGAAAACAGAATCTAGAAAATTAGATTCTACTTTAATTTCGCTGGAAAGAAACATATTTTTTTTTTCAAGAAATTAAAATACAAAATAATATTAAAAGTTCTTTTCTTTGTTTGCTCAGTGATTAATTCTCTTCATCGTCTCTCATAAAAGCACATGATCACGTGTGATTAGCGTCAAATAAATTATTACCGTAACAACCACACGAGTTCAATGTGAAGTACTGGACTTGTCCAGCCATCACATTTGGAGGTGATGTCAGGGGCAAGTATTATTTCTCGCTGCTAACACTGCCCCGACTAAGTGAACAAAGAAATCAAACTTTCATCAATTTGCAGGTTTGAGAAATTCGATTTGGACTTGAACACGCGTTCATTTTGTCAGTATGCCAGGGGGCTATCCACTGGTCCGGCTACAATTTCATGCAAAAATTAAATAGAATAAATACAAAGACAAATAGGAAAAAAGTGTAGATATTTTATTTCTTAAGGAAATATCGAATCAGGAGACTGAATGTGATAACACAATGAAAATATTCATCTCACACGGGATCGAATAGTGCTTAACAGTCTATCAGATACGTCTGCATTTTGTTGTGTTCCTTTTTTTGTAAAGTTATCACTGTACCTTGAAGGAGTGTACATTATACCCTACCACCGGCTCCATGCTACCAGCTTTACCGCAGCACTGCAATTATTTGTCTATTTCCTAACAGATAAATACTTGTTTCAGTGTTTTTTTTTTCCACTTTTCTTATCAAACAAAGTTGTTCAAGAATCGCCTAGTACCCAGCAATGACACATTTTGTATCATTAATTGCAATAACGCCTTCTGCTTGTAAATGAAAGGTATTCCAAATGTTTAGGGAATTACATTTTCCATAAATACCCAGGTAGGAATTATGGTTATGAATTAACTATGAAAGTAGAACGCACTTTATTCCCAGAGGCAAATAATGGACATTGTTTACATTGATAGAAGCTTTTCATCATTTTCAGATTGTAATGTAATTGTTGATGAAGAGTTGCGCTGCTCGTTTCTTCATTAACTAGACATGATCTACTGACACCAGTGGCAAAATGCCATTAAGATGACTGACGACAAAGTGGTGCTTTTTTTTGGTGTCAAGATGAGCATAGATGGGAGATACTAACAATATACGGAGTAAGCCAACATCTAACCAACCTAGTTAAAAGTCTCTACATCAACAGCAGCTGCTCATTCAGAACAGCAGGAGGCTACACGGACCACTTCGAAGTTAGATCAGGTGTAAGACAGTGGTGCGAACTATCTCCTCTACTGTTTATTACATGCATGGACTATACATACAAGATAACCAACCCATCAGAGACAGAGGAGATCAACGAGCTTTTATTTGCCGACGATACATGAAAAAAATAGAAGACCTACAAGAACCCTTAGGTAGCCGCGATAGCTCAGTGGTTAGTGAACTGGACTACAAAGGACAAGAGGTAGGGTTCAATCCCAACTGACGGCTTCCGGTTCACACAGCCTTTAATGGGTGCCGGATTTTTTTCTGGGAAAGTAAAGCGGCACGGGCGTAGTACCGACCACATTACCCAAAAAATCACGCGCCGAAGGTCTATAAATGTACGGTCACTAACACCATATTTCCTATACTCCACTTGGCGTGACGGGGGTACTTTACTTTACTTACAAGAACACTTAAATAAACTCAATAGCACAGGCACAAAATACAACATTAAAATCAACATCAACAAAACAGAAGTCATGAACGTCGCCAAAAATAAACCGAACATCAACATAAATACAGAAGGCAGGCAACTAAAACAAGTAGAGGAATTGAAATGCCTAGAAAGTTTAGTGACAAACGACAATTCACAAACAGCAGAGATAGACTCAAGATGCATCAAAGCTTGTTAAATCATTTGACAGCTATCACCACTTTTGCCCAACAAGGAAATAACTCTAGAGGTAAAACGGGCATGCAGCAATACAATCTCCATCCCAACGTTGTGCTACCAATGCCAGTCCTGGACCCTAGATGCAAGAACAATTACAAAAATAACCTCTACAGAGATGAAATGTGTTAGACGAGTGACAGGAAACAGTCTGACATATAAGATCAGAAATGAAGAACTGAGAAAAAAGCTAGGAATAGCCCCCGCCATAGAATATATAAAGAAACAACAGATAAAATGGTTTGGTCACGTGACAAGTCAGAGTGATCAAAACACAACACAACGAGCCTTCAACAAACGTTGCGAGAATGCCATACCCAAGGGCCGACCACGAAAAAGATGGATCGATGGAATATTAAAGGCGCTAGGAAACATAACAGCAGCAGAAGCGAACAAAAGTGCAAAAGACCGCAAATTATATCTCCCCTCGACGCTGAAAGGGAAATGAGGAAGGAAAGAAGAAGCAGAGATGAGCATATTACGCTGACGATGGTTTTCTACCCGTTTAACCAGACCGTGGTTTCTTCCGAGCAGTAACAAAGACCAATCCTCATAATATTGAATAGAAAATATTATCTATTGAATAGATCAACTTATTTTGGAATATTCTTGGATAAGCAAAACATAACTCAAGGTAGATCAACTTATGTTGGAATATTCTTGGATAGACAAGACCTAACTCAGAGTAGATCAACTTATTTTGGAATATTCTTGGATAAGCAAAACATAACTCAAGGTAGATCAACTTATGTTGGAATATTCTTGGATAGACAAGACCTAACTCAGAGTAGATCAACTTATGTTGCAATATTCATGACCTGAACCAGGTTAGATCAACTTATGTTGGAACTAGACATAAAAACAAATATGATTTGGTTTCGCGACAAAAATGCTTAGATGTTTAGCTTTTCTAGGACGTTTTGTTAACTCTTTTGTTGCCTTTATTTTCCCTCTAAAGACCCTGTAGGTTGGAATTTCGTTTGTCAAGTTTTAATTTTTGGCAAAATTGAATCATCCTACTTTTAGTTTAGTTAGTTAGTGGCCTCCATTAATCATAGATGACTATGAATTTTGCACCACTCCTTGAAAATGTACTTACAGTATTTTTTCTTCACACATTTTGTTTGTTCATTTACTTTTTACATTAAATATTATTTCATGACATGGATAAATCAGATAGACAAAGCAAACAAAAGAGCCAGAAAAAGAACATATATTATGAAGAAATTGGCAGGAACGGACTGGGGAGCAGACAGAAATATCTTGAATCGACTATACGTAGGAAGAGTAAGAGCAGTCCTAGAGTATGGAGTCATAGCCTGGGCTACAGCTTCCAAATCACACCTTAGCAAAATTAACAGAACACAAAACCAGGCTGCCCGTATCATCACCGGTGCTATGAAACTTACACCTATCGAGACTCTAGAAACAGTAAGAGGTTTACAACCCTTAGAAGACAGACGGGTCACTAAAGTAATGCAACAAGCGGATAAATATTTAAGGCTCCCTAAACACCCCACGCATCAAAGAATAACAGGTTTCGGAAAAGGAAGACTAAAGAGGAGCAACTTCGCTGCAATCTCTAAAGAACAGGCAACTAGTGACCCAGTACTGTCCCATACAATGCCGAAACCCATAAGCCCATCTGATATGACTCCTCATGGGAAACACACAAAAAAAAACCAGAACTTAAGGAAGACATAATAGGAATCATGAAAAAAGGCACCCAAATAGACACAGAGGAAAAACGCATAGAAAAACACACAAACGACAACTACCCACAGGACTCCTGGTCACACATATACACAGATGGCTCTGCTACAAATGCCACCAGAAATGGAAGAGGAGGTGTGTTCTTGAGGCTGAATAACCAGGAATAAACCACCAAGTCAATAGCTACTGGGAATTCTCAAACAACTATAAAGCAGAAATTGAAGTCCTCAGAGACGTTGAAAAACTGGCTATCCACAACAAAAATAACGTGCACAAGAAATTGGTGATACTGACCGATGCACTGTCAGTCCTAACAGCTTTAAAAAAAACCCAGAAACAGTGAGCGAGATGACTTGAGAACAACCCTAGACCAACTATGCAATAACTTCCAGAGAGTGGTCATCCAGTGGACACCATCACACTGTGATATACACGGAAACGAACGCGCAGACAAATCAGCTAAAGAGGGAGGGAGATTACTACAAGAGAACCATCTGGTCAGTTACGACGAAGCCCAATCCATCAACAAAGGCCAGTATCATGAAAAATGGAAACCATAACACCCAAAGTATAACGAGATGGATGGATACCTTCAACTATCAAGGAGGGATAGAGTCATCTTACTTCACCTACGCACAGTCCACAACAGAATGAGAAACCACATGTTCGCCAAACTCAAAATAGGAACTACCAGCCAATGCCACTGTACAATGGATACCATGACAACAAAACATGTTCTACAGGATTGCCCCCAGTACACAGACCTGAGAAGGACAATGTGGTCCACACCCACCTCCCTGAAGAGAAACTATATGGGGTAACAGAATCACTTAAATAGACAGCTGCCTCCATAAATGAGTCCGGAATCCTAGTCTCAATGAGCCATGATCGCAGAAAAAGAAGACATTCTTTCTTCTATATTCACTTAGACTTCATATCGCCCAACAAAAATACATTAACATATTTTTCTATAGAACCGATTTTATTGTGTGCACTAATTGAAAACATGCTGTGCAATAAGAAGTGTTTACTTTCTGGAAATGGAACAAAATATATTTAGCGAGCAACAGTTTTGTCTTGGAGACCTGGTTCAAAATGGTATATGGTAAATCGGTTTCCAGAACAAGGACGTTTTCCTATTATTATATTATTTAATATTGCATTCCCATTGCTTAAGTTAACTACTAGAAACTTAACAGAAGTAAAGGTCAAAAGAATAATGAATGAATAGTTACATTAAAATAAAGAAGTAGACTACATTAGACGTTACAGATGAACACTTGGGAAATCTGGCGACAGCGGGAGCGATTCGAAAACAAAGGGAGCAGATCAAGAAAATGTCGAGAAAATATAAGTGTAGTTAAGAGGTAAAACAGTGGACTTTGCAACAACAACAAAATATTTGAAATCTGATTTCTACATTTGGATGATGATTGGAGACTTGTGAACTACTGACTCGTGACGTCAAATTCAAGATTATCAACATGAGCGTCAATTTGTAGAAAATATAAAGTCTAAAGAAGAAGAGGACAAGGAAATGAGGCAGAAAGAAGATGAGAAGGAAATGAGGCAGAAAGAAGATGAGAAGGAAATGAGGCAGAAAGAAGAAGAAGATGAGAAGGAAATGAGGCAGAAAGAAGAAGAAGATGAGAAGGAAATGAGGCAGAAAGAAGATGAGAAGGAAATGAGGCAGAAAAAAAGAAGATGAGAAGGAAATGAGGCAGAAAGAAGAAGATGAGAAGGAAATGAGGCAGCAAGAAGAAGAAGATGAGAAGGAAATGAGGCAGAAAGAAGAAGAAGATGAGAAGGAAATGAGGCAGAAAGAAGAAGAAGATGAGAAGGAAATGAGGCAGAAAGTAGAAGAAGATGAGAAGGAAATGAGGCAGAAAAAAGAAGAAGATGAGAAGGAAATGAGGCAGAAAGAAGAAGATGAGAAGGAAATGAGGCAGAAAGAAGAAGAAGATGAGAAGGAAATGAGGCAGAAAGTAGAAGAAGAAGAGGGAGAAGGAAATGAGACAGACAAAGAGAAGAGGAGAAGGAAATGAGGCAGATAGAAGACGAAAAAGAGGAAAAGGAAATGAGGGAGAAAGTAGACGATGAAGAGAAGGAAATGAGACAGAAATAAGAAGAAGAGAAGGAAAAGGGGCAGACAAAGAGAAGAGGAGAAGGAAATGAGACAAAAGAAGACGAGGAAGAGAAGAAAGAAATGAGGCAGAAAAAAGAGGAGGAGAAGGAGATCAGGCAGAAAGAAGACGAAGAGAAAGAAATGAGGCAGAAAGAAGAAGGAGGATAGAAGGAAATGGGGCAGAAAGAAGAGGACAAGGAAAAAAGGCAGACAGAAGAAGAAGAGGAGAAGGAGATGAAGCAAAAAGGATGAGAAGAGGAGAAGGAGATGAAGCAGAAAGAAGAATAAGAGGAGAAGGAGATGAGGCAGACAGAAGACGAAAAAGAAGGAAAGGAAATGAGGGAGAAAGATGACGAAAAAGAGGAAAAGGAAATGAAGCAGAAATAAAAAGAGAAGGAAAAGGGGCAGACAAAGAGTAGAGGAGATGGAAATGAGACAAAAAGAAGACGAAGAAGAGAAGAAAGAAATGAGGCAGAAAGAAGACGAAGAGAAAGAAGTGAGGCAAACAGAAGAAAAAGATTAGATAATGAGGCAGAAAGAAGAGGAGGAGAAGGAGATGAGGCAGAAAGAAGACGAAGAGAAAGAAGTGAGGCAAACAGAAGAAAAAGATTAGATAATGAGGCAGAAAGAAGAGGAGGAGAAGGAGATGAGGCAGAAAGAAGACGAAGAGAAAGAAATGAGGCAGACAGAAGAAGAAGAGTAGAAGGAAATGAGGCAGAAAGAAGAGGAGGAGATGAGGCAGACAGAAGAAGATGAGGAGATGGAGTTGAGGTAGACAGAAGAAAAAGAGAAGAAGGAAATGAGGCAGAAAGAAGAAGAGGAGAGGGAGATGAGACAGACAGAAGAAGAAGAGGCGAAGGAGATGAGGCAGAAAGAAGAAGAATAGTAGAAGGAAATGAGGCAGAAAGAATAAGAAGAGGAGAAGGCGATGAAGCAGGAAGAATGAGAAGAGGAGAAGGAGATGAAGCAGAAAGAAAAAAGAAGAGGAGAAGGAGATGAAGCAGAAAGAAGAAGAGGAGAAGGAGATGATGCAGAAAGAAGAAGAGGAGAAGGAGATGAATCAGAGAGAAGAAGAAGAGGAGAATGATATAAAGCAGAAATAAGAAGAAGAGGAGAAGGAGATGAAGCAGAGAGAAGAATAAGAGAAGGAGATGAAGCAGAAAGAAGAAGAAGAGGAGAAGGAGATAAAGCAGAGAGAAGGAGAAGAGGAGAAAGAGATGAAGCAGAAAGAAGAAGAAGAGGAGAAGGAGATGAAGCAGAGAGAAGAATAAGAGAAGGAGATGAAGCAGAAAGAAGAAGAAGAGGAGAAGGAGATGAAGCAGAAAGAAGAATAAGAGGAGTAGGAGATGAAGCAGAAAGAAGAATAAGAGGAGAAGGAGATGAAGCAGAGAGAAGAATAAGAGGAGAAGGAGATGAAGTAAACAAAAGAAGAAGAGGAGAAGGGATGAAGCAGAAAGAAGAAGTAGAGAAGAAGGAGATGAAGCAGAGAGAAGGAGAAGAGGAGAAGGAGATGAAGCAGAAAGAAGAATAAGAGGAGGAGATGAAGTAAACAAAAGAAGAAGAGGAGAAGGGGATGAAGCAGAAAGAAGAATTAGAGAAGAAGGAGATGAAGCAGAAAGAAGAAGAAGAGAAGGAGATAAGAAGGAGAGGAGAAGGAGATGAAGCACAAAGAAGAAGGATAAAATATCTGCAAAAGCTCTGGACACGACGGCACTAGCAAACTTGAAGGAATAGACTTCTCTCTGAAAAGATAGCATTGTCGTAACTATGAACATCTACAGAGCTGAGAGCACCGTTCAGCAACAGAGCTGAGAGCACCGTTCAGCAACAGAGCTGAGAGCAACGTTCAGCAACAGAGCTGAGAGCACGTTCAGCAACAGAGATGAGAGCAACGTTCAGCAACAGAGCTGAGAGCAACGTTCAGCAACAGAGATGAGAGCAACGTTCAGCAACAGAGCTGAGAGCAACGTTCAGCAACAGAAATGAGAGCAACGTTCAGCAACAGAGCTGAGAGCAACGTTCAGCAACAGAGCTGAGAGCAACATTCAACAACAGAGCTGAGAGCAACGTTCAGCAACAGAGCTGAGAGCAACGTTCATCAACAGAGCTGAGAGCAACGTTCAGCAACAGAGCTAAGAGCTGTCAGCGAAACATAGCTGGTGTTTGGACCCATAATCAGTGGACCACAATTATTCAGATCCTACTCCACCTCTTCGCGGTGCCCCTAGAAACAAACTAAACTAACCAGTATAGTCTCAAATTTGTGCAGTTATCGAGAGGGAAAGTAATCGGTTGCTGAAGAATGCCCTGAAGTCGGATGTGTTGGGCCGAAATGCGAAAAATATGAGTTCTACTATAAACCACTACACAACGCATCCACGGCCACTGATACATGGGCGGATTTCAATGAGGTCCGTTCCTTTAGTCATTGGGTGAGCGCGAGCAAGCAATTAGTGCGAAATGGTATGGCTGGTAACATTGATACTTTATAAGCTTGCAGGACATGGTCACTTACAGCAGAAATCTAGAAGAACAACAAAATAAACATATAATTTAGATGCTGCTGATATATACTTGGCAGCTCATAGAGAATCAATATCTTTAAAGAGATTGCTGGTAGAATTGTAGTTCAAGAAATGAATCAACTGGTAGATCGACTAAACACAGGCCAGAAAGTGCAGACCAAGATGGTTAACCCACATAACACGATCAAAGGTTCATCATAATCGAGTATCAAGCCTGCTGGCGTAGGTGATCATGTCTCTCCACAACTATCGATCTCGACAGTTATTTATCATTTCTGTTGTTGACCTTCTGCCAAGCCATTCTCTTATGCTGTCTAGTATCGTTTTTCTTTGCTTCCCTCAATCTCGTCGTCCCTCAATTTTCCCAGTTGTTGCAATATACTCCCAACTGTTCCCTTCTCATATTACATGGCCTAAAAATTATAATTGTTTCTTCCTTGTATTGGAAATTATCTCTCTTTTTGCTTTGGCCACTTTCAGAACGTTTTCACTATTCTTCTTAGCTGTCCTTGGTATTTTCAACAGTCTTCCGTAAAACCACTTTTCTATAGCCTCCAGTGATTTTCTTCTTTCTTGCCCTATTGTCCATGATTCACATCCATATGTTAAGACTGCCTCTACATAACATGTAAGAACTCTTTTTCTTGTTTCTATTATCAAAAATATCCTAAATAGAATAAAGGATTCAATAGATACAGTAATGCGTGAAGAACAGGCTGGGTTTAGAAAGGGAGAAGCTGTCTTGACCACATTTTCACTCTACGACTTATATTGGAGGAACACATTGAAAAGCAAAAACCTTTTGTACTTAACTTCATCGACTTCAAAAAAGCATTTGATAGTATTCATAGAGATTCTTTGTGGAAAATTCTGAAGCAATATGGCTTACCATCAAAAATCATAAATATTATCAAAGACATGTATGATGGTTACACATGTGCAGTTCGAACAGAGGAAGGACTGAGCGAATGTTTCCAATAGAAACTGGGGTTAAACAAGGATGTATTTTATCGCCCTTGTTATTTGGAATTGTTATGGACTTCATAATGAAGAAATGCTGCACTGGTAATAAAGGCATCGAATGGATACAAGGAGACCATTTGGAGGACCTGGACTTTGCTGATGACATAGTTCTCATCAGCAATCAGATAAAAACGATGCAGGAAAACACAAATGAACTATCATCAATAGCCAGCAAAATTGGGCTTGAGGTCAATCATGAAAAGACTAAAGTCATGAAAAGTTTAATTCCAACAGATGACAAAATATACATGGAAAACAAACCAGTAGAAGAGATCGATCACTTCATCTATCTTGGAAGTCACATTGATCGAGAAGGGGATACGAGCAAAGAAATTAGAATCAGACTGGCTAAAGCAGCAATGTCTTTCAGAAGCCTTGAAAAGTTGTGGAAATCAAAACTCATTAGCACAAACACAAAACTTAGGCTATTCAAATCAAATGTACTATCAACCCTTACGTATGCGTGTGAAAGCTGGAAAACAACAAGAGATATAGAAACAAAGTTGAACGCATTCGAAAATAAATGTCTAAGGAAAATACTTGGTATAGAATGGAACGAATTCAAAACAAACGAGGAAATTAGAGAAATCGCCAATCAACCACTAATATCTTCAGTAATAAAGAAAAGACGATGGTCATACGTTGGACATGTGATGAGAAGAGATAATAATCGAATAGCAAAGCAAGCCCTCATATGGGAAACAACAGGTAAAAGAAAAAGAGGAAGACCCAGGGAGACACTGAGAAGAACATTGATGAGAGAGGCAAGAGCAGCAGGAATCGGCTCCCTCAATGAGATAGAACTGCTTGCACAGAACAGAGACAGATGGCGAGATTTGATAAAATATCTTTAAAAGAAAACTGCTAGAACAAAAATTCATATAGGAGAAGGTGTATCTTGGTCTACGCCCTATGGGCCGGTTACGGCTCGAAAGGTCAATAGATAGATAGATTATCAAAAATGGATTGCGCAGCGTCTTTCTCATTTTTTGGAAAGCTGCTTTGATCAGAGATTAGCAAAGGCGGTTCTCAAGGACGCAGACAACGACAAAGAAATAGAGATACCCACAAGTACAGAAGGCGGGTATATGTCGGCCATGTGACGGGGAGAGATGACAAGATAATCACAAAACAATCACTCTGATAAAATTGATAGGGAAGTGAAGAACAACATTCATCGACAAGGACTGAGAAGCCCTCACAGAATAGAGACAGAGAAACTGCCATTTTTAAAGCTGAACATAAAATAGTCTGAATTTTAAAGATATTTTTTTCTAAACGCTGCAGTAATAATCAAACATCCTGAAGAAGCCTTTACGCAAACCAACGGCAGTTCACACGAACTTTGTATCAGCTGGTTATTACCTCAATATAAACATACTGGCATTATGAACCAATTACCATAGACATAGACCCAGTAAGGCGATAGTGCAGCGATGACATCTATGTCTCATATACAGCAGTTCAAACATGTAATAATTAAATTATATAAAAGTACTTGCATTTTTGTAGAATTTACTAAAGTTTTAATCACATTTCTCTTGTTTACTTTAAAAAAACAACGCATAATTCTTTCCTCAAAAACGCCTTACCAAATTGGTTACCAGATATTACCAATCTGTCCTAATAATATTTCTTGTAATCTGTATCTTTCCTGGTAGCCTTCTAAGAGGTTATCTCGGCTTTTCTTCCGAAGTCTTCTTCTACTTTTCTTCTTCTTCCTTATTTATATTGGGCGTCGATGGGAAATATAATTAGTTTTTTGCTCTTCGGTTGGCATCTGCTGTTTCCTCATATTTCTAATATTCCGTCAATCAATTTTTTGTCGAGGTCCGCCCTTGTGTCTGATGTTTTCGTGTTGTATTTTGGTCTTTCTGCATTATCACGTGACCAAACCACTTTATTTTTTGTTTCATTATTTACTCTATGGTAAGATTTATTCCTAGATTTTCCCCTCAGTTCTTCATTTCTGGTCTCATCTCTCAGGCTCTTTCCTGGCATTCGTCTTCCGAAGTACGAGGGCAAAATAATTTTATTTCCAATTTAAAAAAAAAAAAATATTAAAAATCGTTATCATTATTAATTTAATCTTGCTAAGTATTTTTTTTTACCTCTTGCTGACTTTGAGGTTGGGACAATTTTTCTCATAAAATCACATATGTTGTTGCATATGATTTCGCTTATGATTTAAGACAACATTATGTTGGTTATAGCTTGTTTCTTTACTAGTTTATGATATTCGTTCTTGTCTTCCTTTTTCTCTCAGAAGAAATTAATTTTAATTTGTTTCACTCTGTACTTTCCTCTGCTCACTGAAGTAGTCAATGGGGTGGTGCGGCTGACATTAGAATCGCACTGGTGTCTGGGGAGTGGAGCAAATATCATAGAGTTATGCTGTTGTTTTTAAGTTTCGTTATTAAGAGTGGCTTTCTTTGGAATGTTACGTGATAAGACTCCAACCACTTTCACGGTGGTCTGCCATATTCGTCTTTCGTGTTCTCAATATGCCTCATGTGTACCACACACTTTGATGTTTTCGCTTTCTAAGATCATTTCTGATTCTTCCACCCCATCCACCGTCACAGACTTTTCACATTAAGACTAAAAAGACTAACATCGACGAGTAACATCAAAAGATGGACAAGTCAACCTATGACAATCTGTACCATCAAAGCAAGAGACAGAGTGGAATGGTGCTCCATGGTAGCCAACCTTCGATGCGGAGACGGCACTCAATGATGATGATGATATTAAAAGTGGTGCAGCTGTTATAAGTATGGTACAGCTTTCATAAAAGTGGTACAACTGTTGTGAGGTGGTAAGCTGTTGTAAGAGCTGTCTGGCCGTCACAAGAGAAGCACAAATAATCAACAACAGAAAAAACAAAAACAAATAATCAACAACAGAAAAAACAAAAACAAATAATCAACAACAGAAAAAACAAAAACAAATAATCAACAACAGAAAAAACAAAAACAAATAATCAACAACAGAAAAAAAAACAAAATAAATAATCAAAAACAGAAAAAACAAAAACAAATAATCAACAACAGAAAAACAAAAACAAATAATCAACAACAAAAAAAAAAACAAAAATAAATAATCAACAACAGAAAAAACAAAAACAAATAATCAACAACAAAAAAACAAAAATAAATAATCAACAACAGAAAAAACAAAACAAATAATCAACAACAGAAAAAAACAAAAACAAATAATCAACAATAGAAAAAACAAAAACAAATAATCAACAACAGAAAAAACAAAAACAAATAATCAACAACAGAAAAAAAACAAAAATAAATGATCAACAACAGAAAAAAACAAAAACAAATAATCAACAACAGAAAAAACAAAAACAAAGAGCAGTAGATGATCCGAAGCAGGATCAAACCCGTACTCCTCGCCACAGCTCCTGGGCACGATATCCAAGCGCTAGAGCACACGGCCAACTCAGTTTTTTTTGTGGCTGCTTAGCTGGTCGTGTGCTCTAGCGTTTGGTCTTCTCGTCAAGGCTCCGTGCCGAGGAGTAGGGGTTCAATCCTGCCTGGGACAATCTCGTGCTCTTTGGTATTTTCTTTTTGTTGTTGATTATTTGTGATTTTTTCCCGAGTATTATAAACATACCTCTTCCCCTGAAATGATCCGCAGATCTATCGCCCCGGAAGTTTGCCTCCATAACAATATTCATTTTTTATTATTTGTCTCCTGTCATAAGAGTATCCTGCTGTTCTAAGAGTGGTATAATTGACAAAAAAGTTCTTCTGTTAAAAACAGTGGTAAGCTGTAGTAAGAGTACACAACTTTTAAATGAGTTGTACAGCTGTTGTAAGCGTGGTACAGGTATCATAAGAGTTGTAATCTAATTAACGAGGGGTATAGCTGTCATAAGAGTGGCACAGCTGTCACCAGAGTGGCGCAAGAGCTATAAGAGTCGTATAATTGCCTTACAAAATTGTGCTGGTGTATTAAAATCCACAAATTTAAAATGTTATCTCTTCAAAACAGGGAGCTGCGATAGCTCAGTGGTTAGTGAACTGGACTACAAAGGACAAGAGGTAGGGTTCGATCGCGACCGACGGCTTCCGGGTTCACCCAGCCTTAAATGGGTACCGGATTTTTTTTCTGGGAAAGTAAAGCAGCACGGTCGTAATGCCGACCACATTACCCCAAAAATTATGTGCTGAAGGTCTGTAAAATATAGGGTCACTAACACCATATTTCCCTATACGCCACTTGGCGAGACAGGGGTACTTTACTTTTTTTTTTTTTATCTCTTCAAAATACTCCTGTATAGTGCATAAACATGGACATTAGATAAGAAAACAGAGCACCAAATTGAAGCCTTTGAAGTGTGGATTTATAAAAGTATGGGAAGAATTGGATTGAACGAAAAGAAAACAAATGATGGAGGCTTACAACAACTAAAAATTAAAAGAGAACAACTAAACACTATTCAAACAAGACAAATGGGATTTTGGGGGCATGTAAAAAGATACAGCATCCTACTAAAAATAATCTTTGTAGGGAATATATAAAGTAAAAGAGGCAGAGGCAGACGAAGACTAATATGGACGAGTAACATCAAGGGATAGACAAGTCAACCTATGACAACCTGCTCTATCACAGTCAGAGGGGAATGAAGTTTCACGGTAGCCAATGCTCGATGCGGAGGCGGCACTCAATGATGATGATTAAGAACAGTTGTGAGGTCATAAGAATCCTAGCTCTGCTATATCAAGGAGTACTGCAGCCTTATGAGTGGAAAGACTACCGTAAGAATAGCTAAGTAATTTACCATAATAACATATGGTTCCGCCGCAAATAAAAATAGCAAAAATGTTATATAGTTTACTTCACATTTAGTTCTTCCATTAAAGGAGTACTGTAGTTTTGGCTGTTTATTTATCCAACAGCCCATTGGTTCACTTTCTTAGACTCGGTGATCCTCATGGCTGTTTGTATGCTGGGGGGGTTTATGGATTTATTAGCATCCATGTCTAAGGATAGAAGAAGAACTGTCACACCAATTCGAGACACAAGTTAGTCACTATTCTCTGCTACAAGACATTGAAAGCTAAGGCAGACGCAACGTCATTGTGATAAATAAGTTAGCGACTATGATATGTTCCAAAACACTTACATGCAAGATATCACGTCAATATGAGACTTAAGTTAGTGACTATGATATGTTCCAAAACACTTACATGCAAGATATCACGTCAATATGAGACTTAAGTTAGTGACTATGATATGTTCCAAAACACTTACATGCAAGATATCACGTCAATATGAGACATCAGCGACATGCCCTACTCGACGATATTGTAGCCAAGACATCACTTCAACGTGAGACATCAGCGAGTATGCTCTACTCCACGATTAAGTAGCCAAGACGTCATCACAACGTGAGACATTAGCGAGTATGCTCTACTCCACGATAATGTAGCCAAGACGTCATCACAACGTGAGACATTAGCGAGTATGCTCTACTCCACGATATTGTAGCCAAGACGTCATCACAACGTGAGACATTAGCGCTGCATTCTCTACTCCACGATAATGTAGCCAAGACGTCATCACAACGTGAGACATTTGCGAGTATGCTCTACTCTACGATAATGTAGCCAAGACGTCATCACAACGTGAGACATTAGCGAGTATGCTCTACTCCACGATAATGTAGCCAAGACATAATTACAACGTGAGATATAGCAACTATGTCCTACTACACGATAATGTAGCCAAGACATCACCACAACGTGAAACATAGCGACTATACTCTTCTCCACTCTATTGTAGCCACGCAAAGTTTTACTTCTCTAATCTCCCTTCATTAATTACTAGCTGGTTTTTCTGACCGACTTTACTGTTCTGGACACAAAACCATACGTTTCATATAAAGCAATTGGTTCTGAGCAACTGTGTCTATTCCATGAGCTTCAACTGTTAAAAAAAACATAACATTTTGCCTATTATCTATAATTAGGTGCATAACAATGCGTCAATGCAAGTTAATGTTAATAATTAATAGTATACACATGTGTATACATGCATTACTGATATGAATATTAAAGACATAAAATATTACTTCGCAACACAAAAAAATATTTACAGAGTTATATTACAGCATGGTCTTGTGGGTCTGTTAGGTTCCGGGAAACAGTAAAATAACTGGCTCATGCCATGATGCTGACTTGAGAGTGATATTGCTTCTATCAGAGGTCATGAATGTAATATTATTAGGATGATACTGATAACTTACGACTGATAATTCTATCTTAAAGCAATAGACACAACTGCTTCCTCTTGTTCCCCTCCTCATATACCTTTCACCTTAATGAAAGTGTGGAGATATAGTTTGTGATCTTATGTTCTTCTTTTAGTTTCTCCTGCTGTTATGTTTCCTAGTTTTTACAATATTCAATCAAGCCATCTTTTCATGGTCCACACATTGGGTTCGCTTTCTCGTAACGTTGTTGAACGCTCGTTGTGTTGTGTTTTGATATCACTGTCGTATCATATGGTCAAACCATTATATCTGATTTTCTCTATGTTTAATGACGGAAATTATTTTTATTGGGCTGATGATACACCTAGCAACTGTTACACAGACCGGCAAACCCTCTCACAGAGTTCTTCACTGTTACACAGACCGACAAACCCTCTCACAGAGTTCTTCACTGTTACACAGACCGACAAACCCTCTCACAGAGTTCTTCTCTGTTACACAGACTGACAAACCCCCTCACAGAGTTCTTCACTGTTACACAAACCGACAAACCCCCTCACAGAATTCTTCACTGTTACACAGACCGACAAACCCTCTCACAGAGGTCTTCACTGTTACACAGACCGACAAACCCCCTCACAGAGTTCTTCTCTGTTACACAGACCGACAAACCCTCTCACAGAGTTCTTCTCTGTTACACAGACTGACAAACCCTCTCACAGAGTTCTTCTCTGTTACACAGACTGACAAACCCCCTCACAGAGGTCTTCACTGTTACACAGACCGACAAACCCTCTCACAGAGGTCTTCACTGTTACACAGACCGACAAACCCCCTCACAGAGTTCTTCTCTGTTACACAGACCGACAAACCCTCTCACAGAGTTCTTCTCTGTTACACAGACCGACAAACCCTCTCACAGAGTTCTTCTCTGTTACACAGACTGACAAACCCCCTCACAGAGGTCTTTACTGTTACACAGACTGACAAACCCCCTCACAGAGGTCTTTACTGTTACACAGACCGACAAACCCCTCACAGAATTCTTCTCTGTTACACAGACCGACAAACCCCCTCACAGAGGTCTTCACTGTTACACAGACCGACAAACCCTCTCACAGAGTTCTTCACTGTTACACAGACCGACAAACCCTCTCACAGAGGTCTTCACTGTTACACAGACCGACAAACCGCCTCACAGAGGTCTTCACTGTTACACAGACCAACAAACCCTCTCGTGTGAAGCGATGGATGTATACCAAGTAAATAATAAAGGGCATTACTGAAGGCAACAGAAATGAGGTTTTTCAGCAAATTCCAATAATAATCACAGTCATCTAAAAAGCGACCAATGAAAACATTTCATGAGGTGTCAGCACACAAAGACGAATTGAAAGAGGACATTTGAATTGAGGAAATGTACATTATCATCAGCATATCTTAGGTTATTGATTATCTTTCGCTTAATGTGTATCCCTGGCATCTGTGTGATGTTTTTTTAAAGATTTGCTCAGTGTATAGATTGAACAAGCTTAATGATTGGATGCGTCCTTGTCTTACTCCTCTTTTATATCAAAAGTTTAACGTTTTTACTCAGGAGGTCTTAATTAAGAGACAAATATTAAATACAATTTACAATCCCTAAACAGTTAATGTTTCAAATAATGGTAAAAACAGGAAAGGGTGAAAACATGAATTTATTTGTTTGTTGTACTTCTCTGAATACCTTTTCAGTCTAAATGTTGGTTTCGTTAGTCTTGTCTTAGTCGTGAAACAGAAACATTATAGTTGTAGCTGTTATCTTGTATCAATATCACCTCGGCCTGCACTCCGCATGGTTTTCATGCACTTTCAATTGTATCGTAAAAATGGAATTGACAACTTCCTTCCTAAGGATTATAATGCAAGTTTGGAAATGACTTATTTCTTGAGGATCTAGTATCGAATTAATAATGGCTTTATTGTTTATGTTTCGGAAATGATATTATAATTTTACCTCCCGGGAAAACATATACATAGCCTTCATTGACCAGGAAAAGCATTCGACGGAGTAAATAGGGAACAACTGTGGGAGATACTAACAACATACAGAGTAAGCCAACATCTAACAGAGAACAACTGTGGGAGATACTAACAACATACAAAGTAAGCCAACATCTAACAGAGAACAACTGTGGGAGATACTAACAACATACAGAGTAAGCCAACATCTAACAGAGAACAACTGTGGGAGATACTAACAACATACGGAGTAAGCCAACATCTAACCAACCTCATTAAAAGCCTCTACATCAACAACAGCTGCACAGTCAGAACAGCGACATGCTACACAGACCACTTCGAAGTCAGATCAGGTGTAAAAAAGGGGTGCGAACTATACACCCTACTGTTTATTACATACATGGACTATATATGCAAGCTAGTCAACCCATCAGAGACAGAGGAGATCAACTAGGTTTTATTTGCAGATGATCAGGCACTAATAGAAGACCTAAAAGAATACCTAAACAAGCTCAATAGCTCAGGCACAGAATACAACATGAAAATCACATCAACAAAACAGAAGTCATGAATGTCGCCAAAAATAAACAGAACATCAACATAACTATAGAAGGCAGACAACTTAAACAAGTAGATGAATTCAAATACGTAGGAAGTCTAATGACAAACGATAATACTCAAACAGCAGAGATAGAATCAAGATGCAACAAAGCTTGTCAAATCATTGGACAGTTATCACCACTATTATCCAAAAAGGAAATAACTCTAGAGGCAAAACGAGCACTATACAATACAATCTTCATCACAACATTGTGCTACTAATGCCAGAACTGGACCCTAGATGCAAGAACAATAAGAAAAAAATAACCTCTACAGAGATGAAATGTGTTAGACGAATGACAGAAAACAGTCTGAGAGATAAGATCAGAAATGAATAACTGAGAAAAAAAGCTAGGAATAGCCCCCGCCATAGAATATATAAGGAAACAACAGATAAAATAGTTTGGCCACGTGACAAGGCAGAAAGATCAAAACACAACCCAACGAGCCTTCAACAAACGTTGTGAGAATACCAGACCCAAGGGTCGACCACAAAAAAAATGGATCGATGAAATATTAGAAGCACTAGGAAACAACAGCAGCAGAGGCGAACAGAAGAGCAAAAGGCTGCAAATTATATCTCCCCTCGACGCTGAAAAGCAGACGAGGAAGGAAAGAAGGAGAAGACCTCCCGATTTACTGCCTTTAGACTAGCGCAAAAAAGTAACGTTATTTCCATCCAATAGAGTACAACCATAATATATGTTCTTTGATGCTAATTAACGTGAGCCATGCTAGAGATGGATCTATAATGCTAATTTATAAGAGTGATGGTAGAGTCGGATCTATGATGCTAATTTATAAGTGTCATGTTGGAGATTTGAATCTATGATACTAATTAATGAGTGTCATGTTGGAGATTTGAATCTATGATGCTAATTTATGAGTGTCATGTTGGAGATTTGAATCTATGATGCTAATTAATGAGTGTCATGTTGGAGATTTGAATCTATGATGCTAATTTATAAGTGTCATGTTGGAGATTTGAATCTATGATGCTAATTAATGAGTGTCATGTTGGAGATTTGAATCTATGATGCTAATTTACGAGTGTCATGTTGGAGATTTGAATCTATGATGCTAATTTACGAGTGTCATGTTGGAGATTTGAATCTATGATGCTAATTTACGAGTGTCATGTTGGAGATTTGAATCTATGATGCTAATTTATGAGTGTCATGTTGGAGATTTGAATCTATGATGCTAATTAATGAGTGTCATGTTGGAGATTTGAATCTATGATGCTAATTAATGAGTGTCATTGTAGAGTTGTATATAAGAATAATTAATGTGACTCATGATAGAGAGTTGAAAATGTAAGACTAATAATCTAGACTTATAGCAGAGAGTTTAAATATAAGACTTATTAACGAGAATTAGGGCAATGAAAGTTACAAAATGAGTGTTGGTTTCCTCTTCTTCTGCCATGTTCACTTTTCGATTCTCCGCACATTATACAGAGAAATAAGCTGACTTTGATAGACATTGAGTGAACAGGCAAGGATTCAAAATGTTCGACATGAGCGCAGACCTCCTCCGATGTATAGCCCTCAACGTGCAGCGACTAACTTCAGTGTTGTGCTCTTTTACAAGCTCTGTTTGGCTTCCTACATTGTGCCCCCTCCCGTCTTGTGTCTCTCACCACGACAGGATTTTCTGCGCACAAAAATACTATCAAAATTGACAACCACAAAATGAAAGTGTTGAAGAAATATTAGACACAACGAAATGCAATAGCAAGAAAGCCAACAAAAGAGCTAAAGATTACAAACTGTATCATCGCTGGAAGACAAATGAGTCTGGAGAGAAGAAGAAGCTAACGATGATTGTCACATTTTTCTAACCATTTTTCTTATGCGCTTTTGTGCAGCTTTCAGAGTGAATGTTGTCTATCACTTTATCTGTTTGTTTTTGGGAATATACTCGAATAACGAAGCGAAAGGAAGGAAACATGTAGCAGTCGTCAATACGGAAATGGCTTAACGGATAGCATTTTGGGAATACATTACCCTTGTCTGGATTTGAAGTTCCGAAACGCTGTAAGCTTTCTCGGCGCCCTGTTGGCTGCCTGTTACTGTGCCGGTGACACGTGATTTATTTCACCCAATGACAAATGGTGGTAGTGTTTCTTAACAGAACGTCATGCGCGTTCTTTCTACGCATGTCTAATAGCCAGTTTCAGGGTTCTTTAGAGAATGTGAGACGAGCTAAACGTTTTGGTTAGAAGAGTTCGCTATTTCAATTACTAAATTATAACGACGGGATTCAAGCGAAGTTTAGGTGGCTGAGGGATTGTGGGTTCGCTATTGATCAGAGGGAGTTCGAGTTAAATTCCTAAAGGTAGCGATTTTTTTCCGGATTGGGTTCATCCAGCCAATGGAAATGGGCTCGTAGATTGATCTGAGAAGTATCGGCGGTCTGGCGTGGTGCCGACCACATACTCAAAGCTTGGTTTTTTAGAAAAAAGAATGACATTAATCAAAATGGCGTTCCATGGTAGCAATCCTTCGATGTGGAGATGTCACCAATGAGTGAATGAATTGACATTAGCAACATATTCGCTAACCATCGGTCAAAGCGTGGATGCAACCTGTACTTACATCAGCAGTAATGGCGGCCTGCTTACATCAGAAGTAATGGCGACCTGCTTACATCAGAAGTAATGGCGACCTGCTGACATCAGAAGTAATGGCAACCTGCTTACATCAGAAGTAATGGCAACCTGCTTACATCAGAAGTAATGACGACCTGTACTTACAGCAGAAGTAATGGCGACCTGTACTTACAGCAGAAGTAATGGCGACCTGCTTACATCAGAAGTAATGGCGACCTGTACTTACAGCAGAAGTAATGGCGACCTGTACTTACATCAGAAGTAATGGCGACCTGTACTTACAGCAGAAGTAATGGCGGCCTGCTTACATCAGAAGTAATGGCGACCTGCTTACACCAGAAGTAATGGCGACCTGCTTACATCAGAAGTAATGGCGACCTGCATACATCAGAAGTAATGGTGACCTGCTTACATCAGAAGTAATAGCGACCTGCTTACATCAGAAGTAATGGCGACCTGCTTACATCAGAAGTAATGGCGACCTGCTTACATTAGAAGTAATGGTGGCCTGCTTACATCAGAAGTAATAGCGACCTGCTTACATCAGAAGTAATGGCGACCTGCTTACATCAGAAGTAATGGCGGCCTGCTTACATCAGAAGTAATGACGACCTGTTTACATCAGAAGTAATGGCGACCTGCTTACATCAGAAGTAATGGCGACCTGTTTACATCAGAAGTAATGACGACCTGTTTACATCAGAAGTAATGGCGACCTGCCTACATCAGAAGTAATGGCGACCTGCTTACAGCAGAAGTAATGGCGATCTGCTTACATTAGAAGTAATGGCGATCTGCTTACATCAAAAGTATTGGCGACCTGATGTGATACCAATCACATACATAAAAGTGTGATGTTGGTCATTAGAAATATGTGGACACTTACACAACATTCCCCACAGGTCTATGAAAGCTTGTAGAGTAACCTTTACTGAGCTGTCGTATGGAAGAATAGCTTGTCAAATGTGTAGGTACGTGATCAACACGTTCACGTGAGGAAACCAACCAAAGTTATGTCTTTATCAGGACAAGTAAAACGAGATGGGCAAAAATAGAATATTTTTCTCTGAATGAACGACAACCTAACCCCACATCAGGTACATCATCATTATCATCATTGAGTGCCGTCTCCGCATCGAAGGTTGGCTACCATGGATCGCCATTCCACTCTGTCTCTTGCTTTGATGGTGCAGATTGTCATAGGTTGACTTGTCCATCTTTTGATGTTACTCGTCCATGTTAGTCTTGGTCTGCCTCTGCCTCTTTTACCTTGCATTTTCCCTTGCAATATTACTTTCATTAGGGTTTTGTGTCTTTTAACATGCCCCAAAGATTTCATTTGTCTTGTTTGAATTGTATTTAGTAGTTCTCTTTTCAATTTTAGTTGTTTTAAAACTTCATCGTTTGTTTTCTTTTCTTTCCATCCGATTCTACCTATTCTTCTATAAATCTACATTTCAAAGGCTTCAATTTTCTGTTCTGTTTTCTTGTCTAATGTCCATGTTTCTGCAGCATACAGGAATATTGAGAAGATGTAAAATTTTGCTGTTCTTAGTTTTAGTCCTGGTGTTATTTGTTTGAATGTTAATATATTTTTCATGGCATTAAAATTACTATTTGCCATACCCATTTTTTTTTAAATTTCAGTTATACATTTTCCATCACTGGTTTACATCATGTACAGTAGATGATAAAGAATAAAAAAGGATGAAGAAGATACTCCTCGAAGCAATCAATAGTGAAGGGCATGGGTTGCAGGCATATACAAGATGAGCAAACACCGTGTGGCTACGGGGGCTCTCACAGTTAATGGAGAAAAGAACATAGCCACTGTTACCTGCTACGCACGTCGTAAGAAGTGATTAAGAAGGTAATGAATCGTTGCCTATGTTGTGAAGTAGGGCATGCACATACCGGCCCTGTCTATATAATTTACCATTGTATTTTTGGAAATACTGTGACAAGTGGTGGCGTGGATATGAGCAATATCTGACTGCTGTGACACTGGTTCCATGAATAGAATATATGATGAGCAAGCACCAGCACTACATCGTATAACGTTGAAGGCAATAACGTCACACTGAGAAAAACAGTGGAGCAAAAGAAGCCATATACTGCATGAGGACATTAATCGAAAAGTACACAGAAGTAAACAAACCAATATGTGCCTGCTTCATAGACCACACCAAAGCTTTTGATAGAATACACCAAAAACAAATTATAGACAACCTAAAAGATATACTATACATCTAGATGACACAGACATACGACTAATACGACTAATACGACTAATAAAGAAAACTACACCTATTAATATAAAAAGAGGAGTAAGACAAAGATGCATCCTATCACCAAGCTTGTTCAATCTATACACTGAGCAAATCTTTAAAAACATCACAGAGATGCCAGACCTAAACATTAATTGAAAGATAATCAATAACCTCAAATATTCTGATGTATTACTAGCAGAAAATCCTATAGATCTATAACAATTACTTAATGAAATAAACAAGACAAGCAAACGATATGGATTATATATCTTCTTCTTCTGTCCTTCCTCATCTGCCTTTCAGCGTCGAGGGGAGATATAATTTGCCGTCTTTTGCTTTTCTGTTCGCCTCTGCTGCTATGTTTCCTATTGCTTCTAATATTCCATCGACCCATCTTTTTCGTGGTCGACCCTTGGGTCTGTTGTTCTCACAACGTTTGTTGAAGGCTCGTTGTGTTGCGTTTTGATCAATCTGACTTGTCACGTGGCCAAACCATTTTATCTGTTGTTTCCTTGTATATTCTATGGCGGGGGCTATTCCTAGTTTTTTTCTCAGTTCTTCATTTCTGATCTTATCTCTCAGACTGTTTCCTGTCATTCGTCTAACACATTTCATCTCTGTAGAGGTTATTTTTCTTATTATTCTTGCATCTAGGGTCCAGCTCTGGCATTGGTAGCACAACGCTGGGATGAAGATTGTATAGTGCTCGTTTTGCCTCCAGAGTTATTTCCTTGTTGGACAATAGTGGTGATAATTGTTCTATGATTTGACAAGCTTTGTTGCATCTTGATTCTATCTCTGCTGTTTGAGAATTATCGTTTGTCATTATATTGTCATTAGACTTCCTACGTATTTGAATTCCTCTACTTGTTTTAGTTGTTTGCCTTCTATAGTTATGTTGATGTTCTGTTTATTTTTGGCGACATTCATGATTTCTGTTTTGTTGATGTTGATTTTCATGTTTTATTTTGTGCCTGAGCTGTTGAGTTTGTTTAAATGTTCTTGTAGGTCTTCTATTGTTTCATGTATTAGTGCCTGGTCGTCTGCAAATAAAAGCTCGTTGATCTCCTCTGTCTCTGATGGGTTGGCTAGCTTGCATATATGGTCCATGTATGTAATAAACAGTAGGGGAGATAGTACGCACCCCTGTCTTACACCTGATCTAACTTCGAAGTGGCCTGTGCAACTGCTGTTGACGTAGGGACTTTTAATAAGGTTGGTTAGATGTTGGCTTACTTATGCATTATATATGAATATCAATAAGATTGAAACTATAATTATAAAAAGATAACATTAAAAGTTTAAAACCGTATGTCAAAATTGAAGGAATAGACTTGGAGACAATTCAGAGCTACAATTACCTTGGACATACTATAACCAGTGATGGAAAATGTACAACTGAAATAAACAAGAGATTCATCAGGTACCATGCCTGCAGGCGTAGGTGATGATGTTGTCCACCAATCTTGATCTCGACAGCGATTTATCATTTCTGTTGTTGACCTTCTGCCAAGCTATTCTCTTAAGCTGTCTGATATCTTTTCTTTTTGCTTCCCTCTATCTCTCTGTCCCTCAATTTTCCCAGTTGTTACAATATATTCTAGCTGTTCCCTTCTTATTACATGGGCCCAGACAAAAAAGTACACAATCAAATTGATTTTATACTGGTACAGAGAAGATTCAGGAATGTGCTAACATCTGTTAAAACAAGACCAGGAGCAGATTGCAATAGTGACCATGTACCAGTAGTTGGAAAGATAAGAATAAAACTGCGGAAGGTACATAAATCACCATGAAATATAACATTATAACTAGATATGCTAAGAGTAGATAAACAGATGAGTGATAAGTACAACACGATAGTACAAAATAGATATGATGCTATTGATAAAATACAGGACATCCAGGAACAGTGGGAAATGTTCAAACAATCGATCGATTCTGCTATTAAGACTGTAATTTATTTTTGCTTTCGTTTACTATAATGTCTAACATTTCTTGTTAATGATTTTCACTCTTAGCGATTGAGACTGTACCGTCTGCATACCGTAGATTATATATAGTATGACCTCCGATTGTTATTCCAGGCATGTCCCTTACGGTCTTAAAATAATCTCACTATACATATTTTAAAAATCTGATGACAACACGCAACTTTGCCTAACACCCTGTTTTATTTTTTTTTTAACATTCCCAAATGATTACCAGTTCTTATAGCCGATGTTTGTTGCCAGTACATGTTCTTTATTATTCTTAGATCTTTGCTGTCTACGTTTATGCCTTATAAAATGTTGATTAATTCTTGTTGCTTTACTTTGTCAAATGCTTTGGCATAATCAGTGAGAAATAGGTGTGGATCTATCTTCAGCTCTATGACTCTTTCAACTAAGGATCTTATAATGCATATGGCATTTTTCGTACCTGTACCTCTCACAAAACCACACTAAACGAAAGAATAGGAATGGCAAAACGTAATTTTAATGTCAAGAAAAATATACTAACATCAAAACAAACAACACCAGGGCTGAAGCTCAGAATAGCAAAATGTTATATCTTTCAACATTCGTGTATGGTGCAGTAACAACTAGAAAATAGAACACAAAATTTAAGTATTTTAAACATGGATAACTTGAAGAATTGGATGGAAAGAAAAACAAACGATGAAGTCTTAAAACAAATAAAAATGAAAAGAGAACTACTAAACACAATTAGAACAAAACAAATGGGATTTGGGGCATATTAAAAATCACAGCAGTCTACTAAAAATAATCTGGGAAGGGAAAATACATGGTAAAAGAGGCTGAGGCAGACCACGACTAACATGAAGGAGTAACAAAAGATGGACAAGTCAGCCTATGATAACCTGCACAATCAAAGCAAGAGACAGATTGGAATGACGCTCCATGGTAGCCAATCTTTGATACGGAGACGGCACTCAGTGATGATGATGATGATAATTATGATGATGATTATGATGATGATGAACATTACTATTTTAAAAAATATAAATTGTCCTATGTTGTTTGTTTTGGAATGTTTCAACAAATAAAACAGGGTGTTAGGCAAGGTTGTGTGATGTCGCCAGACTTGTTTAATATTTATAGTGAGATTATTTTAAGATCCATAAGGGACATGCCTGGAATAACAATCGGAGGTAATAATGTAAATAATTTAAGGTATGCTGATGATACAGTATTAATCGCTAAGAGTGAAAATGAGTTACAAGAAATGTTAGACATTATAGTGAAAGAAAGCAATAATAAAGGACTCAACCTTAATAGCGAAAAGACAGAGGTAATGGTAACAACAAAGAAAGAGACATCACCTCAGTGCAAAATAAATAGATGTGGAACAATATTAAACAGGTAAATGAATTTAAATATTTGGGAACTTTGTTAACCTCAGACGGAAGATGTACAAAAGAGGTGAGATGCAGAATGGCTCAGGCAAAAGCAGCTTTCCAGAAAATGAGGAAGATACTATGCAATCCATTTTTGACAATAGAAACAAGAAAAATAGTTCTTAAATGTTATGTAGAGTCAGTCTTAACATATGGATGTGAATCATGGACAATAGGACAACAGACAAGAAAATCACTGGAGTCTGTAGAAATGTGGTTTTACAGAAGAATGTTGAGAATACCGTGGAAAGCTAAGGAGAGTAATGAAAATGTTCTGAAAGAGGTCAAAGCAAAAAGAGAACTAATTTCCAATATTAGGAACAAACAATCATTATTTTTTGGCCGTGCAATGAAAAGGGAACAGCTGGAATATTTTGCGACAACTGGGAAAATTGACGGACGAAGAAATAGAGGGAAGCAAAGAGAAAAAAATACCAGATAGTTTAAGAGAATGACTTGGCAGAAGGTCAAGAACAGAAATGATAAATAACTGTCGAGATCGAGAGTTGTGAAAAGAGATGATCACCTACGCCAGCAGACATGGTGCTTGATGATTATATTGATAATGATGATGATATAATCACTAATTGAGTGGATTTTTTTTTCTTATAAATTTTGCTTTTATGTAGCAAATTTAACAATTAATTCCCATTGAGAAATTAGTGTATCATTTCATTAATAATTGAACTGTCAAAGGTTTTCCAATAATGTAACAATCTGCTGCAATTTCAAAATTGAGCTCCAATAACTATAGTAACTGTGCTGCAAAAGATTTATATTTCTAATTTTTCCTTGCAACAAGTAACAAATTTGTTTAATACACTTTATGAAACTGATTGTTAACAACAAATTTAACAATTAAACTGTATCAGATTTAATCATTTAGTAGTAACAAGTTCTGCAATGTAACAGTGACAAAGTAGCAATTTGTTCATCGAAAGGCTAACAATTTAAGCATTGCACATACCACAACCACGGGTATGGTTACTGATCACATTACCCCAAAAATCACGCGCCAAAGGTCTATAACGCATTCCCTATTCATTATACTACTTGACGTAACGGGGCTCTTTACTTTTTACTTTACAACGAATTTGCTACGAATGTAAAAATCAATGTCTATTTATCGAACGTTGTGCGGGGCAATGATCAATCATAAAATAATCTTCACTTGATTTTTAAAAAATATTTGTTGTTTGTTTGTCTAAAAGTGTTTATTGAAGCAAGAGAGACATCAATAGATCGTGTAAAATAAACACAAATAAACAAACACTTTGCAAACTGAAGCATGCAATATATCTGCGACAGAATAGCTTTCATATATTACGATTAGTGAGAAATGCGCAATTTTAGCCTGCTCAAAATTACCCGGCAGAACTGCAAAGAATGTGTGGGTAATTTAACTTATGAGCACAGAAATACCGCAGGATTTAAGGGTGAGTATAAATGTCATCTTTGTGTTTCTGACTGGAAACGTAATATATTTCTGTGTTGTACTTAACTGCTCTATCAATTATCTGCTTGTTGGTTCTGTGAATGCTTTTAATCAATTGATGGCACTCATGTGTGGTTAAATAGGGTATTCACACAATACGGCGATTGTTATCGATATTTGAAGTGTGCTGCAAATAGATAATAACAGTCAGTGATCCATAGCTGACAATTGGCGCCAGGGTAAACGAACCAAAGCTAATCAAGAACTGCCTTGGTTCTGAATATTTATCAGGAAAATGAGTTACTCAGCATGGTCACATAAATGAGAAGTGAATAAGGAAGAGAAACTTGATTTAAAAAAAAATATTTTGGTGAAGCTGGATAGGTTGGGGACTACAGAGGGCCGCGTGAATTAGTTGCGTTGGGTAGCTAATTTTATAAAATGGCCCAGATGCCCTGTGAAATAATCATCGGCAAGTCGGAGGCGCCATAACCACCTCCCTGGGTAGATGCGACCTGTTAGACTTAAAATGGGAAGCTGTTTAGGAGAAGGTCAACTCCGATTATAAAGCCCTGCTGTCTAGCAGGTTCACGGAATAGACTTCAGGGATAAACACCATGAGGAAAAAACTGGAGATGAAGTCTCCATGGCAGTTCAGTGTTGATATCAACAATGTTCTGGCAACTCCTGGGACACAGTTGGCACCAAATTGTGACGGAGGCCACCACTACTTTAAGATAGGTTAAGTAGCGCAGTTAACGCAGTTTCGTTGTGCGTTAAGGCAATTGATGAGTAACACCTTTCTATGATAATCAGCGAAAATAGAAGAAGACGAAGAAGACATTGATAATGATGATGGTGAGAGAGAAAAAGAAAGAAAAAAAGAAAAGTAAAAATAATCTGTTTTAAAGAATCCAATGATGCGGTTTTTTTAATGTTGTCACGTGAATTAATAAATAAGCGTGTGGACATTGATGTGTTATTGTTGTTGTGTCTTTGTGTGGGTAAATAAGTAAGCGTGTGGACATTGATGTGTTATTGTTGTTGTGTCTTTGTGTGGGTAAATAAGTAAACGTGTGGACATTGATGTGTTATTGTTGTTGTGTCTTTGTGTGGATAAATAAGTAAGCGTGTGGACATTGATGTGTTATTGTTGTTGTGTATTTGTGTGGGTAAATAAGTAAGCGTGTGGACATTAATGTGTTATTATTGTTGTGTCTTTGTGTGGGTAAATAAGTAAGCGTGTGGACATTGATGTGTTATTGTTGTTGTGTCTTCGTGTGGGTAAATAAGTAAGCGTGTGGGCATTGATTGGAAATTGTTGTTGTGTCTTCACGTGAACTAGTAAGTTAGTGTGTGGACATTGATGGGTTATTGTTGTAGTGTCTTCGTGTGGGTAAATAAGTAAGCGTGTGGGCATTGATTGGTAATTGTTGTGTCTTCACGTGAACTAGTAAGTAAGTGTGTGGGCATTGATGGGTTATTGTTGTAGTGTCTTCACGTGCACTAGTAATTAAGTGTGTGGACATTGATGGGTTATTGCTGTAGTGTCTTCACATGAACTAGTAAGTAAGTGTGTGGACATTGATGGGTTATTGTTGTAGTGTCTTCACATGAACTAGTAAGTAAGTGTGTGGACATTGATGGGTTATTGTTGTAGTGTCTTCACGTGAACTAGTAAGTAAGTGTGTAGACATTGATGGGTTATTGTTGTAGTGTCTTCACGTGAACTAGTAAGTAAGTGTGTGGACATTGATGGGTTATTGTTGTAGTGTCTTCACGTGAACTAGTAAGTAAGTGTGTGGACATTGATGGGTTATTGTTGTAGTGTCTTCACATGAACTAGTAAGTAAGTGTGTGGACATTGATGGGTTATTGTTGTAGTGTCTTCACGTGAACTAGTAAGTAAGTGTGTGGACATTGATTGGTTATTGTTGTAGTGTCTTCACGTGAACTAGTAAGTAAGTGTGTGGACATCCATGGGTTATTGTTGTAGTGTCTTCACGTGAACTAGTAAGTAAGTGTGTGGACATTGATGGGTTATTGTTGTAGTGTCTTCACGTGAACTAGTAAGTAAGTGTGTGGACATTGATGGGTTATTGTTGTAGTGTCTTCACGTGAACTAGTAAGTAAGTGTGTGGACATTGATGGGTTATTGTTGTAGTGTCTTCACATGAACTAGTAAGTAAGTGTGTGGACATTGATGGGTTATTGTTGTAGTGTCTTCACGTGAACTAGTAAGTAAGTGTGTGGACATTGATTGGTTATTGTTGTAGTGTCTTCACGTGAACTAGTAAGTAAATGTGTGGACATTGATGGGTTATTGTTGTAGTGTCTTCACGTGAACTAGTAAGTAAGTGTGTGGACATTGATGGGTTATTGTTGTAGTGTCTTCACGTGAACTAGTAAGTAAGTGTGTGGACATTGATGGGTTATTGTTGTAGTGTCTTCACGTGAACTAGTAAGTAAGTGTGTGGACATTGATGGGTTATTGTTGTAGTGTCTTCACGTGAACTAGTAAGTAAGTGTGTGGACATTGATGGGTTATTGTTGTAGTGTCTTCACGTGAACTAGTAAGTAAGTGTGTGGACATTGATGGGTTATTGTTGTAGTGTCTTCACGTGAACTAGTAAGTAAGTGTGTGGACATTGATGGGTTATTGTTGTAGTGTCTTCACGTGAACTAGAAAGTAAGTGTGTGGACATTGATGGGTTATTGTTGTAGTGTCTTCACGTGAACTAGTAAGTAAGTGTGTGGATACTGATGGGTTATTGTTGTAGTGTCTTCACGTGAACTAGTAAGTAAGTGTGTGGACATTGATGGGTTATTGTTGTAGAGTCTTCACGTGAACTAGTAAGTATGTGTGTGGACATTATTGGTTATTGTTGTAGTGTCTTCACGTGAACTAGTAAGTAAGTGTGTGGACATTGATGGGTTAATTTTGTAGAGCCTTCACGTGAACAAGTAAGTAAGTGTGTGGACATTGATGGGTTATTATTGTAGTGTCTTCACGTGAACTAGTATGTAAGTGTGTGTATATTGATGGGTTATTGTTGTAGTGTCTTCACGTGAACTAGTAAGTAAGTGTGTGGACATTGATGGGTTATTGTTGTAGTGTCTTCACGTGAACTAGTAAGTATGTGTGTGGACATTATTGGTTATTGTTGTAGTGTCTTCACGTGAACTAGTAAGTAAGTGTGTGGACATTGATGGGTTAATTTTGTAGAGCCTTCACGTGAACAAGTAAGTAAGTGTGTGGACATTGATGGGTTATTATTGTAGTGTCTTCACGTGAACTAGTATGTAAGTGTGTGGACATTGATGGGTTATTGTTGTAGTGTCTTCACGTGAACTAGTTAGTAAGTGTGTGGACATTGATGGGTTATTGTTGTAGAGTCTTCACGTGAACAAGTAAGTAAGTGTGTGGACATTGATGGGTTATTATTGTAGTGTCTTCACGTGAACTAGTAAGTAAGTGTGTGGACATTGATGGGTTATTGTTGTAGTGTCTTCACGTGAACTAGTAAGTAAGTGTGTGGACAATGATGGGTTATTGATGTAGTCTCTTCACGTGAACTAGTAAGTAAATGTGTGGACATTGATGGGTTATTGTTGTAGTGTCTTCACGTGAACTAGTAAGTAAGTGTGTGGACATTGATGGGTTATTGTTGTAGTGTCTTCACATGAACTAGTAAGTGAAGGTGTGGACATTGATGGGTTATAGTTGTAGTGTCTTCACGTGAACTAGTAAGTAAGTGTGTGGACATTGATGGGTTATTGTTGTAGTGTCTTCGTGTGGATAAGGTAAAGGGGAAGTGGGTGGTCTAGAGGTAGAACGTCTCCTCTGAACAAGAATGTCTTTTGTTTGAATCTCAGCACAGACGGCGTGTTTTCTCTTTTCTAATCCTGAGTTTTATTTTGACTTTACCCACAATTCATCTCTGGTTAATGAGGAGTATTGTCCAGTCCTCTGGACTAACAGTGAAAGAAAGGATGTCTTGTGTGCACTTTGCGTACATTATAGAACGTTACTGGCAGTACATATCGAAAGAGCAAGAAAAAATTGTTTCTGCCTGGAGAAAAATTGTCGAACAACAAAAACAAAATCGGCGAAAGATGTTTCATAAAACATCCACCCGCAACCACGTATTGGACGAACGTTGAAAAAAAAAAAACATCCAGAAGATTTCGTATGAAAGGCATATGTGAATGTGTGTGATGGTATGTGAATAGTTTGCAATAGGCTGACAGTGAAACGCAATTGAAAGTATACATTTTCTTTTAAACATCAAATTATCTAAGGCTCTCTAACACTCTGTTGCGCGTACTCGGACATGTCAGTTATTAGTCCCTCTCAAATATGATTAGATATACAGTCTCTGTCACCCTAAAACCAAAGTTTGATGCTTACCAATTGTGAATCGTCACAGCGAGGAAGTGACCCCACGACTATTTCAGAAAGAGGGAAGGACTTACTTAAATTCTACAGCAGCTGTTCTCTTACTTTTCTTTACCGATGACCTCCAGCTAAATAAGGTTCTATAGTCGCGGGCCACCAGGATTTATTTTATTTTGTAAGTAACAAAAAAAGTAAAGGTTCCCTCCACGCCTTGCTAGGACTATGGGGAATAAGATGTTATTTGCCTTATATTTTTCTATGACCATGGCACATTTTTCGGTGATGTGGTGGGTATCACGCCAGGCCGCCTTTACTTCTCAAAAAATTCTCTGGTACCCATTTGTAAAGGCTGGGTAAACCCCGGAGCCTTGTAAAAAAAAATCACACACTGCTGGGGATCAAACCTGACCCTTCTGGTCAGGAAGCTATCACACTAACCACTCTGCCACCGAGGCTCTCTCGATCTTTTATATGTTTAAATTAAAAATAATTAATTGATTAATATATTTATTTATTAAGGTGACGGAACGTCCTGATTTTTCCGGGACAGTCCTGATTTTTTACTGTTTTTTTTCAACCTTTGTCCCGGATTTGTTACTGTCCAGAATTTGTCCCGATTTTGGCCAATTTTTGTAGCTTTTGTCCCGGATTTGTTAAAATACACTAGGAACACAAACGTTTGCCAATTTTGCCAATATGGTAAACGTCTCTTCGATTTAATATATACATTATTCCGCTGTTGTGTATAAAATGTTTAAAAAGTTGAACAGGCTGTTCATTTGGCGAAACAGTAACAGTAAAATGCGTTCCAAGTTTGAAATCTTATATACTGAAACTGAAATACGAATCAGAAAAGTACAGCAACTCTGCTTCACCTTCCATTTAAGTGAGTATCACTAATGTTTATTTTTAAAATCTCCTGACAACGTTTTATAAGTCTATATTGTTAGGATATTAGGAAGAAACAATCATCATTTTTTGGCCACTTAATGAGAAGAGAACAACTGGAATATATTGTAACAACTGGGAAAATTGAGGGACGAAGAGATAGAGGAAATCAAAGAGAAAAAAAAAACCAGACAGCTTAACAGAATGGCTCGACAGAAGGTCAACAACAGAAATGATAAATAGCTGTCGTGATAGAAAGTTGTGGAGAGTCATGATCACCAACGCCAGCAGGCCTAGTACTTGATGATGATGATGATGATGATGATGATGATGATGATGATATTGTTATGTGTTTTAATTAGTTAAAAAATATATGTATTATACACTTGAAAAAGACGGAAGAAATCACAGAAATGTCATTTTATTGATGGAAAATTTAAGTCAAATTAATCCGTCCCGGATTAGGAATGTACTCTGCTTATTATTACTTTAATCAACTATAATTATTTATTCCAGCCATTTACTTTCTTCAATTTTATCCATGCATTTTTTTATTGTTGGAAACTTTATTCTGTTTCTTTTGTGGGTCATTAAAAGTTCATCTTTTTAAAATATTCCACATTCAATGAACTTCTATACAACATTTCAAAAGAACAATATGGTTGGTTATAGGACTGAGTCATCAGCATAAAGTTCATCCTGACACAAATATTGTTGCAGTTTGAGATCTTTTGTTACGTTTATGTTATTTATGTCAACAAAAATAAAAACTGAAACACATGTAACAGATTTACAGCACGTGATAATATTATTCACTTTCATATTTCTGGAAAATATATCACACCTCGACGATATATTTCTTCTTATTCCTTATATCCACGGGGTTAGTTGGGACACCAATAAACAGACGTCATCAATCCACTCCACTTCTCTCTACCTTCTAGCATTCTTTTGGACTGCAAAATCAAGATCTGTTAATTGTTTGAAATTATCGTTTCGTCTCTTTCTCTTTCTACCTTTATTTCTCCTTCCTATCGTAGTTCCATGCAGAATGGTCTTTACCAGGACAGATGATCGAGATACGTGGCCACACATTTCATTTTGTGTTTCATCACAATAATCACAAAATCATCATATGCTCTAACTGCTTGTTGTATCTTTTTTCTAACTTCTTTTTCATTTGAAAAGCGATCTAAGTAAGAGACGCCTAAAATCTTACGATAACGCCCCATCACTATAGCTTGTATTTTCTTCTTTACTTCTAATGTAAGATTCCATGTTTCGCAAGCGTACAGAAAAACTGATATAACAAGGATGAGATTCAGCCTAATTTTAGAGCCACGATTTATGTCCTTATTTTTGTAAAGTAGATATAAGCTTTGCAAGGGATGTTGCCGTTTGCGCTGTCCTAGCTGATATTTTACGTTTTGAGCCTTCTTCGTTGTATCAGGTATTTGTTCTGTTCCTTATAAACTATTGGTTTCACCAACAAACCGCGGGTTATTCTTGCCACCATTACTAACAGTAAGTCATTATCTTTTACATTCCGTCATGATCTGATCTTTGGCATCCGTCATGATCTTTAGCATCCGTCATGATTTTAAGCATCCGTCATGATCTTTAGCATACGTCATGATCTTTAGCATCCGTCATGATCTTTAGCATCCGTCTTGATTTTAAGCATCCGTCATGATCTTTAGCATCCGTCATGATCTTTAGCATCCGTCATGATTTTAAGCATCCGTCATGATCTTTAGCATACGTCATGATCTTTAGCATCCGTCATGATCTTTAGCATACGTCATGATTTTAAGCATCCGTCATGATCTTTAGCATCCGTCATGATTTTAAGCATCCGTCATGATCTTTAGCATACGTCATGATCTTTAGCATCCGTCATGATTTTAAGCATCCGTCTTGATCTTTAGCATCCGTCATGATCTTTAGCATCCGTCATGATCTTTAGCATCCGTCTTGATCTTTAGCATCCGTCTTGATCTTTAGCATCCGTCATGATCTTTAGCATCCGTCATGATCTTTAGCATCCGTCTTGATCTTTAGCATCCGTCATGATCTTTAGCATCCGTCATGATCTTTAGCATCCGTCATGATCTTTAGCATCCGTCTTGATCTTTAGCATCCGTCATGATCTTTAGCATCCGTCTTGATCTTTAGCATCCGTCTTGATCTTTAGCATCCGTCATGATCTTTAGCATCCGTCATGATCTTTAGCATCCGTCTTGATCTTTAGCATCCGTCATGATCTTTAGCATCCGTCATGATCTTTAGCATCCGTCTTGATCTTTAGCATCCGTCATGATCTTTAGCATCCGTCTTGATCTTTAGCATCCGTCTTGATCTGTAGCATACGTCATCATCAGATCTTTAGCATTCGTCATGATCTTTAGCATCCGTCATGATGGTTAGCATCCGTCATGATCTGATCTTTAGCATCCGTCATGATGGTTAGCATCCCTCATGATCTGATCTTTAGCATCCGTCATGATCTTTAGCATCCGTCATGATCTGATCTTTAGTATCCGTCATGATCTTTAGCATCCGTCTTGATCTTTAGCATCCGTCATGATCTGATCTTTAGCATTCGTCATGATCTTTAGCATCCGTCATGATCTGATCTTTAGCATTCGTCATGATCTTTAGCATCCGTCATGATGGCTAGCATCCGTCATGATCTGATCTTTAGCATCCGTCATGAACTTTAGCATCCGTCATGATCTTTAGCATCCGTCTTGAACTTTAGCATCCGTCATGATCTGATCTTTAGAATCCGTCATGATCTTTATCATCCGTCTTGATCTTTAGCATCCGTCATGATCTGATCTTTAGCATCCGTCATGATCTTTTAGTATCCGTCATGATTTTTAGCATCCGTCATGATCTTTTAGCATCCGTCATGATCTTTATAATCCGTCATGATCTTTTGGCAACCGTCTTGATTCTTTCCAAGAAGATGTTGAAAAAGGTTGGAGAGTGTAAGCAGCCTTGTCGAACTCCTGTTGTTCTGAAATAATCACCTTGGCTTCCATTGATAAGTATTGTCCTTCTATTTGATGTAAAGGAAACAAATAACGAGATATGCCTGACATTACTTGAAAACGGAATAAATCACAAGGAATACCTAACAATTACATGTAAAAAGAACAAGTCACGAGATATAACTAACAATTACTTTATAAACGCAATAAATCACAAGGTATGCCGGACAATTGAATGTAGACAGAAAAAAGATCTCAAGGGAGGTCTGTCTTCAGTCTATGAACTGGCCAAGATTAAAAAAAAGATGTCTGCTCAGGTATCTGGGAATAAAAGACACACAATTCTAAGGTAGTTGTTGACGTAATGCTAGGAGTTGATACGGGCAGGGTGCCCTTTGACTCATTGATGTGGCGGGTCGTAATGGCTTTCTTGACATTCCCGGCTCTTACTGGAGAAGTTGGAGTTCGTCTATCCCAGGCTATGCTGGGAAACTACTAGTTCAGCTCAGAGATACTGCAATACTGGGTCTTCTATATCAATAACAGCCAGCACTACAGGGAACGAGAAAACCCATGAACATATATGTGAACAAAGAGGAACGCCCCAAAAAAACCAGCTTTCTACGAAAAGAAGAAAGTTTCAAGATTGTCATCTATGTATCCATGTAAGAAAATATCTGAAGTACTTGGTATCTATAAACAGTCCACAAAATACAAGAAACGGTATCTCTGTGAAAGGAACTGAATCGCGAGGAAACCATACATGTATATTTGAGAATGTTATTTTATTTCAGTACAAAGTACACACCTCAAGTACAAAGTACACACCTCAAGTACAAAGTACACACCTCAAGTACAAAGTACACACCTCAAGGAGAACAATCCATTTGTAATTACGAAGAAGACAAGGTGCCCAGGAATCCCATTTAATATATGGTTTCCCTCCCGCGATAGCTCAGTGGTTAGTGAACTGGACTACAAAGGACAAGAGGTAGGGTTCGATCCCAACCGACGGCTTCCGGTTCACTCAGTTTTTAATGTGTACCGGATTTTCTTCTGGGACCACATTACCCCAAAAAATCATGTGCCGAAGGTCTGTAAAATTTATGGTCACTAACACCATATTCCCTATACGCCACTTGGCATGACCGGGGTACTTTACTTTTAATTCCCTCCACACTTGACATACTAGATGTAGGAGAAATCAAGTGTAGTTGAGGAATGAGTCTGGCAGCATGAGAAAATATAATCACCAGACCACCCCTGGTATATAAAATGATACTGAGGAGCTCAACTAATAGAAAGGCAAGACCTACTTTGCGGCAAAAGGACTTCATCAACTGCGTTTCGACAAAAGGACTTCATCAAGGATAGCAAACTATACAAATTAAACACATAAATATCTCTGAACAATAACAAGATACTCATTACCATTTTATATTTATTTTATAGATGTGCTCTGTAGCTATACTCGCGGCTGCGCATAGTATTTTGTATAGTATCGTTTATTATTTTGTATAGTATCGTTTAATATTTTGTATAGTATCGTTCAGTATTTTGTATAGTATCGTTTAATATTTTGTATAGTATCGTTCAATATTTTGTATATTTGTTATTTGTACTTGTCTCCATCTTTCCATGACGTTCAGCTTCTTTGTAGGTGTGTGGCTGATATCACGCCAGGCCGCCTTTACGTAACAAATACATCTCTAGCACTCATTTCTTGGGGCTTGGTGAAGCCGGAGAGCTCTGTTGTTTCCAACAAAAAGTCCAGTGCTATTGGGGATTGAATCCGGGTCCCACTAATTAGGGATCGAGCGCACTAACCACTCAAGAACCTGGACTCGTATTCTGTATATGAGGATAGAACAACAATTCGTTCCTAATCTGCAACAATTACTCAATGAAATAAACATGACAAGCAAAAAAATATGTACTAGATATGAATGTCAAAAAGACTTAAAACTATGATCATAAACAAAGAAAATACTCAAAACCTTCAAGTGAATATCAAAGTTGAAGGAATAAACCTGGAGTCAGTTCAGAGCTACAACTACCTTGGACATACTATAACCAGTGATGGAAAATGTACAACTGAAATAAACAAAAGAACAGGAATGGCGTAAAGTAAGTTTAATGCCATGAAAAATATACTAACTTCAAAACAAATAACACCAGGGCTAAAACTTAGAACAGCAAAATGTTACATCTTCTCAACATTCCTATATGGTGCAGAAACGTGGACATTAGACAAGAAAACAGAACAGAAAACTGAAGTCTTTGAAATGTGAATTTATAGAAGAATAGGTAAAATAGGATGAAAAGAAAAGAAAACAAATGATGAAGTCTTAAAACAACTGAAAATGACAAGAGAACTACTAAATACAATTCAAAAAAGACAAATGAGATTTTGTGGCATGTTAAAAGACACAACAGCCTACTAAAAGTAATATTGGAAGGGAAAATACAAGGTAAAAGAGGCAGAGACAGACCAAACTAACATGGACGAGTAACATCTAAAGATGGACAAGTCAGCCTATGGCAACATTCAAATCAAGAGACAGTGGAATGGCGCTCCATGGTAGCCAACCTTCAATGCGGAGACGGCACTCAGTAATGATGATGGATAGAACAAACCCACACATGAGGTCACGTGAGAGTATCTATAGCGTAACACGTGGTCTACAACCAGAAATAGTGGAGGGAAGGTTTTGCGGGCTGGGCCATTCTTAGTGTGAAGGGAAACAATCTTGGAAAGTTGAAGTATAATTAGGGTATGGACATATATTATGTTTATTGAGGTGGCTGTTTGCTGCCTGGTTAGGTTATTTCTTACTATTAGTTACTAATTACGCAATGACAAAAAGCAATGTGCTTGTTACTGTATATAAATGACGTAGCGAAATGCTAGCAATTTTAGATTGCAGCCACCACGAAGAGGACATCAATGTGCTGGTTTTGAGCTAAGACAAGTAAATATACCAGGCTGGTAGAGAGGACATCAATGTGATGTTAGAGCTAAGACAAGTAAATATACCAGGCTGGTAGAGAGGACATCAATGTGATGTTAGAGCTAAGACAAGTAAGTATACCAGGCTGGTAGAGAGGACATCAATGTGATGTTAGAGCTAAGACAAGTAAGTATACCAGGCTGGTAGAGAGGACATCAATGTGATGTTAGAGCTAAGACAAGTAAGTATACCAGGCTGGTAGAGAAGACATCAATGTGCTGTTAGAGCTAAGACAAGTCAGTATACCAGGCTATTAGAGATAACATCAATGTGCTGTTAGAGCTAAGACAAGTAAGTACACCAGGCTGGTAGAGAGGACATCAATGTGCTGTTAGAGCTAAGACAAGTAAGTATACCAGGCTGGTAGAGAGGACATCAATGTGCTGGGCGCGTGTTTATAACGTCAACAAAAAATCCGAAATATAATCAACTTCTATTTAAAGAAGCATAATAAAACCAGCATCGCGAAAAAAATAATAATAATAATAAAAAAAAAAACTACCCACATAATTTCACGGAAAATGGCGTCGGAATTGAAAAGATAAAATCTTTAAGAGTCAAGAGAAGCAACTCCAGTAGATTTGTTTCCGTGCATTACCTTTCTTTGAATAAAAAAAAATGAAAAGTAAATTCAGAGAAGTTATCTGTTCTAGTTCTCTATTTCCCCTGTGACTTTATTGTCCATGATATCAGATCATCTAAGGGAGATTTCCAGGTTCAGGGGCTCCCGAGTCCCTTGATGTTCAGATAGTGTTCCATCATTATTATGGAGATAGTCAGGAATTTGCTAAAAAGTTGATGTGATTATACGTGCACAAACAGGAGATTATAAAAATAACACTCTATCTGGTAGAGTTATGTTAGAGATTCTGTCTGACTTATTCTTAGCTAATGTGTTATTATTAATAACGAAATATATTTTTTGTGACATATTTCTAGTTTCGCTCCATGTAAAGCATGGGATTATGAGTGTAACATTGCACCCATTATGGATACACCAGAACTGTTATCTCCCTCGATATCTGAATGAGTACATGAGTAAGTTATGAAGAAGAGATGAGTATAATAAACAAAGTTGACATGTTTGTTGTTTTCTCCGTACTCTGATTATTCTTGTGCAACACGTTCAAAAGAATAAATGTATTTTTCAGCAATCTATCGATTGTCCATGTTTCATAAACAAATATACATCTTGAGAGAAAATGAGATAAGGTAGGGCAAAGAAAGAAGATATTAGACAGTTTGACAACGCGGCAAAGAAAACATCAACCATGGATTTGAAGTAATGGAGAGAGATGAAAGCCAACGTCTCCAGGGATGGTACCTGATGATGATCGTTACCTCTCCATCTCTCTCTTGTGCGTCTTTTTACCACATGCTCCAACTCCATCTACTCTCACTCTCTCTCTTTTCCTCCATATCATTTTCTCTCTAATTCATTCCTTTCCTCATTTTTACCACATCCTCCAACTCCATCTACTCTCACTCTCTCTCTTTTCCTCCATATCATTTTCTCTCTAATTCATTCCTTTCCTCTTTTCCCATATCTTCCACTTTCATTCATTTTCAGAATGTTTTTTTTTCTTCGTCTTCCTTCTTCTTTTTTTCCCTTCTATCTTTCGTTATCTTTTTTTTGCCCTTTCTTTATCTTTCTCTCCCCTCTCTATATTACATGTAGTTCACGTTCTGTCACTCTGTTATCTTTCTTTTCTCTGTGCTATCAATATTTGGTCCTCATCCCCATATGGACTTGCTTTCACACACTCAAACACAAAGCCGTGTAGGCACAAACACACAGTCGTGTGGGCATAAACAAACAGCTGCTCGATGCAGCAACGATCGTAGCTATAGCAACGAACTTATCGCTATGAGTTTTAGTCACAAGATTAGGTAACGTTAGATATTTCCTCTAGTTGAGTGAGGGAGGTATTCGACCCGTCCACTCTCCACCTCCTACTAGATAGTGACTACATTTAGGAGAATAGTCATTCATTGATGAAGATCTTTTCGATTGAACTGTAATAAAACCATTGTACTAGCATGATGAAAAAATGACTAGATAAGTTCCCATCACTTTCTATTGTCGAAGTTGCGCGACACTGGAAAGAAACGAGGTGCAGTATCGCAACTTGTTTGCATATTGCATGGAAGGAGATTTAATTGAGCTGCTCGAGTTTAGGCCGTTGTCGTCTAATGATGTTGCTGCTCTAGACACTGACGACTTAATACCGACGAAAAAGAGAGATGCTCAGGCAATTGTGTGTCCGGACAATTCTTTGAGGCTTGGTATCAGGGCGTTGGAAAGTATATCGTATAGGAATGTGTGTGTCTGGATAGTTTCTTTGAGGCTTGGTATCAGGGCGTTGGAAAGTATATCGTATAGGAATGTGTGTGTCCTGATAGTTTCTTTGAGGCTTGGTATCAGGGCGTTGGAAAGTATATCGTATAGGAATTTGTGTGTCTTGATAGTTTCTTTGAGGTTGGATATCAAGGAGTTGGAAAGTATATCATATAGGAATGTGTGTGTCTAGATAGTTTCTTTGAGGCTTGGTATCGGGGCGTTGGAAAGTATATCGTATAGGAATTTGTGTGTCTGGATAGTTTCTTTGAGGTTGGATATCAAGGAGTTGGAAAGTATATCGTATAGAAATGTGTGTGTCTAGATAGTTTCTTTGCGATTGGATATCAGGGAGTGGGAAAGTATGTCGTAAAGGAATGTGTTACTGAGTTATTTAGTTATATGCGGGTCATCATCATTACACTCCGAACATGTCCATGGGTGCTCAGATCCCTTCCTCACCAAGTCTCGCTGTGTCAAGCGACTGACGACTCCAGTTCTGTGTTGGTTGATTAGTCTTCTTACACGCCCACTAAGTTTGTCGTTTCTGGCCGTGCCCATCTTAACTCCCTTCTCTTTCATCCGAAGGAATGACGTGGACTCATGGTTGTCGAAGTCATGTGTCCTTCCCACTTCCCGGCGGACATTGATGATGTCCGCCCAATACATTTGTTGAGCGTCCTCAACAACAGCGCAGCTTGCCAACTTGTCCGTTCTTTTATTTCCCCGTAATCCCGCATGTTTTGGGACGTAGACAAAGGTGATTTTACGTATTTTTGACTTCTGCAATGACTCTACCCATTGCATACGTACAGAGCCACTCCACTTTTCTTATAATACTCATCGAATCACCCAGTATACAGGCGAGGGTGTAGTCTTGTGACTCTAAGCTGATGAATGCCTTAGTCACTGCCATCACCTCCGTGATGCTACCTCATGCTACTCGTGGTCATAACGTATGCACCACTGTCTTTCTTGATTACTCTGCCTGCTGAGCGTGCCTTAATTGCCCATGCACTATTTTGGTGTGGTTTTACAGATCCGCCAGTATAGATGACTGTATCTATACCGATGAGAACATCGGTGTTATCCCAGGTTAGACCGTTGACCTCCGCATTGACCACGACTGAGTTCTCTTCCCTATATTTCCTGTCGGGTGTGACATTACACGAAAATGTCCCCCTGATTGACGCAGGCACCGGTATCCACTCCTCGCCAACGTGATATCGCCAACGTACGCCCACAGACCTGTTTGATGACATCTTCTGCTCTCATCATAGGAATGTGTGTGTCTGGATAGGTCTCGGAGGCTGGGTATCAGGGAGTAGGAAAGTATATCGTATAGAGTGTGTGTGTCTGGATAGTTCTCGGAGGCTGGGTATCAGTAAGTAGGAAAGTATATCGTATAGGAGTGTGTGTGTCTGGATAGTTCTCGGAGGCTGGGTATCAGGAAGTTGGAAAGAGTATGTTGTGCCTGAGTTTATCTACCCTTCTTTGTTCCAACTGGTATGTTGTGCCTGAGTTTATCTACCCTTCTTTGTTCCAACTGGTATGTTGTGCCTGAGTTTATCTACCCTTCTTTGTTCCAACTGGTATGTTGTGCCTGAGTTTATCTACCCTTCTTTGTTCCAACTGGTATGTTGTGCCTGAGTTTATCTACCCTCCTTTGTTCCAACTGGTATGTTGTGCCTGAGTTTATCTACCCTCCTTTGTTCCAACTGGTATGTTGTGCCTGAGTTTATCTACCCTTCTTTGTTCCAACTGGTATGTTGTGCCTGAGTTTATCTACCCTTCTTTGTTCCAACTGGTATGTTGTGCCTGAGTTTATCTACCCTCCTCTGTTCCAACTGGTATGTTGTGCCTGAGTGTATCTACCCTTCTTTGTTCCAACTGGTATGTTGTGCCTGAGTTTATCTACCCTTCTTTGTTCCAACTGGTATGTTGTGCCTGAGTTTATCTACCCTTCTTTGTTCCAACTGGTATGTTGAGTAACTCGCTGTGGAATCCTCTATTAAAGAATTTTTATTTCAACCTTAGGTCGTTAACTTTGAGGTCAGCACTCAACTATGAGTGACTAACTGCTACAGGCTATTGAGTTAATGTATTTCAGGTCCCTGTAGGGATGCACAGCCATGGTAGCAGACCAGCCTTGTTAGAGATTCATCACAGACCATCGTCGACTAAGCCGTAAGCCTGAGGGTTGAAAGGGAAACCCCTGGAAAATCGCAAACTAGAGTGAAGTTTACAACTTGGCGAGCAGGGGTGGTTGTGGGTAACGTGATGTTCGCCGTGTATAGCTCATACAACTGAAAACGTCACGCTAGTAATGGTATTTTGGATTTCTCTTTCAGACCCAGACGTTTTTATTGTGCCAATGCTGAAAACCCGGTTTCAAATGAGTAGTAAAAAAAAAAAGTAAAGAATCTCCATCACGCCAAGTGGCGTATAGGAAATATGGTGTTAGTGACCATAAATTTTACAGACCTTCGGCACATGATTTTTGGGGTAATGTGGTCGGTAATGTGCTGGTACCGCTTTACTTTCCCAGAAAAAAATCCAGCACCCATTAAAGGCTGGGTGAAACCGGAAGCCGTCGGTCAGTTTCGAACCCTACCGAAAGAGATATCTCTGGCGACATAGAGAGATAATCTTAGCTTAACATTGTGGTACAACATCGGCAAGGTTGATGAGTTGCACTGTGGGTAGATGTTTGTGGAGAAACATCACCTACGCTGGGCACGGCACTTTATGACGATAAAAATAATGTCCGAGGAGCCCCTAGCAGACGATTGCGGAGCACCTGGGTTTTTTCGGAGCCCAGTTTGACGACCACTGCCCTAAACATAAAAGATATTGACCCCCCCCCCCTTTCCCTATATATATATATATATATATATATATATATATATATATATATATATATATATATATATATATATATATATACTGGAAACCAATTGGGAATGTTTCAACAAATAAAACAGGGTGTTAGACAAAGTTGTGTGCTGTCACCAGATTTGTTTAATATTTATAGTGAGATTATTTTAAGATCCATAAGGGGCATGCCTGGAATAATAATTGGAGGTCATAATATAAATAATCTAAGGTATGCTGATGATACAGTATTAATCGCTAAGAGTGAAAATGAGTTAAAAGAAATGTTGGACATTATAGTGAAGGAAAGCAAAAATAAAGGACTCAGCCTTAATGGCAAAAAGACCGAGGTAATGGTAACAACAAAGAAAAAGACATCACCTCAGTGCAAAATAAAGACAAGTGGAACAATATTAAAACAGGTAAATGAATTTAAATATTTGGGAACTTTGTTAACCTCAGATGGAAGATAAACAAAAGAGGTGAGATGTAGAATGGCTCAGGCAAAAGCAGCTTTCCAAATAATGAGGAAAATACTATGCAATCCATTTTTGACAATAGAAACAATAAAAAGAGTTCTTAAATGTTATGTAGAGCCAGTCTTAACATATGGATGCGAGTCATGGACAATAGGACAACAGACAAGAAAATCACTGGAGTCTGTAGAAATGTGGTTTTAAAGAAGAATGTTGAGAATACCATGGACAGCTAAGAAGAGTAATGAAGAGGTTCTGAGAGAGGTCAAAGCAAAATGAGAGCTAATTTCTAATATTAGGAAGAGACAATCATCATTTTTTGGCCATGTAATGAGAAAAGAACAACTGGAATATATTGTAACAACTGGAAAAATTGAGGGACAAAGAGATAGAGGGAAGCAAAGAGAAAAAAATAACAGACAGCTTAAGAGAATGGCTTGGCCGAAGGTCAACAACAGAAATGATAAATAGCTGCCGAGATCGAAAGTTGTGGAGAGACATGATCACCTACGCCACTAGGCCCGGTACTTGATGATGATGATGATATATATATATATTAAGTAATTCAAAATATAAACAATAATAACATACACTTGTAAATATTGAAATTAAACAAAACTACAGTAAAATAGAGAATGGTATTCATTTGTGTATACTTCCACATTATTTCTATTTTTAAAGTGTTCTCCTACGTTTAATAAACATAAGGCATTCAGCCTGCCTTGCTCGATTTCATGACTCTTGGTGGAAGTCTGCTCTCACCGAGTGCTCTTACTATTATATATATATCACCTCTCCGTGGTGCCTCTAGTAACAGACTAACCTGACTAGTCTGGCCAAGCGAGTAGGGATCGAAGAGGGAAGACAACCCGGTACTCAAAAATGTAATGCTGAAGTCGGATGGGTTGGACCAAAAGGCGCAAATAACACAGTTATACTGTAAACCACAACACAACGCAGACACGCCTACTTAACGTCCTTTTAAGGGCGGATGATGACAATGTACACTCCTTAAGTCATCGGGTGAACGCAAGCAAGCATATATATATATATGTGCATGTATTTTTTCCCTATAATGTGAGTGGGGGGACCGTTTGTGGTTCCCACTTCCCGTGATGCCCTGTGCTGGTGGTTATTTTGCTTAATGGTTAATCCACCCCTGATGAAGACGGATGTGTCGGGACAAAATGTTGAAATATCGCGTCTTGGTTGACAAATGATGATACATAGCCCCGCAATGATGATACATAGCCCCGCAATGATGATACATAGCCCCGCTTCCATAGTCCAGTTAACGAGAAATAAAACGATTCTTTAGTTTTCAGAATTCGATATTTTAGAAAATATTGTTAAACAAACAATTCCAGGGGAATATATTTTTACTTACACTCGAGCCCATTTGCCCTCTCTATTCTTCTACGTGAACTTCAGAGACAACCCGAGACGTTTAATACCAGCCATAACAGAGCTCTCCGCCGTAAATCGCCGCAGACTTCTCCATTAAGGACTAGGCTAAGAGATCACGTTCGGTGATGTCGGCTCCTTTCGGATCTGGCGCAAGGTTTGATGGGTGCATACGTCACAGTTCAGGCGGAACAACTCCTTGATGCTCAAATAAAATGTCAAGCTGAAAATGGTGTCATAAAAAAGATGTCTTAAAACCGTTATATTGGCTGGAAACTGCACCTCTCATAATAAATATTGGTCATCCAGTTTATGAAGGCAATTTCTACAGTTCAGCCAGTACTGGAGCTTGTTGGGAAAGATATGTATTCTTTCACTCTTTTATTAATGATTTACGGAACAAAAATGACGGCTAAAAAGCCGAAGCTTTCGGTAATTGAAAATTGAATAACTTAATATTCTTTGCCTTGAAGATTTCCAACAATTTTTTGGACAAATTTATCAGTCTTTGATGTGAGCGCTACTTATTACAATCAAGTATCAACTGTTGTATCTTTTTTGATGCTGTTAATTATAACCCACATTTTATATGAACCAGCAAAGGAAGACTCATATCGTGACTCGAGAGTGAGGTCTTAGAAATACCAGTTAGCGTCCACATTTTTTCTTACCCATGAGTACATTCTTGGAGGGAGCCGCGATAGCTCAGTGGTTAGTGAACTGGACTACAAAGGACAAGAGGTAGGGTTCGATCCCAACCGACGGCTTCCGGTTCACCCAGCCTATAATGGGTACCGGATTTTTTTCTGCGAAAGTAAAGCGGCACGGACGTAATACCGACCACATTGCCCAAAATAATCATGTGCCGAAGGTCTGTAAAATTTATGGTCACTAACACCATATTCCCTATACGCCACTTGGCGTGACGGGGGTACTTTACTTTACGACAATCTTGGATAATATGGTCAGCATTACGGCAGTGCCGTCTTTATGTTTTTTTATGTTATAAAATAACTAAATTATGGTTGGCTGAATATAAATGCGTTCTCTTGTCCCTAGTAGATCAAATCGTTTACTATGGTCCCACCGCGGTTTCTTTGTTTCTCATTAGGTATTCTTCCACCGCTTCCAGTGAGGTTATTTTATTTTAATAATAAAGTGCTTTTCTCCTGTATAAAATGGATTTATTCTTTCGAAGTACATGTTGTTGCCTTATAAATTTACATATATATATATATATATATATATATATATATATATATATATATATATATATATTATAATATAACTTAGATTGATTAAACATACACACACACACACATACACGCACACACACTCACAGACGCACATGGACATATAAATATTAGTAGTAGAAGGTGCAGCATTACAGGCCCTTTTGTGTCGCCACGGGTGCATTTTTGTCTATATAATAAGTCTACTTGAGGTCAGAATTTTTCCTTATATAATTAGTCTATCTACCCGAACATGGGCCGCCGGTCGTGATGACCTCTCGTCGTCGCTGACTTCTCGTTGACCTCTTTTCAAAGGGGAAATGGGGTGGGGTGATCTCTAGTCGTGATATTTCGTGTGGGAAATGGGGTGGGTGACCTGTTGTGATGTCTCATCGTGGCGAGGACTCATGAAAGTGGGCGTGAATGTGTTGTCGTCGGGGTGACATAACTTTGTACTTTCTTTCAAAACAGTCTTATTCAAGAAAACTTTTAATGTATACCTAAAATTTCTTTGCATCTATTGCTAACATGTCGACAACAACTTACCCAGTGCTTGTCCGTAACACTTACACATGCCTAGGTGTAACACATGAAGGCGCGTTAATGGGTTTAACACGTGGAATCATCAGCATCATGAAATTTATTAATGTCCAAATTGACCGCTTGTACTTAACACGGATACCGCCGCGTTAATGACTTTAGCAGGTACGCCGTCAAAGATCCGTTCCTCGGTGAAATTTTTCGCTTGAGTAACTTAAACCAGCCTAGTCGTCTACTTGTGCTGCCCTAATGAGTTTAACACCTTAACGGCAAAAGGACATTAAAGGATAAATTGACCGCGAGACTGACCGCTGGGGCTCGCTAATGAGTTTATCAGCTGTCTAGTGTTGTGGCGTTGTTTTAGAGAGACGGTTAATTAGACTATGCTATTCTTTCAGTGTGCTTATGTCAGAGGCGTAACTTTCATGCGTGGTAGTAGTATTTTATATTAGTGTTGTTTTGACAGGCGGACGTAAGTAGCTTCAATGAGTAGTAGAGTTAGGACTTGGCCTGTACTAGAATTCCATCCTTTCCTCCATTGTAACTTAGTAACCTAGTAGTTGTTGTAGTAGTAGTAGTTGTTGTTGTTGTTGTTATAGTATTAGTAGTTGTAGTAGTAGTAGTTGTAGTAGTAGTAATAATAGTAGTAGTAGTTGTAGTAATAGTAGTAGTATTAGTAGTTGTAGTAGTAGTAGTAGTAGTAGTAGTAGTTGTAGTAGTTGTAGTCACTTAAACTAACAGCTGACTTCATAAGAGAGTCTGAAATCCTACTCTGATTGAGATTTGATCGCAGAGAGAGAGAGAGAGAGAGAGATAGAGAGAGACTACCTTTGCACTTAAATGTTATACAATCTCAAGGTCGGTTACAAAATCAGATTTTATTAAAAAGATCAGGGTCGATCCTGCTTCGGATCACTTGTTGTTCTTTTTTGTTTTTTTCTGTTGATTATTTGTGATTATTTGTGATCTTTAAAAACATGTCAGAAATGGCAGGCCTAAACATTAATGGAAAGATAATCAATAACCTAAGATATGCTATTGATACTGTTCTACTAGCAGAAAATCCTAAAGACCTACAACAATTGCTTAATGTGATAAACATAACAAGCAAAAAAATGGACTAGATATTAATATCAAAAAGACTAAAATTATGATCATAAACAAAGAAAATTCTCAAGACCTACAAGTAAATTTCACAGATGAAGGAATACATCTGGAGACAGTTTAGAGCTACAACTACCTTGGACATACTATAACCAATGATGGAAAATAAAATATTGAAATAAACAAAAGAATAGGTATGGCAAAAAGTAATTTTAATGCCATGAAAAATATACTAACAACAAAACAAATAACAGTAGGGCTGAAATTAAGAATAGCAAAATGTTACATCTTCTCAATATTTCTGTATGGTGCAGAAACATGGACATTAGACAAGAAAACAGAACAGAAAATTGAAGCCTTTGAAATGTGGATTTATAGAGAAATATGTAGAATTGGATGGAAAGAAAAGAAAACAAACGACAAAGTTTTAAAGCTACTAAAAATAAAAAGAGAACTACTAAATACAATTATGACAGGACAAATGACATTTTTGGGGCATGTTAAAAGACACAACAGCCTACTAAAAGTAATATTGGAAGGAAAATACATGGTAAAAGAGGCAAATGCAGACCAAGACCAACATGGACGAGTAACATCAAAAGATGGACAAGTCAGTCTATGATAACCTGCACCATCAAAGCAAGAAACAGAGTGGAATGGCGATCCATGGTAGGCAACCATCGTTGCGGAGGCGGCACTCGATGATGGTTATTTATGATTATTTTCCGAGTGCTGTAAACATCCCTCTTTCCCTGAAATGATTGGCTGATCTATCACCTCGGAAGTTTCTCTCCTCAAGAATATTCACTTATTATTGTTTGTTTCCTGTTAAACTAACGGCCTTTGTAGTTGAGCTCGCATATCACATTTCTGAGCTCCTCTTTTTCCCGATTGAGGCCCTGTACGGCCACGGATGTGCTGAAAGAGGTCAGTCTAAGACTGATCACGCTGATCCAGAGACAACGGCCATTTTGGCACTCGCTGTAAAAATTTGACGACTTACAAGCTGAATCAAAACTTTATTTAAGAACAGTTGCAAATTAAAAGGACAAAAAAACTACGAACTGCATACTTCCCATAGAAAGAGAAGTACTCCCTGAGCCCAAGGAAGATATAGACATCTCTTTGCCATCCAATGATACAGAGACGTCTACTTAACGTCAAAAGATATGTAAAGCTTCCCCTTATAGACGGCAGCAAAGACAGCGAGATCCCTTTTGTGAGCGCGTATGCAGCGGGTCTTCTAGGTGGCGAGCCAGCTCGACACATAAATGTGGAGCTCAGAGTGTAAGGGCCTGAGTTTATTATTTTGTCACGAGTAGAAAAAACTCTGTGACCTAGCCGTACTAACCCGGTGGTGTTGCCGCCGGGTTAATACAGCCCACCCGCTCACCAGTTGTGAGAAGAAGCAACATTGTGTTAATAAAGATGGCGCGACCATCTGAGAGAGCCAGGCTCTAGTCGTTGAGGAGATTTCCCCATCGCTCAATTGAAGGCATCTGGATTTCTCATGGGAAAACCCGATAGTAACGCCCACAGCGTTGCTCGACGTTTTCATGGAACAAATATGTAAAACATAGTTTGTTCACAAATTCGTGCCCACAGAGTTGATCAATGATCTCGAAAACTGTTTGATGAATTTATGTAATTCTTTTATCATTAAATCTTTTTTCTTTCACCGACCTTCAGATTTTATAACATTTAAGATAGTCTGAATTTTGGAGAAATCATTTTTTGCTATATATTTTTAGGAAAATATCAAACCGCGACCTCTAAACATAATATTTTTCTGTAAATTATGTTAATTTTCTAAAAATACAAGCCAAGGGCGTATCCGTAACACATTTAAGAGGGCAACATTTTTCATTTGATTTTATATCTTCGTCATAGAGATAGGTAAACTTTGACCAAAGTATCAAAAACACATATTCGCCAAATAGCAGGCGTGTCATCAACAAAATATATGGAACAACCAGAACATCAAACACACATAGTCAGCAAATAGTAAGAGTGTCATCAACAAAATTGTGCACGTGCCATACATATGTCATTCCGAATCAGAAAACTCTAAGAGGTTAACAACTGTTATCAGTTGGACAAACTGCAATCCATCTCGTTGCCAGTATTGTTCCTCTTCTCTGTGCACATGGTCGTCACATTTTCTCCAGTATTCAATGTCTGTCGTTGAAAGGGCCACACGCGTCAATTCTTTAACATCACAAATTTTAAACGTCGTGCCCTTCGCAGCAACTTGCCCTTTGACTTTAGCTAACAGAAGTTCTATTGGGTTGAGGCGCGAATGATAAGGTGGGGTGCGGAGAGATGTGTGGCCATACTTTGCAATTATTCTATCAGTTTGATATACTTTGTCTTCTTAGTTTGTCAAACAAGTTGCAACAACTCTGGTTTTAACTGGGTGTTTTGAATGGAAAAACTTTCTTTTCTAAACCTTGTAATGATTTCATCTGTTGTGCTTGACGAATTAGGAACATTGTCCTCCAGTGCTACCTCATTATGATAGGATGCATTGTCCATTACAAGATATGAAGGTCTATCCAGAATGGGGAGTAGAGTGTTCTCTATCCAATATCTGAAAATTCGTCCATTCATGTCAGTGTGGTAGTCCCTATTGTCTGTAGACTTTGATTGAAAAATAAGTTGTGTGTCATTAACAAGACCATTCTCTCTACTGCCAGCATGTACCAATATAATGCGTTGTCCTTTGCTGCTGGGAATGCTTCTTTTATTTTCTCTGTCAACTGATTGCCATTCTTTCTTATATGTATGATGAGCATTGACCCACGTTTCATCCAAATATACTATATCATAGCCTTCTATTCGTGTGTCATCAAATGTGGTTTTTCACAAACAATATTTCTACCACTAACAGATTTTCGAAAAGTGGAACCAACGTCTCTTACGATCTTCTAAAGAGTCGTTGTTGAGATTTCAGTATCACATTCTAATTGCAGTCGAACTTTAAGTTTGCGCAGTGTAACACGTTGATTCGATTCAAATATTTTCAAAATTTCATGTCTAATAACATCTTTGTCAAAATCATCAACTTTTATTTTTCCGTCTTGCTTGACTGTCGCTTCTGCAGTTAAAATTATGTCCTATCCATCGACTGAAAGACTTTCTATCTATATTTAGAGCTGCCCGTGTTCGGTTTTCTGTTTTTTTTAATATCGTAATATAACCGACCTCTATTAGATTCCTTGCAAAAGTGCCTGTACAATAACACATTTACCTTTTGCATAGTGATGAATTTACACGTTACATTTTTCATGGTTTTTAAAATCAAGGGAAAATTGAAAAAATAGAAAGAAAGTATGGTAAAAGCTTTACGTGGTTAGTAGACGACACAGATTTGAACGACGTTTCGGCTCAATAGGCCTTCAGCAGGAACAGACAAACAACAACACACACAGATATGTAAGTAAGTTTAAGTTTACTGTCTCCAGATGTGTTCCTTCAACTGTGATATTTACGTGTAGGTGTTAAGTATTTTCTTTGTTTATGATCATAGTTTTAGTCTTTTTTATATCCATATCTAGTCCATTTTTTTTGCTTGTCATGTTTATCCCATTAAGCAATTGTTGTAGGTCTTTAGGATTTGCTGCTAGTAGAACAGTATCATCATCATATCTTAGGTTATTGATTATCTTTCCATTAATATTTAGGCCTGGCATATCTGACATGTTTTTAAATATCACAAATAATCACAACTTCCACTACTACTACAACAACTACTACTACTACTACTACAACTGCTTCTACTACAACAACAACTACTGCTGCAACAACAACAACTACTACTACTACAACAACTACTACTACAACAACAACAATTACTACTACTATTACAGCTACTACTACTACTACTACTACTACTACTTTAACTACAAGTTATAATAGAGGGAAGGATTAATTCTAGTGCAGGCCAAGTCCTAACTCTACTACTTATGAAAGCTACTCACGTACCCTGTCAAAACAACACTAATATAAAATACTACTACCACGCAAGAAGGTTACGCCTCTGACATAAACACACTAAAAGAATAGCATAGTCCATTAATACACTGTCTCTCTAAAACAACGCCACAACACTAGACAGCTGATAAACTCATTAGCGAGCCCCAGCTGTCAGTCTCGCGGTCAATGTATCCTTTAATGTCCTTTTGCCGTTAAGGTGTTAAACTCATTAGGGCAGCCCAAGTAGACGACTAGGCTGGTTTAAGTTACTCAAGCGAAAAATTTCACCGAGGAACGGATCTTTGACGGCGTACCTGCTTAAGTCATTAACGCGGCGGTATCCTTTTTATGGACAAGCGGTCAATTTGGACATTAATACATTTCATGATGCTGATGATTCCACGTGTTAAACTCATTACGCGCCTTCGTGTACATACCTAGCCATGTGTAAGTGTTACAGACAAGCACTGAGTAAGTTGTTGTCGACATGTTAGCAATGGATGCAAAGAAATTTTAGGTATACATTTAAAGTTGTCTTGAATACGACTGTTTTGAAAGAAAGTACAAAGTTATGTCATCCCGATGACGACACATTTCACGCCCACTTTCATGAGTCCCCGCCACGACGAGACATCACAACAGGACACCCACCCCATTCCCCACACGAAATATCACGACGAGAGATCACCCAACCCCATTCCCCCTTTGAAAAGAAGTCAACGAAAGGTCACCACGCCACGACGAGAGGTCATCACGACCGGCCGCCCATGTTCGATTTGACTAATTATATAAGGAAAAATTCTGACTCTACTAGGGTAGACTTATTATATAGCCAAAAATGCACCGGTGGAGGCACAAGCGGGTCCTGTAAAGTTGCATATTCTACTACTAATATTATTTAACATTTTGATAACTTGATTGTTCAATAATATTTGTCGTACCAATTAAAGTTAGCAATTAAAATATTGTGCTCGCTTTGTTCTAGAAAACCGTGGTTGCGTTCCTTTGTAACTGTCTCAGTTAATCACCATCTTCGATTTTCAAGAGGAATGCCGCAAGTAAAATGCCAAAGCATGGTCAAAACCGCTCAAGATAGAGGCTGACATTTTGATAATGTACTTCTACTGTGTGCCCGCTTCCTGATCAGAAGGGTTGGATTTCGATCCCCCACAATTTTTCGATTTTTTTTTTCGGACGAACAAGTCGTTGTTCACCAATCCTCTAAAAAATTAGTACCATATATTTTTATTGGAAGTAAAGGCGGCCTGGTGTGATACCGACCACAGCACACAAAAATGTGCCGTGGTTATTAAAAAAAATATAGTCACTAACACCATATTCCACATACACCTAGCAAGGTATTGAGGGAGCCTTTACTTTTTATTTAATTGACTTCTTCTGTGACGTTGAGCCATGTAAGAAGAGAGCATCTTTCTTAAATGTAAAATTAGTATCCTCCCCTCCCCCTTTGTGGTTGAAAATGTCTGCACGTGCCCTCTTCGTATAGTAAATGTGTGGTTAAACATCAGTTAACTTTGTATAATTTCTTAGTCGATTTACTGTATCTCTCACAGCTGTTAGATTTCTTCTAAAAGTGATATTTTCGTTCTGAACATTTTTCAGCAATTATGAATGACAATATTCTGAGCCTGGTATGTTCCAGTCAATCTCAAAAGGGATGTTTAATAAAAAGTGGTTTCATTTTTGTGACATCAGACATAGAACGTGCATGTGTAGCTAAGTAAATATTGAAGTATCAATGACATTTGTGTTGTTAATCTAAATATTGAAGTATCAATAACATTTGGGTTGTTAATCTAAATATTGAAGTATCAATGACATTTGGGTTGTTAATGTAAATATTGAAGAATCAATTACATTTGGGTTGTTAATCTAAATATTGAAGTTAAAATGACATTTGGATTGTTAATCTAAATATTGAAGTATCAATGACATTTGGGTTGTTAATCTAAATATTGAAATATCAATGACATTTAGGTTGTTAATCTAAATATTGAAGTATCAATGACATTTGCGTTGTTAATCTAAATATTGAAGTATCAATGACATTTGCGTTGTTAATCTAAATATTGAAGTATCAATGACATTTGCTTTGTTAATCTAAATATTGAAGTATCAATGATTTTTGCGTTGTTAATCTAAATATTGAAGTATCAATGACATTTGGGTTGTTAATCTAAATATTGAAGTATCAATGACATTTGGGTTGTTAATCTAAATATTGAAGTTAAAATGACATTTGGATTGTTAATCTAAATATTGAAGTATCAATGACATTTGGGTTGTTAATCTAAACATTGAAGTATCAATGACATCTGAGTTGTTAATCTAAATATTGAAGTATCAATGACATCTGGGTTGTTAATCTAAATACTGAAGTATCAATGACATCTGGGTTGTTAATCTAAATATTGAAGTATCAATGACATTTGGGTTGTTAATGTAAATATTGAAGAATCAATTACATTTGGGTTGTTAATCTAAATATTGAAGTTAAAATGACATTTGGATTGTTAATCTAAATATTGAAGTATCAATGACATTTGGGTTGTTAATCTAAATATTGAAGTATCAATGACATCTGAGTTGTTAATCTAAATATTGAAGTTAAAATGACATCTGAGTTGTTAATCTAAATATTGAAGTATCAATGACATTTGGGTTGTTAATCTAAATATTGAAGTATCAATGACATCTGAGTTGTTAATCTAAATATTGAAGTATCAATGACATCTGAGTTGTTAATCTAAATATTGAAGTATCAATGACATCTGAGTTGTTAATCTAAATATTGAAGTATCAATGACATCTGGGTTGTTAATCTAAATACTGAAGTATCAATGACATCTGGGTTGTTAATCTAAATATTGAAGTATCAATGACATTGATGGATGTAAGAGCTTTTGTTGTAAATGAGGGCATCTTTGAGGCCAAAAATGCCTGCGATCACCGGTCTGGGTTCATTGTATGTAACCACTACCTGGTCGCGTCTTGTATTGCCAGTCAGGCCTTCAAGAAGACAGACGCAAATAAGAAACAAAATTTGGACAATATGAAGAGCAAGTTTTGATTGTCCTCTCCAGAAAACCACCCTCAAATATTCTTTTTTATTTTTAAAAAATGTGATAGTTTTCGGGAAGCAATATTTAATTTTTAACCACATAAGTTGTTTTTTTAATGCATATACCGTCTCTTCTAATGATCCTGAATGTAGAATAGAAGAAGCTGTGCATTTTATGTTAGGGAAAAAAAGACAAAGAAATAAATGAAAAAAAAACAACAACTAAAATATCAATGATAATCAACTGTGCACGAAATGTATGTGTTTTTCTTCTTACTGTAGAGCGTCAATTAAAATACTTTACTTTAAAATATTCATATCTGTATATATATGAAAAAAAAAATGTTCCATAAATCTATTACACAGATGCATAACGTTCTTGAAATGTATACAATTACAAACAAATAACAGGGAAGCTATCGTTGGGGAAAGATCAGATAAAAGAATGAACACATTTACTTCAGATAGTTATGGTAGCCGACACTCTATCGTCCTTTCGCTCAAAAAGACAGAAGTACAAGCATGCATAATTATATGTATACATTACTAGAAATATAAATACATACTTATATAAACACAGGTACATACATATGTCCTTGCAAATATTCATACATACATGCATATATGTAAACATATATATATGTACACATATGTATTTTTATGTATACATGTATACATACATACATACATACATACATACATACATACATACATACATACATACATACATACAAACAAACAAACATACATACATACATACATACATACAAACATACATACAAACATACATACATACATACATACATAAAAACATACATTATATCAGGTGTCATATTGATTGGTATAGGCGCTCATGTCCTTCCACAATTTTTATCCACAGTGCATCGTATTAATTATGCTGTTGACCGTTTTCCGTGCCATAACACTAAGGTGTTCAGTATATGGGGTTAAGGCAAAGAAATGCAAGTGAATGCATAAAAATGCGAAGCTGCAGTAAAGCTGAATGCGAGGAAAAATTTAAAAAAAAGGACAAATGGTATTAAGCTTTACGTGATTAGTAGACGACACAGATTCGAACGACGTTTCGGCTCAATAGGCCTTCAGCAGGAACAAACAAACAACATACACACACAGATATGTGAATAAATAAAACTAATCCTACATAGCTAACTAGTAATGAAACATCAAAAAGAAAATAATCACAAACAAAATAATCGAAATATGTTGACTTCCCTGTGTGGCGTGGACTGTGGTCAGGCTAGGAAAAATTCTCTCTTAGTCGCCCACAATCTCTTTTTCCCAGTATTTTGCCTGTTGTAACCAAGTATTCCAACTTTCATCTTCTCATGATGTGCTCGAAAAATGTTGATTGTTTCTTTCTGATGTTTTTTAAGAGCTTATTTTTAGCATTGACCTCTTTGAGAATGTCCTCGTTGGTCTTTTTACCTGTCCAGGGAACTTTCAAGATTCTTCTGAGAAAACCTATCTCTGTGGCCTCTAATTGATTTTAACTTTGTTTACTGTCCATGATTCACTTCCATAAGTCGATATTCCGATATCTGTCTTTCTCATTTCTATTGACATAGTCTTGCTGTTTCAAGACGTTTTTTTTTCATTTTCTGAAATTGTATTGTAAAAACAGCGAATTATCAGTTCAGCTCTCAAATGTCATGTCAGCAATGTATCATTTAATAGCCCCCATTTCAATTTCAAGCTGCGGGCATAACCAAATTCAGTGAAGTAAAGAGGCAGTTGAAAGCTGAAGCTTAAAAATGGCTGTTTCGTGTTACCCATAACTTGTTGAAATCTTATGAATTTATACTTAGTTGGAGAGACAATGTTAACGAAACCTGGAATAACGAGGCATCGCTCGGAACCTCGCGTTTTGTTCGCAAAAATCACTCGACGAGCAAAGCTGCAGGTCATTCAAGACGTTCTAGGAAAATAATTCTCCATTTGCATTCTTGTACAGAGTGAGCACTCCAAGTAGTTTTTGCGCATGTTTGCTTTAGACTTCCGGCATGTTAGTCGCATCATCACCTTGTTGTAGTGATTTATACCAAGCAGAATGTTTCAGGAACGATCTAGGGGCAGACCCCACGCGTGTTATATGGTTCATACAGAGAGGTTCATAGAGTTATACCCCCTGGGAGAAGGTATACACTTGCAAACCCTCCCTTGTTATACTTTGCTTTTGAAATACTTTCTTGATGTTAAATGGTGCATTCTCGGTCTACAGACTCGCAATTATTGAAATAGTGCAATTAAGCTGTACAAACAACTGCATATTAGATTTTTTTAAAACTTGATTGGTTCACGCTATAGAGATCTAGAATTTGTTTTTAACAACGTATTCACGATAGTGGCATTTATAGTTTAAACGATGTTTTCACACTACATACATTTCTGTGTTCATTAAGTGATGTATTCTCACGACATAGATTTCTAGTTTATTAAATATTGCATTAACATTAGATTTGTTGTTTAATAAATAGTGCATTCACACTATATATAGAGATATCTGTTTGTTAAATTGTGCAATTTGCACATTATGCAGATTTTTACGTTAATTAAATTATGCATTCAAACTATATGTCAATGTATAGTTTATGCATTGGTTCATTTACATTAGATTTCTAGTTTATTAAATGGTTAATTCACAGTACAGAGATTTCTAATTTATTAAATGGTTAATTCACAATGCAGAGATTTCTAGTTTGTTAAATGATTAATTCACAGTACAGAGATTTCTAGTTTATTAAATGGTTAATTCACAATACAGAGATTTCTAGTTTGTTAAATGATTAATTCACAGTACAGAGATTTCTAGTTTATTAAATGATTAATTCACAGTACAGAGATTTCTAGTTTATTAAATGGTTAATTCACAATACAGAGATTTCTAGTTTGTTAAATGATTAATTCACAGTACAGAGATTTCTAGTTTATTAAATGATTAATTCACAGTACAGAGATTTCTAGTTTATTAAATGATTAATTCACAGTACAGAGATTTCTAGTTTATTAAATGATTAATTCACAGTACAGAGATTTCTAGTTTATTAAATGATTAATTCACAGTACAGAGATTTCTAGTTTATTTAATGATTAATTCACAGTACAGAGATTACTAATTTATTGAATTCTACACTCTTATTAACAATTCACAATTTATAAAGTGACGCGTTTTAAATGATGTACTTGATCTACGGAGTGACTAAATCAACAGTATGTGGACATTACCACTTTGACTAGTCTTTAATTCTTATTAGCCTCATCGCAGTCGAGGTATTCCCATATCCGATCTGCCACCCGTTCCATCAACCATCGATATGTTTGTCTACTGATTGTTCCTATCCGGCATTAATGGAGCCATGTTGTGTTTTTTGCCACAAGTGACGCTATTCCTGTTTTCGCACCTCGTAGCGGCGTGTTCCGCCATTATTTTGACATCGAGACAAATAATAATAAATGAATATTATTATAGAGGGAAATTTCCCAGGCAATAATTCAGCGAATCATAGGAGGAAGTGTATTGCTTTACAGCACTCAGAAAAAATGACAAACCAACAACAACAGAAAAAAAAGAACAATATATGTTCCGAAACAGGATCGAACCCGTACTCCTTGGTACTGCGCCTTGCCACGAGAGGCCGAACGCTAGGGAACACTGCCACTCAACTAACTAAATAATTAGCTATTGTGGACGATGTCTTTCACGCAGGAGTTCTCATTACTGTGTTATCATGTGTTCCCTAGCGTTCGCTTTTTGTGGCAAAGCGCAGTGCCAAGGAGCACGGGTTCGAACCTGCTTCGGACCATATATTGTTCTTTGTTTTTTTCTGTTCTTGTTGATTTGTCATTTTTTCTGAGTGCTGTAAAACATACCTCTTCCTCCGATTATTTTGACTTGTTGGTTCAGCTTCCTTGTCACCAGTTCACTGTTTCCTTGTCGACATTCTGTGAGTGATGTTCTTTTAAAGCCCCCACAATGCCATAGGTGTCAAATTTTAAGGTTTCCTGCGCAATGCCAGTCCCCACCAAACTTTCAGCAATCTCACTAATAGTCATGAAGAACAACCGTTTTGTGTAGGCTTTCTCAGCTAATGACAGGGAATGAACAGGGAAGAGGCGCTCCAAGCGGGGGTATCACTACAAATAATCGCTACAAGCAAACACTACAGATACTTCCGGTCAATATAGCGGATAGGCGACAAAACAGTAAAGACATTGTCTGAAAAGTGTTCCTTGTTGCAGGTTTCTCATAATCCAAGTCGTCATGCTGCCGGAGCTACTGAGTGTAATGCTCAGTGCCCACCGTGAGCTGTGCATTTCATCCGGATGATGTTTCTATATTCAGATTGTGTACGATGAATGATGATATCGTATGACGAAGGACAGTTTAGCTGCGTTCAATTTCGATGCTAATACGCCTTATGTCTTTTGACGTGTGCTGTGTTAGCTACGATGGGGAATGCAGTGCTTTCTTTGGATATTCGATGAGATGTTAATTCGGATGATTCCATTGGCACGGGCGGTGGAGCAATTATGGATTTCCATCCATTTGCAGTGATACCGGGGCCTTCGAATAACGTTAACTAAAGCCACATTTCTGTTTAACTTCGCACACAAAAATCGTTCTCCTGATCAGATTTAATTGTATTATCTTAATTGGTTTTAAAATTGAGGAAATGCCGCGTAGCGAGTGAGACTATATATGTACAACATAATATGCGTGTGTGTCTGTGTATGTGTATGTGTGTGTGTGTGTGTGTGTACATATAAAGAATAAAAAAAGTAAAGTAAAGTACCCCCATCACGCCAAGTGGCGTAAAGGGAATATGGTGTTAGTGACCATCAATTTTACAGACCTTCAGCACATGATTTTTGGGTTAATGTGGCCGGTATTACGCCCATGCCGCTTTACTTTCCAAAAAAAAACACCTGTACCCATTTAAGGCTGGGTGAACAAAGAAGCCGTCGGTTGGGATCGAACCCTACCTCTTGTCCTTTGTAGTCCAATTCACTAACCACTGAGCTCTCGCGGCTCCCTCGATTGAGCTTACATAAGCGAAAATGCAAGTTTTTCTTGTGGCAAATTTCTATTCTGAAGAGCGTCGGTTCGAATATTGATTTGATCTGTCAATTATCTTCTGCGTTTCTTGTTCTCGTTTGTGAATATTTCCCAGTGTTGCAAAATGATATACGTGTTTCGGTGTCGATTATAAATCAGTAACTGCCCAACCATAACTTCTTCCAGATTATTTATTACAAGGTCTGACCGCCATCAAGATAGACCTATACGTGTCTAAGTGTTTCTAAATAAAGCAAAGAATGTATATTAATAGTTCCAGTAGCTTACTGGCTATATATACTTCTAATCAGTCCCTTGTACTCAGCTACGTCCGTCCAATAGGTTGACCTAGAGAAACACTAAAATAACACTGAGGTGAAAAGCAACAACAGCTGGCATTAGCTCCCTGGCCGATATTGAACAACAAGCCCAGAACAGGGGCGTGTGGCGAGATACATTGTAGGTTATGTGCAAGGTATGATGTTGATAACAAAGATCGTCAAAGATCGTCAGACAAAGATCGTCAGATAAAGATCGTCAGATAAAGATCGTCAGATAAAGATCGTCAGATAAAGATCGTCAGACAAAGATCGTCAGATAAAGATCGTCAGATAAAGATCGTCAGACAAAGGTCGTCAGATAAAGATCGTCAAAGATCGTCAGATAAAGATCGTCAGATAAAGATCGTCAGATAAAGGTCGTCAGATAAAGATCGTCAGATAAAGATCGTCAGATAAAGATCGTCAGACAAAGGTCGTCAGATAAAGATCGTCAAAGATCGTCAGATAAAGATCGTCAGATAAAGATCGTCAGACAAAGATCGTCAGATAAAGATCGTCAAATAAAGATCGTCAGATAAAAATCGTCAGATAAAGATCGTCAGATAAAGATCGTCAGACAAAGATCGTCAGATAAAGATCGTCAGATAAAGATCGTCAGACAAAGGTCGTCAGATAAAGATCGTCAAAGATCGTCAGATAAAGATCTTCAGACAAAGATCGTCAGATAAAGATCGTCAGATAAAGATCGTCAGACAAAGATCGTCAGTCAAAGATCGTCAGATAAAGATCATGAAAGATAGTCAAATAAAGATCGTCAGATAAAGATCGTGAAAGATAGTCAGATAAAGATCGTCAGATAAAGATCGTGAAAGATAGTCAGATAAAGATCGTCAGATAAAGATCGTGAAAGATAGTCAGATAAAGATCGTCAGATAAAGATCGTCAGACAAAGATCGTCAGATAAAGATCGTCAGACAAAGATCGACAGACAAAGATCGTCAGATAAAGAACGTCAGATAAAGATCGTCAGACAAAGGTCGTCAGATAAAGATCGTCAAAGATAGTCAGATAAAGATCGTCAGATAAAGATCGTCAGATAAAGATCGTCAGACAAGGATCGTCAGATAAAGATCGTCAGATAAAGATCGTCAGATAAAGATAGTCAGATAAAGATAGTCAGATAAAGATCGTCAGATAAAGATTGTCAGATAAAGATAGTCAGATAAAGATAGTCAGATAAAGATCGTCAAAGATAATCAGATAAAGATCGTCAGACAAAGATCGTCAGATAAAGATAGTCAGATAAAGATAGTCAGATAAAGATCGTCAAAGATAGTCAGATAAAGATCGTCAGATAAAGATCGTCAGACAAAGATCGTCAGATAAAGATCGTCAGACAAAGATCGTCAGATAAAGATAGTCAGATAAAGATCGTCAGATAAAGATCGTCAATAAAGATCGTCAGACAAAGATCGTCAGATAAAGATCGTCAGATAAAGATCGTCAGATAAAGATCGTGAAAGATAGTCAGATAAAGATCGTCAGACAAAGATCGTCAGACAAAGATCGTCAGATAAAGATCATCAGACAAAGATCATCAGCCTAAGATCATCAGATAAAGATCGACAGATAAAGATCGTCAGATAAAGATCGTCGGATAAAGACCGTCAGATAAAGATCGTCAGACAAAGATCGTCAGATAAAGATCGTCAGACAAAGATCGTCAGATAAAGATCGTCAGACAAAGATCGTCAGATAAAGATCGTCAGATAAAGATCGTCAGACAAAGATCGTCAGATAAAGATCGTCAGATAAAGATCGTCAGATAAAGATCGTCAGACAAAGATCGTCAGATAAAGATCGTCAGACAAAGATCGTCAGATAAAGATCGTCAGATAAAGATCGTCAGACAAAGATCGTCAGGTAAAGATCGTCAGATAAAGATCGTCAGACAAAGATCGTCAGATAAAGATCGTCCGACAAAGATCGTCAGATAAAGATCGTCAGACAAAGATCGTCAGATAAAGATCGTCAGATAAAGATCGTCAGATAAAGATCGTCAGACAAAAATCGTCAGATAAAGATAGTCAGATAAAGATCGTCAGATAAAAAACGTCAGACAAAGATCGTCAGACAAAGATCGTCAGATAAAGATCGTGTAAGATAGTCAGATAAAGATCGTCAGCTAAAGATCGTCAGATAAAGATCGTCAGATAAAGATCGTCAGACAAAGATCGTCAGTCAAAGATCGTCAGATAAAGATCGTCCGACAAAGATCGTCAGATAAAGATCGTCAGACAAAGATCGTCAGATATAGATCGTCAGATAAAGATCGTCAGATAAAGATCGTCAGACAAAAATCGTCAGATAAAGATAGTCATATAAAGATCGTCAGATAAAGATCGTCAGATAAAGATCGTCAGACAAAGATCGTCAGATAAAGATCGTCAGATAAAGATCGTCAGACAAAGATCGTCAGACAAAGATCTTCAGATAAAGATCGTCAGATAAAGATCGTCGGATAAAGACCGCCAAAAATCGTCAGATAAAGATCGTCAGATAAAGATCCTCAGATAAAGAGAGTCAAGAATGTATGCACTAAATGTCGTCTTCGGCTGGAGAGGACAATAGATAGACAGAGAAACAGACAAAGGGACGGACGTGCTGAAGTCGAATGTGTTGGGCCGAAAGGCGCAAATATAACAGTTATACTGCAAACCACAACACAACGCAGACACGTCCACTATGTCCTTGTAAGGACGGATGATGAAGAGAAATATTCTAGTCTACTACGATACTCTACAATACTTTAGTCATCGGGCGAACGCAACCAACCAAAGGGACGGACGGACTGACGGACGGATGGATGAATTGATGGATGGATAGTTTGATGGATAGATGAATGGATAGTTGGATAGATAGATAGATAGATAGATAGATAGATAGATAGATAGATAGATAGATAGATAGATAGATAGATAGATAGATAGATAGATAGATAGATAGATAGATAGATAGATAGATAGATAGATAGATAGATAGATAGATAGATAGATAGATAGATAGATAGATAGATAGATAGATAGATAGATAGATAGATAGATAGATAGATAGATAGATAGATAGATAGATAGATAGATAGATAGATAGATAGATAGATAGATAGATAGATAGATAGATAGATAGATAGATAGATAGATAGATAGATAGACAGATAGACAGACAGACGGACGGACGGACGGACGGACGGACGGATGGACGTATGGAAGTATGGACGGATAGATAGATAGATAGATAGATAGATAGATAGATAGATAGATAGATAGATAGATAGATAGATAGATAGATAGATAGATAGATAGATAGATAGATAGATAGATAGATAGATAGATAGATAGATAGATAGATAGATAGATAGATAGATAGATAGATAGATAGATAGATAGATAGATAGATAGATAGATAGATAGATAGATAGATAGATAGATAGATAGATAGATAGATAGATAGATAGATAGATAGATAGATAGATAGATAGATAGATAGATAGATAGATAGATAGATAGATAGATAGATAGATAGATAGATAGATTAGATAGATAGAACTTATTGTAACATCTCTATATTTGCACAATTATACACTTCATTCTTATGCTATATATTTCTCCGATTGGGCCATAAACATCTACAAAAAGCCCTGTCTATGGGATATCTTGTTTCAGTACTGACTTTACCAAGCACCCGTTATCCTCATGTTTTCGGTGAAGGCATCTTTCAACAGGCCTTGATGCAAAATTTGTTTATCACAGACGCTCTAGTGTCCGTTTTCCCAAGGAGGAAAGTGATAAGAGCCACATATTTGTCGGAAACTTCTCTGAGATGTTGTTGAGTACAGTTCCCCTTATCCGCCTAGTGCTTGCACTCTCAGATTTGTATTGTTTGTTCGTTTCACTTCTCACGCCTTTCTGTGTCACTAAAATCAGTTCATGGAAACGCATGTCAAAGAAAGAAAAGAAAACCATAATTGATATTTCTTTAAAAGAATAACAATCTACCTTACACTTTTTTCACTTCTGTTGTGTTTTGTGACGCAAATGATGAATTCATTCCATTACAATCTTTTGTTTATTTTAATTGTAATATTTTGCGTACACTTTACTTTTTTAACTTTTTAAATCCAGCGGACTTTTGTTCGGATCGACAAGGTTGAAGGATTCACCCGGTCTCTAAACATGAGTACTAAAGATTTTGTTTGGAAGTAAAGACGGCCTGGCGTGATGCCGACCACATCACACTAAACTGTGTCGTGGTCAAACAAAACTATGGTCACTAAAACTATACTCACCATGCGCATAGAAATACGTGCAGGGAACCATTATTTAATATTTTATTTTTCATTCTTATCTTTGATTCGAATTTTTGTTCTTATCATCGTCATCAGCAAGTACAATGCCTGTTGGAGTAGGTGATCATGTCTCTCCACTACTTTCGATCTCGACAGTTCTTTATCATTTCTGTTGTTGACCTTCTGCCAAGCCATTTTTTAAGCTGTCTGGTATTTTTTCTCTTTGCTTTCCTCTATCTCTTCGTCCCTCAATTTTTCCAGTTGTCGAATTATATTCCAGTATTTCTCTTCTCATTGCATGGCAAAAAATGATTATTATCCTTACCACTAAATTATTGTAACTTACCCTGATAAATATATGTCCAATAGCTAGATACAAGTATTCCACAGCAACTAATGACAAGACAAAGAATTTCCGACGATGGTTTTACCATGCCTTCCGTTGGTTCATTTACGGTAGACTCCGCTAGATTAAGAAAAATGTATCACTCACAGGACAGTGGAGTTGTTTTATTTTAGGGAGTAATTGGAATATATTGTGACAAAAATAATTGGAAAATAATTGAGGAAATAAGAAATAATGGGAAGCAGAGAGAAGAGATAGCAGACAGTTTAAAAGAGGGTTTGATGTGAAGACAACAATCGAAGTGATGAAGAGCTGTAGTGACAGAAAGTTGTTCAGATATAATCTCTTATACCAGAAAGCGATGTACTTGATGATATTGACGATGATTCCATAGCATTACCGTTGTTGAGGAGTGGATTATTTGACCTCCATTTCTCTTTGGTACATCATTATGAAACACCAGGTATAAAGATCATTCATCTTCTTTATGGGTAATTATGGTCTAAGATCTGTTATCATCTTTATGGAACGCTGGCCTAAAGATTACTCATCTTTATATGAAATTAGGTTTAAAGATCTGTCATCATCTTTATGTGAATTAGGCCTAGATGTATTTCAGGAGAAAAAAAAATTGTGGCTCGGCTTTACAGCAGCTTCGCATTTTTATGACTTTACCCCTAAAGATCTTTCAGAATATTTATAGAAACTAGGCCTAAAGATCTTTAAGAATATTTATAGAAACTAAGTCTAAAGATCTTTCAGAATATTTATAGAAACTAGGTCTAAAGATCTTTCAGAATATTTATAGAAACTAGGTCTAAAGATTTTCAGAATATTTATAGAAACTAGGCCTAAAGATCTTTCATTATCTTTATGGGCAACTAGGCCTAAAGAAAGAACACATATCAGAAGCTGCTAGAAGAAGGGATTGAGTAGTACAGAAGAGAAAATCCTGAAGAAAAAGTGACAACCAAATGGCAATACATAAAGAATAGCATACAAGAATCCTGTGACACCTTACTCAAAAAGGAAAGGAACAAAAACAAAAATCGATAACTGACACTATCTTAGAAAAAGTGGAAGAAAGAAGACATGCGAAGAACACTGCCAGAAACATTGAAATTGATAATGAAATACGCAAAATGTGCAAAAAGGCAAAAGAAGACTGGCTTAACCAAAGATGTCTACAAGTCGAAACTATGGAAAGTGAACAAAATTTAAGAGGGATGCACACAGAAATAAAGAGAATGACTAATAAAAACAAAAAAACCTGCAGGAAGGGGATATATGCCAAAAAAAGAGTAGGAAGATTGCTAACAGACAACAAAGATATAATCGATAGATGGCAGGAATATATAACAGAATTATTTCATGACGAAAATGACCAAATACATTTATAAAATGTACGTCCAGCCATAAAATCTTAAAATCTGAAGTGGAAAAAGCTATAAAAAACAATTAATAAGGGAAAAGCGGCAGGACCTAACAATATACAGATAGAGATGATACAGGCACTAGAAGATTTTGGCATTGAAGTGATCACAGACATATGCAATGACATATACCATACAGGATACATACCAAATGAACTAAAACCATAAACTTTCATTGCATTGCCTAAAAAGAATGGTGCAGTTGAATGCAGTGATTTTAGAACAATAAGCCTTTTGAGCCAGGTAAAAAAAAAATTATTAAAAGTTATACATGGAAGGATTCAGAATAAAATCAATACTGAATTAGATGAGCAGCAATTTGGATTCAGGAAAGACAGTGGGACAAAAGAAGCCATATTCAGCATGTGGACATTGATTAAAAAGTACATAGAAGTAAACAAAACAATATATGCTTGTTTCATAGCCTACACCTTAGCTTTTGATAGAATACACCATAATCAACGTATCATCATCATCATCATGTACCCTGCCGATTGGCATAGGCGATCATGTCCCTTCACAATCTTCTATCTACAGTGCATCGTATCAATTCTGTTGTTGACTGTTTTCCATGCCATGACACCAAGCTATCCAGTATTTTCTCTCTTTGTCGTCCGCGATCTCTCTTTCCTTTTATTTTGCCAGTTGTAACCAAGTATTCCAACTTTCCTCTTCTCATGATGTGCCCGAAAAATGTTGATTGCTTCTTTCTGATGTTTTTTAAGAGCTCCCTTTTTGTGTTGGCCTCTTTGAGAACTTCCTCATTGGTCTTTTTATCTGTCCCGGGAACTTTCAACATTCTTCTGAGAAATCCCATCTCTGTGGCCTCTAATCGTCTTTTCATTTGTTTATCTATTGTCCATGATTCGCTTCCATAGGTCAGAATTGGTTCTATATAGCACCGATGAACTCTCTTTCTCATTTTTATTGACATGGATTTTTTGCATAAGATATTTTTCATTTTCTGAAATGTTATTTTGGCCTGAGCTATTCTGTTTTTTTTATTTCTGTGGTGCATCTCCCATCTGATGTAATTATTGTGCCCAAGTATTTGAAACGTTGTACTTGTTTCAGGTTTGTCTCCTTTATTTTTATGCTGCATGATGGTGATGATTGTTTCTTCGATATAACCATTACTTCTGTTTTCTTACGATTCAGACTGAGACCTTTCTTGTTGCTTTCTTCTACTATTATGTCTATCATTTCTTGTAGTTCGTTCTCTGTCTCTGCTATTAAGACTGCGTCATCCGCATATCGCAAATTATTTATGTTGTGACCGTTGACTTCAATTCCTTTTTTGTCTACTATTGATCTCATAATATATTCGATGTCAAGTGAGAACAAATCCGGTGACAGAACACAGCCTTGTCTGACTCCTTGTTTTATATACTGGAATTGTCCTGTTTGGTTGTTAATTCGTATCGCTGCTGTTTGTTGCCAGTACATGTTTTTTTATGATTCGCAGATCTTTGCCATCAATGTTTAATTTCTCCAGCATATTTATTATTTCCATATGCTTTACTTTGTCAAATGCTTTTGTGTAGTCTATAAAGCACATATATAGATCTTTCTTTACCTCTATAGATCTTTCTATCAATGTCCTTAAGATGTATATTGCATTATTGGTGCCCTTTCCTTCCACAAGTCCACATTGTTCTTCACTTATTTCTGGTTTTATTTTGTTCCTTACACGTCTCATAATTATTCTTAGTAATATTTTAGTCATATGGCTCATGAGACTAATAGTGTGATGGTCTTCACAATCAGTGGCGCCTGACTTCTTCGGTATGGCTACAAAGATAGATTTTAGTAGATCTTCGGGTATATGTCCAGTGTTATATATGTCATTGAGTAATTTTGTTATGATTTGTACTCCCAACTCTCCTAATGCATTTATCTCTTCGATTGTTATATTTTCAGGACCTGGAGCTTTGCCTCTTTTCATGTGTTGAATTGCGCCCTCCACTTCACTCTGCATTATTGGTGGTCCTGTGTCTTCATTTGAATTGTTTAATTCTGGTATTTCATCATCATAGAATTGACTGATATATTCTGTCGATCTTTCTATTGTCTTCTCCTGTCCCATTATTATATTTCCTTCCTTTGATTTCACACATCCTGAAACTTTGACTTCTTTTCTTCCTGTTAATTCATTTAACTGATGGTGCATACATTTTGGGTCTTTCTTTTGTTGTTTTTCCATTTCTTCACATTTCTGTTTTAACCATCCTTCCTTTGCTTCTCTGCACTTGTTTTGGATCTCTTTGTGCAATATTTTGTATGCTCGTTCTTCTTTCTTATGTTTTCTTCTTTCGTCCATTAGTTGTAATATTTCTTCTGTCATCCATTTGTTTTTGTTGATTCTTTTAGTCACTGGTATTACTTCTTTTGATGTTTGCTGAATCGATTGTTTGAGCATTTCCCACTGCTCCTGGATGTCCTGTATTTTCTCAATAGCATTATATCTATTTTGTACTATCGTGCTGTACTTATCACTCATCTGTTTATCTACTCTTAGCATATCTAGTTCTAATTTTATATTTCTTGGTGATTTCTGTGCCTTCCGCAGTTTTATTCTTATCTTTCCAACTACTGGTACATAGTTACTATTACAATCTTCTCCTGGCCTTGTTTTAACCGATGTTAGCCCATTCAATCAACTTATAGACTGCCTAAAAGATATAAATCTAGACGACACAGACATACGACTGATATGTAATTTATACTGGGAGCAAACAGCAATAATAAAATACAACAAAGAGAACTCTACACCCATTGATATGAAAAGAGGAGTAAGACAAGGATGCATCCTATCATCAAGCTTGTACAATCTATACACTGAACAAATCTTTAAAAACATCACAGAGATGGCAGGCTTAAACATTAATGGAAAGATAATCAATAACCTAAGATATGCTGATGATACTGTACTACTAGCAGAAAATCCTAAAGATCTACAACAATTACTTAATGAAATAAACATGACAAGCAAAAAATATGGATTAAATTTGAATATCAAAAAGACAAAAACTATTATCATAAACAAAAAACATTCTCAAGACCTACAAATAAATATTAAAGTTGAAGGAATACACCTGGAGATAGTTCATAGCTACAACTATCTAGGACATACTATAACCAGTGATGGAAAATGTACAACTGAAATAAACAAAAGAATAGGTATGGCGAAAAGTAATTTTAATGCCATGAAAAATATACTAACATCAAAAGAAATAACACCAGGGCTAAAACTAAGAATAGCAAAATGTTACATCTTCTCAATATTCCTGTATGGTGCAAAAACACGGACATTAGACAAAAAAACAGAAAAGAAAATTGAAGCCTTTGAAATATGGATTTATAGAAGTATATGTAGAATTGAATGGAAAGAAAAGAAAACAAACGATGAAGTTTTAAAGCTACTAAAAATGAAAAGAGAACTACTAAGCACAATTAGAACAAGACAAATGAAATTTTAGGGGCATGTTAAAAGACACAACAGCCTACTAAAAGTAATATTGGAAGGGAAAATACAAGGTGAAAGAGGCAGAGAGAAACCAAGACTAACATGGACGAGTAACATCAAAAGATGGACAAGTCAGCCTATGACAATCTGCACCATCAAAGCAAGAGATAGAGTGGAAAGGCGCCGATGTGCAGACAGCACCCAATGATGATGATGAGGCCTAAAGATCTTTCCTCGAATGGCTTTTTTTTCTCACTCACTGAACTCATTTTTGACTGAGTCATTGGAAAACTTAACTAAAAGTTCTGATGCTTGACTGACTGATTGAAAGATAGATAGATTCATTTATTCTGTTGAAGTAGCGACACCACGACGCTGCCGACACATCGTGCTCAGTCTGACTACAAGGCTGACAACGAATGGCACGCGCTAATTTCCGTGACGTATGTTGCTTGTGCATACAGACTCAATCTTGTGTATGTTGTCCCACGTGTTACTTTCCTGGCGAATCTAAGTGTTAGTTACCACCGATATAAAAGCGAGAGTCGCTCATTAAATGGAGTCACTTCCTCCAAAAAGCGTACAGCTGTCCATGATATCATCATCAACATGTGCCATGTTCGCAATAATACATTAAAACCTTTTTACAGAAACTACATTTTGTGATCAGTTTTTGTAAAGCCTCGATAGAACATTGGTTAGTGAACTCGTCACGTGACTACAAGAGGTCAGATTCGATCCAATCAACGGCTTCTTGACTGACCCAACTTAAGAAAGGTGTTAAAGATACAAAGGTAAAAGACGGTACAGGTCTACTACTGCTAACACTATGTAATGTACCGATTGTTAAAAGAAATAGGTACCCACCTACTATGTGGGTATACAACATCGAACCTGTAAGAATGACAGCGTGAAAGGAAGAGTTACATGTGTAACTTATCAGCGAGCTACTGGAAACAGGAGTGTATACACCCTTTGTCATCTGCTAAGCAAAGGTTCCCTGTGAATGCTGTGATGTCAGTCCTTGCTATAATAAACTTAGCTTTGGAATGTGAGATCAGTTTTTACTTTTCTTCTTCTTTCTAACTAGAGAGAACATTTGGAGACTGTTTTGTTACAAGTGAACTAACTATATGATAACTATATGTGATACTAGTTCCTACTAGTTCCAGGCCTTTTGTTATTGTGACGTTTGTGCTTTTCTTGAGGAAGTTAAAATGACGATTTTTGTTGAAGCACCGGAAGTTCGGGTAGAGGTGAAAACGACTGAAAGTTCAGGTCTTAATACAACGCATTTATGGATGACGTAATCTATACCATCCCTGGCCGCTCTGCTTTAATTAACTCTGGAACCTATTTCCAGACACGGGTGAACGCCATAGCGGGGTCGGTCGAGAAAAAAAATTCTCCAATTTGGAAACTGAACCAGAAACCTTATCATCAACAGACAAGCATACTAATCATTGTACCACCGAAGCTTCTAAGGTTTAGAACGATAAGTTCGCTTCACTCTTCTATGACATCTTAAGTCATCCTTTACTTCAGCATTTGTTTAAACATTGTCTTCTTTCTTAATAGTGTTCTCTTTTCCTGTGATTTGTTTCACACGTAGACGAGTAAATAAACTTCCTTCCCTAGAACTCTAGTGTGAGATTTGTTGAGATAACCAATTCTATAAATAACTATTGATTTACCTCCCCCGTAAATTCAGTTACTTCCCCCCAACCGCAATTAAACCAAGGGACGTAATCAGTCGTTGATCTCCAGATCGGATTCTGGATGCCCGCCATAATTCACCAGGCTGCAACGCCTGACGCCTGCTTGTCAGCGTCTTCTAGTCCGCTATATCTAGACTCTGCTAGACCCATCTTTGCTTCCTAGTCTGCATTTTATGAACGTAAGCAGAAATTGTTAACTGAGTAACCGAAAGTTAAACATTTGAAAACGCAGTTCAAGCCTCTGTTGACCATCGATCACGATAAAGCGTATTTTATTTAATATTTGGTCTGTCTAATTCACAATTTATTGACTAGAGGTAGTGGACCCGCTACATGGCTATAAAGCTCAATAAATTACCACAAAAAATTAAAAAATTAACCTAACATTTCACAAAACCAAGTACTACTATTGCTAGATTCCATTAAAAAAAATGTTCAACTCAAATTGTCATTAAATATTGTCCAATATTAATCCCCATCATACGCCATACCGGTTGGCGTAGGCGATCATGTCCTTCCACAATCTTCTATCCACAGTGCATCGTATCAATTCTGTTGTTGACTGTTTTCCGTGCCATGACACCAAGCTATCTATAGTTCGTTCAGAAATTATTGCTCACATAGTTTATTAATTATCTCGGAAACTGATGAATTTGTGTAATTCTTTTTTCATGAAATCTTATTTTTCACCGACCTTAAGTCTGATTTTTTCCCCCTGTTGTCATGCAGCTTGGAAAGATTTTTGCTTCTTTGAGGTATATAAAAATATGAATTTCTTGGTTGTCCTAATTTTTAGGATTTTACAATACCCACATTTGTTCTAATCAACTCACCGTTTAAAAAGGCAATTTTCACGTGCTCTCCATACAATCTTAGCACCATCTTGCGCTCACTGAACCGTAACCTGTAAGACGCAATCCACTGAGAGGTTTGTTAGAAAATTAACATAATTTACAGTAAAATCTAATGTTTAGAGCACACGATTTGATATTTTCCTAAAATTATATTTTTAAAAAAAACGATTTGTGCAAAATTCAGACTACCTTTGTACTTAAATGTTATATAATCTTAAGGTCGGTGAAAAAATAATGTTTCATGAAAAAGAATTACAGAAATTCATCAAACAGTTTCCGAGATAATTGATAAACTCTGTGGGCACGATTTTCTGAACGGACTATGGTATCTTCTCTCTCTGTCGTCTGCGATCTCCGTTTCTTGCAAATAAATAAATGAGCCATGAATGTGTGTGTGTGTTTGTGCGTGCGTGCGAGCGCGCGCGCGTGTGTGTGGATGTAGAATGTTGAATAGAAAATGAAGAATCCTTCTACATCCTACTCGAGACCTCGTGTTCACGGTAACTAAACCTTCATAATTTAAACAACTAATATACAAGATTACCATTACCCACAATCATCATGTGTCTACTGGCATGTGTATTATGTCTCTCCACAAACTTTCTATCTCTACAGTTGTTTATAATTTGTATTATTGTCTTCATAACAGGTTATTCCTTTCAACCGTCTGGCATTTGTTATCTCTGTTTCCCCCTTCTTCCCTCCCTTCGGTGTGCCAGGTGTCACATTATATTCCACTTGTCCCTGTTACTATTTGAACCGATTTTCTTCCTTCAAAGTTCCAGATCTCACGATATATCTTACGAAGATTGAAAATATTAGAACAAAGATTGAAAATATTAGAACAAAGATTGAGTGAAAAACAAAAGTAAAATTGTGATGATGACATTTCTTACGCTTTGTTCACGCAAGAGCTCTGTTATCTTCAAGCAAGAGATCATATCTACAAGTGTTGTATCGATCATTGTCTACTGTCTAGTATCGATCATTGTCTACTGTCTAATATCGATCATTGTCTACTGTCTAGTATCGATCATTGTCTACTGTCTAGTATCGATCATTGTCTACTGTCCAATATCGATCATTGTCTACTGTCTAGTATCGATCATTGTCTACTGTCTAGTATCGATCATTGTCTACTGTCTAGTATCGATCATTGTCTACTGTCTAGTATCGATCATTGTCTACTGTCTAATATCGATCATTGTCTACTGTCTAATATCAATCATAGTCTACTGTCTAATATCGATCATTGTCTACTGTCTAATATCGATCATTGTCTACTGTCTAATATCGATCCTAGTCTACTGCCTAATATCGATCATTGTCTACTGTCTAATATCGATCATAGTTTACTGTCTAGTATCGATCATTGTCTACTGTCTAATATCGATCATTGTCTACTGTCTAATATCGATCATAGTCTACTGTCTAATATCGATCATTGTCTACTGTCTAATATCGATCATTGTCTACTGTCTAATATCGATCATAGTCTACTGTCTAATATCGATCATTGTCTACTGTCTAATATCGATCATAGTCTACTGTCTAATATCGATCATTGTCTACTGTCTAATATCGATCATTGTCTACTGTCTAATATCGATCATTGTCTACTGTCTAATATCGATCATAGTCTACTGTCTAATATCGATCATTGTCTACTGTCTAATATCGATCATAGTCTACTGTCTAATATCGATCATTGTCTACTGTCTAATATCGATCATAGTCTACTGTCTAATATCGATCGTTGTCTACTGTCTAATATCGATCATTGTCTACTGTCTAGTATCGATCATTGTCTACTGTCTAATATCGATCATTGTCTACTGTCTAATATCGATCATTGTCTACTGTCTAGTATCGATCATTGTCTACTGTCTAGTATCGATCATTGTCTACTATCTAATATCGATCATTGTCTACTGTCTAATATCGATCATAGTCTACTGTCTAGTGTCGATCATTGTCTACTGTCTAATATCGATCATTGTCTACTGTCTAGTATCGATCATTGTCTACTATAGTATCGATCATTGTCTACTGTCTAGTATCGATCATTGTCTACTGTCTAGTATCGATCATTGTCTACTGTCTTGTATTGATCATTGTCTGCTCTCTAGTATTGATCATTGTCTACTGTCTTGTATTGATCATTGTCTACTATCTAGTATCGATCATTGTCTACTGTCTAGTATCGATCATTGTCTACTGTCTAATGTCGATCATTATGTACTGTCTAGTATCGATCATTGTCTACTATCTAGTATCAATCATTGTCTACTATCTTGTATTGATCATTGTCTGCTATCTAGTATCAATCATTGTCTACTATCCAGTATCAATCATTGTCTACTATCTTGTATTGATCATTGTCTGCTATCTAGTATCAATCATTGTCTACTATCTAGTATCAATCATTGTCTACTATCTAGTATCAATCATTGTCTACTATCTTATATTGATCATTGTCTACTATCTAGTATCAATCATTGTCTACTATCTAGTATCGATCATTATCTACTATCTAATATTTATCATTGTCTACTATCTAGTATCAATCATTGTCTACTATCTAGTATCAATCATTGTCTACTATCCAGTATCAATCATTGTCTACTATCCAGTATCAATCATTGTCTACTATCTAGTATCAATCATTGTCTACTATCCAGTATCAATCATTGTCTACTATCTAGTATCAATTATTGTCTACTATCTAGTATCAATCATTGTCTACTATCTAGTATCAATCATTGTCTACTATCTAGTATCAATCATTTTCTACTATCTAGTATTTATCATTGTCTATTATCTAGTATCAATCATTGTCTACTATCTAGTATCAATCATTGTCTACTATCTAGTATCAATCATTGTCTACTATCTAGTATTAATCATTGTCTACTATCTAGTATTGATCATTGTCTACTATCTAGTATCAATCATTGTCTACTATCTAGTATCAATCATTGTCTACTATCTAGTATCAATCATTGTCTACTATCTAGTATCAATCATTGTCTACTATCTAGTATCAATCATTGTCTACTATCCAGTATCAATCATTGTCTACTATCTAGTATCAATCATTGTCCACTATCTAGTATCAATCATTGTCTACTATCTAGTATCAATCATTGTCCACTATCTAGTATCAATCATTGTCTACTATCTAGTATCAATCATTGTCTATTATCTAGTATCAATCATTGTCTACTATCTAGTATCAATCATTGTCTATTATCTAGTATCAATCATTGTCTACTATCTAGTATCAATCATTGTCCACTATCTAGTATCAATCATTGTCTACTATCTAGTATCAATCATTGTCTACTATCTAGTATCAATCATTGTCTACTATCTAGTATCAATCATTGTCTATTATCTAGTATCAATCATTGTCTACTATCTAGTATCAATCATTGTCTATTATCTAGTATCAATCATTGTCTACTATCTAGTATCAATCATTGTCCACTATCTAGTATCAATCATTGTCTACTATCTAGTATCAATCATTGTCTACTATCTAGTATCAATCATTGTCTACTATCTTGTATTGATCATTGTCTACTATCTAGTATCAATCATTGTCCACTATCTAGTATCAATCATTGTCCACTATCTAGTATCAATCATTGTCCACTATCTAGTATCAATCATTGTCTACTATCTAGTATTGATCCTTGTGTGGTAACAAAGTTTGCTAGCCACTATCCTGACATTAAAGGTTGTCTGACTGACTCATTCACTTAAAGCAAGCACTCCTGACATTAAAGGTTGTCTCACTGACTCATTCACTTAAAGCAAGCACTCCTGACATTAAAGGTTGTCTGACTGACTCATTCACTTAAAGCAAGCACTCCTGACATTAAAGGTTGTCTGACTGACTCATTCACTTAAAGCAAGCACTCCTGACATTAAATGTTGTCTGACTGACTCATTCACTTAAAGCAAGCACTCCTGACATTAAATGTTGTCTGACTGACTCATTCACTTAAAGCAAGCACTCCTGACATTAAAGGTTGTCTGACTGACTCATTCACTTAAAGCAAGCACTCCTGACATTAAATGTTGTCTGACTGACTCATTCACTTAAAGCAAGCACTCCTGACATTAAAGGTTGTCTGACTGACTCATTCACTTAAAGCAAGCACTCCTGACATTAAAGGTTGTCTGATTGACTCATTCATTGAAAGCAAGCACTCCTGACATTAAATGTTGTCTGACTGACTCATTCCCTGAAAGCAAGCACTCCTGGCATTAAAACTTGTCTGATTGACTCATTCGCTGAACGCAAGCACTCCTGACATTAATCAGAAGCGTCTACACGCGGCTGTGATAGGACTGTCATCATCATAACCTGAAATAAATTTTCTTTTGAATTGGGTAGGTGTTCTGGACGGACATGGGCAGATCTCGAAGCGCTGCTTCGGACAGAACATTAAATCAAGGATAAACAAAGGAAATGCGAAACATAATAATAATGAAGCACAATAGCAACTGTGAGACACTTAACAAAACGTTCTTTTAAAAAGTTACAATAGAACAAAATAACGCAAAAAAAAACCTAAAAGAAAGAACATGAAAAGTAAATTAAATGAAAATATAACATGAACCAACACCAAAAAAATACACAGATTGTGCACTATTATTTCTATTCTGAAACAATACATCTACACAACAGACAGATTAATGATATACTTTTTTTCAAATATGTGTACTTCCATGTACATATAATGTCAAGAGATTTTTACAATGTTAAAAAAAAAACAAGCACCAGGTATAGGGGAATAAAGAAGAAAACTTCAACTACACAAGATTCCTAATTTATATTTTTAATGAAACAAACCCTGTAACTTTTAATTGTCAGTGTTTACAAAATGTTTCACTAACAATAAATATCTACGAAATAAATAATGTCATATACTAAATATTCAATTTAAAATATTCGGTAAAAAAGGAGCGGCTGATCAAAAGAGGTTGGACTCAGATCCGTTCCCATGTTACTGAGCTCTCCCTAATAGAGGAAATATAATCTAATGAAAGAGTGACCTTCATCTCTTAACATTTCTTGTTTTCTCTGTACATTTTAAAACATGTCGGTTTAGCTTGTTATCTTCTTTATATCTTTAAATCTGTTTCCTTATTTTGTTCTTTTCCCTTTTCTTTACTTCGTGTCTTGCCACCCACATCTTTCTTTAACGTTCTCTCTCTCTCTCTCTCTCTCTCTCTCTCTCTTATTCTCCTTCACACACACATGCCCACACACACCCATGCCCACACACACCCATGCTAACACACCCACACCCACCCACACGCACCCACCCACACGCACACCCACTCAAACATACCTACACCCACCCAGACACACCCACATCCACGCACGCACACACACCCACATTATTTCGCCTATTTCCACATACAAACGAAGCTCCGATATTGGAACCCAACTTCAGATTTCAATAAAAACAATATAATGGACTGACTTGTTTCTAGCACCTTGTTCCCTACACCTTGTTCCCTACACCTTGTTCCCTACACCTTGTTCCCTACACCTTGTTCCCTACACCTTGTTCCCTACATGAGTTGCCTCTCGTTCTCGCTCTGTCTTTAATTGATCTTACCATTTAAATCGTTCTATGTTTCTCTTTATATCTCCCCTTCTTTAAATCAAATCACTCTCTTTCACTCTTTTCTAGATTTTTCTTCTCTCATTAAACAAGCATGACTCTCCCCCCCCCCCTTTCCCCAACACTATCTATATTATCTCTACTTCGCTTGTTCTTTCATTCACTCATTCACTATCTCATTCACTTAATCATTTTCGTTTCCTCTCTTCTTATGTCCTCGGGCTGTCTTTAAATCCTCTAAAATTTGTATAATTCTTTCTAAATTTACATGAACACACACACACGCACACACTATATATGTCTAATTTTATTTACATCGTTTCCCCCCATTGCAGCCCCCGCCACCCTTTCCCCAATACAAAGCATTTCATTGTTGTTATTACTGTCTCAATGTTCTTATGTCTTTATTTCATTATCTATTCGCGCAACCATCTCTTCATCAATTCAACCAACCACACATCCATCCATCCACTCAACTATCCATCCAGTCAACTATCCATTCAACTAATCAACAAACACACATACATATCAATGTATTCATCCGTCTACTCAAACACCCACACATTTATCCATAGATTGATCTATCCATCTATCCACAAACACCCATCCATTCATCCATCCACCCACCCACCCATCCACCCACCCATCCACCTATCCATCCATCCACCCACCCATCCATCCACCCACCCATCCATCCATACACCCACCCACCCATCCATCCATACACCCACCCACCCATCCACCCACCCATCCCTCTTTACATCCATCCACCCACCCATCCATCAATCCATCCCTCTATCCATCCATCCACCCATCTACCCATCCATCCACCCACCCACCCATCCATCCATCCACCCACCCATCCACCCACCCACCCATCCACCCATCCATCCATCCATCCATCCACCCATCCATCCATCCATCCCTCTATCCATCCATCCATCCATCCACCCACCCATCCACCCACCCATCCATCCATCCATCCACCCATCCATCCATCCCTCTTTTCCATCCATCCATCCATCCACCCACCTATCCATCCATCAACCTACCCATCCACCCACCCACCCATCCATCCACCCATCCATCCATCCGCCCACCCACCCACCCACCCACCCACCCATCCATCCATCCGTCCATCCCTCTATCCATCCATCCACCCATCCATCCATCCAAATCCATCCATCCATCCATCTATCCATCCCTCTATCCATCCATCCATCCATCCCTCTATCCATCCCTCTATCCATTAATCCATCCATCCATCCATCTATCTCTAGACTGTATATGTACCGATAGGCTTGTCTGTTGATTGCTTCCCTTATAAACATCTTATTCTCGTTATCGAACATTCCTGTTTATTTGCTTTGACATCTCTTGTCAAAATTATCTTGTTAACAAAATTACTCTATCATCCTTTACCAATTTTCTTTCTCTTAGATTGAGCAACCTAGCTCTCTTTATCTTGTATCTTTCTTCTAGATTGTTATTCGTTTCTCTCTTTACCGACTTTCTTCCTTCTAGATTGTGTTACCTATCTACTTTCACTGATTATTATAGATTACTCTATCCTTCTCTCTTTCCCTTTATCCATTTTTTAAATTTTCAGACCCTATTTTTTCTCGCTTTCTTTTCTAATTCAAAACACCCCAATTTCTTCCATTCATTTGCTTATTATGAATTACTCTCATACTCTCTCTCTCTCTCTCTCTCTCTCTCTCTCCCTCCATACCAAGGACGTTGGTACGCCGAAAGGAAAGCAATGTACCATTGTAAAGACACAGAATCGTACCATTGTAAAGACACAGAATCGTACCATTGGAAAGACACACAATCGTACCATTGTAAAGACACACAATCGTACCATTGTAAAGACACACAATCGTACCATTATAAAGACACACAATCGTATCATTGTAAAGACACACCATCCGACCATTAGTTTAAATTCCCTGCAGGTACATGGCGCACGTGGGACGCCGTGTGCAATAGAAATTGAGAAGATAAACTGGTACAATTGTGTATCAAGCGGCGTCATGTGTCATTCACAAAGTTTTGCACTTTAGTTGGACGGAGTCATGACACAACTCACCAGAAATGTCATTATCATTAACACTTTTGCTTGCATAGCCATATACCTCATTCCTTATTTCTGCTTGCGTTCACCCCATCGTATGCAAATAATTCATTTATAGTCCGTTCAGATTCGTTTGCCTAGACATTAATTTATTTTTTTCAAAAACTTATTGTTCATTTGCATTGATCTTTTGAAGTTAGGTTTAGAATACTAATGTCGCTATAAAAATATTTTTTTTTATCAAAGAAATGTGATCCAGTTTCAAAGATGCCTTATTTAACCTATATTTAAAAAAAGTTAATCGATATTATAAACACCGGCGGGATTATGTAGATGCTTACATCTCACAGCTGATTCTTTAACATATAGGCATGACTTTCACGGCTGAATGCGCACCGTCCTAAAATAGTTATGTTTCCACTATAAATTTTTATAAAGAAATGTTACATATGAAATTTCCCGTTTAGCACAAAATGACATTTTAGCCGAAACCGGAAATTATGTGACGTCAAAATCACGGCCGTAGACTCGAGTTCGAGTCATAATTCAGAGGCAAATCTCAATATTTACAGAAAGGAGGCGGCACTATCCTTATTATCTTCTGCAAGTCTATGTGAGAATGAATATAAAGGCAAAATATTTTACTGAGCATAACATTGCTATAAAGATTTATCAATACTTCTGCAGAGAGCGTAAAAAGGGACATCTTTATTGTTCTTTATCAAACCCTGAGAAGAGAACAATGCATATTTTAGGTTTGTGTAAACGTTCATTTGATCGAATAGTTAAAGGAAGCGGATATTTATTGCCAACAAATGCAAGAAAGCAAGGAAGGAAAGAAACGTTAGACAGTTTTGATAAGGACCTAGTAAAAAGAGAAATCTGTCGAATGTTTGATATAAACGAAGAAGTGACACTTAGAAAGTTGAAGCTTTGGCTGAAAACTAACAACGACATTGAAATATCAAAAACTTCATTATGGAAAATATTAAGAAGTGCAGGCTTCACCTTTAGAAAGTATGCTGGTGGAAAAAACATTATTTGTGAGAAGCCACATCTAGTAGCTCTTAGAAGCAAGTATTTACGTGAAGTGAAGGAAATGCGCGAAAATGATTATGATATTGTTTATTTAGATGAAACTTGGATCAACGCTCACCATACAAATGAAAAGGAATGGCAGTTAGCAGATGGAAGTATTAAAAGATCAGTACCAAGCAGTAAACGGCAACGTTTGATAGTTGCACATGCAGGTAGCAGACATAATGGGTTGTTGCAGAATGCTCTTCTCGTTTTCATTTCAAAATCCATAGACAATAGAGACTACCACTCCGAAATGAATGGGCACATATTTAAAGACTGGATCGAGAAAAGTATCCTTCCAATATTAGATCGACCTTCTTGTCTGATAATGGACAATGCTTCATACCATAACGTAGTTAACGTAGAAGATAGAATCCCAACATCATCAAGTACAAAAGATGCAATCAAAACGTGGCTCATAAAAGAACACATACAAGTTAACGACAGCTACTTGAAACCCGAATTGCTTAGCCTTGTAAAACAGACACAACGTACAAAGATATTTAAAATAGACAAGTTAATTCAAGAACATGGCCATAGATGTTTGAGACTACCTCCATATCATGCACACTTAAATCCTATAGAACTAGTTTGGGCAAAAGTTAAAGGACACGTAGCATATACAAATAAAACTTTCAAATTATGCGATGTTGAGACACTTACAAATCAGGCTCTATCAAATATAAATAAAGACTACTGGATAAAATGTGAGGATCATGTGTTACGACAAGAAGAGGAATATTGGAAAAAGGATGGTTTGTTGTTTGTTCAGCCGAAAGCAGTAATCGACCTATTTGACTCGTCTGATTCTGAATGATCATTACTCTGATTAAGTCTACAGATGAATAGTTTGATTTGCAAAATTTCCTAGTTGATTTGTTAAACAGTTTATTGTTCAAGACCACCCAAGCAATCAAAAATATGTTATAAGCAAACCAACAACCATTACTTTGAATGGAAGCCTGCTTGAGTCAGTACAGAAGTTCAGCTATCTTGGATCCACTATTACAGCCACACTTTCCTTAGATGAGGAAATAAATGTACGTATTTGAAAGGCAGCGACAACATTTGGGAAACTCACACCAAGAGCATGGAACTATATCAAATTGACTCTACGAACAAAAGTTCTATATATAATTTAAAATTTGTATACTTGCCACCAAGTAAAATTTTATGGACACGCCTATGGGTCATCGTTGCACTAGATTACTGTAAAACATTTTGATTAGGGTCAAAATAATAGTTACATGGGCAAAGATCAAAGGAATTCGCCGCTTTAAGAAAACCGTTATAACTAGACATCGAGTAACACATTTGTTCTCGTGACATGGGCATTTTAACACCGTATGCCAACAATCATGTGAAATCATCAAGAACTTTTTGAATTATAAATCATAACATCTCGGCAAACGATTCTGAACGGACTATAGTTATTTCTTTTCGAATTAATCAAGTGTATTCTTTATTTCTTACTGTCGATAGCTTTAGCACCTATGTACCTCATTCTCTCTGTCTTACTTTCTAATTCTACAAGTCTCTCTCTCTCTCTCTCTCTGTCTTACTTTCTAATTCTACAAGTCTCTCTCTCTCTCTCTCTCTCTCTCTCTGTCTTTCTAATTCTATAACAGTCTATCTCTCTCGCTCTCTCTCTCTCTCTCACTGTCTGTCTTCCTAATTATACAACAATCTCTCTCTCTCTATGTCTTTCTACCTCTACAACAATCTCTCTCTATATGTCTTTCTATTTCTACAACAAACTCTCTGTCTCTCTCTCTCTTTCTCTCTCTATATGTCTTTCTACCTCTACAACAATCTCTCTCTATATGTCTTTCTATTTCTACAACAAATTCTGTCTCTCTCTCTTTCTCTCTCTCTATGTCTTTCTACCTCTACAACAATCTCTCTCTATATGTCTTTCTATTTCTACAACAAACTCTCTGTCTCTCTCTCTTTCTCTCTCTTTATGTCTTTCTACCTCTACAGCAATCTCTCTCTCTCTCTCTGTCTCTCTCTCTCTCTCTATGTCTTTCTACCTCTACAGCAATCTCTCTCTCTCTCTCTTTCTCTCTCTCTCTGTCTCTCTCTCTCTTTCTCTCTGTCTCTCTCTCTGTCTCTCTCTCTCTATGTCTTTCTACCTCTACAACAATCTCTCTGACTATCTGTCTCTCTTTTTAATTCTACGGCAATCACTCCCCCCCCCCCACCTCCCTTTCTCTCTGTCTTACTTTCTAATTCTACGGTAATCTCTCTCTCTCTCTGTCTTACTTTCTAATTCTACGGTAATCTCTCTCTCTCTCTGTCTTACTTTCTAATTCTACGGTAAACTCTCCTCTCTCTGTGTGTCTTACTTTCGAACTTTATGACAATCTTTCTCTATCTCTCCTTATCTGTCTTTCTAATTATACGGCAATTTTTCCCTCTCTCTGTTTCTGTTTCTAATTCTATAACAATCTCTCCCTCTCTCTCTATCTGTCTGTCTTTCTAATTCTAAGACAATCTCTTCCTCCCTCACTCTCTCTCTCTGCTTTACTAATTCTACGAATCTCTCTCTCTCTCTCTCTCTCTCTCTCTCTCTGTCTCCCTTTGTCTTCCATTTGATTTTTCACCACAACGGTATTTCAATGCATATATCTATAGAATAAATACTCACATTCAGCTCCAGCAGGCACGCAAACCCGCATCATTTGGTTATCACTAGATATAATCACAACTTACAATATAAAATGTATATTATTACCCCCCTTATTTTCAGACATAAACAGTGTCAGATTTTGATCAGTGCTAAATAAATAACAGAAAGATAAAACAAAGAAAAACATATTCTATGTCACTCACCTACATCCACATCGATGTATCAACTACATACGGTTGAGCAATTATGGATTTTAATTCGTTTGCTGTGATATCGAGGCCTCCCATAACCAAATAACCAAATAACATTTAGTTTATTTCCTTAAAAAAAACGAACAAAGATTTATAAATATTTATTTGCACTTTACAAATTTATATTTCTCTATAAATTCAACGTTGCAGGTGGGAGATAGCTACTCGGGGGCAGGATCAACTGTGATCTCATCAATGCCCTCGTACTTCCGGACAAAATCGGCCTGGTGCTCTTCAAAGATCTCCTTCATGTTTTCCTCAGACATAATCAAGTCAATACCAGTCATGGCGAGTGCTTTCCCTTGAAGGATACTCATGAACTGACACTCTTTTGAACCTGGGTCACGAGAGAGTAGCACATGATACGATGTGATATAATAGCAAAATATTACTGTTCAACGTTATCAAATTGTTTACATTATAAGCGAAAACAATCGTTATGGCATTATCCCGTTACTAGGGTCTGCCCGTGGGAGGGAAGAGGGTGAAACGGGGACGGGACACATAGGACCGGAGAATAAAGGTCGCTTGATCTCAGTCGCCGCGAGATTTTCGAGTCTGCGTTTTTATTTTATCCTCCGAGAGAAAACAATGTTGACACAACCGGGATTCGAACCCGCCTTCCCCTGGTTTGGAGGATGATGAGTTATCGATTCGGTCACCTACGCTCGATGGTTATCATTAGAACTAATCATATCAGTGGCTTCTAACATTTGTAGATCCTTCCATTGTCACAAGATACCACACAGAGCTCGCAGTTGATTTCCTCAAAGTTCATATTCTGGCAGAGCTTCTCCATCTGGGTGATGCCTTCTTTCTTTACCTCTCTCATCAGCGCTCAAGGTCAATGTCTCTCGAGAGCAGCCCCATTTTCTGTCTTCCCCGCTGTTTTCTCCGGGAGTGCTTGCTTTGTGATATGAGTGGCCTACTCTTTCTAGTGACCATTACGGTCAAGAAGAAGGCAATTACGCTGTAAATACGCTAAATACATGCCCATTTAAAAAAAAACATTGAATTGGAAAAGTAGGATGGAAGGGGTATAGAATATTCTCCCTTCTTGTTCATGTTTCTTACTGCACTCGTAGAGCCCTTCAAAGCTTTAACTTGTTAACAGTGAAGATCTCAGTACACAAGATCCGTAGCATGGCTAAAGTCTTCATCTCTCCTCTTCTACTCCTTTTTTTTCAGAGCTTACCCGGATGTGTAGTGTCGCAAGTTTACGACAAGCCGTGACATTTGCGCTTTTCCACTCGCCAATAAACTCTTTCGCATGTTCAATATTTCTATTCCTTTATCTTGTTCAGATTTTTTGTTGTGCGGTGCTCCTTACGCCCAGCTTATCGGTTCATCACTTTTGATGGGGGAGCGGCGATAGCTCAGTGGTTAGTGAACTGGACTACAAAGGCCAAGAGGTAGGGTTCGATCCCAACCGACGGCTCCGGTTCACCCAGCCTTATGGATACGGATTTTTTTCTGGGAAAGTAAAGCGGCAAGGGCGTAATACTGACCACATTACCCCAAAAAGCATGTGCCGAAGGTCTGTAAAATCTATGGTCACTAACACTATATTCCTTATACGCCACTTGGCGTGACGGGGGTACTTTACTTTTTTTTTTTTTTTTACTTACTTTTGATGGTGACAGTTTGTTGGACGTAATAATATATCGATGAGAGAATGATGAGAAAATGTCAGAATTAAGTAGTCAAAGAACAAAAGAATAGAGGAGAAAATGATCTGGTTATTTTTAGTCGTCTTCTCCTCTTCGCTACCTGTTGTTCCTCGTGGTTTCTCCAAGAAGATACAAAGGGTTTCTGTTTGTCTCTGATACTAGTTCATTTGCTCATTTGTGTCTTACCAGGAAGTATAGGTAAACACATACTTCATTCATTAGACATTCACAGTGATTAGAAGAAGCTGTATCTCCAAATTTAAAAACTATTAAATATTGCTCACCCCGAAATTTTCAGATTTGTCCATGTTTTTTTTTCTTTTTGTGATGAGCACTACTAAAATGTGTGGGAGCCACGATCGCTCAGTGGTTAGTGAAATGGACTACAAAGGACAAGAGGTAGGTTTCGATCCCAACCGACGGCTTCCGGGTTCACCAAGCCTTAAATGGGTACCAGATTTTTTCTGGGAAAGTAAAGCGGCACGGGCGTAATACCGATCACATTACCCCAAAAAATATGTGCTGAAGGTCTGTGAAATGTATGGTCACTAACACCATATTCCCTATACGCCACTTGGCGTGGCGGGGTCTTTACTTTTTTTTAACTTTTTGCTACTAAAATGTCATTGAAACATAAATATCAAATGAAACTTGTTCTTTTTTTTATCTGGCGTCAGAAATCGAAACATTTCCATAAAAATTTCAGTTTTGAGAATGAGTGGAATGTACTCGGCTCAGGATTTATTCACCCATATATGCTGCAAAAAGTTGAAGATTATAACTAAAATGTGAGAGCCGCAATAGTTCAGTGGTTAGTGAACTGGACCACAAAGGACAAGAAAAGGATTCGATTCCAACCGACGGCTTCCGAATTCACCCAGCCTTTAATGGTTAACGGATATTTTTTCTGGGAAAGTAAAGCGGCACGGGCGTAATAACGACCACATTACCCCAAAAATCATGTGCCGAAGGTCTGTAAAATTTATGGTCACTAACATCATATTCCCTATACGCTCACTTGGCGTGACGGGGGACTTTAGTTTTTACTTTATAACTAAAATGTCACTATGTGATGCAAACAAACAGCTGTGAAAGATATAGTTTTCGCTCTCGTGACAGTCTCGGCCATGGTTGTTTGATGCTGCGTTAGAGCTCCCATCCAAACCAGCATAACAATCTGGCAGACAACCAATCACAGAGGAAGAGATACGAACTCTGGGTAGGGAAGACTTGTTAGAATGGTGAAACCGCTTTCTTAAGAGAGACAACTCTGACTAGAAGCAACTGCTGCCTTGCACGAGAGTGAAGGAAAACAAAATGATAGTGAAGCTGTCTCAAACAAACGCCTGCTAAAAATGGAATGCACCGGATATTAAGTTGTAAAACACAACTCGTTATGCGAACGAAGATTAACAAAAGATTAATTTTAATGGCAAAACTTCATTTATTGCCAAACTGAGGAAAGTATAGGTATATACAATCAAAAGGAGATTAAGGAAATAAATTTTGGATACAAAAATAAATTGATAATGGGGTAAATGAAGAAACAAGCAAAATCGTAAAGTGTTAAAGTTTTGTGACAATTTCGGTGACTTTTTTGTAAAGGAGTAAACCAATTTTGATGAGCAAATAGAGGAGGTGCCTTGGATGAAGAAAGTACAAGTAAATGGACTCACGGGAAAACAGGGGTACCTCGGTAGCCTAGATTGGAAAACCGCTCGACTAGGCTACCGACGTTCGGATACCCCGTGTTCGAGTGTCTCTGGAAGTAGTGTGAGTTATACTCGTGGTTGGAAAAAAAAATTCCTTATATATTCTATGGCATGGGCTATTCCTAGTTTTTTTTCTCAGTTCTTTATTTCTGATCTTATCTCTCAGACTGTTTCCTGTCATTCGTCTAACACATTTCATCTCAGTAAAGGCTATTTTTATTATTGTTCTTGCATCTAGAGTCCAGGTCTGGCATTGGTAGTATAACGTTGGGATGAAGATTCTATTGTATAGTGCTTGTTTGCCTCTAGAGTTATTTCCTTGTTGGACAATAGTGGTGATAACTGTCCGATGATTTGACAAGCTTTGTTGCATCTTGATTCTATCTCTGCTGTTTGTGAATTATCGTTTGTCACTAAACTTTCTAGGTATTTGAATTCCTCTACATGTTTTAGTTGCTTGTCTTCTATAGTTATGTTAATGCTCTGTTTATTTTCGGCGATATTCATGACTTCTGTTTTGTTGATGCTGATTTTCATGTTGTATTTTGTGCCTGTGCTCTTGAGTTTGTTTTATTGTTCTTGTAGGTCTTCTATTATTCCATGTATTAGTGCCTAATCGTCTGCAAATAAAAGCTCGTTAATCTTCTGTCTCTGATGGGTTGGTTAACTTGCATATATAGTCCATAGAAGTTTGGCTACCAAGGAGCGCCATTCCGCTTTGTTTTTTTGCTGTGATAATGTAGGTTGTGATAGGCTGACTTGTCTATTTATTATGTTACTCGTCCATGTCAGTCTTTGTCTGTCTCTGCCACTTTTACCTTATATTTTCCCTTCCTTAGATTACTTTATGTAGGCGGCTGTGTCTTTTATCATGCCACGAAATCTCATTTGTCTTGTTTGAATTGTATTTAGTAGTTCTCTTTTCGTTGTTTTAAGACTTCATCGTTTGTTTTATTTTCTTTCCATCCACCAATTCTTCCCATTCTGCTATAAATCCACATTTCAAAGGCTACACTTTTCTGTTTTCTTGTCTAATGTCCATGTTTCTGCACCATACAAGAATGTTGAGAAGATGTAAGATTTTGCAGCTCTTAGTTTTAGCTGTGATGTTATGTGTCTTTAAGATTTACTCAATCAAATTTAGTCTTTAGGCTTTCTTTAACTTTTTCAGTACGGAAGGTTGTTATCAATCCAGAGGTAGAGATTTCAAAGACAAAATGTTTCATGGTTTTAAATATTAATTGACATGTTTATATTTATCTAATTAAAAGGCGCAAGAGAAAATATACAAGGCCAGGTACAGCAAATACACCTTGCTCGTTCTGTGGATAGATCTGTCTGTCCAGGATTGGCAAATTCAGCCATGAGAGAAGATGTTCAGTAAAGCAGCACCCAGTATGAGACACTAATGCTTTGCCAAACTACTGACTTATCATGATTGGTTACTACCAACCGTCTGTCAAGACGGCAAAGGCCATACATACATATATCTAACACATAACATATTATATGTACATTTTTAGATAATTTAACAGGGAATTAGATTTCACCAATACCATGATGGTACACGACATATAAAAAGAAAATGGTTTGATCATGGTTTACACTAATCAAACTGAGACTGACGCACTGTGCGGCGGAAACGTACATGACCGAAATAGGGATGGTGCATGGTGTGTTGAAACGTACATGACCGAAATAGGGATGGTGCATGGTGTGTTGAAACGTACATGACCGAAATAGGGATGGTGCATGGTGTGTTGAAACGTACATGACCGAAATAGGGATGGTGCATGGTGTGTTGAAACGTACGGAAAGAGTTCATCATTGAGTGCCGTCTCCGTATCGAAGGTTGGCTACCATGGAGCACCATTCCACTCTCTCTTGCTTTAATCGTGCAGATTATTATAGGTTGACTTGTTCAGCTTTTGATGTTACTCGTCCATGTTAGTCTTGGTCTGCCTCTGCCCTTTTTACCTTGTACTTTCCCTCCAATATTACTTTTATTAGGCTGCTGCGTCTTTTTAAAATGCCCCAAAAATGTCATTTGTCTTGTTCTAACTGTGTTTAGTAGTTCTCTTTCCATTTTTAGTTGTTTTAAAACGTCATTGTTTGTTTTCATTAAAAGGAAAGAGTTAATAACTGGTTTATAGAAACAATAGGAACTGTAATCCCCAGTCTCAAGATTAAACCCATGACAACAACATCCATGTCTGTGGTGGTACGCACCAGCGAACCTGGCGAACTCCTCAGTCCCGAGGTGGGCAGGTGTGGCAGCGTAGTAAAACACCTTTAGAGTTGGGATGGCGGTGCTGACGTTTGAGATATCGTCTTCCTGCTGGGAAGGAGAGAAGTGTTGAATTTGTGATTGTCATGAGACACGCTGAACGAGGACACAAATAAATAAATATATACTCTTGCACATAAGAGATATTACGGTCACGCGTGGGATATTACGGTCACGCGTGAGATATTACGGTCACGCGTGGGATATTACGGTCACGCGTGAGATATTACGGTCACGCGTGGGATATTACGGTCACGCGTGGGATATTACGGTCACACATGGGATATTACGGTCACACATGGGATATTACGGTCACACATGAGATATTACGGTCACACAACGGATATTGCGGTCACACATGGGATATAACGATCACACATGAGATATTACGGTCACACATGAGATATTACGGTCACACATGGGATATTACGGTCACACATGGGATATAACGATCACCCCCGGGATATTATGGTCACACATGAGATATTACGGTCACGCGTGAGATATTACGGTCACGCTTGGGATATTACGGTTACACATGCGATATCACGGTCACACATGAGATTTTACGGTCACGCGTGGGATATTACGGTTACACATGCGATATCACGGTCACACATGAGATTTTACGGTCACGCGTGGGATATTACGGTCATCATCATCATCAAGTACCGGGCCTACTGGCGTAGGTGATCATGCCTCTCCACAACTTTCGATCTCGACAGTTATTTATCATTTCTGTTGTTGACCTTCTGCCTAGCCATTCTCTTAAACTGTCTGGTATTTTCTCTCTTTGCTTCCGTCTATCTCTTCGTCCCTCAATTTTTCCAGTTTTACAATAAAATCCAGTTGTTCTCTTCTCATTACATGGCCAACAAATTATGATTGTTTCTTCCTAATATTGGAAATTAGCTCTCTTTTTGCTTTGACCTCTTTCAGAACATTTTCATTACTCTTCTTAGCTGTCCATGATATTCTCAAAATTCTTCTGTAAAACCACATTTCTACAGACTCCAGTGATTTTCTTGTCTGTTGTCCTATTGTCCATGATTTACATCCATATGTTAAGACTGGCTCTACATAACATTTAACAACCATCTTTCTTGTTTCTATTGTCAAAACTGGATTGCATAGTATCTTCCTCATTTTCTGGAAAGCTGCTTTTGCCTGAGCCATTCTGCATCTCACCTCTTTTGTACATCTTCCGTCTGAGGTTAACAAAGTTCCCAAATATTTAAATTCATTTACCTGTTTTAATATTGTTCCACTTGTCTTTATTCTGCACTGAGGCGATGTCTTTTTTTTTGTTGTTACCATTACTTCTGTCTTTTTGCTATTAAGGTTGAGTCCTTTATTTTTGCTTTCTTTCACTGTAATGTCTAACATTTCTTGTAACTCATTTTCACTCTTAGCGATTAAGACTGTATCATCAGTATACCTTAGATTATTTATATTGTGAGCTCCAATTGTTATTCCAGGTATGCCCCTTATGGATCTTAAAATAATCTCACTATAAATATTAAACAAATCTGGTGACAGCCACAACCTTGTCTAACACCCTGTTTTATTTCTTGAAACATTTCCAATTGGTCTCCAGTTCTTATGGCCGCTGTTTGTTGCCAGTACATGTTCTTTATTATTCTTAGATCTTTGCTGTCTACGTTTATGCTTTCTAAAATTTTTATTATTTCTTGGTGCTTTACTTTGTCAAAGGCTTTGGTATAATCTATGAAACATAGGTACAGATCTGTTTTCACCTCTATGGCTCTTTCTACTAAAGATCTTATGATATATATGGCATTGCTCATTCCTTTACCTCTAACAAAACCACACTGTTTATCGTTAATTTCTGGACTGATTTTGTTTCGCACTCTTCGCATGATGATTCTTAGTAATATCTTAGTCATATGACTCATAAGGCTTATTGTGCGATGATCATCGCATTCAATCGCACCCGATTTCTTTGGTAGGGCTATGAATATTGATTTGAGCATGTCGTCTGGTATATATCCGCTGTTGTAGATATCATTCAATATTTTTGTTATTATTTCTCTTCCAAAATCATCCAAGGCTTCAATCTCTTCTTTAGTTATATTATCTGGTCCAGGAGATATTAAGGTCACACATGGGATATTACGGTCACACATGGGATATTACGGTCACACATGAGATATTACGGTCACACATGGTCACACTGCAACATATATTTCTGGTATATAATAGCAAAGACATTACTTGATTGAATACTTAATGTTGTATTCTATTCTATCCATGGAACCAATTTCATTGCAGTCAAGAATTCCCTGACAGCCATGTGAACGTTAAACAAAAATATGAATATCCCATATCACGCCCCATATATGCTCCATGCATGAAAGTTTTGAGGCCCGTAAGCTCAACTCATGCATCAACCCACCCATGACAATCATCTGAAATTTTAACAAAGAACGTAAGTAGAATAAATCTTGGTACCAATATAACATCCACATAAAAACAATAGTTTTTTTAATTAAAATATATGAAACATTGAAGAGTGTTATGGCTTACTTCCAAGGGCAGGACACCTGTTGATGATTATTCTTCTAAAACAGCTTAAAATTATGTTCAGGCATGGTGCTCTAAAGAAAATGATATTGGGGAGAGTACAACAAGATGAGATAAGTAGCGAGCTACTGAAACCATCAGAGTTTTTTGGTTTTGCCAGTGAGACACTGAAACCTTCATGTCGCCCTGAATAAATGACCCAGCATGCATCACACGCGCTGCTTCTCACTTTTATCAACCTAGTCCATATAGAGTTTCATCACGTGACACGTAGGCCCAATTACGACCTTGCACACTACACCAACACCCAGACAGCGTCTAAGCATAAATTGTTGAGGTCTATAAAAAGACAGTCTGATAACATCTGTATCTACAAGCACACAATCAGATAGCATGTCAACAAATAAGAAAGAATAAATAATGCAGTACAGAAGCAAACTTCAAGCGTCGTTGTAAAGCTAAAACCTTGTTGGAAAGATAAGAATATCACCATTTGCTCTAAAATCATCAGGATGATGATGGCTATTTTTGTTATATCAGTTTTTCTAGTCGCTTGCGAAACATGGATCCTTACAGCAGAGTTGCAGAAGAACATACAAGCTATGGAGATGACATGTTATCGCATGATTGTTGACATCTCTTACTTAGATTGTATCACACATGAAAAAGATACTAACAATCATATAGGATGATCTTTTGACTATTGTGTAGAAACGAAAATGAAATGTGTGGCCACGTACCTCGGTTACCTGGCCTTGGCTTAGTAAAGCCGTTCGACAAGGAGATAAAGGGGCGAGAAGGAGAAGTAGACAGAAACAAAGAAGGGAAGATAACACCGAACAATAGACAGAGCCACAAAGAATAACTGAAGATAGAGAGAACTGGGAAAAGTTGAGGAAGTCTATCAGTGGTGCCCCAACGATTCACAAGGCTATGAGACGAAGAAGAATAAAATACAGAAGTAATCACTCATCCAATGACAATATGATCATCGACATACCCGATATTAATACATCCCATGTCATCACTCAACATGACATTTTAGGGCACGCATTGGTCTGACTAAGAGTGTGTTCACATATTGATGTTATAATGAGAGTTATCACAACTGCATGTACATCAATGACTGAAACAAGGCAGAGCTCAAAACATTTTCCACTTTTAGATTTTGTAGAAGATAGATAAAGCGTTATCCGAGAGTTTCTGCAACGTCTGTTTATTAAAACCCATAGACTAGTTTCGGCCATTCTTTGAGCACAGACAACTTGAGATTTACTAAGGCAAACGAGTAGAGGTCAGACCGGAAAACCATTCAAATCATCATCATCATGTGCCATACCTGTTGGCGTAGGCGATCATATCCTTCCACAATCTTCTATCTACAGTGCATCGTATCCGTTCTGTTGTTGACTGTTTTACATGCCATGAAACCATGCGATCCAGTATTTTCTCTCTTTTATTCACTCAAATAGACTGTCGTTTTCAGCTATATAACTATAGACGGCTGACGTCACTGTACCCACACCCGCCCCTGCTCGAAGAGCTCACACCTTCACGCTAGTTGGAGGTTTTTTCTGGGATCCCCTCTCAATCCGCATGCTTACTCAGTAAATGTACAATTGGCTGTGGTTTGAGCACGTTTCAGAAAAACATATAATGGGACATAACATAAGCTTTAATATAACTTAGTTAAGGCACCAAGAGTTATGTACCTTTTAACTAATCTCAACCTATAATATGTATATGAACGGCCTATGTGATTGTTTACAACTTGTATTCGTTATTTGTGATATTCTCAGTTGTTTACGCAATTCCTCCATTTAAACTTTCTTTCTATTTTTTCTTTTTTTTCTTTGTATAATTTTTTTTAGATCACTATCCATTGTGTCGCTTAAAATAGTTTTAAACCAAATAGTAAATTTATTTGTTTCTCACTTCATGCACATCATTTATTTACCCCATATTATATAGGGTTTTTTAAAATTTAGTTTTTTCGAGTTATCACGACAGCGACTAAAGGAACGAATAGCCATTTTTGTCATCCGGTTTTAAAATGATATTAAATAGACGTAGTAGATGTGTTATGACCTGCAGTGTAGTAGATGTGTTATGACTTGCAGTGTAGTAGATGTGTTATGACTTGCAGTGTAGTAGATGTGTTATGACTTGCAGTGTAGTAGATTGTTATGACTTGCAGTGTAGTAGATGTGTTATGACTTTTAGTGTAGTAGATCTGTTATGACTTGCAGTGTAGTAGATGTGTTATGACTTGCAGTGTAGTAGATGTGTTATGACTTGCAGTGTAGTAGATTGTTATGACTTGCAGTGTAGTAGATTGTTATGACTTGCAGTGTAGTAGATGTGTTATGACTTGCAGTGTAGTAGATGTGTTATGACTTGCAGTGTAGTAGATCTGTTATGACTTGCAGTGTAGTAGATGTGTTATGACTTGCAGTGTAGTAGATGTGTTATGACTTGCAGTGTAGTAGATTGTTATGACTTGCAGTGTAGTAGATTGTTATGACTTGCAGTGTAGTAGATGTGTTATGACTTTTAGTGTAGTAGATCTGTTATGACTTGCAGTGTAGTAGATGTGTTATAACTTGCAGTGTAGTAGATTGTTATGACTTACAGTGTAGTAGATGTGTTATGACTTGCAGAGTAGTAGATGTGTTATGACTTGCAGTGTAGTAGATGTGTTATGACTTGTAGTGTAGTAGATTGTTATGACTTGCAGTGTAGTAGATGTGTTATGACTTGCAGTGTAGTAGATTGTTATGACTTACAGTGTAGTAGATGTGTTATGACTTGCAGTGTAGTAGATGTGTTATGACTTGCAGTGTAGTAGATTGTTATGACTTGCAGTGTAGTAGATGTGTTATGACTTGCAGTGTAGTAGATGTCTTATGACTTGCAGTGTACTAGATTGTTATGACTTGCAGTGTAGTAGATGTGTTATGACTTGCAGTGTAGTAAATTGTTATGACTTGCAGTGTAGTAGATTGTTATGACTTGCAGTGTAGTAGATGTGTTATGACTTGCAGTGTAGTAGATTGTTATGACTTGCAGTGTAGTAGATTGTTATGACTTGCAGTGTAATAGATGTGTTATGATTTGCAGTGTAGTAGATGTGCTATGACTTGAAGTGTAGTAGATTGTTATGACTTGCAGTGTAGTAGATTGTTATGACTTGCAGTGTGGTAGATGTGTTATGACTTGCAGTGTGGTAGATGTCTTATGACTTGCAGTGTGGTAGATGTGTTATGACTTGCAGTGTGGTAGATGTCTTATGACTTGCAGTGTAGTAGATCTGTTATGACTTGCAGTGTAGTAGATGTGTTATGATTTGCAGTGTAGTAGATGTGCTATGACTTGAAGTGTAGTAGATTGTTATGACTTGCAGTGTAGTAGATTGTTATGACTTGCAGTGTGGTAGATGTGTTATGACTTGCAGTGTGGTAGATGTCTTATGACTTGCAGTGTGGTAGATGTGTTATGACTTGCAGTGTGGTAGATGTCTTATGACTTGCAGTGTAGTAGATCTGTTATGACTTCCAGTGTAGTAGATGTGTTATGACTTGACAGTGTAGTAGATGTGTTATGACTTGCAGTGTAGTAGATGTCTTATGACTTGCAGTGTGGTAGATGTGTTATGACTTGCAGTGTGGTAGATGTCTTATGACTTGCAGTGTAGTAGATTGTTATGACTTGCAGTGTAATAGATGTGTTATGATTTGCAGTGTAGTAGATGTGCTATGACTTGAAGTGTAGTAGATTGTTATGACTTGCAGTGTAGTAGATTGTTATGACTTGCAGTGTGGTAGATGTGTTATGACTTGCAGTGTGGTAGATGTCTTATGACTTGCAGTGTGGTAGATGTGTTATGACTTGCAGTGTGGTAGATGTCTTATGACTTGCAGTGTAGTAGATCTGTTATGACTTGCAGTGTAGTAGATGTGTTATGACTTGCAGTGTAGTAGATGTGTTATGACTTGCAGTGTAGTAGATGTCTTATGACTTGCAGTGTGGTAGATGTGTTATGACTTGCAGTGTGGTAGATGTCTTATGACTTGCAGTGTAGTAGATTGTTATGACTTGCAGTGTAGTAGATTGTTATGACTTGCAGTGTAGTAGATGTGTTATGACTTTTAGTGTAGTAGATGTGTTATGACTTGCAGTGTAGTAGATGTGTTATAACTTGCAGTGTAGTAGATTGTTATGACTTACAGTGTAGTAGATGTGTTATGACTTGCAAAGTAGTAGATGTGTTATGACTTGCAGTGTAGTAGATGTGTTATGACTTGTAGTGTAGTAGATTGTTATGACTTGCAGTGTAGTAGATGTGTTATGACTTGCAGTGTAGTAGATTGTTATGACTTACAGTGTAGTAGATATGTTATGACTTGCAGTGTAGTAGATGTGTTATGACTTGCAGTGTAGTAGATTGTTATGACTTGCAGTGTAGTAGATGTGTTATGACTTGCAGTGTAGTAGATGTCTTATGACTTGCAGTGTACTAGATTGTTATGACTTGCAGTGTAGTAGATGTGTTATGACTTGCAGTGTAGTAAATTATTATGACTTGCAGTGTAGTAGATTGTTATGACTTGCAGTGTAGTAGATGTGTTATGACTTGCAGTGTAGTAGATTGTTATGACTTGCAGTGTAGTAGATTGTTATGACTTGCAGTGTAATAGATGTGTTATGATTTGCAGTGTAGTAGATGTGCTATGACTTGAAGTGTAGTAGATTGTTATGACTTGCAGTGTAGTAGATTGTTATGACTTGCAGTGTGGTAGATGTGTTATGACTTGCAGTGTGGTAGATGTCTTATGACTTGCAGTGTGGTAGATGTGTTATGACTTGCAGTGTGGTAGATGTCTTATGACTTGCAGTGTAGTAGATCTGTTATGACTTGCAGTGTAGTAGATTTGTTATGATTTGCAGTGTAGTAGATGTGCTCTGACTTGAAGTGTAGTAGATTGTTATGACTTGCAGTGTAGTAGATTGTTATGACTTGCAGTGTGGTAGATGTGTTATGACTTGCAGTGTGGTAGATGTCTTATGACTTGCAGTGTGGTAGATGTGTTATGACTTGCAGTGTGGTAGATGTCTTATGACTTGCAGTGTAGTAGATCTGTTATGACTTCCAGTGTAGTAGATGTGTTATGACTTGACAGTGTAGTAGATGTGTTATGATTTGCAGTGTAGTAGATGTCTTATGACTTGCAGTGTGGTAGATGTGTTATGACTTGCAGTGTGGTAGATGTCTTATGACTTGCAGTATAGTAGATTGTTATGACTTGCAGTGTAATAGATGTGTTATGATTTGCAGTGTAGTAGATGTGCTATGACTTGAAGTGTAGTAGATTGTTATGACTTGCAGTGTAGTAGATTGTTATGACTTGCAGTGTGGTAGATGTGTTATGACTTGCAGTGTGGTAGATGTCTTATGACTTGCAGTGTGGTAGATGTGTTATGACTTGCAGTGTGGTAGATGTCTTATGACTTGCAGTGTAGTAGATCTGTTATGACTTGCAGTGTAGTAGATGTGTTATGACTTGCAGTGTAGTAGATGTGTTATGACTTGCAGTGTAGTAGATGTCTTATGACTTGCAGTGTGGTAGATGTGTTATGACTTGCAGTGTGGTAGATGTCTTATGACTTGCAGTGTAGTAGATGTGTTATGACTTGCAGTGTAGTAGATGTGTTATGACTTGCAGTGTAGTAGATGTGTTATGACTTGCAGTGTAGTAGATGTGTTATGACTTGCAGTGTAGTAGATTTTTATGACTTGCAATGTGGTAGATGTCTTATGACTTGCAGTGTAGTAGATTGTTATGACATGCAGTGTATTAGATTGTTATGACTTGCAGTGTAGTAGATGCGTTATGACTTGCAGTGTGGTAGATGTCTTATGACTTGCAGTGTAGTAGATGTGTTATGACTTACAGTGTAGTAGATGTGTTATGACTTGCAGTGTAGTAGATTTTTATTACTTGCAGTGTAGTAGATGTGTTATGACTTGCAGTGTAGTACATTGTTATTATTTGCAGTGTAGTAGATGTGTTATTACTTGCAGTGTAGTAGATGTGTTATGACTTGCAGTGTAGTAGATGTGTTATGACTTGCAGTGTAGTAGCTGTGTTATGACTTTCAGTGTAGTAGATGTGTTGTAGCTTGCTGTTTAGTAGATGTGTTATAACTTATTATAACATGTGTTGTGTTGTGGCTTGCAGCATAGTACATGTGTTGTGTTGTGACTTGCAGCGTAGTATATCTTTTGTGTTGCAGCTTTTTGGCTCAAAATAACCGACTTCAACACTGTGTCCCCGGGTTGCATTCCCTGTCGATCCAGACTTTATTGGGCAGACTTTATCGGCTGCACCTGGTCTAGAAGCAGCACAAATAGGGGGAGTAGGATCTGGATAGTTCTGGTTCACCGATCAAAGCAGCCCAGCCAATCATTTATTGCCAATATTTTTTCACGACTAAAATTGAGACAGGAATCAACCAATAGAAACCTTTAAACTATTCACCTCAACATCGTGTTTCACATTGTGGAATGTGAATCCCATGAGAGCAGCATTTCGCTGGTACAGCTCTGACAGTCTGTTGCTGGTTACATTCACCAGGAACTCTTTGACCGCGGGCTCTACCTCAAACTGCGTATATAATATTATTGGGAACAAATTAAATTAAGGCATAATATTGTTTGGCTTTAAATGACAGTGGCCAACAGAAATAATGGTCACTTCAATAAGGTTTAAACCGTTAAATAAAAACAAGAACACGGATAGAATAGGACAAAACCAAGTGCTAACAAGCCGAGATAACGATCTAATCAGCTATTCACGGTTTAACCACTGACTAAAAGGGACACAAATAAGATACGACAATGACCAACAAAATGCATTGGTTCAATCCAAAACTAATGCCCCTTTTCAAAATGCTCTAACTTAATAACCGTTTGGTTTCAGTTGTTGACATCTTTTATCATGATGTTATATAAAATAAAAATGCATTGAAACCATAATCTTCCTCTTCTTCTACCTTTTTAGCTCCCAGTGGAGCATAGGTCTTCAACAAACACTTTCCAAGTCGTTCTGTTTCTTGCCATTCTTTTAAGATCATTCCATGTCTTCCCCATTATCTTCATCTCTACTTCGATCTGTCTTCTCCAAGAATTCCTTGGCCTTCCTCTTTGTCTTTTCCCCTGGGGATTCCAAAAAAGGGTCTGCTGTGTAATACTCTCAGTTGGCTTCAGCAGTGTGTGTCCTATTCAGCGCCATCGTCTTTGCTGTATCTCTTTATCCACTGGTATTTGACCGGTACATTTCCATAATTCTATGTTAGTGATTTTGTCCTGCCATTTCCATCCTTTTATCCTGCGTAAGCATCCATTAATGAAAGTCTGTATCTTCGTGATTGTCAATTTTGTTGTTCTCCATGTTTCACAGCCATATAATAGGACCGACTTAACATTTGAGTTGAAAATTTTTATTTTTGTATTTAACCTAATTTCTTTGGACTTCCATATGTTTCCCATGCAACAAAAGCTCCACTTGCTTTTGGTATCCTTATTTTGGTATCATTTTTTGTTTCTCCCTCTTTATCTATATCACTGTCCAGATATATGTAAGATTGTACATCTAATAGAGGTAATTCTCCTAGTTTTATTTGGTTATTGCCAACTGTATTAATTCTCATAATGTTGGTCTTATCTCTATTAATCTTCCGTCCTAGCTGTTGTGATCTCTCATCAAGTATGCTCATTTTATCCTGCATCTGTTGATGGCTGTGTGATAGGACAGCTATGTCATCAGCAAAGTCTAAATCATCAAGTTGTTTGGTCATTGACCACTGGATTCCTTTTCTGTTGTTTTGAATTATTTTCATAATCCAATCTATGGCCAGTAGAAAGAGAAATGGAGACAGAAGGTATCCCTGCCTTACTCCTGTTCTTATTTCAAATGCTTCTGTAATCTGTCCTTCATGCACCACACTACATTTCGTTCCTTCATACATTGTTTTTATCAGGTTAATAAACTTTATGGGGATTCCGTAATGACTCAGCAACTTCCAAAGCATTCTTCTGTCTAAATTATCAAATGCCTTTTTGTAATCTATGAATCCATAATATTAGAATTGGATTCATAGATTGAAACCATAATAGATGGTATTAATTGTATTTTGTTTACAATATATATCTTTTTTTTTTTAAAATACAGATATATGATACTAGACAAATAGAACGTTTACAGTTTCTACTGGTCAACATTATACGCGTAATTGTTCAACTTAATTTGTACTGATTTCTCGCACAGGTTCGGACTATCGCACATGTTGGGACTATCGCACAGGTTCGCACTATCGCACAGGTTCGCACTATCGCACAGGTTCGCACTATCGCACAGGTTCGCACTATCGCACATGTTCGCACTATCGCACAGGTTCGGACTATCGCACATGTTCGCACTATCGCACAGGTTCGCACTATCGCACATGTTCGCACTATCGCACAGGTTCGCACTATCGCACATGTTCGCACTATCGCACAGGTTCGCACTATCGCACATGTTCGCACTATCGCACAGGTTCGCACTATCTAACTACCACTGTGATTATATTGAAAACTGTCAGCTGGTTCTATTTCATTTCAACGGCATACAAATAATTTTATAATAATTGCCCGTGTAGTGTTGACATGTAGAAATTGTACATATTCTATTTGTCTAGTATCATTATATGTACTTGTTTATATATACAGCAAACAATACAAAATTGAAACCATCTATTTGTTTCCAATGAATTTTTATATTATATATACAGGGTGTCAGAAAAAGAATGTACTTTTCTTCAATAAATTATTGTTGACCCCTCTGATGTGATATGATGATCCTTTTTATACCAAATGTAATGTAATATCTCAATGTTCTTAAACCTACGTTACAAAGAGGGCGCCTCTCATGACATGGCAGATATCAATGTGTTGATATCTAGAGAGATCTAGTCCATTTCCTCCCATACTACACGCGTTTTCTACAACACAAGATGCTTTCTGTTGTTTTGTGGGCGCCATTTAGCAAAAATGTGTGTATGCGTAAGGCTGGCATTTCAACTTCAACTTTCATGCCTTAGTTACAACCGTTGCTTCTTACAAGTCAATGTACACATTGGTCAAAAAACAAACAAAAAAATAAAGAAAAGGGTACATTCCTTTTCTGACACCCGGGTGTATGTGTATATATATAATATATATAAAACGTCATGACAGTAAACTGTTTACATACACAATTTGTTATTTTTAAAAATGTAAAGAGCCCCGTCACGCCAGGTGGCGTATTGGCAATATAGTGTTAGCGACCATCATTTTTACAGACCTTCGGCACATTATTTTGGGGTAATATGGTCGGTATTACGCCCGTGCCGCTTTACATTCTCAGAACAAAATCCGGTACCCATTTAAGGCTGGGTGAACCCGGAAGCCGTCGGTCAAGATCGAACCCGCCCTTAAAAGGACGTTAAGTGGGCGTGTCTGCGTTGTGTTGTGGTTTGCAGTATAACTGTGATATTTGCGCCTTTCGGCCCAACACATCCGACTTCAGCATGACATTTTTGAGTACCTGGTTGTCTTCCCTCTTCGATCCCTACTCGCTTGGCCAGACTAGACAGGTTAGTCTGTTTCTAGAGGCACCACGGAGAGGTGGAGCAGGGTCTGGATGGTTTTGGTTCACCGATCCTGGCGCAAGCCATCAGCTGTGGGTCGCTGACAATGTCCAGCTGTGAGGCGCGCCTTCGCCTTCGTCCAGTTCATTAATCACTGAGCTATCGCGGCCCATAAACGGTTATTAAGTTATAGCATTTTGAATAGGGACATGAGTTTTGGAATAGACCTTAACTATAAGCCCAGTAAAAATGACCGACTCAGCTGTGAAGTTCGGCTCTATCCTCATACCTTGCACCCAGTAGCAGTGGCGGCTCCTTCAAAGCAGCGATGCAGGAGCTCTCCTAAGATCTTCATCTCCGCAGGTTTGGGAACCTTCAGCAAGAACTCCATACAAGCCCGGTCTGGCATGACGTCAGCTTGCTTGCCTCCATCTGAGATAATGCCTGGTCAATTTCGAGTGAGATGTTGCAATGCACAATCACAAGATGGTAAGAAGTGTTCATTTCTCATGCGATTAAGCATTATGATTGTCGGTGTCATTCTGATTGCCGGTGTTATTCTGAAGGTCGGTGTAATTATGAAGGTTTGTGTCAATCTGAAGGTCGGTGTCATTATGAAGGTTTGTGTCATTCTGAAGGTCGGTGTCATTCTGAAGGTTGGGGTCATTCTGAAGGTTGGTGTCATTCTGAAGGTTGGTGTCATTCTGAAGGTTGGTACCATTCTGAAGGTCGGTGTTATTCTGAAGATTGGTGCCATTCTGACTGTCGGTGTCATTCTGAAGGTCGGTGTCATTCTGAAGGTCGATGTCATTCTAAGACTTGCGACATGCAAAGAAGAATTCACACAAGGATCGAGATAGAGAGATTTATTTTTCTGCAAAAGGGAGAGGGGAGTGGAGGAGATTCCCACAAAACTAGACAACCGTGAATAGAACACATTCACACGTGACAGGATATCGATCTCTTCAACCTACTTGGCCATGTGCTCGTTCTGTAACTGGTCAACAAATACAACGAACAATACAATGCAATACAATAGAATACAATAGAATACAGTACAGTACAGTACAATACAATATAGTACAACACAGTACAGTACAATATAATATAATGCAGTATATTACAGTACAATACAATACAATACAATACAATAGAGAGCAAATACTAGACAGCTTAAGAGAATGGCTTGGCAGAAGGTCAACAACAGAAATGATAAAGAACTGTCGAGATCGAAAGTTGTGGGGAGACATGATCACCTACGCCAGTAGGCCCGGTACTTGATGGTGATGAAATGCAACACAATACAATATACAATACAATACAATATAATACAATATAATACAATATAATACAGTACAGTACAATACAATAAACCACAATACAACACAACACGCCACAATACAACACAACACGGCACAATACAATACAATACAATACAGTCAATTTACAAGTTGAGGAACCTAAATAACTTTTGCTAAACAAGTGATCTCCCCTGTTTGACCGCACATATTTTAATGCATACAATGTGATACAATCGGATGTTACATGATGAAATGTGATGTCTGCACTTTGGTACGGTATATATGTCCTGATATAATGGTACGCTAGTTTCCGCATCGAAGGTTGGCCCTTAATAGTGCACTTTGTCATAGATTCACCAATCCACCTTTTGATATTATCAGCCCACTTTAATCTTCATCTGCCTCGTCTGTTACCTTCTCGTCCCTTCCAGGATTACCTTCGGTAGAGTATTGTGCCTCGTCACATGTTCCAGAAAATTCTGTTGTCTTTTTAGAATTGTGTTAAGTAGTTTTTTTTTTTCACCCTCAGTTGATTCAGAACCTGGCTGTTTGTCTTCACATATATATATATATAATTAACTAATAAGGACATCTATGAAATCTTATTATTGGTCGTTTCAAATCTAAATGTTCACGATTAACATGAAATATCTCCTCTTTCCCTGCACTTACAAACTTGATTTTTTGCATCAGGCCTTGTTTTTCCAAGGTCCCACCGATTTCACAAAATTTAATGATGTAGGAAGTATGCTTCATCATGAAACAGCACTTTCCTTTGATCTCAGTGAATTTACGGATCTTTTTGCTCCTGGAGAAAATAATTTACCGTACATTAATGGAAATCAGCTTCTCGACATAGGCGTCTCTACACAACTTGAAAGTTGGAGGCGTTTATCAACTGTTTACTTTCTATTGTTTACTTTCTTTAAAATACTATGAGAATGTCAATGTTATAGCCTTTACAGACGGTCTAAAACAAATCAGCGTATAAACAGTTCCATTAATGAAAACTATTTAAACAATATACAACAAAGAATACATTAAAAAAATTAATTATCCGTTGCGAGCGATAACGAGCATGACATATCAAGCAAAGTTATTGTTTATGGGTACGCATGTGACTAAAGAGTCCGATGTAAGCACGGGATCCTCTTCACTGTAAAGAGCTACATTGTTCGTTTTATGTCTTTCCATGTGACTTTCATTATTTTACGTAAACAAGACATATGAAAGTGATTTAGTTTCTTTGCATGCCTGCAGTACACATATCAAGAATCTTTACATTTTCAAAACGTTATCAACTTTAGCTAAAGATTGATCATGCGGACATATAAAAACGTCCATTATTATTTCATTTATTCTGAATCAGAGGAGTCTAACATATTGATTACTAATCTGGGCTGAACGAACGATAGTCCATCTTTTTTCCAATAGTCATTTTCTTCTTTTAAGACATGATCTTCACATTTGCACCAAAAATCTTTGTCAATCTGTGATAGAGCAGCATATGTCAGTCCTTTTATATCGCATAGTTTAAAACTTGTATTCTCAGCTGCCACCTGCCCTTTAATTTTTGCCCAAACGAGTTCAATGGGGTTTAATTGTGGATGATAAGGGGGCAGTCTCAAGCACGTATGACCATGCTGTTGAATGATTTTGTCTATTTGGAATACTTTGGTCTTTTGCGATTTCTTAACAAGTGACAGTAATTCAGGTTTCAAAAATCCCTCGTTAAATGGAATTCCTTCCTTTCTTAGCCAAATCTTTATAACATCTTTTGTACTGGTAGATGTAGGAATTTTGTCTTCTTCTGCCACAGCGTTGTGGTACGACGCGTTGTCCATTACCAGACAGGATGGTCTGTCTAGAATTGGAAGAAGAGTATTTTCAATCCACTCTCTAAATATATGGCCATTCATCTCGGTGTGATAGTCCCTGTTGTCAGTATAATTAGAGGTGAATATAAGTTCTGCATTTTTCACCAACCCTTCTTTTCGGCTGCCTGCATGTGCCATTATAATACGCTGTCCTTTTCCAGTGGGTACACATCTTTTAATACTTCCATCTGATAACTGCCATTCCTTTGCACTTGTGTGGTGAGAATTTATCCAAGATTCATCTAGAAATACAATATCATAACCTTGGTTACGCATTTCCCGTACTTCACGTAAATATTTACTCCTCATAGAAACTAAGTGCGGCTTCTCGCAGATGACATTTCTACCACTATCGTACTTTCTAAACGTAAAACCGATGCTTCTAACAGTTCTCCATAATGTTGTTTTCGACACAACAATGTCATTTTCTGCTCTCAGTCGAATTTTCAGTTTTCTTAAAGTCACAGTTTCTTTGGAATCGAACATTTTACAAATTGCTCTTCTAATCACTTCCTTGTCAAAACTATCTACTACTTTCTTTCTTCCTAGCGTCATAGTCTTGATTGAACTGGACACTCCGTTAGCTTTAAGCACTTGTTTGAAAAAGCGTTTGCTTATACCCAATGCGTGAATAGTTCTCTTTTCTGGCTTTGAGATGCTTCGATACAGTTTTCCACGCTTAGCTTCTATGCAAAAATATTTATACACCTTTATTGCCACTGATTGCAATGTAAGGAACTTTACTTTTATACCCATTGACTAACAGATCACAAATTTAACGAAATTACCCAATAATTAGGATACGCCGTTGCACATAAATCACAACAAAACGACAGGAAATGGGATGCACCGGATATAAAATTATAACTATGACGCGTTTTATGTGCTTTTTAGTGCTTAAAACAGGGAAATTGGCGCGCATTACGTTCAAGATGACAAGTCCGTGGGTGCTCACTCATATGAAGCGGTAATTCCTCCAAATATATGGTTTGACCAAAATGCCTTAAATTTGTATACTTCAAATAAAGAATATTTAAAACTATACGTTTGTTGGTGAGGAAATGAATGTACTTCTTGGGACCAAAAAATCACAAGACCATATGCAAAATTTCAGCATTATCAATCAATTGGTTGCAGAGATATGGAATTTTAAACACCTTCAAAATATTTTGAAACGACCAATAAGAATCATCATGCGAAGAGTGCGAAACAAAATCAGTCCAGAAATTAGTGATGAACAGTGTGGTTTTGTTAGAGATAAAGGAACAAGCAATGCCATTTATATCATAAGATCTTTAGTAGAAAGAGCCATAGAGGTGAAAACAGATCTATACCTATGTTTCATAGATTACACCAAGGCATTTGACAAAGTAAAGCACCAAGAAATAATCAACATTTTAGAAAGCATAAACGTAGACAGCAAAGATCTAAGAATAATAAAGAACATGTACTGGCAACAAACAGCGGCCATAAGAACTGGAAACCAATTGGGAATGTTTCAACAAATAAAACAGGGTGTTAGACAAGGTTGTGTGCTGTCACCAGATTTGTTTAATATTTATAGTGAGTTTATTTTAAAATCCATAAGGGGCATGCCTGGAATAACAATTGGAGGTCATAATATAAATAATCTAAGGTATGCTGATGATACAGTATTAATCGCTAAGAGTGAAAATGAGTTACAAGAAATGTTGGACATTATAGTGAAAGAAGGCAAAAATAAAGGACTCAGCCTTAATAGCAAAAAGACAGAGGTAATGGTAACAACAAAGAAAAAGACATCACCTCAGTGCAGAATAAAGACAAGTGGAACAATATTAAAACAGGTAAATGAATTTAAATATTTGGGAACTTTGTTAACCTCAGATGGAAGATGTACAAAAGAGGTGGATGCGAGTCATGGATAATAGGACAACAGACAAGAAAATAACTGGAGTCTGTCGAAATGTGGTTTTACAGAAGAATGTTGAGAATACCATGGACAGCTAAGAATGAAGAGGTTCTGAGAGAGGTCAAAGCAAAAAGAAAGCTAATTTCCAATATTAGGAAGAGACAATCATCATTTTTTGGCCATGTAATGAGAAGAGAACAACTGGAATATATTGTAACAACTGGAAAAATTGAGGACGAAGAGATAGAGGGAAGCAAAGAGAAAAAATAACAGACAGTTTAAGAGAATGGCTTGGCAGAAGGTCAACAGCAGAAATGATACATAGCTGCCGAGATCGAAAATTGTGGAGAGACATGATCACCTACGCCACTAGGCCCGGTACTTGATGATGATAGTTGTTGTATAGTTGCTGTATATTTGTTGTATAATTGTTGTATAGTTGTTGTATAGTTGCTGTTTAGTTGTTGTATAGTTGTTGTATAGTTGTTGTATAGTTATTGTATAGTAGTTTTATAGTTGCTGTTTAGTTGTAGTATAGTTTTTGTATAGTTGTTGTATAGTTGTTGTATAGGTATTGTATAGTTGCTGTTTAGTTGTTGTATAGTTGTTGTATAGTTGTTGTATAGTTATTGTATAGTAGTTTTATAGTTGCTGTTTAGTTGTTGTATAGTTGTTGTATAGTTGTTGTATAGTTGTTGTATAGTTGTTGTATAGTTATTGTATAGTAGTTTTATAGTTGCTGTTTAGTTGTTGTATAGTTGTTGTATAGTTATTCTATAGTAGTTTTATAGTTGCTGTATAGTTGTTGTATAGGTATTGTATAGTTATTGTATAGTAGTTTTATACTTGTTGTAAAGTTGTTGTATAGTTGCTGTATAGTTGTTGTATAGTTGCTGTATAGATGTTGTATAGTTGTTGTATAGTTGTTGTATAGTTGTTGTATAGTTGTTGTATAGTTGTTGTATAGTTGCTGTATAGTTGTTGTATAATTGTTGTATAGTTGTATAGCGCACCTACTCAAGACTATACAGACGAACAAATAGAGGCATACTATGAAGATCTAAACACAGTTATGAAGCAAGTGAAATCATCAGACATCTTGATTATAATGGGTGATATGAACGCTAAAGTAGGAAAAGGTAAATATAAGACCATTATAGGAAATCATGGTCTAGGAAAAAGGAATAACAGAGGAGAAAGATTAATACAATTTTGTGAAGAAAACAGACTGATAATATGCAACACCTTCTTTGAGCAAGAGAAAAGGAAATTATACACATGGAAAAGCCCTGGAGACAAGAAGAGAAATCAAATAGATTACATAAAGATAAAAGACAGATTCAGGAACAGCGTCAAGAAAGCCAAAACCTACCCAGGAGCAGACATTAATTCAGACCACAATCCTGTAATGATAAAAATGAAAATCAAATTAAAGAGAAACAAACAAAAAACTAATGCAACAACACCAATAGATATAACTGCGTTAAACCAGAAAGATATACAAGAAACTTATACTGTACAAGTAAAGAACACATAACAGAAGCTGCTAGAAGAGGGATTGAGCAGTACAGAAGAGAAAATTCTGACGAAAAAAGTCACAACAAAATAGCAATGCATAAAAAGCAGCATACAAGAATCCTGCAACACCTTGCCCAAAAAGGAAAGTAACAAAAAACACAAATGGATAACTGACAAAATCTTAGAAAAAAAATGGAAGAAAGATGACAAGCGAAAAACACTGCCAGATACAAGGATATAGACAATGAAATAAGGAGAATGTGCAAACAGGCAAAAGAAGACTGGCTCAACCAAAGATGTCTAGAAGTCGAAACTATGGAAAGTAAACAAAACTTAAGAGAGATGCACACAGAAATAAAGAGAATGACGAATAAAGACAAAAAAACTGCAGGAAACGGATGTATTGCAAACAAAGAGGGAAGAATGCTAACAGACAACAAAGATATAATAGATAGATGGCAAGAATATATAACAGAATTATTTCATGACGAAAGGGACAACAAGCCAGACATAAAATGTACATACAACTATAAAATCCTGAAATCTGAAGTAGAAAAAGCTATAAAAACAATGAAAAAGGGAAAAGCAGCAGGGCCTGACAATATACAGATAGAGATGAAGTGATCACAGGCATATGCTATGACATATACCATACAGGATACATACCAAACGATCTAAAAACATCAACTTTCATTGCATTGTCTAAAAAGAACGGTGCAGTCGAATGTAGTGATTTCAGAACAATAAGCATAATGAGACAGGTAACACAAATTTTACTAAAAGTTATACAGGGAAGGATTCAGAATAAAATCAATACTGAATTAGAGGAGCAACAATTTGGATTCAGGAAAAACAGTGGGACAAAAGAAGCCATATTCAGCATGAGAACATTGATTGAAAAGTACACAGAAGTAAACAAACTAATATATGCCTGCTTCATAGACTATTGGTCGTTTCAAATCTAAATGTTCACGATTAACATGAAATATCTCCTCTTTCCCTGCACTTACAAACTTGATTTTTGCATCAGGCCTTGTTTTCCAAGGTCCCACCGATTTCACAAAATTTAATGATGTAGGAAGTATGCTTCATCATGAAACAGCACTTTCCTTTGATCTCAGTGAATTTACGGATCTTTTTGCTCCTGGAGAAAATAATTTACCGTACATTAATGGAAATCAGCTTCTCGACATAGGCGTCTCTACACAACTTGAAAGTTGGAGGCGTTTATCAACTGTTTACTTTCTATTGTTTACTTTCTTTAAAATACTATGAGAATGTCAATGTTATAGCCTTTACAGACGGTCTAAAACAAATCAGCGTATAAACAGTTCCATTAATGAAAACTATTTAAACAATATACAACAAAGAATACATTAAAAAAAATTAATTATCCGTTGCGAGCGATAACGAGCATGACATATCAAGCAAAGTTATTGTTTATGGGTACGCATGTGACTAAAGAGTCCGATGTAAGCACGGGATCCTCTTCACTGTAAAGAGCTACATTGTTCGTTTTATGTCTTTCCATGTGACTTTCATTATTTTACGTAAACAAGACATATGAAAGTGATTTAGTTTCTTTGCATGCCTGCAGTACACATATCAAGAATCTTTACATTTTCAAAACGTTATCAACTTTAGCTAAAGATTGATCATGCGGACATATAAAAACGTCCATTATTATTTCATTTATTCTGAATCAGAGGAGTCTAACATATTGATTACTAATCTGGGCTGAACGAACGATAGTCCATCTTTTTTCCAATAGTCATTTTCTTCTTTTAAGACATGATCTTCACATTTGCACCAAAAATCTTTGTCAATCTGTGATAGAGCAGCATATGTCAGTCCTTTTATATCGCATAGTTTAAAACTTGTATTCTCAGCTGCCACCTGCCCTTTAATTTTTGCCCAAACGAGTTCAATGGGGTTTAATTGTGGATGATAAGGGGGCAGTCTCAAGCACGTATGACCATGCTGTTGAATGATTTTGTCTATTTGGAATACTTTGGTCTTTTGCGATTTCTTAACAAGTGACAGTAATTCAGGTTTCAAAAATCCCTCGTTAAATGGAATTCCTTCCTTTCTTAGCCAAATCTTTATAACATCTTTTGTACTGGTAGATGTAGGAATTTTGTCTTCTTCTGCCACAGCGTTGTGGTACGACGCGTTGTCCATTACCAGACAGGATGGTCTGTCTAGAATTGGAAGAAGAGTATTTTCAATCCACTCTCTAAATATATGGCCATTCATCTCGGTGTGATAGTCCCTGTTGTCAGTATAATTAGAGGTGAATATAAGTTCTGCATTTTTCACCAACCCTTCTTTTCGGCTGCCTGCATGTGCCATTATAATACGCTGTCCTTTTCCAGTGGGTACACATCTTTTAATACTTCCATCTGATAACTGCCATTCCTTTGCACTTGTGTGGTGAGAATTTATCCAAGATTCATCTAGAAATACAATATCATAACCTTGGTTACGCATTTCCCGTACTTCACGTAAATATTTACTCCTCATAGAAACTAAGTGCGGCTTCTCGCAGATGACATTTCTACCACTATCGTACTTTCTAAACGTAAAACCGATGCTTCTAACAGTTCTCCATAATGTTGTTTTCGACACAACAATGTCATTTTCTGCTCTCAGTCGAATTTTCAGTTTTCTTAAAGTCACAGTTTCTTTGGAATCGAACATTTTACAAATTGCTCTTCTAATCACTTCCTTGTCAAAACTATCTACTACTTTCTTTCTTCCTAGCGTCATAGTCTTGATTGAACTGGACACTCCGTTAGCTTTAAGCACTTGTTTGAAAAAGCGTTTGCTTATACCCAATGCGTGAATAGTTCTCTTTTCTGGCTTTGAGATGCTTCGATACAGTTTTCCACGCTTAGCTTCTATGCAAAAATATTTATACACCTTTATTGCCACTGATTGCAATGTAAGGAACTTTACTTTTATACCCATTGACTAACAGATCACAAATTTAACGAAATTACCCAATAATTAGGATACGCCGTTGCACATAAATCACAACAAAACGACAGGAAATGGGATGCACCGGATATAAAATTATAACTATGACGCGTTTTATGTGCTTTTTAGTGCTTAAAACAGGGAAATTGGCGCGCATTACGTTCAAGATGACAAGTCCGTGGGTGCTCACTCATATGAAGCGGTAATTCCTCCAAATATATGGTTTGACCAAAATGCCTTAAATTTGTATACTTCAAATAAAGAATATTAAAACTATACGTTTGTTGGTGAGGAAATGAATGTACTTCTTGGGACCAAAAAATCACAAGACCATATGCAAAATTTCAGCATTATCAATCAATTGGTTGCAGAGATATGGAATTTTAAACACCTTCAAAATATTTTGAAACGACCAATAGTTATAAATTGACTGTAATTTGTGAGGAGATAAAATACACATCTTATAAAAATTATAAACATCAATAAGGAGGCAGGTGGCCGACAAAAGGTTAGACCAGTTGGTTTACAACCAGGTAGGCGTGGGTCACGTTCATGGACAAGGTCAATGATATATTTCTCACCTGAAACGTGAAATAACAACTTTGACGGGTGTATTATGTGGCTACCACACAGGGCTTCGTGGATGTACATGTGACCTGTATTCCACCTCCCTCCCCCCCCCCCTACCCCAACACACACAGTTAACCCCCCCCGGGCAGACCCCAGAGATTGATTAATGACGTGACAGTCTGTCAGTTATGTGTAGTAACAATGGCAACGATTGTCATTTGTTGCCATGGGAATTAACAACGAATTGCTATAGCTTGTTTCATAACTCGTGCCCAACTTTTAAAATCGATAGCTTTTTAATCGCTTGTTGTAAGTTGTTCAAAATTTGCATGTAAAGTTATAATGATTAGAACCCAACAGGGAATTAATTTCATTAAAAAAAAACATTTGGTTATTATTGTTGCTTATTTGATTTATATAAATTTATAACGACCCATTGATGTAGTCAAAACTTAATGTATACAGTATTTTAAGTTAAAAATAGCGAGTAAAAATCCATACACGGTAAAATTTACGTGTTTGCACGCTTTTACCGTGGTTTTTTGACACAATTAGACACTTTTAAAAAACACGAGAAATTGTGTGTTCCATTTCCGTTCATTCATAGGTGCAGTGGTGGAACGATAACATTTATCATGAGTCTTAAAATGAAATTCTGCAGTTTACAAAACATCGCAATAAAAATGTATGACTATTTTTGCAAAGAGGCTAAACGAGGAAGATTATTTCATTCTTTAGAAAACCCTGAGAATAGGACAAGACACATATTGGATTTATCTAAACGGTCATTTAATCGCTGGATTCAAGAACGTGACCGTCAATGTTCAAAATATACAAAATCATCAAGGAAGAGCAAAAATGTTGGATAATTTCGACAGTGAACTTATTAGAAGTGAAATTCACAAAATGTTGGGTATGAATGAAACTGTTACAATAAGAAAATTAAAAGTATCGCTGAAAAAGAACAACAGTATTGAAATATCAAAGTCTACATTATGGAGGAATGTGAGAGCTGCAGGCTTTACATTCAGAAAGTATTCCAATGGACGAAACATCATCTGTGAGAAGCCACATATAGTAGTCATGAGAAGCAAGTACTTACGTGAAGTAAAAGAGGTGCGCAAGCAAGGTTATGATATTGTGTACTTGGATGAAACATGGATCAATGCTCACCACACTAACCAAAGGGAATGGCAGTCATCAGATGGAAAGAATAAGAGAGTAATACCTAGCAGCAAAGGACAGCAAAGGATTGCTCATGCAGGTAGTCGACAACATGGACTAATACAGAATGCAGGGCTCATTTTTCTTTCAAAATCCATAGACAATCGGGATTATCACTCTGAGATGAATGGTCACATATTTAGACATTGGATTGAAAATTCTGTTCTCCCATCACTAGATCGACCATCTTGCCTAATAATGGACAATGCAGCGTACCACAACATTGTTGCACCTGAAGATAAAGTCCCGACGTCACCAGTACAAAAGATGTTATTAAGATATGGCTCACAAAGGAGCACATACAATTTAATAACATGTACTTAAAACCTGAATTACTATCTCTAGTAAAGCAAAAACAAAGGACAAAGATTTTTCAAATAGATAAGATTATACAAGAGCACGGTCATATAAGTTTGAGGCTGCCACCTTACCATGCTCATTTAAATCCAATAGAACTAATCTGGGCAAAATTAAAAGGACAAGTGGCAGATGAAAATACAACATTCAAAATATGCGATGTAAAGACTCGCTAATCTCGCTTTTTTTAAATATAGACAAAGATTATTGGGCTAAATGTGAAGACCACGTCTTAAAAACAGGAAGAGGAATATTGGAAAAATGATGGTTTGTGGAATGTTCAACCCCAAACAGTTATTAATCTTTTAGACTCGTCTGATTCAGAATGAAAGTATATAGCCCCCACAATGTTGGCCCCTATATTACCTTAAATTAGTTCAACAAACGGTCCTTATCAGGACCACACAACTATGAAAATTGGACATACAGGTATACCTTGACATTATCGTCCGTCCTCGAACTGAGAAGACAATAATTCTCCTGGTGTTTTGTCTTATTAGGTTATTTCCCCATTACGGCCACGCCTTTACCTAGTGAAAATTAATCATAGACCAGCAACTACGGTAATTTCTATTATTTAGGGGTTCACAATTTACAATTTTGACAAACATCAAAGAAATTCGCCGCTTTAAGAAAACTGCAGCTGCAAGATATTTTTTAAATATACATTTAAAGGGTCTTTGCATTCTAAAAACATTTGGAAAATTTCAACAGTTTTTAACAAACGGTTACTGAGTAATAGCGTTTTGAAGTTGGGCACGTGATTTGAAACGAGCTATAGATATCAAAGGCAGCAAGGTAGGCTGGGAAGACACAGCTGCAGACTAAAATCTTTGGGAAAACACTCTAAAGCTTCAACTCAAACAAGAAGCAGACAAGATTCACAAAAACGAAAGGTAATACACGGCGAAAGAAAAATATCAATTCCTAGGGGCGCTCCGAAATCCATAGTCAATTATGACTGACGGAGACTGCTATAGTCAACTATGACTGACGGAGACTGCTATAATCAACTATGACTGACGGAGACTGCTATAGTCAATTATGACTGACGGAGACTGCTATAGTCAACTATGACTGACGGAGACTGCTATAATCAACTATGACTGACGGAGACTGCTATAGTCAACTATGACTGACGGAGATTGCTATAATCAACTATGACTGACGGGGACTGCTATAATCAACTATGACTGACGGGGACTGCTATAATCAACTATGACTGACGGAGACTGCTATAATCAACTATGACTGACGGAGACTGCTATAATCAACTATGACTGACGGAGACTGCTATAATCAACTATGACTGACGGAGACTGCTATAGTCAATTATAACTGACAGAGACTGCTATAGTCAATTATAACTGACAGAGACTGCTATAATCAACTATGACTGACGGAGACTGCTATAGTCAATTATGACTGACGGAGACTGCTATAATCAACTATGACTGACGGAGACTGCTATAATCAACTATGACTGACGGAGACTGCTATAGTCAACTATGACTGATGGAGACTGCTATAGTCAATTATGACTGATGGAGACTGCTATAATCAATTATGACTGGCGGAGACTGCTATAGTCAACTATAACTGACGGAGACTGCTATAGTCAACTATGACTGATGGAGACTGCTATAATCAATTATGACTGGCGGAGACTGCTATAGTCAACTATAACTGACGGAGACTGCTATAGTCAACTATAACTGACGGAGACTGCTATAGTCAACTATAACTGACGGAAGCAACTATAAAGGCAGCAACAGGTTAGATAATAAAGCCCATAAATAGTTACAAGAAGCTACCTTTCACAATCCAGTTATGTGCAAACTGTTGCCGGATTGCCGCCACATTCTGATATGCTAAAACCACTGCATTGACTGGGTTTGCTATCTCCCACGGGCGATCGCCGTCCTTTCGGTTCCGGCCACGGAAAGTTATCTTGTGTCTGTAGTTGGACATTTTACAACCGTATAATTTGTGACAACATCTAAATCAACATATTAGTGGTAGGACGGGAGTTCTCAACGAGCTGGGCGAGTCTGAGACAAAATGTTTGTTGTGCGAGTCTGAGGCAGAATGTTTGTTGTGTGAGTCTGAGGCAGAATGTTTGTTGTGTGAGTCTGAGGCAGAATGTTTGTTGTGTGAGTCTGAGACAAAATGTTTGTTGTGTGAGTCTGAGACAAAATGTTTGTTGTGTGAGTCTGAGGCAGAATGTTTGTTGTGTGAGTCTGAGGCAGAATGTTTGTTGTGTGAGTCTGAGGCAGAATGTTTGTTGTGTGAGTCTGAGACAGAATGTTTGTTGTGTGAGTCTGAGGCAGAATGTTTGTTGTGTGAGTCTGAGGTAGAATGTTTGTTGTGTGAGTCTGAGGCAGAATGTTTGTTGTGTGAGTCTGAGGCAAAATGTTTGTTGTGTGAGTCTGAGGCAGAATGTTTGTTGTGTGAGTCTGAGGCAAAATGTTTGTTGTGTGAGTCTGAGACAGAATGTTTGTTATGTGAGTCTGAGACAAAATGTTTGTTATGTGAGTCTGAGACAAAATGTTTGTTGTGTGAGTGTTAGGCAAAATGTTTGTTATGTGAGTCTGAGACAAAATGTTTGTTATGTGAGTCTGGCCAACAGACCTATCAGCACAAAATAAAATATATACTCATTTTATAAACAAATTAAAGTATAGTTTAATAGATGCAGCGTTGTCATGGCGCTGTTAAAACCATAATGGTATTCTTTGTTGCTTTGATCAATAAGCTTCAGAAAATACACAACAAAATCTACATTACTTTAACATGTGCAAATTAATACGAGATAAACACCACAAAATAGCTTTCTAATACAGTAAGAGTAAGGCTCAAAAGGATATCAGTGGTAACAAATATTATATACACAAGAGAATGACGATTTGGAATTGACATCGGTATTTAGAAATTGCGTGTGTTTGTAAGGCGTTATAATCGTTGATAACAATACAAATGTTATCGTCTTACCAGAATTTTGATAGCCTCGTTTAGAACAGCAAACTCATTCTTTTGTGATTTCACCAATATCATCCACCTTGCTGCCGGAGCTACTGAGTTTAGTGCTCTGTGCACACCGTGAGCTGTGTTTTCCATCCGGATCGTATTTCGATATTCCGATTGCTTACGGTGAATGATGACATCGTATGATGAAAGACAGTTCAGCTGCGTTGTCTTTCGGTGCCGTTTAGCCTTATGTCTTCTTTTGGCGTGTGCTGTAGCTGCTATGATGGGGACTGCAGCTGTCTTTATTTGTTTGGATTATAGAATGAGGTGAGTTTTAATTCGGATGATTCTACTGGCAATGCGGTTGAGCAATTATGGATTTTAGTTCGGTTGCAATGACACCGGGGCCTTCGACTAACCATAAAAGTACTGAATAACCCGATTAAGCATTTAAGTACAAATTGTCATAACTCTACGAGAAAACTGTTGTGGTGCATCACTTTCTGAATGCACTGAGTTATTGTCCACGAGTTGCAAATTTGAGGATAATTCCAATTCTCCCAATTTTCTTGACTCCACCAACGATGACATGTCACTTGACTCCACCAACGAAGACATGTCACTTGACTCCACCAACGATGACATGTCACTTGACTCCACCAACGATGACATGTCACTTGACTCCACCAACGATGACATGTCACTTGACTCCACCAACGATGACATGTCACTTGACTCCACCAACGATGACATTTCACTTGACTCCACCAACGATGACATGTCACTTGACTCCACCAACGATGACATGTCACTTGACTCCACCAACGATGACATGTCACTTGACTCCACCAACGATGACATGTCACTTGACTCCGTCAACGATGACATGTCACTTGACTCCACCAACGATGACATTTCACTTGACTCCACCAACGATGACATGTCACTTGACTCCACCAATGATGACATGTCACTTGTGACAGACAAATCACATAACGCTGTCTGTCTAAATATTTGAAGCTCAATTTCTGTTAATATATTCTTTTAATATATGTGAAACCTGATTCAAGCAAAAAGCCAAATTTGCCACATAGATTTTATAAATAGAAATATTTGAATTTAAGGTGGCATAAGAAATTACCATTTATTTCTACTTGATAAGCTGCTAAAATTATATCTGTCAGTAACTTTAGTTTTTCTACATTACAAGCTGCTGGATAACCCAACTTATGTTTGTCAGTAGATTTCGTTTTTTTTCTACATTACAAGCTGCTGGATAACCCAACTTATGTATGTCAGTAGATTTCGTTTTTTTCTACATTACAAGCTGCTGGATAACCCAACTTATGTATGTCAGTAGATTTCGGTTTTTTTCCTACATTACAAGCTGCTGGATAACCCAACTTATGTATGTCAGTAGATTTCGTTTTTTTTCTACCTTACAAGCTGCTGGATAACCCAACTTATGTCTGTCAGTAGATTTCGTTTTTTTCTCTACATTACAAGCTGATCTTGAGCCCAACTTACGTCTGTGAGCCGATGAAGTTTGGCTGTGCATTTGTGTAGTTGGATGGGTAGGCCACAAGGATAAAGTCTAAACCTTTGAAGCAGCCAGCGTCAAACATGGCGATCTTGCTTGTATGGTCCTCGTTCCCAGCGCAACCAATTACTGAAATCTGAGAGCACAGTGTGTAGACAAAGAAACAGCACATTCATTTTATGCCAATGAGGTCAAGTAGGAGACATCATCTCAGCTACTCTTGGAGCTCAGGCTACATTTGTTGTCAAAGGTGTCTGTATTATGATATTCATTATCTGTCTCTTAATGTCTACATTGTCTCTCATAATGTCTTCTCTGTCTATCTTAATGTATATCTTGTCTCTCTTAATGTCTTCTGTGTCTCTCTTAGTGCCTTCCCTGTCTCTCTTAATGTATATCTTGTCTCTCTTAATGTCTTCTGTGTTTCTCGTAATGTCTATCCTGTCTCGCTTAATGTCTTCTGTGTCTCTCTTGATATCTATCCTGTATCTCTTAATTTAATGTCTGTTTCGTCTAATGTCTACCCTGTATCTCTTAATGTCTTCCCCGTTCTCTTAATGTATACCCTGTATCTCTTAATGTCTTCCCAGTTCTCTTAATGTCTACCCTGTATCTCTTAGTGTCTTCCCCGTTCTCTTAATGTCTACCCTGTATCTCTTAATGTCTTCCCCAGTTCTCTTAATGTCTACCCTGTATCTCTTAATGTCTTCCCCGTTCTCTTAATGTCTACCCTGTATCTCATGCACCTTACAACAAACATCCCTTCATCCACTCCCGTCCGTTACAACAGGATACGCTCATACTCTTCCTCGTATATCCCTATTCTGGACGATCGTCTTTTATCAATGACAGTCTTTTGAAAGTCAAACATTTTTTCTTCCTGCTGTTTCTCACTTGTGGACTTTATGATTCTCTGATTGTGATTCCCATGAGATAGCCTTCATATGCCTACACTTTTATTTTAGATTACATATTAGATTCTTGGGTTCTGGCCAATCCTCTTTCTGCACTAGTCTTGAATACATTCAATTCTACGACACGCGGGCAGTATTTTCGTGAGCAATTTCTTTTTTAATGCACCAAACTTGTTCTTTATTTCATTTGTTGATTTCTAGCTTTCACGTGCATAAGTAAGAAGGATAATTCATTTCAGGTGACTATCTTAAATTCTTGGGGGAGCCGTGATAGCTCAGTGGTTTGTGAACTGGACTACAAAGGACAAGGGGTAGGGTTCGATCCCAACCGACGACTTCCGGGTTCACCCAACCTTTAATGGGTACCTGATTTTTTTTCTGGGATAGTGAAGCGGCACGGGCGTAATACCGACCACATTACCCCAAAAATCATGTGCCGAAGGTCTGAAAATATATGGTCGCTAACAACATATTCCCTATACGCCACTTGGCGTGACAGGGGTTTTAAGTAAGTAAAGTAATCTTAAATTGTTATAACAAAAAACCAGGTATCAAATAGAATATTCTTGTCATCCCTCTGTTATCACGGACAAATACGATTCTTATCTTGAGCTCAGAAGAGAAAGATAATTAATTGTGAGATGTGACGTTTGAAAGAGAAAAGCTAACTAACGCGCTTCTTCTCTCTCTCTCTCTCTCTCTCTCTCTCTCTCTCTCTCTCTCTCTCTCCCCCTCTCTCTCTCCCTCTCCCTCTCTCTCTCCCTCTCTCTCCCTCTCTCTCCCTCTCTCTCTCCCTCTCTCTCTCCCTCTCTCTCTCCCTCTCTCTTTCTCTCACCCTCTCTCCCTCTCTCTCCCTCTTTCTCCCTCTCTCTCTCTCCATCTCATTCTCTCCCTCTCTCTCTCTCCCTCTCCCTCCCTCTCTCTCTCTCACCCTCTCTCTCACCCTCTCTCTCTATCCCTCTCTCTATCCCTCTCTCTCTCTCCCTCTCTCTCCTCTCTCTCTCACCCTCTCTCTCTCTCTTCCTCTCTCTCTCCCTCTCTCTCCTCTCTCTTCCCCCCAACTGAACAAGTAGAGAATATTAAATCACAATAAGAATTGTCAGAACACACCTTCTAGAAACATATATAAAGACAGAACGTAATGCGCAACTACCATCTTGTTCTTCTTCTTTCCTTCATTTGCCTTTCAGCGTCGAGGGGAGATATAATTTGCGGTCTTTTGCTCTTCTGTTCGATTCTGCTGCTGTTATGTTTCCTAGTGTTTCTAATATTCCGTCAATCCATCTTTTTCGTTGTCGGCCTTTGGGTCTGGTGTTCTTGCCGCCTTTACTGAAGGCTAACTGTATTGTATTTTGATCTTTCTGCCTTGTCATGTGGCCGAATAATGTTATCAGTTGTTTCTTTATATATTCTATAAAAAAAGCAAACAAGTAAAGTAACCCCGTCACGCCAAGTGGGGTATAGGGAATATGGTATTAGTGACCATAAATTTTACAGATCTTCGGCATATGATTTTTAGGTAAGGTAATGTGGTCGGTATTACGCCTGTGCCGATTTACTTTCCCAGAAAAAAATCCGGTACCCATTAAAGGCTGGGTGAACTGGAAGCCGTCGGTTGGGATCGAACCCTACCTCTTGTCCTTTGTAGTCCAGTTCACTAACCACTGAGCTATGGCGGCTTTATATATTATATCATCATCATGTGCCATACCGGTTGGCGTAGGTGATCATGTCTCTCCACAATCTTCTATCTACAGTGCATCGTATCAGTTCTGTTGTTGACTGTTTTCCATGCCATAACGCCAAGCTATCCAGTATTTTCTCTCTTTGTCGCCCGCGATCTCTCTTTCCTTTTATTTTGCCAGTTGTAACCAAGTATTCCAACTTTCCTCTTCCCATGATGTGCCCGAAAAATGTTGATTGCTTCTTTCTGATGTTTCTAAGTTAAGAGCTCCCTTTTTGTGTTGGCCTCTTTGAGAACTTCCTCATTGGTCTTTTATCTGTCCAGGGAACTTTCAACATTCTTCTGAGAAAACCCATCTCTGTGGCCTCTAATCGTCTTTTCATTTGTTTGTCTACTGTCCATATATTATATGGCAGGGGTTATTCCTAGCTTTTTTCTCAGTTCTTCATTTCTGACCTTATCTCACAGACTGTTTACTGTCATTAATACTAACGCATTTCACCTCAGTAGAGGTTATTTTTCTTTTTGTTTTGGCATCTAGAATCCAGGACTGGCATTGGTGGTAGCACACCGTTGGAATGAAGATCTGCCATCTGACAACATTAAATAAACAACTGGCATTATGCACGTAACACCAGTCGATGACTGCACCTCAAAGCATAAGAGAAGCAAGAATTTGTTGAATATACGACATTATCACATAAATCCTGCAGCGATACAAGCTAACTACTGTCGCTATGTTATCAGTTGTCAGAAAAAGCAAATTGTGGCATCTGCAAGGCTTTGTGATATAATAAGAAGACTGATTCAAGCATATGGGATTGAATGATAATGGTTCAAGCATGTAGGATGTAAAGAGAAGACTGGTTCAAGCATGTTGGATAGAATGAGAAGACTGACTCAAGCATATGGGATAGAATGAGAATGGTTCAAGCATGTAGGATGTAAAGAGAAGACTGGTTCAAGCATGTTGGATAGAATGAGAAGCTGGCTCAAGCACATAGGATAGAATGAGAAGCTGGCTCAAGCACGTATGATAGAATGAGAAGACTGGTTCTGGTATATACATGTATTATAGAATTAGAAGACTGGTTCAAGAATATATGATAGAATGAGAAGACTAGTTCAAGCAAATAGGATAGAATGAAAATGTTTCAAGCATATATGATAGAATGAGAAGACTGCTTCAAGCATTTAGGATGCGAATAGAAGACTGGTTCATGCATGTAGGATAGAATGAGAAGACTGGTTCGGGTATATGTGATATACTTAGAAGACTGGTTCTAGCATATATGATAGAATGTGAAGACTGTTTGAAGCATATATGATAGAATAGAAGCTGGCTCAAGCATATATGATAGAATTAGAAGACTGGTTCAATCATATATGACAGAATGAGAAGACTGGTTTAGGTATATAATATGAATTAAACTGGAAAAGAGATGTACTGTATATGTTATAACTGCAGTCGTCAAATCATAATTATGTCTAGACATGAATTCTCCCAACTTATTGTTTAACATATTCTCTTGTCACTTAAAACATGCGTGGATTATAGGAGCAATCTGCTGGCACGGTCACACTTCATTATCTTGTAATCTTATTTAATAATTTATGTTCTATTTTTAGACAGTACTAAAATCTAGACTTAATTGTGGATGATCACACACACACACACACGAATAAATAAGGATTAGTTTCTCAATTAAATATCTCTTACCGTCCCAACACAATCATGAGCGAATTTAAGGAATGTTTGGAGACCCAGGGCAGCTGTTAGAGAGACGACAGTGGACAAATTGTGCCCTCGTGAGTGGCTGGAGCTTTTACCTGTGTCGTACTGACACAAGAAGCCGATGTTTGGATGTTCTCTGGCCTCACCTTTGTAGAACTCCGCCCTGAAAGTGACAGGTAACCGGCTGTAGTCAGTGGGTGTAGTGGGCAGAGGTAACCGGCTGTAGTCAGTGGGTGTAGTGGGCAGAGGTAACCGGCTGTAGTCAGTGGGTGTAGTGGGCAGAGGTAACCGGCTGTAGTCAGTGGGTGTAGTGGACAGAGGCAACCGGCTGTAGTCAGTGGGTGTAGTGGGCAGAGGCAACCGGCTGTAGTCAGTGGGTGTAGTGGGCAGAGGTAACCGGCTGTAGTCAGTGGGTGTAGTGGGCAGAGGTAACCGGCTGTAGTCAGTGGGTGTAGTGGGCAGAGGCAACCGGCTGTAGTCAGTGGGTGTAGTGGGCAGAGGCAACCGGCTGTAGTCAGTGGGTGTAGTGGGCAGAGGTAACCGGCTGTAGTCAGTGGGTGTAGTGGGCAGAGGCAACCGGCTGTAGTCAGTGGGTGTAGTGGGCAGAGGTAACCGGCTGTAGTCAGTGGGTGTAGTGGGCAGAGAAGAAGGCAGACAGGCTAACAGAAGAACAGACAGACAGACAAACAGAAAGGAAAGCAGGCAAGCATTCTAACAGAAAAAAGGAAGGCACACGCACAAAAGAAGGTAGGCATTCTAACAGAAAAAAAGGCAAGTAGACAAGCAGAAATGTAGGTAGGCAAGTTAAAAAAATAAATGGCTGACAGACACACAAAAAATGAATGTAGCCAGACTAACTAAAAGAAAGATAGACATACTAACAGAAAGAAAGGCAGACCAACAGAAAGAAAGACATACCAACAGAAAGAAAGGCAGACCAACAGAAAGTAAGACATACCAACAGAAAGAAAGACATACCAACAGAAAGAAAGACATACCAACAGAAAGAAAGACATACCAACAGAAAGAAAGACATACCAACAGAAAGAAAGGCAGACCAACAGAAAGAAAGACATACCAACAGAAAGAAAGACATACCAACAGAAAGAAAGGCAGACCAACAGAAAGAAAGGCAGACCAACAGAAAGAAAGGCAGACCAACAAAAAGAAAGGTAGACCAACAAAAAGAAAGACATACCAACAGAAAGAAAGACACCAACAGAAAGAAAGACCAACTGAAAGAAAGGCAGACCAACAGAAAGAAGGACATACCAACAGAAAAAAAGGCAGACCAACAGAAAGAAGGACATACCAACAGAAAAAAGGCAGACCAACAGAAAGAAAGGCAGACCAACAGAAAGAAAGGCAGACCAAAAGAAAGAAAGGCAGACCAACAGAAAGAAGGACATACCAACAGAAAAAAAGGCAGACCAACAGAAAGAAAGGCAGACCAAAAGAAAGAAAGGCAGACCAACAGAAAGAAGGACATACCAACAGAAAGAAAGACACCAACAGAAAGAAAGACCAACTGAAAGAAAGGCAGACCAACAGAAATAAAGGCAGACCAACAAAAAGAAAGACATACCAACAGAAAGATGGACATACCAACAGAAAGAAAGACACCAACAGAAAGAAAGACCAACTGAAAGAAAGGCAGACCAACAGAAAGAAAGGCAGACCAACAGAAAAAAAGGCAGACCAACAGAAAGAAAGGCAGACCAACAGAAAGAAAGGCAGACCAACAGAAAGAAAGGCAGATATACAAACAGAAATAAAGCTGATGAACAGTTAAAAGAGCAGCTGAAATCTGTGGTAGATGAGTATTTATGAAACTAAATTAATTCAGCCACAAAGTGTCAATTGCTACAGTAACTTCACCACTGAAGTGGATGTCCCGAAACTAGCTACCGAAATCGTTGTCTCCACTTAGTAAAAAAGTAAAGTACCCCCGTCACGCCAAGTGGCGTAAACGGAATATGGTGTTAGTGACCATACATTTTACAGACCTCAGCACATGATTTTTGGGGTAATGGGGTCGATATTATGATCTCCACTTAGTGCAGGATATGAAATTAAACAAATAATTTAATTAACCCCCACTTGAATTATCGCAGCCTTGACACAGATTGAGTGACCGGAGCTGTCTTGAATAATGAAACAATTAAGGGACACAAGTACAAGACGGCAACATTTTAAACTGTTCGTCCATCGGTGTCGTGATTTTCAGTTTAGAGCTAGGCTAACCATTTTTTGTTTCTTTTAGAGAAAAGCAAGACACTGGGATTACAAAAAACGGGAAGGACGGAGTTTATGTCATATACTGCACTCATGAAAAAGAAAGAAGAGATAACAAATTTAATTACGTGAACATATTGTACATATTCTTCAATGACAGAATCCACAAGAAATTGTTGCTTTGAAGTGTGTTTCACCACGATCGTACTATGAATATTTTTCCCATAAAGTAATCTTACTATTAAATTTAGGTTTTTCGAAACCTCATAAAACTGGAGAAAAGACTTAAAACTTTACACAAATATTTCGTTTAGACGACGTGTTATTAAAAATAAGACACATATTTTCGTTTAAATTAAAAATGACGCAAAAATTTACCAGTTGCAATGTTATTGCTTTCAATATCACCATCAATACTCAATATAACCAAATTAATGTTGTTAACTTATGTCAGATCGTTCCAAAACATTTCTGGCTGCGTAGATATTATTGGTTTATCCCGCATTTGCCTTGTTAAGCAACTCGAAATGGGCACGTTGGAATACATGCACTTTTGTTCCATCCACTACATTCGGTTACTTTAAATTGGTCATAAAACTACACTCTCGCCTCTTTAAGGATATAAAAATAGACTTTAAGTACGTTTTTATTTGAATAATGACACAGTTAAAACCAAACGTACGTTCAAATGTTGTGTAGAGAACTTATGCAGTGAGCCAGGAATCTGGTTTGATTGTACCAAGTCGGTAGAGAAGGCGGTACTGCAAACCAGACAGGACCTAGCTGCAATGAGCGTTACGGCAGCAGCACAGAATGAGCAGCGCCACCTTGAGCTCTTATACCAGGGGCTGGTCCTGTCTGTATGGACCGACTCTCAGCAATATGCAAATTGGACGGCTGGAAATGATACATATAATGCGCATCATCCTTGGGTGCACAATAAAATGCCGAGTGTAGAGCAATGTCGTCTTCTCGATCTTCCCCCACCATGGCAGACAGAATAAGACTTGGCAGAGCACGTGCCTACCTTCGAATCAGTGCAGACCCACATTGTAACGGTAAAGTACGAGACTTGAACCGGCGTCTTAGCACGCGAGTTTACACCCATATGTGCTCGGCCGCCTATCCAGAAATGTTCGGAGATTTCTGTATAGTGTCGCCTCAAGCATCGAGACTGAGATGCGAAGCAACATTCCTCACCTTGCCAGGGTAATACCCTGGTACCCATTTCTGCCAACGGCTGGGTCGACCGTGAGGGTATTTTTTTTTCCAACCACGTGTACAACTCACACTGCTCCCAGTGGGAATCGAACACGGGTTGTCCGAACGTCGGTAGTCCAGTCGGGTAGATTTCCCAACTCGGCTATGGAGGCCCCCTCAAATATTCTGTGTATTTATGGGTACAAAAGGCAGCAGTTTAAGCAGAGGGAAATGATGGACGGGTCAGGATGTGGATATTGTTGAGCAGGTGTGTTCAGTCTAGGGTATTGAAACCGGAGAAGAGTGCTGACAGAGTGTGTAGTTCGTCCTTTTCCAGTAGTCACCACACGGGGCAGGAACGAAGACAATAAAACCCTTGGCTGTTCATGCAGAAGTGCGGGTCTAGATTTTCCAGAACTCTTCTGAGTGTGACGCAATCATTCACCAAGACGATTACGTTTATTATTCAGCACTAAAGCAGCTCACTATTCTTGTAGGGGTAGAATTATGAAAGAAGACAGTGGTGTTTTCGCATTGATTGCAGCATTTTGACCATTGAAATTATAACTTTCGCTAAAGCATTGGCATTGATTGGTAGCCGCGATAGCTCAGTGGTTAGTAAACTGGACTACAAAGGACAAGGGGTAGGGCTCGATCCCAACCGACGGCTTCCGGGTTCACCCAGCCTTAAATGGGTACCGGATTTTTTTCTGGAAAAGTAAAGCAGCACGGGCGTAATACCGACCACATTACCCCAACAATCATGTGCTGAAGGTCTGTAAAATATAGGGTCACTAACACCATATTTCCCTATACGCCACTTGGCGTGACGGGGGTAGTTTAATTTTTGAGTGCGGAAAGGCAATGAGAAATATCTGTCGACTAAACTAACCTTTATTAAACTTGAAGCATAAAATAAACATTGTAATATATATATATATATATATATATATATATATATATATATATATATATATATATATATATATATATATATATATACAGGGTGTTTTTAAAGTCGCAGTGCAGTGAATTTATACTCTCTAAGGAAAAAACGTCACCAGAAATGCGGTTAACTAATGCGTCACACAAATTGTAAAATAAATGGTATTATTCAAATATACTTGACTGCTATCGGCGAGCTTATAATGGGTAATGTTGGTATTAACACAATAAAGTTGTGCCTAAAGCATATGTTGAAAATGTCCACCACGGGCCTCAAGACATGTCGTGATTCGTCTTTCCATATTTGCGAAAACCTTCAGAATAATGTCTGGTGATATTTGTTTAATCTTGTCTACTATTTCAGTCTTTAGGTCATTAATTGTCTGCGGATTATTTTCATAAACTTTCCCCTTCAATGCCCCCCACAGATAATAATCTGGGGGTGTTAGATCTGGTGAACGAGCAGGCCAGATTCCACGTGAAATAATGCGATTTGCAAATATGCTTTCTAAATAATTGAGTGTTGTTGTGGCTGTGTGTGCTGTTGCCCCATCCTGCTGAAACCAGGATTCCATAATTTCCCGTTCTGTAAGGTGTGCTATGAACGGTTCCAGAATTAAAGTACGGTAACGTTCTGCATTTATTGTTTCATTAAAAAATATAGGTCCTATTATCCGCATACGACTTATAGCGCACCACACTCCGACTTTTTGATCGTAAAGCGGCACTTGATGAAATTCATGGGGTTTTCACTGCTCCACAGCCGATTGTTCTGACTGTTCACATAACCGGATAAATGAAACCAGGCCTCATCAGTGAAAAAAGTGACGTCAAGGATGGCAGCGCCATGTTCATAAATAAAATTCTGAAACCACATGCAGTAGTTTAAACGGGATTCATAATCTCTTTCTTGGAGTTGAGACAATTCAGTTAATTTGTATGGACGATAGTGTAGTTCACTTCTTATAACCTTGTGAACAGAACTCTTAGATATTTGCACCTGTTGAGATAAGTGGTTTAAAGATGCATTTGGACTCATTGTAATTCTGTCTTGGAGTTCCATAATTTGGTCTTGTGAAATTGAAGGTCTTCCAGATCGGTATGCATCTACCACACTACCGGTTTCACGAAACGTTTTGATCAATTTTGTAACAGAATTTCGGTGAGGGACTTGTGAGTCTGGAAATTTCCTCACGAATTGTCTAATGACCTCATCCGTATATTTACCGCCATTACGAAAGACATGCTCAACCAGAAATACCCTATTTTCAATCGTCAACACCATTTCCTTCAAGCAATGAGACAGTGAAAGTAGCGTAGTGCCCGTCCTTTACGTAAATAAAACATTAAAGGAAGCAGCGGTTTGTTCATAAATGTGGTTTACAAAATTGTGGTACGTAGATGATGATTACGTCATTTACTGAATATTAGAAATATTCACTGCACTGCGACTTTACGAACACCCTGTATATATATATATATATATATATATATATATATATATAAACCGAATTAATTTTTTTTTTTAAAGCAGGACAAAATTATACATTTTATTAAATAGGGTACAGCACGGATATTTCTATTAAAACGACATGACGGTTGGGAAATAATTCAAAAACGGTATTATCCTGTTGATATTGCTAGTTATGGTCAGCCTAGTTACAGCGGTTGGTTGAAACGAGCCGTGAAACATTCTGAGTGAGTAAAAAACAGACAGAGAAGCGAGCCAACGAGTGTTAATTTCTACTCAGACACATAGACACCCATCATAATATTGTGATCTCAATAAAAATCATTCTCCAATCAAAATGAGAACAAATAAACACCAAAAGTGGCAACAAATGATGCCGACATGCAACTATTCGATCAAGGTGAATTAAAAATTGTCCATGTCCAAAGAACATAAATTGCGATGCCATCAGTGCCAGATACAGAAATGTCCTACATTACACATCCGTGTTTTAAAGCATCATAGACTAAAACATAGACTGGACAATCGTACACGTTTTTAGTGATAAATTGCCTCTTTCGTTGGTTCGCCTATGACTGCAACTTGTAAGAGATGTCACGTGATGGCACTTCTTCGACGGTCAGTTTTGGTATGCATTCATATGTTTGAACCAGCATGGATTATGTACATGACATGTGAGGTCCTCACCGGCTCCCAATAATTCGTCAAGCAGGATTGCTTCTGTAGGTTATATCTGTGTCCTTAGGGTGTTGAGAACGATGCTGTATTGTAGGATATGCTCTAGAGTCTGTTTATGTGCTCCAAATTCGCATATTTCTGTGTCACAGAGTTATATGTTGTGTAGATGTGCTCCCAGGCTAGTAGTTACCCATTTCTGTGTCACAGAGTTATATGTTGTGTAGGTGTGCTCCCAGGCTAGTAGTTATCGATTTCTGTGTCACAGAGTTATATGTTGTGTAGGTGTGCTCCCAGGCTAGTAGTTACCGATTTCTGTGTCACAGAGTTATATGTTGTGTAGATGTGCTCCCAGGCTAGTAGTTACCCTTTTCTGTGTCACAGAGTCATATGTTGTGTAGGTGTGCTCCCAGGCTAGTAGTTACCGATTTCAGTGTCACTGAGTCATATATTATGTGGGTGTGCTCCCAGGCTAGTAGTTACCCATTTCTGTGTCACTGAGTCCATATGTTGTGTCGGTGTGCTCCCAGGCTAGTAGTTACCAATTTCAGTGTCACTCAGTCATATGTTGTGTCGGTGTGCTCCCAGGCTAGTAGCTACCGATTTCAGTGTCACTCAGTCATATGTTGTGTAGGTGTGCTCCCAGGCTAGTAGTTACCCATTTCTGTGTCAGAAGATCGTGGTCTACTCATGTCTGCTGACCTTACTTAATAAGCTGTCGTGTTCTGGCTCATAATTTTCATAGTTCTCTGCACTCTGTTTTCCTGGCTTGTTTCATGAACTGTCTTCACTTCAATGAGGCTCTGAGAAGTTTGTTTGCTTTCAAGAAGTGACACAAATCAAAAGCTGGAAGTGACAACATTAACTAAACGGTATCAGTGTATAACTTCTGTCCCCGTGAAATTTGTAAGTTTAAAATAAAAATGTTCAATCCAAAGGAAATTATCAAACAAAAAACATTTAATAGAATTTGTTCTTACAAAGAAAAATAAAACAACATTTTCAAGCGGGAAATTCTAGTCCTTACCGGAATGCTGTTGGGAAGCCCATAAATCTTTGTTTGACTTTGAAGCCTTTCTTTTTCAAGAAATTAGCCAGGAGATCGTGGCTTTTAAACTCTTTACCTGGTGGTTCACTGAATCGCCATAAATCTTCACCTGAAGGATAATCAATTTCTTTAAAGTTTATTCAACAACACACAATTATAGCAATGGATTGATTTATGTTTCATTTGTCAACTCTTGCTAGTATTTTTTTTAATCAATTTGGCTTTGCACGAAGACCGCTCCATTTTGATCATCATCATCATTAAAATCATTTTTACCATTCGCTCAAAAAATGTGTTAAATATGCGTAGATGTTCTGATTTGCAGTTTACAGCAAGATCATATATTTTCGCCTTTCGATTCAATAGGTCGTAATTCGACACGGCATTTTTGTGTACCGGGTTACCTTTTCTTTCCGATCTCTGCTAGTTTCGCTAGATCTGGATCTGGTAATCCAGATTGGTTAGTTTCTTGTATCCACAGAAAAGGTGTAGAATTAGATTAGGATCCCTTGTAGCTGTTGCCGCTAATACTGGCGCAAGTAGTCAGCTATGAGTCGCTGGCTATTTCCAGCCCAAGTGCTGTTTAATTCCTTGGCCTCTAGGTTTATCATCATTGAGTGCCGTCTCCGCATCAAAGGTTGGCTACCATGGAGCCCAATTCCACTCTGTCTCTTGCTTTGATGATGCAGGTTATCATAGGCTGACCTCCTCATCAAGGCCAGCTCCTTGTCGTGGGGATGGGGCTTAACAGTCACCAGGGACTGAAAAAACTAAGACTGGCCAGGCCTTCCTACAACTGAGCAAGACCACAGTCTGCTCTAGCAAGTTCAAGTGCTGAAGTCGGAGGCAACCAGCCAAAAGGCGCACAACAATCAGGATGCCACGCACTCAACGCATATGGAAGTATGTCTATAACCGCAAATCGATATGGCACTCGCCCTGTGATGGGCACTCAGGCAGGTGCAGCGCCGGGCCCTCAGCCTCGAAAGGGCCCAACCTCTATTACTGGATGTCCTTCTCAACCGCTCTGTGGAGTCAGGGGGCGAGAGAATAGAGCTACTGGCCAATCCAAAATAAGACCACTTAAAATAATGCACTGGAATGCTGAAGGCATCAACAGCAAAAGAGATGGGTACAGTAAAAAGATAGAATTAGAAAATATCCTGCATGAAGAACAAATAAGCATATGCTGTTTGCAGGAAACCCATCTAAACAACGACATAGCCTTGAAGATTAGGGGATACCAGTGCTACCGATCTGACAGAATAAATAGACAAAAGGGTGGAATACTGACTCTTGTAAGGAACAACATTAATGCATGTCAGATTGAAGTGTATATGGATGGGGCGGAATATCAAATACTGCACCTCAGGACAGGAAATACAGACTTCCACCTACTTAACTACTACTGTCCGAGTGACCGCCCACTAGCACTAGACACAATTACATTAAAAGAAAGAATAATTGTATGTGGAGACTTTAACAGCCACTCACAGAGCTGGGGCTATGAACATATGGACAAGAGAGGTGAAGAGCTTGAAAATTGGCAGGATGACAATGGGCTTATACTATTAAACCAGACAACAGATCCACCAACATTCTACTCCAGATCATGGCATACCACATCTACACCAGACCTTGCTTTCCATTCACCAGACCTGGATTGGAATATCACACGAATTGTTGGGAAACAACTTGGAGGCAGCGACCACCGACCAGTCTTTTTAGTGGTGCAAAATGAGGCCATCAGGGAGAGCAGCACTCTCTCCAGATGGAATTACACAAAGGCAGACTGGAAAATGTATCAACACTACACCAGTGTACTGACTAAAGATATAAATACAGATAGAGACATCAACAAAATAGTTGATGAATTCAGTAGACTAATAATACAAGCTGCCAGTGAAACAATACCTAGAGGGGCACGGAAACACTACAAACCATACTGGAGTAGTGAACTAGAGGAACTGCACAATGACATGGAAACATCTCGAAAGCAAGCAGAAAATAACCCTTGCCAAGAACACCACAACAACTACCAGCATGCTAAAGCCAAATTTCAACGGGCTAAACTACAAGCCAGACGGAGAAGCTGGAAAGAGAAAACAGAGTCCTTGAATCTTGAACGAGACACAAGAAAAGTGTGGAAGCTTGTAAAACAGCTGAATGATGAAGGTACAGAAAGGAACACCAAAATTACACTGAAGAAGGATGGAAACATTCTAACAGGTAAACATGCAGCAAATTACTTTGCAGACTCCTTTGCAAATGACAATAATATTGAAATTAGCATAGAAAAACGACAAGAGACCCGTTTAAAACAACAAAATGCAAGACAAGAAGAGACCACACATGAAGTAATGGAAACACCCATTACACAAAGAGAGCTAGAGCTGGCAATATCCAAATTAAAAATGAAAAAGTCACCAGGCAATGATGGAGTGTCCAATGAAATGATTAAGAACTTGGGAACTGCAGCTAAAGCAAAACTACTGCAGATCTACAACATTTGCTGGATCACAGGTAGAGTGCCACAGGCATGGAGAGAAGCAATTATGATACCATTACTAAAGCCAGGAAAAGATGGTTCAATGACATCCAGCTATAGACCAATCAGCCTTACAAGCTGTTTGTGTAAAACAATGGAACGTATAATCAATCTCAGACTGCAGTGGTACCTGGAAAGTGAAAATCTCCTTGTCCCACAACAAGCAGGCTTTAGACAGTGTTACTCTACCGAAGATCAAGCAACCTATCTTTCCCAGGAAATTGAAGATGCGTTTCAAGAAAAGAAACTGGTACTAGCAGCATGGATAGACCTAAAGAAAGCATTTGATAAGGTATGGAAGGAAGGGCTTTTGAAGAAACTGAGAAATTATGGAGTAAATGGCAGGATGTACAAATGGGTCAAAGCATACCTGCATAACAGGAGAGCCAGAGTGCAACTAGATGGTCTTAAGAGTAAGAAGGTCTTATTGCGCCAGGGCGTTCCACAAGGAGGGGTACTATCTCCAACACTTTTTCTGATCTACATCAATGACCTAGTTACTGAACTACCACATGGCATCAAAGTGGCAATGTATGCAGATGACTTGGTAATGTGGTGCACAGAGGAGTATGCAACAGTGGCCTCCAAATTGCTACAAAGAGCTATGAATGCACTGAATTCATGGACAAATAGATGGTGTATCAGCATCAATACAGACAAATGCAGTACTACACTTTTCACACTCTCCCCAAAACAAAAAGCAGGAGCCATCTACATAAACAATGAGCATGTGAAAGAAGACATACAAGCTACATATCTCGGAGTTACATTTGATAACAAACTATCTTGGAAACAGCAGATAATAAAGCAACCAAAAAGCAAGGAGGAAATTGGCTATTCTAAGAAAGTTGTGTGGAACCACATGGGGTGCGAGTGGGAAAATACTCAGTAAAGTTTACCAACAGAGTATACGCCCACATTTAGAATATGGATCATCCGCATGGTGCTCAGCATCAAACACCACATTGCAAGAACTGGATAAAGTACAAAACCAGGCACTTAGGGTCATCACAGGAGCAATGAAATCAACACCAATATTGGAGATGGAGAAATTGTGGAGGATACCACCACTGAGAGAACGGAGAGACACAAAGGTGCTGATACAGGCAGAAAAATTTGTATGCATGCCGAGACATCCAATGAAGGACAGATTCCAAAATCTTGCATTGGGACGACTTAAGAGAAGCAGCTTTATCCACCAAGCCAAGCGTATTAGTAGACAAACGCCAGACATGCCAAGAGTTGTTAAACCCCTTCTGCCCATACCAGAACAGACTCCCTGGACAGATGAATCAGGATTATCAGTTCAAATACGGACAGAAGTGAAAGGAATAGTTGACAAAGAGGAACAAAATAGTCTACAGCGAAAAACAATAACTCTCAGTTTCCTGGATGAAGAATACCCAAAAGACCTATGGATTCGTGTGTACACAGATGGATCAGCACAGAATGCAGTAAAGAATGGGGGAGCAGGTGCATATATAGAGTACCCAAATAACACTAGGGATATGAATAAAATAGCAACAGGGAAATATTGTCACAATTATGATGCAGAAATACAAGCAATAAAGTTGGCAATAGAAAAACTGCTGAACAGTAATCTTAGCCCACAGCCTGTAGTGTTTTTGACAGATGCAAGATCAGTACTCCAGGCACTACAATCCAGAAAATTACCACATCTGCAGACCTTATTGACTGAACTCTGCAAGCACCACAGGGTTGCCCTGCAGTGGATCCCGTCTCACTGTGGAATACCAGGAAATGAGAAAGCAGATCAGTTGGCAAAGGAAGGTTCAACAGGCACACAACTAGATACACCAGTTACATACCATCATAAGAAACAGATAATCAAATCAATCAGAGGACCACAAGCCCCAAATCAGGATGCCTTTCATAATATGAATAGATATGAACAAGTTATCATTATACGCCTAAGAACAGGACACAATCGACTCCATAGTCACATGTATACAAAATTCAAGATCGGCACATCAACTACTTGTACATGTGGACAGGCACCCCAGACTGCTGAACACATACTTCAAGACTGCACTGAATATAGTAGACTGAGGAAAATCCATTGGCCCATAGATACAACACTACAGACAAAACTATATGGGCCACTGCAAGAATTACAAAAGACAGTAAAATTTATACAGGAAACGACATTGCAGATATAGACAATACTTCAGGCGAACGAAAGATAGATAGATAGATAGATAGATAGATAGATAGATAGATAGATAGATAGATAGATAGATAGATAGATAGATAGATAGATAGATAGATAGATAGATAGATAGATAGATAGATAGATAGATAGATAGATAGATAGATAGATAGATAGATAGATAGATAGATAGATAGATATAGATAGATAGATAGATAGATAGATAGATAGATAGATAGATAGATAGATAGATAGATAGATAGATAGATAGATAGATAGATAGATAGATAGATAGATAGATAGATAGATAGATAGATAGATAGATAGATAGATAGATAGATAGATAGATAGATAGATAGATAGATAGATAGATAGATAGATAGATAGATAGATAGATAGATAGATAGATAGATAGATAGATAGATAGATAGATAGATAGATAGATAGATAGATAGATAGATAGATAGATAGATAGATAGATAGATAGATAGATAGATAGATAGATAGATAGATAGATAGATAGATAGATAGATAGATAGATAGATAGATAGATAGATAGATAGATAGATAGATAGATAGATAGATAGATAGATAGATAGATAGATAGATAGATAGATAGATAGATAGATAGATAGATAGATAGATAGATAGATAGATAGATAGATAGATAGATAGATAGATAGATAGATAGATAGATAGATAGATAGATAGATAGATAGATAGATAGATAGATAGATAGATAGATAGATAGATAGATAGATAGATAGATAGATAGATAGATAGATAGATAGATAGATAGATAGATAGATAGATAGATAGATAGATAGATAGATAGATAGATAGATAGATAGATATAGATAGATAGATAGATAGATAGATAGATAGATAGATAGATAGATAGATAGATAGATAGATAGATAGATAGATAGATAGATAGATAGATAGATAGATAGATAGATAGATAGATAGATAGATAGATAGATAGATAGATAGATAGATAGATAGATAGATAGATAGATAGATAGATAGATAGATAGATAGATAGATAGATAGATAGATAGATAGATAGATAGATAGATAGATAGATAGATAGATAGATAGATAGATAGATAGATAGATAGATATAGATAGATAGATAGATAGATAGATAGATAGATAGATAGATAGATAGATAGATAGATAGATAGATAGATAGATAGATAGATAGATAGATAGATAGATAGATAGATAGATAGATAGATAGATAGATAGATAGATAGATAGATAGATAGATAGATAGATAGATAGATAGATAGATAGATAGATAGATAGATAGATAGATAGATAGATAGATAGATAGATAGATAGATAGATAGATAGATAGATAGATAGATAGATAGATAGATAGATAGATAGATAGATAGATAGATAGATAGATAGATAGATAGATAGATAGATAGATAGATAGATAGATAGATAGATAGATAGATAGATAGATAGATAGATAGATAGATAGATAGATAGATAGATAGATAGATAGATAGATAGATAGATAGATAGATAGATAGATAGATAGATAGATAGATAGATAGATAGATAGATAGATAGATAGATAGATAGATAGATAGATAGATAGATAGATAGATAGATAGATAGATAGATAGATAGATAGATAGATAGATAGATAGATAGATAGATAGATAGATAGATAGATAGATAGATAGATAGATAGATAGATAGATAGATAGATAGATAGATAGATAGATATAGATAGATAGATAGATAGATAGATAGATAGATAGATAGATAGATAGATAGATAGATAGATAGATAGATAGATAGATAGATAGATAGATAGATAGATAGATAGATAGATAGATAGATAGATAGATAGATAGATAGATAGATAGATAGATAGATAGATAGATAGATAGATAGATAGATAGATAGATAGATAGATAGATAGATAGATAGATAGATAGATAGATAGATAGATAGATAGATAGATAGATAGATAGATAGATAGATAGATAGATAGATAGATAGATAGGCTGACTTGTCCATCCTTTGATGTTACTCGTCCATGTTATTCTTGGTCTGCCTCTGCCTCTCTCACCTTGTATTTCCCCTTGCAAGATTATTTTTTAGTAGGCTGTTGTATCTTTTAACATGCCCCAAAAATCTCATTTGTTTTGTTTGAATTGTATTTAGTAGTTCTCTTTTCATTTTTAGTTGTTTTAAGACTTCATCGTTTGTTTTCTTTTCTTTCCTTTCCATCCAATTCTACCTATTCTTCTATAAATCCACATTTCAATGGCTTCAATTTTCTGTTCTGTTTTCTTGTCTAATGTTCCTGCACTATACAGGAATGTTGAGAGGATATAACATTCTGCTATTCTATGTTGCACTGTCTAATTCTATGTTTTTCTCTGTTAGACTTATTTAGGACTAAATCTATATTTCTTACCTTAAGACGTTTGTAGGTTTAAATCTACATTTTTCTCTTTAAAATTTCAATAGCTCTATATCTCTATAATAGTGACACTGTGACCTTCCAGGTATGTCGTAAGAGGCGACTAAGGAGGTTGATCGATGGCTTGACAAGCTGTTATTGTAAAAAGTATTGTTATGGAAACAGAGCCATAGATTTTGGAAGCAGTGATCTCTGCAATATGTGACATTTTGGCACGCAAGGTTTCTGTTTTTAAGATTGTGGTTCTGCCCTCTATGTGCCGTCTCCGTCTCGAAAGGACAATAGATAGATAGAAATCTCTATACCCCTCTTTAAGACTTCTGCAAATCTATATATATATATATATATATATATATATAATATAATATATATATATATATATATATATATATATATATATATATATATATATACCCCTTTAAGACCTCTATAGGTCTAAATCTCTATTTTCCTCGTAATCAAAGGTGTATATAGGTCTAATAATCTACATTTTCCTCTTTAAAAACTTCAACAAGTATCACTCTGTAGTATCATACTATCATCTAAGGCCTTTTTTTTGCAGCCAGAACGAAAAGGAGCATATTCCAGTAAACTCTTGGTACTTAAGCGGTCAATACATTTTTATAATAATTGAAAATATAGAATATTTACATTCCCATGTTATTTTCCTTGACACTAATAGTATACTACACTTCAAATGTCCTTGCAATATAGTGCTGCTATCTTCTGTTCTTGACACTGTACCTCTACATTCGTATTATTGATTTACACATGATGAAAGTTTCAATTACACGGACAAGTGTGCTGGAAGTTACAGAGACTCCTTGTGTTAATCAACTCTATCCGTTTTTTGTAACTTTAACCAGTGATGGAAAATGTACAAACTGAAATAAACAAAAGAATAGGCATGGCAAAAAGTAACTTTAATGCCATGAAAAATATACTAACATCAAAATAAATAACACCAGGGCTAAAACTAAGAATAGAAAAATGTTACATCTTCTCACTATTCCTGTATGGTGCAGAAACATGGACATTAGACAAGAAAACAGAACAGAAAATTGAAGCTTTTGAAATGTGGATTTATAGAAGAATAGGTAGAATTGGATGGAAAGAAAAGAAAACAAACGATGAAGTTTTAAAACAACTAAAAATGAAAAGTGAGCTAATAAACACAATTAGAACAAGACAAATGAAATTTTTGGGGCATGTTAAAAGACACAACAGCCTAATAAAAGTAATATTGGAAGGGAAAATACAAGGTAAAAGAGGTTGAGGCAGACCAAGACTAACATGGACGAGTAACATCAAAAGATGGACAAGTCAAACTATGACAATCTGCACCATCAAAGCAAGAGACAGAGTGGAATGGTGCTCCATGGTAACCAACCTTCGATGCGGAGACGGCACTCAATGATGATGATGATCCATTGTTGTATTGACTCGCACGTTTTCCAGCGCTGGTGAATCAAGTGAAAGTTTTCATGATAGTTTTACATCCCTGATCTTGATCCTTCCAGCGCTGGTGAATCAAGTGAAAGTTTTCATGATAGTTTTACATCCCTGATATTGATCCTTTCCGCGCCGCTAGTTGTCTCATTGGGTTCATCGTGTTTTTAGCCATCAATTTCTATTCTTGTCGAGATCTTACCTAATGAGTCTATACCTGCTAACTTTGCTTCTCTTATAAGTGTTCTTTTTAGTGTTTCTCTAGATCTCCACTTTTTGAGTGTTCTGTTTTCCAAATATGAGCCCGTTTTGGAATGCTCTTACTGTCTCTTCTTAATACACGTCCCACTTATGTTCATTTTCTCTTCCTAATTGTAGATGAGATCTTTGGTTGCATGACCATTTCTATCATCTATATATTAGTCTTGAATTCATTCTATTGTGTACAGAGTACTTTTCTAAGGCATCTGTTTTCAAAAGTTTACTTTCGCTTCATCTCTTTTTTTTTTCTTCCTTTCTCCACTTTCTATAAGGAGTTTACATTACGTACATTACAGTTACGTAGTTTTCTCTTTCGTTCCCATAGGTAACAAAGTTAAAGGACTAGAACAGCGAATTTAATGAGAGTGAAAGAACAAATCCGATTACAGTAAACATTGGAAAAATCTGAAAGTGCTTGTTATCCAGAAAGTGGAGAAATAAAACACGCGATGCTAACAACAACGAGTAATGCGTTCAAGAACATTTGACCGATAGTTGAATCCTGCACCAAAATGATGAATTTTGTAACAAAAACTACTCACCTTCTGCTGTTTTAACCTATCTTTTAATAAATATAATGTAAAAGTAATAGAATAATGTATTTGAACATTTAGTGTTCATTAGCCAAATATAAATACAGTACCGACGTGCTGCTGGAGCTACTGAGTATAGTGCTCTGTGCACACCGTGAGCTGTGTTTTTCATTCGAATCGTTTTTCAATATTCCAATTGATTACGATGAATGTGGATATTGTATGACGAAGGACAGTTAAGCTGCGTTCACTTTCGGTGCCGCTTGGCCTTATGTCTTTTGGCGTATGCTGTAGCTGCTATGATGGGGACTGCATTTGCATTTCTTTGTTTGGATACTTCAATGATATATTTTTAATTTGGATGATTCTACTGGCACGGGCGGTTGAGCAATTATAGATTTTAATTTCTTTTGCGATCCCGAGGCCTTCGACTAATTATAACCATAAGTACAGCAGAGTTGCATTTATGATGATTACTATTTTATCGTTTATGGTAGATGAGAGGTTTTTTTTTTTCTATCGCGGGTGAAATAAAAATTCAGAACACCTGATGACGACTGCACTGGACAATCCGCCTTTATTTTCCGGTCGTATAAGTCTCTTCCCCCCCCCCCCCCCCAAGGCAGACTCCGGAAATGTGATAAAGCTTCAAAGATAGTTTTTTTTTTTCGATCGTTTGCAGCGATAGAGTTCAGGCAAAGTTTTTTTTTAAACCTAAAATGTACTGATTTTATCAAATGGTTTATGCTCAACAGTCATTGATAGTATAACTTAAACGATTGGTTTCTGCTTTATTTAAAAAATGCTCTGTATTATCCCACATACAATGACCATCTTCCTTACACAGCACTCATCATACACATCCGATGCTCGCCTCTAATATCCAATAATCTCATGCAAAACATGCTTCCAATATCTGTGATATTCAACACTCATATCCAAATTTCCAATACTCATTTCCAACAAACAATATTTACCTCCAACACCCAACTCTCACATACAAAATCCAACATTCTTCTACAATATGCAGTAGTGACCTCCGTGCAGTCTCTAACATCCAACATTCACCACTCACTCTAAATGTGATGTTCTGTCTGTGGGGACGATCAACACACTTAACCTGACAGCTGACTTCATGTGGGAGTCTGGAATCCTACTCTGACTGAGTCCTGATCGCAGAGAGAGAGAGAGAGAGAGAGAGAGAGAGAGGGAGACATCCAACACCCAACACTCACATCCAGCACACAACATTCACCTCCAATACCCAGCACTCATTTCCAACATCCAACACTCCCCTCCAACATACATCACTCACCCACCGCCAACATGCAAACTATTCTCCAACATCTAACGCATCTACAATACACAACACTCATCTCCAACAGTCACATCCAACACTCATCTTCAACACTCCAACAAACAAACTCATCTCCAAAATCCAACACTCACCTCTAAAATGCAACACTCCTACTCACCTATTTTATTCAGCTCATTCTGTTGCTGCTCGATGGCTGTAAAGACTATTTTCTTTTCCGATGACAAAATGTATGCTTCTTTGGCTTTCATGATAACGGTTTATCAAGATATGGACTCCCACCAACCAATCCTGACAAGCGGCACATTTGGGGGAATAAGAGCATGACATCAAGTCAATTATTGGATGGAGCCTGATAATCATAGATAACTAGTAATCTGATCAGATTATGTATAAAGTTGAAGACAAAACGTGTTGCTCTGTAACTTGCGAATCAGCAGGAATGAACATAAGGTGGACAAACCAAACAAAATCAAGAGCTGCTCATGACAGAATGCACATGAAGAAATACACGCACACAAGTGAAACCATAGAGATTGATAGGTTATGTAAAACAAAAAGTAAAGTACGCCCGTCACGCCAAGTGGCGTATAGGGAATATGGTGTTAGTGACCATAAATTTTACAGAACTTCGGCATATGATTTTTGGGATAATGTGATCAGTATTACGCCCATGCCGCTTTACTTTACCAGAAAAAAATCCGGTGCCCACTAAAGGCTGGGTGAACCGGAAGTCGTCGGTGGGATCGCACCCTACCTCTTGTCCTTTGTAGTCCAGTCCGGGAACCACTGAGCTATCGCGGCTCCCGGATAGGTTGTGTAGTGAACATAAATTCTGAAACAAGCACAAGATACCATGTAGTGAACTCATGATGATTGCGCAGAATAAAAGGCTGGAAATGGCAGGACAGAATCTCTAAGGTAGAATTATGCAAAGGTACCAGTCAAATACCAATGGACAAAGAGATACAATGAAGACGATGACGCTGGATAGGATACACACTGCGGAAGCCAACTGAGAGTATTACACGACAGACCCACGACTTTTTTAAAAATCCCTGTAGGAAGAGACAAAAAGGAAGATAAAAATATTCTTGGAGAAGACAGGTGGAAGCAGAGATGAAGATGATGGGGGAAGACATGGACTGATCTTAAAAGAATGGCAAGAAGCAAAATGGCTTTGGAAGTGTTTGTTGAAGACCTATGTTCCACAGGAAGTTGAAAGGAAGAAGACGAATTCCTGGGGTAAGATAAACGACAGACCAAGGACAGACAAGGCAGATAGCAATGAAAATATATATCATTGCTATGTATAGGCCATAACTGTGCTCAGTGATAAAGATTGTTACAGACTTTACGAAGAAGAGGAGCTGATTCCCTTCCGGCCATCACATCTAGAACTGTATCGTCGATCAATGGCAAAGAAAAAAGAAGACATGCATATCCACTGCATAATAACAGTTGTACAATTTATTTATTTTGTGCTTTTTAAGACATTCTTTTCTTTATATTTCCTATTTTTAAAATCCCCAATGCCTTGACTTGTTTAATTAATACTGCCAAAGAGCAGTGTAAGCTCGGAAGTCAGCGTCGTCGTACAATAGCGTACACCTTTTTTCTGTTCGACTAAGCTGCCACACTTGTAGAATGTGTTTCATTTCATAAACAAATTTGCATTTCAAACCGAACATTGTAAACACCTGTCCTGTTGTTGGAGGTTTGAAAATCCTTGCCGAAGTCTAGTTGACTGTTTATCTTCACTGTACAACGATCAACTCCACAGTGTTTATATTCCCTCTTCAACACGTTCCCCAGTATAAAACACATCCGCCACACACTAGCACAATCACAGGGAGATATAGTTTACGATCCTTTGCTCTTTTGTTTGCCTCTGCTACTGTTATGTTTCCTAGTGTTTCTAATATTCCATTCATTAATCCATCTTTTTCGTGGGCGCACCTCAACCCTGGTGTTCTCGTCGCCTCTGTTGAGGACTCGTTCTGTCGCATTTTGATATTTCTGTCATAAGACGTGACCAACCACGTTATCTCGTTTCTTTAAGTATTCAAAGGCAGAAATCAGTCCTAGCTGTTTTTTTTTTTTTAGTTCTTCAAATCTGATCTTATTCCACTGGCTGTTCCCTGTCCTGTATCTGACACATTTCATTTCGAATATGGTTATTTTTTTCTGATTGTTGGACCTAGTATCCAGAAACACTGATAGCACAGCGCTAGGATGAAGATTGTGTTGTAGACTGCCCACTTTGTCTCTAGTGGTATTCTCAAATTGGACAGTAGTTGTCCGATGATTTGACAAGCTTTGTTGTATCTTGTGTATATTTCTGTAACTTACTCCTAGAACTATCTTTGTAAAGATACCTAAGTTTACTATCTCATCCACTACCTTAAACTCTCAGACATAGTCACTATTTGAGCAAACTAAAAGTTGGTGTAATTACCTCTATAAATTCTCATTCACTACATCAGTAAATTTTTGGTCACGGCCTCAGTAAATTCTAAGTGTAAACGCTATCCTACTTCTGGTGACAGACCTGGTATTCCTAATTATCCAGGGCCTCAGATAAAGGTGAAATGCTAACATTAAAAGAAAATTGATCTCCCAACATGACCTGTCGCCATATAGGAAGTGACGTTTTATATATTATCGCCTCACAGAGAGACAGAAATGAAACAGTTTGACGTCATGGCTATATGCTGACATGTACATGAGACCCGGGGATGTAGAGTATATTGAGTTATTAGCGGGTCATCATCATTGCACTCCGAACATGTCCATAGGTGCTCAGATCCCCTCCTCACCAAGTCCCGAAGTGTCCAGCGACTGATGACTCCAGTTCTGTGTTGGTTGAGAAGTTTTCTTATACGTCCACTAAGTGTCACGTTTCTGGCTGTGCCCATCTTAACTCCCATCTCTTTCATCCGATGGAGTGACGTGGGCTCATTGTTGTCGAAGTCTTGTACACTTTCCACATCTCGGAGGGAATTCATGATGTCCGCCCGATCCATTGGTTGACCGTTCTCAACGACAGCGCAGCTAGCCAACCTGTCCGCTCCTTCATTTCCCTGTGCTCTCGCATGTCCTGGGACGTAGACAAAGGTGACCTTACGTATTTTTTACTTCTGTAATGACTCTACCCATTGCATACGTACAGATTCCGCCTCCACTTTTCTTATCATGCTTATCGAATCACTTGATATGCAGGCGTGGGTGTAGCCTTGAGACTCTAACCAGATGAATGTCCTGGTCACTGCCATCACCTCCATCGTCATGCTGCTTGTGGTCATAACGTATGTACCACTGTATTCCTTGACTATTCTGCCTGCCTAGCGTGCTGTAAACGCCCATGCATTCCTTTGGTGTCGTATTACGGATCCGTCTCTATAGATGACTGCATCTTTCTCATTGGTGTTATCCCAAATGAGACCGTTGACCTCCGCATTGACCACGACTGAGTCGTTCCCTACATTTCATGTCGATTGTGACAATACACAATAATGTGCCCTGAATGACGTAGGCACCGGTATCCACTCCTCGCCAGCGTTGATATTTCTAAGCCGACAGACCTCGTATAGAGTATATGACTTGTGTTTGGCTAAAGGAGAGGGGGGTGGTGGTGTTGTGAATTGCTAATTTTAAAAAGGCGAGACTCATCAATGGAAAGCTGGTCCATTTTTATTCGATTTTTTAAATTAACAGTGTCGTTAGTCCATCACAAGTGATGTAGACTCCTTAAGATTAATGTGTCAAGATTGAGCTAATCACTGAGGTAAGGACGAAAAGAATAATCATGAATTTGCAGCGTTGTCCAGACCACATGACCATCAGGTCAGAAGAGGTGGTGTCAAAAAGAAGCGCAAGGTCGGGAGACACAAAAGAATAACAAATCAAGACATAACTGGAGTCTTCACAAGCTGAAAGACATCATCCTGCCAATTCTAATCACATATATCAACCCCTCTCCCTCAAACAAACAAGAACATTGGCTTGAGTTCTATACCTGAGTTGAGCTTTACAGTCTTGTTGAGAATCACAAAAGAGATCCAATGACACACGACCGACCAGATCATCGTCGCTTGTAATGAAGTAACTTTGAAACTTATACATCTCTCATAAAGTATCTATTAAAGTATCTTAAACATTATAAAATACATAACTACACTTAACAAAATGCACAAAACAAAATAACAATTTCTTCCAAATTTAATGGTAGTACAAACTATAATTTTATATACATAAATGTTTAAATGCCTTATTAAAACATAAATGTTGATCTAAAACATAAAATATCAAAATCATAATCACAAAACTATATCTGAAACAGATACAACCCTTTCCCATAAGAATGTTGAAACATAACAATTTGAAATCACAAATATATCAAACAGTGGAATAGTATAACTTACGAGGTAGTTCTGTATATACTTCCACAAACAAGAGCCATTGTAAAACCGATAGAACATGTTTAAGAACCACAACATATACTTAATACTATATAAACATGTACCTATACTAGTGCTATCTAAAGAGAACTTCACAAATCATCATCATCATCATCAAGTACCGGGCCTGTTGGCGTAGGTGATCATGTCTCTCCACAACTTTCGATCTCGGCAGTTATTTATCATTTCTGTTGTTGACCTTCTGCCAAGCCATTCTCTTAAGCCGTCTGGTATTTTTTCTCTTTGCTTCCCTCAATCTCTTCGTCCTTCAATTTTTTCCAGTTGTTACAATATATTCCAGTTGTTCTCTTCTCATTACATGGCCAAAAAATGATGATTGTTTCTTCCTAATATTGGAAATTAGCTCTCTTTTTGCTTTGACCTCTTTCAGAACATTTTCATTACTCTTCTTAGCTGTCCATGGTATTCTCAACATTCTTCTGTAAAACCACATTTCTACAGACTCCAGTGATTTTCTTGTATGTTGTCCTATTGTCCATGATTCGCATCCATATGTTAAGACTGGCTCTACATAACTTTTAATAACTTTTTCTTGTTTTGTCAAAATGGATTGCATAGTATCTACCTAATTTTTTTGGAAAGCTGCTTTTGCCTGAGCCATTCTGCATTTCACCTCTTTTGAACATCTTCCGTCTGCGGTTTAACAAAGTTCCCAAATATTACATTCATTTACCCGTTTTAATATTGTGCCACTTGTCTTTAATTTTGTACTGAGGTGATGTCTTTTTCTTTGTTGTTACCATTACTTCTGTCTTTTTGCTATTAAGGCTGAGTCCTTTATTTTTACTTTCTTTCACTATAATGTCTAACATATAATAAATATTGTCACAAATATAATTTACAAACTAAAAGAATGAAAGTGTAATATAAGGGAGTGTTTGAAACAGGAAGATTCTTACTCTTTTGCTTCAAAGACGTGAAGTTAAAGCTCAAATATGAACATAGCTAACTGATAGCGTGAATCTAGGAGGCAGAGATATGTTTGCAGTACTCGGACAAAATGCCAAATAATTAACAGGAAAAAAAACAAAACAAAGAACAATATATGCTCCGAAGCAGGATCGATCCCGTACTCCATGGCACAGTGCCTTGCCATGAGAAGCCAAACGCAATGGAACACGGCCAATTCAGCTAACTAAAAATTAGCTATCATTACTGATCGACCTGGGACGAGAATGTCAAAGTTAAATCCACCTGAAGGCAGTCAAGAACTTATCTGACAGCAACTAAAACTGTGTTGTGATCCCACTCCTCTATACCATAGGATTTTGAAGTTACATGAATTTAAGGTGAGAGCACCACTATTATACTTGCTTCGTTTTTTTACACCTGCCCTAAGCTACCCTGTATATGACTTAGGCAGTTGTTTTTTTACGCCTGGACAAGGAGAGAATGTATGTAACTTCAGTATTACAGTTCTGTATATATATATATATCTTTTATAAATTAGAGAAATCGCCAACCACTAATATCATCAGTATTCAAGAAAAGACGATGTTCACATGTTGGACATGTGATGATAAGAGACAATAACCGAAAAGCAAAGAAATCCCTCATGTGGGAAACAACAGGTAGGAGGAAAAGAGGCCAACCCAGAGAGACACTGAGAAGAACATTGATCAGGGAGGCAAAGGCAGCAGGAATCGGCTCCCTCAATAAGATAGAGTTGCTTGCACAGAACAGAGACAAATGGTGAGATTTGATATATGTTTTTTGCAAGGATTGAAACTGCTAGAAAGAACATGTAGAAAAGGAAAAAGGGTATCTGGGTCTATACCCTAAGGGTCGGCCACGGCTCGAAATGTTGATAGATAGATATCATTTATGAATGAGAAAGATAATGATTATTAAAAGTTATACAAATGATACAATTTTACTAAATGACTCAGTTTGTCTGATAAAGCAGGGTAGTTAAAGAAGCTCAACCAAGTAATTCTTGATCCTTCCAGGGCCGTTAGATGGCACATATGGCTCGTAGAGCCTCCTGCCAGTTGTCAAGTCTGGGATAGCTGTTCGATTATAGAGAGTGAGTCTATGCCTGCCAACCTCGCCTCTTTTATTAGAGTTCTCTTTTGTATTTCTCGAGGTTTCTTTTTCTCTGACCTGATGTTTCCAATTTAAGAGCCTGTTTAGTAATTCTCTGGTCTTCTTCTTCTTCTTTCCATCCTCATCTGCCTTTCAGGTCGAGGGGAGATATAATTTGCGGTCTTTGCTCTTCTGTTCGCCTCTGCTGCTGTTATGTTTCCTAGTGCTTCTAATATTCCATCGATCCATCTTTTTCGTGGTCGACCCTTGGGTGTGGTGTTCTCACAATGTTTGTTGAAGGCATACATATCTCTGGTATTCTCTGGTCGTTTCCTCTAAATGAAGATATTCCAACAATTACTGAACGAAAATTAGAATACGTTTTTTTATGAAGTAAGCCGGAAGAAACATGAATACTAATTCACATTTCACATTTTAAAAATTCACATTTAAGAAGTTGTAAAGGATAGCTCACATCACAATATTGCAGACTGAGACAAAGAGCATATTCCTTTCTTTTAGATAAAATTATATTACATTTATAAAATATTTTCTAACTGTCATCCTTTGTTAATTTACCTGTACATTTTCCCCCTCATTCATTTATATCTCATAATATACAAAGTGTGACATTTTTTTTCTTGTTATAAAAATTGAATCATGGAAATGACTGAATCGAAACATCTGGTAAACTACTCATAAAAAATGAAGTACATTCAAATAATAAATACACTTCAAAGCTATTCCTTAACAAATTAAAACAAAAAAGTTGCCTAATTAAATTTAAAAAATAAAGGAAACATTTGCACATTTAAAGACTGACTACAATACAAACTGAAAGTTATATATATCAAGTAATTTATTTTTTTACAACATATACATGATATTGATATGTCTACCCTGGATTTAATCGTATGTACATGAAATAAAGGTATGGTACTTTGTTTCCTGTCATGGCACCTGAACAAAGACATAGAATATATAAAGTAACAGTTTTTTTTTAATTAAATGAAAGTTTCGTGTTTACAACAAATCAAGAACTTTAAATGCAGAAAATACTGAAATCTATTTTTTTTTTTTTTTTTTGCTTTAAACCCAAGAGCCAAAAATTGTAGAAAATATCAGTATTTGTAGAGTATGTCATTATCAAAACAGCCTAGAGAAGACAAGAAAGGGATGGAGAGAGAGAGAGAGAGAGAGAGAGAGAGAGAGAAGGTTGGCATTAGAAGCCATTTGAAACAACCAGATGAAGATAAAGTGATGAGTCTTACTGACAAATTTAAAATAAACAACAGACTTCCATCCAGAGATATTCTGATATCTCAGTAATGAACTTAAACCAAAGTCAAGAAGTATAGATCGATAAAGCAGTGACCATGCGATGTCATACAGTGGATGAAACAATAGCAATAAGTGACTTAAACCAAAGAACAGAACACTGAAGCCTTTGAAATGTGGATTTATAGAAGGATAGGTAGAATTGGATGGAAAGAAAAGAAAACAAACGATGGAGTTTTAAAACAACTAAAAATGAAAAGAGAACTAATAAACACAATTAGAATAAGACAAATGAAATTTTTGGGGCATGTTAAAAGACACAACAGCCTAATAAAAGTAATCTTGGAATGGAAAATACAAGGTAAAAGAGGCAGAGACAGACCAAGACTAACATGGACGAGTAACATCAAAAGATGGACAGGTCAACCTTTGACAATCTGCACCATCAAAGCAAGAGACAGAGTGGAATGGCAGAGACGGCACTCAATGATGATGACTTAAACCATAGCTGACAACTGATGTCACTGTTAAAACAGCTACTGTTAGGGTTGGTGATCCACCATGGATGGCAAACTGGTCGAGCCTATGACCCTTGACTGACAAAGATCCTACTCCTATTTTTGTGGTTGTCTCAGATAAATGCTAATAAATTTGAACAAAGTAAGCAGGGATCAAAAATGGAAAAGAAATTCAGTATCCATAAAATGTCATGATGAAGTAAGACATGACTGGGTAGAGTTATTGCACCTCACTATAAACTATTATAGAATATCAACCTCAAGTAAAAATGCCTTTTCCAGAGCAGATGAAACAAGGCAACAATTATTACAGAAACCTCTAGTCAAAACTGATATTATGATTCTTTGAATTTCTACAAATAATAAATAACCTCACCCTGGTGTTTAAAAACTTCATAAATGCCAAATTGCAGCAGCAAAAAATAAATAAATAAACTAAAAGTGGCATTAGACTGCTCTGGTGGCCTCTCTCGCGATTTGTCAAGACACAACATTGCATCATACACTAAAGTATCATTCATTTACTGTTCTAGTACAAAGTGAGCTTTTATGTCATTAATTTTTCTCAGCACCACATATGGACAAATATTTGCCTTATTGTTTCATTTGCAAACACTATTCAGGGTTGGAAAGAGGTCAGAAATAAACTGCATGGAACTGATAACAACGACAAATTGCCTTGTTTTCTTCAAATTGCCTTGTTTTCTTATGATTGTAACTCTAGGGGAGACAGTGGCACAGGACATGATGATTCATTTGTCTTACATGAGTGGTTATTTATTTACTTGAGGCCTTTGAAAAGTTTTGCTTTCCAACAGCTGTAATGTAATGGGAGACCCTATATGTTTTATCCTCATCATCATCGAGTGCCTTCTCTGCAACGAAGGTTGGCTACCATGGAGCGCCATTCTGCTCTGTCTCTTGCTTTGATGGTGCAGGTTGTCATAGACTGGTAGTTATACGAGTATGTTTTATACCAATCAGTAATGACTTTACGTTGCTTAATTTCCAGCATGAACCATTAATACATCAAATCTAAAATAATTAATTCTGTGACCTGAAATGTCTAACAATTTCATATTTGCTGGACTGTTATTGATTCAGCAGCCAAAGAATGCCTGACATTTATTAATTATTGGTGAAATATGACTAATGTTAACCCTTTCTTGTCTTCTTTATCTTGGTTGTAGAGCATAATCTTAATTTTCCAAAATTAGTGTCCTCTCCTCATCTCCTAACCTGGATAAGCAGAAAACCCACAGAACCTCAGCATATAAATGTTGGTGGTGTTATATAAATGTTGGTGGTGTTATATAAATGTTGGTGGTGTTATATAAATGCACACTAATAATGCTCCACTTTACAAATCCAGGAACAGAGTGCCAAATGTAAATCTAAGCATTTTTGTCAAGAGGTAGAGAGCTAATGGCTGCTGGAATGGAAAGTGTAAGATTCAACCCATTGGTTTTTGTACCGACTATAAGAAAACAATGAAAGTTACACGTGCAACATGATTCCCAATAGCTATGACCCTGAACATGTACACACTTTGTGGCTATATTATTGGTATAAAAAGGTCCTTGACACAAAACACCAAGTACATGTTGCAATGCCACAACTATCTCAAAATCAAAACAACCGCTACTGAGTAATTGGTATGTTGGAGACCGGAATGAGTTCACGGGCCATTGCCAGAAGGATAATCGCCATCACAGTGTTATTGTGCATCTGAATGAACGTTACAAAACCACTGACAGTACCCGTGATAGACTTCGGAGTGGCCAACCATGAGTTACTACTCATGGTATATATCATATTGTGCTGAGGAGTCACATAAAGAATCGTTCTCTCTCAACAAGTCCAACAGCAAGAACAATAGTGGGTAGACGCTGGCAAGTCTCTCAAACGACAGTCATACGACAACAACTCAGATATAGAGGCATTACTGCAAGACGACCATTATGTTGGGTCAAACCTGACTCACAGATATTGTCAGCACCACCTGCAATGGGCAGAGCAACATGGCAGATGGACTATACTGCAGTGGGTTGCTGTCCTATTCACAGACGAGTGTATACTCAACATCTCCTTTGTTGATGGGTGTATGCGGATTTGGCAACAGTGTAGAGTAAACACTTATATTTATATTTGACTCTCTGTTCCTAGATCTGTAAAGTGCTGCGTTATTAATGTGCTTCAGTATAATACATATACACATTTATATACAGAGAGAGAGCACTCAGTTAAAGGGCATATGCTTACAAGATATTGACTTGATAACAATCCAGCTAAAAAAATGGAAAGAAGGAGAAATGTTAGACATTTCAGGTCACATAATTAAATATATTAGAACATTTCAGGTCACATAATTAAATATATTAGAACATTTCAGGTCACAGAATTAAATATATTAGAACATTTCAGATTTGGTGCATCAATGGTTCATGCTGGATATCTAAAGATGCTACTGATTTATTTAAACTATCAAAGTTTCCCATATCCGTACAGCTGTTGGAGAGAAGAGTGAAGGGCAGGGCCTCCACCACTCTGGGACACACACTGGAGGAGGGTTAAATGTAACCTCTATCTAGATGACATTTGTTTTCTTTAATCAGAGGCCAGATACCCACAAAAATAGACAAACCTCTGGTGATAAAAACCAAGAAGGTGGGTGCAAGGTATCACTGGCAAACCAGGCGTGCCTTCAGTTGACAGTAGGCATCACATACAGGGCAAAGACAACCCCAAAGTAGATGTTATGGAAGCCAAGATAAAAGAGGGTGAAGCTAAATGATGATCCATTTGAAGAGTTTGGTGTACTCCCAAAATGTTGTTTCAAAAAAACTCATCATGTTTGAGAAAAAGAATCAAACAACTGCACCAACACCATGGCTTCCTGTGGAATAGAATGGGTTGCTTGTACCCAAGGCAAGTATTGTATTCCCTAATCTGCATTTTTATTTATTATTACTGCTTAAGGACAAAACAGCTTCAAATTTAACAAAAACATTTATTAGCATATTAAAACACCACAAAAGGACTATCAATAGATACTAATGATAAATATTGCTGATCCAAATCAACAATCTGCCTAAAGAGGTTGTTCTACAATAGATCCTAGGTCACTCATACATCAGGGATCATGAGATAGCTAACAACATTTTAAAGCCAGACAGTACTGAACAACAAACTAAACATTCAACAATTTTCAAACAAAAAGTTAAAATCCACCATCAGGAATATTATTAGAGAAACATTTAACAGATCAGCAGGAAATCACCATCATTATATCATCCCACAACATTTCAGCAGAAGGATAATTAACTTTCTTTAGAATAAAAAAATGGCCACCTTGCACTTATTCCAAAAATTGTAACTTAGACATAATAACCTTCTCCAGGCTTGCAGCCAGTCAATATGAGTGAGAGGGAAACACTGGCCAACAGAAGCAACTTGAATGTGACAGTGTGAAAGATTTGGAGATTACAGTTAAGTATATTATTATTATTTTTACAGTTAAGTACATTATTATTATTCTTACAGTTAAGTATATTATTATTATTCTTACAGTTAAGTATATTATTATTATTCTTACAGTTAAGTATATTATTATTATTCTTACAGTTAAGTATATTATTATTATTATTATTCTTACAGTTAAGTATATTATTATTATTCTTACAGTTAAGTATATTATTATTATTCTTACAGTTAAGTATATTATTATTATTCTTACAGTTAAGTATATTATTATTATTCTTACAGTAAAGTATATTATTAAAGTAGAGAACAGGCAAATAAGTGCAGTGCTGCGGTAAAGCTGGTAGCAAGGAGCCTGTTGTGGGGTGTAACGTATGCTCTCCTACAAGGTAAGGTGACAGCTTTACAACAAAGGAACGCAACAAAATACTGACATATCGGCCTTCTTCAGAAAACAAGAACGACATTAACAAACAATGAGATACAATAAATACTTCTACATCTAAGATGTTCGGGACAGGTAAGTCATCATCATCATCATGTGCCATACCTGTTGGCGTAGGCGATCATGTCCTTCCACAATCTTCTATCTACAGTGCATCGTATCAGTTCTGTTGTTGACTGTTTTCCATGCCATGACACCAAGCTATCCAGTATTTTCTCTCTTTGTCATCCACAATCTCTCTTTCCTTTTATTTTGCCAGTTGTAACCAAGTATTCCAACTTTCCTCTTCTCATGATGTGCCCAAAAAAATGTTATTTGTTTTTTTTCTGATATTTTTTAGGAGTTCATTTTTTGTTTTGGCCTCTTTGAGAATTTCTTCATTGGTCTGTTTTTAGCTGTCCAGGGAACTTTCATCATTCTTCTGAGAAATTCCATCTCTGTGGCCTCTAATTGTCTTTTCATTTGTTTGTCCATGATTCGCTTCCATAGGTCACAATTGGTCCTATATAGCACCGATGAACTCTCTTTCTATTGACATAGATTTGTTGCATAACATATTTTTCATTTTCTGAAATGCTATTTTGGCCTAAGCTGTTCTGCTTTTTATTTCTGTGGTGCATCTTCCATCTAATTTTATTATTGTGTCCAAGTATTTCAAACGTTGCACTTGTTTCAAATTTGTCCTGTTTATTTTTATGCTGCATGATGGTGATGATTGTTTCTTTGATATAACTATTACTTCTTTTTTCTTACTATTCAGATTGAAACCCTTTTTGTTGCTTCCTTTTACTATTATGTCTATCATTTCGTGCAGTTCATTCTTTGTCTCTGCTATTAAGACTGTGTCATCCGCATACCGCAAATTATTTATGTTGTGACCATTTACTTTAATTCCTTTTTTGTCTACTATTAATCTCATAATATATTCACTGTAAAGTGAAAACAAATCCGGCGACAGAACACAGCCTTGCCCAACTACTTGTTTTATATATTGGAATTGTCCTGTTTGGTTGCTAATTCGTACAGCTGCTGTTTGTTGCCACTACATGTTTTTTATGATTCACAGATCCTTGCCATCAATGTTTAATTTTTTCAGCATATTGATTATTTCCACATGCTTTACTTTGTCAAATGCTTTTGTGTAGTCTATAAAGCACATATATAGATCTTTCTTTACCTCTATAGATCTTTCAATCAATGTTCTTAAGATGTATATTGCATTATTGGTGCCATTTCCTTCCACAAATCCACATTATTCCTCACTTATTTATGGTTTTATTTTCAAGTCAAGGAGAAATAAACAGAGGGATAAGAAAAGTAATGATGAAAGGAGAGAAAGATGTGCAACATATTAGAGAAAGAACATTTGTATGATGATAACATAAGAAAAGTGGATGTGGGCTCTGTACATAGGCAGTGGGTTGAGTCATTGCAGAAGACAATAATACATAGAATCACCATTATCTATATCCCTGGATATGTGGGAGTCCAGGAAAATGAAAGATCAGATGACTGGCTAGCTGTGCTGTCATCAAGGATGGTCAACCAGTGGATTAGGCGGACATTATTAATGCCCTCCGAAATGCAGAAAAGGCACAAGACTCTGTCAACCATCAGTCCATGTCACTCCTTCAGATTGAAAAAGATGGGAGCAAAGATGGGTACAGTCAAAAATAAGAGGTTTAGTGGGTGTATAATAGGCCAACACGGAGCTTGGGTTATCAGTCACTGATAATACTGGACATGGGGAGGAGGGGACCTGACCACATATGGACATGCTCAGAGTGTAATGATGATAATCTATGAATAACTCAATATTGCTGATATCCTACAAAAAATAATGATGCAGGCAATAAAGAATCTAAATAATCAGTACATAGACTTTATAAAGATCATTTTTAAAAAAAACATGTTTTATTCTAAGATAACATAGCAAGAGCCATTGAAGAATGCAAAATAGTGAAAGGTATTAATGTACTTATATTTTCTGTTGTAGGATGTATACCACTTTAAAATTAATAATTTAACATAATTCATGTCTACCATAGTAGAAATGTATGCTAATAATCTTTATCAACTTTGTACAGATTAGAAGCTAACATATAGAAATGTTTGCTGACAATCTTTATCAACTTTGTACAGATTAGAAGCTAACATATAGAAATGTTTGCTGACAATCTTTATCAATTTTGTACAGATTAGAAGCTAACATATAGAAATGTTTGCTGACAATCTTTATCAACTTTGTACAGATTAGAAGCTAACATATAGAAATGTTTGCTGACAATCTTTATCAATTTTGTACAGATTAGAAGCTAACATATAGAAATATTTGATGACAATCTTTATCAACTTTGTACAGATTAGAAGCTAACATATAGAAATGTTTGCTGACAATCTTTATCAACTTTGTACAGATAAGAAGCTAACATATAAAGCAATGTTGTGATTGTCTGTTCAAGGAATATAAATTATCTATTCCTTTTATTTACAGTAAGTCATTGGTTTACATGTCAAATACTTTAATCACCAATAAACAGAATAGAGAACAATATACACTCACACACTTAACTACAACAAATTATCAGAATATTATTAATGTACTATGTATAAATACTTTATAGTGAACTGGACTACAAAGGACAAGAGGTAGGGTTCGATCCCAACCGACGGCTTCCGCATTCACCCAACCTTAAATGGGTACTGGATTTTTTTTCTGGGAAAGTAAAGCGGCATGGGCATAATACCGACCACATTACCCTAAAAATCATGTGCTGAAGGTCTGTAAAATTTATGGTCACTAACACCACATTCCCTATACGCCACTTGGCAGGACGGGGCTAAAAGGAAAGAAGGAAGGTATATACACTTTCATCATTTCATTGAAAAGTTCCAGTAATCTTTCTACACTGGTGAGTACCTAATAATTTCAAGTTTACCCTAACTCATTAGTTCTTATCTTGTGTTTGGAGTGAGCCTCTGATGTCTTATATATTGAGAAGTGTCATCTTGAAATTTGACGAAAAAAAATAAGAAAATGAAATTACATAACTGGGAGAATTCACAGACTTTAAAATAGAATATATCACTCACACAATTGATTGACAATTGAATACTTAACTTAATTAATAATACTTAGCTACTTAAAAATCACTGTTACGGAAACAGATTTAAGATCAAAATATCAGCAGTGACTTATTTGTTCTATATTTATACAGGTAGGGGGGCACAGACAGACGGACACCATGCATACCATTAGGAATTGGCCAGCTATCTATTTTCATTTTTCTGTCCCTTTGTTTCAATAAAAATGTTAATTTTGTCCTGATTTTAACTTAAACTATAAATAGACTGTAAAATCCTATCTATCCATCCATCCACCTATTGTCCTTTCGAGTCAAAGATAACACCTGGAGAAATTCTAAACTTTCTATGTTATCAAATATCAGACCTTGCACAGAATCTGCATTGTCACACAGCGCACGTCACTTGTTCTTGGCGCATTGCTCAATCTAGATGAGGTAGCAGACACCAGCTGTTGTTGCTTCTCAGTGTTCTTTTTAGTATTTCTCTGGGTCGGTTTCTTTTTCTTTTACCCTCTTGTTCCCATTTGTGAGTTTGCTTTGAGATATTACTTTGTAATATTAGTCAATCATAAATTATGGCCTATAGTCAATAGGATCGATAGGTTGCGGAAATCAGTAATTTGAATAATCATAGATTTCTCTCTCACTCTCTCTGCGATCAAGACTCAATCAGAGTAGGATTCCACTCTCCCATGAAGTCAGCTGTCTGTTTAAGTGATTCGATTGCCCCATATAGTTTCTCTTCCAGGGAGGTGGGCATGGACCACATTGCTCTTCTCAGGTCTGTGTACTGGGGGGCAATCCTGCAGAACATGTTTTGTTGTCATATTGTCCAGTGTACAGTGGCATAGGCTGGTTGTACCTATTTTGAATTTGGTAAACATGTAATTTCTCATTCTATGGTGGCCAGTGCGTAGGCGAAGTATAATGACTTGATCCCTCCTTGATAGCTGGTGGTATCTGTCGCTCTCGTTATGCTTTGAGTGTTCACGTTTCCATTTTTCATGGAACTGACCCTTGAGGATGGATTTGGCTTCATCATAACTAAGCGGATGGTTCTCTTGTGGTAATCTCCTTCCCTCTTTAGCTAATTTGTCTGCACGTTCGTTCCCGTGTCTATTACAGTGTGATGGTATCCACTGAATGACTACTCTCTGGAAGTTATTGCATAATTGGTCCAGGGTTGTTCTCAAGTCATCTAGTTCATTGTTCTTGTGGCTTTTTAGAGCTGATAATACTGACAGTGCATCAGTCAGGATCACCAATTTATTGTGCATGTTATTTTTGTGTTGAGTAGCCAGTGTTGCAGCATCTCTGAGGGTCTCAGTTTCTGTTTTAAAGTTGTTTGAGAATTTTCCAGTAGCTATTGACTTGGTGATCTCGTCCTGATTATTCAGAATCAAGAACACACCTCCCCCTCCATTTCTGGTGGCATTTGTAGCAGAGCCATCTGTGTATATGTGGGACCAAGAGTCCTGTGGGTAGGTATTGTGTATGTGTTTTTCTGATATGTGTTTTCTTTCTGTGTCTGATTGGGTGCCTTTTTCATGATTCCTGTTATATTTTCCTTAAGTTCTGTTACTCTATGTTTTCCATGAGGAGACATATAGATGAGTCCAAGGCTTTCAATATTGTTTGGAAAAGTGCTGTGTCTCCATTAGTTAGTTCATTGGCAATTGCAGTGAAGTTGCTCCTCTTTAGTCGTACAATTCCGGAACCAGTTATTCTTTGGTGCATGGTGTGGCAAAGGAGCCCTCTGTATTTCTCCGCTTGTTGTAATACTTTAGTGACCCGTCTGTCATCTAAGGGTTGTAAACCTGTTACTGTTTCTAGAGTCTAGATAGGTGTAGATTTCATAGCACCAGTGATGATATGGGCAGCTTGGTTCTGTGTTCTGTTAATTTTGCTAAGGTGTGATTTGGAAGCCATAGCCCAGGCTGTGATTCCATACTCTAAACTGGTCTGACTCTTCCTACGTATAGTCTTTTCAAAATATTGCTGTCTGCACCCCCCCCAGTCCGTTCCTGCCAAATTCTTCACAATATTTGTTTGTTTTCTGGCTTTTTTCCTTGCTCTGTTTATCTGATTTTTCCAAGTCATTCTGCGATTCATGGTGACGCCAAGATATTTGGGTTTTGGTCAATAGGGAGTGTATTGTCTTTTATCTTCAAGTTTGCAGAGAGTGTGTTTCTTGATAGGATAAAATTGTATATGTAGTTTTTTTTTCGTTGATTGGTAAGAACCAAGTATTCGTCCATTTTTCAAGTTCACCTATGGCATCTTGCATCCTGGGTCCAGCCACCGACATACTTTCCTCGCGAGCCCATAACGCCAGATCATCTGTGTATGTTGCTGAGTGTATTCTGAGTGGAATGTCCATTACGATGTCATTTATGAAAATTAAAAAGAGTGTTGGGGACAAGACTCCGCCTTGTGGGACACCTTGTTCGATAGAGACCTTCTTACTTAGATGACCTTGAACTTGTACTCTGGACGTTCTATCATGAAGGTATTGAGAGACCCAATTGAATAAACGACTCTGGATGCCAAGTCTAAAAAGCTTGTTCTTTAAACCCTCTGGCCATACCCTATCAAAAACCTTCTCCATGTTAACCCACACTGCCAGTGTGTGTTTCTTTTCATGTAGAGCATCCTCTATTTCCTGTGCAATGTAGGTGACCAGGTCTTCAGTTGATCTGTGCTGACAGAAGCCACTTTGTTGTGGTACGATTTGTTGTTTTGTCTCCAAATGCCACAAAAGTCTTCTGTTAACCAGCCTTTCCATGAGTTAAATAGAATATAACAATATATCATAGATTTGATACAAATCACATGTTGAGAGAATATTTTCTGTACAAGCAGTATATGATAACAGATAAATCTAGGTTACATCATTAAGAATGCGTTAGCTGTAAGACAAAATTATTATATGAAGATTGAGAAATTTGTTTTATGGTAAGATCCTGACAGATCAAAATTTTCTCCTTAAATTATTTATCAGATAAATATTCATGGTGTGATAATGTTGAAATGCAAACCACCTACTCTACTCTACATCTACCTAAAATTGTATATGGATTCTATCACTGATGAATAATGGTAAGTCCAATTGTTTATGCAATTAAACTTTTTCTTTTACTAACTTACATTTTTATGGACAAAGAATACTACTGAACTCTCACCTGTTCTGTTTTGCCACTTCAAATGTCCCATTTTTTAATCAAGGAAATATGGTCAGCCTATTTAAACTAATTTTGTTCATTGCATTGATGTCATATATTCTCTGTCTTTGCTCAATCAAAAGCTGTGTCTAAAATTAAAAAATAATAATTAAAACACTATCAATAATGAAAGAATGAATGTCTTCACTGAGTAATGGCACCATACTTTTGCAGCAGCAAAAAAAAAAAAATTAATTTTAAAAATCTAATTTAACCCAAGACTTTTTCCTTGCTTCAGTGTATACATGTGTATGAGTTCAAGAGTATGCACACCAAATTATATCTATTATAATTTTTTTTCTTTGTTTCAACTATTCTACATTGCTCCATGTTTTCTAAGCTTGTATTATGTCCCAGAATTACATATTAGTGCCATGAATTTTCTCGAAGAAATTCATCTACAAATTCAAGATTTTATTTATGGGCAGAGAACATCAAGGTGAGTTTGGATGGGTGTATGTTTGTTTAAATTCACTCCGGAGTTATAACTCTAGCATGGGTGGTTGAGCAATTATGGATTTCAGTTTGTTTGCAGTAATAAAGTCGGGTTTGATCCTGATCGACTGCCTCCGGTTCACCCAGCTTTAAATGGGTAACAGATTTTTTCTGGGAAAGTAAAGTGGCACGGGCATAATACTGACCACATTACCCAAAAATCATGTTCTGAAGGTCTATAAAAATGAAGGTCACTAACACCATATTCTCTATTCTCCACTTGGCATGACGGGGCTCATTACTTTTTTTTTTTACTATATATATATATGTATAAGCACATACACATTGTTGATAGGTTGGCATAGGTGATAGAAGACTTGAATGAATTAAGATACAAGTTGGTTATTTCATCCTGCCATTTGATATTAATTATTTTTATAAGACAGTACATGAAAACTATTTTTATTCATGCTTCTAATAAATTTAGTTTCAGATCCATAGCAACACCAGGAAAAATCCTTTAAATACCTTGGATAATGAAAATGAGCAATGAAACATTAAAAACTCAAAACATTGGAAAAAAATTGGCTTTTAAACAACATTCCGCAGAAGAAATTAAAATTATATGACCACATCAAAAGACAGTGGGCTAGAAAGGGCAATAATGGAAGGCATAACTCCAAGAAGATGAGGGAGGGACAGACCAAGAAGAAGGTGGTTTCAAGATATCAAAAAGGCCTTGAACATTCAAACAGGAGAAGTGGGTGATTTGGGTTGGGACAAAGATTCTTTCGGATGGACTCTGGGGAATGAAACATTCTTAGTTTCTTGTTATTCCATGATCTTTATGTCAATTTTTTCAATTTGATCAGTAAATTTATTTTTCTGAGAGAGAGGGCAACTGTTGCTGTAGATTAAACATATGTTTTAAATTATCCAAATGGGCATCCATCCAAGGTTATGGTAGTGGTCTGACTTCTCTTTATGCTAGAATGACAGTTTTCTGGTCACTTTTGTGCATAAGAATATCATAAATTTATTCATGTTGAAAATGTATGTAAGGAATAATATATAATTGTTCAATTGTTTGCCACATATGGAGGAGGAAGGACTATTTAACATAAACTATGACAGAGGCAGCAGCAAACCAAAGTTGGCCAAATCTGATTTAATCTCTTCTGAGCTGTTAATTAGAAAAAATCTATGCCACAATAGACTAGCAAATTTGATAAAGATTGTGTGATCCCCTACAATGGGTGAAACAATTGAAACAGAAAATCTAGTATTGCACTAACCATTACATTGGGCAAGCTTCACATACATCTTCAGCAGAAGATGTGAAGTTAAGAAAGTTACTGAGACCAACTACATTTATGAGCTAATGGCTTTTGCTGAAGCCATGATAATAATCTCAACCGAAACAAAACATCTAAAAAACAAATTTTTAGAAAGGTTATTTTTTTCTTTTACAGAATTAAAATAATTTATCTTCAAAACAACACATTATTTACATAAATGTATTTAAAAATGAGAAAAGTGCAACTCATTTGCACATACAATAATGGGGTGAGAAAAGGAACAAAGCTCATTGGAACACAGTAGGCATTTTAGTTCAGTTAAATAAGCATTTAGTTTTCATTAGCTTAAATATACACTATAAAAACTGAACTGTTAATTCTTGTGATGTTATTTAATTGACAAAATGTTCTTTAGTTTTTATTAGCCTTTGGCAGTCAGTTTACTGCAACGAAACTTTATTCCACATCTCAAGAAGCTAAAGAGTATAACAAGAAATGTATAACAAAATGTTAGAGCATAATAAAGATGCTAATAAATATAAGAACATTTGCTCTAGAGGAAAAAAAAGATGTCACATAGGATTTGCTGGAAAAATTGACATTATCAAAGATTTGAAAAAATAAACCCTGCATACATGGAATAAATCAATTTGATCTAGCTGTTTTAATCCATGAGTAAGAATAACTGTAATTCTCCAAGCAATAAACCCAGCAGATTAAAACCATTATTAATGAAGAACAAAAATTAAAAGTAGAAACAATTTTGTAATAGGCAATGTCCCTAATATTTATTACACAAAATAGTTATCTAATTAAAAGTTACAATTTGTTTACTTTTGCTTATCAGGTCAATAAATGTTATTTCAATTAATTGATTTTTCACACCATTAAGATTACAAAAAAAAAAGATGTCAAATTTGCTACAAGTGATACATAACGTTATATACATGCAAGATAAAATCTTTAAAATACAATATCTTTCATGAAAACTACAAAATAACAATCTTTGCATTGTTCATATTTTTCCTTATACAGCATATAAGTTTTACATACAAGAATATGCATAACTGTAAGGCATATTGATTAAACCAATTGTTCAATTAAAATGTTTTAAAACAATTGGAAAGAGAGAAAAATGAGTATCACTTCCTACAACATGTCTACTTCATGTTAGCACTTTCACCAGAGCTTGCAACATTTTTTGAGAATAAAGTAGCTCATACAAATATTTCAAGGGGAAAATGTCAAATTTCCAAATCCATAAATTTGCTGCAAGTAAGCAATAACATTCATTGTTCTTTCTAGAGGCCTAGACACCCAAAACACAATTATAAGCAACAATATTCCACAGTTTACTCCCCAAAAACATTGCCAAAACAAGTAAGTTACAAAAATATAAAAACACCAAAGATATTTATAAATTAACTTAAATTAATCACAAAGACAGATTATACTAATATTATAAAAATAGTTGTTGCTTTCTGCAATTTGTTTGTTTTATCAATATCTGAATTGTCATTAACTCACTATTTCATTTTTCAATAAAATAAAATGTTTTAGGATTTACGTTTGTCTATAAAAATTAATTGAAAAATATATATCAAAAGATGAGTATTTTTACCAGATTAGCACCCTCATGTGTACCATTCTTTCAGTCTTGCTAATGTCAACAGCTGTCTGATAACAATTATCTGCCTTTATGAAACTATTTATTAATCGCATTTGCCAGTAATTATTCAGTTCAGCTGTCTATCCTTACTGCACCTACAGTTGAGGATTAAATATCCTAATCTCACAGTAAAATAAATGCATTCATTACATGACAACATTCATAAATACTTTGTACTTTCACTAATTGTATCACTTGTTGCACATTAAGTCTGTGAGAATTTGCTACATTCAGAAATATACAGCCACAATGATCACACTATTAGACCATCTGAAAATATCAAGAGATACCAGTGATTCACTACAAGACTGTAGTTTAAAAGTGCAGAGTGCTCTCTCTTTAATAACCTTTTGATTCTCACATTATCCTTGAAACGAATGTAACTCAGCATGCAACTCTGACTATTTCAATATCCACACAAGCGAACATTGGCCATCTTTCCTGGATCAATGCCCATAACAGTGGCCAAAGTCTGAAGAAAGTACTGATTAACTTGTGTCATAGTTTCCCAGCGGCATTTAGGACAGGAACAATTGCAGTGAGGCCAAGGACATCCATCCATTAGCTTGTGTTGACAACGTTTGCTTACAGATCTGGAGTTTCTGTTAATGTTTCTCCCTGTGATAGAATCCATTTTATATTAAACATTATTGATATCATGTTTTCTAGTAGAGAAGAAATCTGTGTTTTTTTTGTAAATCAGTAAAAGTAAATAAACGATTGTGTCTTATTTAAAAACAAAGATAATTCATCTTATAGATAATTTTCTATTAACAATATGAATCGCCTAATGATTATAATATTTTTGTATCAATATTTACAAAAGAAGAGGCAAAGTTTGAAATTGCGACAACAGAAAATTTTTGCATCAAAAGCAAAGAAAGATAGAAAATCTAAAGGTTTGGAAAACTTACTAAAACAGAGTCTGATAAACTACCACAATTGATTATCTGTTTTAAAACATAAGGTCAATGAAAAGCATGACAAGCAAGACTAAAAAGAGAAACAATTACAGAAAGGCCACAGTGGCAAATTGACACGTCAGTACAAAGTACCTGGCACAGTAAAGAAAACAACAGCTACAACTCACAAATGTTCAAACATGAGTGGACAAAACAAGATAATACTTTCATTCTTTGTTAAATTTACCATTGTTCCTCACATTATATTTGTATGGCATTGTTATAGCATTATTTCAGCTCACAGGACAATTTAATTTCACAGTTCCAGGTTTCAGCATTTTTAGGTAAAATGACACGTTTGTTCTTCCCCGCTATTACCGCACATAGATTTACCAGTTAGATGACAGCTAGAGTTTTTTATCAGCCACAGTATGTTCTGGTAAACTTTTAGGACTTCACAGTCCCAGCATACAAATTATAAATTTTAAAAGCAATTGAAAACTAGAATTGTCACAAGTTCACCTTTTCATATTATTTGTTGACAATGATAATATAAATGCAACTATACCAGAGCTGGCTCAGAGGTTTAATATAATACAATCTATACGTTTTATGGAATAAGATGATAAAAATCTGCTTAACTTTTATTTAGGAAAAAAAAAGCACTGATGATAGCTGTGTTCTAATGAGGCTGAAAATAAAATTTTCACCTTTAAACAAACCAATGACCCTTGAGTTGTGGTGAAGTAGTCTATCATTACGCAACTCCCATGCAATTTTTTTTATAATACTGAATTAACAATTTGCATCTGAAAGTAATTACCTTTCATTAATGGCCATTCTTTTAAAATAGATATTGCATTATAGAATTATTGTTTCTGAAAAAATCTCAGAAAATGATCAATGGCAAAAAAACAACAACATTAATGAAAGAATACAAAACTCCTTATGCAGGAATAAGCCTTATTCAGTTATAGAAAAGCATATACTGTGTGTTTATATATATATACAAAACACAGTAATTAAAAATTAATGGCAATTGTTTTTAAGTATTTATAAGGATAAAAAACTTCTTTTGGTTTTGAAAAGTTAATTCCAAGAAACGAATTAATTTATTTAACACACAAAGCTACCTACAGCATAAAATATCTACCTTAAGTTAAGGCTTAAGCACCAACGGGCCACAGGAAGTGACAATAATTTATAATAATGACTCAGCTGGGGCAATCCAGTTTTTAAATTACATAGTTAATTACTTCACATGTGAATCATAACTTATTCAAACAGCAAATTGAATGAGGTAAGTGGTGGGAGACACTGTGCCTGACATCCACACTGACATGAAACCACACTTCCAGATTTCCTTTTATTGGCACAACACATGGCATTTTCTTCAAACAGATTTTGTGCACAATTACTTATATTGCCACCATCATTGTATTTAAAGTTAACCATTAAGCAATTTCTCATACTCTGTAATTGACCTTTTTTAAGTCATCAAATACATAAATATTGCTTGGTGACAGAATGTACATGCGCTCAATCGCAACTTGATACTGTCCAGTTGACCCTTCTGAAAGATGTGTACCTGGCTCAGTGAGTTGAAGAAGGTAAACAACGATGTCGATGAGCACTGGCCGCTCACCACCAAATGTTATAACCTAATAAGGTAAACTTAACATGAGTTTTCACTTCCCAAAGGTATTATTGTATGTTAGTATGTCATAGTGCATCCATTGTAACAATTTTTATACTTTAATATTTTCAATGTTCATATTTGGATATGCTCCTTTATTTATGCTATAAAATAGACATAAATCACAGTTAAAAGAGCTGCGTGCCACATGATGTTGTAATTAAAACTCATGAGGTGATGCATTATTCTAAATGGGAGAAGACGAAAAATGAAATTTTACTCATTATACCTTTATTCCTTTTTCTCTTGTTCTTTTCCTTCCTTTTGTTTTTTTTCCTTCTCTTCCTTTGAGCTTGTCTGTATGGTGGAGCATCAGACAAAGGTTTATCATTTTTGGAATTGGAGATATTTATACTGAAACAATTCAATATGAATTGTGAACAAAGTACAACTTGGCATAATGAGGCACAAAGTACAACTTGGCATAATGAGGCATAAAGTACAACTTGACATAATGAGGCACAAAGTACAACTTGGCATAATGAGGCACTGTAGAATATTTTATTGTATGAAAAGGAAATTAAAGATAGAGAGGAGGGAGAGAAAGAGAAAGAAGTTAATAGAGAGTGAAAGAGAAAGAGAGAGAGAGTTGTAATACATCTATTGTTCACAAACATTTTTGCTATATATACTTTGATGTATACTTAAATACTGTAGTTACTTGTGTTGCTAGAAGAGAACTGCATGATATGATATTATATGTTAACTATTTAACTTTGGATCTTTGTTCCTGTTGTTTTGAAAGTATAGTATGAAAAGACATCAAATCTGTTCAACGTTTTGAGAACAATTAAGTCACTTCATACTTCTGAAGCTATTATATAAATTATGATTAATCTCCCTTTTTAAAAGATTCTGTGTTTTCCAAATTAGGCATGTTTTAGATAAACACAATGTCAAGTTTTTAGATATTTGTTCAGCTGTATTGAAAGGTAGAAGTGAGTCATAGATAATTTAAATGTTTTCAAACTTAACACAGTGCACCACAGAGTGTCCCTGGTGTAATTTTATCCCAGATGTAAAAAGGATAAAATATTAGATAAAATCGGTTTATTTTAAAAATACTTTGTCTAAGCAAAGAAGTAAAACCTTTCATTTTTAAATGCCTATATGTTCTCTTTTACGTAACAAACACAAGCAACCATTTAATATGTTGTTTATTGCTGACATAATGTAATGCCATTAATCACAAGATGTGATGACAATTGTTTCAATCTTTGTTGTTATACATTTTCAGTGTGTGTGGAGATAATTCTAAATTTCAATTCTTATACATAATTCCCTGTCACAACTAAGGACATGAAAGGAAGGACCAAGGCATTTGATCCCACATATACTGAAAGCAGGGGGTCAAAGGGAACTAATCTATATCAGCTTATTTTAGAAATTAAATTTGTATTTTTATAAGCAAGAGTTGAACACCCTACATCCCCACCCAGGGTACCTCTCCCATCCAAATGAGCTTTTGTATTTATTCTAATGCTTTCACATTCTGGCAGATTATTACTACATAGTGCTTGTGTGTAGCAATAATACAGCAATGAAAGAAATGAATAAATCATACCTGGACTGCTGACATGAGGCAGTCACACTTTGATTGGCTTCCCAACAATGTATTGACTCTGGCAGTGTAGTCCCTTCAATGCGAACTGTGTGCCACTCTCTAGAAATGAAATTTCATTATAATTAATAACAGAAGTTATAAATGTCTAGAATTTCAAGCTGCAATAACTTCTTCTGAACTCTGCACATTTATCTATTCAAATTCTCTGATCCTATATTATCTGATCACTTGAAACAATGATGAACATATTCAATGCAAAACAAAACAAACAAAAAAACAAAGAAAAGAAATTCAAAGAAATTCATTTATCAAATACTACAAATCATTTTGAGAATAATGTTAGATTGTAAATGCTGCTGTTTACATTATAAGATATAACATTATAGTTGTTCAGGTGTAGAGGTATACAAGACTGACTTCACTTCAAATGGATTAGCCATCACTGCAGTCAAAACATTTTAATGTCTGCTATACCACATTCCAGCAAATATCAAAGTGTTCATCTTAATTGTTCTTTGTGTTGTAGTTAAAATAAACAGTTAAGCAGCTTATGATGAACACATAAGGGCTGTTATAACAGTCATTGTCTGCAAAAGAGTACCTAAGCACTGGCACTGAATCCGCGTATAATCATAGTCAGTGAATGTGCCCAAGGACTCCTGTCTCCACATTCAAAATCAGGTCACCACTGGATGACAAGCACGATCTAGCAGCTGCAAGTTAGGCTGGTGATAAGTATGGTGAGTTTACACAGTAGAAAGCAGGACAGAAAAGTGTCAATTTTAATTAACAAATCATTAAAACTATGGTAGATTGAAATTACTTGGGAGAGACTTTTGATCACAACTATTCTTTCCAGTATCAAGTTCAGAAGTTCACATTACAAAGCAAGTGTAGTATAAAAACAATGAAAACTATGGTAGCTGCATTGATGAAGCAAGAATACTTGTTTATTTATTGAGTTAGTTCAATTTGTTTGTGTTGGTTCATCTATCAACAACACACTGTGAAAACAATTAGAACTTATTCAAAATGGAGTAATGCAAAATATCCTAAACTGATTATCTCCATCATGGTATTTAAAACCAAGGTTCTTTCCCATTTTTAGAGGCTGGGTGAACCCTGAAGCCTTGTCAGTCTGAAAAAAAAAAGTCACAACTTCTGGAAATCAAATCCAGACCATTCAACCAGCACACTACCCATTCTCAGCCACTGAGCTGAATGAGTGAATGATATTATTGGACTAAATGAAATAATACATATGGACGCTGAATGAGTGAATGATAATAATATTCTTGGACTAAATGAAATAATACATATGGGCATGATAAGAAAACCTACCTCATAACAACAGTAAGTACATAAATAACCTCAAGGTAAAAGAAATTATTAAAAAAAATATTAAGTCATAGGTGGTACAATCTGAGACAACTATTGGTTGTGTATATTCAGTCAGTATCCTGATCTAAAGGGAAAAATGGCAGCAGATATGAGATACAATGTCAACTATAAAAAACACAAATCTCATTCTTGAGTAAAATGCACAAAATAATGCTACTAGTACCAGATTATGCTTAATTCTTAAGCTGGTGATATGCTGATTGTATATGCTGATTATTGTGGTAAGAGAGTTTAAACCAGAGAGGAGATTTTCTGCTATAACTGAAGATAAATTCAAACAAAGAAAGTGTAGATGGTATATACACTCCAGCATGAAAAGGAAATTTTTAGATAGTTTATGTTATTGGCTTATTTTTAAGGTGACCAGACTCCCGAATTTGTCTTGAATCTGGCTTAATGGATTTGTTAAAATACATTAAGCACACAAATGTTTACCAATTTTGCCAATATGTTAAACGTCTCTTCGACTTAAAAATATACATTATTCCATTATTTAAAAAAAAATATGACGATCATCATTTTCAGAGGAACGCGAACTTCTGTCAATATGGTGGATAAGCAACCAGAACCATAAAAGGCTATGTCTGAAAAGTGTTACTTGTTGCAGTTTCCTCATATTCCAAGTTTGGCTTGTTGCAGGGGCTACTGAGTTATGTGCTCTGTAAACACTGTGAGATGTGTGTTTCATCTGTGTTTGATCGTGTTTCGATATTCCGACTGTTTTGTCAACTATACATGAATGATGATATCGTACCAGATGGCGGTGTTCACTTTCTATGCGGTTTCACCTTATGTCTTTTGGCGTGTGCTGAGACTGCTATGATGGGGACAACAGCTACCTTCTTTGTTTGGGAGATAAGATAGTAATTCGGATGATTCCACTGGCACGGGCAGTTGAGCATTTATGGATTTTAATTCAAATGCAGTGATACAGGGGCCTTCCATAACCATAATTCTGTTGTTGTGTAGAGAATGTTTAAAAAGTTGAACAGGCTGTTCATTTGGCAAAACAGTAACAGTGAAATGTGCTCCAAGTTTTAAATCTTGTATACTGAAATTGTAATAACGATCAGAAAAGTGCAGTAACTCTGCTTCACATTCCATTTAAGTGAGTATCACTAATACTTTATCTCCTGATAACATTTTGTAAACCTATATTGTTAGATGTTTTAATTAGTTTTAAAATATATGTTTTATTCACTTGAAAAAGACGGAAGAAATGTCATTTTATTGATGGAAAATTTAAGTCAAATTAATCCGTCTCGTATTAGGGTTTCAAAAATATGGTCACCTTACTTATTTTGCATGATTTATTTACAACTGCACCTATGGATCTGCCCTCAGTGCAGTTGGGCTTATTCTTGTAATAACTACAATGAAAATGCTATATTAATAATTATGCTAATGATTTTTAAAAATACATTAAAATACTAACATAATTATGCTATTTCAAAGCAACTGCACTACTATTAGCAACAGCAAATAAGTACTTACGGTTTTGTTAGAATTTCGTGGGAAACACAAGCTGGGGCAAAGACAGCTCTGTAAAACGAAATGATCACACTGTCATTAACATTTTCTTGATATTTTTTCTTAATTAAATTATTATGGTTGGGTACTCTGCTTCATAAGTATAGACCTTTTATTTCAAATCTAAATTGTATATCCTTCTCATATTTATAATGCATTATTTTTTGTCTATTGTTGTTGTTTGCATACGCCAGCTTGACATCTCTAGTAAAGTCCTAAGGGACTGAATTTTACATGAACACCACTTTATCCCAGTTTCACACTAATAGCTATGTGCTCATGTGTATCTTGCCATACAGGCAGACATTCTCCAGCTTCAGAGATACTCCCATTTTGTAAGATCATTCTTTAGGTAGATTTTTCCTATACATTTTGCCCAGGATGTATCAAAATTTGGCCAACACTTGTCTATTTCAAACTGCCAAGGGTTCTTTTATCTGGTTTAAATGCAAATGGAGCCTCCTGTTTTTCTCTGTTACCAAAGATGACTAGACATTAAATCTCACTACCCAGAGGAAAGATTATGCCCTGAGGAAACTTCACATTAAAAGTTAAGAAAGTATATCTTCTTGTCCAGAGGCTAATGCCTTACCTTTATACCACCTAGACTAATACACCTGTCTATTTAAAATAGTGGTTTAAATAACAAATATGTTTTAAACAACAACAAACAGTATTAAAGTTAGCAATGTATTAAATATTTGAGTAGCGTACTAATGAGTATAAACAAATGAAGAGGAAGTTGATCATAAATTATTTTTTGCAATAATGTTGGAAAGGCTGAGATGATTTAGATGAACATTATATAACACACTTTACAAAAATAGCCATAAAGTTGCAAAAGTGAAACAAACTTGTTGATGTTCACAACATTCTAAGACTGAACAGGTTTATTGATTGCTTGAATCTTATTTCTTTTAATTTTATTATATATCAACGTGGTAAAAAATGTGATAAATTAATTTAAAAGTACTAATACTAATAAAACGAGAGCTACAAATATAAGTACCCACTGGACATACAATGATAGGATTATACTACTCAAGATGAAAGCAAAACCATTCGACATAGCAATAATACAGATATTCGCACCTACTCAAGACTATACAGATGAACAAATAGAGGCATACTATGAAGATCTAAATAAAGTTATGAAGCAAGTGAAATCTTCGGACATCTTTATTGAAATGGGTGACATGAATGCTAGAGTAAGAAAAGGTAGATAGAAGACCATTATAGGATAGAAAAACATGGTTTAGGAAAAAGAAATGACAGAGGAGAGAGATTAATACAATTTTGTGAAGAAAACAGGCTGATAATATGTAACATCTTCTTCGAGCAAGAGTATAGGAAATTATACACATGGTAAGGCCTTGGAGATAGGAAGAGGAATCAAATAGACTACATGATTATAAAAGACAGATTCCGTAACAGCATCAAGAAAACCAAAACCTATCCAGGAGCAGATATTAATTCAGATCACAATCCTGTAATGATTAAAATGAAAATCAAACTAAAGAGAAACAAACAAAAGATCAATAGGTATTCTAGCTTTAAGTCAAAAAGATGTTAAAGAAACATATAATACAAGTAAAGAACACATATCAGAAGCTGCTAGAAGGAATTGAGCAGTACTAAGAGAAAATCCTGAAGAAAAAGTTACAACCAATTGGCAATGCATAAAGAACAGCATATAAGAATCATGTGACACCTACCCAAAAAGAAAAGGAATAAAAAACAAAAATGGATAACTGACACTCATCATCATCATCATCATGTGCCATACCTGTTGGTGTAGGCAATCATGTCCTTTCACAATCTTCTGTCTACAGTGCATCATATCAGTTCTGTTGTTGACTGTTTTCCATGCCATGACACCAAGCTACCCAGTATTTTCTCTCTTTGTCATCCATGATCTCTCTTTCCTTTTATTTTGCCAGTTGTAACCAAGTATTCCAACTTTCTCTTCTCATGATGTGCCCGAAAAATGTTGATTGTTTCTTTCTGATGTTTTTAGGAGTTTCCCTTTTTGTGTTGGCCTCTTTGAGAACTTCCTTATTGGACGTTTTAGCTGTCCAGGGAACTTTCAACATTCTTCTGTGAAATCACATCTCTGTGACCTCTAATCGTCTTTTCATTTGTTTGTCTCCTGTCCATGATTCGCTTCCATAGGTCAGAATTGGTTCTATATAACACTGATGAACTCTCTTTCTCATTTCTATTGACATAGATTCGTTGCATAAGATATTTTTCATTTTCTGAAATGCTATTTTGGTCTGAGCTATTCTGCTTTTATTTCTGTCGTGTATCTCCTATCTGATGTTATTATTGTGCCCAAGTATTTCAAATGTTGCACTTGTTTCAGATTTGTCCTGTTTATTTTTAACTGTATTACTAGCAGAAAATCCTAAAAATCTACAACAATTACTTAACGAAATAAACATGACAAGCAAAAAATATGTATTAGATATGAATATCAAAAAGTCTAAAACTATAATCATAGAAAAGAAAATTCTCAAGACCTACAAATAAATATCAAAGTTGAAGGAATACACCTGGAGACAGTTCAGAGCTTCAACTACCTTGGATATACTATAACCAGTGATGGAAAATGTAAAACTGAAATAAACAAAAGAATAGGCATGGCAAAAAGTAATTTTAATGCCATGAAAAATATACTAACATCAAAACAAATAACACCAGGACTAAAACTAAGAATAGTAAAATGTTACATCTTCTCAATATTCCTGTATGGTGCAGAAACATGGACATTAGAGTAAAAAAACAGAAGAGAAAAATGAAGTCTTTGAAATGTGGATTTATAGAAGAATAGGTAGAATTGGATGGAAAGAAAAGAAAACAAATGATGAAGTTTTAAAGCAACTAAAAATGAAAAGAGAAGTACTAAACACAATTAGAAGAAGACAAATGAAATTATTGGGGCATGTTAAAAGACACAACAGCCGACTAAAAGTAATATTGGAAGGGAAAATACAAGGAGGCAGACCAAGACTAACATGGACGAGTAACATCAAAAGATGGACATCAGCCTATGACAATCTGCACCATCAAAGCAAGAGACAGAGTAGAATGGCGATCCATGGTAGCCAACCTTAGATGGCACTCAATGATGATGATGAATTAAAAAGATTAAAAAGAGAGTCAGAACTCAAGTTATGAAACTAAAATGTCTAGAAAGCTAGACACACTTTACTCTCTGCAACACCTTTCAATACAAATAACAGGACAAACAAAGAACAAAAAGAGAGCGAAAAAAAAAAAAATCAAGTGGAATATATAAGTGAGTTGTTTATCTTTTGTGTATAGTTCAAGTGATTTATACTGATTATTGTTATATGGTTATTGTGATCACATTTACCTAGTCATCAATTATGTTAACTGAGCGATTACACTGAATTTGTTATTATATGGTTCTAATGTTTATATATTTACAGCAACTTACGATGCATTCTGTAATGTACTCTTAACCTCTTCTCCAAGTGTCAACAAATACCTCCATTGTTCAGAGGTTAAATGAGCTTGTATTCTCTCTTCAAACACATTATTCACTTTTATCTGAGCTGCATCATAGAGGTTCTGAATAATGTAGATGGGTGCTGAGGAGAAGTCATGAAAATTATTATGGGTCAATCATATGTTATGAGCCAATCATTATGCTCACAAATATTACCTTTCCTATTGTTAAGAAAAAAACACAAACACAGTCATCATTGCTTTATTACTAACATCAGGTGGCAAGTAATGTACAGGCAATTATTACTCTTAACAAATTAGTGTCACAACTGCTATTTTTTTTAATCAGTTCAGTTACTAATCTCTTTTCATACCACACTGTTAATCTATCTAGCATTTTCTGATATTGTCTTTTCTTATTATTCCTCATGTTAGCTCTCTCTTTTTATTTTTTCTGTTGTTACAATATTTTTTTAAGTTTTTCTCTTCCAATAACAAGACCAAACAAGGGAGTTTTTTAAAAAATGTGCTTCAAAAGATGCCTTTGCACGCTGTTTTCATTGCAGATATCTTTAACTTATTTTAATAACTTGTTATTTTCAGTGCTGTTATGTAGAAGTATGTTTCTTTTACCTCCAATGATCATCTTGTTTGATCATTAGTAAGTAAAGACCCCCGTCACGCCAAGTGGTGTATAGGGAATATAGTGTTAGTGACCATACATTTGACAGGCCTTCAGCACATGATTTTTGTGGTAATGTGGTCGGTATTAAGTCCGTGCTGCTTTACTTTCCAAGAAAAAAATCCGGTACCCATTTAAGGCTGGGTGAACTCGGAAGCCATCAGTTGGGATAGAACCTTACCTCTTGTCCTTTGTAGTCCAGTTCACTAACCACTGAGCTATCGCGACTCCCTTGTTTGATCACTAATTATCCATAAATGAACAGCTGATTTGATCAGAAAGTCTCAGTGAATATAAGTCTTCAGTATAGTCTGATAATATGAGGAGGCCAAAACTGAGAGCATGACACCTCAACATCTTCCCTCTGCTGCAGATATGCTTGCATTGCAGGACGACAGCGTCTGGTGATTACATTGCTTCCCTAGCAAATCTCTGTATAAATAGTTTCCAACCACAATTGTAGGGATGCGTGAAAGTATTACATTTTATGGAACAAAGCCAAAACAAGTGGAGAAAAAGAAACCAATGCTTTTTCTTTCTCTTATTGGCTTGCATTGGTCAATGTGCCAGGTACTCATTCTGTTTTCAGCTGGGTTAAAAAGAGTGCATCATGCTGCGGATTCAGCCTACATTTATTTTATTGTCGATCAGCTCACTAACTACCATGCTACTGATGCTCCTACTTTTCAAACACATCATAGAAATAAAGAATATCTCACAGAAATACAAAATACTTCATAGAAATATAGAATAACTCACAGTAATGCAGAATACTTCATAGAAATATAGAATAACTCGCAGAAATGCAGAATACTTCATAGATTTGTAGAATAGCTCACTGAAATACTTCAAAGAAATATAGAATAATCCACAGAAATACAGAATACTTTAAATGGTACAAATAGAAACAGACATACCACAATAGTGAAATATTAGTGCAGAATTTAGTTATATTTTAAAAACTGTACAAGGGGGAAAAATTAGTTAAAATTACAACTAGAGATAAGTACAAATAAGGCACTTGAAATACATAAAAAATGAACAGATGTGCTGATTCATGTGCATCAAGGTGGTAGAATCCTGTGCAAGGATCTTGTTAAAGGCTGATCGTCATATCTCAAGTAAATGTCTAGAATCCATATCATGTCTAGTATGAGGTTGCCTTCTGTCTATAGTTGTATTTGTGCCCAAGAACTTCTCTGTCAATTATGTTCATGTTAAACATCCAAATATCAAACCAGCAGACATTTTTATATCATAGGAGAAGTCTCCCTTTGCTTATTTAGCATAGGGCTGTCTCTACATACAATGTCTTTGAGAATGTGTCACTCCTGCACTTGCGCAGGAAGCCTCCATCTTAAATGATATTGCCAGAGGATAATGAGCACGTTTTAAGTCCCAGCATAATTCAGTATTTATTTGTTTATCACTTTATCTCTCCAGAAAGTTCCAAATATGCACCTCAGCCAGAACATGAGAATTGCATTCATTTTTATTCTTACAATGTGCATTAGACCAGGATTAATTGGTATATCATAGAGAGCTCAATATGAATGTTTTATACACAGTAAAGCTAGTGTGATGTTTCACTATTTGTAATAGGCTTTATAAGCTTGCTGAGGCCATACATATTCTTTGCTAAGCAGATAGGCAATTAAAGGATAAAATTAGATAGATCAAATATTGAGGTACGAAATAGTATATATTTTCATATAGAAAATTACACAAATTAGAACATTTATTGAGAATTGGAATGATCAAGTTTCATTGTTCAAGAATATAGAAAAGTGATATATTCAAATGTATATATGAGAGTTCATACTAATAAATATTATTGTGCTGAAGTTTGATGTGTTGGGCAAAAAAGCGCTAATATCACAGTTATACTACAAACCACAACACAATGCATACATGCCCACTTAACGTTCTTTTAAGGGTGGATGATGAAGAGGTGTACTCCTTTAGTCATCGGACGAACGCAAGCAAGAAAATAACTATTATCAATAGTATCATTGAAAAAACCTCTCCAACTTACTTTTAATTGAGGAGTACACTCTGTGACCAAAAAAACACCTCCACACTTCTTTAGGATACTGAGATGTGCAGTTTTTTGGGAGTCGTGGCTCCCACACTCTGTGTAAGATTGAATTATTTTTAATTATCTATGGCAAAACATTTGTAACAACATCTGCAAATAACTGGGTACAATACTGTTGTTTATTATGAGAACATTTTTGTTTAAATATTTAGTAGTTAATAGGCAAACTGTAAAAATTTGCCAAGAACAAAAAGGAAAAGAATCTTCATCTTTGTCAACCTGTTTGTATTTTAAAATTGCTGGATACATTTCCTTATTTTTAATTCACAGTTAGCAAAAGAAATTTGACTTTGTTCCTATATTTCATATGTTATTGTGAATAGCCAAATAACAAAGCAAGTCCTCATGTGGGAAACAACAGGTTAGAGGAAAAGAGGCCAAAATAGAGAGACACTGATAAGAACATTGATGAGAGATGCAAGAGCAGCAGGAATCGGCTACTTCAATGAGATAGAGTTGCTTGCACATAACAGAGACAAATGGCAAGATTTGATAAAAGATCTTTACAAGGATTGAAAACTGCTAGAATAAAAATTTAGATAAGAGAAAGAGTATCTAGGTCTATGACCTATGGGCCGGCTGCGGCTCGAAAGGTAGATAGAATTTTGAATGCACTAATATACACTGGCCTTTGAATACACTGGCTTTTTAAAACTTGTGTTAAAATATTTTTACAGATATATCTTATTTCTCTCTCTGTAATTCTCTCTTCACCTCTGCATCAGCACAATCAGGCTCATAAACACATTTCTTGAAATGTAAGACAGAAAATCACAAACAAAAATGGCTATTTTGGCACACACATAAAAAAATTTGTAAGATAGAATGCACATTTTCAGAATTTTTTTCCCCTACTGTATGAATAGACTTCATTAGAGATATGATCACAATAGTTAACAAATAAAACTGACTGATTTAACTACAAACAGGATTCAGGCTGTGTGGTAAAAGGCCTATTACTCTAAAAGACAAGATGAAAAAGATTCTATCACACATACAACAAAAATAGCAATCTTAAAAATATTAATCACAGCCACAATCCTCTACGGTCCACAGATCTGAGCCCAAACTAACCAAGATCTAAGAAAGATGTAATGGAGTGTTTAAAAGCTAGAATAAATAATCATTCAGTTAATAATGTGATGAACACCTTGCTCTTATCAAATATAACACAATCTAAGTTATCTCAGATTTTAATAAACTGCTGAATAGCCCTGAAGCTGGCTATTATACATCAACAATGGGGAATGGGAAATACAAAAAGTACTAGTTTCGTAGCTATCTGATATGAAATTACATGAGTTTTACTTCAGTTCAAAATGCAACAGAAGAAAAGAAGAAAGACACTGATGGGTCTCATGACCCAGACAGACCTCTTCCTCTTGCCAAGAATGTAGAGAAATGAAAGGACCAAAATGCTAACTTGATAGGATCATCACTCTAATATTTCATTCCTTGCTACTGATGTACTATGTGCAGGGTTTTCTGCCAATAATTATACAAAATCCATAACTTCACACAAATCAATCTTTTCACATTTCATTTCTGAAAGTGATGTTTTGAAAAAAACATAGCAGAGAAAGGTCTCAACAGCTTACAGTAATCACAATCAGCATTATCAGCAACCACAATATTATCAACAACCATCAACAAAAGCCATAATAACAAATGTAATATAACACTTATTTACAGCAAGCATCAGCATTAGCAAAAATAATAAAATTTAACATCAACATTAACTTAAATAATCCTGGCGAGGACACCTGGGTTTTACTAATTCCCTAAAAATTAGTAGGAGCCACGATAGCTCAGTGGTTAGTGAACTGGACTACTACGGACAAGGGGTAGGGTTCGATCCCAACCGACGGCTCCGGGTTCACCCAGCCTTAAATGGGTACCGGATTTTTTTCTGGGAAAGTAAAAGCAGCACGGGCGTAATACCGACCACATTACCCCAAAAATCATGTGCTGAAGGTCTGTAAAATATAGGGTCACTAACACCATATTTCCCTATACGCCACTTGGCGTGACGGGGGTACTTTACTTTTTTTTTACTTATTAACTTAAATAGTCATAAACAGCAAGTACAATAATCACATGAATATCAACGCAACCCACAAAATACCACCACAGTAAATACAATAAACATCAACAAAAACCACCAGAATAATAAACACCAAAGGTAAACCCAAACAACCATTAACAGCAACCACAATAATATCAATGAACACTAACAGCAACCAGTCATCAAAATGAACATCAATAAGAATTAAATAGTCAGAATTAATATCGACAGCAACCATAATAATCAAAATTATTTCAAACAGCAACACAGACATTACTAACTGTGCTCCTTTCTGTATTCCTGCCATAGGAGAGCATGTGAATGCATCCCTACATGGCTTTACTTTGAATGGCTCATTATCCAGAAACCATCCAGAGTCAACAAGCCCTTTTACTTCTATTTTAGAATTTTTGGCATGAACCAGATCAGCTATCCGGTCCAGGTTGATAAGAACTCCTGTACCCCCAGCACTGGGAAAATACAAATTTAAGGTTAAGTCACTATTTCATTTTAAATACTTAAATCAGAATGTACTATTTTGCAAAAGGTAAACACAACTAACAAAATTATACAGTTTACCAAAACAATAGTAAACTCAAGAACAATAAGTCTAGTGCTCTAACAGAAAGAGAAAACAATATAAAAACACACAAAAAAAGCAAAGTAGAGGCTGGCTGAATTCTCAAGAGTTCAATTCAATTTTGGGATATAACTTTAGCATGTGTCTTTGAAGTCTCAAAAGTTCAATTCAGTTTTAGGATGTTATATTAGCACGTGTCTGTGAACTCTCAACAGTTTAATTCTGTTTACTGGATATTTCATTAGCATGTGTCTTTGAAGTCTGAAAAGTTTAATTCAGTTTTGGGATGTTACATTAGCATGTGTCTGTGAACTCTCAACAGTTTAATTCTGTTTACTGGATATTTCATTAGCATGTGTCTTTGAAGTCTGAAAAGTTTAATTCAGTTTTGGGATGTTACATTAGCATGTGTCTGTGAACTCTCAACAGTTTAATTCTGTTTACTGGATATTTCATTAGCATGTGTCTTTGAAGTCTGAAAAGTTTAATTCAGTTTTGGGATGTTACATTAGCATGTGTCTGTGAACTCTCAAAAGTTTAATTCAGTTTTGGATGTTACATTAGCATGTGTCTGAGAACTCTCAAAAGTTTAATTCAGTCTTGTGATATTACTTTAGCATCTATCTGTCTGTGAACTCTCAAAAGTTTAATTCAGTTTTTGGATATTACATTAGCATGTGTCTTTGAACTCTCAAAAGTTAAATTCAGTTTTGAGATATTACACTAGCATGTGCCTTTGAACTCTCAAAACATTTAATTCAGTTTGAGATATTACACTAGCACGTGTCTTTGAACTCTCAAAAGTTTAATTCAGTTTTGGGATATTACTTTAGCATGTGTCTGTGAACTCTCAAAAGTTTAATTCAGTTTTGGATATTACATTATCATGTGCCTTTGAACTCTCAAAATGTTTAATTCAGTTTCTGAGCTATCTGTTTATGTATGCCTTTTATGTTATTTAATGTTTCTGTTACTGCTGGCTATATCCAGATGTCTGTGTCCTAACTATATTTGTTTATTTAAGTAAAAAAAAAATTAACTATTAGAACTTTCATAGCAGAAAATGAAAAAGAAAAAGAAACAACAATGAACACATCGCCTTGTTTGTAGGCTGCAGTAAAAAAAATTATTTAAAATAATTAAAATAGACGATGTTGATTAACTGCATGATATTAAGCACACAAAAAATATGAGTCCATGACATTGGCTAACATATTAATTCAAGGTTTTGACTTTTTTAAAAAAATAAGTCCATGTTTTTAGTGTTAGTAATTTATATACATCTATACAAAATCAGCAATGCTTGCAGTACATGAACCAGAAACAAGGATCAGTTTGTAGAAACATTATCCTTTCAAGCCAAAGACAACACATAGGGCAGACATTCTAGGCTTGTGTCTGACAATCTTTCAACTGTCAGACCTTGCACACGACCATATTTGTGTCTTGCCACAAAGCAGTTTTTGGCAAGTTGCTCAATCTTGGTGAGGGAGCTAGCTGCCTGCTGTTGGTGCCTCTCACTTTAATGTTATAATTTTTTATTAGGTTCACTTTATTGTAAAAAAATATTTATAGATTTCCTTTTATAAATGATGTTTCCATGAACTTTTATTTGTTGAATGTTTTTTCCTCAGCTTTTTATGTGTTGTACAAAAATGTATTTTCCTAGTTTGCTTTTATAAATTGCTTTATAGCAGTTTCCATTAAAACATGAGCAATTTTATGGCATGGACTCCATTATTGATGGAAACATTTCTTTTGTAGTTGCTAGTTGCCCACCAACAGACCATTATTCCTACTCAACAGATTCTAAAAGTGATCTATAAACAAAAATGTTACCTGGACCCAGCAAGGATGACTGATTTTGCACGCTTCATCCGTTTCTTCAGCAGTTCATTGACAACTTTCTCTAGGATCAGAGATCCCATAAATGAAAAATCCATAACTGAAATGAAAGAATATGTAAGTATCGCACAGAAATATAAATGGGACAATAAAAAGACAGGCACAGAGAAATTGACTAAGTTGTAGACAGACTGAGGAGGGCAAGTAGGAAAATAGTTAATAGGGCACAGAAAAATTAAATAAACAGAGATAAAAAGATAAATTAGTTGACTGACAGATAGAGAAACAAAAAAAAAATAAATAAAAACTCACGAAAATAAATTAGTCATACTGAGAAACAAAACTGACATGTTTAGAAATTAAAACTACAGTTCTATATGCTCTATGTTCTAGAATGTCCTACAATTAATAAAAAAATTAATTGTTTTGCCACTTTACATTTGCACACACAAAAATGTTGCAATAAAACAGGAAGATTTTAAATGTTAGTTTTACTACTATACTTTTTGGATCTTTGCCACTGAATAGGGTCAGAATAGCAGACTGCATGCGCAAGAATCAATGAACCAAAAATGATAAAGATTATACTTTAACTTCTCAGCGGTGGGCCTGGAAAACAGTCAGGAATAAACAATATGGAATCAACCAGGAAAGGTAACCCAGTATCAAAAGATACTATGCTAAAGTCAAATATGTTTGGCTCAAAGATGTAGATATCACAGGCTGGTGAAAATTACAACACAGTCAATGGAGACAAGAATAGAGCCACTGTCATCTGCCTTGCATGTTGTAAGAAGTGACTAAGAAGTTTGGGTCAAGGTCTTACAGAGTTTGTGCATCAGAGATAGAGCCATTGTTAGTGCTTTTGCTATTGAGTGGTGCACATGCTTCATACTGGGGGATGATACTGGGAGATGTGCTTCATACTGGGAGATGTGCTTCATACTGGTGGATGTGCTTCATACTGGTGCATGTGCTTCATACTGGTGCATGTGCTTCATACTGGTGCATGTGCTTCATACTGGGAGATGTGCTTCATACTGGTGGATGTGCTTCATACTGGTGCATGTGCTTCATACTGGTGCATGTGCTTCATAATGGTGGATGTGCTTCAAACTGGTGCATGTGCTTCATACTGGGGGATGTGCTTCATACTGGTGCATGTGCTTCATAATGGTGGATGTGATTCATACTGGTGCATGTGCTTCATACTGGGGGATGTGCTTCATACTGGTGCATGTGCTTCATACTGGGGGATGTGCTTCATACTGGTGCATGTGCTTCATACTGGTGCATGTGCTTCATACTGGGGGATGTGCTTCATACTGGTGCATGTGCTTCATACTGAGGGGATGTGCTTCATACTGGTGCATGTGCTTCATACTGGGAGATGTGCTTCATACTGGGGGATGTGATTCATACTGGGGGATGTGCTTCATACTGGGGGGATGTGCTTCTTACTGGTGCATGTGCTTCATACTGGTGCATGTGCTTCATACTGGTGCATGCGCTTCATACTGGGGGATGTGCTTCTTACTGGTGCATGTGCTTCATACTGGGGGATGTGCTTCTTACTGGTGCATGTGCTTCATACTAGGGGATGTGCTTCTTACTGGTGCATGTGCTTCATACTGGGGGATGTGCTTCATACTGGGGGATGTGCTTTATACTGGTGCATGTGCTTCATACTGGTGCATGTGCTTTATATTGGTGCATGGGCTTCATACTGGGGGATGTGCTTCATACTGGCGGATGTGCTTCATACTGGTGCATGTGCTACATACTGGGGGATGTGCTTCATACTGGTGCATGTGCTTCATACTGGTGAATGTGCTTCATACTGGTGCATGTGCTTCATACTGGGGGGATGTGCTTCATACTGGTGCATGTGCTTCATACTGTGGGATGTGCTTCATACTGGTGCATGTGCTTCATACTGGGGATGTGCTTCATACTGGTGCATGTGCTTCATCCTGTGGGATGTGCTTCATACTGGTGCTTGTGCCTCATACTGGGAGGATGTGCTTCATTCTGGGGGATGTGGTTCATACTGGTGCATGTGCTTCATACTGAGGGATGTGCTTCATACTGGTGCATGTGCTTCATACATTTTTACTGCAGTAGCAGTGTATCTTTATTTAGAATATTAAAACATTAAAGATTAATTCATGTCATAATGAGTGATACAGAAATGTACAAAAGGACCAGAAATGGCAAATAAAGCATTTTAACAACAGGTTATATGTGTGTGTATGTGTGTGTGTGTGTGTGTGTGTGCGTGATCAGGACTATAAATAGACAAATAAATGTTATATCTATTCAACATTCTTGTATGGTGCAGAAATATTCACACTAAATAAAAAAGAAAAGAAAATTGAAACCCTTGAAACATGAATTTGTAAAAGAATTGGGTGGACAAAGAAGAAAACAAGCAATGAAAATGTGAAATAGACGAAGTTAAAGAAAGAATTATTTAACACAATTTGAACAAGATAGATGAAAATTTGCAGATATATAAAGAGACACAATAACTTACTGAAAGTCATCTCAGAGTGGAGAGTAACAATATAAACAAGACAGATGCAGACAAACAAAGAAATAAAATATTTTTATGAACTCATTTTTACCTGAAGTTTTGTTTCTGGTTCCACTCCATGAGTCACTTGAACAATATGGGACAAATCTGGCATAGAAATGACGCAGGTTCTTTTTTTTATAAATAAATCAAATAATGTGCCTAAAACTATTCATAGCAGAAGAGAATTTACAATTTCAAATGTGTAGTAAACATGTTGAAAAATAATAGGTATAACTTTTTAACAACATTTCAGAGTGTTAATGACCAGTTGGCATAATGAAAAAAAAAACATAAATCATTTTTGACATTTTTTGGTTTTGGTAGAAAGAAAGAATATGGCTTCCGGTGTCATGGCGACTACGTGTTGTCGTTTTTATAATTCGGCTCTTGTTTATATATTTAAATGATTTACGCGACAATCTAGTTGTGAAATTGCGTGTTGCTATTCCCCGTTTGGTGTATATTTTACTTCTGACTGGTGGATGGACTGTGAACTTTATCGATATTTAAGTGGAATATGATTATTCTTTCTTTGTGTCGTGTGTTTGCGGTTCGATAGGAGGCAAGTACATGGTTCGACAAAATGTCGTCGGTAGCCGGGTGTTTTCAACCCGTATTTAAAAAGTCTGTGACGGTGGATGGGGCGGAAGAATTTAATATAATCAACGGCCCAGAAAGCGAAAACAGCAAAGTGTGTGGTACACATGAGGCATATTCAGAACACGAAAGACGAATATGGTAGACCACCGTGAAAGAGATTGGAGCCTCATCACGTAACAGTCCAAAGAAAGCAAAGGAGAGAAATTCTGAGTAACATCAAAAGATGGACAAGTCAGCCTATGGCAATCTGCACCATCAAAGCAAGAGACAGAGTGGAATGGCGCTCCATGGTAGCCAACCTTCGATGCGGAGACGACACTCAATGATGATGATGATGAGAAAGAAAGAATTGCACTATTTTAGTTTTGCATATTATCCATCACTTAGATGTGTTTATCTTTATAATTATTATTCACAATTATTTGTCTGTTGTGCATGATTCACATTTACACACCAATATTATTTCATGAAATTAGAGAAATCGCCAATCAACCACTAATATCTTCAGTAATAAAGAAAAGAAAATGGTCATATGTTGGACATGTGATGAGAAGAGATAATAACCAAATAGCAAGCCAAGACTTCATGTGGGAAACAACAGGGAAGAGGAAAAGAGGAAAACCCAGAGAGACACTGAGAAGAACATTGATGAGTGAGGAAAGAGCAGCAGGAATCGGCTCCCTCAATGAGATAGAGCTGCTTGCACAGAACAGAGACAAATGGCGAGATTTGATCAAATATCTTTAAAAGAATTTAAAACTGCTAGAAAAAAAAATTCAGATAAGAGGGGAGTATCTTGGTCTACGCCCTATGGGCCGGCTACGGCTCGAAAGATCAATAGATAGATAGATAGATTATTTCATGAATGTCAGTCATTGGCATTAGACAAACAATTAGATCACTTGCTGTAACAGAGTGATGGTCCCTGGGCATCAGCCAATCTTACAACAAGGATGGCAGATAATGAATGTGAGTATCATTGAACACTTCATTGCTTGTCACTTTATCTCTCTTTGAGATTTCAAAGATATGCCTCGAGCAATGTTTCTGAGATGTTTCATGTTTCTCTCCTGTGAAGTGTGTACAGCCCAGAATTCCCTGCTATAAAGTGTTCAATGAGCATGATTTGTATACACGACCTTGGTGTCAATGATCAAGAAGGAGTGTTTCCACATTCTCCAGGTCATGTTAAATAAGGTTGCTAAGTCAGTTGCTGCTTCCTGTCTTATGTGAAGCAAATCTGAGGTGTTCACTCCAGGATATGAAAGTAAAAAAAAAAAGTAAAGTACCCCATATGGTGTTAGTGACCATAAATTTTACAGATCTTCAGCACATGATGTTTGGAGTAATGTGGTCGGTATTACGCCCGTGCCACTTTACTTTCCCAGAAAAAATCCGGTACCCATTAAAGGCTGGGTGAACCCGGAAGCCGTCGGTTGGGATCGAACCCTACCTCTTGTCCTTTGTTGTCCAGTTCACTAACCACTGAGCTATCACGGCACCCAGGATGTGAAAGTGGTGGTATGATATCTCCAGTGCATTATCATCATGGTGATGATTATGATGATGAGCATGATTAAATGTTATTTAGAGTAAATATGTTGCAAATTCTTTGTTCTGTTCTCCATAATTGTTATCAATTCCCTTTAAGCAATATCTTCTTCTTCTTTCCTTCCTCATCTGCCTTTCAGCGTCGAGGGGAGATATAATTTGCGGTCTTTTGCTCTTCTGTTCGCCGCTGCTACTGTTATGTTTCCTAGTGCTTCTAATATTCCATTGATCCATCTTTTTTGTGGTCGACCCTTGGGTCTGGTGTTCTCACAACGTTTGTTGAAGGCTCGTTGTGTTGTGTTTTGTTCTTTCTGCCTTGTCACGTGGCCAAACTATTTTATCTGTTGTTTCCTTATATATTCTATAGCGGGGGCTATTCCTAGCTTTTTTCTCAGTTCTTCATTTCTGATCTTATCTCTCAGACTGTTTCCTGTCATTCGTCTAACACACTTCATCTCTGTAGAGGTTATTTTTCTTATTGTTCTTGCATCTAGGGTCCAGGTCTGGCATTGGTAGCACAATGTTGGGATGAAGATTGTATTGTATAGTGCTCGTTTTGCCTCCAGAGTTATTTCCTTGTTGGACAATAGTAGTGGTGAAAACTGTCCAATGATTTGACAAGCTTTGTTGCATCTTGATTCTATCTCTGCTGTTTGAGAATTATCGTTTGTCATTAGACTTCCTAGGTATTTGAATTCCTCTACTTGTTTTAGTTGTCTGCCTTCTATAGTTATGTTGATGTTCTGTTTATTTTTGGCGCCATTCATGTCTTCTGTTTTGTTGATGTTGATTTTCATGTAGTATTTTATGCCTGAGATGTTGAGTTTGTTTAAGTGTTCTTGTAGGTCTTCTATTGTTTCATGTATTAGTGCCTAATCGTCTGCAAATAAAAGCTCGTTGATCTCCTCTGTCTCTGATGGCAATATAATATGATAAAAAGGAAGAATTAAAATAAAAGAAAAATTTCACATCATGAATACTACATAGCAATGCAATACATGAATACTACATAGCAATGCAATACATGAATACTACATAGCAATGCAATACAAATGAAGGAAATATTATTTTTTAAGTCAATCTGGCAAGTACACAAAAGTACTATAGCTACATTAAAAGAAGAATAAATGGCAGTGTCTCTGAATGTAAAAAAAAAAAAGTAAAGAATCCCAATTTGGAGAACTGAAATAAACTTTCATTGATAAGAGAGCCTTATTTATATAAGTAAAGTAATGTCCTGCGGCATATTCATTCTGTAGAGAGGTTAAATATACAATTTCCACTGTAGTGGGCAACAACATCGTAGGTGAAACTGTGCTCTTCCTCATGATCGTTACTTTTCCAAAAGCACAATGAACCAACTACTATTCTTTTTATCAGCTGAACCTTGTATAGAATTTGTAAATATATATATAGCAATAATTGGTATGTTTTTAAGAAACTTTACATACTTGTTATATTTTTTTTAGAACATATTGTACTTGTTATACATTTAAACAACACATTATATGTAAAAATGTTTCATTGTACACATTTGTAACATATTTGAGTCATAACCACTCTGCATGTTCATGTTTAAGCTAAAGCACTTTGAGGAACATAACATGTTTTTGCATGATAAACTTACACAATATTAGCATGGAAGTAGTAAGGATTTTCTTCTGGATCCCAGGACAAAATACCGCTACCTGAAAACATCAAATGAACACACATTAATGTGACTTCACTACTAGAGAAAATTGTTAATACATAGGCTACCTATTTCACTTCCTTGACTCATCACTCATTTTTTTTTTTTTTTTTTTGGGGGGGGGGGGGAAGAGAGAAATGTTAATACATATCTATTTCACTTCCTTGACTCATCACTCATTTAGAAATGTTAATACATATCTATTTCACTTCCTTGACTCATCACTCATTTAGAAATGTTAATACATATCTATTTCACTTCCTTGACTCATCACTCATTTAGAAATGTTAATACATATCTATTTCACTTCCTTGACTCATCATTCATTTAGAAATGTTAATACATATCTATTTCACTTCCTTGACTCATCACTCATTTAGAAATGTTAATACATATATATTTCACTTCCTTGACTCATCACTCATTTAGAAATGTTAATACATATCTATTTCACTTCCTTGACTCATCATTCATTTAGAAATGTTAATACATATCTATTTCACTTCCTTGACTCATCACTCATTTAGAAATGTTAATACATATCTATTTCCCTTCCTTGACTCATCACTTATTTAGAAATGTTAATACATATCTATTTCACTTCCTTGACTCATCACTCATTTAGAAATGCCAATACATATCTATTTCACTTCCTTGACTCATCACTCATTTAGAAATGTCAATACATATCTATTTCACTTCCTTGACTCATCACTCATTTAGAAATGTCAATACATACTTATTTCCCTTCCTTGACTCATCACTTATTTAGGAATGTTAAAACATATCTATTTCCCTTCCTTGACTCATCACTTATTTATTAATACTTCTTTGACTGCTTATTATCACAATCACTTATTAAAGTATTCTTATCAAATAATGTGCTATTTTTTAAGACAGCCTATGAAAGTTCAAAGACATTCAATGAGAAGACACAAAGAACTGGTTCAAATGCCCTTGAAGCTATTTCAAATAAAACGTTACGTGGTAAAAATACATCAACTACTATTTCAAAGGACATCTAATTTTAACTCACTATCACACAATACTAATAAAACAGACACCATGAACTGAAAAATGTCATGCAAACTTTAATTACATCAAATGAGTATAAAAAATATTCATGATTTTTAAAAATAACAATATAATAGTTTAAATGACATTTTAAATTACACACAATGATGGCTTACATTCATATTAGTCTGGATATCTACTACAGTTTAATAATATTCAAGTTCTAGTTTAAATTATATCCAAATGTAGTTTCAAGGGCATTTATTAACACAGTTTAATGTCATTTATGGTATCTGCAATGTCAGTGTCAGCTTACATCTAACACCTAGTGGTACTTCAAATGAGATTTAATGAGAATCTACTAGGTAATATACTTCTTCCTCTTCTTCTTCTTCTTTCCTTCCTCATCTGCCTTTCAGCGTCGAGGGGAGATATAATTTGCGGTCTTTTGCTCTTCTGTTCGCCTCTGCTACTGTTATGTTTCCTAGTGCTTCTAATATTCCATCGATCCATCTTTTTCGTGGTCGACCCTTGGGTGTGGTGTTCTCACAACGTTTGTTGAAGGCTTGTTGTGTTGTGTTTTGTTCTTTCTGCCTTGTCACGTGGCCGAACCATTTTATCTGTTGTTTCCTTATATATTCTATGGCGGGGGCTATTCCTAGCTTTTTTCTCAGTTCTTCATTTCTGATCTTATCTCTCAGACTTTTTCCTGTCATTCGTCTAACACATTTCATCTCTGTAGAGGTTATTTTCTTATTGATCTAGGGTTCAGGTCTGGCACTGGTAGCACATCGTTGGGATGAAGATTGTATAGTAGAGTGCTCGTTTGACTCCTATTGTCCAACAAGTTATTTCCTTGTTGGACAATAGTGGTGATAACTGTCCAATGATTAGACAAGCTTTGTTGCATCTTGATTCTATCTCTGCTGTTTGAAAATTATCGTTTGTCATTAGACTTCCTATTTATTTGAATTCCTCAACTTGTTTTAGTTGTCTGCCTTCTATAGTTATGTTGATGTTCTGTTTATTTTTTGCGACATTCATGTCTTCTGTTTTGTTGATGTTGTTTTTCATGCTGTATTGTGTGCCTAAGACGTTGAGTTGGTAATATACAATTATCTTTTAAATTACATCCAGTAATGTTTTAGATAAAATGGTAGCATAAATGGCATTATATGATAGCTTACACAATATCCTATGACGATATGACCGCAGACAGCTGCAAAGTCATCTTTAGAAACACTCTAGTCTAAAGCTCCAGCTCAAGCAAGAAGCAAATTCATAGAAAAAGAGAACAGCGGTGCAGTAAAAAAAAAAAAAAAAACATTTTGCTAGGGGTAATGCTAAATCCAGTCCACTATGACTGACGGGGACTACTACTACCTATATAAATGGCATTCAATTACTTTTTCTTCTCTTCTGCGATCATGGCTAATTCAGACTAGGATTCCGGACTCTCTTATCTTATGAAGGCAGCTGTCTGTTTAACTGATTCTGTTACCCCATATAGTTTCTCTTCCAGGGAGGTGTGTGTGGACCACATTGTCCTTCTCAGGTCTGTGTACTGGGGGCAATCCTGTAGAACATGTTTTGTAGTCATGTTGTCCAGGGTACAGTGGCATTGGCTGGTAGTGAGTTTGTTGAACATGTGGTTTCTCATTCTGTTGTGGCCAGTGCTTAGGCGAAGTATGATGACTTGATCCCTCCTTGATAGTTGGATGTATCCGTCCCTCTCGTTATACTTTGGGTGCTCTCGTTTCCATTTTTCATGGTACTGGCCTTTGATGATGAATTTGGCTTCGTCGTAGCTGACCAGATGGTTCTCTTGTGGTAATCTTTAGCTAACTTCTCTGCGCGTTCGTTTCCGTGTATATTACAGTGTGATTATATCCACTTAATGACTACTCTCTGGCAGTTATTGCACAGTTGGTCTAGGGTTGTTCTGAAGTCATCTAGCTCACTGTTCCTGGGAGTTTTTCGAGCTGTTTTGACTGACAGTGCATCAGTCAGTATAACCAATTTCTTGTGCATGTTATTTTTGTGTTGGATAGCCAGTTTTACAGCATCTTTGAGGGCTTCAGTTTCTGCTTTATAGTTGTTTGAGAATTTCCCAGTAGCTATTGACTTGGTGATCTCATTCATTTAATTTTGTAAAATTATATTAAATAATTACGTTTTAAATGACATCAAATGAGAATTTATCGTTTAAATATGTCATCAAAAGGCCAAACACAAATAATTACTTAGGCATTTTTTTTCCAAACTAGTTTTATTATATAACAAAAGAGATGTTAAAAACTTAATCACATTCACTGCCTTCTAAGCACTGGTCACCATCATCATCAAGTACCGGCCCTGCTGGCGTAGGTGATCATGTCCCTCCACAACTTTCGATCTCGACAGTTATTTATCTTTTCTGTTGTTGACCTTCTGCCGAGCCATTCTTAAGCTGTCTGGTATCTTTTCTCTTTGCTTTCCTCTATCTCTTCGTCCCTCAATTTTCCCAGTTGTTACAATATATTCCAGTTGTTCTATTCTCATTACATGGCCAAAATATGATGATTGTTTTATATCTTCCTAATATTGGAAATTAGCTCTCTTTTTGCTTTGACCTCTTTCAGAACATTTTCATTACTTTTCTTAGCTGTCCATGGTATTCTCAACATTCTTCTGTAAAAAAACACATTTCTACAGACTCCAACTTGCTGGGACACACTATAACCAGTGAAGGAAAATGTACAACTGAAATAAATAAAAGAATAGGTATGGCAAAAAGTAATTTTACTGCCATTAAAAATATACTAACATCAAAACAAATAACACCAGGGCTAAAGAATAGCAAAATGTTACAGCTTCTCAATATTCCTGTATGGTGCAGAAACATGGACATTAGACAAGAAAACAGAGCAGAAAATTGAAGCCTTTGAAATGTGGATTTATATAAGAATAGGTAGAATTGGATGGAAAGAAAAGAAAACAAACGATGAGGTTTTAAAACAACTAAAAATGAAAAGACAACTACTAAACACAATTAGAACAAGACAAATGAAATTTTTGGGGCATTTTAAAAGACACAACAGCCTACTAAAAGTAATATTGGAAGGGAAAATACAAGGTAAAAGAGGCAGAGACTGACCAAGACTAACATGGACGAGTAACATCAAAAGATGGACAAGTCAACCTATAACAATCTGCACCATCAAAGCAAGAGACAGAGTGGAATGGTGCTCCAGGGTAGCCAACTTTCGATGCGGAGACAACACTCAATGATGATGATGATGATGATTATGGTAGCAACCAACATGCCGTTAAAAATGCTCATTTCATGTTTCTTTTAATAAAATCATAAACGAAATTATGACTGACTCGGCAGGTCGGTAAGGGATAAACGTTTTATGCTCAAAGAAATTACAGAAAAGTGGAGATAGGACACAAGTATAAGGGTAGCAACCATCAATATACGCGGAATACAAAACAAAGAGGTTGAGCTTATAGAAGAAATGACAAAGAGGAAAATTAACATAGGATTAACGGACACCAGATTAAATGGACAATAGATAAATACAAACACACATGATGCACGATAATATTCTCCTGAGTCGACAACGCTTAAATATTTTCAATAGCACAAAGACAAAATACATGAAAATCGACATCAACTAAACAGAAGTCATGAAAATTGCAAAAGAGAAACAATATCAATATAACAATAGACGGCTGACAACTAAAACATGTAGAGGAATTTAAATACCTAGGAAGTCTAGTGACAAACAACAATTTACAAACAGCAGAAATAGACTGAAGATGCAACAAAGCTTGTCAAATCATTGGACAGCTATCAATTGTCCAACAAAGGAATAACTCTACAGGCAAAACGGGCACTCTACTATACAATCTTCATTCTAACGTTTTTATACCAATACCAGTCAGGGACCCTAGAGGCAAGAACAATAAGAAAAATAACCTCTACAGAGATGAAATGTGTTAAACGAATGACAGGAAACAGTCTGAGAGATAAGATCAGAAATGAAGAACTGAGAAAAAAGCTAGGAATCGCCCCCGCCATAGAATATATAAAGAAACAACAGATAAAATGGTTTGGCCACATGACAATGTAGAAAGATCTAAACACTACCAACGATCCTTCAATATTAGTTTCGAGTACACCAGACCCAATGACCGACCACCAAAAAGATGGATTGACGGAATATTAGAAGCACTAGGAAAGATAGCAGCAGAGGCGAACAGAAGAGCAAAAGACCGCAAATTATATCTCCTCTCGACGCTGAAATGCAAATGAGGACGGAAAGAGGAAGAAGATGATCAACGATTTTGCAAATAATGAACGTAAATTTTGCGTTCAAAAATTTAGTATCAGAACAGTTATTATTATTTCATACGCGTATGGGGGAATATGGTGTTAGTGACCACATTTTTCTATAACCATTGCACATTGTCTGATGATGTGGTCGGTATCACGCCAGACACCTTTACGTCCCAGAATAAAAAATCTCTGGTACCCATTTTTTTAGGCTGGGTGAACCCCAGAGCCTTATCGGTCCGACAAAAATAATCTGCCACTTCTAGGAAACGAACCCGGACTCTCCAATCAGAAAGCGAGCACACTAACCACTCAGCCGCCGTGGGTGTAGGTAAACATGTTATTTTCTGATCAGCAGCAAGTGTATTTCCAACATATGTAAGTGCCCTACGTCACGCCAAGTGGCGTATAGGGAATATGGTGTTAGTGACCATAATTTATATAGACCTTCAGTGCATGATTTTTAGGGTAATGTGGTCAGTATTACGCCCGTGCCGCTTTACTTTCCCAGAAAAAAATCCGGTACCCATATTTAAGGCTGGGTGAACCAGGAAGCCGTCGGTTGGGATCGAACCCTACCTCTTGTCTTTTGTAGTCCAGTTCACTAAACACTGAGCTATCGCGGCTCTTCCAACATATGTGCTGAGTGTCAAAACTTTGCAGGCCCAAGATACCAATCCAGCAACTGAGCTGATTGCAGTCACCCACCAACAGCTTGCGTTTGGATCGGCGGATAATGGATCTGGTCAAGATTCTACTCCACTTCTCAGCGGTGCTACTGGATACAGATTATCTAGTCTGACCAAGCGAGTGGGGATCAAAGAGGGAAGGTAACCTGGTACTCAAAATACCGTGCTGATGTCATATGTGTTGGACCAAAAGGCGCAAATATCACAGCTTCGTTGCAGACCACAACATATCGCATCTAAGCCTACTTAACGCGGGAGCCGCATAGCTCAGTGGTTAGTGAACTGGACTACAAAGGACAAGAGGTAGGGTTCGATCCCAAACGACGGCTTCTGGGTTCACCCAGCTTTAAATGGATACCGGATTTTTTTCTGGGAAAGTAAAGCATCATGGGCGTAATACTGACCACATTACCCCAAAAATCATGTGCTGAAGGTCTGTAAAATTTAGGGTCACTAACACCATATTTTCTTATACGCCACTTGGCGTGACGGGGGTACTTTACTTTTATTACTTAACGTCCTTTTAAGGTCAGATGATAAAGAGGGCTATTCATTCCTTAGTTATCAGGGGACTGGTCGGCCTCGAGACAGAGAGATTGTGATTTTCCCTCTGCGGCAACCAACCCTGGATTTAGCAGCGAGGCCTGGCTTGAAACGCCAATTACTCATCGACGGAAAAATATGAGTACCTCCGAAGACAGTTATCTGCCTGTGCGGCGAGGGACCCCTGTGCATACGGCTGCCAGGGAAAAACGAATTAACACGCAAAATTCAGTTCCTAGTCTCTAGAAAGACAAAGAGAAAAAAAGAAAACATCTGCAAGAATTTCAGAAGGAACTCCAACCATCGGATTTGCCCCTCAGCTGTTCGTCTGATCTGAAAATGTTTATCTATTGACTTTTTCGAGCCGTAGCCGGCCCATAGGGCATAGACCCAGATAGTCTTTCTCTCATCTAAATTTTTATTCTAGCAGTTTTAAATCCTTGTAAAGATCATTTATCAAATCTCGCCATTTGTCTCTGTTCTGTGCAAGCAACTCTATCTCATTGAGGGAGCCGATTCCTGCTGCTCTTGCCTCTCTGATCAATGTTCTTCTCAGTGTCTCATAAATACCAGCAGCGCTGCCATGAAAACACGCCAAGAAATATGTAGATAACAGATAAAAATAGAACCAAAGGTATGTTAAAACATAATGGACGTGTGTCAAAAACTAATGAAATACCATATCCACCAAGATCATTAAATTATGAACTAAGTGAAAAAGATTATATATATTGATTAGTGAATTGGACAACAAAGGACAAGAGGTCGCGTTCAATCGAGATCGACGGCTTCCGGGTTCACCCAGCCTAAAATGGGTACCGGGTTTTCTCTGGGAAAGTAAAGCGGCACGGGTGTAATACCGACCACATTACCCCAAAAATCATGTGCCGAAGGTCTATATATATATATATATAGTTGAATTAACATAAATATAATTTTAAAATTCTCCCTTCATAAACTCAAGTGACATACGCAGGTGTTTCTAGTTAATGTAAAATATGATTTTGCTTATACTTTAGTCTCTTCTCGCCAACTTTTTAACGCTTTCCAGAATTATAAATTTCACTTACATGGGAAATTTTCGGTTTCAATTTTGAAAAAAGACCTATTGTCAAAATATAAACTGTGCAAGGTTAGATAAGTCCGTTCAAGCTAAGAGTTCTCCCCCTTCTGCTTTTGCACGGCGGATACTACTTTTTATCCTTCGCCAACAGAAAGACAATGAATTTGGTGTTGATGTGTTTTGTTATGTGTATCCAACGTTGTGCTAACAAAGCTAGATCATGTCCCCAGGTTCAAGCATAATAAGAAAAATAACCACTACGGAAACTAAATGTGTTAGACACATGATACGAAACAGTTTGAGAGTCCGGCTTGTCGCAGGAGCTACTGAGTTAAGTGCTCTGTGCACACAGTGAGCTGTGTGTTTCACCCGTTTTGATCATGTTTCGATATTCCAATTGTTTACGATGAGTGATGATATCGTATGACAGGGAACAGTTGCTGTGTTCACTTTCTGTGCGGTTTCGCCTTATGTCTTTTGGCCTGTGCTGAGACTGATATGATGGGGGCTACAGCTACCTTTCTTTGTTTGGGAGATCATTAGTAATTTGGATGATTCCACTGGCACGGGCGGTTGAGCAATTATGGATTTTAATTCGTTTGCAGTGATACCGGGGCCTTCCATAACCAAAGAACCAATGTTTGAGAGATAAGATAATGCATTAAGAACCTGTGAGAGAAAAATATAGGATTAGTTTACAGAAGTGAGTAAATAAATAAACAACAGATAAAATAGTTTGGCCACGTGATAAGACAGGAAGAGCAACACACAACACAATCAGACTTCAATAAATGCTGCGAGAACACAAGAACCAGCCATTGGTCGACCACGAAAAATATGCGATTGTTAGAATATTAGAAACACTAGGAAACATAACAGCAGGAGAGGCCAACAGAAGAGCAAAAGACAGCAAACTATATCTCCTATCTGCGCTGAAAGGCAAATGATGAGGAAAATCAGAGAGGACAAGTGTTGGGTATTATTTACAGCAAGCATTTTGGCCCAAGGAGCCTCGGTGGCCGAATGATTAGTTTATTCGCTCCCTGATCAGAAAGATCCGGGTTCGATTCGCAGAAGTTCCGGATTTTTTTCATATCGATAAGGCTCCTAGGTTAGCCCAGCCTCTAAAACTGGGTACCAGAGTGTTTTCTGGGAAATAAGGCAGCCTGGTATGATACCGACCACAACAAATAGTACCCAAAAATGTGCTGTGGTTGAAAAAATATGGTCACAAACACTGTATTCCCCATGTCTTGCAAAGCATGGAGGGAACCTTTACTTTACCTTTTTTTGGCCCAACATTTGACTTTAGCTTGGCAAATCGTGTTGCATTCTCCTTTCGTTTGACAGACTCGCTAGTCTGTTTCTATGTTCATACCTTACAACGCCACGCACGAATTCTGAGTCAATATACAATTTTATTATTATCAATTTCAGTGTGGATGCAATCTGCTTTGATGTGAGTGCATACTTCATGTTGTTAAAAAATACCAAATCCGGGGAGGTGACGTACATTTTAGTTCAGTTCACTAATTATGACACAAGGAGCCAGCTATGAGTTGCCGAACTCTTTCACATTTGATGATGCTACCCGTTTTGACCTCGCTGAGAGTCTACTTGGTCGAGGCCCACAACAGAAGACAGTACTTTTCTTTAAATTTCAATTAAAATAAAAACAAATAACGCACAAACTCACCTGTTCTGTATCTCGGCCAATTTTTAGAACTCATGTATTCTGGCATCAAGCGAAATCTCTCAGAGCAGCTGATATGGTCAAAGCAGTACCATCCACCTGGAGAACAATAGTACTACTAAATTAATAAATTCTGGTTGTAGTGGTGTAATGAAATCTTTCATCCGTGTGGTTATAGAGGCCATGAATTTAGCAGGAGGAGAAAAGAAGGTAGCCACTTTCACGTGCCACGAATGTCGTAAGAAGCGACTAAGTTGGCGTTTTAGGTCTTCGCCGGGACTACGGGGTTCATGTACCCCAACTGAAGCCGTCTTGTGTAATTTGGTTAGTGTGACGGCAGTGCTTCATGGTGAGACTAGAGCTGGGGGAGGGAATTTGATTACTTTGGAGTTCTTGTTCAATGAAGATAATTTGTTGACTAGACAATGGAACCACATTAAAAAAAGAAAAGACTGTAATGCTATGATTGATATCATGAACAATTCATTGACTCAAACACACAAGTTTCAGTTTCTGGACTTCCTGTAGTAGTCTTATTCGCGCCATAATTTAATTCCACATATTCGTTCATGTGCATGCATATCAAGCCAGCTAGGGTGTTTTGTCGCTAATAAAAGTGACTTTTACCTTGATCAACTATTGAGATAGCATGGGTTTTACTTCTGGCAGATTCTGCCAAATTGTACATTTTGTCCGAGCAAGGGTTACACACATACACCAGCAAGGGTTACACACATGCAAGGGTTACACACATACACTAGCAAGGATTACACACATACTAGGGCGAACACTCATACACCAGCAAGGATTACACACATACTAGGGCGAACACTCATACACCAGCAAGGGTTACACACATACTAGGGCGAACACTCATACACCAGCAAGGGTTACACACATACTAGGGCGAACACTCATACACCAGCAAGGGTTACACACATACTAGGGCGAATACTCATACACCAGCAAGGGTTACACACATACTAAGTCGAACATTTATACACCAGCCAGGACAAACAACAAAGTATTCTGGTCCTTATAGATTTAAAGACACTTGTTTAAAGAAATATACTCTGGTCTTCATAGCTTTTAAAATGCATTAAATAAAGGTACACTGATCCTCATAGATTAAAAATGAAAAGTTGTTAAAGAAAACTACCCTAGTCATCAGATTTGAAACACTCGTTAAAGAAACAACAAGAGTGATACACTCGTTAAAGAAACAACAAGAGTGAAACACTCATTAAAGAAACAACAAGAGTGAAACACTCATTAAAGAAACAACAAGAGTGAAACACTCGTTAAAGAAACAACAAGAGTGAAACACTCGTTAAAGAAACAACAAGAGTGAAACACTCATTAAAGAAACAACAAGAGTGAAACACTCGTTAAAGAAACAACAAGAGTGAAACACTCGTTAAAGAAACAACAAGAGTGAAACACTCGTTAAAGAAACAACAAGAGTGAAACAATCGTTAAAGAAACAACAAGAATGAAACACTCGTTAAAGAAACAACAAGAGTGAAACACCTGTTAAATAAACAACAAGAGTGAAACACTTGTTAAAGAAACAACAAGAGTGAAACACTTGTTAAAGAAACAACAAGAGTGAAACACCTGTTAAAGAAACAACAAGAGTGAAACACTTGTTAAAGAAACAACAAGAGTGAAACACTTGTTAAAGAAACAACAAGAGTGAAATACTCGTTAAAGAAACAACAAGAGTGAAACACTTGTTAAAGAAACAACAAGAGGGAAACACTCGTTAAAGAAACAACAAGAGTGAAACAATCGTTAAAGAAACAACAAGAGTGAAACACCTGTTAAAGAAACAACAAGAGTGAAACACATGTTAAAGAAACAACAAGAGTGAAACACCTGTTAAAGAAACAACAAGAGTGAAACACTTGTTAAAGAAACAACAAGAGTGAAACACTTGTTAAAGAAACAACAAGAGTGAAATACTCGTTAAAGAAACAACAAGAGTGAAACACTCGTTAAAGAAACAAGAGTGAAACAATCGTTAAAGAAACAACAAGAGTGAAACACTCGTTAAAGAAACAACAAGAGTGAAACAATCGTTAAAGAAACAACAAGAGTGAAACACACGTTAAAGAAACAACAAGAGTGAAACACTTGTTAAAGAAACAACAAGAGTGAAACACTCATTAAAGAAACAAGAGTGAAACATCGTGCAGCGGGAGGGACATCCGGAGTTTGCATGACCGGAAGTGGTGAAAGTCACAAGTCATCAAAGTGACAGCGAAAAGTCAAGATAAGCTTAAGATAGATCTGGCAACTCCTGAGAATGACAGCCATAGACCACGTGATGAGGTGTCTTTTGTTGCTTCCCTGCAAAACACAGCCCTCAGGCCAACAAATATTTGACGGTCTGCCGTCAAAGACAGCAGAAAATGTAGTAGCGGTCTTTAGTTCTCATTTCTAAGTAAACTTCTACATACACATTTCTAAGTAAACTTCTACATACACATTTCTAAGTAAACTTCTACATACACATTTCTAAGTAAACTTCTACATACACATTTCAAAGTTAACTTCTACATACACATTTCAAAGTTAACTTCTACATACAATAAAACACGTTCTACAGGACTGCCCCCAGTACACTGGCCTGAGGAGGTTAATGTGAACCATCCTCACCTCCCTGGAAGAGAAACTCTATAGGGCAACCGAATCAAAATAAACAGACAACAGCCTTCATAAGAGAGTCCAGAATCCTAGTCTGAATGAGCCATGATCGCAGAAGAAGAGAATACGTATTCGGTCTTTGGAAGCTTGATTTTGTTCGAGAGATCTCGACCTGAGTTTGATCCACGCTTTCAAGCATCTCTTATGGCGGTTTCTAAATCACATTTGTAACTTCTCTAGTCGTTTTTAGTTTCTAGTTCAGTTTGTTTACTGTTTTTAATGTTGTTATCACACTTTGTATATTTACATCACACGATTGACCTCTCTATTTTGACTATTTTATTTTACCACATCACCTTGTGTTTGTACATCTTGTTTAATTTCTGTAATTAAATTTTTCTACATCTATAGTTGTACTTTAGATTTATGCATCCTTATATACAGCCGACCCATTACTTTCGTCATTCAAATATGAAAACGTTAGTAAATAATACGCCATCTTCCAAAGATATTTTTTTTAAAGTAGATAAAGAGGTTGAAAGTACTCGTGTTTGATTTCACATTTCAAAGTGCCGAAATAAATTGCATCCGAACGTTCGACAAACTGTGGCTTGAAAAATATGGAATTTGTATGTTGCTCATTGAAAATCTGTTTTTAGCATATTTGTTCTGATGTACGGAAAATGTTGATTTAAGACACAGAGATACAATGAAGAGTTTTGATCAAGACTTGACCTCTACAAGAACAGGATGGCGATAATGGGAGCTAAGCTAAATGCCCCATACTTGTGGCTCGTTTACTTATTAAGGCAATTAAATTAGTTGTTTGTTTATTATTATAGGCTACTTCAACGTAACTTTGATAGATCAAGAAACTCTTCTTAGAGGAGAAAGTGAAAAGGCAAACCGAACAATATTAAAAGTGTCTATACAAAAACCAGAGCTGTATCACAGCCAAACCCCAGTGCAATATTTCTGGATACGAGAAGTTTTGATTTCCTATCCAAGAATGGTAGCAGAATAAAACAATCAAGTTATCTATTATTACGTTTACCGACCATTTCCCTTAAAAATCATTTCGTCTGTCGATCATTTCGTTTATAAATCTAAAGTTTATCGATCATTTCGTTTATAAATCTAAAGTTTATCGATCATTTTGTTTATAAATTTAAAGTTTATCGATCATTTCGTTTATAAATATAAAGTTTATCGATCATTTCGTTTATAAATCTAAAGTTTATCGATCATTTCGTTTATAAATATAAAGTTTATCGATCATTTCGTTTATAAATCTAACGTGTATCGATCATTTCGTTTATAGATCTAACGTTTATCGATCACTTAGTTTGTAGATCTAAAGTTTATCGATCATTTCGTTTATAGATCTAACGTTTATCGATCATTTAGTTTGTAGATCTAAAGTTTATCGATCATTTCGTTTATAGATCTAAAGTTTATCGATCATTTCGTTTATCGATCTAACGTTTTTATCGATCATTTAGTTTGTAGATCTAACGTTTATCGATCATTTCGTTTATAAATCTAAAGTTTATCGATCATTTCGTTTATAGATCTAAAGTTTATCGACCATTTCGTTTACCGACCTATAATTTCGTTTATCGATAATTTCGTCTGCCGATCATTTCGTTTATCGATCATTTCGTTTATAGATATATTGTTTATCGATCATTTCGTCTGCAAAAATTTCGTTCATCGATCATTTCGTTTATAGATCTAACGTTTATCGATCATTTAGTTTATAGATCTAATGTTTACCGACCATTTCTTTTACCGACTAATCATTTCGTTTATCGATAATTTCGTCTGCCGATCATTTCGTTTATCGATCACTCCGTCTGCGATCATTTCGTTTATCGATCATTTCGTTCATAGATATATTGTTTATCGATCATTTCGTCTGCCAAAAATTTCGTTTATCGATCATTTCGTCTGCCAATCATTTCGTTTATAGATATATCGTTCATCAATCATTTCGTCTGCTGATCATTTCGACTAGCGATCATTTCATTTATCGATCATTTCGTTTATCAATCATTTCGTCCCCCAATCAATTCGTTTGAAGAACATTTTGCTTAGCGATAATTTCGTTTCTCTATTGTATTGTATTGTATTGTATTGTATTGTATTGTATTGTATTGTATTGTATTGTATTGTATTGTATTGTATTGTATTGTATTGTATTGTATTGTATTGTATTCAAGGAATCAATTTCATTGCATTCTGGACATCCCCATATGCGCTCTATCGCCCGCCCGAGCATTTCTCGAAGTGTATGCTGACTGATTGTCTCTGTAAGGTGTTCATTATAGGATGCATCTGCTTTTCTCGTTAAGACTCCAGATCGACTAGATTCCTTTTCCACTTTTAGACTCCTCAGTCTCTCAATATATATATGCATCGTTGTCCCACCAATTCTCCTCTTATTTTCTTAAGGAATGATTTTGTTTAGTCAATACTGACGGCGAGGCGCTGCCTGTAGGTGATTACTTGACAGAAAGTGAACAGGTCATTAACAGGTCACAACAACCTACTTCAAAACTTCCTATATACAAGTTCAATGTTGGTAACAAAAGCGCGTGCACATGTGGAAAAACAGCCCAGGCTACAGCATGCATCCTTCATGATTGCATGAAGTATAATGCATAGAGAGATGTTCTTTGTTCAAAAGTAAATCATAAAATACTGTCGTCCCTTACAGGGGCTGTTGAAAACAAACAAACCACATAAAGACAATTAGGCAGTTACAGCTTTACACGGCTCTTTGTTTTCATCTCAAGGTGGCATTTTTATTTATAATGTTGGACATTTTGCACATTTTATGGATGAAGAGGACCTGAGTTTAGTACATTTCTCTCATTCTAAAAAATTGATATCTTATGGAATTGTAAGCTTTATACAGCATCTTCGCATCTCTAAGCATCTTAATGCATTCACTCCTATTTTATGGAAGCAGTTTCAGTTTGTGACACCAGGCACAAATAGTAAAAAATGTGCACCTGAAGTAAATATTTTTGTGTAAATTATATTTTCATCATCATTGGGTGCCGTCTCCGCATCGAAGGTTGGCTACCATGGAGAGCCATTCCACTGTCTCTTGCTTTGATGGTGCAGGTTGTCATAGGCTGATTTCTCCATCTTTTGATGTTACTCGTCCATGTTAGTCTTGGTCTGCCTCTTTTACCTTGTATTTTCCCTTCCAATATTACTTTTAATAGGCTGTTGTGTCTTTTAACGTGCCCCAAAAATTTAATTTATAAAAAAATTATATTTTAGTAATTAATTTATTCTTCTTCTTCTACCTTTCAGCTCCCTGTGGAGCATAGGTCTTCAACAAACACTTTCCAAGCCGTTCTGTTTCTTGCCATTCGTTTAAGTTTATTCCATGTCTTCCCCGTAATCTTTATCTCTGCTTCCATCTGTCTTCTCCAAGAATATTTAATCTTCTTCTTTGTCTTTTTCCTCGAGGGTTCCAGAAAATAGCATGTTGTGTACTACTCTCAGTTGCCTTCCGCAGTGTGTGTCCTACGCAGCGCTCTCGTCTTCGCTGTATTTCTTTATCCACTGGTATTTGGCTGGTACTTTTCCATAATTTTATATTTTAGTAGTTAATGCTCGTAACATAAACATCAAAGACTTGCAAATGTGAGAGTTTCAGGAGATGTAATGTTAAATGTGTAACTACAAAAGTGTTTACATTTTGAGACACAGATTCTTCTAATAACTTTCTACGTTTAAATGAAGGAGTATGTGTATTTTATCTTCATGGAAAGTTACAAATGAACACATCAACGAAAGTATCAATAACAGACTGATGTGATTAGAGCGAAAGAAGAAGAAAACGAATATGAAATACACGTCGGGTGTTTGATAATATCACAACAGTAGTACCAAACATTTCAAATGGACGCTTGTTTGCGTTTGAACAAAGCCCAACGGCCAAATTCAATATTTGCAGAATTCGTTTTTCGCCACCTGCGTATTTAGCTTTCTGTCCGTATGGTACGTTGTGTACATAACAGTTGAGAATTACATCACCATATGTCATCCAACAAGCTTTGTAGTTATGTGCACAAAGCAACGCGCCAGTATCGTGGTCATGTGAATTGTCGATGTTGCTGTATATGGCCACTGGTGTTGATGTTGAGGTAACGCCAAACGAGATAGGTCTTGAAAAATGCTTGCCAAGTCCAAGGCTGATGTTCTTGCACATAATAACCTACATTGACTCGGTAGTAACGTTGCTACTACCGCTGATCGCCATTACTGTCATGCTCTTCACGATCGTTCTGTCCATCATACACAAGTCCCGGTGGAAGAAGCTCAGTGGCCTGCCGATGCTGGAAGTTTCTGAGCTGAAACCGATCAACGATCCTAGGTGGATCTCAGTGCGAGCTAGCGCCCAGGTTCGTGTGGCTAGGATGCTCTTTGCCTTGTCTCTGTCTTACTTCATCATGCACGCACCCAGCCACGTGGCCAGACTGTACTATCTGATGCGGACTCAAAACTCAGGGGACATGAAATTGACATTCTCTGAAGGTCTTATCCGGCTGATCTTCCAGCACGTCAGCCACGCCCACCATGCCTACAAGTAGTGGATCTTTATGGTCGTCAGTAGAAACTTTACCAAGAACCTCAGACAAACTTAAGTGGACGTTACCAAGTGTATATGTTAGTCGTGGCTTATATCTTGGTGGTTGTCTGTGCTAACCATGGCTCACATCTTTGTGTTTGTATGTGACAGCCATGGTTCCTATTTTGGTGGGTCTCTGTGATAGTCATGGCTCAATTCTCGGTCTATATCCGTGCTAGTCGTAGCTCATATCTTAGTGGGAGTCAGTGATAGCTATGGCTGATATCTTTGTGGGAGTATGTGCTATCCATGGCTCATATCTTGGTGTGTGTCTGGGCTGGCCATGATTCATATTTTGGTGTGTGTCTGGGCTGGCCATGATTCATATTTTAGTGTGTGTCTGTGCTGGCCATGGTTCATATCTTGGTGTATATCCGTGCTAGCCAGGGCTCATATCTTAATGTGTTTCAGTGCTAGTCATGGTTCATATCTTGGTGTGTTTCCTTGAAACCATGGCTCATATCTTAATGTGTTTCTGTGCTAGTCATGGCTCATATCTTTATGTGCTTTTGTGCTAGCCATGGCTCATATCTTAGCCTCTGTGTGTGTGTGTGCTAGCCATGGATCATATCTTGGTGTGTGTCATGTTAGTCATATCACATATCTTGGTGTATGTCCGTGTTAATCATGTCTCATATCTTTTTGTCTGTCTGTGTTTAGTCATATCTCATATCTTAGTGTCTATCTATGTTAGTCATGTGTCATATCTTTGCGCGTGCATGTCTGTGTTAGTCATATCTCTGTGTGCATGTCTATGTTAGTCACATCTCATATCTTAATGTGTGTCTATGTTAGTCATGTCTCATATATTTGTGTGTCTGTGTTTATTCATATCTCATATCTTTGTGTGTGCATGTCTATGTTAGTCATGTCTCATATCTTTGTGTATGCATGACTGTGTTTAGTCATATCTCATATCTAGGTGTGTGTCAGTGTTAGTCATGCCTCATATCGCTGTGTGCATGTCAGTGTTAGTCATATCTCATATTTTTGTGTGTGCATGTCTATGTTAGTCACATCTCCTATCTTTGTGAGTGCATGTTTATGTTAGTCATGTCTCATATCTTTGTGTGTGCATGACTGTGTTTAGTCATATCTCATATTTTAGAGTGTGTCTGTGTTAGTCATATATCATATCTTAGCGTGTGTGTGTCTGTGTTAGTCATATCTCATATCTTGGTGTGTGTCAGTGTTAGTCATGCCTCATATGTTTGTGTGTGCATGTCTGTGTTAGTCACCTCTAGTGACTCGGGCAGATGGTGCTCGTTATTCAGGGAGGGCCGACCAGCTTAGGGCAGAATCCCCCTACAGAAAAGACAATCTGCTGCCTTGCAGGAAGATTGGGGACAATCAAAGGCTAAGGAAAGCAAATCTGAATAAAATGCTGGCTGAAATTGAATGCACTGGGCCACTGGCGCAGAATACAGTGCAACGTTTTAACAGGTATTCAATCAGAGTGGATCTAACATACTCTAATTATGATGCTCTGTCTGTGGGTCGATCAATTCACTTAAACAGACAGCTGTCTTCATGTGCGAGTTTGGAATCCTATTCTGATTGAGTCTTGATCGCAGAGAGAGAGAAATCGTGACAGGAATAAATTATGAAAGACCGAGTAGAAAACATGACGGTAACATGACTGTATTATATTGCAGTGTTGTCATTCAACGTACATAAGACATCACACATTTTAGTGCCAATACTGTTGCTATTCGACACATATTGCATGTACATATTAATTCCTTTTCTTTCTTTCTAGCGTTCACTCGACAACTACTGTATGGATTAATACACCTCTTCGTCATCCGCCCTTAAAAGGACGTTAAGTGACGTTAGATGCGTTACGTTATTGTTTGCATCTAGGCAGTGATATTTGCCTCTTTCGGTCCAACACATCCGACTTCAACGTGGCATTTTTTAGTACTGATTGCCTTCCTTCTTTGATACCGTATTCACTCGGCCGAAATGGGTGTTTTGTTTCCAGTAGTTGGAGACGAGGATCTTGATCAGCTGTTGTTTGTCGATCCTGACAACCGCAGTCAGAGATGTGTCGTTGGCCGTTCTCAACTCAGTTGCTGGAGGACGTTTTGGACTCCTTACAGAATGTTATCAGTAATTTCTAAGTCATTTTGACCTGTTGAAGCAAATCATGGACAGTAGACAAACAAATGCAACAATGATGAGAGGCCACGGATATATGATTTCTCAGAAAAAATGTTAAGAGTTCCCTGGACAGCTAAAAAAGACAAACGAGGAAATTTTCAAAGAGGCCAACACAACCAAAAAAAAAACTGTTAAAAATCATCAGAAAGAAACAGCATTTTTCGGGCGCATCATATGACGAGGAAAATTGGAATATTTGGTTACAAGTGGCAAAATACTGGGGATGAGAGATCGCAGACGGCAAAGGAGAGGAGATACTAGATAGCTTATTGTTGTGGCGTTGGTAGCTGTGGGTAGTCTGTCCTTATCTAAGGCACTAAAAAGAAAGAAAGAAAGAAAGATGGGAGGGAGGGAGGGAGGAAGGAATGGAAGAGAAAGAAAGAAAGAAAGAAAGAAAGAAAGAAAGAAAAGAAAGAAAGAATGAAAGAAAGAAAGAAAGAAGAGATCACAACATATAATGAGATGAGATGTTGAAGAAACCATTGAAATTCAGTTTTAAAAAATAGGATAAAAAGAAATAGACAGCAGATATAGTGTTTGAAGTACACCTTGTATTAATCATACAGAAACGAAATCAATTGGTTAGATCATTCCATGAGAATGAAGTCCAACAATCTATGGTTACACGAATACAAGTGATGGACGGAGCTCATGGCTCGGCGAAGATCGAGTATGACAGACGGACGTGCGCTCACAGAAATCATGTAGCGACGGCACAAGCTACAACATTCAATGCATACAAGATTCGTGTTACAAAATGCAGTTTGTCGTAAAGAAGGTGATTACTATAAGATAATCATCATCATTAAGTGTCATGCCTGCTGGCGTAGGTGATCATGTCTTTCCACAACTTTCGATCTCGACAGTTATTTATCATTTTTGCTAAGCCATTCTCGTAAGCTATCTTTTCTCTTTGCTTTCCGCTTATCTCTTCGTCCCTCAACTTTCCCAGTTGTAACAATATATTCCAGCTGTTCCCTTCTCATTACATGGCCAAAAAAACGATGATTATTTCTTCCTAATTTTGGAAATTAGCTTTCTTTTTTCTTTGGCCTTTTTCAGAACATTTCATTGCTCATCTTAGCTGTACATCGTATTCTAACTAAACATTCTTCTGTAAAACCACATTTCGTAGAAATGTAAGATAATGCAACAACAAAATCTACAAATATTTTATTTCTTCTAAATAATTATAATAATATAATTGTTATAATGTTCCATGTGGGAAAAAAGCTTCATAATTTCATTAACGATGCTTTTTTTTAAAATTTAAATGATAAATTTGCATTTTCTTCCTCTCCCTCGAACTAACTACACTTTAAATGTTACATGACCCCACTCCTATACGACACCACTCCTACACGACACACCGCTTCCTCTTTCCCAACGTTATAAAAACTCCTCCCGAAAATATACAGGATAGCCTTCCCATATCCTAATTATTTTTTCTTACATATTTGTTGTTAACCTTTACCCCAATCGAAAAACGTGAGAATCCCTGATTTCTGCAAAATTCTTCCTTTTATCTTCACATTTGTTTTGTGTAAACATCCCTCTTTATCCAACCCCTCACCTAACAAATATCACAGCACACTTTCCCCTTACCAAACCCCATCCAATCTGGTAAATAATACAAGAGAAAAGCAATTCGTTTAATGCATTACTTAATAAGCAAGCCGTTCTTGATGCATGTGTTTACTCATATTAAAGATGTTACACTTGCGCTTACATAGATTCGTCACTGATACACTTGCTCACTTCCCTTTCAAGATAGCAAACCACAATCCTGTAACAGGCTTCAAAGAAAGGACATCAAACGAGAACAAGAAAAACTGGATCTTTCCATATTGTTGTCAAAAATGTGAGAGAAGTTAGAGCTTAATCTTTGCAACAGGGAACAAAGTTTGGCGACAGGGAACTAGGCTTACCTTCTAAAAAGACTATCCACTTGTCGCTGCCATGTGATCGTCTGATATAGTACCTGGGAATGAATGAGAAAACAGGGAGACATAAATGAGATACTTTGATCAAAGAATAAGGGGTTAAGCCAAGGGAAGCAACAACCAGGGTTCTACGTCACAATGAGAAGATGACACGGTAACAGTGGCGTAGCTATCGGAGATTTTAAAAAAAAATGGGGAAACGATTATTTTTGAATGTGAATCTTAAGAGCTGAGAAATCTATTAACTCTCGTATGTTTTATATTTACTGTGAGAAAAAAAAAAAAAAAACTTGAGAATTATTATTTATTTCTGATTCCTTTTCGTCCACTACAGCTTTCCTTTGGCGTCATGTCGGCCACATTACACAAAAATGTGCCATGATCGTGGAAAAATCTGGCCGCTAACATCGCATTTCCTGTACATCGAACAGGACGCGGAGGGAACTTTTACTTGACTTCTTTCCTTGGTCATGGACAGATCAAGCAGACCTATTGGCCAGTTTGTTTTGTGGACAAATAACAATGTTCCTACACATCGCACAATCCATGATCATTCTTTGTGGAGTGAATCTAATCTGGCCTACACTGTTCGTCAATATTTCCACTGTCTTCCGGCTGATTCTTCTTAGTCTCTCTCTCTCTCTCTCTCTCTCTCTCTCTCTCTCTCTTGCACACACACACACACACACACACACACACACACACATTCTCCCTCTCTCTTGCACACACACATACACACACACATTCTCCCTCTCTCTTGCACACTCTCTCTCTTTCTCTCTCTCACTGTTCCTCCACAGTCTTGCAACATCTATGGCAAGTCTTGTGATTGCTAGGTCTCTTCTAAGAATATGATCAACTCAATATGGGAGCCGCGATAGCTCAGTGGTTAGTGAACTGGACTACAAAAAACAAGGGGTAGGGTTGGATCCCTACCGACGGCTTCCAGGTTCACCCAGCCTTAAATGGGCACTGGATTTTTTTCTGGGAAAGTAAAGCAGCACGGGCGTAATACCGACCACATTACCCCAAAAATCACGTGCTGAAGGTATGTAAAATATAGGGTCAGTAACACCATATTTCCCTATACGCCACTTGGCGTGACGGGGGTACTTTACTTTTACTTTACAATACCATCATAATCTTGTTGTTACTGTGTGCACCTCCGCTTTAAGTTTCACAACTCTTGCTTGATGATTTTCTTTTTGTTTTCTGTGGGGTAGGGGTGTGTCCAAATAAAAGTGAACGCCGAGTTGAGCTGAGAAGATGTCGCTTTTTACATGTACAAAAGCTCTACGTTTTGAAGAAGAAAAATATGATGTGTATGTTATTATGTTTGTATTATAAACATACATACATTAATTAGCAGAGGAGAAACTTATGAGATTATATTTATGTGTTTTGTTAATGCTCATGGGATCCTATTAAATTGTATCTTTTCTGCTGTTTAGTGTGTGTACTTTTATGAGCACTTAATTGTATGTCTTTTTATTATTATGCCGCATTTATATATTTACAGAGCATCGTAACTTTACCATTAATTACATCAAAAGAATCTATTTCTGCGTGTATACAATTCTTAAGTGTCACATTTTCCTATTAATTCACAACGATGCGGGCCCTATTAATTCACAACGATGCGGGCCCTATTAATTCACAACGATGAGGGCCCTATTAATTCACAACGATGAGGGCCCTATTAATTCACAACGATGCGGGCCCTATTAATTCACAACGATGCGGGCCCTATTAATTCACAACGATGAGGGCCCTATTAATTCACAACGATGCGGGCCCTATTAATTCACAATGATGATGCGGGCCCTATTAATTCACAACGATGCGGGCCCTATTAATTCACAACGATGCGGGCCCTATTAATTCACAACCATGCGGGCCCTATTAATTCACAACGATGCGGGCCCTATTAATTCACAACGATGCGGGCCCTATTAATTCACAACGATGCGGGCCCTATTAATTCACAACGATGCGGGTTGTATAAATAGGAAGACACTATTTGTGTTAGTTCTTTAAACGCCCACCCCCCCCCCCCCTTTTCCTTCCGTATAATGATCAGTAGTTTGCATTAGGGGTATCTTTTGCTATTAGGGGTAACACAATTTCGGCACGCCCCTGCAATAAAAAAAGGAAAGAAGCATATTGTTAGCTGAATGAGGATGTGGCAGGGAATTTTTTTTTTTTTTAAATGGACATGGCGGTGACAATTTTAAGACAAAATAGAGGTCACAGCATTCCTTTAGGGCATTTTTGATCGCTTGCCCTTGATGTAGGCTAAATGTGAGGAATGTTCGTAATTATATTCCGTAACATGTCCAATGTAGGGCTCAGACTTCTAACATAGGTACTCTTGGCAAACTGTACCCTCATTATATAATATGTTGTTTCTTTATTGCTACACTGAATCTAATCTGTCTGTGCTACTGACTTTTATAAACAGATGCTTGCGCAGAATAATATGATAGAAATGGCATGACAAAATCACTAACTTAGAACTATATAGGGGAACGTTCAGGTCAAATAATAAGTCAAAGACTTTAACGCTGGACAGGACATATACTGCAGAAGCCAAATGAGAGTATTACACAACAAGTTATTTTATGAAATCCCCAGGTAAAAAGACAAAAAGAAATCCCAACTTTGCATGAAGAAGACATGTAGAAGCAGAGATGAAGAAGAAGTAGAGGTGAAGAGGATACGGTAGACATAGAACGACCTTATGAGAATGGCAAGAAAAAGGACGACTTGGAACGTATTTGTTGAAGACCTAAGCTCCATAGGGAGTTTAAAGAACAAAGAATCCCGCTCTATTGGATCTGGAAAATAAAAGTAGGATACCTGATTGCAGTCGTCACGTGGAGCACATGTTGCTGTTATTTTAGTCTCGTGAAAATAATTGTTTCACCCTACGTAGAATCGAATTCGAGTCCACTTAGCTAGTAAACACTATCTCTGCTTCACTCGGCCATCTACTCCCCCATTCTGTTAGAGAATTTGTACATAAGATTGTTTGTGAGGCATATACGAGACCAAGTAAAGACAGAACATAGCTAACACAGTGCGAAACAAAATCAGTCTAGAAATTAGCGATGAACTTGTGGTTATATTAGAGATAAAGGAACAAGCAATGCTATTTATATCATAAAATCTTTAGTAGAAAGAGCCACAGAGGTGAAAACAGATCTATACCTATGTTGCATAGATTACACCAAGGCATTTGACAAAGTAAAGCACCAAGAAATAATCAACATTTTAGAAAGCATAAACGTAGACAGCAAAGATCTAAGAATAATAAAGAACATGTACTGGCAACAAACAGCTGCTATAAGAACTGGAAACCAATTGGGAATATTTCAACAAATAAAACAGGGTATTAGACAAGGTTGTGTGCTGTCGCCAGATTTGTTTAATATTTATAGTGAGATTATTTTAAGATTATTTTAAGATCCATAAAGGGCATGCCTGGAATAACAATCGGAGGTCATAATATAAATAATCTAAGCTATGCTGATGATACAGTCTTAATTTGCTAAGAGTGAAAATGAGTTACAAGAAATGTTGGACATTATAGTGAAAGAAAGCAAAAATAAAGGACTCAGCCTTAATAGCAAAAAGACAGAGGTAATGTTGACAACAAAGAAAAAAGACTTCACATCAATGCAAAATAAAGACAAGTGGAACAATATTAAAACAGGTAATGAATTTAAATATTTGGGAACTTTGTTAACCTCAGATGGAAGATGTACAAAAGAGGTAAGATGCAGAATGGCTCAGGCAAAATCAGCTTTCCAGAAAATGAGGAAGATACTATGCAATCCATTTTTGACAATAGAAACAAGAAAACGAGTTTTTAAATGTTATGTAGAGCCAGTCTTAACATATGGATGTGAATCATGGACAATAGGACAACAGACAAGAAAATCACTGGAGTCTGTAGAAATGTAGTTTTACAGAAGAATGTTGAGAATACCATGGACAGCTAAGAAGAGTAATGAAAACGTTCTGAAAGAGGCCAAAACAAAAAGAGAGCTAATTTCCAATATTAGGAAGAAACAATCGTCACTTGTTGGCCATGTAATGAGAAGAGAACAACTGGAATATATTGTAACAACTGGAAAAAGTGAGGGACGAAGAGATAGAGTGAAGCAAAGAGAAAAAATAACAGACAGCTTAAGAGAATGGCTTGGCAGAAGGTCAACAACATATAAATAGCTGCCGTAATTGAAAGTTGTGGAGAGACATGATCACCTACACCAGTAGGCCCGGTACTTGATGATGATGATGATGATGTCCTAAATAGCAATATACGGAAGCGAAACATTGCTAATCGACAGATATTTTGGAGAAATACAGAAATGATTTGAATGGAAGTGTTACGGGAAAACACTTAAAATTCGATTGGCAGAGAAAAGAGCAAAGAGGCTCATTCTACAACAGTTTAATGTTCCAATAAAATGGTTGCTAAAGAACATTACAAACAAGGAATATAAAATATTTTTGACACACGACAAGATAGAACTGATCATTATGGGGGATATAGTAACAGGTAGATGAGAGAAAGAACAAGCAGAAGGTGGGTGAAATATATCGCAGACGAGCTGAGAATCGACTGATGATAACAATTTTATGTAACATTTACATGAGTAGGATGTGTAACCGCGGCAGAGAGTGAGACGGCAGGTAGAACGGACGACAGTAGGACGCCAAGTGGGACGGACGACAGGTGGAAAGGACGACAGGTGAAATGGACGACAGGTGAAATGGACGACTGGTGGAACAGACGACTAGTGGAACGGACGACAGGTAGAACGGACGACAGGTGGAACAGACGACTGGTGGAACAGACAACTGGTGGAACGGACGACTGGTGGAACGGACGACTGGTGGAACGGACGACTGGTGGAACGGACGACTGGTGGAACAGACGACTGGTGGAACGGACGACTGGTGGAACAGACAACTGGTGGAACGGACGACTGGTGGAACGGACGACTGGTGGAACAGACGACTGGTGGAACGAACGACAGGTGGGACAGACGACTAGTGGAACGGACGACAGGTGGGACGGACGACTGGTGGGACGGACGACAGATGGGACGGACGACTGGTGGAAAGGGTGACAGGTGGAACGAACGACTGGTGGAACGGACGACAGGTGGAACTGACGACAGGTAGTACGGACGACAAGTACAACAGACAAGTGGAACGGACACCAGGTGCAAAGGATGACAGGTGGAACGGATGACATGTAGAACGGACGACAGGTGGAACAGATGACAGGTGGAACAGATGAAATGTGGAACGGGCGACAGGTGGAACAGATGACAGGTGGAACAGATGAAATGTGGAACGGACGACAGGTTGAACAGACGACAGGTGGAACGGACTACAGGTGGAATGGACGACATGTTGAATGGACGACAGCAGGAAGGTAGAAGAATGAGTGTAAACAGAAAGATTTAGAATGTGTTATGGTTAGTCGAAGGCCCCGGTATCATTGCAAGCGAATTAAAATCAAGCATTTCTCACCCGCCGGTGGCAGTGCAATCATCTGAATTAATATTCATCTAAATGGACTATCTAAACCAACAAAGGCAGTTGCAGTCCCCATCATTGCATTAACAGCACACGCTAAAAGACATAAGGCCAAACGGTACCGAAAGTGAACGCAGCTAAAACCGTCCGTCCTACGATTTCCTGATTCATCGTAAGCAATCGGAATATCGAAACACGATCCGGATGAAAAACACAGCTCACTGTGTGCACCAAGCACTAAACTCAGTAACTCCAGTAGCATGCCTGATTTGGAATAGGAGGAACCTGTAACAAAGAACACATTTCGAGCCTCAATGGTTCCTGCCGCCTATCCGCTATACTGACCAAAAGTCCTCTCGCATTGTATATCCGCCACTGTCTTCTATCGGTCCGGGGCCAAAAAGAAGAAGTGGAAGAAAAAGTGGAGGAGGAGAAGGGAAAATAAGAAGAAAAAGTCAACACTGATAAAAGTTGAAAATGTAACATTTCAATCATGAAAATAAAAGTCTAACTTTGTGAGTTTCTTTTCAACTTTTAGAGAGATGTATGCACACCTCACAAAAGAGAGTTAGAAATACATAAAAGAACGCTTTCGGAAAATAAAATAAAAAATAACAGGCTTTTGAAGTGAGAACAGAGTTGCAGTTCTGTAAAAGCCAATACAGCTTTGTGTGAATGAATTACTCATGCGTAATAGATGATCAACAATCCGCAAGTTCAGTTACAACAACAGCAAATGCTGATTCTGATATGAATTCTTTGCATTGCTTTGACAGTTATGAAAACAAGTAAAGATTAATTACAGGAAAACAGCTTTTGAAGAATAAGGCAAGTAAAAAATACACGCAAATAATAATGTGCTTAGAAAAATCGGTCTGAAGTTAGCCCACAAATTTGCCCCTTGGTGCAAGTTATGGTTGGGCCGCATGAAAAACACTAGAAAGCGCAAAATGTTAAAAGTAATAGAGGAGAAAAAGTAAAGTAAAGTACCCCCTTCACGCCAAGTGGCGTATAGGGAAATATGGTGTTAGTGACCCTATATTTTACAGACCTTCAGCACATGATTTTTGGGGTAATGTGGTCGGTATTACGCCCGTGCTGCTTTACTTTCCCAGAAAAAAAATCCGGTACCCATTTTAGGCTGGGTGAACCCGGAAGTCGTCGGTTGGGATCGAACCCTACCCCTTGTCCTTTGTAGTCCAGTTCACTAACCACTGAGCTATCGCGGCTCCCTAGTAATAGAGGAAAGCAGTAATAATAAATATAGAAACCGGAGAAAGGTGCAGACATTTTAGAGCAGAGGCAATGGCACTCCAAACAGCCATACAAACTCTCAACAAACAAAAGGTCCCAAGTCCAAGAATTGTCATTCTCACCGATGCAAAGTCAGTCATACAAACAATGTCAAGCCCATAACAGGACAGACACATCCATGAAAAAAGAACAACATACTTAGTGCGTTCAGAAAATAATGCACCACATCGGTTTTCTTGGGAACAGCTAATTCAACAAGTAAGAAATGTGTACACAGTATATATGGATATGTCATGTAATCATCTGTATCATTCAACATAATCCCCATTTACTTGCACAACTTTACGCCAGCGAGCAACAACAAGTGCATGTGTTCCTAGCCTATACCTGTCTTTGTCTTGATCGTTCGGCAATTTTATCCCTGCATGAATCACACCTTCATCATCTTCAAACCTTGTCCCACGGAGGGCATCTTTCAGTGGACCAAAGAGATGGAAATCAGAGGGTGCCAAATCAGGGTTACATGATGGATCGGGGAGTACAGTTCAACCCCCCATCTGGTGATTGCTTCCCGTGTTTGTCTTTAATTTCTTTCTTCGTGGTGAGTGGAGATGATGCTTCTCCATTGAATGTCTTTTTGTCTCAGGTTCAAAATGATGTGCCCAGGTTTCGTCACATGTAACAATCTTAGCCAAAAAGTTCTCTCCATCAACATTGAAACGTTCCAACAGTTCAGAAGAAAATGCTTTTCGTTGCAATTGGTGCTCATTTGTGAGATTTCATGGAACCTTCTTGCACAAACCTTAGAGAATCCGAGAGTTTTTATAATTGCATTTGTACTACCAATCCTGACTGATAACTTTAAGTTCAATTGTTGAGTAGTGATGCGCCTATCAGCAAGATAATACCCTCAGCGCATTTCGCCACTTCTGCATTGGTGGCTGTGACAGATCGTCCACAGCGCGGCCGATCAAGAAGCATCTCTGAACCCAGCGACTGCTGCTGTCGACTACAAAACTCCCGTACACATCACACAGACGCCCTCTGAATGTTTACAACACTTTCCTTCTGTAAAACGAGAAATTCTATCACAATTCGCTGCTTATAACGCAAGCTGCTAACATGCTCCATTTCAACGGTTTAGTGCAATCGTATTATTCATTTGATTGCAGTGCAATTTGGTGTACACAATCGACACAGGTCATATTTAAAGTATGCATACGTTCATGCTTCTATGTTCATTATTAGCTGAGAAAACCGATATAGTGCATTATCTTTCGAACGCCCTCATATGTTCGCTTTCAGATAAAAAAAATAGAAATAGTCCCGCTGTGGATACCATCACACTGTGCCATTCCTGGAAATGAGATATCCAATGAACTCGCAAAAGTAGATGAGAACCTTCAACAGTCCTGCCAAACCCAGAGCCTCATAGAAATACAAACAATCATGAATCAAGCTAAGAAAACAGAATGGAGGGAGTTGCATGGAAAATATGAGCCAGAACATGACAGCCTAAACAAACTTAGCAGACATGAGCCGATCAAGATTTTCAGACTCAGGACAGGTCATTGTGGCCGAAGCGCATATAACAGGACCCATTGACTTTGTGACTGCGGAGTAGCCAAACAAATCCCATACACTACAGGACTGCAGCACTCTAAACACAAATATGGCCCTACAGAAACAACCATACATGACAAGCAATGGGGAACCGGTGATGACCTGAAACGTACCGCCTTGTTTGTGATACAAACTGGTCTCAATGTCTAAATACATAGCAATAGCTGACCGTTGAAGAAGAAGACTATTTAAAAAAAAACAGGACATTCTGGGGCGCAATCCTTACCTTGGCCTACGGACTGAACATGTTGACAGCTACATACTAAACCTGCACAAACATCCTATTTCCCCACAATTGATAGCTTTAAGGCTTTCATAAATTTATATATTTTATGAATTACGTCGAAAATTTAAACTTGGAGATTGTGATCTCTGTTCTCCTCTTGTAATCATCTCCAAGAAACAGAATATCTCCCCCAATCTTGAAACTTGCACATGCCAGCGAAATAGAGATATTTTCAATGGCGATAACTCTGAATGACGAAGTCTTCGCCGCTAGGAAATACCCAGAGACTATGGAGCAGCTTAGTATTTAATTCAAATAGGCAGCACGATATCCTTCAAAGGCAGAGAGAAAAAGTTGATCAACAAGTGTTGATGTTATCAATATGACTACCTCACCGTTTGCAATTTACCGGTCAATGTAGCGGATAAGTGGCAGGAACCGTTAAAGGCTGTCTGAAAAGTGTTCCTTGTTGCAACTTCCTCATATTGCAAGTTCGGCTTGCTGCAGGAGCTACTGAGTTAAGTGCTCTGTGCACACCGTGAGCTATGTGTTTTAACCGTTTCGATCGCATTTCGATATTCCGATTGCTTACGATGAATGATAATATCGTATGACAGGGAACAGATGGTTGTGTTCAATTTTTGTGCGGTTTCGCCTTATGTCTTTTGGCGTGTGCTGAGACTGCTACGTTGGGAACCACATCAACCTTTCTTTTTTTTTTTGGGGGGAGATGAGATAGTAATTCGGATGATTCCACTGGCAGGGGCGGTTGAGCAATTATGGATTTTAATTCGTTTACAGTGATACCGGGACCTTCCATAACCATAACCATACAATTTACACATAATCTTAATATCAACGTGACTATTCATTGAGCTATGAGAATTAATATAAAATATTTAAGGTTTGCCATGTGGTTTATATTCAAGAACTGAAGCAATAATTATCAATTTTCCCTTAACCACGACAATTAAAAAATATAATTTACACAAGAGCATTGATGTTTATACAGCACCCGATAAAGTCCATAAATTACCTCAAAAACATAGAAACTAATAGGCATGTCGTACCTGGATTTAAACCATTTCCCCTCCACACAGCGTCTTGCCGCTAGAGAAGCCTACCAGGTCATTTTCGCTTCTTTCCTTCCTCATTTGATTTTCAGCGTCAGGAAGAGATACAGTCTTTTGCTCTTTTGTTGGCCCCTCCTGCTGTTATGTTTCCTAATGTGTCTAATATTCCGTCAATCCATCTTTTTCACGGTCGACCCTTGGGTATGGTGTTCTCGCAGCCTTTCTTAAATGCTCGTTGTGTTGTTTCATTTTTCTGTCTTATCACGTGGCCAAATAATGTTATCTGTTATTGAGTTATTGAGTTATTTGCGGGTCATCATCATTGCACTCCGAACAATTTTATCTGTTGTTTATTTAAGTATTCAAAGAAGAGTTGGGGGGCGGGGGATTATCAATAGCTTTTTCACAGTTTTCCACTTCTGATCTTATCTCTCTGGTTGTTTCTTGTCATTCGTCTAACACATTTAATTTCGGTAGTGGTTACTTTCAATATGTTTCTTAGTAAAGCTTTTAGGTCTGGCATTGTTAGCACAACTTTGGAATTCAGTGTTTAGAATGCTCGTTTTGTTTATAGTGTTATTTTCCTTGCTGGTGACATCTGTTACAAACTTTGTTACATCGTGCGTTTATTTCTACTGCTTGTGGAATTATCGTTTGTCATTAGACAAACCTCATTTTACCCTTGCTGTTAAAAACAAAAATCAAAGACTATGTAATTTGCCTGTGCTGCGAAATATAGCAATGACAATGTGTAAATTATGTAAACTTGACATTTAGAATCTTTATTAACTCTTTCAGTACGTTTAGCCGCACAGTGCGTCACTCTCAATTTGTTTGGTGTAAACTGTCATCAAACTATATTCGTATTATAGGTCTTGTATCATTTTGGTATTGGTGAAATCTAATACCTTTTTTAATTATTTAAAATGTCAGATATAATATATTGAGTATTAGATAAGTATAAACATGTAGATTAAATATTGAAAACCATGAAAAATTTTATTTGTAAAATTTCTACCGCTGAATTAATAAAAACCTTCCGTAGTGAAAGAGTTAAAAGAATGAAGAAGAGCAAGAGACAGACCGAGAGTATGATGGACAGACAGCATAAAAGAAACACTATAACAACATCAACTGACAATTATTGAAACCATCAACAGGACTAGAACTAGACCTTTGTATCTCCCTCGACACACGAACGGGTACATGAGGAAATGAAGAAAGAAGAGAAAGAAATAGAACATTTAGAACCACAGCATCAAACATAAAAAAAAAGTAAAGTGCCCCGTCATGTCAAGTGGCGTATAGGGAATATGGTGCTAGTGACCATAAATTTTACAGACACCTTCGGCACATGATTTTTGGGGTAATGTGGTCGGTATGTGGCCCATGCCGCTTTACTTTCCCAGAAAAAAATCCGGTACCCATTAAAGGCTGGGTGAACCGGAAGCCATTGGTTGGGATCGAACCCTGCCTCTTGTCCTTTGTAGCCCAGTTCACTAACCACTGAGCTGTCGCGGCTTAGCATCAAACATGCTATATGTAAATGATCATCAAACATACTATATGTAAATGATCATCAAACATACTATATGTAAATGATCATCAAACATACTATATGTAAATGATCATCATACATACTATATGTAAATGATCATCAAACATACTATATGTAAATGATCATCAAACATACTATATGTAAATGATCATCAAACATACTATATGTAAATGATCATCAAACATACTATATGTAAATGATCATCAAACATACTATAGGTAAATGATCATCAAGAGTGTTCAAATGTGTATTTATCGTCCACCAACAAGCCTCTTGGCTTCAACCAGCCTCTGGAATGTGCTACCAGAATTTTTTACTTTGAAAGTTTGGACCTAGTGTGATACTGACCATATCATACATGTGTCCACATAAAATATGTTCACTAACACCGCATTTCCTACAGAGACGTGACGAGCCTTTTCATATATATATAAATATTTTTTTTTTTTTTTTTTTTTTTTTTTTTTTTTTTTTTGCATTTTGCTTTTCGTTCTCTACATTGTAGATCTGTGTTGTTTATTTTTGTTTATTTTATTATCAAACGAGTAAATGTTTTTTTACACAGCAATGTCATGTTACCGAGGGTAACATGTGCTTGAGCAACACAAGCTAGGTGTGATCAAGACCTTTGTTTCGTTGTTTAGATCCCAAGAAACAGTTGTGCGTTAACACAGCACGACAAAGAGGTGTTATTTGACGTAACCCCACACGGTGTTCATTCTGTTGGTGTAGAAGACCGAGTTTTGTAGTACGAGTCGCGGTACAGCGTTACAGCGTGTAGTACGAGTCGCGGTACAGCGTTACAGCGTGTAGTACGAGTCGCGGTACAGCGTTACAACGTGTAGTACGAGTCGCGGTACAGCGTTGCAGCGTGTAGTACGAGTCGCGGTGCAGCAATGGTTAGTGAAGTGGTCGCGTGCTATGAATAACGACTTTCTGGTTTCTCTCAATCTTAAATGAGTAAAATCCAGTTGCTTTTTAATTGGGAAAGAAACAGCTCTGGTGTAATGCTGACATCAGAGTCTAGAAAATATGTTGATAGTTTACGGGGGAAAAAATGAGCACTAACACAATATTCCTTATATCATAGGGCGTGAGTGATACTTATTACAAGTATGGTAACACCTACAATTAGGACTGACACATTCCAACATAAGCTGAGAATCTAAGGAAGTCATAGCAGGTCGCTAGATCAACATCCTGTCTAAGAGTTATCGGCCCGTGTCGACCCTACGAACAAAAATTCTTGTTACGAATCCAGAAGCCTTATCAGACACAATCTGTGCAAGAATATGCAAATTACAACGCATTTCAATGGCGTTTTAAAAGGCTATAAACTCTTTTAAGGTGTTAAATATTTCTTCAACTGTATTATGTATCAACGAGGAGACGAAAGGCCAGACTGAAAATATTTCTCTCGTGCTCATACCTAAACCAGCAGAGATATATGTTATCGTTTGTTATGTCTATACCGAGGATTCTCGTCATTCATTCACAGCTCGTTCCAGGAATTTTTTCGCACTGCGATTTCTACAAAAAGATACTGATGTTTTTTCTTTCCCGCTCAAAGAATGTAATTTGAATTAGTCCATTCCATAAAGCAGATGGCTGCTTATTTTAACCTCAGTAATAAAGCATAATAATTACATTAGTAGCAAGCTCAGTCGCTCATATTGCCTGCTCCCTTTATCGTTTCTTTATTTTTCATTATGGACGAGATCTTCGATTTTGCCATACTGTAATGACTGGCAAACTATATCACACAAACAAATACCACTTTCAAACTTCGTAATAATTATTTTATATTGAACTGACTTTCTCGCCATTTTCCTTGAACTAATCCTCCTTGCGCCCATGATTACATTGATTTTTTAAAACAATATTTAAAGCATCTAAGAACAGCAAGATACTATTTAATAATCAGCGTTGTGTGGAGTTTGCACAAAAAAACTGTTTAACGAAAGAGTGCCAAATCGTAACTGGTCTGGAAATTCCAGTAAAATCTGGCCACCATCAAAATTGGAAAGTAAACGGCGAATTCGATAACAGAGTCACGGCCTTAAATTTAAAGAATTTGACATCAGTTACAAAAGAAAACTATGAGCTTGCAGTGAGCTCGTTTCTATACTTCCAGATGGGGGAGCCAACAAAGATATTAACAAACGGATAAACAAAGTCATAATAGCTTTGATCAAACAAAGAGAAGAAAAAGAACACCACAAAAGTCGAGCTCAGTATATCGGAGATCCTTTCAGTAGAATCCAGAAGTCGAACTCGGGATATCGGAGAGATGTGTACTGTTATTAACGATTCCCCCAGTGCAACAAAGAAGTCGAACTAAGGATACTGTTATTAACGATTCCCCCAATGCAATAAAGAAGTCTAAGAATACTGTTATTAACGATTCCCCTAGTGCAACAAAGAAGTCGAACTAAGGATAATGTTATAAACGATTCACCCAGTGCAACAAAGAAGTCGAACTTAGGATACTATGATTCACGATTCCCCAGTGCAACAAAGAAGTCGAACTTAGGATACTATGATTCACGATTCCCCCAGTGCAACAAAGAAGTCCAACTTAGGATACTATGATTCACGATTCCCCCAGTGCAACAAAGAAGTCCAACTTAGGATATCTGAGAGGTGTGTACTGTTATTGATTTTCCTCAAGTGCACCAAAAAGTCCAACTAAGGATATGTGAGAGATGTGTACTGTTATTGACGATTTCCCCAGTGCAAAAAAGAAGTCGAACGTAATATACTAGGCACGATGTGTACTTATAGTGCTTCTATATTGATTTCAATGCTAGCCAACAACAAGCAAAGAAAACATATGAAGACTGCCAAAATGATCGCCCTAACAAACTCAGAAACAAAGAAATGCACAAAAGGTGCTAGCAAGAGAAGATGCACGCAGCGATAATTGGCGTATGACGCTAATGACAATGCCGTGTACACAAGAGGGAGCTAGAAAAACTGACTAAAGCTGACAAAAAGTGAACTCGGAAGTGAAGTCACAAAAAAGACAGACCAAGGAAAAGCCAGAAGTGATAGTAGTTGAATCAGATATTTTTTAAGTGGGCCGGACATTTCTCATGAATAAACTAAGGGAAATGTGCAATGTATAAAGTGATCCATACATGTAAAAAGTAAAAAAGTAAAGAGTTTCGCCACACCAAGTGGTGTATAGGGAATATAGTGTTAGTGACCATACATTTTACAGACCTTCAGCATATGATTTTTGGGGTAATGTGGTCGGTGTTACGCCCGTGCCGCTTTACTTTCCCAGAAAAAATCAGGTACCCCTTTAAGGCTGGGTGAACTCGAAAGCCGTCGGTTGGGATCGAACCCTACCTCTTATCCTTTGTAGTCCAGTTCACTAACCACTGAGCTATCGCGGCTCCCATGATACATACATGCGCCATGTACAAAATGAGCTAGACACGCCATCTTTACAAAGTGAGCCAGACATGCCATGTACAATATGAGACAGACATGATATGTACAATGTGAGGCAGACATGTCGTGTACACTGTGAGGCAGACATGCCATGTATAAAGTGAGACAGACATACTATGTACAAAGTGAAACAGGCATGCCATGTACAAAGTGAGACAGAGATACCGTGTACAAAGTGAGACAGTCATACCGTGTACAAAGTGAGACAGATATGTCATGTACAAAGTGAGACAGACATGCCGTGTACAAAGTGAGACAGACATGCCATGTACAAAGTGAGGCAGACATGCCATGTACAAAGTGAGACAGACATGCCATGTACAAAGTGAGACAGACATGCCGTGTACAAAGTGCGACAGACATACATTGTACGAAGGTGAGCCTGAAATGCCAAGAATAAACTGAACCATACATGTGCCATGTACCAAATGAGCCAGACATTTCCCCGTACTCCGCATGTCCAGGGACGTAGACAATGATGACTCTTACCTATTATTAACTTCTGCAATGACTTTTCTTCTCATTGCCTGCGTACATCCCGTCTCCACTTTTCTTATCATGCTCATCGAATCAGTATGCAGTCGATGATGATCCTAGCAAACAAACAGTTATTTGCAGGTCATCATCACTGCACTCCGAACATGTCCATAGATGCTCAGATCCCCTCCTCGCTAACTCCCGGAGTGTCCAGCGACTGACGACTCCAGTTCTGTGTTGGTTGATAAGTTTTCCTATATGCCCACTAAGTTTCTCGTTTCTGGCTGTGCCCATCTTAATTCCCATCTATTGTATATCCGAAGGAGTGATACGGACTCATGATTGTCGAAGTCTGTGCCCTTCCCACATCTCGGAGGGCATTGATGACGTCAGCCCGATCAATTGGTTGACCGTCTTCAACGACCGCGCAGCTAGCCAACCTGTCCGCTCTTTCATTTCTCCCTACTCCTGCATGTCCAGGAACGTAGACAAAGGTGACTTTACATATTTTAAATTCTGCAATGACTCTACCTATTGCATACGTACAGAGCCCACCCCTACTTCCCTTACCATGCTCATCGAATTACTCAGTATGCAGACGTGGATGTAGTCTTGTGACTCTAACTAAATGAATGCCCTGGTCACCGCCGTGATATCACCTCCATCGTTATGATACATCAAGTGATAAATGTTCCCACTGAGAAACTTGAAATAAAAAGTCACACACAAAAACGTATTGATTTCACCTCTCCTAACATCCGTAGTTACAGTGCCAGTTCGATTCTCTTTCATCCCCAACGTGTCCGTGGAATTGTATTAATTCGCCAGCAAAAATAAAGTACCTCATGGCACATGTGCAATTACGCACGCCGTCTTCAATAATAAAAAATAAATAAATAATGATCAACTCCTCTTTTCATGTTGCCACAAATGTTCACACACCCACCCACCCCAAAACCAACCTTTGGCTTCCCTGTGATGCCATTTTACTAACTGCCACAATAGGGACGAATTGCTTTCCCTCACAATCCCGCAGGTTATTACGCCTCTGTTGTCTGCACTGAACGCAAATTTCGTGAACTTCGCTATGCCCAGAAAGACCAGAGAACTTGGAAAACATGGCTCAGGCAACAAACTTTTACAGGCAACATCAAGGGATCATGACCGGCTATTGAAGTTCAAAGGGCCTCACAGGTGAGTGTGCGATTAATCTCCTAGAACAAGGCAGGTAGTAGAGGGAGATCCAGAACGAAAAATGAATCAAACGGAAACATAACAGGTCAAGTGAAATCCAGTAAAATTTAATTAAAATGCAGTCAGAAAGAAGCTGAGAATAATACAAGAAATCCGAAAGTGAAAATTAATTACGTGGATGCAGTGGGACAAAAACGTAAAAGATTATAATTGATGGAGAGATGAAACAGCGGAGGTAAATGACGAAAAATAAAATCGTTATGAAGAGAAAAATAACGACATGGAATGGGTGAAGAAACGAAAACATACGAGATTATAATTACGCTTCAATAGCGGAAAATTTTCTGAAAATGGAAATATGGAGTGAAATTTTTATCCAGTTTGGAAGAAGAAGCAGAAAAAAGAAAGAAAGAAAGAAAGAAAGAACATCGCCACGCCTCGAATATGGTGACATTACCAATATGTGGACCAACAGCACATGTTTAATGAGGACAGCACTAAGTCAGAACTTTATTTATCTTTACAGTGAAAAATATACCTGGTACACGTTTAATGCTGCGGTGAACATAGAAGCCATCGATCGGGATGGAATCCTACTCTTATCCTCCAGCAGAACAATTCACTAGGGACTGCTCTCCCATGGTTTCCGTCAAGCAAAAGAACAAACTATTGAAGTTCGGGTTCATGATTGAGCGGAACTGACGTTCCACAGCAAACTAAATATGGCTCGTGTGTAGAAAATAAAATTGGAAAACACCTCAACTAGTGTTAATGTGACGTGTTCAACTATAGGAACTATAGACGAATTACGCTACTGTAGTCACAACCGAAAAGGTAGAATTGGAAAGAGAGAAAAGAAAACAAACGATGAAGTCTTTAAACAACTAAAAATGACGAGAACTACTAAATACAATTCAAACAAGACAAGTGAGATTTTTGGGGCATGTTAAAAGACACAACCGTATACCAAAAGTAATCTTGGAAGGGAAAATACAAGGTAAAAGAAGCAGAGGCAGATCAAGATTAACTTGGACGAGTAACACCAAAAGATGGACAAGTCAGCCTATGACAACCTGCACCATCAAAGCAAGAGACAAAGCTGGATGTCAATCCATGGGTACCAACCTTCGGTGCTGAGCCGGCACTCAATGATGATGACCTACAACCACCCCTGCTCGAAATGTTGAAAACGTCACGCAAGTTGGGTGCTTTCCGATGTTATTTTCTGCCTGCGAGCCATCTATATATTTTACCGCTGCCCAGTCTGTCGTGGAGACCATCCCTTGCCGTCTGACTGTATAGTGTAATAAGCTTAGGGAGCTCAGCAATACAGAGGTGCACATGAAACTATCGAACAAAGCGTTGTATATAGGTTCCTGGTGGCTCTCTAACATGAGACTAAACTAGCGAATATCACTTCTGTAACGGTTAATGAGAAATGGTTTTACAGTTAATGTCACTTCTGTAACGATTAATGAGGGCTAGTTTTACAGTTAATGTCACTTCTGTAACGATTAATGAGGACTAGTTTTACAGTTAATGTCACTTCTGTAACGATTAATGAGGACTAGTTTTACAGTTAATGTTACTTCTGTAACGGTTAATGAGGAATGGTTTTACAGTTAATGTCACTTCTGTAGAGGTTAATGAGCACTAGTTTTACAGTTAATGTCACTTCTGTAGCGGTTAATGAGGAATGGTTTTACAGTTAATGTCACTTCTGTAGCGGTTAAAAAGGAATGGTTTTACAGTTAATGTCACTTCTGTAGCGGTTAAAACGGAATGGTTTTACAGTTAATGTCACTTCTGTAGAGGTTAATGAGGACTAGTTTTACAGTTAATGTCACTTCTGTAGAGGTTAATGAGGACTAGTTTTACAGTTAATGTCACTTCTGTAGAGGTTAATGAGGACTAGTTTTACAGTTAATGTCACTTCTGTAGAGGTTAATGAGGACTAGTTTTACAGTTAATGTCACTTCTGTAACGGTTAATGAGGACTAGTTGTACAGTTAATGTCACTTCTGTAACGATTAATGAGGACTAGTTTTACAGTTAATGTTACTTCTGTAACGGTTAATGAGGAATGGTTTTACAGTTAATGTCACTTCTGTAGAGGTTAATGAGCACTAGTTTTACAGTTAACGTCACTTCTGTAGCGGTTAATGAGGAATGGTTTTACAGTTAATGTCACTTCTGTAGCGGTTAAAAAGGAATGGTTTTACAGTTAATGTCACTTCTGTAGCGGTTAAAAAGGAATGGTTTTACAGTTAATGTCACTTCTGTAGAGGTTAATGAGGACTAGTTTTACAGTTAATGTCACTTCTGTAGAGGTTAATGAGGACTAGTTTTACAGTTAATGTCACTTCTGTAGAGGTTAATGAGGACTAGTTTTACAGTTAATGTCACTTCTGTAGAGGTTAATGAGGACTAGTTTTACAGTTAATGTCACTTCCGTAGCGGTTAAAAAGGAATGGTTTTACAGTTAATGTTACTTCGGTAACGGTTAATGAGATTAGTTTTACAGTTAATGTCACTTCTGTAGCGGTTAATGAGAAATGGTTTTACAGTTAATGTTACTTCGGTAACGGTTAATGAGATTAGTTTTACAGTTAATGTCACTTCTCTGTCAAACTATGGTTATGGTAGGCACCGGTATCACTGCAAACGAATTAAAATCCATAATTTGTCAACCGCCCCTGCCAGTGGAATCATCCGAATTAATATCTCATCTCCCAAACAAAAAAAGGTACATGTAGTCCCCGTCATAACAATCTCAGCACACGCCAAAAGACACAAGGCGAAACCGCACATAAAGTGAACACAGCGATCTGTTCCCTTTCATACGATATCATCATTCATCGTAAGCAATTGGAATATCGAAACATGATCAAACCGGTTGAAACGCATAGCTCACCCTGGGCACACAGCACTTAACTCAGTAGCTCCTACAGCAAGCCGGACTTGGATTATGAGGAAACTGCAACAAGGAACACTTTTCATACAGCCTTTAACATTTCCTACCGCCAATATGCCTTATTGACCAGCAGTTCTTGTGAAACTATACAATTATGAGACCTCACAGTTAATAATCAATGATCGCCACCTCTCTTTTTAAAATATTCAACTAATAGACCTCTAACACAAGCTAGATAATAAACACAACCAGTCCGTTTACAATATACAAATAATAGACCTCTAACACAAGCTAGATAATAAACACAACCAGTCCGTTTACAATATACAAATAATAGACCTCTAACACAAGCTAGATAATAAACACAACCAGTCCGTTCACAATATACAAATAATAGACCTCTAATACAAGCTAAGGAAGTTCTCAAAGAGTCCAACACAAAAAGGGAGCTCTTAAAAAACATCAGAAAGAAGCAATTAACATTTTTCGGGCACATCGTGAGAAGAGGAAAGTTGGAATACTTGGTTACAACTGGCAAAATAAAAGGAAAGAGAGATCGCTGACGACAAAGAGAAAAAAAATACTGGATAGCTTGGTGTCATGGCATGGAAAAGAGCCAACAACAGACTGATACTATGCACTGTAGATAGAAGATTGTGGAGGGACATGATCACCTACGCCAACCGGTATGGCACGTGATGATGATGAATACAAGCTAAATAATAGACATAAACCTTCAGTTTACAATATACAAATAACAGACCTCTAATATAAGCTAAATAATAGACACAAACCTTCAGTTTACAATATACAAATAATAGACCTCTAATACAAGCCAAATAATAAACACAACCCTTCAGTTTACAATATACAAATAATAGACCTCTAATACAAGCCAAATAATAAACTCAACCCTTCAGTTTACAATATACAAATAATAGACCTCTAATACAAGCCAAATAATAAACACAACCCTTCAGTTTACATATACAAATAATAGACCTCTAATACAAGCCAAATAATAAACACAACCCTTCAGTTTACAATATACAAATAATAGACCTCTAATACAAGCCAAATAATAAACACAACCCTTCAGTTTACAATATACAAATAATAGACCTCTAATACAAGCCAAATAATAAACACAGCCCTTCAGTTTACAATATACAAATAAAATAATTCTAATTTAAAATATACAAAGTGAAGGCGGGCTGGGTGATCTCGTTGTAAGACGTCGACATCTTGGACAAGAAGGTCCTTGGTTTGAATCCTGCTATAGGCGATGAGTATTTTTCACTTCGGGGCTTTCTCCTCCCCCGCCCCGCCCCCTCTGCCGCTGATTGTGAGATCCTGTCGAATGTCGTCGACTGTCCGTCTCGTATAACGGCAACAAATAGAAGTACCGTCTGCCTTGACAGTTGCAAATTGAAAAGGGTAAGCCAAAATGGTCGTTGCTCTAGCAAAATTCGATAGGCAAAATGTAGCCAAACTCTCGATGATTAACAAGAATATGAGTACCTCTCAACTCCAAGAATATCAAATCCACGTCACTTCTTCGGATGATAGAGATTGGAGTTAAGATGGACACAGCCAGAAATGAGAAACTTAGTGGCTGTGTAACAAGACTTATCAACTAACACAGAACTGGAGTCGTCAGTCGCTGGACACTGCGGGACTTGCTGAGCAGGGGATCTGAGCACCTATGGACATGCTCGGAGTGCAATGATGATGACCCGCAAATAACTCAATAACTCTAAGAATATCTGTCTGTATGGTGATGGACATAAGCACACAACTACCAGTATGAAAGATGGGGGAAACACGATATTTACGCTAAATTCTGTCACACTGGACTTCGCTAGAGCTATAAAACTGGTGTATGCAAACAACAAATATAAAGAATAAACAACTTCTCATTTTAGAATATATAATTATTAGACCTCTTAGTTCAACTTTATCATTAACGACAACTCTCATTTTAAAATTTACGAAAAATGAAAAACTTGTCACTAAATGTAAACAATGTGTATGTGCACACGGTTGAAAGCCGGATCGTTACAAATGTAATAGTTTTAATGTTTTATCCAATCAAAGCTACTCAACCTGTGTACACCCACTTTGCTTACATCTGTCCTAAAAGTTACTGAGATGTCCGATCCGACATGCATACAATTTGTTTGACAGTAGATACCAGTGCGGTTGTTGGGTCACCGTGCTGAAAGTCAGCATGTTACTTCAGCAATATCATTAGTGAATACCCGTTGCACGTTATGTAATTTTTTTTCCTTTGCCAGCTTTACCTCTGACGAAGTGCCTAGAGTCTAGGAACTGAATGTTGCGTGTTAATCCGTTTATCCCTGGCAGCCGTGTGCACAGGGGTCACTCGCCGCACAGGCATAACTCCGACTTCGGAGGTACTCATATTTTTTTCGTCGTTGAGTAATTGACGTTTCAAACTTGGGCCTCGCTGCTTTGACCAGGGGTGGTTGCCGTAGAGAGCAATCATAAATAAAAATGCTAACCGTTATGTAATTTATCAGTGGTTAATACTCTCAATAAAACTCCCAGAGTTTTCTTATAATTATTTCTCAACTGGAGTCTCCCCAAATTTCGTTGCAGGTCACTAATCATGTTACTTTCACGGCACCATCTATAACAGTCTGGGGGCTGAAAGGGAAACCCAGAACCCTCAAGCAACGTGACACTTCAGCTTTGTGGGTAAAACGATGTCAGCCGTTTATAGCTCGCATAGCTGAATATGTCACGATTGGGGGGAGGGGGGGGTTTCTGGGATTTCCCTCTGCCCGCACAGATGGGCTGTATGTTCACTTTTGATGAAATTGCGATTATGAGCCACTTCCACGTTGACTTGACTACACACGTAAATGCATTTTATTTTACACTATCTGCATTTCATTTCGTATTCGTAATGCTACTGTACGTGTAGTGATTCCCTATGACAGAGTTTCTCAAACTGTGGTCCGCGGCTTCTCGGGGGTTCGGCCGAAGATTTGAAAAGATAATATATTTTGTAGTTAAATTGATGGGGGTCCGCGGTAAAGGAAAGTTTTACAACCGCTGCCCTAAGACATTGAAGGGTTCCTCTTGGATAGAAATGTTGAGAGTAACTGCTATCAAAAAGCTATGTACATGTCTAGCATCATATCTTTAATGGTTGTCATTACTATTGTATTTTGATTTAATTTATATATTATATATTGATGTTTTAGTAGATTCGCTTATCTCTCTCTCTCCCCACCCATATATACATACATACATATATATATTTATGTCCCTGTCGTCTTGTCAGACGGTCTAGTGGAGGCTATTGTGTATTTTTTTGAGGTTTTGATTTTGTCGGACAGCTTCTCTCGTGGCTAATTCTACAATGTTTGACAAACGTTGGCCACAGAATGAACAAGTCAGTCTCACTGATCCACAGGGTTTTCCATCCTTTTTCATGAGTCTTTTCTCTTCTAAGTTTTGCCTTAGCACTGTCACAAATTATGTTATACCGTTCCTTAAACATGCTCTCCATGATGTGCGATTACTTGCCAGATGTTCCCAGTCTTTCCACATATGGAGAAGTCTTTCAGAGATGATTTGCATATATCTCTGTATCGTATTTTAGGTCTGCCGATTTGTCTTTTTCCAATATATATATACGTATGGACTTTGTCCTTCCTTCTGAAAGCTTGAAACGAAGTCGAGAGGGGAATAGTGCGACTGTGTAAAGCACTATCTCCATATTCCGTGCCCAGGCAGAGTAGGCAAAGTGAAATGAGGAAGAAAGCACCAATGTTTAAACATGGCACATGGAACGTAAGGACCTTGTGCCCAGGACTTGCTAAAGCAAACACAATGAAAGAAGGGCAAATTAGAACAACAGCCCACATAGATATATACATATATAATGCACATGCTTCTACTTCATATTCAGGTTGACTAGAAGCTACATTTTAACATTGAAAAAGATCACAAAACATTTGCGGTTAATCAGTGAATATAATGCAAAACCACCCTATTTCCCGTCTTCTCTCAAAACTATCAAACTATATCAAGCTTTACCCCTTGTTTTAGATACGATCTTTATACTACTAAAGTGGCATTCATACAGAAATATATACAAACATTTAGACAAGACAGGGAAGGTCACAAGGGTGGAATTCTTATACTTATTAAAAATTCCATCCCAACAAAACTGATGGGTGTAGTCACAAACGGAGAGGCAGAGATCATTGGTACAGACCTATACATTAACTCCGCTAGTGTAAGGATATTTAATATATACTGTCCAAATGTCAAATTACTGAAGCTGGAGTCAATGGAAATAACGCCATAAAAGTGTCTAGTAGCAGGAGACTTTAACAGCCACTCTGAAAGATGGGGATATAAGGAGTCCCATGTTCGAGGTGAAGAAGTGGAAGAATGGGAAATAAACAACAACCTATTCCTCATAAACTCTAGGGAGGATCCCCCAACCTTCTACTCAAGAAGATGGAAAACAACTTCCATTCCCGACCTAGAACTTGCAACTGGAGACATATCTATCAAAATAACCAGAAAATTGCTGAACTAACTTGGAGATAGTGACCATAGACCAGTCAAACTTTCAGTGGCTCTTGCTCACAAACAGGAGTTGCAAATACCTCATAAAGGGCAGCAAATCTACTGATAGAGACTTACAAAAATATTAGCAGACAGCAATATTTTGAAAAGACTATACGTAGGAAAAGTCAGACCAGTTCTAGAGTATGGAATCACAGACTTGGCTATGGCTTCCAAATCACACCTTAGCAAAATTATCAGAACACAGAACCAAGCTGCCCGTATCATAACTGGTGCTATGAAATCTACACCTATCAAGACTCTAGAAATAGTAACAGGTTTACAACCCTTAGATGACAGACGGGTCACTAAAGTATTGCAACAAGCGGAGAAATATAGAGGGCTCCTTAGCCACACCATGCACCAAAGAATAACTGGTTCCGGAATTGTACGACTAAAGAGGAGCAACTTCGCTGCAATTTGCGAATGAACTAACTACTGGAGACCCAGTACTTTCCCAAACAATGTCGAAACCTTTGGGCCCATCTGATATGTCTCCTCGTGGAAAACATAGAGTAACAGAACTTAAGGAAAATATAACAGGAATCATGAAAAAATGCACCCGATCAGACACAGAAAGAAAACATTTCGCAAAAAATCACATACACGATACCTACCCACAGGACTCTTGGTCCCACATATACACAGATGGCTCTGCTACAAATGCCATCAGAATTAGAGGAGGTGTGTTCTTGATGCTGAATAATCAGGACGAGATCACCAAATCAATAAGTAAAAAATTTAAGTACCCCCGTCACGCCAAGTGGCGTATAGGGAAATATGGTGTTAGTGACCCTATATTTTACAGACCTTCAGCACATGATTTTTGGGGTAATTTGGTCGGTATTACGCCCGTGCTGCTTTACTTTCCCAGAAAAAAAATCCGGTACCCATTTAAGGCTGGGTGAACCCGGAATCCGTCGGTTGGGATCGAACCCCACCCCTTGTCCTTTGTAGTCCAGTGCACTAACCAGAGCTATCGCGGCTCCCCACCAAGTCAATAGCAACTGGAAAATTCTCAAACAACTTCAAAGCAGAAACTGAGGCCATCAGAGATGCTGCAACACTGGCTACTCAACACAAAAATAACATGCACAATAAATTGGTGATTCTGATTGATGCACTGTCAGTACTATCAGCTCTAAAAAGCCCCTAGAACAATGAACTAGATGACTTGAGAACAACTCTGGACCAACTATGCAATATCTTCCAGAGAGTAGTCATTCAGTGGATACTATCACACTGTAATATTCACGGGAACGAACGCGCAGACAATTTAGCTAAAGAGGGAGGGAGATTACCACAAGAGAACCATCCGTTCAGTTATGATGAAGCCAAATCCATCCTCAAAGGTCAGTTCCATGAAAAATGGAAACGAGAACACCCAAAGCATAACGAGAGTGGCGGATACCACCAACTATCAAGAAGGGATCAAGTGATCATACTTTGCCTACGCACTGGCCACAATAGAATGAGAAATCACATGTTCACCAAATTCAAAATAGGTACAGCCAGCCAATGCCACTGTACACTGGACATTATGACTACAAAACATGTTCTACAGGATTGCCCCCAGTACACAGACCTGAGAAGAGCAATGTGGTTGACGCCCACCTCCCTGGAAGAAAAACTATATGGGGCAATCGATTCGCTTAAACAGACAGCTGACTTCATTAGAGTCTAGAATCCTACTCTGATTGAGTCTTGATCGCAGAGAGTGAGATATACAGAAATATATATATTTCTATATACATATATACGTATATATATTATATATATATATATATATATACAGAAGCTGTTAGAGACAAACAAAATCTAAAAAAATACACACATATATAGCCGCGATAGCTCAGTGGTTTGATGTGCGACGGGGATAATCTGACGACTGTGTGCCTATATGTTCGGAATTGGAGTCAACAACAATGGTCTATCATCATCAAGCGCTATACATATTTTAAAAATGTGACGATCATCATTTTCAAGAGGACGTGAACTTCTGCTATATGGTGGGTAGGCGGCGGGAACAATTGAAAGCTACGCATGAAAAGTGTTCCTTGTTGCAGTTTCCTCATATTCCAAGTCCGGTTGTTGCAGGAGCTACTGAGTTAAGTGCTCTGTGCACACCGTGAGATTTATGTCTCATCCGTTTTTATCAAGTTTCGATATTCCAATTGTTTACGATGAATGATGATATCGTATGACAGGGAACAGTTGGCTGTGTTCACTTTATGCGCAGTTTCGTCTTATGTCTTTTGGCGTGTGCTGAGACCGCTACGATGGGGACTACAGTTACCATTCTTTGTTTGGAAGATGAGATATTAATTCGGATGATTACGCTGGCTCGGGCGGTTGAGCAATTATGGATTTTAATTCGTTTGCAGTGATACCGGGGCCTTCCATAACCAAAAAAACATACATAAATAGCTACTTTAGCTAAAATACTGTAAGTTTGGTGTGTGGCGACACAAATTGAAACTACTTCCATGAAATATCAATTGTGAGAATGGTGGGAGTGATCTATATACAAGACATCTATGAGAGTGATCTGGATACAAGACATCTAGGAGAGTGATCTAGATACAAGACATCTATGAGAGTGATCTGGATACAAGACATCTAGAAGAATGATCTAGATACAAGACATCTAGGAGAGTGATCTAGATACAAGACATCTAGGAGAGTAATCTAGATACAAGACATCTAGGAGAGTGATCTAGGTACAATACATCTAGGAGAGTGATCTAGATACAATACATCTATGGGAGTGATCTAGATACAAGATATCTAGGAGAGTGATCTAGATACAAGACATCTAGGAGAGTAATCTAGATACAAGACATCTAGGAGAGTGATTTAGATACAAGACATCTAGGAGAGTGATCTAGATACAAGACATCTATGGGAGTGATCTAGATACAAGATATCTAGGAGAGTGATCTAGATACAAGACATCTAGGAGAGTGATCTAGATACAAGACATCTAGGAGAGTGATCTAGATACAAGATATCTAGGAGAGTGATCTAGATACAAGATATCTAGGAGAGTGATCTAGATACAAGACATCTATGGGAGTGATCTAGATACAAGATATCTAGGAGAGTGATCTAGATACAAGACATCTAGGATAGTAATCTAGATACAAGACATCTAGGAGAGTGATCTAGATACTAGACATCTATGAGAGTGTACTAGATACAAGACATCTATGAGAGCGTACTAGATATAAGACATCTATGAGAGTGTACTAGATACAAGACATCTAGGAGAGTAATCTAGATACAAGACATCTAGGAGAGTGATCTAGATACAAGACATCTAGGAGAGTGATCTAGATACAAGATATCTAGGAGAGTGATCTAGATACAAGACATCTAGGAGAGTGATCTAGATACAAGACATCTAGGATAGTGATCTAGATACAAGATATCTAGGAGAGTGATCTAGATACAAGATATCTAGGAGAGTGATCTAGATACAAGACATCTATGAGAGCGTACTAGATACAAGACATCTATGGGAGTGATCTAGATACAAGACATCTATGGGAGTGATCTGTATACAAGACATCTAGGAGAGTGATCTAGATACAAGAAATATATGAGAGTGTACTAGATACAAGACATCTATGAGAGTGTACTAGATACAAGACATCTCTGAGAGTGTACTAGATACAAGACATCTAGGAGAGTGATCTAGATAAAGACATCTATGAGAGTGTAATAGATTGAAGGCATCTATGAGAGTGTACTAGATGCAAGACATCTATGAGAGTTTACTAGATACAAGACATCTATGAGAGTGTACTAGATACAAGACATCTATGAGAGTTTACTAGATACAAGACATCTATGAGAATGTACTAGATACAAGATATCTAGGGGAGTGATCTGGATACAAGACATCTAGGAGAGTGATCTAGATAAATACATCTATGAGAGTGTACTAGATACAAGACATCTATGAGAGTGTAATAGATAGAAGACATCTATGAGAGTGTAATAGATACAAGACATCTATGAGAGTGTACTAGATACAAGACATCTATGAGAGTGTAATAGACAGAAGGCATCTATGAGAGTGTACTAGATGCAAGACATCTATGAGAGTGTACTAGATACAAGACATCTAGGAGAGTGATCTAGATACAAGACATCTATGGGAGTGATCTGGATACAAGACATCTATGAGAGTGTACTAGATACAAGACATCTATGAGAGTGTACTAGATACAAGACATCTATGAGAGTGTACTAGATACAAGATATCTAGGGGAGTGATCTGGATACAAGACATCTATGAGAGTGTACTAGATACAAGACATCCATGTGAGTGATCTAGATACAAGCTATCTATGGGAGTGTACTAGATACAAGACACCTATGGGAGTGTACTTGATACAAGACATCTATGAGAGTGTACTAGATACAAGATATCTAGGGGAGTGATCTGGATACAAGACATCTATGAGAGTGTACTAGATACAAGACATCCATGTGAGTGATCTAGATACAAGCTATCTATGGGAGTGTACTAGATACAAGACACCTATGGGAGTGTACTTGATACAAGACACCTGTACCTACCTAAAAATACTACATTTTCAAGATTATAACTAAACGCCACTATAGATTAAAAGCAGCAGCTGTAGTGTACAGGTGTGTCTGATTGGGTGTGTGCATGTATATTATAAAGGTAAACGTAATTCTATAAGCGGATATGTTTATTAATCAAGTACTAAGATGTGGGAGCCGCGATAGTTCAGTGGTTAGTTTACTGGACTACAAAGGATAAGAGGTAGGGTTCGATCCCAACCGACGGCTTTCGGGTTCACCCAGCCTTAAATGCGTACCTGATTTTTTTATGGGAAGGTAGAGCGGCACAGGCGTAATACCGACTTTTTCCCACAAAAATCATGTGCTGATCATCATCATCATTGAGTGCCGTCTCCGCATCGAAGGTTGGCTACCATGGATCGTCATTCTTCTTTGTCTCTTTCTTTGATGGTGCAGATTGTCATAGGTTGACTTGTCCGTCTTTTGATGTTACTCGTCCATGTTAGTCTTGGTCTGCCTCTGCCTCTTTTATCTTGCATTTTCCCTTCCAATATTACTTTTATTAGGTTGTTGTGTCTTTTAACATGCCCTAGAAATTTCATTTGTCTTTTCTGAATTGTACTTAGTAGTTCTTTTTTTAATTTTTAGTTGTTTTAATACTTCATCGTTTGTTTTCTTTTCTTTCCATCCAATTCTACCTATTCTTCTATAAATCCATATTTCAAAGACTTCAATTTTCTGTTATGTTTTCTTGTCCAATGTCCATGTTTCTGCACCATACAGGAATATTAAGAAGATGTAACATTTTGCTATTCTTAGTTTCAGCTCTGGTGTTATTTGTTTTGTTGTTAGTATATTTTTCATGGCATTAAAATTACTTTTTTCCATACCTATTCTTTTGTTTATTTCAGTTTTACATTGTCCATCATGGGCTATAGTATGTCCCAGGTAGTTGTAGCTCTGAACTGCTGTCTCCATATGTATTCCTTCAACTTTGATATTTCATTGTAGGTCTTGAGAATTGTCTTTGTTTATGATCATAGTTTTAGTCTTTTTCATATTCATATCTAGTCCATATTTTTTGATTGTCATGTTTATTACATTACTCAGGAGCTACTGAGTTGAGTGCTCTGTGCACACCGTGAGCTGTGTGTTTCATCCGTTTTGATCATGTTCCGATATTTCAATTGTTTACGATGAATGCTGATATCGTATGACAGGGAACAGTTGACCGTGTTCACTTTCTGTGCGGTTGCGCCTTATGTCTTTTGGCGTGTGCTGAGACTGCTATGATGGGGACTACGGCTGCCTTTCTTTGTTTGGGAGATGAGTTAGTAATTCGGATGATTCCACTGACACGGGCGGTTGAGCAATTATGGATTTTAATTCGTTTGCAGTGATACCGGGGCCTTCAATAACCAAATAACATTAAATAATTGTTGTAGATCTTTAGAAGTTTCTGCTAGTAGTACAGTATCATCAGCATATCTTAGGTTATTGATTATAGTTCCATTAATGTTTAGGTCTGGCATCTCTGTGATGTTTTTAAAGATTTGCTCAGTGTATAGATTGAACAAGCTTAGTGATATGATGCATCCTCGTCTTACTCCTCTTTTTATATCCATGGATGTAGAGTTCTCCTTGTTATATTTTATTATTGCTGTTTGCTCCCAGGTCAAATTACATATTAGTCGTATGTCTGTGTCGTCCAGATTTATATCCTTTAGGCAGTCTATAAATTGATTATGGTGTATTCTATCAAAAGCTTTGGTGTAGTCTATGAAGAAGGCATATATTGGTTTGTTTACTTCAATATACTTTTCAATCAATGTTTTCATGCTAAATATGGCTTCTTTTGTGCCACTTTTTTCCTGTATTAAATTGCTGCTCATCTAATTCAGTATTTATTTTATTCTGAATCCTTCCCTGTATAACTTTTATAAAAAACTTTTTTTTACCTGGCTCAAAAGGCTTATTGTTCTAAAATCACTGCATTCAAATGCACCATTCTTTTTAGGCAATGCAATGAAAGCTGCTGTTTTAAGGTCTGTAACATGTATAGTCACTAACACCATATTCCCTATACGTCACTTGGCCTGACGGGGCTCTTTACTTTTTTTTTTTTTTTTTTTTTTTTTTTTTTTTTTTTTTTAACTAATGGTTAGATTAGTTGTTACTAACACCAGCAATGTTTGGCTTCAATTTCCAGATATGGGGAAATTTTTTTCGGATCGACACTGCTTCGAGGCTCACCTTGACTCTAAAAATAGGTACTGGATGTTTTTTTCCTGGGAAAATATGGCGGCCTGGTGTCATACAAAATTTGCCTTTTGATTATTGAGAAATAGGACAATAACATATTAACCATATGTCCCGTCTTAGGGCGTAGAGGATGAGCGGCAGCTATAACAGTTGAAGAAGTTACTCTTCTTTGTCTTTATTTCACGCACCGAATTATCTTGCCATTAATTTAGTCAACTAGGTCGATTACGACGTATAAACGAGGAAAGAAATGTATGTTCTCTTAGTCGTGAAGCTATCGATCTCGTGCAACCATCTTACAAAACTGGGATATCAAATTGGTTAAATATTGATACGAACTGAAACGGGAGGTAGGTAAGTCTACATTTGTGCGAGATTAACTACGACTGCAAAGAAACTTTTTTAGCAATGTCAAGCACAAACCAAGGCTACCTAACACAGTTTAGAATCAATGCACGCTTAAACCTGTCAAATCAGATGACCTGCATCGTAAAGTGCAAATAGTGCATGGAGCAGTATTGTTACTCATAACAGGAACAAAGACTTGGTAACTTAAGTGCTCTCATGGACGTAGCTGTAAAAAAGATTCCCGTAAAACAATGTAAGTATTCAATTAATAATAATTTTACAGAATTTGAAGGTACAGTGTTATTATTTTGACAAAAAAAGTTAAGAGCCCCGTCTTGCAAAGTGGCGTATGGTGTTAGTGACCATAATTTTTACAGACCTTCAGCACATGCTTATTGGGGTAATGTAGTCAATTTTACACCAGTAGCACTTTACTTTGTCAGAAAAAAATCCGGTAACCATTTAAGGCTGGGTGAACCTGGAAGCTGTCGATCAGGATCGAACTGAACCTCATGTCTTTCGTAGTTCAGTTTACTACCCACTGAGCTAGCGCGGCTCCCGCATTGTTATTATACTCACTGTTATTTCCTTGTTCAGTGAGCCACTACTTATTCTTTTTCCAGCAGGTATCGAACCCATTCATTATTCGTGAAGCCAGTACATCACCACTATGAAACTGATACTTCTATTGAGCACATTTATCTTTATTGATGTATTTTTTCACATTTATCTTTATCGATGATTTCTTGCATGCTATCTTTATCGGTTACTTTTTTGCACATTTGTTTATGTAGATGATCTCTAGCACATTTATCGATTACTTTTTTGCGCATTTATCTTTATCGATGATTTTTTTTGCACATTTATCTTTATATCAACGATTTTTGTGTGCACATGTATCTTTATCGATGATTTATGCGCACACTTATTTGTATCCATGCTTTTTGCACGTTTCTTTATCGACTTGCACAGTTGAAAGGCAAATGAGAAAAGAAAGAAGTACATTTATCGTTATCGATGATTTGTCTGCATGTAGCGTTACCGATGTTTTTTTTGTTTGTTGCACATTTATCTTTATCGATTGTTTTGCACATGATCTTTATCCATTATTTATTGGACAATTATATTTATCCATAACGTTTCTTTTAAATCATCATCATCATTGAGTGCCGTCTCCGCATCGAAGGTTGGCTACCATGGAGCGCCATTCTGCTCTGTCTCTTGCTTTGATGGTGCAGGTTGTCATCGGTTGAGTTGTCCATCTTTTGATGTTACTCGTCCATGTTAATCTTGGTCTGCCTCTGCCTCTTTTACCTTGTATTTTCCCCTCCAGGATTACTTTCAGTAGGCTGTTGTGTCTTTTAACATGGCCTAAGAATAGCATTTGTCTTGTTCTAATTGTGTTCAGAAGTTCTCTTTTCATTTTTAGTTGTTTTAAGACTTCATCGTTTGTTTTCTTTTCCTTCCATCCAATTCTACCTATTCTTCTATATATCCACATTTCAAAGGCTTCAATTCTCTGTTCTGTTTTCTTGTCTAATATCCATGTTTCAGCACCATATAGGAATATTGAGAAGATGTAACATTTTGCTATTCTTAGTTTTAGCTCTGGTGTTATTTGTTTTGATGTTAGTATGTCCTTCATGACATTAAAATTACTTTTTGCCATTCCTATTCTTTTGTTTATTTCAGTTGTACATTTTCCATCACTGGTTATAGTATGTCCAAGGTAGTCTTTTAAATATTTATCTTTATCTATGACTTTCTTCTTTGCACATTTATCTGTATCCAAGGTTTTTTTTTTTTGCACATTTTTATCGATGTTTTTTTTCCACATTTATGTGTAACCATGACTTTATTTGTAGAAATATCTTAATATCATTTTTACCCCCGCATGAAAAGATCAAAGCCTTCACATCTAAACGACCGCCTGTTTCGTCTCCTAATATTGACATTATTATAGACTGACAGTCCCGGCTTTAATCTCCACAGCTGGCGCTGGGTTCCGAAACAAGTCTTAGTACAGTATCACTTGTTGATTGCACGACCACCTGGCCAGGAGCATCAGGAGAAGCGTAACCATTTGTGTTGGCGTCAACGACCAATTGAAAGTACACTTCAAATTACAGATTTTAAGACGATTCTTCTCAAATTTTATGATAAAAGAAGCCAAATATAACTTATGGATAAGTCAAATGTTTGTAATCATCATCAAGTACCATGCATGCTGGCGTACGTGACCATGTTTCTCCACAACTTTCAATCTCTGCAGCTGTTTATTGATCCTGTTTATGGCTTATTACTAAACCACTCAGCTAAATTATATTATCTGGTATCTTTTCTCTTTGTTTCCCCTTTTCTCCTCTTCCCACTTTTCGCAGAAGTCAGGTCAGGTAAAATACCTGCTGCTGTATACATTATACTACCTGCTTTTGTATACATTATGCGACCTGCTGCCGTATACATCATTCTACCTACTGCTGTATACATTATACTACCTGCTGCTGTATACATTATACTACCTGCTGCCGTATACATCATTCTACCTGCTGCTGTATACATTATGCTACCGGCTGCTGTATACATTATGCTACCTGCTGCCGTATACATTATGCTACCTGCTGCTGTATACATTATACTACCTGCGGCTGTATACATTATACTACCTGCTGTCGTATACATTATACTACCTGCTGCCGTATACATTATACTACCTGCTGCTGTATACATTATACTACCTGCGGCTGTATACAATATACTACCTGCTGTCTTGATGGTTAGCTTGAGAGATCAATAATAGTAGCAGGAATACTATAGAGATCTTCGCTGAGAGGAGGCAATCTTATCATCAGAAGAGGACCCGACGAGCAAGTGTTTCGACCCTTTAGTTTCTTGACACTCTAAGGGAGGTGGTTAGCCTGGTTATGACTCCCAGAGCAAAAGGTTAATGTAGGGTATATTAAAATAAAACACCCCCAACCTTGCGGGTGAGTCTTTTTTAGTCAAATGCTGGTGGTGACAACATAAAAAAAAAAAAAACTAACGGAAGACAACAGACCACCACCGTCATAATTTCTTTGTACAGCCATTAGCGCCACAACTTTGGAAAGTTAAGCAACGAAGTTAATGGGGATTGCTCTGGAACACCGTCGACATGTAGAACACATTATTATATGCTACATGTGATGTCCTATGTCATTTGTATATTAAACAATAGAATAAAAATATAATATTTCAGCCTTCAGAAAGGACAACATCTTTACAACTGAGCAAGGCAACTTGTCCACTCAAATGGTCTTCAGCAGAGGACACACATGAAAAAAAACACACAGTTTGAGTATTTCAGAAATCTATTAAAAGTGAGTAGTTAAATGATAAATAGGTGAATGTATAATTTTATAAATAATAAACAAACAATGATGGGATGTCGTGTAGTAACATTTTGGAAATTTTATAAAGAAAAGATTAACGCCAGCTTTGCCAGAGGTTCACTGTTACATTCACGCGCGCGCGTGTGTGTGTGTGTGTGTGTGTGTGCGCGCGCGTGCGTGTGTGGAGAAAGACTGCAGAAACAGATTGAATGCTCGGGAAATCAATCGGCAGCAAAAAGCTAGCCACAAGTAGTAAGAAAACAAACCTGATTGCCCTCGTGAAATGATTATTCTAACAATGCATTAAGAGACCTTTATCGTGACTGACTAATCCTTACGACCGAGAGACCTTTATCGCGACTGAATAATCCCTACGACCGAAAGACCTTTATCGCGACTGAATAATCCCTACGACCGAGAGACCTTCACCGTGACTGACTAATCCCTATGACCGAGAGACCTTCACCGTGGCTAACTAATCCCTGCGACTGAGAGACCTTTATCGCGACTGAATAATCCCTACGACCGAGAGACCTTCACCGTGGCTGACTAATCCCTACGACCGAGAGACCTTTATCGCGACTGAATAATCCGTACGACCGAGAGACCTTTATCGCGACTGAATAATCCGTACGACCGAGAGACCTTTATCGCGACTGAATAATCCCTACGACCGAGAGACCTTCACCGTGACTGACTAATCCCTATGACCGAGAGATCTTCACCGTGACTGACTAATCCCTACGACAGAGAGACCTTCACAGTGACTGACTAATCCCTACGACCGAGAGACCTTCACAGTGACTGACTAATCCCTACCACCGAGAGACATTCACAATGACTGACTAATCCCTACGACCGAGAGACCTTTATCGCGACTGACTAATCCCTACGACCGAGAGACCTTCACCGTGACTGACTAATCCCTACGACCGAGAGACCTTCACGGTGACTGAATAATCCATTTGACCGAGAGACCTTCACAGTGACTTAATCCCTATGACCGAGAGACATTCACCGTGACTGACTAATCCCTATGACCTTGAGACCTTCACCGTGACTGACTAATCCCTACGGCAGAGAGACCTTCACAGTGACTGACTAATCCCTACGACCGAGAGACCTTCACAGTGACTGACTAATCCCTACGACCCAGAGACCTTCACAATGACTAACTAATCCCTACGACCGAGAGACCTTTATCGCGACTGAATAATCCCTACGACCGAGAGACCTTCACCGTGACTGACTAATCCCTACGACCGAGAGACCTTCACGGTGACTGAATAATCCCTATGACCGAGAGACCTTCACAGTGACTTAATCCCTATGACCGAGAGACCTTCACCGTGACTGACTAATCCCTATGACCGAGAGACCTTCACCGTGACTGACTAATCCCTACGACCGAGAGACCTTCACAGTGACTGATTAATCCCTACGACCGAAACCTTCACCGTGACTGACTAATCCCTATGACCGAGAGACCTTCGCCGTGACTGACAAATCCCTATGACCGAGATACCTTCACCGTGACTGACTAATCCCTATGACCGAGAGACCTTCACCGTGACTGACTAATCCCTATGACCGAGAGACCTTCACCGTGACTGACTAATCCCTATGACCGAGAGACCTTCACCGTGACTGACTAATCCCTATGACCGAGAGACCTTCACCGTGACTGACTAATCCCTGTGACCGAGAGACCTTCACCGTGACTGACTAATCCCTATGACCGAGAGACCTTCACCGTGACTGACTAATCCCTACGACCGAGAGACCTTCACAGTGACTGACTAATCCCTGTGACCGAGAGACCTTCACCGTGACTGACTAATCCCTATGATCGAGAGACCTTCACCGTGACTGACTAATCCCTATGACCGAGAGACCTTCACCGTGACTGACTAATCCCTATGACCGAGAGACCTTCACCGTGACTGACTAATCTCTATGACCGAGATACCTTCACCGTGACTGACTAATCCCTATGACCAAGAGACCTTCACCGTGACTGACTAATCCCTATGACCGAGAGACCTTCACCGTGACTGACTAATCCCTATGACCGAGAGACCTTCACCGTGACTGACTAATCCCTATGACCGAGAGACCTTCACCGTGACTGACAGACCAATAACAATATCATCATTTTATTATAAAGCCAGTTTAAAGACCTTTATTCACTGAGTGCCGTCTCCGCATTAAAGGTTGGCTACCATGAAGCGCCATTTTGCGCTGTCGCTTGTCTTCTTGGTGCATGTTGTTATAGGTTCACCTCTCCGTCTTAATTGTATCAGTTCACTTTAGTCTTGGTCTGCCTCTGTCTTGTCTATTTTGTACTTTACTTCAAAGATGACTTACGGTAAGGTTTGTATCGCTTAAAATGCCCTAAAAATGTCACTTATCTTTTTTTAATTGTGTTATAGAACCTATTTTTATTCCTTTTCAGCTGATTCAGAACATGGCTATGTTTTCATTGAACATATATAGACCATATATGCAAGTTAGCTAACATACCAGAGACAGAGGAGATCAACGAACTTCTATTTGCAGACGATCAGGCACTAACACATTGAAAAATAGAAGACCAATAAGAACACTTAAAAAGAGCCTTAGAGATAAGATAAGAAACGAAGAACTGAGAAAAAAAAAGCTAGGAATAACCTCCGACAGAGAATATATAAAGATACAACTGATAAAATGTTTTGGCCACGTGACAGAGCAGAAAGATAGAAGTCTTGAATAAACGATGTGAGAACACCAGACCCAAAGGCCGACCACGAAAAAAATGGATTGACGGAATATTATAAACACTAGGAAGCATAATAGCAGCATAGGTGAATAAAAGAGCAAAAAAACTCAAATTATATCTCGCCGCTGAAAAGCAAATGAGGAAGAAAAGAGGAGGAAGAGCTGGAAGTTGTCAGCGACCCACAGCTGATGGCTTGCGCCAGGATCGGTGAACCAGAACCATCCAGATCCTGTTCCACCTATCCGTGGTGCCTCTAGTAACAGACTAACCTGTCTAGTCTGATCAAGCGAGTAGTGATCGAAGACAACCCGGTACTCAAAAATAGCATGCTGAAGTAGGATGTGTTGGGCCGAAAGGCGCAAATATCACAGTTTTACTGTAAACCACAATACAACGCAGACACGCCCACTTAACGTCCTTTTAAGGGCGTATGATGAAGAGGTACACTCCTTTAGTCATCGGGCGAACGCAAGCATGCAAGCAAAATCTATGTGCATATCAGCTTTGAATATCATCATTTTTTGCAATGTCTCCATCAATCTCACCCTCTAAAACCTAATGCACCGTTTTGCGCCGTTTTAGTGTGTTCCATTAATACGGAACGCATAGTTTTTTTAATTAAACCGGTTATAAGAACTCTTCAGTGTGAAAGAATAGTGAATTTACTATCGTTTGCGACATTGAATCCCGTTTGGAGCTTATTATTTTGAGAAACCTTTGTTTGAAAATCGGTGAAAAAAATCGCGATCGATGGCTTTTTCAACTTCATTTCCGGGTTCTTCATCCAGTCTCCAAGATGATATTATGGCATTAGATGATGATTTCCAGGAAGACAATGCTGAAAGTGACTTACAAAATGTTATACCTTGTCAGTTTAGTGGTGATGGTGGCAGTGATAGTGATTCTAGTGATGGAGACAGAGAAGAAAATATAGGTCTAATGTCCGTGGTGGGCGTCGATGGTTGCAGCGATGTAATTTCTCCTGTCAAAGTTGAGGATTTCCTTGGTGTATCAGGGCCTATACACAATCTTGATGCAGGTGCCAGCCCATATGATTATTTTAGTTTGATTATTGAAGAATCTTTCTATCAGTTTGCTGCTGATCAGACTAATTTGTATGCAACTCAGCGTGCTGAGCGGACTGGGAAAGGAGATCGATACTGGAGCCCAGTTTCTGCTGCTGAGATAAAACTTTGTTTGCACATTTACATTGTTATGGGCATTCACACCTTGCCTGAATACACTATGTATTGGAGTACTGATGATCGTCTTGGTGTGCCAGGGGTGTCTAGTTGTATGGGAACTTGCCTGAATACACTATGTATTGGAGTACTGATGATCGTCTTGGTGTGCCAGGGGTGTCTAGTTGTATGGGAAAGTCAAGATTTGAGAAGATTTCACAATATTTTCACCTAATGATGGCAGTAAACAGCAGCCAAATGGTCATGTAGGCTATGACCCCCTTTATAAAGTTAGACCATTATTGGATATGGCATCTATTTATTCCCCCTGCAAAAACATCAGTGTTGATGAAGCAATGATTGCTTACAATGGTCGCCTATCTATCAAACAATACATCAAAGGTAAGCCGAATCCCTGGGGCATCAAAGTTTGGTGTATAGCAGATTCATCAACGGGATACTTGATTTTTATGTTTATGTTGGCAAAGTAGCTGAACCAATGCCCCATGGTTCAGGACATTATGTCGTGACAAAGTTAGGCAGACAATTTTTTGGTAAATACCATCACTTTTACTTTGACAATTATTTCTCATCGCTCCAACTTACCAAAGATTTGCTCGTTGAGAGAACATTCGTTGTGGAACGATGAGAGCAAACCGCAAAGGCCAGCTGCCTTCCAGCCCAAAGCCACTAACAAGTTGAAAAGGGGATATGTACAGTTCAAGCAGCAGGGAAATGTTGTGGCTATGGTATGGAAGGATAAGAAAGTTGTCAGCTTGATCAGCTCTAACGCTACGCCAGGAATGACACAGGTCTCAAGACGTACCGTAGGTCGCAGAGTGGACGTTCAGATACCAACTCCAGTGTTTGTCTATAACCAGTTCATGGGTGGAGTGGATAGGTTTGACCAGCTTACTTCCTACTACCCTGTTGGAAGGAAGTCTGTAAAATGGTGGAGGTATCTGTTTCGTTTCCTCATGCAAGCAGCGATTGTCAATTCATGTATAATGTATTCTTGCTCTCATCGCCCACACCCTAAGTCAAAGGATAGTTCCCAGTTATCCATTAGACTCAGTTTGAGTTCAGATCTACCGAAGGGCAATATTTGTAGGAAAAGTTTGTCATCCCAGCAGCCCTCGACTTCAGGTGTGGGTACAAGTAGTCTCAATGAGCATAGGATGATTCGGATGCTTGGCCTGAAAAAGGTGGGTTATTTTTGTGTGAAGCTCCAGTCGGGTCATTCTGGCAAACGACCACATTCAACTGTTTTTGGCTGCAGTCATCAAACGACCACATTCAACTGTTTTTGGCTGCAGTCATCAAACGGCCACATTCAACTGTTTTTGGCTGCAGTCATCAAACGACCACATTCAACTGTTTTTGGCTGCAGTCATCAAACGGCCACATTCAACTGTTTTTGGCTGCAGTCATCAAACGACCACATTCAACTGTTTTTGGCTGCAGTCATCAAACGACCACATGCCCACATGCAACTGTTTTTGGCTGCAGTCATCAAACGACCACATTCAACTGTTTTTGGCTGCAGTCATCAAACGACCACATTCAACTGTTTTTGGCTGCAGTCATCAAACGACCACATTCAACTGTTTTTGGCTGCAGTCATCAAACGACCACATTCAACTGTTTTTGGCTGCAGTCATCAAACGACCACATTCAACTGTTTTTAGCTGCAGTCATCAAACGACCACATTCAACTGTTTTTGGCTGCAGTCATCAAACGACCACATTCAACTGTTTTTGGCTGCAGTCATCAAACGACCACATTCAACTGTTTTTGGCTGCAGTCATCAAACGACCACATTCAATTGTTTTTGGCTGCAGTCATCAAACGACCACATTCAACTGTTTTTGGCTGCAGTCATCAAACGACCACATTCAACTGTTTTTGGCTGCAGTCATCAAACGACCACATTCAACTGTTTTTGGCTGCAGTCATCAAACGACCACATTCAATTGTTTTTGGCTGCAGTCATCAAACGACCACATTCAACTGTTTTTGGCTGCAGTCATCAAACGACCACATTCAACTGTTTTTGGCTGCAGTCATCAAACGACCACATTCAACTGTTTTTGGCTGCAGTCATCAAAAGACTACATTCAACTGTTTTTGGCTGCAATCATCAAACGACCACATTCAACTGTTTTTGCTGCAGTCATCAAACGACCACATTCAACTTTTTTTGGCTGCAGTCATCAAGCGACCACATTCAACTGTTTTTGGCTGCAGTCTGTGTCAAATCCATCTGGGAAAGGGGGACTACTTTGCCAAGTATCATGCGGAATTGAACCTGTGATGTTCAGTGTGTAATTACTTTTTTTATTTAACATGTATATGCTTTTTTCCACACAACTTGTGTGATTTCTCCAACAAATTTTTTTTTGTTCGACTGATTTTATTTCTTAATTGCAAATAAACGAACGATCCCATTGTGATAAGTCTTGGTTTTTTATTAAATTGCGTTCAATTCTCCTTTTAAGTTATAATTATTAATTTTTTAAGTGCAGCCGTTATTTTACAAACGCGTTTTAAAGTCGACATGTCACATTTTTGGTGGAGTTATTTCCCTTTTCTTAAGATCCATTTAACTCCACCAATCCGGAAACCAAAAACAAAACGTCCACAGTTTATTATAACTTCAGGACTTCACCGAACCCAACCCGAGAATCACTGATCTAAAAGAAAAAAAAATGATGGTAAACATAAATTTAAAAAAAAAAAAAAACACCGTTTGACTGACGACTCACTTCACAGACGAGCCTGTCAAGAGACAAGGATCTCAAAATGTTTAAGCCGGTATACAAGTCTTCACATCAAAGAACAGCCCGACTCCAGCTATTCCAGTTAAGCCTAGCATAGTTTGGACTCACACGCCCCCTCTTTCCACTCAACTATTTCATTGGCGTCTGTGGAATATTCTTTTGTTCTAGTGCCCGGAGGTAAATCGTTTGTAGCATTGTCCTCAATTACAAAGTTCCAGGGTCTAGTTGGTTTCTAGTGTATAATGGTTAGAAGATAGCGTGTGAACCCAAATTCGAAACGTTTTTGTTTCAATAAAAAACTTGCCATTTTAAGCACAAATTACATGTACTATCCTTCCACGCCTACTTTTTTCCTTATTATTAATTTTGATATGAAAGATGATAAATTCGAGGTATTCGAGAAAATGTAGGATTCGCCTTATACTCTAATAAGTTCTCTTTGTTTTAGAAGAGACACAGCGTGTGCGAGTTTGTTTATATAATATAATATAATACTGTATAATATAATATAATAAATGTAATGTAATGTAATGTAATGTAATATAATATAATATAATATAATATATAATATAATGTAATGTAATGTAATGTAATGTAATATAATATAATATATATAATATAATATAATATAATATAATATAATATAATATAATATAATATAATATAATATAATATAATATAATAATATAATATAATATAATATAATATAATATAATATAATATAATATAATATAATATAATATAATATAATATAATATAATAATATATATAATATAATATAATATAATATAATATAATATATATAATATAATATAATATAATATAATATAATATAATATAATATAATATAATATAAATATATAATATAATATAATATAATATAATAATATAATATAATATATAATATAATATAATATATATAATATAATATAATATAATATAATATAATATAATATAATATAATATAATATAATATAATATAATATAATATAATATAATATAATATAATATAATATAATATAATATAATATAATATAATATAATATAATATAATATAATATCGTTCGTTCGCTTTCGTCAGCTTTGACCTCTGACGAAGTCCCACCCACTCAATTTTTGTGGGACTGAATTTTGCGTGTAAAGTCTGTTTTATCCCATTACAGGATGCCCCTTGCCATGCAGGCAGATTTACTCCGACTTCAGAGGTACTAATTTTTAGGGAATTAGTAAAACCCAGATGTCCTCGCCAGGGTACGAACCCCGGCTGTTGCCGTAGTAAGCCAACCGCCTATCGATTGCGCTAACCGGACACCATATAATATAATATAATAATATAATACATATATTGCACATTATATATATATACATATATATATATATATATATACGCACACACACACTGATTTTAAAACTCAATTACTGATTGGCATAATCGATCTCCTTCACAGAGTAAGGGACACCTCTCTGTCTCTCTCTCATATATATATATATATATATATAGAGAGAGAGAGAGAGAGCGAGAGTTGTCATAGGGCATAGACCCAGATACACTTTCTCTTATCGAAATGTTGATTCTAGCAGTTTACAATCCTTGTAAAGATCTTTTCTGTATCAGGTCTACGTTTAATTTAACAGAAGCGTTTTTACAATAGCGGCTTGTTATATATATATATATATATATATATATATAGGGAGCCGCGATAGCTCAGTGGTTAGTGAACTGGACTACAAAGGACAAGGGGTAGGGTTCGATCCCAACCGACGGCTTCCGGGTTCACCCAGCCTTAAATGGGTACCGGATATTTTTCTGGGAAAGTGAAGCGGCACGGGCGTAATACAGACCAGATTACCCCAAAAATCATGTGCTGAAGGTCTATACAATTTATGGTCACTAAAACCATATTCCCTATACGCGTGACAGGGGTACTTTACTACTTTATATATATATATATATATTAGATTAGATTAGGATTCTAGAATATATTTCTAATCTGTAATTTCATGAAACCTTAACTTTGGTAGCCATTGGGACACTCTTGATGACATCTTCGCAACGTTTCATCCAACCTCCACGATCAGGAGCAGCAGATGTGGCGACGGCTAAACCATGTCTATCATCTGATATTGTCTTCCCACTCGTTTTCTTTTTGACTTTTCTTTTTATCTGGTACTGCGCCCTTGCAGAAGAGTCTTTACAAAGTCTATAGATTTTGTGACAAGTGCGTTCCATTTTAATTTTCGTTCTTTATTCGTTGAGTCTTTAATTGATCTGCGGATCGTAGTATTTTGTTGCGCACTTTCTCAATGATGAAATGATCTATATAAGATTGAAGCAAGCTCAGCGCACTTTCTCAATGATGAAATGATCTATATAAGATTGAAGCAAGCTCAGCGCACTTTCTCAATGATGAAATGATCTATATAAGATTGAAGCAAGCTCAGCGCACTTTCTCAATGATGAAATGATCTATATAAGATTGAAGCAAGCTCAGCGCACTTTCTCAATGATGAAATGATCTATATAAGATTGAAGCAAGCTCAGCGCACTTTCTCAATGATGAAATGATCTATATAAGATTGAAGCAAACTCAGCCCACTTTCTCAATGATGAAATGATCTATATAAGATTGAAGCAAGCTCAGCGCACTTTCTCAATGATGAAATGATCTATATAAGATTGAAGCAAGCTCAGCGCACTTTCTCAATGATGAAATGATCTATATAAGATTGAAGCAAACTCAGCGCACTTTCTCAATGATGAAATGATCTATAATAAGATTGAAGCAAACTCAGTGCCATATCCTCGCTAGAGCCGGTATTTTACTTTCAAAATCAACAGTGAGGACCCATGTTTCGCTGGCGTATGGGAAAACAGATGGCGCTGCTGTTATCTGATCTTTGTTCTCAGAGAGATGTTCTTGCTTCTACATATATTGTTAGTCTTGTCTTGGACGCCATTACCATTTCAAGCTAATTTTAGGATTTGGACACTTCGTCAGTGACACCCATGTCATGACTGCCATCAACTAGCAACGATCCTGTCCAACGGTGTGATTATTCATAGAAAATCCCCATGGTCAAACTTTCCTAAAATCGTTTATTATGACATTCTCTTCACTATTTCATCGTCTTCTTTCTTCTTATTATATTGTTTCCCCTTTTCTCTTTTCCCCGACGACATGCAGAGAAGTCAGCGCTTACACGCCTTGTGACTTTGATGTTGGACAACAACAAAGATTCTACGTTTTACGACAATCAAATCGCGAACGTACTCTCCAAATCCTACGTTTCATGAAGGCTTGTCATCCTTGTTTCCACAACCAGGCTGCCCTCGTTAACCTCCCTTTCGCCTACCACCTGGACTTATCGCTGCACGAGAGTCCCTGTCATTTGTTTCTGGCACCCAATGGATGATCAAAAAACTTCACACACTTTAGCAGATGAAGTACTCTGACCACCCACTGTGGGAGTTCTACCGCTGCCAGGTTCAAAGAAACTGGCACATTTGAGCGAGTAAAGGTGAGACAGATCAATAAGTTCTTTAAGATAAATAAATTATTTAAGAAAGATCAATACATGTGAGATGCGATGCTTGAGAAAAGTAACAAACAACACAAGAAGAGATAGAATACCAAATGAAACCATAAGAAAAATGGTAGGAACAAAACCCTGCCAAGAATATATAGAACAACAACAACTTAAATGGTTCGGCCACCTGGTCAGAATGAATCCTCACCAATCACCATCAAGGGCGTTCTTCTCGAGAATGCATGGGAAAAGACCAAGAGGAAGACCCAGAAGAAGAGGATAGATGCAGTGACAGAGACATGTAACAACAAAGGAAAATCACTAATTCAGACAATTCGAGCAGCACAAGAACGACAAATGATATAAATCACGACGCCTTTTAGGTATCAGTGAAAGAGAAAAGAGGAAGAAGAAGAAAGGTGAGACAACAGGTTGGGCACCCTTTTCCTTTAGGTTTACAGTTGTACACAGAAATAACAAACCCTATCTGCGTAACAAAGAATAAATAACAACATCATTATTGAGAGCCGTCTCCACATCGAAGGCTGGCTACCAAGGAGCGTCATTCAACTCTATCTCTTGCTTTGATGGTGCAGGTTGCCATAGGCTGATTTGTCTTTCTTTTGATGCTACTCGTCCAGGTTAGTCTTGGTCTGCTACAAAAAGGTTAATTCCACGTTTTTAGTCCCGACATACCGGCCTTCATCAATAAATGGCGTTTCATGATACTCTGTCTACAATGTAATTTAAGATAGAAAGTAGAAAGAGTTGATGGGTGAACCAGCAGATAGTGCCAGTTGTGGAGTATAATCACCCTGGAAGTGGTTCCATAATTCTGTGAGAAGTCTCCTGTATGTTGTCAGACGTTATCTGACATGCATTAGATATTGGCAAACATTATACATACACTATATAAATGTAATAAGATTAGATATTTGGTATTGTCCCTTCAGTCCCTTACATCGTCAGCATTTCGTTACCTTAAATTAAGCAATTATAGCCTAAGATATAGGCCCTTCCATTTTGCACCGTCAGATTTAAGGATAAAGGGCATATTGCTGAATATAGCAACAGCCAATTCTCAACACAGCTGGCACCGTTAATGAATGATTCCAACCGAAAAACGAAAAAACGATGAGATGTCAATCACTTTCTCATGACCTCAACAATTGAACAACCTTTCCAGCACTTTGGAAACGATCAGTGGAAGGAACCAATCCAGCAGCTGGAGATTGGAACGAAATGTTTCAAAATCTACAGCAGGGGAAGCAGACGCCCTCCACCACCACCTCCACCTCCATCATAAGATTGTCGTTATCTACAAGACGTTTGGCCAAAAGGGGCAGATATCAACATTTGATGTACGCCACAACTCATATAACATACAACACAACTTATATAAGTCTCAAGGCAACTCATATAACACACAACACAACTTATACATCTCAATACAACTCATATAACACACAACACAACATATATAAATCTCAATACAACTCATATAACATACAACACAACTTATATAAGTCTCAATGCAACTCATATAACACACAACACAACTTATACATCTCAATACAACTCATATAACACACAACACAACATATATAAATCTCAATACAACTCATATAACACACAACACAACTTATATATCTCAATACAACTCATATAACACACAACACAACTTATATAAGTCTCAATACAACTCATATAACAGATAATACAACTCATGTAAGCCACAACACAACTAATATAAGCCATAATACAACTCATGTAAGCCACAACACAACTAATATAAGCAGTAACACAACTCATGTAAGCCACAACACAACTAATATAAGCCGTAACAAAACTCATGTAAGCCACAACACAACTAATATAAGCCGTAACACAACTCATGTAAGCCACAACACAACTAATATAAGCCGTAACACAACTCATGTAAGCCACAACACAACTAATATAAGCCGTAACACAACTCATGTAAGCCACAACACAACTAATATAAGCCGTAACACAACTCATGTAAGCCACAACACAACTAATATAAGCCATAACACAACTCATGTAAGCCACAACACAACTAATATAAGCCGTAACACAACTCATGTAAGCCACAACACAACTAATATAAGCCATAACACAACTCATGTAAGCCACAACACAACTAATATAAGCCGTAACAAAACTCATGTAAGCCACAACACAACTAATATAAGCCGTAACAAAACTCATGTAAGCCACAACACAACTAATATAAGCCTATTTAACATTCTCTTTAGGATGGACTCGAAGTAGTTCATCGGACAAACGAGGTAAAAGATCAGTGAGACAATGGCCGCAATGTTATTTGATTTATATAAACGCCCGAGGTGATACACACGTCACATACCTTCTTTACTTCAGCTTCCAGCATGTCATGACATAATTAAAGTTACATTATGGCCAGCAGATATTCTTATATTTTAAACAAATCCAGAGGCACACATACGTTTTGCCAAAAATACATAAACTCCACAGAAGAACTATACAAATTCGACAAAATATTGAAGAAAAATATCTTGCATTTTGGCCATTGATATTCTTAAATAAATTTGGCTAACAAAATTAGTAAAATACTCAACATGGTCATTTTGCAAAGATTCTTCAGAGCAATAGATCACAACCTAACAAAAGAGCATGGAGGCATACAATTTTGCATGGAACGTAAGCGTCAACGAAATCATAAGTTTAGTGTCGAAAAGAAAATAGAAAGTGGCATAAATGTTACTGAGTTGTAACAACTTTTTGATGTCTCACATTATGATAGTGGAAGATACAGAGAGATTATGGAATTACAAGTAAAATAGAGCAATGAAAGGTGAGAACAACAAATTTACTGGAGTATCTACTATTTAGAATTGCCATTTACTGGAGTAACAAATATATATAATTGTCATTTACTGGAGTACCTACTATATTTAATTGTCATTTACTGGAGTACCTACTATATATAGCTGCCATTTACTGGAATATCTACTATATACAATTGTCATTTACTGGAGTACCTACTATATATAATTATCATTTACTGGAGTACCTACTATACATAGCTGCCATTTACTGGAGTATCTACTATTTATAATTGCCATTTACTGGAGTAAAAAAAAAAAGTACCCCCCGTCACGCCAAGTGGCGTATAGGGAAATATGGGGTTAGTGACCCTATATTTTACAGACCTTCAGCACATGATTTTTGGGGTAATGTGGTCGGTATTACGCCCGTGCTGCTTTACTTTCCCAGAAAAAATCTGGTACCCATTTAAGGCTGGGTGAACCCGGAGCCGTCGGTTGGGATCGAACCCTACCCCTTGTCCGTAGTAGTCCAGTTCACTAACCACTGAGCTATCGCGGCTCCCACTAATTTTTAGGGAATTAGTAAAACCCAGGTGTCCTCGCCAGGGTACGAACCCCGGCTGTTGCCGTGGTAAGCCAACCGCCTATCGATTGCGCTAACCGGACACCCATTTACTGGAGTACCTACTATAAATAATTGTCATTTACTGGAGTACCTACTATACATAGCTGCCATTTACTGGAGTATCTGCTATTTATAATTGCCATTTACTGGAGTATCTACTATTTATAATTGCCATTTACTGGAGTATCTACTATTTATAATTGCCATTTACTGGAGTATCTACTATTTATAATTGCCATTTACTGGAGTATCTACTATTTATAATTGCCATTTACTGGAGTATCTACTATTTATAATTGCCATTTACTGGAGTATCTACTATTTATAATTGCCATTTACTGGAGTATCTACTATATATAATTGCCATTTACTGGAGTATCTACTATTTATAATGCCATTTACTGGAGTACCTACTATATATAATTGCAATTTACTGGAGTACCTACTATATATAGTTGCCATTTACTGGAGTACCTACTATATATAGTTGCCATTTACTGGAGTACCTACTATACATAATTGCCATTTACTGGAGTGCCTACTATATATAATTGCCATTTACTGGAGTACCTACTATATATAATTGCCATTTACTGGAGTATCTGCTATTTATAATTGCCATTTACTGGAGTATCTACTATTTATAATTGCCATTTACTGGAGTATCTACTATTTTTTAATTGCCATTTACTGGAGTATCTACTATTTATAATTGCCATTTACTGGAGTATCTACTATTTATAATTGCCATTTACTGGAGTATCTACTATATATAATTGCCATTTACTGGAGTATCTACTATTTATAATTGCCATTTACTGGAGTACCTACTATATATAATTGCCATTTACTGGAGTACCTACTATATATAGTTGCCATTTACTGGAGTACCTACTATATATAGTTGCCATTTACTGGAGCACCTACTATATATAATTGCCATTTACTGGAGTGCCTACTATATATAATTGCCATTTACTGGAGTACCTACTATATATAATTGCCATTTACTGGAGTACCTACTATATATAGTTGCCATTTACTGGAGTACCTACTATATATAATTGCCATTTACTGGAGTACCTACTATATATAATTGCCATTTACTGGAGTACCTACTATATATAGTTGCCATTTACTGGAGTACCTACTACACTGTATATATAATTGCCATTTAATGAAGTAGTACTTGTAAAGAGCCCCGTGACGTCAAGTGGCGTATAGGGAGGGAATATGGTGTTAGTGACCATAAATTTTACAGACCTTCAGCACATGATTTTTTGGGTAATGTGGTCGGTATTACGCCCGTGCCGCTTTCCTTCCTCAGAAAACAAATCCGGCACCCATTTAAAGTCAGGATCGAACCCGACTTCTTATCCTTTGTAGTCCAGTCCACTAATAACTGAGCTAACGCGGCTCCCCATTAACTGGAGTAATCACTATATATAACTGCCATTTACTATAGTATTCACTACACGTAATTACTTTTACTAGAAAATCTACTATATATAATTGCCATTTACTTGAAAATCTACTATATACAATTGCCATTTACTGTAATATTCACTGTATATAATTGCCATTTACTACTAGAAAATCTACTATATATAATTGCCATTTACTTGAAAATCTACTATATACAATTGCCATTTACTGTAATATTCACTGTATATAATTGCCATTTACTAGATAATTTACTATATATAATTGTCATTTACTAGAAAATCCACAATATACAATTGCCATTTACTGTAATATTCACTGTATATAATTGCCATTTACTAGATAATTTACTATATATAATAGTCATTTACTAGAACATCCACAATATACAATTGCCATTTACTAGAAAATCTACTATATACAATTACCATATATCGGAGTATCTGCTATATATAGTTATCATTCTCTCGGAGTAAAAAGAGACTGGAGTGTAGCAATGTCAAATTTTCAAATCATTATTTTCTATGGTTATATCTACTGGATGATAAGACAACCAAAGAAAAAAAATATAAATCAATATGAATATACTAGAAAAACAAAACAATCTCAACACTGAAGATTTAGAGTACACAGAAGATTGTCCTTTATTCATCCATTCTGCTATGACAAAGGCAGACACTGATTTAGTGTAGGATAAATACAGCACACAAATTGATTTGAACATAAACACACGCAAAATACATTTACTATTTAGGATACAATAAAGACATTGCACTGAGATTTCCGGTAACGGTTATTCGATACATATGCTTGATGAAATTCATTGAGGGTGAGGGCATGCATGCTGAAAGAGCAAAATCAACAGAGAATGTCTGACGACCAACATCACAGTCTATTTCATTAAAAAGAGGGAAACGTATGTCTTATTTACGCATATGAGACTAAAATGTTTGTCTTATGTCTACGGTTTACGTGACGTAACATTTCAGAAACTGACAGCATCAAGGCGTGTTTGGGTAAAACTGTGACACTGTTGTTTAGAATTACTTTGCCTCCCAAGTCCTCGTTTTCCACAAATACATCTCACGATCAAAGTGCCCTGGAAACTTCCGGTGAAAGTGCGTCCTTTTGTGGTTGGGTTGGTGCAAAGCTTCCAAGTTGACTGTTTTCATATCACAGACTTATCAAAGACTTAATGATGTGTGTATGACACCCGAGCGGTCTTCAAACCACTCATCAAAGAACAAAAACATTAAAGACTTGTATACAAAGCTGAGTTTATTTGTTTCTACGAGGTGCCCCTCAATAAACCAAATATCCAAGTTCAACACAATGGATGAGGGAGCGACAGGTATGAGGTCTTCACGCGAGGGATTTCCTTTCAAAGGAATTGTTTGTTCCAAAATTGGAAGGGCAGGAAGGTACAGAAATACTAGAAAGCCAAAACTGAACACGGCAACAAAGCTATAACAAAGTAATTATTGCAACATTGAAGCCGAAAATTAGTTATATAATAAAGCACTAGAAACGTGATACAAATTAATTTTGTTATATTATGTTGTTACTTGGATTCTTGATTTATTCTGACGAGGAACGACACATTTAGCCACAAATTTATGTCCTCTAAGTTTTAGTAAACAGTAATTACAATTTAAATGTGCAGTGTAAACTACATTCTTAGAAGCAGCCTTTAACAAGTATACTTTGCTTGCTTGCCCCCTGACATGTCATGCAAGGTTCCAGTTTTTGCTCTTCTTTGATAACATCGGTCGTTGAACGTAAATTAATTATGGTGGGATTGCTGATATAGAATATATAGTACTGCAGTAGATGGACCAAAACTGAGATACAAAGGTGTCTACATATGCTTCCAGGTTCACCCACTCTTAAATGGGTACCGGTTTTTATTTTCTGGGAAAGTAAAGCGGCACGGGCGTAATACCGACCACATTTCCCCCAAAAATCATGTGCCGAAGCATTATAAAAATGATGGTCACTAACACCATATTCCTTGGACTGCCGACGTTCGGACAACCCGTGTTCGATTCCCGCTGGGAGCAGTGTGAATTGTACTCGTGAATGAAAAAAAATACCCCCACGGTCGACCCAGCCATTGGCAGAAATGGGTACCAGGGCATTACCCTGGGAAGGTGAGGAATGTCGCCTCGCATCTGAGTTTAAAGGCTTGAGGCGACACTATACAGAAATCTTCGAACATTTCTGTATAGGCGGTCGAGCACATATGGGTGTAAACTCGCGTGCTAAGACGTCGGATCAAGTCTCGTACTTTACCTTACCTTACCATATTCCCTATACGCCACTTGACGTGACGGGGCTCTTTATTTTTCACCTTTTTTATTTATTTATTTTTAATAACACATGGTGAAAATGGCGTAAAACAGAAAAACATTTGAAAATGAAATGAAGTTTTCTGAAACAAGCTAGGAAAACAGAATCGAGACATGGAAAATATGAGCAAAACATGACAGCATAAACAAACTCAGCAGACTCAGATATTTAGACTCAGAACAGGTCATTTTGGCCCCTGAGCACATCTACACAAGATATGATTCAGCGAATTTGCAAAATGTGACTTTGGAGTATCCTGACCAACCCCAGAATATATCCTACAAGATTGAAGCACTCTCAACACTCTAAGAACACAAATATGGCCTACACAAACAAGCCTGCATGACAAGTTATGGAGAACCGGTGATGATCTCAAACGCACTGTCCTGTTCGTGACCCAAGCTGGTCTAAATGCAAAGCTATAGATGATCGCTGACAAGGAAGAAGAGGGGGAGGAAGAAGAAGAAGAAGAAATGAAGTCAGTGTTAGAAAAAGAAAAAAGACTCAATAAAAAAATTGACGAGAGCACTCGAAATAAAACTACCTTTATCCTTCTTCAGCTGGACCTGTAATTAAACATTAGCAAGATAAATCTTTAAGAAAACTGCTTGGCAAAGCGGAGTCCGGACAGCTACGAATAAAGAAGATCTCACTCTTACTTTTATAGCTTTTCCAGCAGTTGAAATCAAGAAAATCGTCACTTCCCTCAGTTTAAGAGATATTACTTTTGTCGACCTGTGACATTATCTAAATCATGTATTAATGGCACAAAAGCAGATACCCAGTGATCATGATGCCCATTACGATAAAAACGGAGTCTTCATAAATCGATCTTCTTTCTTAGGATAATCAAATGCTGGACTATGAAATAATCTTTGGAAAATCAAATGTTGGAATGGAATAATCTTTGGCAAATCAAATGTTGGAATGGAATAATCTTTGGCAAATCAAATGTTGGAATGGAATAATCTTTGGGAAATCAAATGTTGGAATGGAATAAACTTTGGGAAATCAAATGTTGGAATGGAATAATCTTTGAAAAATCAAATGTTGGAATGGAATAATCTTTGGCAAATCAAATGTTGGAATGGGATAATCTTTGGGAGATCAAATGCTGTACTGAAATCATCTTCAGGAGATAAAATGCTGGACTGCGAAATAATCTTTGGGTGAGCTATTTCACTATCGTAATTGTGGCAATAATTCCCTGTTGCTGTTTTAGTCATATCCCTGGCGTTATTTGGGTACTCTATGTATGTTTGGGAGATCAAATGCTGCGCTGTGAAACAATCTTTAGCAGATAAATGTTGGACTGTAAAATAATCATTGAAAGATCAAATGTTGGGTTGTAAAATAATCTTTAGCAGATCAAATGCTGGGCTGTGAAACAATCTTTGTGAGATCAAATGCTGGGCTGTAAAAAAAAAAAACAATCGTTGGTAGATCGAATGCTCGGCTGTGAAATAATCTTTGTGAGGTCAAATGCTGGATTGTGAAATGCTCTTTGGGAGATCAAATACTGGACTGTGAAATAATCTTTGGGAGATCGAATTTTTGACTGTAGTGAGACCACAAGTACATGATGATATGCAGACTTTACTGTTTGGCCTTTCGACTAAAATATTAAGTAGGCACGGATTGAAGGCTAAGAAGCAAACAATGAACCAAGAAAAACCTAAAGATAGTTAAGCGGTTACATATAAATGAATGCTAAAGATCGATGCCGTTTGGAACAATAGATGCTAACATGCTTTACACGAGACCTCGCTTTCCTTCCATGGAGCGTTGATTCTAGTGCAGCACACTGGTCACTTTGATGAAATCATGATACTGGTTCTTCTCGTGTACCTAGTGTACAGCTTATTTATCATAATGTGCAACGAGAAAAAGGTGTAAACCTGTTCAAATGTTGGTTTGTAGTTTCTTAATAAGTGACAGGTTGGGGCTTGGAAAAGGACGGCAAATAGAGTCATATTATAGCGCATAAAGGCAATAATCGTTTAGTGGACGAGGTAATAAAGATTGAGTGAGAGGTGGTGGTATATCAATAGTTGGTGGACGAAGGTAATAAAGATTGAGTGAGAGGTGGTGGTATATCAATAGTTGGTGGACGAGGTAATAACGATTGAGTGAAAAGTGGTGGTATATCAATAGTTGGTGGACGAAGGTAATAAAGATTGAGTGAAAAGTGGTGGTATATCAATAGTTGGTGGACGAAGGTAATAAAGATTGAGTGAAAAGTGGTGGTATATCAATAGTTGGTGGAATAGGGTAATAAAGATTGAGTGAGAGGTGGTGGTATATCAATAGTTGGTGGACGAGGTAATAAAGATTGAGTGAAAAGTGGTGGTATATCAATAGTTGGTGGACGAAGGTAATAAAGATTGAGTGAAAAGTGGTGGTATATCAATAGTTGGTGGACGAGGTAATAAAGATTGAGTGAAAAGTGGTGGTATATCAATAGTTGGTGAACGTGGGTAATAAAATTGAGTTAAAGGTGGTGGTATATCAATAGTTGGTGGACGAAAGTAATAAAGATTGAGTGAAAAGTGATGGTATATCAATAGTTGGTGGACGAAAGTAATAAAGATTGAGTGAAAGGTGGTGGTATATCAATAGTTGGTGGAAGAAAGTAATAAAATTGAGTTAAAGGTGGTGGTATATCAATAGTTGGTGGACGAAAGTAATAAAGATTGAGTGAAAGGTGGTGGTATACCAATAGGAGACAAATAATAATAAATGAATATTATTATAGTGGGAAACTTCCGAGGCGATAATCAGTGAATCAATTCAGAGGAAGAGGTATGTTTACAGCACTCGGAAAAATGACAAATAATCAACAACAGAAAAAAATATGGACCAAGGCAGGATCGAACCCGTACTCAGTGGCACAGCGCCTTGCCACGAAAAGCCAAACGCTTAGGAACTCTGCCACTCAGGTAACTAAAAAATTAGCTTCGTAGGCAAAGTCCTTTCCCGAAGGCTTTCCTATGACTATAGCATAAGGCTGCGATCACAGCTCGGAAATATTTTTTCCTGTTAAGACAAGTATCTCCCGGATAGGGTAGGGCTGAATACTTGCGTTGCAGACAAACATTTAGGACGAAACAGCACGAATAGTAGTTTCCAATGGTTTAGATTGGAGACAAATAATAATAAATGAATATTATTATAGAGGGAAACTTCCGAGGCGATAATCAGTGAATCAATTCAGAGGAAGAGGTATGTTTACAGCACTCAATAGTTGGTGGAAAAGGGTAATAAAGATTGAGTGAAAGGTGGTGGTATATCAATAGTTGGTGGACGAGGTAATAAAGATTGAGTGAAAAGTGGTGGTATATCAATAGTTGGTGGACGAGGTAATAAAGATTGAGTGAAAAGTGGTGGTATATCAATAGTTGGTGGACGAGGTAATAAAGATTGAGTGAAAAGTGTGGTATATCAATAGTTGGTGGACGAGGTAATAAAGATTGAGTGAAAAGTGGTGGTATATCAATAGTTGGTGGACGTGGGTAATAAAATTGAGTTAAAGGTGGTGGTATATCAATAGTTGGTGGACGAAAGTAATAAAGATTGAGTGAAAGGTGGTGGTATACCAATAGTTGGTGGGATAGGGCAATAAAGATTGAGTGAAAGGTGGTGGTATACCAATAGTTGGTGGAATAGGGTAATAAAGATTGAGTGAAAGGTGGTGGTATATCTATAGTTGGTGGAATAGGGTAATAAAGATTGAGTGAAAGTTGGTGGTATATCAATAGTTGGTGGACGAGGTGTGGTATTCAAAAGCATCAAAACATAATTTTATTTCTTCTTTATTCCTTCTGTCAGATTAGCAGCGTGACCAATACTCGCCAAAATAGGAGGCTTCCTGGGTATTTTCGAATTCGATAATGATAAGGTGACCATTCGTCCCGGATTGTCCGGGACAGTCCCGGAATTTGACATTTTTTGAACCTTTGTCCCGGATTAGCTGCCGTACCGGTTTTGTCCCGATTTTCGCATATTTTTTAGCTTTTGTCCCGGATTTGATAAAAAATAATTTGAGACACAAACGTTTACCAATTTCGCCATTTTGGTTATGCGGCGTACATTTCTTCAATTAAAAAAAATATTATTCCGTTGCTGTGTAGACAATTTTGTTTAATATCAAAACAGTAGAATGCGCTCCTAGTTTTAAATCTCGTATATATTCGTTGTGTTCCTAACTTTCACTTTCACTTTCGCAAAAAATGGCACCGAAGCGTAATTGTAGTTTTAATCAAGATTTACAAAAGGAATAACTTTTTATAAAAAAGTCTACATCGTCATCAGACTTCACTGTAAGATGTAATATATGTTCATCCGGGTTTACTATTAACCATAGTGGACGTGGTGATATTACGAGCCACAAAAATAGTGATAAACATAAGAGAGCCGTCGCAACTGCTGCATCAAGCTCGTCGTTGACAAATTTTTTCGAGCTGAACAGGTTGGTGACAAAGAAGAACAGTTAACTGCTACAGAAGGTGCCTTTGCATATCATACAGTGATGCACAATCACACGTTTAGATCTATGGACTGCACATCAAAATTGCTTCAGGTAACTTTAGAACCAAAATTTGCTTGTGCACGTACGAAAACAGAAGCTATTATTCGGAATGTGTTCACACCCCATGCTCTAAATGAGTTGAGATGTGACCTAGAAAACGTAACATTTATCTCCATACTGACAGATGCCTCCAACCACAAAGAAATCAAGATTTTTCCTTTGCTTGTCAGATACTTTGATCGCAATAAGGGACTGAAAATTAAAATATTAGAGTTGAAGTCATTGCCGGGTGAAACATCTGATATAGTAAGTAGTTTTCTTATTGACTGTCTAACTGAAAATGGTTTAGAACTGAAAGTAGTTGGATTATGTGCAGACAACACAAATTCTAATTTTGGGGACGCTGAAAGAAAAGGGCAGAACAATGTTTTCACAAAACTGAAAGAAAACCTTGGACATAGTTTGATAGGTGTTGGGTGTGCTTGCCATATTTTCCACAACACTGTTCGAGCAGCTGCAGACGTATTGCCTGTTGATGTTGAAATGACTATTGCAAAAAATTATCTGTACTTCAAATCATACACAGTTAGAGTTGAAAGTCTCAAGGAGTTTTGTCAGTTTGTCGACACAGACTTCCAGATGATTTTAGGTTATGCACAAACTAGGTGGCTTGCGCTCTTGCCTGCTGTTGAAAGGGTTCTTTACATGTTCCTGCCTCTAAAATCATATTTTCAATCTCAAGACAGATGCCCAGTTTTTATACAGGAATTCTTTGAAAACCCACTGTCTGAGGCATGGCTTATTTTGGTTCACAGTCAGGCATCCTCTTTCCACGAAGCAATGCAGAAAGTAGAAGGACAGATGGTCACTGTATTTGAAGTCATTGACAACATCAATTGGTTGAAAGCTATCTTGGAGTCCAAGCTGGAAGACGGCTTCTTGCCATCAAGAGTTCAGATAATCCTTAAAAAGCTGGAAATGGAAGGATTTCCACGTGATGATGTGAAAAAGTTTAACGCCAGTGTTTCTTCATTTTATGAAACACTTTAAGTTATTTGAAGAAATGGGCTGCACATAATTTTCAAAACCTAGAGTCTTACAGCTGGGTAATGCTGAACAGAACACCAAATTGGGAAGATATTGAGAAGTCTTCATCATTAGTGAGTCAAACAGTGCCTTCAGTCGACTTTCCAGAAAATGAAATGTATGACGAATATGTCTACATGAAACAGTTCGTTACTTCACAAAAAATTAGTGAGTGGAGTCTTAATAAAACATTACCAGGGCAGCGTTGGGTTGAACTAGCTTCCCACTTCAGAAACAATCATGTGCCCGTTTCACATATTCTGAAGTTGGCAGAGTTCTTTTTGTGTCTACCTGGAACAAATGCTGCAACAGAACGAGTGTTGTCTCTGATGAACAGTTTGTGGACAAATGATAAAACACAACTAGGTGTTGAAACTTTAAAAGCCATGTTGATCACCAAAGTGAACTATGAGGGAACATGTGTCGAATTTTATAAGATGCTGCATACAAAGAAGGACATTTTACAGAAAATTCACTCATCTGAAAAGTACAGCATCTCTGTTTCACCTTCAATTTAAGTGAGTATCACTGTTTTTTTTTATCTCCTGATTATCCTGATAGCGTATTGTAGGTCTATATTATTAGATGTTTTAAAATGTATGTATTATTCACTTGAAAATGACAGCAAGAAGAAATGTAATTTTATTGGTGGAAAATTGAAGTAAAATTATTCCGTCCCGGAATGGGATTTCAAAATATGGTCACCTTAATAATGATCCACCTTTTCTAGCAAGCCTGATTTTAACTGTAAGATACACAATAGAGATGAAGTTATGGCCATTTGAGATGTCTCATATCAACCCTGTCGCGCAGGAAACCTAACATACCTGATGCGTTTCTAGCAAGTTTAATTATATTATTATATACGAGAGGTGAGTCAAATTAAAACAAATGTGTGATTATATGAAGAGAACAATAAAGAAAATCGATTGATTCACTAAAATGCTATAGAAAAACCCTGAAAATACACTACATAATGAAAATAAGCAATGAAAAAATATTAAAAGACTCAAACATTGAAAAGAATTAGCTCATAACACCACACTCTACCAATCAATTTCAAATACTAACTCCACATCAAAAGACAGAATGAGCTTGAAAGACAATAATGGAGGGCATAGTACCAAGAAGACGAGACAGGGGCAGATCAAGAAGAAAGTGACTTCAAGACATCAAAGAGACCTTGAATGTGGCAAGAGAAGTGGGGGACTGGCTACAGATAGATTTGTTTGTTTGTTTGTTTATGGAAGGCCCCGGTATCACTGCAAACGAATTAAAATCCATAATTGCTCAACCGCCCGTGCCAGCGGAATCATCCGAATTAATATCCCATCTTCCAAACAAAGAAAGGTAACTGTAGTCCCCATCGCAGCAGTCTCAGCACACGCCAAAAGACATAAGGCGAAACCGTGCAGAAAGTGAACACAGCCAACTATTCCCTGTTATACGATATCATCATTCATCGTAAACAATTGGAATATCGAAACTTGATCAAAACGGATGAGACACACAGCTCACGGTGTGCACAGAGCTCTTAACTCAATAGCTCCTGCAACAAGCCGGACTTGGAATATGAGGAAACTGCAACAAGGAACACTTTTCATGCATAGCCTTCAATTGTTCCCGTTGCCTATCCACCATATTTGTATACCTACAGATATATTATTTATAATCAACTGTTGTGAATAAAACGTACTGTTGCGAACAAGAAACACGGAGTCACAGGAGTAGTGCCAGGAGAACTGGCCAAAACTGAGCCATGTCACAAAGAGAAGAAGGTAAGGTACCCTAGTCACGCCAAGTGGCGTATAGGGAATATGTTGTTAGCGACCATAAATTTTACAGACCTTCGGCACATGATATTTGGGGTAATGTGGTCGGTATTACGCCCGCGCCGCTTTACTTTCCCAAAAAAAAATCCGGTACCCATTAAAGGCTGGGTGAACCCGGAAGCCGTCGGTTGGACAAAAAGAAAAAGCAAAGTTAAATCATTCGTTGAATTTTTAGTAATTAATCAGTAAAAACCTATCACAATTTATTGATGAACTGAATTACGGTATAGTGAACCATGTCTATCACTACAGGAAGCATATTATCAAAATTGTAACTATTTTACATTCTATAAAACGGTATATGTGTGTGAGTGTGTGTTCGCATACCATGGAATGAATTAAAGAATAAACGCAAAAGTAGCTACAAGCTGTCCAACCAACAATATCATCTATAACAAAGAAAAGAAAAGAAAGAAAAAAGGTGGACAATTGCCGGCCATCATTGCCTGTGATGCGAAGAGACAATAAGAGAATATCAAAGCAAGCCCTCATATGAGAACCATAGTGCACAAGAAAAAAGAGACCCTTCTTACCTAGAAAAACGCTACAATGAACACTGATGCGAGTCAACAAAAGAGACCATGAGCTCCGTTGCTGAGTCTGAGAGTCTCGTACAGAACTGCTCATTTGGCGAGATTTACTGTGGGTCTTGTGTAAAGTCTGACACTGACAATAACAAACAAGTTCGAGCATGGATAATGAAGAATTATTACCTTATTGTACCGTATTCGATTGGAAAAGTCTATGTAAAGTATAATATAAATATATATATATATATATATATTTATATTTGTATATCCCACTTCAAAATGTTTGTTGTGTTTATTAACCTGTACACCGTATGTAATTTCATTCGCAATTATTTAAATAAATTTGACTCCATCATTGATCAGGGAAACAAACGACGATAAAAGAACAATACTCATTTTTTATACATATCGTCGGTGTGACGATTATTTGGTGCTTGTGACGACCTTTCTGGTACTAACTGGTACTTGTAACGACCTTTCTGGTACTAACTGGTACTTGTGACGACCATCTGGTACTAAATGGTATTTGTGACGACCATCTGGTAATAACTGGTACTTGTGACGACCATCTGGTAATAACTGGTACTTGTGACGACCATCTGGTGCTAACTGTTACTTGGACGACCATCTGGTACTAACTAGTTTTTGTGACGACAATCTGGTACTAACTGGTATTTGTGACGACCATCTGGTAATAACTGGTACTTGTGACGACCATCTGGTACTAACTGGTACTTGTGACGACCATCTAGTACTAACTGGTACTTGTGACGACCATCTAGTACTAACTGGTACTTGTGACGACCATCTGTTATTAATTGCTACTTGTGGCGACCATCTGGTACAAACTGGTACTTGTTACGACCATCTGGTTCTAACTGGTACTTGTGACACCCATCTGGTTCTAACTGGTACTTGTGACGACCATCTGGTACTAACTGATACTTGTGACGGCCATCTGGTTCTAACTGGTACTTGTGACGACCATCTGGTACTAACTGGTACTTGTGACGACCATCTGGTACTAACTTGTACTTGTGCCGACCATCTGGTACTAATTGGTACTTGTGACGACCATCTGGTACTAACTGGTACATGTGACGACCATCTATTACTAACTGGTACTTGTGACGACCATCTGTTATTAATTGCTACTTGTGACGACCATCTGGTACTAACTGGTACTTGTGACGACCATCTGGTTCTAACTGGTACTTGTGACGACCATCTGGTACTAACTGGTACTTGTGACGGCCATCTGGTTCTAACTGGTACTTGTGACGACCATCTGGTACTAACTGGTACTTGTGACGGCCATCTGGTTCTAACTGGTACTTGTGACGACCATCTGGTACTAACTGGTACTTGTGACGGCCATCTGTTTCTAACTGGTACTTGTGACGACCATATGGTACTAACTGGTACTTGTGACGGCCATCTGTTTCTAACTGGTACTTGTGACGACCATCTGGTACTAACTGATACTTGTGACGGCCATCTGGTTCTAATTGGTACTTGTGACGACCATCTGGTACTAACTGGTACTTGTGACGACCATCTGGTTCTAACTGGTACTCGTGACGACCATCTGGTACTAACTGGTACTTGTGACGGCCATCTGGTACTAACTGGTACTTGTGACGACCATCTGGTATTAACTGGTACTTGTGACGGCCACCTGATACTTTATTGTTAAAGGATGCTCAGTTCGACCTCAACCATCTATAGTAGTGAGGCCAGCGGGCAAAAAGGAATTACCTAAATTTAGAGACGTTTTGAGCTTTGCGAGCAGAAGCGGTTGTGGGTAAAAAAGACTTGAGCCGTATTTAGCTCGAATAGCTGAAAACGTCACTATTGTAGGGACTTTCTCGTGTGTCCCTCTATCTCTCTGCCCGCTGACCTTACTTATATGGGGCTGTTGTTTGACAGAAGCTTGCATAAAGAAAAGATGTATATGGCCTTTGGCGTCTTGACAGACGATTGGTAGCAAGCATTCATGGTAAGTCAGTAGTCTGGTAAAATATCAGTGTCTTATGCTGGATGTTGTTTGGCTGAACAGCTTCTCTTGTGGCTAAATCTGCCAATATTGGATAGACAGATCTGTTCGCAGAATGAACAAGATGTATTTGTGGTGCCTGGCCTCGTCTCTTTTCTCCTGTGCCTTTTGTCTTCTGAATTTGATATCAGCGATGCCTTGAAAGTTGTTGTGATTGTGATACTTTTTATATTTTTTCTCCATGTGCTCTATGATCTGCAGCCATATTTTCCCATTTTCTTTCACTGATAGAGAATTCACTCAAGGAAGCCCTGCAAACATCCTTATATCTCAGCACTGATCTGCGCTTTGGTCTCTTTCCGTCCATAAGTTCGTCATACAATATGTGTTTGGTAATACGGTTGTTTGCCATTCTTCTTACATGACGCAGACACTTTAGTCTACAACTCTTAAGTATTGCCAAGATGGATGGGAGTTTGACTCGTTGTAAGATTTTAGATTTGGTTACTTTGTCCTGCCATTTGATGTTCATAATCTTTCGGAGCCAACATATGTAAAAGCTGTATAACCTTTTCTTCTGCCCTGCATAGGTAGTCAAAGTTTCTGATCCGTATAAAAATGTACTGAGCACACAACTTTGGTAAATTTGAATCTTAGTCCCGAGTGTTAATTTTGTGTTGGCCCATGCTTATCATCCATCAATTGATGTACGACTGTAATTGAAGAACGATGAGACATAACTGAAAACAATAGGTACATGACTGAAAACAATAGGTACATGACTGAAAACAATAGGTACATGACTCAACAATAAGGAGTACACGACGGAAGAAAGATAGGTACTTGACTGTCATAGAATATAATATAACAAAGATGATTTTTATTAGACTTAATATAGAAGCTGTATAGAACTTCGCTATTCAAAAAATTCATATATCTTCTTCTTCTATCCTTCCTCTGCTGCCGTTGGCGTCGAGAGGCGCAACAATCTGCGATTCTTTGCTCTTCTGTTGGCCTCTTCTGATGTTATTCCTCCTAGTGACTCTAGTATTCCCTTTATCCATCTCTTTCTCGGTCTTCCTCTTAATCTGGCGTTTTCGTATCGTTTATTTAAGGCTCTTTGAGTCATTGTTAGTTCTTTTTGTCTTGTTATGTGGCCGTCCCAATTTATCTGTTGTTTCTTTATGTATTCGATGGCTGGTCCAATTTCGAGTTTCTTCCTCAGGTCAGTGTTTCTTACTCTGTCCCTTAAGCTGTTTCCTGTCACTCTTCTGACACATTTCATTTCGGTGGTCGTTATCTTTCTTATTGTTCTAGAGTCCAGTGTCCAATTCTGGCACTGATAGCACAGAGTTGGTAGAAAAATTGATTTGTATATTGCCCTTTTTGCTTCCGTAGTTATTGCTTTGTTTCATATATTGGACAACGTAATATTTGACTAACAGAAACCGGTTCAAAAAAAAGACCCGACATGTAAGGAAAATGATGTTACGGCCTTTTTTTTTTAAACCATCGGCACATTTCTGTGGCGTCAAATTGTTTATGTTAGGCACGTCATCTCCCACCCCCCCCCCCCACCCCAAGTTAATTGTTATCGAACCTGTCACCAATGAACATCCCAATGTCACCTATATATCTCAAGTCCACCAGCTGAGAGGGTTTTCTCGAAAACATCCCAATGCTTCTGACGCCTTGAGCTATAGGCGGCCGACGTTATTTTACCCACAACCGCTCTTGCTCCGTTCAATGCTGAAAACGTCATGAGCTTTGGGTGGTTTCTCTTCCCTCTCCCCCCCCCCCCTTCCCGACCACAGCGGGCAGGCTAGAGAGACATAGGTAGCATTGGACAAGCCAACCCTGTTCTGGCTCCTATTTTCATGTTAGTATTCACAAACCTTCACATGTGTTACCGGGACCTCATGATGAGGGAAGTAATAACAGTGACATTGTGACCTTCCAGGCAAGTCGTAAGAAGCGACTAAGGAGGTTAATCGGTGGCTTGACAAGCTGTCATTAATAAAAGTATTGTTATGGAAACAGGGAATCTGTGCAATAATTGCCATTTTAGCACGCAAGGTTTCTGTTTTTCAGATTGTGGTTCTGCCATATGTGCCGTCTTCGGCTCGAAAGGACAATGGATAAACCAATCAGCTGGCACACCGGGCAGACACAGCTTTCATTAAGCCGTAACAATATACTGTATTTCTCTGAGCATAAAACATTTATCACTTACCGAGACCTGCTGTGTCAGTTTTAAGTTAAGGGCTTAACTAAAGAAAAACACACGTTGGGGGTTTAGCCCGACTGATTATACAATAAGAAAAATAACCTCTACAGAGATGAAATGTGTTAGACGAATGACAGGAAACAGTCTGAGAGATAAGATCAGAAATGAAAAGCTGGGGAAAAAAAGCCAGGAATAGCCCTCGCCATAGAAAATATAAGGAAAGTGGTTTGGCCACGTGACAAGGCAGAAAGAACAAAACACAACACAACACAACGAGGCCTTCAACAAACGTTGTGAGAACACCAGATCCAAGGGTCGACCACGAAAAAAATGGGTCGATGGAATATTAGAAGCAATAGGAAACATAACAGCAGCAGAGGCGAACAGAAGAGCAAAAGACCGCAAATTATATCTCCCCTCGACGCTGAAAGGTAGATGAGGAAGGAAAGAAGAAGAAGTAACAATATACTCGTACTTTATAAATATGTTAATAATATCCATACCAGACAGCTTTACAGCAGTACATCATACTTGAGCTCATTCCCTAGTATTATCACGATGCTGGTAATGTAAACAGAGCTCACAAATGGCCTTGTGACTGAGCATATGACCCAGCTGCAACCAAAATCTGACTAGAGCAGTAGTCTTCAGCTTGCATGATACCGCCCACTTGTGGGCTGATCTAGTAGCCCGCGGAGCATTTCTGATGACGTCTTCAACATTTCCTTCCAACCTTTTAATTAAGGATTGATTTCCGAGATGTGAAAAGAAATTAGCTCCGTCACGTCACGTGACGTATATGGAATATGGTGTTAGTGACACGTCGGGCCACGTAGCGTATAGGTAATATGGTGTTAGTGGCACGTCACGTCACGTCACATGGCGTATAGGGAATTTGGTGTTATAGTTCGCTTCAGATTTTTTGCCTCACTTCAAAAAACCACAGCTCAGCAACCATTTGTGCTACAGTGCTGATATTTTGCATGTAACCTACTGAATCTCATAACGTAATAGAAAAAATAAATTCATTGCAAACAAACTGCTGGTTTTTCTTGTGCGCTTGCTTACCAGGAGGATAAAAGTATGATTAAACTTGGGCACATTTGAATCAAAATTTAAGAGTATTTACCCCTTCCATATCACTTCAAGAATGATTTAAACATCTTCATTTGGGAATTTCCTTTATATGTTGGTGGGTAAAGGCACCGGTTTACACTATTGAATTGCAAATGTCAGATTTTTGTCAATATTTGCACATATGTGTAGCAAATTTCTCTTATATTCGGTGCGCAATTCTGGTTTTGCACTTACTGGATTAAAATTGTCAACTTTTTGTATCACGTCATTAGTATAACGTCACCAAAAATACAAAATCAAATTATTTACATAGGCGTGTTTTGTGAGTTGTGCCCTTAACAATGAGTTTAAAGTTGAAATTTGTTACTGAACAAAATATTACAAAGAAATTATATTTATATTTTTGTAGAGAGGCAAAACGAGGGAGTCTATATCACAGCATATCAAATCCTGAAAAGAGAACGATGCACGTGTTAGGTTTAAGTAAACGGTCGTTTCATAGATCAGTGAAAAATGTTCAATGTGAATGTTCAAGGAAAGAAAGAAGTCGAGGAAGAAAACATTTGTTAGACAGTTTTGACAGAGAACTTGTCCGCAGAGAGATTTGTAAAATGTTTGACTTAGGGGAAGAAGTTACCATAAGGAAACTTAAGATTTGGCTTAAAAAGAACACCAGTATTGATGTATCAAAAACTACACTATGGAGAAGTGTGCGGAGTTTAGGCTTCACTTTTAGAAAATATTCTTGTGGAAGAAACATCATTTGCGAGAAACCTCATTTAGTAGCTGCAAGAAGCAAATATTTACGTGAAGTTAGACAAATGCGTAATGAAGATTATGACATTGTGTACTTGGACGAAACATGGATTAATGCCCACCACACAAATGAAAAAGAATGGCAGTCATTAGATGGGACTATTAAAAGGTATGTACCTAGCAGCAAAGGAAAGCGCCTTATAGTGGCACATGCTGGGAGCAAAAATAATGGCCTGGTGGAGAATGCTGAACTTGTTTTTATTGCAAAGTCAACTGATAACCAGGATTATCATTCAGAGATGAACAGTCATATGTTCAGAGATTGGATTAAAGACACTCTTTTGCCTTTATTAGATCGACCATCTTGTTTGATCATGGATAATGCATCTTACCATAACAAAGTGGCACAAGAAGATAAAGTTCCAACATCATCAAGCACTAAAGCTGAAATAAAGACATGGCTGACAAGGGAACAAATACCATTTAACGATATGTATCTCAAGCCTGAATTACTTTCACTTGTAAAACAGATACAACGGCCAAAGATATTTCAAATAGATAAATTAATTGAAGAACATGGTCATAGATGTTTGAGGCTGCCTCCATATCACTCACACCTAAATCCTATTGAATTAGTTTGGGCAAAGATCAAAGGGCAAGTAGCATCCGAAAATAAAACTTTCAAATTATCTGATGTTAAAGAGCTTACCAATGTTGCTATTTCAAACATAGACAAAGATTATTGGGCTAGTTGTGAAGACCATGTTATGGTTGAGGAAGATAAGTATTGGAGAAACGATGGTCTGTGGGTTATTCAACCAAAAATGGTAATACGTCTATTAGATTCGGCAGATTCTGAATAAAACTCATTTGTTTGAACTTACTGAAGTGACTTTGTTGGAGTTGGAAACTCTGGATACGGACCACTTCAGGAACTGTTTTTTTAGTGAGTTGACGATGTATTCTGTGTTCTTAAAATAAATAATTTCTATTCGGTGAATGTTCGGCCTATTTTGATTTGATTCAATATTAGTTGTATAATTAAAAGAGCCCAATCCAAATGGGTAGCATGTTGTGAAAAAGTGCAATTGTGGCGGTTTATTCCCCTATACACCTTCAGGCATGACAGGAACACTTACTTACTTACTCTCTTATTATAAAGTAATAATGTCCCTTATATAAAAATAAAAGTTACGCCTTTTCCTCTAAAAAGTGTAAAAGATCTTCATTTACCGCACATTCTGTTTTTTGTGTCAAAATAAATACAAATATGAAGGAGATCAAAGGAAGTTGCCGCTTTGAGGAAACGGTAACACATACGATAATTTAAATGATAAATTCGTTACGTCATTGAAAATCTAAGGTCGCATGCAAAAAATCATGGTATTCTATCAGACGGTTTTCGAGATATTACTGGAATTAGGGAGGCAAACAATCTGAAACAAACTATAGCAGCCATCTTTTTTACAAACCTTCAGCACATTATTTGTGGGGTTATGTGGTCAGTTTTACGATCGTACCGCTTTACCTTCCCAGAAAAAAAAATCATGTACCAATTGAAGGCTGGGTGAACCTTGAAGCTGTCGATCGGGATTGAACCCAACTTCTTTTTCTTTGTAGTCCTTAGTAGTTCAGTTCACTAACCACTGAGCTATTTCTGAAATGTATGAAAGGTTAACTCTGCCCTTTCTCTGATACTGCCCCCCCCCCTTTTTCTTCTATCTTTCTCAGCCTCTTTTGCTTAATGGTGTGAGCTATAGAGCAGTCCTGACAATCGTTGTAAGTCGTGTCCCAACCCAACCACATTAATTTTCTTTATGGTTCAAAGTAGGTCTTTTGTTGGTGCTGTTGATCTTGCATTTTAATGCACTTCCAAATTGCTGATATGATCTCTATAAGATTTCAGCAAAGTTTTTGTTTAAAATCTTTCAAGAACCCGTATTTCCTTTTAAACATCAGCGTCCGTGTTTTACAGAATACGTAATTACGAATACACTTTTACTTAATTAATAGATTTCTTTTGAGTTTTAGATTAATAATTATAGTTATAGTTATTCGAAGGCCCGGTATCACTACAAACAAATGAAAATCTATAACTGCTCAACCTCCCGTGTCAGTAGAATCAACCGAATTAACATCTTATCAAATTTTTAAAAGAAAGCCAGCTGCAGTTCCCATCATAGCCGCTACAGCACACGCCAAAAGACATAAGGCAAGCGGCATCGAAAGTGAACGCAGTTGAACTGTCCTGCGTCATACGATATTATCATTCTTCGTAAGCAATTTGAAAATTGAAACACGATCCAGATGAGAAGCACAGCTCACGGTAAGCACAGAGAACTAAACTCAGTAGTTTCGATAGCAAGCCGGACTTGGAATATGAGGAAACTGCAACAAGGAACACTTTTCAGACAGTGCCTCAACGGCTCCATGTCGCCTATCCGCCATATTGACCGGGAATCCCAGATTAATAATTGTATCCGAACAGATATCCAACATTTGGATTGTAAGTATCAGGTTCAGAGTTCTCATTAAGTTAAGGGCGATGTCGATTAATTTGACCATTTTCAGTGTGGACATATAGCTTTTGCTTATCAAATTAAATATGGGTGGTGGGGGGTGGTCAAGAGGTAATACGTCAGCCTCCGAACAAGAAGGTCGCAGGTTTGAATCCGTGGTTGTTGTCGTTGCTTTACCCAAGTCTAGTTTCTGAATAGAGAGATCTTACGTCTAACCCTCGCGAATAGTAACAGCAACAAAACAAAAACAGGTGTACACTCTGCGCACGTTAAAGAACCTAGGCATTTGGGAATCTAAAAGAGTAGGCCAAAAACGTCCACTGTCCGGGCAAAATTGAAAGCAAGAAATCTCCCCAAACCGTCAAAATTCTCAGCGATGAAACAGATAATGAAAGGAAAAAATCTCTCCAAACCGTCAAAAACCTCAGCGATGAAACAGATAATGAAAGGAAGAAATCTCCCCTCAAACCGTCAAAATTCTCAGCGATGAAACAGATAATGAAAGGAAGAAATCTACCCAAACCGTCAAAATTCTCAGCGATGAAACAGATAATGAAAGGAAAAAATCTCTCCAAACCGTCAAAAACCTCAGCGATGAAACAGATAATGAAAGGAAGAAATCTCCCCTCAAACCGTCAAAATTCTCAGCGATGAAACAGATAATGAAAGGAAGAAATCTCCCCCCAACAGTCAAAACTCTCAGCGATGAAACAGATAATGAAAAGAAGAAATCTCCCCCCAAACAGTCAAAACTCTCAGCGATGAAACAGATAATGAAAGGAAGAAATCTCCCCCCAAACAGTCAAAATTCTCAGCGATAAAACAGATAATGAAAGGAAGAAATCTCCCCCCAAACAGTCAAAACTCTCAGCGATGAAACAGATAATGAAAGGAAGAAATCTCCCCCCAAACAGTCAAAACTCTCAGCGATGAAACAGATAATGAAAGGAAGAAATCTCCCCCCAAACAGTCAAAACTCTCAGCGATGAAACAGATAATGAAAGGAAGAAATCTCCCCCCAAACCGTCAAAACTCTCAGCGATGAAACAGATAATGAAAGAATACTTCTGCAGTCGGAGAATATTATATAGTCTGTTTGTTATAGCAAGGAACATTTGATCGGATGGGAGCCGCGATAGTGGTTAATGAACTGGACTACAAAGGACAAGAGGTAGGGTTCGATCCCAACCGACGGATTCCGGTTCACCCAGCCTTTAATTGGTACCGGATTTTTTTCTGGGAAAGTAAAGCGGCACGGGCGTAATACCGACCACATTACCCCAAAAATCATGTGCCGAAGGTCTGTAAAATATATGGTCACTAACACCATATTCCCTATACGCCACTTGACGTGACGGGGGCACTTTACTACTTTTTTTTACTACTTGAGCGGATGCCGATGTGAAGAATAGGAAAAAAGTAATGTCAATTATTCACACAAAATTCAGTCCCTCGAGGCTTTACTATGTATATATAAGGCTGATCTACGCAAACAAGAAGAAATGATGTAATTAAGTATTTTTGGAGGCATGGCACTTTTATATACAGGATAGCTACACAACTGGGCGCTAAGTACAACAATGTGGAATAGCACTTGATTAAGAGTTCGAACAAGTATATAATATAATACAGGATACCCAGAAATTGTAAGTTTTACTACAACTACTTGCCTTGACGTAAATTACATTTTAACTACATTTTCTATGGGTGGGCGAACTATTTCAGTTAAGAGGTATATTACAGCACTCGAAAAAAAATTAACAAATAATCAACAGCAGGAAAAAAAAAAAAAGAACAATAAACAGCTCGAAAAAGGATCGAACTTGTACTTCTCGGCACACCGCTTTGCCACTTTGAAGTGTGGGAGATGTGTAATTATTGTGGTGAGTGGTGAGGAGGTGGGATGATAGCACTTTTTAAATATTGCGCTAGCCCCTTAAATATCCCTCCGCCCCTTATATCCCCCACACATCCTCATTCTGCCGTAATATTACGGCCGCGTACCGTTTTGAATAACTTCGGCTGGCAGTGCGACTTCAGTGCTAGCCCGCACGGCTGTGTGTTCTGAAGTGGTGTTAATATTTACTATTGTTTTAGCTCTCGTTAAACAATTGTTACAGGATTCCTAACGGTTTACTAACGCGAAGAAACACAACTGCCTGGGGAACCGAGACTTTAGAAGAATCAACAACAAAGAGCACGTTACCGCGACAACAAGAGGTGTGTTACCGGTACATCTCGGTTGTGGCGCGCCTTTGATCTTCTATCGTGACTTTGTTGAGTTCCAAAACATCAAATGAAACGATTATCTAACCGGTCTTTCCACTTCTTCACATTGCAGGTGGGGTTTTTCTCATCGCTAGGGTGGTCCTTATCGATTCCACTGTTCCCTGGGGGAATTTGAGTCACAAACAATCGTAACTGTGATCGTTCTTTGCGATGGAAGTTCTCGCATACTTAAATACTACATAAAAAGTTCAACCGAAAAAATAATGGATGGAAGAATAAATTTGTCCACGATAGTCATTCAGATTTTTTTTTCCGTTCATAGTATATATGTACAAACAAGAAGTTTACAGCTGAGATATACCGTAAATGTGCTATTTTCGGCCGGGAACATCCGAATTATCTTTTCACATTTATTTGTGACGAGTACACCTTTCCTCTTCGATCTTTACTCACCAGAACACATTTAATAGTATGTTGGCGGTATTAACAAGTAGAGGTATTATAGGTTCTTGATTACCTCTGGTTCGCAGACCATATCAGCAGGCAGTTATTATTGTTATCAACGTAAGGCGATCGTTTATGTAGTAGGTTGCGGATCGTCACGTTGAAATATTTACGTTTGTTATTTATCACGTCCTTTAGACTCAGTGACTTTATTATAAGCAAGCAGTCTAAGTTCTAGTACTTTATCTCTCGTTCTCTTCTCATCTCTCCTTCTCTCTCTCTCTCTCTCTCTCTCTCTCTCTCTCTCTCTCTCTCTTTCCCGTCCTCCTATCAATAAACGTTGCCTCTTGTCGATGTCTCAAGTAATAACGAATTTACCACTCTTGGCAAAGGCTGCTGTTTCTTATTGTGTAAACGTTTAGTTTCGGCAACTGGTCACAATTTTTAGTTCATCCGGTATCAGGCCAGTGTTACTTACTGCCTGTCTCCGGCTGATTCTACCTAGGACTTGCGATCCCCTTTTCTATTACAGCCAAGTAACATGTGATCCTTTCTATAATAGTCAAGTAACTTGCAACCCGTTCTATAACAATCAAGTAACATGTGATCCTTTCTATAATAGTCAAGTAACTTGCGACCCGTTCTATAACAGTCAAGTAACATGCGATCCATTCTATAATAGTCAAGTAACTTGTGACCCGTTCTATAACAGTCAAGTAACATGCGATCCATTCTATAATAGTCAAGTAACTTGCGACCAGTTCTATAACAGTCAAGTAACATGCGATCCATTCTATAATAGTCAAGTAACTTGCGACCCGTTCTATGACAGTCAAGTAACATGCGATCCATTCTATAATAGTCAAGTAACTTGCGACCCGTTCTATAACAATCAAGTAACATGCGATCCATTTTATAAAAGCCTAGTAACATGCAATCCATTCCATAATAGCCAAGTAACCTTCTACCCCTTCTATAATAGGCAAGTAATTTTCTACCCCTTCTATAATAGACAAGTAATTTCTACCCCTTCTATAATCATCATCATCAAGTACTGGGCCTACTGGCGTAGGTGATCATGTCTCTCCACAACTTTCGATCTCGGCAGCCATTTATCATTTCTGTTGTTGACCTTCTGCCAAGACATTCTCTTAAGATGTCTGTTATTTTATCTCTTTGCTTCCCTCTATCTCTTCGTCCCTCAATTTTTCCAGTTGTTACAATATATTCCAGTTGTTCTCTTCTCATTACATGGCCAAAAAATGATTATTATTTCTTCCAAATTTTGGAAATTAGCTCTCTTTTCTCTTTTTGCTTTGACCTCTCTCAGTACATCTTCATTACTCTTCTTAGCTGTCCATGGTACTCTCAACTTTCTTCTGTAAAACCACATTTCTACAGCCTCCAGTGATTTTCTTGTCCGTTGTCCTATTGTCCATGATTCGCATCCATATGTTAAGACTGGCTCTACATAACATTTAATAACTCTTTTTCTTGTTTCTGTTGTCAAAAATGGATTGCATAGTATCTTCCTCATTTTTTGGAAAGCTGCTTTTGCCTGAGCCATTCTGCATCTCACCTCTTTTGTACATCTTCCGTCTGAGGTTAACAAAGTTCCCAAATATTTAAATTCATTTACCTGTTTTAATATTGTTCCACTTGTCTTTATTTTACACTGAGGTAATGTCTTTTTCTTTGTTGTTACCATTACTTGTGTCTTTTTGCTATTATGGCTGAGTCCTTTATTTTTGCTTTCTTTCACTATAATGTCCAACATTTCTTGTAACTCATTTTCACTCTTAGCAATTAAGACTTCTATAATAGGCAAGCAATTTTCTACCCCTTCTATAATAGGCAAGTAATTTTCTACCCCTTATAAAATAGCCAAGTAACTTTCTACCCCTTCTATAATAGGCAAGTAATTTTCTAGGGAACAGGCAAATAATTTCATTACTGCGGTAAAACTGGTAGCGAGGAGCCAGTGGTGGGGTGTGCTAAACACTCCAAAGTATGGTGACAGCCTTACAAGGAAGGAACACAACACAATACTGACGTTTTGGCCTGTGGCCTTCTTCAGAATACAAGGACAACGACAACAAACGGTGAAGCACAATTATCTATAACTACATGTTAAATGATCAAGTGGAGGGCGAGGAAAGTAGGATGTTGAAATAAGAAAGGAGAGGGAAGAGGGAAATGAATACTACATGAGGAGAGGTAGGATGGGCGTCAAGATATATACAATAGAAAAAGAGAAAAATGTATCATAAAATGCACTTAGCTTAAAGCAGCAAGTCTGTCCTCCGTGCTTTTCGCACAAAGTAATTTTCTACCCCTTCTATTGCCAAGTAATTTTCTACCCAGAATACTACAATTCTGCAATAGCCAAGTAACCTTTTATCCATTCTACAATAAGCAAGTAACCTTTCGTCCCTTCTATAATAGCCAATTAATCTACAACCCATTACATAATAGCCAAATAAATAACTACCCCTTCTATAATAGGCAAATAAATAACTACCCCTTCTATAATAGCCAAATAAATAACTACCCCTTCTATAATAGGCAAATAAATAACTACCCCTTCTATAATAGCCAAATAAATAACTACCCCTTCTATAATAGGCAAATAAATAACTACCCCTTCTATAATAGGCAAATAAATAACTACCCCTTCTATAATAGGCAAATAAATAACTACCCCTTCTATAATAGCCAAATAAATAACTACCCCTTCTATAATAGCCAAATAAATAACTACACCTTCTATAATAGCCAAATAAATAACTACCCCTTCTATAATAGGCAAATAACCAGAGATCGCTTCTGTAATAATCAAGTAACATACCGCCTCTTCCATAAAATCCAATTAGCCTACCACCTTCTTCTATAGTAGAATGCAAATCCCCAGCACCCAGAAAGCACTTGGTAACTCATGCAAACAGTGTCGGATTTAGACTAGGCTAGACCCTGAGCTAAATGAAACATTGAGAATCACACCACCCCCCCCCCCCCTCCCCACGCTTTAAAAAAAATGTGAAACCATAGACTGGTTTGAAAAAAAAAGTGTAGTCCCAAAACAAATTCTGACAGTTTTTTGGAGATCCCTCGGATTGAGTGGTCCTAAGCTGTAGCTTACTTAACTTATTGGTTACATCCGGATCTGCTTGGGGAGGGGGGGGGGGGGGGGGGGGAGAGTCGCAATTTAAGGTCAGGGAACCGATAATGTAGATGGTCTGTAACAGATGAATGTAAACGATAACCGTTCTTTATATTGCTAGCATTCCCAGATAGTTCAAATAGCGTACACAGGGATGTGAAGCAAACAAATAATACCAATTTTTTTGGCTGATTTATTTTAAAAATAGATTTTCATTCTCTCTCTCCCTCTCTCTCTCTCTCTCTCTCTCTCTCTCTATATATATATATATATATATATATATATATATATATATTACTTGACTATTGCAAGAGTTTTCAAATTATTTGACCAGTCACAAAAGTGCTCATATTATTTGACCAATCACAAAAGTGCTCGCATTATTTGACCAATCACAAAAGTGCTCACATTATTTGACCAATCACAAAAGTGCTCACATTATTTGACCATTCACAAAAGTGCTCACATTATTTGACCAATCACAAAAGTGCTCACATTATTTGACCAATCAGAAAAGTGCTCACATTATTTGCTCAATTACGAGACCTAAAATATTGTTTCATCAATGGCAAAATTGTTTGCAATGCTTGATCATTAATGAAACTGTTCACACTATAGACTACAGTCAACAATAGATGTCATGTTTGGTGGTACTGAGAACCGTTGCCATCTATATTGAAAGCCGTAGGACTGAGGGGAATTTCCCGAAAGCACCCTAAGTTTGTGACGTCTTCGGTTATGTTAGGTATAGACGACTGACGTCATTTTACCCACAGCCATCCTCGCTCAATACTGAACCCGTCACAACCTTTGGGTGATTCCCCCCCTCAACTGGCAGGCTTTCAATATAGGTGGTATATATATATATATATATATATATATATATATATATATATATATATATATATAGTTAAATGACGTAAATATTTCCTTTCTTTCTGGCGTTCACCTTATGGTTACTAAAAGAGTGAATCGTCATCCGCCCTTAAAAACAGGAAGTTTGTGGACTTAGATGTTTTGTGTTTTGGTTTAATTGCGCCTTTAGGCCCAAACATGCGACTTCAGAACGGCATTTTTTAATACCGGGTTGCCTTCCCTCCTGGAACCCAATATCTTCTTAGCCAGCGAATCAATTCAGAGGAAGAAGTATGTTTACAACATACGGAAAAAGTTACAAATAATCAACAACAAAAAAAAGAAAAGAACAATATATGGTCCGAAGCAGGATCGAACCCGTACTCCTTGGCACAGCTCCTTGCCACGATGAGCCAAACGCAAGGGAACACTGCCAACTCGGCCAACTACGCCGTCACCAGTCTACGTTTAGCCAGACTGGTTAGTCTGTTTCCAGAAGCACGACTGGAAAGTGAAAAAAAGGGAGGGGGGGGAGGCTTGGTCAGATCTCTTGTTCGCCAATCCTGAGGGCATGCAGTCAACTATAAGTCGCTGACCGCACTCAGCTATTTTCCTCTCCGTCTTATTTATTCATGTTTCTCTCAGGCCGAATACGACACACAGGGCGGGAGTCCTATCTCTCCACGACTGACGATCTGCTGCTAGTGCTTGTAGGTTTTGGTTGTGTCTTAGTCCTATTGTAACGTCTTCCCTAATAACTGTTCTCTTGATCTGCATTGATTTCTTTTACAGAAGATTTCCACATGAATGCCTGATGGGGAAGTCTTTCTTCATTCATTCTCAGTACATGACCGACATATCCTCAACACCTTCGTCATATAAAGCTTTCAAGTAAGCTTTTTTTCATTCGTCTCTTAACTGTTTCTTTGAAATGTATTCTTTCCAGCGTGCTGGCGACTTGCCCCCCAAATAAGGTATATGAAGAAACCAGGACAGAAACAACGACTCTGGAGTTTAGGTTAGTCACATTCTCTTGACACCTCGTTTCTCTGTTCCTCACTTTGTGTAACGCAAGCTCCAATTGCTGCCTCACGCACAGCAGCACACAACCATGGGGTAGCCACTCTCAGAAGTAGATAAACCAGATTTATGGCGCCACATGGCTCTCATATTTCGCTGAAAATAAACTAGCTCCAAAAAGTCAACCATCAAGTTTAGAGTCAAGTTCAAATTCCGCCGTTCACATTTCTCATACAGCTCTAATGGTTGAAGCTGCATACACAGCGACCACACTTCGGGAAATATAACTTCAATAGCTGTGGTTTAACAGTGGCCATACTCTCAAGCGGCAACCAGATAAATTATAATAAAAGTAATTTAACCAGGCAAAATATAATAATAGTGACATAACCAGGTAAATATACTAATAGTGACATAACCTGGTAAAGGTAAATTACGAGACTTAATTCGAAGTCTTAACATGCGAGTTTTCACCCAAAAGTGCTCGGCCGTCTATCCACAAGTGTTCAGAGACTTCTGGTTAGTGTCGCTTTAAGCATCAAAACCTACGATGCGAGGCAGCATTCCTCACCTTCTCAGAGTTATACTCTGGTACCCATTTCTGCCAGAGGCTAGGTCGACCGCGGTGGTATTCTTTTCTAACCACGAGTACTTCCCACAGCGGGAATCGAACATGGGTTGTGCGATCGTCGCTAGCCCAGTAAAGTGGTTTTCCCAAGTAGGCTACCAAGGCCCCCAACCAGGTAAAATATAGCTAACAGTTTTGATATACGAATGAAAATAAACTGATTTAAAAGACGTATAAAGGGCCCGTACATGATATTTTTAGGGGCTTCAGCCTAAGACTAAATCGTAAAACCACAGCGTTATCCATTGATCTACTCCCAACTTTCACAATTCAAGCCGCCCGCATTAAAGTAAACAAAATAATAACAAACAATCCTTACAACGCTGAAGTTGAATGCAACGCTGGGCGCTTCCTATTCTCGACACCAGCATGAATATCATATTTAAAAATAGAGAGAGAGAGAGAGAGAGAGAGAGAGAGAGAGAGAGAGAGAGAGAGAGAGAGAGAGAGAGCTGACAAAATAAACAATAAACTACCGCTTTCTGTTTTGTTTGTTTATTTTAAATTTGTACCGCGACAAACCTTTGATACTCGTTTCTAAAGAGAGTAAGGTTAAAAGGATGATCTGATCGATGTTGTAGTCGCCTTTCATGTTGGAAGTGGAACGATACCTAGGCGAGAGTTAGTTGTAGAAGCCACAGATATGAAACAAGAATGTTTTCGTGTCAATATGATTGTTTTCGCACGAAACCTGATACTGTAACCTGTGAAATAGGACGTTTCTGCGCTTGAAACATTAGGGATATCAGTTACAGCGGAACGTGTTTATGGGAGTTTCAATATTCCCTTTACGTGCCATACTACTTTCTTGAGAGGTATCAGCACTTGTAGTCATATTAATAGTCGTTGATGTAAACATTCATTTATTAATTATTTTTTTTTTTTTTACAATTACGGTAGTACTGTGTGTACTAGTAAATGTAATAGTAATTTAATTATTCGTAGATTTAGTAATGTATTATTTATTTAATTATTGAGTTATTTGCGGGTCATCATCATTGCACTCCGAACATGTCCATAGGTGCTCAGATCCCCTCCTCAGCAAGTCTAGAAGTGTCCAGCGACTGACGACTCCAGTTCTTTTTTTTTTTTTTAAAGAGTGGTAGAAGTGGTAGTAGTAGTAATAGTAGTAATAGTAGTAGTAGAAAGTGTAATTGTTTTTATTAAAGGACTGGTTTTTAAAACACATTTTATTTATTGCATTGCATAAGTAGAAAACATTTTAGAACTATTCGTCTTTTTTGGGCACGTAGGGGGGATAATCTCGAATGTTGTACACGTAGGTCTCGCTGAATGGGGGAGGCTGGTCGTCATCGATATCCCAGCCATCCTTCTCTGTATGGTGGTTTGTGTTTGTCCATCGTTGTTCTTCGTTTTGTGGAAGTTCTTGTGTGGGTTGTGTGTTGTAATTCTGTCTTCTAGATTCACCTTCTGAATCTGTTGATGTGAGCGTCTGTGCTTTCGTTCTGGAAGTCTGCTGCTGTGTGTGTTTCTTTGTTGTTTGTTCTATTTTCTTTTGTTTCGAGCTGCGTTTCTTCTTCTTAGGTGGTTGGGGTGTGTCGTTGACTGCTTCTTCTGTTGCTGCTGTATTTGTTGTCTTGGTATCGTAGGTCTGCACTGGATTTGTAATGACTGGTTCCTCGACTGTCGCCTGCAGTCTCAGGCCTGGCTTCTTGGGGCACCGGTTTTCCCAATGTGTATCAAGTCCACAGTGAGAACATCGTGTTCTCCTGCCTGGCCGGGCACCGGTTATCCCAATGTGTATCAAGTCCACAGTGAGAACATCGTGTTCTCCTGCCTGGCCGGGCACCGGTTCTCCCAATGTGTATCTAGTCCACAGTGAGAACATCGTGTTCTCCTGCCTGGCCGGGCACCGGTTCTCCCAATGTGTATCTAGTCCACAGTGAGAACATCGTGTTCTCCTGCCTGGCAGGGTAACAAAGAGCTTGATAGTTTCGTTGATTGTCCCTTTCATTTTGATGTTAATGTAGTGGGGTATCTTTACATCTGGGGGTTGGCTTGTACCAAAACGTTCATTTGTCTGCTCGGTAGGTGTCTTGTTTTACTTGGGCCTCCTTGTCCCCTGTAATTCCGTATACAAGTTTCTGTATTATTTTTGGTTTTAACGTTGGTGGTATCCATTGGATGCACCCTCTTAACTGCTCCTTCTCTTGGTGGCATATCACCATTGTGATATTGGATTCTTTTAATTGGATCGTCTTGTTTCCAAGCACCTGGTAACTCTGTTTATGTGCTTCATGTTTCAGTGTAAAGAACCACTTCCTTATATCAATGAAGCGGTACAAGGTGTTGATTCCGTTGAGCTTAACCCCAGCGGGGCTATGAGAATACTCGTCATCATAGACGCGGTAATTCTTGAGACATCTGGGCCGTCGATACTGGCCATCAATGTGTCTTTCTCGTGTTTGTTCTCTAATTTGACTTCGTAGGTTGGAATTTCCCACTCAGTTGGCGACATCTGGACCTGTTCTGTTCTCATTCTTTTTCTTTTGAAAATGTTCTGGACAGCTTGAATAGTTGACTTGTTTTCTTTATTTCCTTTGGTGTCTTCTTGGCATGTCTTGTTTTCTTTACTCCATCAATTAGCCTTCTTGGCACCTTTACTCGAGACCTTGGGAGGCATTGTGTCTATAAGAAACAAGTTCTGACGACTACAGTTCTGTGTTGGTTGATTAATCTTCTTACACGCCCACTAACTTTCTCGTTTCTGGCCGTGCCCATCTTAACACCCACCTCTTTCATCCGAATGAGTTACGTGGACACATGGTTGTCGTCGGAGGGCACTGATGATGTCCGCCCCATCTATTGGTTGACCGTCCTCAACAATAGCGCAGGTAGCCAATCTGTCCGCTCTTTCATTTCCCCGTACTCCCGCATGCCCTGGGACGTAGATAAAGGTGACTTTACGTATTTTTGACTTCTGCAATGACTCTATTATTAATAAATGTGTCATTTATTCGCACTTAAGCACGCGAGGGTTGGAAAACAATTAAAGAAATAGAAAATAAATTAGATGCATTCCGTATACCATATAATGAATTCAAGACTATTGCAAAAATTAGAGAAACGACAAAGCATTCAACAATTTTATATATATATATATATATATATATATATATATATATATATATATATATATATATATATATACATATATACATTTATATATATATTCAAGAGAAGACTGTGGATATAAGTTGGTTATGTGATGAGAAGAGACAACAAGAGAATCTCAAAGCAGGCCTTTAAATGGGAACCACAGGGTAACAAAAAAAGAGATCTCTCTGCTCTGCGCACGCATAAGAAACTTTGGTAATTAAAAGTCGAGAAGAGTAGAGCAAAATGTTAGGCAAATCTATCCAAGCCAAAGACGAGTGATTTGTCTAGACGAGTATGTGTCTATTTAGACGAGTATGTGTCAAGACAAGTATGTGTCTATTTAGACTGTCAAGACGAGTATGTGTCTATTTAGACTGTCAAGACGAGTATGTGTCAAGACGAGTATGTGTCTATTTAGACTGTCAAGGCGAGTATGTGTCTATTTAGACTGTCAAGACGAGTATGTGTCTATTTAGACTGTCAAGACGAGTATGTGTCAAGACGAGTATGTGTCTATTTAGACTGTCAAGACGAGTATGTGTCTATTTAGACTGTCAAGACGAGTATGTGTCTATTTAGACTGTCAAGACGAGTATGTGTCAAGACGAGTGTGTGTCTATTTAGACTGTCAAGACGAGTATGTGTCAAGACGAGTATGTGTCTATTTAGACTGTCAAGACGAGTATGTGTCAAGACGAGTATGTGTCTATTTAGACTGTCAAGACGAGTATGTGTCTATTTAGACTGTCAAGACGAGTATGTGTCAAGACGAGTATGTGTCTATTTAGACTGTCAAGACGAGTATGTGTCTATTTAGACTGTCAAGACGAGTATGTGTCTATTTAGACTGTCAAGACGAGTATGTGTCTATTTAGACTGTCAAGACGAGTATGTGTCAAGACGAGTATGTGTCTATTTAGACTGTCAAGACGAGTATGTGTCTATTTAGACTGTCAAGACGAGTATGTGTCTATTTAGACTGTCAAGACGAGTATGTGTCAAGACGAGTGTGTGTCTATTTAGACTGTCAAGACGAGTATGTGTCAAGACGAGTATGTGTCTATTTAGACTGTCAAGACGAGTATATGTCAAGACGAGTATGTGTCTATTTAGACTGTCAAGACGAGTGATTTGTCTAGACGAGTATGTGTCTATTTAGACTGTCAAGACGAGTGATTTGTCTAGACGAGTATGTGTCTATTTAGACTGTCGAGACGAGTATGTGTCAAGACGAGTATGTGTCTATTTAGACTGTCAAGACGAGTATGTGTCAAGACGAGTATGTGTCTATTTAGACTGTCAAGACGAGTATGTGTCAAGACGAGTATGTGTCTATTTAGACTGTCAAGACGAGTATGTGTCAAGACGAGTATGTGTCTATTTAGACTGTCAAGACGAGTGATTTGTCTAGACGAGTATGTGTCTATTTAGACTGTCAAGACGAGTATGTGTCGAGACGAGTATGTGTCTATTTAGACGAGTATGTGTTGAGACGAGTATGTGTTGAGACGAACGTCGCGGCTTGCAGCAAACTAGCGACATAACGCATCCAGGATCAGTTCTTGGAAAAGAGAATTAAAAACAGGGACAACAAATAACAATGTATATTGCTGGACCAGGAATAAGATGAAGTAACAACATTAAGATAACTTTACAACAGCAAAGCAAGGGACTCTGGCTGTCTGAAGAACGAGAGATCACCGTCAACATTCGAAGAGGTAAAGGAAGAACTGAAGAAGTAGCAGTGAGTAGTAATCTTTGTAGTTAAAAAGCAGGACAGCAATAGCAATGCAGAGGCAATAAAATTAGGACAGCAGTAGTAATGCAGAGGCAATAAAAGTAGGACAGCAGTAGTAAAGCAGAAACAATAAAAGTAGGACAGCAGTAGCAATGCAGAGGCAATAAAAGTAGGACAGCAGTAGTAAAGCAGAAACAATAAAAGTAGGACAGCAGTAGCAATGCAAAGGCAATAAAAGTAGGACAGCAGTAGTAATGCAGAGGCAATAAAAGTAGGACAGCAGTAGTAATGCAGAGGCAATAAAAGTAAGACAGCAGTAGTAATGCAGAGGCAATAAAAGTAGGACAGCAGTAGTAATGTAGAGGCAATAAAAGTAGGACAGCAGTAGTAATGCAGAGGCAATAAAAGTAGGACAGCAATAGTAAATCAAAGACAATAAAAGTAGGACAGTAGTAGTAAATCAGAGGCAATAAAAGTAGGACAACAGTAGTAATGCAGAGACAATAAAAGTAGGACAGCAGTAGTAATGCAGAGGCAATACAAGTAGGACAACAGTAGTAATAGAGGCAATAAAAGTATGACAGCAATAGTAATTCAGAATCAATAAAAGCAGGACAGTAGAAGAAGTGAGGCAGTAGTAGTGTAAGTAATTGTGGTATGATAGGAGAACAAGCAGGAGAGCTGTAGAAAGGTAATAGCAATAAGTAGCAAGTCAGATAAACAACGAAGGTAAAGGTATCTTGAAGAAATATACACGTCTCTGCCGAGATAAGTATGGATATTCCAACAACTCTGGGACACATCTCTTGGGAAAGTGCTGGTCTATGATCTGTTCTTAGAAGCTTTCCCTTTTCGGATCAAAGACCAGATACCCACTGATTTTCAGCCGGGTCGTTTGGAGGACATCGTGTCTCGGTTCTTGGTGTTTGCTAATGCGAGTTCACTTATCTGTTTAGTGAAGTTACATTGTAATAATAGAGTAGTAGTAGGGCAGTAGTAGTAGTAGTAGAAGGGAAGTAGTAGTAGTAGTAGTAGAAGGGAAGTAGTAGTAATAGTAGTAGTAGGGCAGTAGTAGTAGTAGTAGTAGGGCAGTAGTAGTAGTAGTAGAAGGGAAGTAGTAGTAGTAGTTTAGTAGTAGGGCAGTAGTAGTAGTAGTAGTAGTAGGGCAGTAGTAGTAGTAGAAGGGAAGTAGTAGTAATAGTAAAAAAAAAAAAAGTAAGGAGCCCCCATCACGCCAAGTGACGTATAGGGAATATGGTGTTAGTGACCATAAAATGTACAGATCTTCAGCACATGATTTTTGGGGTAATATAGTAGGTATTACGCCCGTGCTGATTTACTTTCCCACAAAAATATCCGATACCCATTTAAGGCTGGGTGAACTCGGTAGCCGTCGGTTGTATCGAACCCTACCTCTTGTCCTTTGTAGTCACTAAACACTGAGCTATCGCGGCTCAGTATTAGTAGTAGGACAGTCGTAATTGTAGTAGGGTAGTAGTAGTAGGGTAGCAGTAATTGTAGTAGGACAGTAGTAGTAAGGCAGGAGTAGTAGGGCAGTAGTAGTAGTAGTAGAGCAGTAGTAGTAGGGCAGTAGTAGTAGGGCAGTAGTAGTAGGGCAGTAGTAGTAGGGCAGTAGTAGTAGTAGGGCAGTAGTAGTAGGGCAGTAGTAGTAGGGCAGTAGTAGTAGGGCAGTAGTAGTAGGGCAGTAGTTGTAGGGCAGTAGTAGTAGGGCAGTAGTAGTAGTAGTAGGGCAGTAGTAGTAGGGCAGTAGTAGTAGAGCAGTAGTAGTCGGGCAGTAGTAGTCGGGCAGTAGTAGTAGTAGTAGAGCAGTAGTAGTAGTAGGGCAATAGTAGTAGTAGGGCTGCAATAGTAGTAAGGCAGTAATAGTTGTAGGGCAGTAGTAGTAGTAGGGCAGTAGTAGTAGTAGGGTTGCAATAGTAGTAAGGCAGTAATAGTTGTAGGGCAGTAGTAGTAATAGGGCAGTAGTAGTAGTAGGGCAGTAGTAGTAGTAGGGCATGAGTAGTAGTAGTAGTAGAGCAGTAGTAGTAGTAGGGCAATAGTAGTAGTAGGGCTGCAATAGTAGTAAGGCAGTAATAGTTGTAGGGCAGTAGTAGTAGTAGGGCAGTAGCAGTAGTAGGGCAGTAGTAGTATTAGGGTTGCAATAGTAGTAAGGCAGTAATAGTTGTAGGGCAGTAGTAGTAGTAGGGCAGTAGTAGTAGTAGGGCAGTAGTAGTAGTAGGGCAGTAGTAGTAGTAGGGTTGCAATAGTAGTAAGGCAGTAATAGTTGTAGGACAGTAGTAGTAGTAGGGCAGTAGTAGTAGTAGGGCAATAGTAGTAGTGGTTGCAATAGTAGTAAGGCAGTAATAGTTGTAGGGCAGTAGTAGTAGTAGGGCAGTAGTAGTAGTAGGGCAGTAGTAGTAGTAGGGTTGCAATAGTAGTAAGGCAGTAATAGTTGTAGGGCAGTGGTAGTAGTAGGGCAGTAGTAGTAGTAGGGCAGTAGTAGTAGTAGGGTTGCAATAGTAGTAAGGCAGTAATAGTTGTAGGGCAGTAGTAGTAGTAGGACAGTAGTAGTAGTAGGGCAGTAGTAGTAGTAGGGCAGTAGTAGTAGTAGGGTTGCAATAGTAGTAAGGCAGTAATAGTTGTAGGACAGTAGTAGTAGTAGGGCAGTAGTAGTAGTAGGGCAATAGTAGTAGTAGGGTTGCAATAGTAGTAAGGCAGTAATAGTTGTAGGGCAGTAGTAGTAGTAGGGCAGTAGTAGTAGTAGGGCAGTAGTAGTAGTAGGGTTGCAATAGTAGTAAGGCAGTAATAGTTGTAGGGCAGTAGTAGTAGTAGGGCAGTAGTAGTAGTAGGGCAGTAGTAGTAGTAGGGTTGCAATAGTAGTAAGGTAGTAATAGCTGTAGGGCAGTAGTAGTAGTAGGGCAGTAGTAGCAGTAGGGCAGTAGTAGTAGGGCAGTAGTAGTAGTAGAGCAGTAATAGTTGTAGTAGTAGGGCACTGGCAGTAGTAGTACTAGTAGTAGGGCAGTGGTAGTAGTAGTAGTAATAGGGCAGTGGCAGTAGTAGTAGTAGCAATAGTAGTAGTAGGGCAGTGGCAGTAGTAGTAGTAGGGCATTGGCAGTAGTAGTAGTAGTAGTAGTAGGGCAGTGGCAGTAGTAGTAGTAGTAGTAGTAGGGCAGTGGCAGTAGTAGTAGGGCACTAGTAGTAGTAGTAGGGCGGTGGCAGTAGTAGTAGTAGTAGTAGTAGTAGTAGTAGAAGAGTAGGGCAGTGGCAGTAGTAGTAGTAGAGTAGTGCAGTGGCAGTAGTAGTAGTAGTAGTCGTAGCAGTAGGGCAGTGGCAGTAGTAGTAGTAGTAGCAGTAGGGCAGTGGCAGTAGTAGTAGTAGTAGCAGTATGGCAGTTGCAGTAGTAGTAGTAGTATGGCAGTGGCAGTAGTAGTAGTCGTAGCAGTAGGGCAGTGGCAGTAGTAGTAGTCGTAGCAGTAGGGCAGTGGCAGTAGTAGTAGTAGTAGCAGTATGGCAGTTGCAGTAGTAGTAGTAGTATGGCAGTGGCAGTAGTAGTAGTAGTAGCAGTAGTAGTAGAATAGTATGGCAGTGGCAGTAGTAGTATGGCAGTGGCAGTAGTAGTAGTAGTGGTAGTAGTAGTATAGTAGTATGGAAGTAGTAATAGAAGTAGGGTAGTAATAGTAATATTTTAATAATAATAGTGGAGCGGTAGTAGTTTAGTTTCGTCAACAGGTCATCTTCATTGCATAATGGATAGTCCATACGGCTCAGATCCCGTCCTCAGCAATTTTCCAGTATGAAGACCTTCACCATACATCAGTGGAAGCACTAAAGATGGCTTGAGCTCAGACACACTGGCGTAGACCTTGTCCCCTAATTCTTTAATCGCCTTTTATGAAATGCGTGCCTGGTAGCTGTGGCTTTTTTTCTCCCTGACCGAGGTAAGAACAGTAGCAGTAGTAGAAGTAGCAGCAGTAGGCAGTAGTAGTAGTAGTAGTAGTAGCAGCAGTAGGCAGTAGTAGTAGTAGTAGTAGTATGTAAAAATTGTTCTCTGACGACATACTGCGTACGCATGGGAGAATATTTTGTTAGTGTCTATATTTATTTATTTTTTTTAAACCAGTATTTTTTTAGTTGATTTGGTCAATATCACGCCAGTCCGCAATACTTTCTCAAAACATTACAGTGCCCGTTTAAGGCTGGACTAATATGGAAGCTGTCGATCGATATCGAATCTTACTTCCAGCCCTTAGCAGTACATTCATTAGCACCGATCTATCTATGCTTGAGGCCTCCCTATAATAATCAACTCTAGTCTAGAGAACAGTAAATCAATCCACTACGTCTGCTGAATGTTTGATGTCTTGATATACTTATATAGAAGGGAAGTGGAATAGCTGCATTTGTTGGGAAGTAGAGTAGTTGCATTTGTTGGGAAGTAGAATAGTTGCATTTGTTAGGAAGTAGAATAGTTGCATTTGTTGGGAAGTAGAGTAGTTGCATTTGTTGGGAAGTAGAATAGTTGCATTTGTTAGGAAGTAGAATAGTTGCATTTGTTGGGAAGTAGAGTAGTTGTATTTGTTGGGAAGTAGAATAGTTGCATTTGTTGGGAAGTAGAATAGTTGCATTTGTTGGGAAGCAGAATAGTTGGATTTGTTGGGAAGTAGAATAGTTGCATTTGTTGGGAAGTACAATAGTTGTATTTGTTGGGAAGTTCAATATTTGCATTTTTTGGGAAGTAGATCACATGCATTTTTTGGAAAGTCCAGGAGTTGTATTTGTTGGTAATTTCAATAGTTGCATTTTTTGGGAAGTAGATCACATGCATTTTTTTGAAAGTCCAGGAGTTGTATTTGTTGGTAATTTCAATAGTTGCATTTGTTGGTAATTTCAATAATAAGCATTTGTTGGGAAGTAGAACAGTTGTAGTTATTTGGTAGTATAGGACAGTAAAGGTACATCAAATAGGATTTGGGCTTCATACGCTACCAGGTATTGCAAAAGCTATTAAAATTAAGAACACTGTAAAAGCTACTTACAGCTGCTGTAAAAGCTACTTACAGCTACTGTAAAAACTATCTATAGCTACTGTAAAAGCTAGTTACAGCTAATGTAAAAACTATCTATAGCTACTGTAAAAGCTAGTTACAGCTACTGTAAAAACTATCTATAGCTACTGTAAAAGCTAGTTACAGCTACTGTAAAAACTATCTATAGCTACTGTAAAAGCTACTGTAAAAACTATCTATAGCTACTATAAAAGCTAGTTACAGCTACTGTAAAAACTATCTATAGCTACTGTAAAAGCTAGTTACAGCTACTGTAAAAACTATCTATAGCTACTGTAAAAGCTAGCTACAGCTACTGTGAAAAACTATCTATAGCTACTGTAAAAGCTAGTTACATAAACTGTACAAGTTACTAACCCTGCTGGGGACCCATCATTACAGGTAACATTAGACTTCGGCAGTAGCTTCCTCCTGAGATTGGGCATGTCCTTGACCCCGCACGTATGTGTCATGATGGCCATATGTCGCAGTAACCACTGGCCACGGCTGCCTAGCTCGTGCAGTTTTTTAGCGTTAAATGTCATGTCGGTGCTACCAGGCAGCGAGGATTGGTAGGGCGGTGTTGTGAACGTTGTGTAGGCAGAAGATGATGAGGAGGACGAGGATACAGCCATTATCATCCAACATGTTCCAGCGAACAGCAGCAGTAATTCCATTATCAGCCTAGGGATAAGATGATACACGCCACTTTAAATTTTAAAATATATCAATGATACCTCGATTATCTATTGGAGATCTAATATATCACAGTTTATTAGCTATGTATTCTGCAACTTATAATACAATTTGTTATAAAGTAACATTTCAGTACTCAGTCTATTAAACAGTGTTTACAGTTGGAGAACAAAAATAAAGTATGTGTTTGTTTATTTCTACAGATTAATTTCGGGGGGCGGGGGGGGGGGGATTACAACACTCAGTAAAATCCTCTGTAAGACAGGCGTGCGTACTATCCTCCCTATTGTTTATTACATTTATGGACCATATATGCAAGTTAGCTAACCCATCATAGACAGAGGAGATCAACAAACTTCTATTTGTAGATTATCAAGCACTAACACATGGAAAAAGAGAAGACCGATAAGAACAATTAAATAGACTCAACAGCACAAACACAAAATATAACATGAAAAGCAACAAAACAGAAGTCATGAATATCAACATAACTATAGACGTCAGACAACTGAAACATGTAGAGGAATTTAAATATCTAGGAAGTCTAGTGACAAATGACAATTCATAAACAGCAGAAATATATTCAAGATGCAACAAAGCTTGTCTAATCATTGGACAGCTATCACCACTATTGTCCAGCAAGAAAACTCTAGAGGCAAAACGGGCACTCTACAATACAATCTTTATCTCATCTTTGTGCTACCAATGCCAGTCCTGGACCCTAGATGCAAGAAAAATTAGAAAAATAACCTCTACTGAGATTTGTTACTCGAATGACAGTAAACAGTTTGAGAAATAAGATCAGAAATGAAGAACTGAGAAAAAAGCTAGGAATAGCCCCCACCATAGAATATATAAAGAAACCACAGATAAAATGGTTTGGCCACATGACAAGGTAGAAAGATCAAAACACAACGTGCCTTTAATAAACGTTGTGAGAACACCAGACTCAAAGGCCAAGCACGAAAAAGATGAAATGACTGAATTTTATAAACACTTGGAAACATAACAGCACCAGAGACGAACAGAAGAGCAAAAGACCTCAAATTATATCTCCCATCGACGCTGAAAACAATTGAGGAAGGAAAGAGGAAGATGGTAAAATCCACATAAAAAATGTCATTTCAAATTATATATTTTTTTAAATAGATTAGCCTCTATTGCGTGCCATATATATATACACACACGACGCCTGGGAGTCATGACCCAGGCGGGCCCACCTCCCCTAGAGTGTCAAGAAACTAAAGGGCCGAAACATTAGCTCGACGGGGTAATTTCTGATGATCAGATTGCCTCCTGCTGCGAAGCTCTGTTACAAAGAGTTTTCTACTACTCATATATATATATATAAGTACTTTTATCATAGTAGAACAGTAAAATAAATGTATATATATGGCCTTTGGCGTCTTGACACACGGTTGGTAGCAAGCAATTATGATGTCAGTATTTTGGTAAAATATTAGTGTCTTATGCTGGATGCTGCTTTGCTGAACAGCTTCTCTCATGGCTGAATCTGCCAATATTGGGCAGACAGATCCGTCCGTAGAAAGAACAGGATGTGTATGTGGTGTCTGGCCTTGTCTCCTTTCTCCTGCGCCTTTTATCTTCTAATATACAATTAAACATATGCCATATGAAATATAATAGTTATAGAAAAATAAGCTCTATGTATAATGAAACAACATCATTTAACAATGGTTGAAGCTACAAGAAAGGCAAGAAATAGAAATATGTATATTCCTGGACACCAGAAAGAGTATAAGAGGAATTGAAGAGAGATAAGATGAAATAATTATTCAAGAATCAAATGTGGTGAACGTAATACAGCGAAGCATACACAAGCTTTCCGTATTATAGATCTACGTCGTCAATAGCATCCATCCATGTCTGATTTGTTGATAGATTTTACCAGAATACTCCACACAAGGAACATATTAATTAACATGAGAATGAAACCAAATCTTACTGTACTGCCACAACCAACTTCATAGATATTAATGCCAACCAACAAGGGGAAAGGTCGATAAAAATTAAGCTTTTGAAAATCTGTTAGCCGACATTAGATGAAATGTTACTGAAACCATAGATATTACACATGAAGTGTTACTGAAACCATAGATATTACACATGAAATGTTACTGAAACCATAGATATTACACATGAAGTGTTACTGAAACCATAGATATTACACATGAAGTGTTACTGAAACCATAGATATTACACATGAAGTGTTACTGAAACCATAGATATTACACATGAAGTGTTACTAAAACAACAGATATTACACATGAAGTGTTACTAAAACAACAGATATTACACATGAAGTGTTACTAAAACAACAGATATTACACATGAAATGTTACTAAAACAACAGATATTACACATGAAGTGTTACTAAAACAACAGATATTACACATGAAATGTTACTTAAACTACAGGTATTACACATGAAGTGTTACTAAAACAACAGATATTACACATGAAATGTTACTTAAACTACAGATATTACACATGAAGTGTTACTAAAACAACAGATATTACACATGAAATGTTACTTAAACTACAGGTATTACACATGAAGTGTTACTAAAACAACAGATATTACACATGAAATGTTACTTAAACTACAGGTATTACACATGAAATGTTACTAAAACAACAGATATTACACATGAAGTGTTACTAAAACAACAGATATTACACATGAAATGTTACTAAAACAACAGATATTACACATGAAGTGTTACTAAAACAACAGATATTACACATGAAGTGTTACTAAAACAACAGATATTACACATGAAATGTTACTTAAACTACAGGTATTACACAATTATGGAGAGATTTCTGAAGAATTCAAGTGAGTCAGGGTCACGTTCTGACCAGACTAATGTGCAGATGGCAAGAAATATCAGACAGAATGTGAAAAGCGAGAAAATAAGATAGAGAAGGCACAAAGAAGAGAATGTCCCTTTTCTTGTGACTCTAAAGAGAAAAAAACACGACGGGAAGTGTGTGGTAACGGTGACTTCGCAAGTCCAATGCCAACTACTAGTGATTTCTAGAACGATTTTATTTGAGTAGTATCTAATAGGTTTGTGCCGATCATCGATCAGTTGATCTTGCACAACTAATTAAATTAGTCTCTGACAGATCAAGATGGCCGACATTATTCTGTTCAGTAGAGAAACATGAAAGCTGCAGGAAATAAAGTCAATCATGGAGATTTTGTGAAGTTTTTTTTTTCCGTTCGCCAGCTCACCTTTGGCGAAGTCCCTAGAATCTAGGAACTGAATTTTGCGTGTTAATCCGTTTTTCCCAGACATCCGTGTGCATAGGGGACCCTCGCCGCACAGGCTGATAACTTCGTCTTCGGAGGAACCCATATTTTTTCCGTCGAACAGTAATTGCCGTTTCAAGCCGGGCCCGAACCCGACGTCATTCCTCCAGACCAACCAGTCCTCCTTTGTGATGTTTAAATGAGAGATCAGAGTTAATCAACTTTTAAATGTTAATCAAGACTCTGTTCATCACATCAATTGTTGAGATCAAGTGACTAACATGGCAACTGTTCATCACATCAATTGTTGAGATCAAGTGACTAACATGGCATCTGTTCATCACATCAATTGTTGAGATCAGGTGACTACCATGGCATCTGTTCATCACATCAATTGTTGAGATCAGGTGGCTACCATTGCATCTGTTCATCACATCAATTGTTGAGATCAAGTGACTAACATGGCATCTGTTCATCACATCAATTGTTGAGATCAAGTGACTACCATGTCATCTGTTCATCACATCAGTTGTTGAGATCAAGTGACTACCATGGCATCTGTTCATCACATCAATTGTTGAGATCAAGTGACTACCATGACATCTGTTCACCACATCAATTGTTGAGATCAGGTGACTACCATGGCATCTGTTCACCACATCAATTGTTGAGATCAAGTGACTACCATGGCATCTGTTCATCACATCAATTGTTGAGATCAGATGGCTACCCTGGTATTTGTTCATCACATCAATTGTTGAGATCAGGTGGCTACCATGGCATCTGTTCATCACATCAATTGTTGAGATCAGGTGACTACCATGGTATCTGTTCATCACATCAATTGTTGAGATCAGGTGACTACCGTGGTATCTGTTCATCACATCACTTGTTGAGATCCAGTGACTACTCTGGCATCTGATCATCCCATCAATTGTTGGGATTAGATGGCTACCATGGCATCTGTTCATCACATCAAATGTTGAGATCAGTTGGCTACCATGGCATCTGTTCATCACATCAATTGTTGAGATTAAATGGCTACCATGGCATCTGTTCATCACATCAATTGTTGAGATCAGGTGGCTACCATTGCATCTGTTCATCACATCAATTGTTGAGATCAAGTGACTAACATGGCATCTGTTCATCACATCAATTGTTGAGATCAAGTGACTACCATGGCATCTGTTCATCACATCAGTTGTTGAGATCAAGTGACTACCATGACATCTGTTCATCACATCAATTGTTGAGATCAAGTGACTACCATGGCATCTGTTCACCACATCAATTGTTGAGATCAGGTGACTACCATGGCATCTGTTCACCACATCAATTGTTGAGATCAAGTGACTACCATGGCATCTGTTCATCACATCAATTGTTGAGATCAGATGGCTACCATGGTATTTGTTCATCACATCAATTGTTAAGATCAGGTGGCTACCATGGCATCTGTTCATCACATCAATTGTTGAGATCAGGTGGCTACCATGGTATCTGTTCATCACATCAATTGTTGAGATCAGGTGACTACCATGGTATCTGTTCATCACATCACTTGTTGAGATCCAGTGACTACTCTGGCATCTGTTCATCCCATCAATTGTTGGGATTAGATGGCTACCATGGCATCTGTTCATCACATCAATTGTTGAGATCAGTTGGCTACCATGGCATCTGTTCATCACATCAATTGTTGAGATTAAATGGCTACCATGGCATCTGTTCATCACATCAATTTTTGAGATCCAGTGACTATCATGGCATCTGTTCATCCCATCAATTGTTGGGATTAGATGGCTACCACGGCATCTGTTTATCACATCAATTGTTGAGATCAGTTGGCTACCATGGCATCTGTTCATCACATCAATTGTTGAGATTAAATGGCTACCATGGCATCTGTTCATCACATCAATTGTTGAGATCAAGTGACTACCATGGCATCTGTTCATCACATCAATTGTTGAGATCCAGTGACTACCATGGCATCTGTTCATCACATCAATTGTTGAGATCAGGTGGCTACCATCGCATCTGTTCATCACATCAATTGTTGAGATTAGATGGCTACCATGGCATCTGTTCATCACATCAATTGTTGAGATCCAGTGACTACTCTGGCATCTGTTCATCACATCAATTGTTGAGATCAAGTGACTACCATGGCATCTGTTCATCACATCAATTGTTGAGATCAAGTGACTACCATGGCATCTGTTCACCACATCAATTGTTGAGATCAGGTGACTACCATGGCATCTGTTCACCACATCAATTGTTGAGATCAAGTGACTACCATGGCATCTGTTCATCACATCAATTGTTGAGATCAGATGGCTACCATGGTATTTGTTCATCACATCAATTGTTAAGATCAGGTGGCTACCATGGCATCTGTTCATCACATCAATTGTTGAGATCAGGTGGCTACCATGGTATCTGTTCATCACATCAATTGTTGAGATCAGGTGATTACCATGGTATCTGTTCATCACATCACTTGTTGAGATCCAGTGACTACTCTGGCATCTGTTCATCCCATCAATTGTTGGGATTAGATGGCTACCATGGCATCTGTTCATCACATCAATTGTTGAGATCAGTTGGCTACCATGGCATCTGTTCATCACATCAATTGTTGAGATTAAATGGCTACCATGGCATCTGTTCATCACATCAATTTTTGAGATCCAGTGACTATCATGGCATCTGTTCATCCCATCAATTGTTGGGATTAGATTGGTACCACGGCATCTGTTTATCACATCAATTGTTGAGATCAAGTGACTACCATGGCATCTGTTCATCACATCAATTGTTGAGATTAGATGGCTACCATGGTATCTGTTCATCACATCAATTGTAGAGATCAAGTGACTACCATGGCATCTGTTCATCACATCAATTGTTCAGATTAGATGGCTACCATGGCATCTGTTCATCACATCAATTGTTGAGATCAAGTGACTACCAAGGCATCTGTTCATCACATCAATTGTTGAGATCAGGTGGCTACCATGGCATCTGTTCATCACATCAATTGTTGAGATCCAGTGACTACCGTGGCATCTGTTCATCACATCAATTGTTGAGTTCAAGTGACTACCATGGCATCTGTTCACCACATCAATTGTTGAGATCAAGTGACTACCATGGTATCTGTTCACCACATCAATTGTTGAGATCAGGTGGCTACCATGGTATCTGTTCATCACATCAATTGTTGAGATCAGGTGGCTACCATGGTATCTGTTCATCACATCACTTGTTGAGAACCAGTGACTACTCTGGCATCTGTTCAACACATCAATTGTTGAGATCAGGTGGCTACCATGGTATCTGTTCATCACATCACTTGTTGAGATCCAGTGACTACTCTGGCATCTGTTCATCACATCAATTGTTGAGAACAGGTGGCTACCATGGCATCTGTTCATGACATTAATTGTTGAGATCAGGTAGCTACCATGGTATATGTTCATCACATTAATTGTTGAGATCAGGTGGCTACCATTTTATCTGTTCATCACATCAATTGTTGAGATCAGGTGGCTACCATGGCATCTGTTCATCACATCAATTGTTGAGATCAGGTGGCTACCATGGTATCTGTTCATCACATCACTTGTTGAGATCCAGTGACTACTCTGGCATCTGTTCATCACATCAATTGTTGAGAACAGGTGGCTACCATGGCATCTGTTCATGACATTAATTGTTGAGATCAGGTAGCTACCATGGTATATGTTCATCACATCAATTGTTGAGATCAGGTGGCTACCACTTTATCTGTTCATCACATCAATTGTTGAGATCAGGTGGCTACCATGGCATCTGTTCATCACACATCAATTGTTAAGATCAGGTGGCTACCATGGCATCTGTTCATCACATCAATTGTTGAGATCAAGTGACTACTCTGGCATCTTTTCATCACATCAATTGTTGAGATCAAGTGAATACTATAGCATCTGTTCATCACATTAATAGGTGAGACCAAGAATATACCCTGGAATTTGAAGTTTCTGTGTGTGATTCATTTTTCATTGTGTTCTCGTCATTATTGACAAATAAAGAAGAACCCACAGTCTTTACTTAATCACTCTTCTGTATTTTGTTTAATTACGTGTTATTACAAAACTTCCCGAAAAGTATAAACCAAACCATCGAAAGTGAATGACTAATAAAAACAAAAAAAGCTGCAGGAAGCGGATGTATTGCAAACAAATAGGGAAGAATGCTAACAGACAACAAAGATATAATCGATAAATGGCAGGAATACATAACAGAAATATTTCATGACGAAAGGGACAAAAAACCAATTATAAAATGTATATCCAGCTATAAATTCTTAACATCTGAAGTAGAAAAAGCTATAAAAACAACGAAAAAGGGAAAAGCAGCAGGACTTGACAATATACAGATTGAGATGATACAGACACTAGATAATTTTGGCATTGAAGTGATCACAGACATATGCAATGACATATACCATTCAGGATACATACCAAATGAACTAAAAACATCAACTTTCATTGCATTGCGTAAAAAGAATGGTGCAGTTGAATGTAGTGATTTTAGAACAATAAGCCTAATGAGCCAGGTAACCTAAATTTTACTAAAAGTTATACAAGGAAGGATTCAGAATAAAATTATTACTGAATTAGATGAGCAGTAATTTGGATTCAGGAAAAACAGTGGGACAAAGGAAGCCATATTCAGCATGAGGACATTGATTGAAAAGTACATAGAGGTAAACAAACCAATATATGCCTGCTTTATAGACTACACCAAAAAATGTCATAGTATACACCATAATCAACTTATAGACTGCCTAAAAGATATACATCTGGATGACACAGACATACGACTGATATGTAATTTATACCGGGAGCAAACAGCAATAAGAAAATATAACAAGAACTCTACACCCATTGCTATAAAAAGAGGAGAAAGACAAGAATGCATCCTATCACCAAGCTTGTTCAATTTATACACTGAGCAAATCTTTAAAAACATCACTGAGATGCCAGGCCTAAACATTAATGGAAAGATAATCAATAACCTAAGATATGCTGATGATACTGTACTACTAGCAGAAAATCTTAAATTACTACATGTACAATCTACAATTACTTAATGTAATAAACACGAAAAGCAAAAAATATGCATTAGATATGAATATCAAAAAGACTAAAACTATGATCATAAACAAAGAAAATTCTCAAGACCTACAATTAAATATCAAAGTGGAAGGAATACATCTAGAGACAGTTCAGAACTACAACTACCTGGGACATACTATAACCAGTGATGGAAAATGTACAACTGAAATAAATAAAAGAATAGGTATGGCAAAAAGTAATTTCAATGCCATGAAAAATATATACTAACATCAAAACAAATAACTCAGGGCTAAAACTAAGAATAGCAAAATGTTACATCTTCTCAATATTCCTGTATGGTGCAAAAACATGGACATTAGACCAGAAAACAAAACAGAAAATTGAAGCCTTTGAAATGTGGATTTATAGAAGAATAGGTAGAATTGGGTGGAAAAAAAAGAAAACAAACGAGGAAGTTTTAAAACAACTAAAAATGAAAAGAGCATTACTAAACACAAATAGAACAAGACAAATGAAATCTTTGGGTCATGTTAAAAGACACAACAGCCTAATAAAAGTAATATTGGAAGGGAAAATACAAGGTAAAAGAGGCAAAGGCAGAGCAAGACTAACATGGGCGAGCAACATCAAAAGATGGACAAGTCAGCCAATGACAACCTGCACCATCAAAGCAAGAGACAGAATGGAATGGTGCTCCATGGTAGCCAACCTTCGATGCGGAGACGGCACTCAATGATGATGATGATCGAAAGTGAAATTTTTTTTAAATTCAAATGTTTCCAGAGTTGAAGAAACTGAAACTGTTACTACACGTAACGGAGTCATGGAAACGGAATTCGATAACTATTCCAGCTCCAAAGCCAAGGAGAACGCGGATTCGAATCCCGGTAGGGTCCAAAAAAAGTTTTTTTTTTGTCAGGAATTAAATAAAAACGGAGACCTGAACACCTCGCGGCGGCTGCTAAAGACAAGTAGCCTTTATTTTTCCGTTTTATAAGTCCCCTCTACAAACCGCAGCAATAGGTGGAATGCAATAAAGATAGAAGATTTTATAATTGGCAAAAATTGTATATATATATATATATATATATAAATATATATATATATACCAGTGGCGAATTCTTTATGATACCGCAGCTACCGCCGGTAGCCTGAACATATTAACGAAATACAAAAGGAAATGATAATTTATTATATTTTTAAAATAATTATATTACAAATTTTCAAATATTCTATAACACATTTCGTTGGCCAATATGATTTATTTGCTTTGATTTGCATTTATTAAAGCAAGGTTTTCCTAGGGCCACTATAACGTTTGTGAATGAAGCCGAAACTACTATTTAAAAAATTGTACAAGAAACCGCTAATCAGCAGCGGTACATTTCTCTTCTCTCCGACTTAGAATTAATGACCTTGACATTCAAAAATTCCCGTCAAAATTATACGGGCGAGAGCTACCTAGTATTAACGACCTTGACATTCAAAAATTCCCGTAAAAAAAATACGGCAAAGTTACCGCTAGATGAATGCGGCTTCATGAGTTATTTTTAGCTCTAGTCAATCAGAATCGTCAGAAACTGAAAGTGAAACTATGTCTGATTACCGGAACTTCCTTAGCTATTTATAACTACGTTGTGCGCATCAGCATCTGTAGAAAGAACTTTTTCTGCTCTCAAGAGACTCAAATCTTATTGTCGCTCAACTCAGCCACAAGAACGTTTATCTGGTTTGGCATTAATATCCATTGAGAAATCATTCCCTCAGAAACTTATAAACCAACCCAACAGTACTTTCAATGAAAAAGTCATCAAGACATTTTTGTCCCAAACAAGACGGATAGAGTATACATATAAATAAGTAATTTAACATGTAGTGAAGTCATTAGAAAATATTACTTTATGTTAGCCTACTTAATATAATGTATGTTTTTATTTATTGTGTCAGCGGTAGCACAGACACCAAAACCAGTATACGCCACTGATATATATATATATATATATATATATATATATATATATATATATCAAGGACAACTAGGAACCACAGTTCCATTCATCTGTTATATTTAAGTAAAGGGCACACGAGTAACAACAAGTGACTTACCCAAAAAATCCCTGGCGCTGGGACAGAATCATCTCTTGATTATTGCCGTTTTTATCATTACTGTCAAGAGCTGCTTGTTTGTAGCTGGGGTAATGATGGTACATGAGGATCTCATCGCTGCAATTAGTGGTCAGTCTGTCAGCACAGAAAAAAAATCTGCTGAGAACTTGAAATATTGAGACTAGAGGTGTCTCTGAAAGGCGATTAGCATTTATTTCTTTACTTTCACAGAAATCCTGCCATATATTTCTTCTTTTACAAAAGTCTTAGCATCTATTTCTTTCCTTTCACAGAAGCTTTGGCATATATTTCTTTACTTTTACAGAAATATTAGCATATATATTTTCTTCTTTCGCCGAAGTCTTGGCATATAATTCTTTTCTTTCGCAGATGCTTTGCATATATTTCTTTTATTTCGTAGAGATAACTAAGCGTTATATATATATATATATATATATATATATATATATATATATATATATATTCTCCTCACAAAGCGCTTAGTAAATAAGTGTATTTTATTTCACAAAAGATCTAACATATATATTTTCCCCTCATAGAAGGTTTACAGTATATTTTCTCTTCTCTCACAGACAGATTAGCATATTTCTTTTTAATGTAAAAGATGGTGGCACATATTTTTATCTCTCAAAGGATTAATATACACCCCCCCCCCAAGAAAGCGTAGCATATATATTTGCCTATAGAAATCATATACATTTAAACCTCCTCCCCCCTTTCCTCCGATTTATAGCAAACAAGTAAAGCGAAGCTTATTAATTGGAAGAAATGTGTGGAAGCCGTGGGAGAAATCATGAATTTGTGTTACTGATTAAAGTAATTGATCTCACTGCATTAAGGGCACACTCTTTAGATGTTTTGTACTTTATTTTGACGTGACCTCCGGTCAATATGGCAGATAAGTGACAGGTACCATTGAGGCTCAGTCTGAAAAGTGTTCTTTTTTCAGTTTTCTCATATTCCAAGTCCGGCTTGCTTCCGGAAGTTACTGAGTTTGGTGCTCTGTGCACACCGTGAGCTGTGTTTTTCATACGGATCGTGTTTTCATTTTCGATTGCTTACGATGAATGATGATATCTTATGACGGAGAACAGTTCAACTACCTTCACCTTCGGTGCCGCTTGGCTTTATGTTTATTGGCGTGTGCTGTAGCTGCTACGATGGGGACTGCAGCTGCCTTTCTTTGTTTGGATTCTGCAATGAGGTGAGTTTTAATTCGGAAGATTCCATTGGCACGGGTGGTTGAGCAATTATGGATTTTAATTCGTTTGCAGAGATACCTTTGGTTTAACTAACCATAGCCACAATCATTATCACGTAAAGCAAACATAATTCATGTTTAAAAGAGCGGAACTCATACGTATCCAAGATTGACGATCTACTGCTAATTCTAGCTGTTCATTGTTGTTTCTTGGTCCCAGGTTTGAACCTTCCCTAGTAATTGCTTTGCATAGTAATTCTCTTACTTTGTCTTGGTTTTTCTTTCCTTTTTCTCCTATCAAATGGTTACCATATGAATGCCTGGTGGGGAAACCTTTCTTCATTCATTCTCAACACTTGACTGAAAGTTCAGCAATAATTGATGACCCTATATCTTACTGTGTTGGCTACACACTTTCCAGATCCACCATTCCATTAATCCCCATCATACGTGTACCTGACTTGACTCCAGATTCTTGCACTCTCAAAACTGAAGCCTCATTAGTCGCCACCTGATTCTCCTAAAAACGAAAACACAGAAGTTTTATGAAATCTTTTTTCTGCGAAGTTATACACATCAAACACGAGTGCTCTGAAAGCACGTATGTCAACCGTCTTATTATCATAGACTCATAAGTGACCAAGACAGAATATTACAGAAGTTGTTGAAAACCTTAGGTACCAACCATAACGCCAAAGCAACCGATCGAGAAAACGAAGCTTGGCTTCGACCAACAATTCATTTCTTGACAGATAAATTCGTTAACGAGAATAGTCAAGGTGGCGACTTCTTTCACAAAACAATAATCGGGGGAAAAATTGTGAACGATAGCTTTCATACTTAAACATAGGACTAACATTATATGAAAGTTATCTTTAATAATTAAACATAGGACTAACAATTTATGAAAGTTAGCTTTAATAATTAAACATAGGACTAACATTATATGAAAGTTAGCTTTAATACTTAAACATAGGACTAACATTATATGAAAGTTAGCTTTAATACTTAAACATAGGACTAATATTATATGACAGTTAACTTTTATACTTGCATGCTGAACTAACATTATGTGAAAGTTAACTTTAATAATTAAACATAGGACTAACATTATATGACAGTTAGCTTTAATACATAAACATAAGACTAACATTATATGAAAGTTAGCTTTAATATTTAAACATAGGACTAACATTATATGACAGTTAGCTTTAATACTTAAACATAAGACTAACATTATATGAAAGTTAGCTTTAATAGATAAACATAGGACTAACATTATATGAAAGTTAGCTTTAATAATTAAACATAGGACTAACATTATGTGAAGGTTAACTTTTATACTTGAATGCAGAACTAGCATACGAAAGTTAACTTTTATATTTGAACATAGGACTAACATTATGTGACAGTTAACTTTTATACTTGTTTGCTGGACTAACATTATGTGAAAGATAACTTTTATATTTGAATGCTGAACTAACATTATGTGAAGGTTAACTTTTATACCTGAATGCTGAACTAACATTATGTGACAGTTAATTTTTATACCTGAATGTTGAACTAACATTATGTGACAGTTAACTTTTATATTTGAATGCTGAACTAACATTATGTGACAGTTAACTTTTATACTTGAATGCTGAACTAACATTATGTGAAAGTTAACTTTTATACTTGAATGCTGAACTAACATGTGAAAGTTAATTTTTATACTTGAATGCTGAACTAACATTATGTAAAAATTAACTTTTATACTTGAATGCTGAACTAACATTATGTGAAAGTTAACTTTTATACTTGAATGCTAAAGTAACATTATGTGAACGATAACTTGTATACTTGAATATAGGACTAACCTGATTGCACTTAGATGTTCATGTTCACATCCGATATCGCTAAAACGTTAAGTGTGAAGTGTTGTTCAAAACATCAACGGGAACCTCCTCAGTGTGACTGCAAGCATGGGAACCTACTTAGTGAGACAGCAAGAATTGGAACCTACTTAGTGTGACTGCAAGAATGGGAACCTACTTAGTGTGACTGCGAGAATGGGAACCTACTAAGTGTGACTGCAAGAATAGGAACCTACTCAGTGTCACTGAAAGAATGGGAACCTACTTAGTGAGACTGCAAGAATGGGAACCTACTTAGTGAGACAGCAAGAATTGGAACCTATTTTGTGTGACTGCAAGAATGGGAACCTACTTAGTGTGACAGCAAGAATGGGAACCTACTTAGTGTGACTGCAAGAATGGGAACCTCCTCAGTGTCACTGCAAGAATGGGAACCTACTTAGTGAGACAGCAATAATTGGAACCTACTTAGTGAGACAGCAAGAATTGGAACCTACTTTGCGAGACAGCAAAAATTGGAACCTACTTAGTGAGACAGCAAGAATTGGAACCTACTTAGTGAGACAGCAAGAATTGGAACCTACTTAGTGAGACAGCCAGAATTGGAACCTACTTAGTGAAACAGCAAGAATGGGAACCTACTCAGTGAGACAGCAAGAATGGGAACTTACTTAGTGAGACAGCAAGAATTGGAACCTCATCAGTGAGACTGCAAGAATGGGAACCTACTTAGTGAGACAGCAAGAATTGGAACCTCCTCAGTGTGACTTCAAAAATAAGAATCTACTTAGTGAGACAGCAAGAATTGGAGCCTCCTCAGTGTCACTGCAAGAATGGGCACCTACTTAGTGAGACAGCCAGAATTGGAACCTCATCAGTGTGACTGCAAGAATGGGAACCTACTGAGTGAGTCAGCAAGAAGTGGAACCTCCTCAGTGAGACAGCAAGAATGGGAACCTACTTAGTAAGACAGCAAGAATGGGAACCTCCTCAGTGTGAATGCAAGAATAGGAACCAAATTAGTGAGACAGCAAGAATTGGAACCTCCTCAGTGTGACTGCAAGAATGGGAACATATTTAGTGAGACAGCAAGAATTGGAACCTCCTCAGTGTGACTGCAAGAATAGGAACCTACTCAGTGAGACAGCAAGAATTGGAACCTCCTAAGTGTGACTGCAAGAATGGAAACCTGCTCTGTAAGACAGCAAGAATTGGAACCTCCTTAGTGTGACTGCAAGAATAGGAACCTACTTAGTGAGACAGCAAGAATGGGAACCTACTTAGTGAGACAGCAAGAATTGGAACCTCCTCAGTGTGACTGCAAGAATGGAAACCTACTTAGGGAGACAGCAAAAAGGAAATCTACTTAGTGAGACAGCAAGAATCGGAACCGACTTGGTGAGACAGCAAGAATGGGAACCTACTTAGTGAGACAGCAAGATTTGGAACCTCCTCAGTGTGACTTCAAGAATGGGAACCTACTTTTTGAGACAGCAAGAATGGGAACCTCCTCAGTGTGACTGCAAGAATGGGAACCTACTCAGTGAGACAGCAAGAATTGGAACCTCCTCATTGTGACTGCAAGAATGGGAACTTACTTAGTAAGACAGCAAGAATTGGAACCTCCTCATTGTGACTGCAAGAATGGGAACCTACTTAGTGAGACAGCAAGCATTGGAAAAACCTCAGTGTGACTGCAAGAATGGGAACCTACTTAGTGAGACAGCAAGAATTGGAAACTGCTCGGTGTGACTGCAAAAATGGTAACCTACATAGTGAGACAGCAAGAATTGGAACCTCCTCAGTGTGACTGCAAGAATGGGAATCTACTTAGTGAGACAGCAAGAATTGGAGCCTCCTCAGTGTCACTGCAAGAATGGGAACCTATTTAGTGTGACAGCCAGAATTGGAACCTCATCAGTGTAAATGCAAGAATGGGAACCTACTTAGTGAGGCAGCAAGAATTGGAACCTCCTCAGTGAGACAGCAAGAATGGGAACCTACTTAGTAAGACAGCAAGAATTGGAACCTCCTCAGTGTGAATGCAAGAATGGGAACCTACTTAGTGAGACAGCAAGAATTGGAACCTCCACAGTGTCACTGCAAGAATGGGAACCTACTTAGTGAGACAGCATGAATTGGAACCTCCTCAGTGTGACTGCAAGAATAGGAACCTACTTAGTGAGATAGCAAGAATGGGAACCTACTTAGTGAGACAGCAAGAATTGGAACCTCCTCAGTGTCACTGCTAAGAATGGGAACCTACTTAGTAAGACAGCAAGAATGGGAACCTACTTAGTGAGACAGCAAGAATTGGAACCTCCTCATTGTGACTACAAGAATGGGAACCTACTTAGTGAGACAGCAAGAATGGGAACCTACTTAGTGAGACAGCAAGAATGGGAACCTCCTCAGTGTGACTGCAAGAATGGGAACCTACTTAGTGAGACAGCAAGAATGGGTACCTCCTCAGTGTGACTGCAAGAATGTTAACCTACTTAGTGAGACAGCAAGAATGGGAACCTACTTAGTGAGACAGCAAGAATGGGAACCTACTTAGTGTGACAGCAAGAATGGGAACCTACTTAGTGTGACAGCAAGAATAGGAACCTACTTAGTGAGACAGCAAGAATTGGAACCTACTTAGGTGTGACTGCAAGAATGGAAACCTACTTAGTGTGACTGCGAGAATGGGAACCTACTAAGTGTGACTGCAAGAATAGGAACCTACTCAGTGTCACTGCAAGAATGGGAACCTACTTAGTGAGACTGCAAGAATGGGAACCTACTTAGTGAGACAGCAAGAATTGGAACCTATTTTGTGTGACTGCAAGAATGGGAACCTACTTAGTGTGACAGCAAGAATGGGAACCTACTTAGTGTGACTGCAAGAATGGGAACCTCCTCAGTGTCACTGCAAGAATGGGAACCTACTTAGTGAGACAGCAATAATTGGAACCTACTTAGTGAGACAGCAAGAATTGGAACCTACTTAGTGAGACAGCAAGAATTGGAACCTACTTTGCGAGACAGCAAAAATTGGAACCTACTTAGTGAGACAGCAAGAATTGGAACCTCTTCAGTGTGACTGCAAGAATGGGAACCTACTTAGTGAGACAGCAAGAATTGGAACCTACTTAGTGAGACAGCAAGAATTGGAACCTACTTAGTGAGACAGCAAGAATTGGAACCTACTTAGTGAGACAGCAAAAATTGGAACCTACTTAGTGAGACAGCAAGAATTGGAACTTACTTAGTGAGACAGCAAGAATTGGAACCTACTTAGTGAGACAGCAAGAATTGGAACCTACTTAGTGAGACAGCAAAAATGGGAACCTACTCAGTGAGACAGCAAGAATCGGAACCGACTTGGTGAGACAGCAAGAATGGGAACCTACTTAGTGAGACAGCAAGATTTGGAACCTCCTCAGTGTGACTTCAAGAATGGGAACCTACTTTTTGAGACAGCAAGAATGGGAACCTCCTCAGTGTGACTGCAAGAATGGGAACCTACTCAGTGAGACAGCAAGAATTGGAACCTCCTCATTGTGACTGCAAGAATGGGAACTTACTTAGTAAGACAGCAAGAATTGGAACCTCCTCATTGTGACTGCAAGAATGGGAACCTACTTAGTGAGACAGCAAGCATTGGAAAAACCTCAGTGTGACTGCAAGAATGGGAACCTACTTAGTGAGACAGCAAGAATTGGAAACTGCTCGGTGTGACTGCAAAAATGGTAACCTACATAGTGAGACAGCAAGAATTGGAACCTCCTCAGTGTGACTGCAAGAATGGGAATCTACTTAGTGAGACAGCAAGAATTGGAGCCTCCTCAGTGTCACTGCAAGAATGGGAACCTATTTAGTGTGACAGCCAGAATTGGAACCTCATCAGTGTAAATGCAAGAATGGGAACCTACTTAGTGAGGCAGCAAGAATTGGAACCTCCTCAGTGAGACAGCAAGAATGGGAACCTACTTAGTAAGACAGCAAGAATTGGAACCTCCTCAGTGTGAATGCAAGAATGGGAACCTACTTAGTGAGACAGCAAGAATTGGAACCTCCACAGTGTCACTGCAAGAATGGGAACCTACTTAGTGAGACAGCATGAATTGGAACCTCCTCAGTGTGACTGCAAGAATAGGAACCTACTTAGTGAGATAGCAAGAATGGGAACCTACTTAGTGAGACAGCAAGAATTGGAACCTCCTCAGTGTCACTGCTAAGAATGGGAACCTACTTAGTAAGACAGCAAGAATGGGAACCTACTTAGTGAGACAGCAAGAATTGGAACCTCCTCATTGTGACTACAAGAATGGGAACCTACTTAGTGAGACAGCAAGAATGGGAACCTACTTAGTGAGACAGCAAGAATGGGAACCTCCTCAGTGTGACTGCAAGAATGGGAACCTACTTAGTGAGACAGCAAGAATGGGTACCTCCTCAGTGTGACTGCAAGAATGTTAACCTACTTAGTGAGACAGCAAGAATGGGAACCTACTTAGTGAGACAGCAAGAATGGGAACCTACTTAGTGTGACAGCAAGAATGGGAACCTACTTAGTGTGACAGCAAGAATAGGAACCTACTTAGTGAGACAGCAAGAATTGGAACCTACTTAGGTGTGACTGCAAGAATGGAAACCTACTTAGTGTGACTGCGAGAATGGGAACCTACTAAGTGTGACTGCAAGAATAGGAACCTACTCAGTGTCACTGCAAGAATGGGAACCTACTTAGTGAGACTGCAAGAATGGGAACCTACTTAGTGAGACAGCAAGAATTGGAACCTATTTTGTGTGACTGCAAGAATGGGAACCTACTTAGTGTGACAGCAAGAATGGGAACCTACTTAGTGTGACTGCAAGAATGGGAACCTCCTCAGTGTCACTGCAAGAATGGGAACCTACTTAGTGAGACAGCAATAATTGGAACCTACTTAGTGAGACAGCAAGAATTGGAACCTACTTAGTGAGACAGCAAGAATTGGAACCTACTTTGCGAGACAGCAAAAATTGGAACCTACTTAGTGAGACAGCAAGAATTGGAACCTCTTCAGTGTGACTGCAAGAATGGGAACCTACTTAGTGAGACAGCAAGAATTGGAACCTACTTAGTGAGACAGCAAGAATTGGAACCTACTTAGTGAGACAGCAAGAATTGGAACCTACTTAGTGAGACAGCAAAAATTGGAACCTACTTAGTGAGACAGCAAGAATTGGAACTTACTTAGTGAGACAGCAAGAATTGGAACCTACTTAGTGAGACAGCAAGAATTGGAACCTACTTAGTGAGACAGCAAAAATGGGAACCTACTCAGTGAGACAGCATGAATGGGAACCTACTTAGTGAGACAGCAAGAATTGGAACCTCCTCAGTGTGACTGCAAGAATTGGAACCTCCTCAGTGTGACTGCAAGAATGGGAACCTGCTCTGTAAGACAGCAAGAATTGGAACCTCCTCAGTGTGACTGCAAGAATGGGAACCTACTTAGTGAGACAGCAAGAATGGGAACCTACTTAGTGAGACAGCAAGAATGGGAACCTCCTCAGTGTGACTGCAAGAATGGGAACCTACTTAATGAGATAGCAAGAATGGGAACCTCCTCAGTGTGACTGCAAGAATGGGAACCTACTTAGTGAGACAGCAAGAATGAGAACCTACTTAGTGAGACAGCAAGAATGGGAACCTACTTAGTGTGACAGCAAGAATGGGAACCTACTTAGTGTGACAGCAAGAATGGGAACCTACTTAGTGAGACAGCAAGAACTGGAACCTACTTAGTGTGACTGCAAGAATTGGAACCTACTTAGTGAGACAGAAAGAATTGGAACCTCCTCAGTGTGACTGCAAGAATGGAAACCTACTTAGTGAGACAGCAAAAAGTAAACCTACTTAGTGAGACAACAAGAATCGGAACAGACTTGGTGAGACAGCAAGAATGGGAACCTACTTAGTGAGACAGCAAGAATTGGAACCTCCTCAGTGTGACTTCAAGAATGGGAACCTACTTAGTGAGACAGCAAGAATGGGAACTTCCTCAGTGTGACTGCAAGAATGGGAACCTACATAGTGAGACAGAAAGAATAGGAACCTCCTCAGTGTGACTGCAAGAATGGAAACCTACTTAGTGAGACACCAAAAAGGAAACCTATTTAGTGAGACAGCAAGAATCAGAACCGACTTGGTGAGACAGCAAGAATGGGAACCTACTTAGTGAGACAGCAAGAATTGGAACCTCCTCAGTGTGACTGCAAGAATGGGAACCTACTTAGTGAGACAGCAAGAATTGGAACCTCCTCAGTGTGAGTGCAAGAATAAGAATCTACTTAGTGAGACAGCAAGAATAGGAGCCTCCTCAGTGTCACTGCAAGAATGGGAACCTACTTAGTGAGACAGCCAGAATTGGAACCTCATCAGTGTGACTGCAAGAATGGGAACCTACTGAGTGAGGCAGCAAGAATTGGAACCTCCTCAGTGAGACAGCAAGAATGGGAACCTACTTAGTAAGACAGCAAGAATTGGAACCTCCTCAGTGTGAATGCAAGAATAGGAACCTACTTAGTGAGACAGCAAGAATTGGAACCTCCTCAGTGTGACTGCAAGAATGGAAACCTACTTAGTGAGACAGCAAAAAGGAAACCTACTTAGTGAGACAGCAAGAATCGGAACCGACTTGGTGAGACAGGAAGAATGGGAACCTACTTAGTGAGACAGCAAGATTTGGAACCACCTCAGTGTGACTTCAAGAATGGGAACCTACTTATTGAGACAGCAAGAATGGGAACCTCCTCAGTGTGACTACAAGAATGGGAACTTACTCAGTGAGACAGCAAGAATTGGAACCTCCTCATTGTGACTGCAAGAATGGGAACCTACATAGTGAGACAGCAAGAATTGGAACCTCCTCATTGTGACTGCAAGAATGGGAACCTACTTAGTGAGACAGCAAGCATTGGAAACTCCTCAGTGTGATTGCAAGAATGGGAACCTACTTAGTGAGACAGCAAGAATTGGAAACTGCTCGGTGTGACTGCAAGAATGGACACCTACATAGTGAGACAGAAGAATTGGAACCTCCTCATTGTGACTGCAAGAATGGGAACCTACTTAGGGAGAAAGCAAGAATGGGAACCTACTTAGTGAGACAGCAATAATTGGAACCTCCTCATTGTGACTGCAAGAATGGGAACCTACTTAGTGTGACAGCAAGAATGGGAACATACTTAGTGAGGCAGCAAGAATGGGAACCTACTTAGTGAGGCAGCAAGAATTGGAACCTCCTCAGTGTGACTGCAAGAATGGGATCCTACTTAGTGAGACAGCAAGAATGGGAACCTACTTAGTGAGACAGCAAGAATGGGAACCTCCTCAGTGTGACTGCAAGAATGGGAACCTACTTAATGAGATAGCAAGAATGGGAACCTCCTCAGTGTGACTGCAAGAATGGGAACCTACTTAGTGAGACAGCAAGAATGAGAACCTACTTAGTGAGACAGCAAGAATGGGAACCTACTTAGTGTGACAGCAAGAATGGGAACCTACTTAGTGTGACAGCAAGAATGGGAACCTACTTAGTGAGACAGCAAGAACTGGAACCTACTTAGTGTGACTGCAAGAATTGGAACCTATTTAGTGTTACTGCAAGAATGGGAACCTACTTAGTGTGACTGCGAGAATGGGAACCTACTAAGTGTGACTGCAAGAATGGGAACCTACTCAGTGTCACTGCAAGAATGGGAACCTACTTAGTGAGACAGCAAGAATTGGAACCTACTTTGTGTGACTGCAAGAATGGGAACCTACTTAGTGTGACAGCAAGAATGCGAACCTACTTAGTGTGACTGCAAGAATGGGAACCTCCTCAGTGTCACTGCAAGAATGGGAACCTACTTAGTGAGACAGCAATAATTGGAACCTACTTAGTGAGACAGCAAGAATTGGAATCTACTTAGTGAGACAGCAAGAATTGGAACCTCCTCAGTGTGACTTCAAGAATGGGAACCTACTTAGTGAGACAGCAAGAATTGGAACCTCTTCAGTGTGACTACAAAAATGGGAACCTACTTAGTGAGACAGCAAGAATTGGAACCTACTTAGTGAGACAGCAAGAATTGGAACCTGCTTAGTGAGACAGCAAGAATTGGAACCTACTTAGTGAGACAGCAAAAATTGGAACCTACTTAGTGAGACAGCAAGAATTGGAACTTACTTAGTGAGACAGCAAGAATTGGAACCTACTTAGTGAGACAGCAAGAATTGGAACCTACTTAGTGAGACAGCAAAAATGGGAACCTACTCAGTGAGACAGCATGAATGGGAACCTACTTAGTGAGACAGCAAGAATTGGAACCTCCTCAGTGTGACTGCAAGAATAGGAACCTACTTAGTGAGACAGCAAGAATTGGAACCTCCTCAGTGTGACTGCAAGAATGGGAACCTACTTAGTGAGACAGCAAGAATTGGAGCCTCCTCAGTGTCACTGCAAGAATGGGAACCTACTTAGTGCGACAGCCAGAATTGGAACCTCATCAGTGTAAATGCAAGAATGGGAACCTACTTAGTGAGGCAGCAAGAATTGGAACCTCCTCAGTAAGACAGCAAGAATGGGAACCTACTTAGTAAGACAGCAAGAATTGGAACCTCCTCAGTGTGAATGCAAGAATGGGAACCTACTTAGTGACACAGCAAGAATTGGAACCTCCTCAGTGTCACTGCAAGAATGGGAACATATTTAGTGAGACCGCAAGAATTGGAACCTCCTCAGTGTGACAGCAAGAATGGGAACCTACTCAGTGAGACAGCAAGAATTGGAACCTCCTCAGTGTGACTGCAAGAATGGGAACCTGCTCTGTAAGACAGCAAGAATAGGAACCTCCTCAGTGTGACTGCAAGAATGGGAACCTACTTAGTGAGACAGCAAGAAGGGGAACCTACTTAGTGAGACAGCAAAAAGGAAACCTACTTAGTGAGACAACAAGAATCGGAACCGACTTGGTGAGACAGCAAGAATGGGAACCTACTTAGTGAGACAGCAAGAATTGGAACCTCCTCAGTGTGACTTCAAGAATGGGAACCTACTTAGTGAGACAGCAAGAATGGGAACCACCTCAGTGCGACTACAAGAATGGGAACCTACATAGTGAGACAGCAAGAATTGGAACCTCCTCAGTGTGACTGCAAGAATGGAAACCTACTTAGTGAGACAGCAAGAATTGGAGCCTCCTCAGTGTGACTGCAAGAATGGAAACCTACTTAGTGAGACAACAAAAAGGAAACCTACTTAGTGAGACAACAAGAATCGGAACAGACTTGGTGAGACAGCAAGAATGGGAACCTACTTAGTGAGACAGCAAGAATTGGAACCTCCTCAGTGTGACTTCAAGAATGGGAACCTACTTAGTGAGACAGCAAGAATGGGAACTTCCTCAGTGTGACTGCAAGAATGGGAACCTACATAGTGAGACAGAAAGAATTGGAACCTCCTCAGTGTGACTGCAAGAATGGAAACCTACTTTGTGAGACAGCAAAAAGGAAACCTACTTAGTGAGACAGCAAGAATCAGAACCGACTTGGTGAGACAGCAAGAATGGGAACCTACTTAGTGAGACAGCAAGAATTGGAACCTCCTCAGTGTGACTGCAAGAATGGGAACCTACTTAGTGAGACAGCAAGAATTGGAGCCTCCTCAGTGTCACTGCAAGAATGGGAACCTACTTAGTGAGACAGCCAGAATTGGAACCTCATCAGTGTGACTGCAAGAATGGGAACCTACTGAGTGACGCAGCAAGAATTGGAACCTCCTCATTGTGACTGCAAGAATGGGAACCTACATAGTGAGACAGCAAGAATTGGAACCTCCTCATTGTGACTGCAAGAATGGGAACCTACTTAGTGAGACAGCAAGCATTGGAAACTCCTCAGTGTGATTGCAAGAATGGGAACCTACTTAGTGAGACAGCAAGAATTGAAAACTGCTCGGTGTGACTGCAAGAATGGACACCTACATAGTGAGACAGAAGAATTGGAACCTCCTCATTGTGACTGCAAGAATGGGAACCTACTTAGGGAGAAAGCAAGAATGGGAACCTACTTAGTGAGACAGCAATAATTGGAACCTCCTCATTGTGACTGCAAGAATGGGAACCTACTTAGTGTGACAGCAAGAATGGGAACATACTTAGTGAGGCAGCAAGAATGGGAACCTACTTAGTGAGGCAGCAAGAATTGGAACCTCCTCAGTGTGACTGCAAGAATGTGATCCTACTTAGTGAGACAGCAAGAATGGGAACCTACTTAGTGAGACAGCAAGAATGGGAACCTCCTCAGTGTGACTGCAAGAATGGGAACCTACTTAATGAGATAGCAAGAATGGGAACCTCCTCAGTGTGACTGCAAGAATGGGAACCTACTTAGTGAGACAGCAAGAATGAGAACCTACTTAGTGAGACAGCAAGAATGGGAACCTACTTAGTGTGACAGCAAGAATGGGAACCTACTTAGTGTGACAGCAAGAATGGGAACCTACTTAGTGAGACAGCAAGAACTGGAACCTACTTAGTGTGACTGCAAGAATTGGAACCTATTTAGTGTTACTGCAAGAATGGGAACCTACTTAGTGTGACTGCGAGAATGGGAACCTACTAAGTGTGACTGCAAGAATGGGAACCTACTCAGTGTCACTGCAAGAATGGGAACCTACTTAGTGAGACAGCAAGAATTGGAACCTACTTTGTGTGACTGCAAGAATGGGAACCTACTTAGTGTGACAGCAAGAATGCGAACCTACTTAGTGTGACTGCAAGAATGGGAACCTCCTCAGTGTCACTGCAAGAATGGGAACCTACTTAGTGAGACAGCAATAATTGGAACCTACTTAGTGAGACAGCAAGAATTGGAATCGACTTAGTGAGACAGCAAGAATTGGAACCTCCTCAGTGTGACTTCAAGAATGGGAACCTACTTAGTGAGACAGCAAGAATTGGAACCTCTTCAGTGTGACTACAAAAATGGGAACCTACTTAGTGAGACAGCAAGAATTGGAACCTACTTAGTGAGACAGCAAGAATTGGAACCTGCTTAGTGAGACAGCAAGAATTGGAACCTACTTAGTGAGACAGCAAAAATTGGAACCTACTTAGTGAGACAGCAAGAATTGGAACTTACTTAGTGAGACAGCAAGAATTGGAACCTACTTAGTGAGACAGCAAGAATTGGAACCTACTTAGTGAGGCAGCAAGAATTGGAACCTCCTCAGTGAGACAGCAAGAATGGGAACCTACTTAGTAAGACAGCAAGAATTGGAACCTCCTCAGTGTGAATGCAAGAATGGGAACCTACTTAGTGACACAGCAAGAATTGGAACCTCCTCAGTGTCACTGCAAGAATGGGAACATATTTAGTGAGACCGCAAGAATTGGAACCTCCTCAGTGTGACAGCAAGAATGGGAACCTACTCAGTGAGACAGCAAGAATTGGAACCTCCTCAGTGTGACTGCAAGAATGGGAACCTGCTCTGTAAGACAGCAAGAATATGAACCTCTTCAGTGTGACTGCAAGAATGGGAACCTACTTAGTGAGACAGCAAGAATGGGAACCTACTTAGTGAGACAGCAAAAAGGAAACCTACTTAGTGAGACAACAAGAATCGGAACCGACTTGGTGAGACAGCAAGAATGGGAACCTACTTAGTGAGACAGCAAGAATTGGAACCTCCTCAGTGTGACTTCAAGAATGGGAACCTACTTAGTGAGACAGCAAGAATGGGAACCACCTCAGTGCGACTACAAGAATGGGAACCTACATAGTGAGACAGCAAGAATTGGAACCTCCTCAGTGTGACTGCAAGAATGGAAACCTACTTAGTGAGACAGCAAGAATTGGAGCCTCCTCAGTGTGACTGCAAGAATGGAAACCTACTTAGTGAGACAACAAAAAGGAAACCTACTTAGTGAGACAACAAGAATCGGAACAGACTTGGTGAGACAGCAAGAATGGGAACCTACTTAGTGAGACAGCAAGAATTGGAACCTCCTCAGTGTGACTGCAAGAATGGGAACCTACTTAGTGTGACAGCAAGAATGGGAACATACTTAGTGAGGCAGCAAGAATGGGAACCTACTTAGTGAGGCAGCAAGAATTGGAACCTCCTCAGTGTGACTGCAAGAATGGGATCCTACTTAGTGAGACAGCAAGAATGGGAACCTACTTAGTGAGACAGCAAGAATGGGAACCTCCTCAGTGTGACTGCAAGAATGGGAACCTACTTAATGAGATAGCAAGAATGGGAACCTCCTCAGTGTGACTGCAAGAATGGGAACCTACTTAGTGAGACAGCAAGAATGAGAACCTACTTAGTGAGACAGCAAGAATGGGAACCTACTTAGTGTGACAGCAAGAATGGGAACCTACTTAGTGTGACAGCAAGAATGGGAACCTACTTAGTGAGACAGCAAGAACTGGAACCTACTTAGTGTGACTGCAAGAATTGGAACCTATTTAGTGTTACTGCAAGAATGGGAACCTACTTAGTGTGACTGCGAGAATGGGAACCTACTAAGTGTGACTGCAAGAATGGGAACCTACTCAGTGTCACTGCAAGAATGGGAACCTACTTAGTGAGACAGCAAGAATTGGAACCTACTTTGTGTGACTGCAAGAATGGGAACCTACTTAGTGTGACAGCAAGAATGCGAACCTACTTAGTGTGACTGCAAGAATGGGAACCTCCTCAGTGTCACTGCAAGAATGGGAACCTACTTAGTGAGACAGCAATAATTGGAACCTACTTAGTGAGACAGCAAGAATTGGAATCTACTTAGTGAGACAGCAAGAATTGGAACCTCCTCAGTGTGACTTCAAGAATGGGAACCTACTTAGTGAGACAGCAAGAATTGGAACCTCTTCAGTGTGACTACAAAAATGGGAACCTACTTAGTGAGACAGCAAGAATTGGAACCTACTTAGTGAGACAGCAAGAATTGGAACCTGCTTAGTGAGACAGCAAGAATTGGAACCTACTTAGTGAGACAGCAAAAATCGGAACCTACTTAGTGAGACAGCAAGAATTGGAACTTACTTAGTGAGACAGCAAGAATTGGAACCTACTTAGTGAGACAGCAAGAATTGGAACCTACTTAGTGAGACAGCAAAAATGGGAACCTACTCAGTGAGACAGCATGAATGGGAACCTACTTAGTGAGACAGCAAGAATTGGAACCTCCTCAGTGTGACTGCAAGAATAGGAACCTACTTAGTGAGACAGCAAGAATTGGAACCTCCTCAGTGTGACTGCAAGAATGGGAACCTACTTAGTGAGACAGCAAGAATTGGAGCCTCCTCAGTGTCACTGCAAGAATGGAAACCTACTTTGTGAGACAGCCAGAATTGGAACCTCATCAGTGTAAATGCAAGAATGGGAACCTCCTCAGTGTCACTGCAAGAATGGGAACCTACTTAGTGAGACAGCAATAATTGGAACCTACTTAGTGAGACAGCAAGAATTGGAATCTACTTAGTGAGACAGCAAGAATTGGAACCTCCTCAGTGTGACTTCAAGAATGGGAACCTACTTAGTGAGACAGCAAGAATTGGAACCTCTTCAGTGTGACTACAAAAATGGGAACCTACTTAGTGAGACAGCAAGAATTGGAACCTACTTAGTGAGACAGCAAGAATTGGAACCTGCTTAGTGAGACAGCAAGAATTGGAACCTACTTAGTGAGACAGCAAAAATCGGAACCTACTTAGTGAGACAGCAAGAATTGGAACTTACTTAGTGAGACAGCAAGAATTGGAACCTACTTAGTGAGACAGCAAGAATTGGAACCTACTTAGTGAGACAGCAAAAATGGGAACCTACTCAGTGAGACAGCATGAATGGGAACCTACTTAGTGAGACAGCAAGAATTGGAACCTCCTCAGTGTGACTGCAAGAATAGGAACCTACTTAGTGAGACAGCAAGAATTGGAACCTCCTCAGTGTGACTGCAAGAATGGGAACCTACTTAGTGAGACAGCAAGAATTGGAACCTCCTCAGTGTGACTTCAAGAATGGGAACCTACTTAGTGAGACAGCAAGAATTGGAACCTCTTCAGTGTGACTACAAAAATGGGAACCTACTTAGTGAGACAGCAAGAATTGGAACCTACTTAGTGAGACAGCAAGAATTGGAACCTGCTTAGTGAGACAGCAAGAATTGGAACCTACTTAGTGAGACAGCAAAAATTGGAACCTACTTAGTGAGACAGCAAGAATTGGAACTTACTTAGTGAGACAGCAAGAATTGGAACCTACTTAGTGAGACAGCAAGAATTGGAACCTACTTAGTGAGGCAGCAAGAATTGGAACCTCCTCAGTGAGACAGCAAGAATGGGAACCTACTTAGTAAGACAGCAAGAATTGGAACCTCCTCAGTGTGAATGCAAGAATGGGAACCTACTTAGTGACACAGCAAGAATTGGAACCTCCTCAGTGTCACTGCAAGAATGGGAACATATTTAGTGAGACCGCAAGAATTGGAACCTCCTCAGTGTGACAGCAAGAATGGGAACCTACTCAGTGAGACAGCAAGAATTGGAACCTCCTCAGTGTGACTGCAAGAATGGGAACCTGCTCTGTAAGACAGCAAGAATATGAACCTCTTCAGTGTGACTGCAAGAATGGGAACCTACTTAGTGAGACAGCAAGAATGGGAACCTACTTAGTGAGACAGCAAAAAGGAAACCTACTTAGTGAGACAACAAGAATCGGAACCGACTTGGTGAGACAGCAAGAATGGGAACCTACTTAGTGAGACAGCAAGAATTGGAACCTCCTCAGTGTGACTTCAAGAATGGGAACCTACTTAGTGAGACAGCAAGAATGGGAACCACCTCAGTGCGACTACAAGAATGGGAACCTACATAGTGAGACAGCAAGAATTGGAACCTCCTCAGTGTGACTGCAAGAATGGAAACCTACTTAGTGAGACAGCAAGAATTGGAGCCTCCTCAGTGTGACTGCAAGAATGGAAACCTACTTAGTGAGACAACAAAAAGGAACCTACTTAGTGAGACAACAAGAATCGGAACAGACTTGGTGAGACAGCAAGAATGGGAACCTACTTAGTGAGACAGCAAGAATTGGAACCTCCTCAGTGTGACTGCAAGAATGGGAACCTACTTAGTGTGACAGCAAGAATGGGAACATACTTAGTGAGGCAGCAAGAATGGGAACCTACTTAGTGAGGCAGCAAGAATTGGAACCTCCTCAGTGTGACTGCAAGAATGGGATCCTACTTAGTGAGACAGCAAGAATGGGAACCTACTTAGTGAGACAGCAAGAATGGGAACCTCCTCAGTGTGACTGCAAGAATGGGAACCTACTTAATGAGATAGCAAGAATGGGAACCTCCTCAGTGTGACTGCAAGAATGGGAACCTACTTAGTGAGACAGCAAGAATGAGAACCTACTTAGTGAGACAGCAAGAATGGGAACCTACTTAGTGTGACAGCAAGAATGGGAACCTACTTAGTGTGACAGCAAGAATGGGAACCTACTTAGTGAGACAGCAAGAACTGGAACCTACTTAGTGTGACTGCAAGAATTGGAACCTATTTAGTGTTACTGCAAGAATGGGAACCTACTTAGTGTGACTGCGAGAATGGGAACCTACTAAGTGTGACTGCAAGAATGGGAACCTACTCAGTGTCACTGCAAGAATGGGAACCTACTTAGTGAGACAGCAAGAATTGGAACCTACTTTGTGTGACTGCAAGAATGGGAACCTACTTAGTGTGACAGCAAGAATGCGAACCTACTTAGTGTGACTGCAAGAATGGGAACCTCCTCAGTGTCACTGCAAGAATGGGAACCTACTTAGTGAGACAGCAATAATTGGAACCTACTTAGTGAGACAGCAAGAATTGGAATCTACTTAGTGAGACAGCAAGAATTGGAACCTCCTCAGTGTGACTTCAAGAATGGGAACCTACTTAGTGAGACAGCAAGAATTGGAACCTCTTCAGTGTGACTACAAAAATGGGAACCTACTTAGTGAGACAGCAAGAATTGGAACCTACTTAGTGAGACAGCAAGAATTGGAACCTGCTTAGTGAGACAGCAAGAATTGGAACCTACTTAGTGAGACAGCAAAAATCGGAACCTACTTAGTGAGACAGCAAGAATTGGAACTTACTTAGTGAGACAGCAAGAATTGGAACCTACTTAGTGAGACAGCAAGAATTGGAACCTACTTAGTGAGACAGCAAAAATGGGAACCTACTCAGTGAGACAGCATGAATGGGAACCTACTTAGTGAGACAGCAAGAATTGGAACCTCCTCAGTGTGACTGCAAGAATAGGAACCTACTTAGTGAGACAGCAAGAATTGGAACCTCCTCAGTGTGACTGCAAGAATGGGAACCTACTTAGTGAGACAGCAAGAATTGGAGCGTCCTCAGTGTCACTGCAAGAATGGAAACCTACTTTGTGAGACAGCAAAAAGGAAACCTACTTAGTGAGACAGCAAGAATCAGAACCGACTTGGTGAGACAGCAAGAATGGGAACCTACTTAGTGAGACAGTAAGAATTGGAACCTCCTCAGTGTGACTGCAAGAATGGGAACCTACTTAGTGAGACAGCAAGAATTGGAGCCTCCTCAGTGTCACTGCAAGAATGGGAACCTACTTAGTGAGACAGCCAGAATTGGAACCTCATCAGTGTGACTGCAAGAATGGGAACCTACTGAGTGACGCAGCAAGAATTGGAACCTCCTCATTGTGACTGCAAGAATGGGAACCTACATAGTGAGACAGCAAGAATTGGAACCTCCTCATTGTGACTGCAAGAATGGGAACCTACTTAGTGAGACAGCAAGCATTGGAAACTCCTCAGTGTGATTGCAAGAATGGGAACCTACTTAGTGAGACAGCAAGAATTGAAAACTGCTCGGTGTGACTGCAAGAATGGACACCTACATAGTGAGACAGCAAGAATTGGAACCTCCTCAGTGTGACTGCAAGAATGGGAACCTGCTCTGTAAGACAGCAAGAATATGAACCTCTTCAGTGTGACTGCAAGAATGGGAACCTACTTAGTGAGACAGCAAGAATGGGAACCTACTTAGTGAGACAGCAAAAAGGAAACCTACTTAGTGAGACAACAAGAATCGGAACCGACTTGGTGAGACAGCAAGAATGGGAACCTACTTAGTGAGACAGCAAGAATTGGAACCTCCTCAGTGTGACTTCAAGAATGGGAACCTACTTAGTGAGACAGCAAGAATGGGAACCACCTCAGTGCGACTACAAGAATGGGAACCTACATAGTGAGACAGCAAGAATTGGAACCTCCTCAGTGTGACTGCAAGAATGGAAACCTACTTAGTGAGACAGCAAGAATTGGAGCCTCCTCAGTGTGACTGCAAGAATGGAAACCTACTTAGTGAGACAACAAAAAGGAAACCTACTTAGTGAGACAACAAGAATCGGAACAGACTTGGTGAGACAGCAAGAATGGGAACCTACTTAGTGAGACAGCAAGAATTGGAACCTCCTCAGTGTGACTGCAAGAATGGGAACCTACTTAGTGTGACAGCAAGAATGGAACATACTTAGTGAGGCAGCAAGAATGGGAACCTACTTAGTGAGGCAGCAAGAATTGGAACCTCCTCAGTGTGACTGCAAGAATGGGATCCTACTTAGTGAGACAGCAAGAATGGGAACCTACTTAGTGAGACAGCAAGAATGGGAACCTCCTCAGTGTGACTGCAAGAATGGGAACCTACTTAATGAGATAGCAAGAATGGGAACCTCCTCAGTGTGACTGCAAGAATGGGAACCTACTTAGTGAGACAGCAAGAATGAGAACCTACTTAGTGAGACAGCAAGAATGGGAACCTACTTAGTGTGACAGCAAGAATGGGAACCTACTTAGTGTGACAGCAAGAATGGGAACCTACTTAGTGAGACAGCAAGAACTGGAACCTACTTAGTGTGACTGCAAGAATTGGAACCTATTTAGTGTTACTGCAAGAATGGGAACCTACTTAGTGTGACTGCGAGAATGGGAACCTACTAAGTGTGACTGCAAGAATGGGAACCTACTCAGTGTCACTGCAAGAATGGGAACCTACTTAGTGAGACAGCAAGAATTGGAACCTACTTTGTGTGACTGCAAGAATGGGAACCTACTTAGTGTGACAGCAAGAATGCGAACCTACTTAGTGTGACTGCAAGAATGGGAACCTCCTCAGTGTCACTGCAAGAATGGGAACCTACTTAGTGAGACAGCAATAATTGGAACCTACTTAGTGAGACAGCAAGAATTGGAATCTACTTAGTGAGACAGCAAGAATTGGAACCTCCTCAGTGTGACTTCAAGAATGGGAACCTACTTAGTGAGACAGCAAGAATTGGAACCTCTTCAGTGTGACTACAAAAATGGGAACCTACTTAGTGAGACAGCAAGAATTGGAACCTACTTAGTGAGACAGCAAGAATTGGAACCTGCTTAGTGAGACAGCAAGAATTGGAACCTACTTAGTGAGACAGCAAAAATCGGAACCTACTTAGTGAGACAGCAAGAATTGGAACTTACTTAGTGAGACAGCAAGAATTGGAACCTACTTAGTGAGACAGCATGAATGGGAACCTACTTAGTGAGACAGCAAGAATTGGAACCTCCTCAGTGTGACTGCAAGAATAGGAACCTACTTAGTGAGACAGCAAGAATTGGAACCTCCTCAGTGTGACTGCAAGAATGGGAACCTACTTAGTGAGACAGCAAGAATTGGAGCCTCCTCAGTGTCACTGCAAGAATGGGAACCTACTTAGTGAGACAGCCAGAATTGGAACCTCATCAGTGTAAATGCAAGAATGGGAACCTACTTAGTGAGGCAGCAAGAATTGGAACCTCCTCAGTGAGACAGCAAGAATGGGAACCTACTTAGTAAGACAGCAAGAATTGGAACCTCCTCAGTGTGAATGCAAGAATGGGAACCTACTTAGTGACACAGCAAGAATTGGAACCTCCTCAGTGTCACTGCAAGAATGGGAACATATTTAGTGAGACCGCAAGAATTGGAACCTCCTCAGTGTGACAGCAAGAATGGGAACCTACTCAGTGAGACAGCAAGAATTGGAACCTCCTCAGTGTGACTGCAAGAATGGGAACCTGCTCTGTAAGACAGCAAGAATAGGAACCTCCTCAGTGTGACTGCAAGAATGGGAACCTACTTAGTGAGACAGCAAGAATGGGAACCTACTTAGTGAGACAGCAAAAAGGAAACCTACTTAGTGAGACAACAAGAATCGGAACCGACTTGGTGAGACAGCAAGAATGGGAACCTACTTAGTGAGACAGCAAGAATTGGAACCTCCTCAGTGTGACTTCAAGAATGGGAACCTACTTAGTGAGACAGCAAGAATGGGAACCACCTCAGTGCGACTACAAGAATGGGAACCTACATAGTGAGACAGCAAGAATTGGAACCTCCTCAGTGTGACTGCAAGAATGGAAACCTACTTAGTGAGACAGCAAGAATTGGAGCCTCCTCAGTGTGAATGCAAGAATGGAAACCTACTTAGTGAGACAACAAAAAGGAAACCTACTTAGTGAGACAACAAGAATCGGAACAGACTTGGTGAGACAGCAAGAATGGGAACCTACTTAGTGAGACAGCAAGAATTGGAACCTCCTCAGTGTGACTTCAAGAATGGGAACCTACTTAGTGAGACAGCAAGAATGGGAACTTCCTCAGTGTGACTGCAAGAATGGGAACCTACATAGTGAGACAGAAAGAATTGGAACCTCCTCAGTGTGACTGCAAGAATGGAAACCTACTTTGTGAGACAGCAAAAAGGAAACCTACTTAGTGAGACAGCAAGAATCAGAACCGACTTGGTGAGACAGCAAGAATGGGAACCTACTTAGTGAGACAGCAAGAATTGGAACCTCCTCAGTGTGACTGCAAGAATGGGAACCTACTTAGTGAGACAGCAAGAATTGGAGCCTCCTCAGTGTCACTGCAAGAATGGGAACCTACTTAGTGAGACAGCCAGAATTGGAACCTCATCAGTGTGACTGCAAGAATGGGAACCTACTGAGTGAGGCAGCAAGAATTGGAACCTCCTCATTGTGACTGCAAGAATGGGAACCTACATAGTGAGACAGCAAGAATTGGAACCTCCTCATTGTGACTGCAAGAATGGGAACCTACTTAGTGAGACAGCAAGCATTGGAAACTCCTCAGTGTGATTGCAAGAATGGGAACCTACTTAGTGAGACAGCAAGAATTGGAAACTGCTCGGTGTGACTGCAAGAATGGACACCTACATAGTGAGACAGAAGAATTGGAACCTCCTCATTGTGACTGCAAGAATGGGAACCTACTTAGGGAGAAAGCAAGAATGGGAACCTACTTAGTGAGACAGCAATAATTGGAACCTCCTCATTGTGACTGCAAGAATGGGAACCTACTTAGTGTGACAGCAAGAATGGGAACATACTTAGTGAGGCAGCAAGAATGGGAACCTACTTAGTGAGGCAGCAAGAATTGGAACCTCCTCAGTGTGACTGCAAGAATGGGATCCTACTTAGTGAGACAGCAAGAATGGGAACCTACTTAGTGAGACAGCAAGAATGGGAACCTCCTCAGTGTGACTGCAAGAATGGGAACCTACTTAATGAGATAGCAAGAATGGGAACCTCCTCAGTGTGACTGCAAGAATGGGAACCTACTTAGTGAGACAGCAAGAATGAGAACCTACTTAGTGAGACAGCAAGAATGGGAACCTACTTAGTGTGACAGCAAGAATGGGAACCTACTTAGTGTGACAGCAAGAATGGGAACCTACTTAGTGAGACAGCAAGAACTGGAACCTACTTAGTGTGACTGCAAGAATTGGAACCTATTTAGTGTTACTGCAAGAATGGGAACCTACTTAGTGTGACTGCGAGAATGGGAACCTACTAAGAGTGACTGCAAGAATGGGAACCTACTCAGTGTCACTGCAAGAATGGGAACCTACTTAGTGAGACAGCAAGAATTGGAACCTACTTTGTGTGACTGCAAGAATGGGAACCTACTTAGTGTGACAGCAAGAATGCGAACCTACTTAGTGTGACTGCAAGAATGGGAACCTCCTCAGTGTCACTGCAAGAATGGGAACCTACTTAGTGAGACAGCAATAATTGGAACCTACTTAGTGAGACAGCAAGAATTGGAATCTACTTAGTGAGACAGCAAGAATTGGAACCTCCTCAGTGTGACTTCAAGAATGGGAACCTACTTAGTGAGACAGCAAGAATTGGAACCTCTTCAGTGTGACTACAAAAATGGGAACCTACTTAGTGAGACAGCAAGAATTGGAACCTACTTAGTGAGACAGCAAGAATTGGAACCTGCTTAGTGAGACAGCAAGAATTGGAACCTACTTAGTGAGACAGCAAAAATTGGAACCTACTTAGTGAGACAGCAAGAATTGGAACTTACTTAGTGAGACAGCAAGAATTGGAACCTACTTAGTGAGACAGCAAGAATTGGAACCTACTTAGTGAGACAGCAAAAATGGGAACCTACTCAGTGAGACAGCATGAATGGGAACCTACTTAGTGAGACAGCAAGAATTGGAACCTCCTCAGTGTGACTGCAAGAATAGGAACCTACTTAGTGAGACAGCAAGAATTGGAACCTCCTCAGTGTGACTGCAAGAATGGGAACCTACTTAGTGAGACAGCAAGAATTGGAGCCTCCTCAGTGTCACTGCAAGAATGGGAACCTACTTAGTGAGACAGCCAGAATTGGAACCTCATCAGTGTAAATGCAAGAATGGGAACCTACTTAGTGAGGCAGCAAGAATTGGAACCTCCTCAGTGAGACAGCAAGAATGGGAACCTACTTAGTAAGACAGCAAGAATTGGAACCTCCTCAGTGTGAATGCAAGAATGGGAACCTACTTAGTGACACAGCAAGAATTGGAACCTCCTCAGTGTCACTGCAAGAATGGGAACATATTTAGTGAGACCGCAAGAATTGGAACCTCCTCAGTGTGACAGCAAGAATGGGAACCTACTCAGTGAGACAGCAAGAATTGGAACCTCCTCAGTGTGACTGCAAGAATGGGAACCTGCTCTGTGAGACAGCAAGAATAGGAACCTCCTCAGTGTGACTGCAAGAATGGGAACCTACTTAGTGAGACAGCAAGAATGGGAACCTACTTAGTGAGACAGCAAAAAGGAAACCTACTTAGTGAGACAACAAGAATCGGAACCGACTTGGTGAGACAGCAAGAATGGGAACCTACTTAGTGAGACAGCAAGAATTGGAACCTCCTCAGTGTGACTTCAAGAATGGGAACCTACTTAGTGAGACAGCAAGAATGGGAACCACCTCAGTGCGACTACAAGAATGGGAACCTACATAGTGAGACAGCAAGAATTGGAACCTCCTCAGTGTGACTGCAAGAATGGAAACCTACTTAGTGAGACAGCAAGAATTGGAGCCTCCTCAGTGTGACTGCAAGAATGGAAACCTACTTAGTGAGACAACAAAAAGGAAACCTACTTAGTGAGACAACAAGAATCGGAACAGACTTGGTGAGACAGCAAGAATGGGAACCTACTTAGTGAGACAGCAAGAATTGGAACCTCCTCAGTGTGACTTCAAGAATGGGAACCTACTTAGTGAGACAGCAAGAATGGGAACTTCCTCAGTGTGACTGCAAGAATGGGAACCTACATAGTGAGACAGAAAGAATTGGAACCTCCTCAGTGTGACTGCAAGAATGGAAACCTACTTTGTGAGACAGCAAAAAGGAAACCTACTTAGTGAGACAGCAAGAATCAGAACCGACTTGGTGAGACAGCAAGAATGGGAACCTACTTAGTGAGACAGCAAGAATTGGAACCTCCTCAGTGTGACTGCAAGAATGGGAACCTACTTAGTGAGACAGCAAGAATTGGAGCATCCTCAGTGTCACTGCAAGAATGGGAACCTACTTAGTGAGACAGCCAGAATTGGAACCTCATCAGTGTGACTGCAAGAATGGGAACCTACTGAGTGAGGCAGCAAGAATTGGAACCTCCTCAGTGAGACAGCAAGAATGGGAACCTACTTAGTAAGACAGCAAGAATTGGAACCTCCTCAGTGTGAATGCAAGAATAGGAACCTACTTAGTGAGACAGCAAGAATTGGAACCTCCTCAGTGTGACTGCAAGAATGGAAACCTACTTAGTGAGACAGCAAAAAGGAAACCTACTTAGTGAGACAGCAAGAATCGGAACCGACTTGGTGAGACAGGAAGAATGGGAACCTACTTAGTGAGACAGCAAGATATGGAACCTCCTCAGTGTGACTTCAAGAATGGGAACCTACTTATTGAGACAGCAAGAATGGGAACCTCCTCAGTGTGACTATAAGAATGGGAACCTACTCAGTGAGACAGCAAGAATTGGAACCTCCTCATTGTGACTGCAAGAATGGGAACTTACTTAGTAAGACAGCAAGAATTGGAACCTCCTCACTGTGACTGCAAGAATGGGAACCTACATAGTGAGACAGCAAGAATTGGAACCTCCTCATTGTGACTGCAAGAATGGGAACCTACTTAGTGAGACAGCAAGCATTGGAAACTCCTCAGTGTGATTGCAAGAATGGGAACCTACTTAGTGAGACAGCAAGAATTGGAAACTGCTCGGTGTGACTGCAAGAATGGACACCTACATAGTGAGACAGAAGAATTGTAACCTCCTCATTGTGACTGCAAGAATGGGAACCTACTTAGGGAGAAAGCAAGAATGGGAACCTACTTAGTGAGACAGCAATAATTGGAACCTCCTCATTGTGACTGCAAGAATGGGAACCTACTTAGTGTGACAGCAAGAATGGGAACATACTTAGTGAGGCAGCAAGAATGGGAACCTACTTAGTGAGGCAGCAAGAATTGGAACCTCCTCAGTGTGACTGCAAGAATGGGATCCTACTTAGTGAGACAGCAAGAATGGGAACCTACTTAGTGAGACAGCAAGAATGGGAACCTCCTCAGTGTGACTGCAAGAATGGGAACCTACTTAGTGAGACAGCAAGAATGGGAACCTACTTAGTGTGACAGCAAGAATGGGAACCTACTTAGTGTGACAGCAAGAATAGGAACCTACTTAGTGTGACAGCAAGAATTGGAACCTACTTAGTGTGACTGCAAGAATTGGAACCTATTTAGTGTTACTGCAAGAATGGGAACCTACTTAGTGTGACTGCGAGAATGGGAACCTACTAAATGTGACTGCAAGAATGGGAACCTACTCAGTGTCACTGCAAGAATGGGAACCTACTTAGTGAGACAGCAAGAATTGGAACCTACTTTGTGTGACTGCAAGAATGGGAACCTACTTAGTGTGACAGCAAGAATGCGAACCTACTTAGTGTGACTGCAAGAATGGGAACCTCCTCAGTGTCACTGCAAGAATGGGAACCTACTTAGTAAGACAGCAAGAATTGGAACCTACTTAGTGAGACAGCAAGAATGGGAACCACCTCAGTGTGACTGCAAGAATGGGAACCTACATAGTGAGACAGCAAGAATTGGAACCTCCTCAGTGTGACTGCAAGAATGGAAACCTACTTAGTGAGACAGCAAGAATTGGAGCCTCCTCAGTGTGACTGCAAGAATGGAAACCTACTTAGTGAGACAACAAAAAGGAAACCTACTTAGTGAGACAGCAAGAATTGGAACCTCCTCAGTGTGACAGCAAGATTGGGAACCTACTTAGTGTGACAGCAAGAATAGGAACCTACTTAGTGTGACTGCAAGAATTGGAACCTACTTAGTGTGACTGCAAGAATTGGAACCTACTTAGTGTGACTGCAAGAATGGGAACCTACTTAGTGTGACTGCGAGAATGGGAACCTACTAAGTGTGACTGCAAGAATGGGAACCTACTTAGTGAGACAGCAAGAATTGGAACCTCCTCAGTGTGACTGCAAGAATGGGAACATTTAGTGAGACAGCAAGAATTGGAACCTCCTCAGTGTGACTGCAAGAATGGGAACCTACTTAGTAAGACAGCAAGAATGGGAACCTCCTCAGTGTGACAGCAAGAATGGGAACCTACTTAGTGAGACAGCAAGAATGGGAACCTCCTCAGTGTGACTGCAAGAATGGGAACCTAATTAGTGAGACAGCAAGAATTGAAACCTCCTCAGTGTGACTGCAAGAATGGCAACCTACTTAATGAGACAGCAAGAATTGGAACCTCCTCAGTGTGACTGCAAGAATGGGAACCTACTTAGTAAGACAGCAAGAATTGGAACCTCCTTAGTGAGACAGCAAGAATTGGAATATCCTCAGTCTGACTGCAAAAATGGGAACCAACTTAGTGAGACAGCAAGAATGGGAACCTCCTTAGTGAGACAGCAAGAATTGGAACCTCCTTAGTGAGACAGCAACAATTGGAACCTCCTCAGTGTGACTGCAAGAATTGGAATCTCCTTAGTGAGACAGCAAGAATTGGAACCTCCTTAGAGATGTTATAGCAAAAATTGAAACCTCCTTAATGAGACAGCACGAGTTGGAACCTCCTTAGTGAGATAGCCAGAATGGGAATCTCCTTAATGAGATTGGAAGAATGGGAACCTCTTTAGTGAGATAGCAAGAATAGGAACCTCCTTAGTGAGATAGCAAAAATTCGAACCTCCTTTTTGAGATAGCAAGAAATGTAACCTCCTTAATGAGATAGCAAGAATGGGAAACTCCTTAGTGAGACAGCAACAATAACCACTTTTATTAAAGACAGTAACAATAACCACTTTTATTAAAGACAGTAACAATAACCTCTTTTATTAATGACAGTAACAATATCCTCTTTTATTAAAGACAGTAACGATAACCTCTTTTATTAAAGACAGTAACAATAACCTCTTTTATTAAAGACAGTAACAATAACCACTTTTATAAAGGACAGTAACAGTATCCTCTTTTATTAAAGGCAGTAGCAATATCCTCTTTTATTAAAGACAATAACAATATCCTCTTTTATTAAAGACAGTAACAATAACCACTTTTATTAAAGACAGTAACAATAACCACTTTTATTAAGGACAGTAACAATATCCTCTTTTATTAAAGACAATAGCAATATCCTCTTTTATTAAAGACAGTAACAATAACCACTTTTATTAAAGACAGTAACAATATCCTCTTTTATTAAAGACAATAACAATATCCTCTTTTATTAAAGACAGTAACAATAACCACTTTTATTAAGGACAGTAACAATATCCTCTTTTATTAAAGGCAGTAACAAAAACCACTTTTATTAAAGGCAGTAACAATAACCACTTTTATTAAAGACAGTAACAAAAACCTCTTTTATTAAAGGCAGTAACAATAACCACTTTTATTAAAGGCAGTAACAATAACCACTTTTATTAAAGGTAGTAACAATAACCACTTTTATTAAAGACAGTAAAAATGTCCTCTTCTATTAAAAACAGTAACGATAACCTTTTTTATTAAAGACAGTAACAATAACCACTTTTATTAAAGACAGTATCAATAACCTCTCTTTTAAAGGCAGTATCAATAACCTCTCTTTTAAAGGCAGTAACAATAACCACTTTTATTAAAGCAGTAACAATAACCACTTTTATTAAAGACAGTAACAATAACCTCTTTTATTAAAGACAGTAACAATAACTTCTTTTATTAAAGACAGTAACAATAACTTCTTTTATTAAAGACAGTAACTGTAACCACTTTTATTAAAGGTAGTAACAATAACCATTTTTATTAAAGGCAGTAACAATAACCACTTTTATTAAAGGTAGTAACAATAACCATTTTTGTTAAAGGCAGTAACAATAACCTCTTATTATTAAAGACAGTAACAATAACCTCTTTCATTAAAGACAGTAATAATAACTTCTTTTATTAAAGACAGTAACAATAACCACTTTTATTAAAGAAAGTAACAATAACCTCTTTTATTAAAGACAGTAACAATAACCTCTTTTATTAATGACAGTAACAATAACCTATTTTATTAAAGACAGTAACAATAACCACTTTTATTAAAGGCAGTAACTATAACTATTTTTTATTAAAGGCAGTAACAATAACCACTTTTATTAAAGACAGTAACAATAACCTCTTTTATTAAAGACAGTAACAATAACCTCTTTTATTAAAGACAATAATAATAGGGACGTTCTTAGTGGGTAATAATAGGGACGTTCTTAGTGGGTAATAATAGGGACGTTCGTAATGGGTAGTAATAAGGGACGTTCTTAGTGGGTAATAATAGGGACGTTTTTAGTGGGTAATAATAATGACGTTTTTAGTGGGTAATAATAGGGACACTTCTTAGTGGGTAATAATTAGGACTTTCTTTATCAGTTAATAATAGGGACGTTCTTTATGGGTAATAATAAGGACGTTCTTTATGAGTTATAATAGGGACGTTCTTTATGAGTTATAATAAGGACCTTCTTTAAGAGTAATAATAGGGACGTTCTTTGTGAGTAATAATAGGGACGTTCTTTATGAGTTTATTATAGGGACATTCTTTATGAGTAATAATAGGGACGTTCTTTATGGGTTATAAATAGGGACGTTCTTTATGGGTTATAATAGGGACGTTCTTTATGAGTAATAATAGGGACATTCTTTATGAGTTATAACAGGAACGTTCTTAGTGGGTAATAATTGGGACGTTCTTTATCAGTTAATAATAGGGACGTTCTTTATGAATAATAATAGGGACGTTCTTTGTGAGTAATAATAGGGACGTTCTTTATGAGTTTATTATAGGGACATTCTTTATGAGTAATAATAGGGACGTTCTTTATGAGTAATAATAGGGACGTTCTTTATGAGTTATAACAGGAACGTTCTTAGTGGGTAATAATTGGGACGTTCTTTATCAGTTAATAATAGGGACGTTCCTTATGAATAATAATAGGGACGTTCTTTATGGGTAATAATAGGGACGTTTTTTATGAGTTATAATAGGAACGTTCTTTATGAGTTATAATAGGGAAGTTCTTTATGAGTTATAATAGGAACGTTCTTTATGAGTAATAAAAGGGACGTTCTTTATGGGCAAAAATGGGCAGATCTTTTATAAATAAAAATGGCGACACAATGTATAAGTAAAAATGGGAACGTCCATTATGAGTAAAAATGGTGGCATCATTTATAAGTAAAAATGAGGACGTACTTCACGAGTAAAAAATGGGGGATCATTTATACAAATGGGGACGCTCTGTATTAGTAAAAAGAAATGGGGGCATCCTTTTTTTATGAGTAAAAATTGTGACAACCTTTTCTGAGTAAAAATGAGGAGGTATTTATAAGAAAAAATGGGAACGTCCTAAATGAATACAAACGTTCACAGGTAAAAATGGGAACGTCCCTTATAAATACAAGTGGTGAGGACGTCATTTACGAGTAAAGGTTGTGTCATCTTGTATGCGTAATGGTAGAGATGTTTTATGTTAGTGGGTATGTTTTGGTAGGATTGTTAGATTGTAGTGTTAGATTGTAGTGTTAGATTGTAGTGTTAGATTGTAGTGTTATATTGACGTAATATTGTTGACGTGTTTCGCGAGTAAATGTAAGGACATCTTTTATGAGAATAATAGGACATTTTACGAGTATTAATATGGACGTTTTGTGAGTAATAGTGATTTTGTATTATTATGAGTGATAGTAGTAAAAGATAGCTAATATCCAATATTAGGAAGAAACAATCATCATTTTTTGCCATGTAGTGAGAAGGAAACAGCTGGAATATGATCATGAATGGGGACGTTTTATGATTAATAGTGGTGCTGACCTCCTTCATAAAATATACAGGGGTCTCTTTCATGAGTAAAAATTGGGACTTCATTTATGAGCTACCTACGATGTGAATAAATGTGCTAAACCATATTTATCTCAACTGAGAAAAACAACTTATACGTTTCATTAAAGTGAAGGTTATAATTTTTGTTTGAGAATACCATTAGAAAGATATTTCCTTTGAAAGCAGCAATTTGAATCACCTTTCATGGCAGCAGTTTAAAACATTTCTTTTTTCTTAGAAGTTGAAATACGGAAACTATTTTCTTAGAATTCTGCAGTAGGCGATTTTTCTTAGAAAAGACAGCAGCGAAAAATTCATTATTTATCACAATGCAGAAAAGAAACATTCTTGATAATAGTTTTCACTTTTTAGAAATTAGCAATCAAATTCTTTATTTATTATTATTTTTTGTTAGAAAGCAACAGCTGAAATCTATTTTCTGCGTAAATTGCATTGTAAAAAACATGCATATATTTAAAATATGAATTCCCTTTGAGCTGATGTGAAATAGCTAGAAAAATGTTCCTTTGTGACTAACGAGGTATTTTCACAATACTGGATTGGCTAACATTTCCAGGAAATCATCAAAGGAGGCGGGAGACTTTTGAGCAATTTCGCGTTCTTGGAAAGAGGCCAGGTCTCAAGTAAAGACAAGCGGAGTTATTGTTAATCTCCCCTGCCTTACATTCAACGAAGAATAGGCGTGTACACTGAACAATATTTCAATAACTTTTTTTTTATAATTGGCAAACAATGACAACAGGTTTAAAAAAACAAATACCGAGATAAGGGACTGGACTTAGTAGCAATTACAAGATTGTGCACTGAAATGTGTGTTACTACTACTTATCTCTACAGGTGTGATGGTAATGTCAATAGGTGCACTGAAAACTGTTTACTATTTCCTTCCACGGATGTGTTGGTCGTGTCATTATGTGCACTGAAAACCTCCCACAGGTGTGTTGGTCGTGTAAATGGGTGCACTGAAATATGTGTTTACTATTTCTCTCTACAGGTGTCTTGGTAATGTCAATAGGTGCACTTAGTGTCAATGGGTGCACTTAAATCTGTGTTTCTCTCTACACGTGTGTTTGTAGTGTCAATGGGTGCACTGAAATCTGTGTTTCTCTCTACACGTGTGTTTGTAGTGTCAATGGGTGCACTGAAATCTGTGTTTCTCTCTACACGTGTGTTGGTAGTGTCAATGGGTGCACTGAAATCTGTGTTTCTCTCTACACGTGTGTTTGTAGTGTCAATGTGTACACTGAAATCTGTGTTTCTCTCTACACGTGTGTTGGTAGTGTCAATGTGTACATTGAAATCTGTGTTTCCCTCTACACGTGTGTTGGTAGTATCAATGTGTATATTGAAATCTGTGTTTCTCTCTACACGTGTGTTGGTAGTGTCAATGTGTACACTGAAATCTGTGTTTCTTATTTCTCTCTCAGGGTGTGTTTGTCAATGAATAAAGTAGACTGAAAAAAGAATGAAAAGATAAGAAGTATGAGGAACTCATGGTAATAGCCAAGCATTTCACATGTAAAATAGAAGACCAATCAAAGTTTGAAATTCCACATCAGGACCAGGTTAAGTGAAATATATTTGTTAAAAACATGAGTTAAAAGTCGAATGATTGCTTCTTTTTTTTCTGGTCTTGAAACCTGCTTGCGAATAGTCTGTCATGTGTTTATGTATATTTTTTTGTCCTTCATGATCACTGGTCGGATAAAACAGTCAGTGGTTGTAAAGCTTTGAAGATAACTTGTTCTCCCATTTAAGCGCGGACAACTCCCATCCTTTGCAAGCTGCCCATAGTCTAACTACGGTATTCATGTGTGTTTACACTATCGTGTGCCAAACAGTCTTTGCTTGTCTGTTTTAGTTTTCCTTTGGAAATACATTTCTGTATTCTGGCAGTTCATGTGATTGTACGCATTTAAAGATTGCTTTGTTTAAATTTTGTGTTATTTTTCTTTGATAACTAAAGAAATAGTTAAACATCTTTTGTCATCCGCCCTTAAAAGGACGTTATGGGAGCGTAAAATATGCTGTGTTGACGTTTGAATTAAAATTTGATATTTTCGCCCTTCGGTCCAATATATCGATTTGTAATTTAAGTTCAAATACACCAGATACACTCCATTCAGATATGTTACTTCGACTCGTTATCTTAATTCATGATGTTCCTTGATTTCAAATTCAATCTCTGTCTGCTTACAGTTTCAGATGAAATGCGCACGTTCAAATGTAGCTCCTCACAGCCATTTGGGTGCTGTGAATATTCCTGCCTTATCCAGCCCACGATCGCTATTATTGTGACAAAAGCTTTCAACGTCTGTGTTTTAATTCATCCCGTTTACACGTATGTTGAGACTATCCGGGGCAGGAAATCCAGATTACTCAAAATAGGATTTACAACACAAGGCATCTACTGTAAACTTTCTCTTTAGTCATCCATTGCCTTCTCAGCCTATTTCCGAAAGAGAATGGTTATCAATGAGTCCTCTCTGAGTGCACATATGATCATCTATGAGTCCTCTCTGAGTGCATATATGATCATCTATGAGTCATCTCTGAGTGCATATATGATCATCTATGAGTCCTCTCTGAGTGCACATATGATCATCTATGAGTTCACTCTGAGTGCACATATGATCATCTATGAGTCCACTCTGAGTGCATATATGATCATCTATGAGTCCACTCTGAGTGCACATATGATCATCTATGAGTCCACTCTGAGTGCACATATGATCATCTATGAGTCCACTCTGAGTGCATATATGATCATCTGAGTCCCCTCTGAGTGCACATATGATCATCTATGAGTCCCCTCTGAGTGCACATATGGTCATCTATGAGTCGCCTCTGAGTGCACATACGCCGATCCAGCAATTACATGATAACGACATAATGTCTTTAAAAAACTACATCATCCACAGCCCCAAACTCTATTCACGGCCATAATAATTATGGGTTTTGGCTTCCCAAGGCCAATCAGGTCACTGTAATTTGGATGTAAAAAAGCAAAATTCATAAACTTAGCTCCAGTGAGTACCCATTCCTTCAGTTCTGCAGCGCTGGGGGGCAACTGTGGAGGGTTCAATCAAAACGGTAGACTTTATCTGAACAATTCAGTCTTAGCCAATCTACCTATGAAACCACCCAAATAAATTGGTAATTTATGAGTTCAGCAACATGATTTAAAGTGATCTTCCCTTAGTTTACATTACAACAAAACTACAGCGTATTTCAAACACAAAAAAATGGAGGCGAAGGCGCGCCTCACAGCACCAGAGCTGGAATTTGTCAGCGACCCACAACTGATGGCTTGCGCCAGGATCGGTGAACCAAAACCATCAAGACCCTGCTCCACCTCTCCGTGGTGCCTCTAGTAACAGACTAACCTGTCTAGTCAGGCCAAGCGAGTAGGGATCGAAGAGGGAAGACAACCCGGTACTCTAATGTCGTGCTGAAGTCGGATGTGTTGGGCCGAAAGGCGCAAATATCACAGTTATACTGTAAACCATAACACAACGCAGACACACCAACTTAACGTTCTTTTAAGGGCGGATGACGAAGAGGAATTCTATAGTCTACGAATGCTCTAGAATACTTTAGTCATCGGGCGAACACAAGCAAGCAAACACGACAAATTGCAATGTATGAGTTTAATGTCCCAAATTATTGCTGCTCGGAGTAACGCCCTCCTTGCACTTTATTCGATCGTTCTCGAATCTGCCATTAGAAGACCTCTGGGTTATATTTAGTGTTTGGAATAACCTACAACTAACCGTAAATCTAACCCTAAACCTTGCTGGGGTAAATAGAATAGATTAGAATAGAATAGAATGCACAAAAACTAGAAAAAAAGTTGATAATTCAAGTATGTCCGGTCAATGAGAGGAGATCACTCGTTTAGAAGAAATAATTGGTGACACTAAACCCGTATATTACTCTACAAATTATTTCTATGTTCATAGCGTATTTTATTTTATTTTTGTGTAAGAGTTAGCGTTTGGGTTAGGACATATAACTTTATCCTAGCGTTGTTTCTTTTTTTTCCCCTACAAATAGGGGTCTTCACTTTCATTTACGGCGCTAAACTTGTAAATTACCAATAAATTTTAGAAACCTCAAATCACTTTGTGGACAAGCTGACCATGAAAACAATCATATCACCATCTTCCGATCTGACAAATAGAATGATAGAGATAGTACACACCAGACTGTGACTGATTGCCCATATAATGATATAGATAGTACACACCAGACTGTGACTGATTGCCCATATAACGATAGAGATAGTACACACCAGGCTGTGACTGACTGCCCATATAACGATAGAGATAGTACACACCAGGCTGTGACTGATTGCCCATATAACGATAGAGGTAGTACACACCAGGCTGTGACTGATTGCCCATATAACGATAGATAGTACACACCAGACTGTGACCGATTCCCCATATAAACGATAGAAATAGTACACACCAGACTGCGACCGATTGCCCATATAGCGATATAGATAGTACACACCAGACTTTGACCGGTTGCCCATATAACGATATAGATAGTACACACCAGACTGTGACTGATTGCCCATATAACGACATAGAATCATAAATAATACAAAAGAAACTGACCGATTGCCTATATAACGACATAGAATCATAAATAATACAAAAGAAACTGACCGATTGCCTATATAACGACATAGAACCATAAATAATACAAAAGAAACTGTGACCGATTGCCTATAAAACGGACATTGAACCATAAACAATACAAAAGAAACTGTGACCGAGTGCCCATATAACGAATAGAACCATAAATAATACAAAAGAAGCTGTGACCGCGGGCCCATATAACGAATAGAACCATACACACCAGACTGTGACACAGTCAGAATGTAGAACTTTTGAAGCAGAAGCCTGAGCTTTTTTTTTTTCACTTTTGGCACCCATCACTGTCACATGACGTCACATGACGTGATAAACGAAGATTTGACTTGCCCAACCGCAACGTACAACAGTAACGTACTCTGGAGCAATGTTAGTCTCCATCTACAGGGGATTTGAGATAGTAGGATGTAAACATTTTAGTTGATTGTTGCAAGTATCAATCAGTCATCAATCAATCAGCCACCAAAAGTGAACATCCTAAAGAACAATATAGAAGTGAAGGCAAATCTAAACTGATAAAAAGATCGCATCTAGAGATTAACGATGTTTGATTAGAGATGTTTACAAACGAACTCTACAATAATTAATTAATGCTTCATCGGAATTCATGCTATCACTGTGACTGTATATGGCCATTCACTAATTCCATTCTCTCTCTCTCTCTCTCTCTCCCTCTCTCATCACATCTCACTCCCACCGAGTGTTTATCTACATGTTTATGATTAATAACGATCATGACACAAATCAAACACAACTCACCTGCTCAGAGGTGCTTTTCTTCATTCACAGCAGCCGGATCTGCCACGCAGGTGAGATCACTTCCTTTTAATATTTTCTAACCTTTGTTGTTTCAATTTTTCTGGACAATGAAAGTAGGTCAGCTCCTTCCTCTATTGGTTCCCTTAACGTAGTTCCTCATGTAAAGATAGGTCAAACTAATATTCAAATCAGAATGATTGATCAGTGTTAGTGTTCCAATTTTAGGAATGTCGCTGACAAATTAATTCACGGAAGTCGATCTAGTTAAGTAAGAGTAAGGCTGGTTAACAAAGACAGAAGCTCAGAAAAATTACACATTTGTAATAGTAATTCTTACCACATGTAAACAATTGTATAATCACAGGAGAAAACAGTCATTTTATTTTCTCCTTCTTACTAGACTGTTATACAACAATTTTAACAATTAACAAAATAAAACAAAATATTTCCGAAGAAAGAATTATAATAAAGTCGAACTGTGGTAACAAAATAAAAAATCATACCAACAAAACTAAAATACTTTTACAAGCTCGATAGTAAAAATTAGAATTTATTTTTCTCCAAAATCATTTTAATGTTTTTTTTTATTTCCAATTAATGATCAAGTCATACATGAAGTTTCCTAACAGAACTCTTCAGTTTGAATTTTCTAGCCAATTGAAGCGCCAAAGAAAGTTTCCGAGAGCCTCACTCTAATCCCCAGCGCACAATAGTACAGCACTTTGAGCAAGGGACAACGTTACCACCTTCTCTCGCTCTGGGAGCGCGGGACCGTCACGTGGTTTCACCAGTCTCTCTGATCTACGACGAGGCCGCAACATCAAAGAAACTTCGCCGCCACCAGCACCTTGACAGAACGAAACACAAGCCCGTTCTGCCGTGTCTTCGCTGGGGGGAGGGGGGTTCTATCTGTCACGTACTGAATTCTTTAGTGCCCTGCCCGCTCGATGTGATCAGATGCATTTAGATAGAGAAAAAAGGAAATAACGTACACAAGTGAATACAGCAAATGCATAACTAAAAAGCTAAGTAAATATAATAAATACAAGAGAATCACAGGTAGTAGGTTAACACTAATGTAGTGGTTGGGAATATACAACAAAATATAAACATTCATTATTGACAGTTGACAGCACAATATTTCAAGCAAACCCAGAAGTGCCCAGTCGCATTCAGCAGTTGACCATGTGTGTGTAGATGTATGATTCCACTAGCTCGCTGGGTGTGCACACGCCTAAGAAGCATTATGTGTTTACCTATCAATATTCGATGCTGCAAAAATATAATCATAACAAATCAATATTATTTTACAAATGGAGACTTCCGAGGAAAAAGATCAACAAACAAGTTCGGAGAACTGGTTTACGATAATCCAGAAATAAACAACAGAGAACAATGGCGAACCAAAGGACGATCGAAATCGATTGTTTAGTTGGCCGCCTTTTGAAATGCAAGTCTCTCGTAGCAAAACGTTGTGTCGAGAAGTAAGGTTATATCCTACTTCGGGTTGTCTGTTGGTCTGTGTTTTTATTGTTTGCGTGTTGTTTTTTCTAAGTTGTAGACAAACCAGCCGCTCTAACTTATTTGTGATTCTAGCCTGTAACAATAATACACAATGTTGTAGTATCAACATTCTTTTCAACACTCGAGTGAGCAATGTTCAATAATTGAGGTTGTCCAAATGCCCGTCATTACCACCATAGACAGGTCAGCCTATTGTTTCTCACATATTGACATAGCGACTACATGCAATCACTTTCTCTATTTTTTTTTTTTTGGTGTCTTTTGACGTTGGACCAGAGTTTAGCTTCTCTGATCATCCAGACGTGAACATTACAAATATCGTTCTTGCTCAAGAGAAAATTATTTTCACTTTCATTCTCAATGGAAATTGTGTTCTAATACGAACTAGAGGACTTAGTCTGAGGGTGAACGGGTCATGCCTCACCATGAGGTAGGCAAAATCCTCAAGACAACAAACAACAACCACGTGAGAATGGCAAATATTGCACGCTTATTTTCCTAGAAAAGGTGTATTGAAACTCTGCCACTTCACTCACAAAATAAGAACAATTAAATAGTTTATGAGATCTCTGAAGCTCAGACATATTCGTCATTGTCAGCGATCACAAGAATTAAATTGGCGGCAATTCTAGTTTTAAATTACTTACATAATGTGCATCTCTGGGCCCATCTTTTTCACAATTTCTTGTTCTTCTCACCGCTTAGGCCGTCGAAAGAGATATAAGATTCAAGTTCTTGCTCTTCTGACAACTTCAGTCATCGACACTTGATGTTGTTGCAGAGTTTCTCTGATGTCACCCCGATTTAGTCTGGGTCTGGCTCCAGCGCTGTGCCCTTTACCTCTTTTTGTGCTTGTCCTGTGCGGAGTATGGTATGACATCACAAGGCATTCTCTCCAAGTGGACAAAGCACTTTACTTGTTTTTGCATGCACAATTTAAAATCGGTTCTTCGCCTTCTAATTTCTTATAACTTCATTTCTCCAGCACGTTTTCAGCAACACCTCATTTTTATGGTGACCAACCTACTTTTCCGAATTGTTGTGAGTGACCATGTTAGACCGCGGTAAAGTAGTTTGTGGAAGCTGCTTGCTTGCTTGCTTGCATTCGTCCGATGACTAAAGCAGTGTACCTCTTCATCATCCGCCCTTAAAAGGACGTTAAGTGGGCGTGTCTGTGTTGTGTTGTAGTTTGCGGTAAAACTGTGATATTTACGCCTTTCGGCCCAACACATCCGACTTCAGCACGACATTTTAGAGTACCGGGTTGTCTTTCCTCTTCGATCCCTACTCGCTTGGCCAGACTAGACATGTTAGTATGTTACTAGAGGCACCACGGAGAGGTGGAGTAGGTCTGGATGGTTCTGGTTCACCAATCCTGGCGCAAGCCATCAGCTGTGGGTCGCTGCCAACTTCCAGCTCTGGTGCTGTAAAGACGCGCCTTCGCCTCCAGATTGGAGATAAATAAACTTTGTATCAAATGTTTTCTTTCTACAGATTGGCATGGTTTTGTGTTGTAGGAGAGAGCCTAGCTGTATTCATACTTGCACTACTGCACTGATTTCTAATTCCATTTTGTCATCTTCGAAGAATGTTCCAATATACTTGAACTCTGTAAATATCCTGTAGGGGTCTATTTATATATTTAAGCTTTTTTTCCCCTCTCTCAAATTGCCATACCTTCTTTTTAGTTCTGTTTGAATATTCTCATATTCAAACTTGCCAGACTTATATTTATAATAAGCAACTATTGTAACTATAATTATCAATTGACTATGGCGATAACTTTGTAGTGAAGATACGAAGCTGTACCCATAGTGGACACTTTTGAATGCCCGCAGCATCAAAAATTACCTGCCGTTAACCTCCCTTTACCACAAAAAAACTAAAGACAAAGCTGCATCAATCTTTTGATCTCGAACAAAAGGTTTGTTTCGCCTTCGTTTCTTATGATCAAAGACATTTGATTATTTGAAAGGTCTATTGTGGGGAAGGGGGTGGGGGTGTGCCCACGTGCCTTTCTTTTGCGAAGCTGTAGGGGCAGTTAATACGTTCAATATTAAAGGACCGATTTTGAAGAATAGGGTTGAAAGTTAATAAATGCTTGCTTCCGTCGTCCAATGGCTAAAGGAGTACACCACCTCTTCGTCATCCGCCCTTAAAAGAAAGTTAATTGGGCGTGTCTGCGTTTTGTTGTGATTTACAGTATAATTATGGTATTTGCACCTTTCGACCCAACACATCTTACTTCAGTACGACATTTTTGAGTACCAGGTTGTCTTCCCTCTCCGATCCCTACTCGCTTGGCCAGACTAGACAGGTTAGTCTGTCTCTATAGGCATCACGGTGAGGTGGAGCAGGGTCCGGATGGTTTTGATTCACCGATCCTGACACAAGCCATCAGCTGTGGGTCTATAACAGCTTCCAGCTCTGCTGCTGTGGGGCGCGCCTTCACCTCCAAAGTTAATCAATAAATATGGATCCTTCTTTGGGTCATTCTCTTGAAAATGTAAAAATATCACATGCGTCGTTTTGTCTGTCATGATCTTCTCGTTTATAGAATTGGCTGATAGAGATTACATAGTTAAAGATAACACGTCCAGGTTCATTGATCTGTGGTAACCACCTCGCCAATCAGGACCGTTCAAGTCCTGACAATTGTTTACCGGTTGGTCGCCGGAATGTTCCGGACGAAAAAACATTGTGTATGTAATATAACATCTCATATCACACACACACACACACGCGCGCACGCACGCACGCACGCACACACACACACATATAATATCAGCAATTAACATCAATACATGCTTAAAACTCGATTTGAAACAAAAAATGTTAAAATAACATCGATCTAACTACATGACGAGCTACAGATGAGCGAAGCTTAACGAGCTTGTATCCTGAGAGTATAGAGTAAAGAGCCCCCGTCACGCCAAGTGGCGTATAGGGAATATGGTGTTAGTGACCATCAATTTTACAGACCTTCGGCACATGATTTTTGGGGTAATGTGGTCGGTATTACGCCCGTACCGCTTTACTTTCCCCCAAAAAAATCCGGTACCCATTAAAGGCTGGGTGAACCTGGAAGCCGTCGGTTGTGATCGAACCCTACCTCTTGTTCTTTGTAGTCCAGTTCACTAACCACTGAGGAGAGTATATGAGTTAGTATTTAATTTCTCAGCCATCCGGTTATTAAATTAATTCCTCTTTAAATTGATATCAGAGATTTATGCTGTGAAAATATACGGTCTGACGTGCTATTCATATTAACCGGAACATGAAATTATGTAAATGGTTAATGAAACATTGATATTAACACTACATTTCCGAGTTCACAACTTCCATTTTCCCCTCGGCCACACCCACTCCAATTAAGCGAAGTTAAAATTAGGCGACCAGCTGTTAATACGCAGCCCACAGCTGATCAAGACCTCATTTAAAAAATCTGCCAAAAGGGCTGTCTAAGTATATGAGGATCACTTTAGCTAGTATCTGTTGATACAGATTATCTTCTACTGCAGTACATCTAAGATGGACAAACTCCAACCTTTCCAGCAGAAAATGAGAAACCAAAGAGTATAGCGGCCGCCATATTAACTTCTAATTTTTAAGAACCAATCTGTTTCCATGGTAACAGATCATCAACACCGGCATCCCCAAGCTTCTAGTAAAAGAAACCACGTGAACATGTTTTAGTTCTAAGTTCATAATACGTTCCTTTTCTCTGCCGCAATATTTGTCCCATCTACTCGCGCCACGCTTAGTGTTAAACCCCTTGCAGTTTCCATGTTTCATCCGTTGACGCATTTTCATCCAAACAGAGACAAATTCGAATAATCTATCTGTGACAATTCACCTTTGACCATCCATTTAGTCATCCATTTTGATTCAATCGAAACATTAATTGAGAGATGCTTATCTGCGTTCTTAAACTTTAATATCATGGGTTGAGACAACTGGTGTAGACTGCATGCATTACACGGAGACACAGCTTACTTTAAATCTATAGATGACTGTCTCTAACCTAGGAGTTCACATTTATAATAATTATATTGTCATTTATTATTATTGTCCTGGTGCTAACTACCACTATCTTTGTGTCTGACGTAACATTTTGCGCTGATATCTTCCCATTCTTGTATGCAGTTTTCCCATTCTTGTATGTAGTCTTCTCATTCTTGTACGCACTCTTCTCATTCTTGATTGCAGTATTCCCATTATTGTATTCAGTCTCCCCATTCTTGTATGCTGTCTTCCCACTCATGTATGCAGTTTTTCCATTCTTGTATTCAGTCTTTCCACTCTTGTGTGCAGTTTTCCCATTCTTGTATTCAGTCTTCCCATTCTTGTGTGCTGTTTTCCCATTCTTGTATGCTGTTTTCCCATTGTTGTATTCAGTCTTCCCATTCTTGTGTGCTGTCTTCTAATACAATTTTGATCTGCTTCTCCCTGCTCTGAGCGTCGACTGTATCCCGGAGGTTAATCTTTGCAGTTGATCGCGTCAGGTGACCAAATCAACCAGTTTTACAATTGTGAACATCCCGCTAACCTGCTCCTTTGCCAACAGTTGTACAAATAGATTGATGAAAAATATTATCTTTTTATGAGATGACTAAGGTAATTCTGTAAAATCTCAATTTGTGGACTCCATTGTTTATATCTAAACCATCATACTTATAGGGAGCCGAGATAGCTCAGTGGTTAGTGAACTGGACTACAAAGGACAAGGGGTAGGATTCCGATCCCAACCGACGGCTTCCGGGTTCACCCAGCCTTTAATGGGTACCGGATTTTTTCTGGGAAAGTGAAGCGGCACGGGCGTAATACCGACCACATTATCCCACAAATCATGTGCCGAAGGTCTGTAAAATGTATGGTCACTAACACCATATTCCCTATACGCCACTTGGCGTGACGGAGGTACTTTACTACTTTACTTTTTATCATACTTATACAAATATTGATTGCTTCAAGTCTATATATCTGTTTACTGACCTTTCGAGCCGTGGCCGACCCAAAGGGCATTTAGACACATATACTCTTTCTCTTCCTCTAAATTTTCTTTCTAGCAGTCTCAATCCTTGCAAAGATCTTTTATAAAATCTGGACATTTCTCTCTGTTCTGCGCAAGCATCTCGATCTCATTGAAGGAGCCGATTCCTTGCTGCCTTTGCCTTCTTGATCAATGTTCTTCTCATTGCTTTAAGTATACGCGTAAAACTTTACTGCTTCAAAGTACACTTTTAGGTTTCAATAAGTTCAATGCAGCGTGGTTCATGAAGTAAAGGAGTAAACACAATCAGTAGGGCCTAATGGAACAAGCAGCCAATACACAAACAGTTGTGTAGAATGAAGAATGTTTGTTAGGAGCCTCCTTCTTTAAAGTATACCTTCGGCGTCCATGTTAACTAGTTCAAGATGAAATCATTGGTCACAAGACAGATGACATCTCAGTACGTCTTCTTCATGAATGACACAGTATACCTTTGATGTCCATATTAACTAGTTCAAGATGAAATCATTGGTCACAAGACATATGGCATCTCAGTACGTCTTCTTCATGAATGACACAGTATACCTTTGATGTCCATGTTACCTAGTTCAATAAATCATTGGTCACAAGACAGATGACATCTTAGTACGTCTTCTTCATGAATGACACTGTATACCTTCGGCGTCCATGTTAACTAGTTCAAGATGAAATCATTGGTCACAAGACAGATGACATCTCAGTACGTCTTCTTCATGAATGACACTGTATACCTTTGATGTTCATGTTATCTAGTTCAATAAATCATTGATCACAAGACAGATGACATCTCAGTAAGTCTTGTTTATGAATGACAATGTTGTGAGTCACAATAGCCCCCATTCTTCATCACAACACTTGTATAAGATGTTTGGCAATCAATATATTTTGTCAGTGCTACAGTCACATTTATCAGTGACGCCTGTCTTTAGGGTTTGAAGAATATAATGCTTTAGTATGTGAAGGACAATTCAGGATATGCATATATGGTAACGGCCATAATTTTTCTTGTAAACTCCAGTGTTCAGCATTGCATTAGTTCATGTTTTTGTTCCCGATACACTTCTTGGTCTTCTCATCAGTTAAACGTGTATCTGACGGTTACAGTTTCCCACATTCTTTACAATCAGTTTGGGAGCCGCGAAAGCTCAGTGGTTAGTAAACTGGACTACAACGGACGAGGGGTAGGGTTCGATCCCAACCGACGGCTTCCGGGTTCACCCTGCCTTAAATGGGTACCGGATTTTTTCTGGGAAAGTAAAGCAGCACGGGCGTAATACTGACCACATTACCCCAAAAGCATGTGCTGAAGGTCTGTAAAATATAGGGTCACTAACACCATATTTCCCTATACGCCACTTGGCGTGATGGGGGTACTTTACTTTACTTTTACTTTACAATCAGTTTGGCCTCATCATGTCCAGGTATATAGCAGCGCAATGGAAGCAACTGCATTACAACTCTCTAGCAACGAGCTTGCAGAGTGCGTGATCTCTCTGACACAAATACAGGTAGAGTTGACGTATTAGCCTGCAACGATTTTTGTCTCATGAAATTTAACGTTCGTTGCAAAAATAATCATTCCTGGCAAGATGGTTACACAGAATACGACAACAGAAGCAAATGCTGTGATGTAACCCCGAACAACTTTTCCAAGAACTTATACACAATGCTGCTAAAGGTAAAACAATACAACACGTTTCGTTCAGGAAACAAAAACGAAGCATGTCATCTTCAATGATGGAAAAATAAAACAGAAAAGAGCTACAAGAAGAATAATGGTTGCATACATTAGAAAAGATGAATATATTATTATAGGTAGGAAGGTAACTGGCTGGAGATCGTATCACATGGAGAACAAAAATAACGAATAACACAGCAACATTCGAGGCACTGTTGATATTAAATTCAGAAGACAAAAGGAGAGGGAGAAAGAAGACGAGGCCGGGCACCACGAATACATCTTGTTCGTTCTGCGGGTGGGTCTGTCTGTCCGATATTCGCAGATTCAGCTATGAGAGGAGCTGCTCAATAAAGCAGCATCCATCATAAGACACTCATATTTTTACCAAACTACTGACTTATCATGATTGCTTGCTAACCGCCATCTATCAAGACACCAAAGGCTATATTAGGGAGGTAGCATCAAATAATCATAGCAGTCAGTAATTACTTATACGGCCATCTTTAACGCTATCTCTTGATTGTTTCATTCAGCCAAAATCCTAGCAGTCATTTATGTTCATTGTCTCATACGATTCTTGGGTGGTGACCCTTTTTTCGGATTTAACTTTTCTCGAATTGTGTCTCCATCAAACCAATACTTAATATCTATGTAAATGTGAACATGAGGGAATACACTATTCTGGTTAGACACGTCTATGTTTACTGTACAGATCTTTTGGGCGAGTGAGAAATATATTTAACAGTCATCTCATACTTTAAGGTTGAAATCAAATTCCAGCTTCTAACAGTGCTTTTTATGTTTATGTTCAAAATAATTGAAAGGTTGTGTGGCTGAATTGTTAGTGTGCTCACTACAGGCTAAAAGGTTCAGGGTTCGTTTCCCAGATGTTGCGAATTTTATTAACCGACGTGACTTCCAATTTCACAAAATCTGTGAAGAGGGGTACATATTTTGTTTTCAGGAAAAATTGGTCCAAAACATTTGAAACCGACCACATCATCATAAAATATGTTGTCAGTCTTCTTCTTCTTCTACCTTTCAGTTCCCTGTGGAGCGTAGTTCTTCAACAAAAACTTTCCAAGTCGTTCTATTTCTTGACATTCTTTTAAGATCAATCCATGTCTTTGCCATCATCTTCATCCCTGCTTCTGTCTTCAAGAATTCCTTGGTCTTCCTTTTTGTCTGGGGATTCCAAACAAAAAAATGGTCTGTTGTGTAATACTCACAGTTGGCTTCCGCAGTGTGTGTCCTATCCAGCGCCATTGTCTTCGCTGTATCTTTTTATCCACTGGTATCTGACTGGTACATTTCCATAATTCTGTGTTAGTGATTTTGTCCTGCCATTTCCATCCTTTTATTCTGCGTAAGCATATATTAATGAAAGTCTGTATCTCCTTATTGTCAATTTTATTGTTCTCCATGTTTCACAGCAATATAATAGGACTGACTTAACATTGGAGTTGAACATTTTTATGTTTGTATTTAACCTAATTTCTTTGGACTTCCATATGTTTCCTAGTGCAACAAAGGCTCCCCTTGCTTTTGATAGCCTTATTTTGGTATCATTTTCTGTTCCTCCCTCTTTATCAATATTACTTAACAAATATATATGTATGGGCTATAACACCTCATAAACCCCATACGATTTGAGACATGGGGGTACCCTTGCGCCTTATTTACACACTAAATGTTTCATCTGCGTAACCAAATTTCAGATGTTCCATACAGACACGCATAATAATTGGAATCATTTTATCTGCGTCAACAAATTGTAAAAGTTGTACCTACACAAACTAATTGCCTCTGTTTTATCAGCAAATACATTCCCGCTGTCCTGTAAACATAAGCTAATTGTCGGTATATTATTTTTATTCTGAACCAAACAGTTCCGGTTCTTTTTATCTTCATCATCAATGACGGTTTTGTCTGGCCCACAAGACATTTATTTTATGCTAATGCATGTAATAAGGATGTAATTTTTTTCTGCCTTACCCCATATATCTCTCTCTCTCTCTCTCTCTCTCTCTCTCTCTCTCTCTCTGTGTGTGTGTCATTGATTACTTACATTCTGTGTGTAGAATGTTTATTTTAAATTATTCCCCACTCCCCCATTTACCAATTAAATCTCGTTATTTCATTGCCCACAGCTCAAGCCTACTTTCCTCCAATAAGAGCCCCACATTACTGCTCCGGTTATTTGCTTGAACATTCTCGTCTCGATCCATTCGTGAACTCAGACCATATCAGATGACAGACTTCCGTCGTGCTGTCAACCTTCTTCTCTTTCCTCACCGTTTCGTTCTTTAGAATCAACCCTTTTAAGTGCAGTTTAATCAAGTCCTGCGGACTCCTTTGAAAACCCCAAAATATTCGATTCATTAACTTCGAAAAGAAAACTTTAAAAGAATTAAATCCACTCATTATTAACCGCCACTGAAGTCGATAAACGTGAAAAGCACCTATTTCCCACATTCAACGTGTGACAGTATCTATTTCCACATTTAACGGCAAATTAACAACAATACGACTTTTTGCTGAAGCTGGTGGAGCGACCAGTGTTTGAGTGCCTGTGATCTCTGGATCGTGACAAAAAGGGTTTTTAGGTGGAGTTAATCTGCTCTACCTGGAGGCGATATCCTTGTGACAAGGCTCACTGTTTTGGATATTTCTCTAATACCTGTGTTTGCCTGAAGTATGCTTGTGTACGCAGATTTATTATTAGATCAATCACTTTGTGCCGCGACCTCTATTTATAAGAGTTAAGTAATCCACCATCCCCTTTAACAGGATTCAAGTAACGCGTGATCTCATTTTGTATTTTAATGAAATAACATGCGACACATTCCCCTTTCTTCTATATATCTCTCTCTCTGCGATCAAGACTCAATCAGAGTAGGCTTCCAGACTCTCTCATGAAGTCAGCTGTCTGTTTAAGCGAATCGATTGCCCTATTTAGTTTTTCTTCCAGGGAGATGGGCGTTGACCACATTGCTCTTCTCAGGTCAGTGTACTGGGGGCAATCCTGTAGAACATGTTTTGTAGTCATATTGTCCAGTGTACAGTGGAATAGGCTGGTTGTACCTATTTTGAATTTGGTAAACATGTGATTTCTCATTCTATTTTAGCCAGTGCGTAGGCGAAGTATGATGACTTGATCCCTTCTTGATAGTTGGTGGTATCCGTCACTCTCGTTATGCTTTGGGTGTTCTCGTTTCCATTTTTCATGGTACTGACCTTTGAGGATGGATTTGGCTTCATCATAACTGAGTTGATGGTTCTCTTGTGGTAATCTCCCTCCCTCTTTAGTTAATTTGTTTGCGCGTTCGTTCCCGTGTATATTACAATGTGATGGTATCCACTGAATGACTACTCTCTGGAAGTTATTGCATAGTTGGTCCAGGTTGTTCTCAAGTCATCTTGTTCATTGTTCTTGGGGCTTTTTAGAGCTGATAATACTGACAGTGCATCAGTCAGAATCACCAATTTATTGTGCATGTTATTTTTGTGTTGAGTAGCCAGTGTTGCAGCATCTCTGATGGCCTCAGTTTCTGCTTTAAAGTTGTTTGGTAATTTTCCAGTAGCTATTGACTTGGTGATCTTGTTCTGGCTATTCAGCGTCAAGAACACACCTCCCCCTCCATTTCTGGTGACATTTGTAGCAGAGCCATCTATGTATATGTGGGACCAAGAGTCCTGCGGAAGATGGATGCTTGTTTACGTTTTAACAAATTCCAACGACCAAGATCTAAATTTGCAGAATTTCGTTTATTCTCAACGGCGACCGTTATAGTTTAGCTTTTACTAGCACAATGTTTCACCAGACAATTTGTAACCGATTGTTTCACCAGACATTTGTAACCGATTGTTTCACCAGTAAATTTGTAACCTATTGTTTCACCAGTCAATTTGTAACCGATTGTTTCACCAGACAAGTTGTAACCTATTGTTTCACCAGACAAGTTGTAACCGATTGTTTCACCAGACAAGTTGTAACCGATTGTTTCACCAGACAATTTGTAACCGATTGTTTCATCAGACAAGTTGTAACTGAATGTTTCACCAGACAAGTTGTAACCGATTGTTTCACTAGACAAGTTATAACCGATTGTTTCATCAGACTAGTTGTAACAGATTGTTTCACCAGACAAGTTGTAACCTTAAATGAACTAAATTAGTAAACAACCATGCGCCCACTAACACAGGAGGAGATCAACACCTTCTTTGACCTTCTTTGCGAAAGCTCTGATTAACTAATTACTACATCAAGATCTATCAAAATAACCAGAAAAGTGCTAAACCAACTTGGAGATAGATAGTGATCATAGACCAGTCAAACTTTCAGTGGCTCTTGCTCACAAACAGGAGCTGCAAATACCTCTTCCCCGCTGGAACTATAAGAGAGCAGATTGGGTAAAGTTTGCAAGGCTCACTGATGCATATACCGCGCCTATCAACACCCACGAAAAGAAGGTCAATAATATGATAGAGCTGTTAACAAATGGAGTCCTGAGAGCTGCTAAAGAATCCATTCCTAGAGGAGCTAGAAGAAACTACAAGCCATACTGGAGCAAGGAAATACAAAGACTAGAAGAGGAACTGGACCCTGCCAGAGAACTAGCTGAAACATCACACAGCACAGAGAACAACATTGCCTACAAAGCAGCCTCGGCCAAATACAGACGTGAGGTCATGATATCAGCAAGACAGAGCTGGATAGACAAAACAGAGAGCCTTAATCTAGACAAAAATGGTCATAAACTATGGAAACTTGCGAAAGCTCTAAGCGACGAAAACAACTGCCGACCTCCAATATCATTAGCACACAATCAGAACAACCTCACAGGCAAATGGGCAGCAAATCTACTGATAGAGACTTACAAAAATATTAGTAGAATAAACATTCCAATAGACAAACAGAAAGCTGCAAGACGGGAAAACCAAGATGCAAAACACATGCCTTCAGCACCAGAAGAGCATCAGACGACCATCTTTACCCCAACTGAATTAGATGTTGCCGTCAAAGGATTGAAGCTAAAAAGTTCCCCTGGTAATGATTGAATCTCCAACGAAATGCTCCTAAATCTGGGACAGAAAGCCAAGAGTCAGCTTCTAAGGATAATAAATGCTAGCTGGAAGAGAGGTCATGTGCCGGCAATCTGGAAAGAAGCTATTATGGTGCCCATCCTCAAGTGTGGAAAAGACCCACTAGACCCAAATAGCCATAGACCAATTAGCCTACTGAGCTACCTGAGTAAACTCATGGAAAGGCTGGTTAACAGAATACTTATGTGGCATTTGGAGACAAAACAACAAATCGTACCACAACAAAGTGGCTTCCGTCAGCAGAGATCAACTGAAGACCTGGTCACCTACATTGCAGGAAATAGAGGATGCTCTACAAGAAAAGAAACATACACTGGCAGTGTGGATCGACATGGAGAAGGCTTTTGATAGGGTTTGGCGAGAGGGTTTAAAGAACAAGCTTTTTATACTTGGCATCCAGGGTCGTTTATTCAATAGGGTCTTTCAATACCTTCAGGATAGAACGGCAGAGTACACGTTCAAGGTCAACTAAGTAAGAAGGTCTCTATCGAACAAGGTGTCCCACAAGGCGGAGTCTTGTCCCCAACACTCTTTTTAATTTTCATAAATGACATCGTAAAGGACATTCCATCCAGAATTCACTCAGCAATATACGCAGATGATCTGGCGTTATGGGCTCGCGAGGAAAGTATGTCGGTGACTGGACCCAGGATGCAAGATGCCCTAGGTGAACTTGAAAAATGGACGAACACCTGGTTCTTACCAATCAACGAAAAAAACTACATATATAATTTTCAGCCTATCAAGAAACACACTCTCTGCAAACTTGAAGATAAAAGACCATACACTCCCTATTGACCAAAACCCAACTTATCTTGTCGTCACCATGAATCGCAGAATGACTTGGAAAAATTAGATAGACAGAGCAAGGAAAAAGCCAGAAAACGAGCAAATATTATGAAGAAATTGGCATGAACGGACTGGGGGGTAGACAGCAATATTTTGAAAAGACTATACGTAGGAAGAGTCAGACCAGTTCTAGAGTATGGAGTCACAGCCTGGGCTATGGCTTCCAAATCACACCTTAGCAAAATTAACAGAACACAGAACCAAGCTGCCCGTATCATCACTGGTGCTATGAAATCTACACCTATCAAGACTCTAGAAACAGTAACAGGTTTACAACCCTTAGATGACAGACGGGTCACTAAAGTATTGCAACCAGCGGAGAAATATATAAGACTCCTAAACCACCCCATGCACCAAAGAATAACTGGTTCTGGAATTGTACGACTAAAGAGGAGCAACTTTGCGGCAATTGCCAATGAACTAACTACTGGAGACCCAGTACTTTCCCAAACAATATCGAAACCCTTGGGCCCATCTGATATGTCTCCTGATGGAAAGCATAAAATACCAGAACTTAAGGAAAATATAACAGGAATCATGAAAGAAGGCACCCAATCAGACACAGAAAGAAAAAACGTAGCAGAAAAACACATACACGATACCTTTCTTCTATATAATAACCAAGTACCATACGGCCCTTTTTATGACAGCCAAGTGTCTTTTGACCCTTTTATTATAGCCAAGTATCCTATGACTCTTTCTATGATAACCAGGTATCTTATGACCCCTTTTATGATAGCCAAGTATCCCATGACTCATTTTATGATAGCCAATTATCCTATGACCCCTTTATGATAGCCAAGTATCCTATGACCCTTTTATTATAGCGAAGTATCCTTTGACCCTTTTATGATAGCCAAGTATCCTTTGACCCCTTTAATGATAGCCAAGTATCATATGACCCCTTTTTATGATAGCCAAGTATCCTATGACCCATTTTTATGACAGCCAAGTATCATATGACCCCTTTTTATGATAGCCAAGTACCCTATGACCCCTATTTATGACAACCAAGTATCCTATGACCCCTTGTATGATAGCCAAGTATCATATTAACTCCTTTTGTTATAGCCAAGTATCCTTTGGCCCTTTAATGTTAGCCAAGTATCCTATGACTGCTTTTATGATAGCCAATTATCCTATGACCCCTTCTATGATAGCCAAGTATCCTATGACTCCTTTTATTATAGCCAAGTATCCTTTGACCCTTTTAAATTTATATAACAGTTACGTATCCTGCGACATCTTTTTTATGGCTGTCAAGTATCCTATTACCCCTTTTTATGAGAGCCAAGTATCCTGTGACTCCTTTTTATGACAGCCAAATATCCTGTAACCCCTTTGTATGACAGCTAGGTATACCGTGACACATTTGTACGACAGGCAAGTATACTGTGACCCCTTTGTACGACAGGCAAGTATCATATGACCCTGTTGTTTGGCAGCCAAGTATCATATGACCCTGTTGTTTGGCAGCCAAGTATCCTATGACCCTGTTATATGGCAGCCAAGTATCCTATGACCCTGTTGTATGGCAGCCAAGTATCATATGACCTTGTTGTATGACAATCAATTTTCTTATGACCATTTTTTTAATGGCAGCCAGGTATCCTATGACCCCTTTTGTATGTCAGCCAGATCTCCTATGACCCTTTTTTTATGTCAGTCAAGTATTCTATTACCCTTTTTTGAATGTAAAGTATTATATGACCCCTTTTTATGTCAGCCAAGTATCCTATGACCCTTTTTGTGACAGTAAAGTATTATATGACCCCTTTTTATGACAGCCAAGTATCCTATGACCCCGTTTTATGACAGCCAAGTATCATCTGACCACTTTTTATGACAGCGAAGTATCATATGACCCCTTTTTATGACAGCCAAGTATCCTATGACCCATATTTATGACAGCCAAGTATCCTATGACACCTTTTTATGACAGCCAAGTATCATCTGACCCCTTTTTATGATAGCCAAGTACCCTATGACCCTTTTTAAACCAACCAAGTATGCTATGACACCTTTTTCTGACAGCGAAGTATCATATGACCCCTTTGTTATGATAGCTAAGTATCCTATGACCCCTTTTATGATAGCTAAGTATCCTATGATCCCTTTTTATGACAGTCAACTATCCTATGACCCCTTTTTATGATAGCCAAGTATCCTATGACCCCTTTTTATGATAGCCAAGTATCCTATGACCCATATTTTTGACAGCCAAGTATCCTATGACACCTTTTTATGACAGCCAAGTATCATCTGACCCCTTTTTTATGATAGTCAAGTATCCTATGACCTCTTTTATGATAGCCAAGTATCATATGATCCCTTTTTATGACAGTCAACTATCATATGACCCCTTTTTATGATAGCCAAGTATCCTATGACCCCTTTTTATGGTAGCTAAGTATCCTATGACCCCTTTTTATGATAGCCAAGCATCCTATGACCCCTTTTTATGATAGCCAAGTATCCTATATGACCCCTTTTTATGATAGCCAAGTATCCTATGACCCCTTTTTATGATAGCCAAGTATCCCATGACCCCTTTTATGACAGCTGTGACACCTTTGTATGACATGCAATATCCCGTGACCCTTTTTTTTAACAGCCACGTAATATGTGACCCCTTTTTTAAAAAGTCAAAGTATCTTGTAATCGCTTTTGAAATAATCTAGTTGACCTTGACCCTCCACTTCAACGTTGTACTACTGGTCACAACAGCTCAAGAAACATTAGCCTCCAGTTAGACATTTACTTTGATAAAAATCAACTGAAACATAAGAAACAAAACGTATCGCAGACATGTGAAACGAAAAGTTAATGTAAACATGTTTTTTAAAAATTAATTCGTGGAAATCGCCAAAATCCCGAGATAACACGTGAGGACTATACTGTGGGTTCCCACAAACTGGTAACCGTTGCTTTCAATTCTGTTTGCTTATATATACACAAACATGAGGAAGTTACTATGCAATCCGTGTTTGACAATAAGAACAAAAAATGAGTTTTTAAATGTTATGTAGAGCAAGTTTTAACATATGGATGTGAATTATGGACAGTAGATAACAGACAAAAAAATCACTGGAGGTTGTAGAAATGTGTTTTTACAGAAGAATGTTGAGAATACCATGGACAGTTAAGAAGAGTAATGAAAACGTTCTGAAAAAAGTCGAAGAAAAAAGAGAACTCACTTCCAATATTAGCAAGAAATAATCATTATTTTTTTGGCCATGTAATGAGAAGGAAACAAAGTTGAACGCATTCGAAAATAAATGTCTAAGGAAAATACTTGGTATAGAATGGAACGAATTCAAAACAAACGAGGAAATTAGAGAAATCGCCAATCAACCACTAATATCTTCAGTAATAAAGAAAAGACGATGGTCATACGTTGGACATGTGATGAGAAGAGATAATAATCGAATAGCAAAGCAAGCCCTCATATGGGAAACAACAGGTAAAAGAAAAAGAGGAAGACCCAGGAGACACTGAGAAGAACATTGATGAGAGAGGCAAGAGCAGCAGGAATCGGCTCCCTCAATGAGATAGAACTGCTTGCACAGAACAGAGACAGATGGCGAGATTTGATAAAATATCTTTAAAAGAAAACTGCTAGAACAAAAATTCATATAGGAGAAGGTGTATCTTGGTCTACGCCCTATGGGCCGGTTACGGCTCGAAAGGTCAATAGATAGATAGAATCTCTCTCTCTCTCTCTCTGCGTTCAGGACTCAATCAGAGTAAGGATTCCAGACTCTCATATGAAGTCAGCTGTCAGGCTAAGTGTGTTGATCGCCCCCACAGACAGAACATCACAATTAGAGTCTGTCAGATCCACTCTGACTGAACACCCGTTAATACGTTGCACTGTGTTCTGCGCCAGTGGCCCAGTGCATCCGATTTCAGCCAGCATTTTTTTCAGGTTTGCTTTCCTTAGCCTTTGATTGTCCCCAATCTTCCTGCAAGGCAGCAGTTGATCTTTTCTGTCGGGGGATTCTGCCCTTAGATGGTCGACCTTCCCAGGTTTACGAGCACCATCTGCCCGAGTCACTAGAGGTGACTAACACAGACATGCGACTTGTAATATGAGGAAACTGCAACAAGGAACACATTTCATGCATAGCCTTCATTTGTTCCCGCCGCCTATCCCCATATACCGGTAAGTCACGTCCTCTTGAAAATGATGATCATCGTAGCACTTGATGATGTTAGGCCATCGTTGATGACTCCAATTCCGAACATATAGACACACAGTCAGTCGTCAAATTATTCTTGTTGCACATCAAACAGCAGACCGTAAGATTTGCGCACGGCCGGTTTAGGGAACCAATACGATGACGTAGGATACAATGTCGCCAAACTCATAATCTCGATACCTTTAGACTTATGTCTGATTACTCAAGTAATCAGACATAATATATAGAAATAGATAGAATGAGAAGGGAACAGTTGGAATATATTGTAACAACTGGGAAAGTTGAAGGACGAAGAGATGTAGGGAAGCAAAGAGAAAGATACCAGACAGCTTAAGAGAATGACTTGACAGAAAGTCAACAACATAAATGATAAATAACTGTCGAGATCGAAAGTTGTGGAGAGACATGATTACCAACGGCAGCAGGCGTTGTACTTGATGATGATGATGATGATGATGATGATGATGATGATATACACAGGGCTCTTATTCTGGCGATACGTACCGACACCTTCTTTTTATATTGAATTCCAAATTTACTGACAGTAAAAATATACTTCGTGATTTCGTGTATATCTTTCCAAATTTACTGACAGTAAAAATATACTTCGTGATTTCGTGTATATCTTTCCAAATTTACTGACAGTAAAAATATACTTCGTGATTTCGTGTATATCTTAAAGAAAATAAATGTCCATACATACACATCATCATCATATGCCATAGCTGTTGGCGTAGGCGATCATGTCCTTCTACAATCTTCTATCAAATGTTCCTCGTATCAATTCTGTTGTTGACTTTTCCTCGCCATCACACTAAGCTGTCTAGTATCTTCTCCTTTTGTCGTCCGCGATCTTTCTCTCCCTGTATTTTGCCAGTTGTAATGATGATGATGACTGATGATGATTGTTTCTTTGATTTGACTATTACTTCTGTTTTCTTACTATTCAGACTGAGATCTTTTTTGTTGCTTTCTTTTTCTATTATGTCTCTCATTTCTTGTAGTTCATTCTCTGTAGTTCGATCCAGAGACGACGAGGGATTGTGAGAGAATATATTAAAAGTATGGAAGTTGCTGTAAAATCTTCACGGCACTTTTTCCCCCATTAAAAGGCACTGTAATAATATATATATATACAATTTGAATGCAACTTTAGCAATTATGTAAAGGACTGCACCTAGGTCGTTATTGTGCAGCTGATGCCCAAAGCAAGAAATCTTCTAGAGAGTATATAAGGGGTTAAGTTAAAAGTGTAGGAGTAGATATAACAACATCTTCAGGGTGAGTACCTGCACCTTTTTGTTCCAGAAAAAAGCACTGTATGTATTTCTATATATAATAATGTAATAATATAAATATGGTGACATCAGCTGTTGACTATATTGAAAAACAATCAAATGGTTTCAATTTAGATAACTGACCAGAATTAAACATATTTAGGGAATAATTTCAGGGGGCATAAATGAATAGCTGAACTATCGCCTCGGAAGTTTCCTTCCATAATAATTGTCATTGATTATTATTTGTCTCCAGTCTGAAGCTGATTCCAACTGCAGCTCGACTCGACTGTGTAACATGAAAACATCAATCTATAGAGCTAAGGGGAAATCCATAAGCTAGATGGGCAGGTGAAATCATGGAGACATTTGAAGTAAATACGATATGACAACTCACGCTACAAAACTGGGCGGGGTCGAAAAATGACATTCTGTTTCCAGAGAAGTTGGACAAATGACAAACGCAATTGGATAATAGAATGAATGAATTAATATCATACTGTAAGCTTTGTTTTTGTAAGGTATTCATCATCATCAAGTACCGGGCCTGCTGACGTAGGTGATCATGTCTCTCCACAACTTTCGATCTAGACAGTTATTTATCATTTCTATTGTTGACCTTCTGCCAAGCCATTCTCCTAAGCTGTCTGGTATTTTTTCTCTTTGCTTCCCTCTATCTCTTCGTCCCTCGATTTTTCCAGTTGTTACAATATTTTCCAGTAGTTCTCTTCTCATTACATGGACGAAAATGATGATTGTTTCTTCTTAATATTGGAAATTAGCTCTCTTTTTGCTTTGACCTCTTTCAGAACATTTTCATTACTCTTCTTAGCTGTCCACTGTATTCTCAACATTCTAAAGTATTAAAACACCTATAACATACATAAGTCTGTCACAGTTGTTTTCATCCCAAAATGTCATTTTCGTTATTGAGTTAATGAGTTATTGAGTTACTGAATTACCGAGTTATTGAGTTATTTGCGGGTCATCATCATTGCACTTCGAACATGTCCATATGTGCTCAGATCCCCTCCTCAGCAAGTCTCGAAGTGTCCAGAGACTGACGACTCCAGTTCTATGTTGGTTGATTAGTCTTCTTACATCCTCACTAAGTTTCTCGTTTCTGTCTGTGCCCATCTTAACTCGCATCTCTTTCATCCGAAGGAGTGACGAGGATTCATGATTGCCGAAATCCTGTGCCCTTCCCACATCTCGGAGGGTATTGATGATATCCGCCCGATCCATTGGTTGACCGACCTCAACTATAGCGCAACTAGCCAACTAGTCCGCTCTTTGATTTTCCCATACTCCTGCATATCCTGTGAGATAGGCAAATGTGACCTTTATAATATTTGACATCTGCAGTGACTCTATCCATTGCACAAAAAAGTAGTTATAATCCTGCAAATGTAGGAGTGTTTATGGATGAAGATATCCTGTGCATAGTACAGCTTGCAGAAAAAAACCACAGAACTTAACCAAAACTTATACAAAGCCTTCATTGACCAGGAAAAAGCATTCGACAGAGTGAACAGAGAACAACTGTGGGAGATACTAACAACATACGGAGTAAGCCAACATCTAATCAACCTTATTAAAAGTCTCTACGCCAACAGCAGCTGCAGGGTCAGAACAGCAACAGGCTACACAGACCACTTCGAAGTTAGATCAGGTGTAAGACAGGGGTGCGTACTATCCCCCCTACTGTTTATTACATACATGGACCATATATGCAAGCTAGCCAACCCATCAGAGACAGAGGAGATCAACGAGCTTCTATTTGCAGACGACCAGGCACTAATACATGAAACAATTGAAGACCTACAAGAACACTTAAACAAACTCAACATCTCAGGCACAAAATACAACATGAAAATCAACATCAACAAAATAGAAGTCATGAATGTCGCCAAAAATAAACAGAACATCAACATAACTATAGAAGGCAGACAACTAAAACAAGTAGAGGAATTCAAATACCTAGGAAGTCTAATGACAAACGACAATTTCCAAACAGCAGAGATAGAATCAAGATGCAACAAAGCTTGTCAAATCATCGGACAGTTATCACCACTATTATCCAACAAGGAAATAACTCTGGAGGCAAAACGAGCACTATACAATACAATCTTCATCCCAACGTTGTGCTACCAATGCCAGACCTGGACTCTAGATGCAAGAACAATAAGAAAAATAACCTCTACAGAGATGAAATGTGTTAGACGAATGACAGGAAACAGTCTGAGAGATAAGATCAGAAATGAAGAACTGAGAAAAAAGCTAGGAATAGCCCCAGCCATAGAATATATAAGGAAACAACAGATAAAATGGTTCGGCCACGCGACAAGGCAGAAAGAACAAAACACAACACAACGAGCCTTCAACAAACGTTGTGAGAACAACAGACCCAAGGGTCGACCACGAAAAAGATGGGTCGATGGAATATTAGAAGCACTAGGAAACATAACAGCAGCAGAGGCGAACAGAAGAGCAAAAGACCGCAAATTATATCTCCCCTCGACGCTGAAAGGCAGATGAGGAAGGACAGAAGAAGAGAAGAAGAAGAAGTACACTCCCTTATTCTTAAAATTGATATTTTATGAATGTGGTCATAATTTGTGAGAACACACACAAAACGTAAAGTGTTTTAGGTAAGCGATTTGGCATCGAAAAAGGAAGGCAACCATGTACTAAAAAATACCATGCTGAAGTCGGATGTGTTGGGCTGAAAGATACAAATAAATCACAAAACAGCGTTTCTGTGCAAACTCTACGTCCTTTTAAGGTTGGATGAAGAAGAGGAATGTTAATTCCGTTAGCAATCACCGGTTGAGCACTGGGAGAAAAATACATTTAGCAATTTGTTTGTTATTTATCGTCACAAAAAGATCAAGATAGTGAAGAGATTCGGGGGATACAATATTTCATTTTTAAACAATTTTTTGTTTGTTTGCACTTTCAGATACATCCTCTTGTAATCACGTTAGGCGTTCAATAGAAGAAGAAAAACTATCGTCATGGAAAGAGTCATATTAGCAAGTGAACGAAATTATCATTGGAAACAGCTGTGAGTTGTTTATTCTTCTGCCGGACTTACCATTCAAATGTTAGCATAATAAGACATAAGGGAAGGCGACAAATAAACACAAATATGACATGATTTTCTGTGCGATTCCAACAGTCATGAGCTCTGATAAGTAACTGCCATTCTGCTGCTCTGTTGTTAATTACTGACTGTAGGTGACAGTGTTGTCAACCAGAAAAGACTAGTTACGAGTCTGTCAAAACTACAGTACACTACTCTGCGATAAGGTTCTTGCTAAACTCTGAACAATTATGTTTTATTTTGGTTTCTCCAATGACGGTTATTCTTCTCTCAAAAACGTGTGCTTCTGAGATGTTGAAGAAAATAACAAGTGCATGTTGACAAGGTGATTCGACGAGAAACACCTTCTACCGCCTGTGGCGGGATACATTGCCCTGTAGCCTTACTCTCCGGAGACAGACGTCTTACCTCTAGCTAGACCACCCAGTTTCCGTCAGAAAAGATCTAACAATAATAAAGAACACATGGACACACACACAAAACAAACAGGCAGAAGAATTGGAAATCTGTAGGAATATTTCAACAAATAAACGAGGTTTAACTGTTATTCAGTTATAGACGAATATTCAGAATATTTGGTTATTTGGTTATGGAAGGCCCAGGTATCACTGCAAACGAATTAAAATCCATAATAGCTCAACCGCCCGTGCCAGCGTAATCATCCGAATCTCATCTCCCAAACAAAGAAAGTAACTGTAGTCCCCATCATAGCAGTCTCAGCACAGCGCCAAGAAACATAAGGCGCGAACCGCGCAGAAATTGAACACAGCCAAACTGTTCCCTGTCATACGATATCATCATTCATCGAAAGCAATTTACATATCGAAACATGATCAAAGCGGATGAGACACACAGCTCACGGTGTGCACAGAGCACTTAACTCAGTAGCTCATGCAACAAGCCGGACTTGGAATATGAGGAAACTGCAACAAGGAACACTTTTCTTGCATAGCCTTCAATTGTTCCCGCCACCTATTCACCATATACCGGGAGTTCACGTCCTCTTGAAAATGATGATCGTCATATTTTTAAAAATGTAGAGCTCTTGATGATGTTAGGCCATCGTTGTTTGACTCCAGTTCCGAACATATAGACACACAGTTAGTCGTCAGATTATCCTCGTCGCACATCAAACAACCGACCATAAGATTAGCGTACGGCCGGTATAGGATTTACGATAAACCATTACGATGACGTAGCACACAATAAAATGTCCTACACACAAATTCGCTCCCTTTCGATTTCTGACTACTCTAGTAAAAGCAGCCTAAGACGAACAAAACACTGTGCAAATTCCGTAAAGAGATAAAACTGCGGCTGACGAAGTAGTTTACATTGATAAGTAACATGGAAATAACTTGCGTCACCGAATTCCAATAACGGCCATGAACAGCAATAATGTGACGTAAAGCGCAGATCTAATCTAGACGTTGGAAGGTCGCATTCACAACACTTGATTTGTTAAAAAGGGACTGTTGCCGGCGTACAACATCGCTTTAGCGGCGCAGATGTAATAAGAAGATCATCACTTTTACTTTAACGCAGAAAAGTACAACGGAGAACCGAAATTAACCAGACCCAGGAATATTCATAATATCATGGATGAAGAAGTAACCGGTGTCAATTTTATTAATTTTGACTTACCATTTCAGAAAACTGGTTGATAACGAGAGTCCAATAAAGGAAAATAAAGTATTTCGGTCACACAAATGGGCATGATAGTCTAAAGATTATGGAGGGTATCGATCTAGTTAAAAGAGAGAGGAAGAAAGATCTAGAGGAAATTGGGTGCAAGATCAACACAGATGAGATGGGAATGACTTCCGCAGACGCTCATCTCGCGCAGGACATAGAAAGCTTCTGAGTTACTGTCATGGAAGGCAAGTTGAAATAAGGACAAACCAAATAGTTGTGGTGATGATTGTTAAACAACGTTTGTACTGTCACCAGATTTACTTCATCTGTATAGTGAGAGTGAGTTATAGAATATATTAGACTTTCTTCTTCTTCTCCTTCTTTTCAGCTCCCTGTGGAGCATAGGCCTTCAACAAATACTTTCCAAGCTGTTCTGTTTCTTGCCATTCTTTTAAGTTCATTCCATGTTATCCCCACCATCTTGATCTCTGCTTCCCTCTGTCTTGTCCAAGAATATTTTGGTTTTCCTCTTTGTCTCTTTTTCTGGGATTCCAAAAAGGGCTTATAGTGTAATACTCTCAGTTGGCTTCCGCAGTGTGTGTCCTTTCTAGTGCCATCGTCTTCGTTGTATCTATTTGTTAACTGGTATTTGATTAGTACTTTTCCATAATTCTACGTTAGTAATTTTGTTTTGCCATTTCCATCCTTTTGTTCTGCGCAAGCATCCATTAAAGAAGACCTGTTTCTTCGTGATTGTCGTTTTTGTTATTCTCCATGGAATGTTAAAAATTTTATCTTTGCATTTTACCTCATTTCTTGGATTTCCATATGATATCTAGTGCGACGAAGGCTCGTATTACTTTTTTGTAACTTTAATTTGGAATCATTCTGTTCCTCGCTCTTTGTCTGTATTGCTGGTCAGAATGTAAAATTGTACGTCTAGTAAGGTATGTCTCCTATTGTTATTTGGTTATTAGCAACTCCATTAATTTTAATAATTTTGGTCTTATCTCTATTTTTTGTCAGTCTCAGGTGTTGTTTGTCTCTCATCAAGTATGCTCATTTTATCTTGCATCTGTTGATGGTTGTATGGTAGGGGAGCTAATGCCATCAGCAAAGTCTAAATCATCAAGTTGCTTGGTCAGTGACCAATGGATTCCATTTCTATTGTTCTGGGTTATTTTCATAATCCAATCTATGACCAGTAAAAGAAATGGAGATAGAAGGCATCCCTGCCTTACTCCTGTTCTTATTTCAAATGCTTCTGTAAGCTGCCCTTCCTGCACCACCCTACATTTCATTCCTTCATACATTGTTTTTATCAGGTTAATAAACTTTATGGGAATTCCGTAATGACTCAGTAACTTCCAAAGCATTCCTCTGTCTAAACTGTCAAATGCTTTTCGTAATCTGTGAAGCCTCATAAAGTGGACGCTGTGGTTCTAAGCTTTATTGATCTATTATACCTAAGGTAGTTATTTGATCAGTGCATGATCTGTCGTTACTAAAACCCGCTTGTTCATCTCTCATATGTTTCTCTATGGCTTTATTTAGTCTTTCCAGTATGATTCTGCTTAGTATTTTTCCTGGCATAGATAGTAGCATAATTCCACTATAATTTGTGCACTTCTGTAAACTTCCTTTCTTTGGTAGTTTGATCGTATAATCGTCTTTCCAGTTTTTAGGTATTTCTTCCCTCTCCCAAATTTGATCTAATATATTATGTAACATCTTGATAGAGGTGTTAATATCTTTGAAGGGTTCTGAAGGAATTTTATCTGGTTCTGTGGCTTTACCATTTTTTAATAGCTTCAGGGCTTTCATTCCTCACATGCTTGGTTTTTCACAGTAACTCCTATTCTGCTGGTAGTATATCTGGAGGGTTATTTGGGCCGAGAGTTCTTCAAAGTGATCTTACCAACACTTCATTTGGACAATTAATGCCCCGGATGGATGTTTAAGGATTGGATAATTAATGTCCCAGGCTTGACATGTGATGATAATGATTAGATGCAACACTCATAATTGGTTGACTGTGCTGAAGTTGTATCATCTTGGTATTAGTTCGAGCACATTCGGTTCGAGCCACAATAATCGCTTCACTGTGCTGACGTTGCTTGCGAAAGGATATGTGGAAACTTAGTGTGCAAATAATTATTGTTTCGCAGTATAATTCAACTTTTCAGATTTCTCTCTCTCTCTCTCTCTCTCTCTCTCTCTCTCTCTCTCTCTCTCTCTCTCTCTCTCTCTCTTCTCTCTCCTTTTTTATGTTTCGTGCCTTGCAGCGCCGAAGAACATTAAGTGTTATACACAAAGTTCAGCAGTTCTACTTCTTCTTCATTTCTCTTTTCATTGATAACTAAAAGGTGTCGTGGTTTATATCATTTGTCGTTCTTGAGCTGCTCGAACTGTCTGAATTAGTGATCTTCCTTTGTTGTTACATGTCTCTGTCACTGCATCTATCCATCTTCTTCTGGGTCTTCCTCTTGGTCTTTTTTCTTTTTCTCGAGAAGAATGCCCTTGATGGTGATTGGTAAGGATTCATTCTGACCAGGTGGCCAAACCATTTCAGTTTAAGCTGTTTACCCCATATAATTGGTGTGCTATTCGTCGTCTCAGCGATTTCTATTCCATCGTCTTCGGGGTCTGCCCTTTTTGTTTAAAAAAACAAAAGAAATTCCTTACAGCAGGCTATGCTCTTTATGGCACTCTATCCATATGTAATCTTGCTACCAGTACAAACTTTTTTCAATTTGTTATTTCTTTATATATCCGATGCTGGTGTTCAGCAATTTCTTTTTATATCATTAAAGAAATTACTACTAATAAATCTTGTATTATTCTTGTCAATGGTGATGGACACACCATAGTGGTCGTTGAATGGCTTTAAAAACGAAAACAATTAATATGGTTTCAGATTATGGATACACTAGTAAATTCTGAGCTTAACTCTTTCAGTACGGAAAGTTATTATCAATTTAGCTGTAGAGATTTCAGAGATAAAAATTTTTCATGTTTTAAAATATTAATCTACATGTTTATATTCATCTTACACTTAACATATTATATATGGATTTTTAGATAACTAAACAAGGTATTATATTTCACCAATACCAAGATGATACAAGACATATTAAAAAATATGGTTTGATGACGGTTGACACTAATCAAATTGAGAGTGACGCACTGTGTGGCCAAACATTACATGGTCGAAATCGGTATGGCGCATAGTGCGTCGAAATGTACGGGAAAAGTTAATAGAAACCCAGCGTGGGATACTTCAGTCGACTCAGAGCTTAATATAACGTTGGGATACTTCAGTCGACTCAGAGCTTAATATAACGTTTGGGATACTTCAGTCGACCCAGAGTTTAATACAAACCCAGCGCGGGATACTTCAGTCGACTCAGAGCTTAATATAATGTTTGGGATACTTCAGTCGACTCAGAGTTTAATACAAACTCAGCGCCGGATTCTTCAGTCGACTCAGAGCTTAATATAAAGTGTGGGATGCTTCAGTCGACTCAGAGTTTAATACAAACCCGTCGTGGGATACTTCAGTAGACTCAGAGCTTAATACAAACCCAGCGTGGGATATTTCATTAGACTCAGAGCTTAATACAAACCCAGCGTGGGATACTTCATTAGACTCAGAGCTTAATACAAACCCAGCGTGGGATACTTCAGTAGACTCAGAACCCTAGAGACTAGGAACTGAATTTCTGTGCGTGTTAATTCGTTATCCCTGGCAGCTGTGTGCTCAGGGGTCCCTCGCCGCACAGGCAGATAACTCCGACTTCGGAGGTACTCATATTTTTTTCGTCGATGAGTAATTGATGTTTTAAGCCGGGCCTCGCTGCTGTTATCAGGTGTGGTTGCCGCAGAGATAAATCGTAAATAAACATCTCAACAGGTGCAGCCGGGATTTGAACCCACAACCTCTCTATCTCGAAGCCAGTGTCTTTCCTCGAGACCAACCAGTCATCCCTGGGTATTAATATAGATAAAGGGGGAGGAACAGAAAATGATACCAAATTAAAGATACCAAAGCAAGAGGAGCTTTTGTTGCATGGGAAACATACGGAAGTCTTTAAAAAAATAGGTTAAATACAAATTTAAAAATGTTCAACTCCAATGTTAAATCAGTCCTATTATATGGTTGTGAAACATGGAGAACAACAAAATTGACAATCATGAAGATATAGACTTTAATTAATGGATGCTTAAACAGAGTAAAAGAATGGAAATGGTAGAACAAATTCACTAACATAGAATTATGGAAATGTACCAGTCAAATATCAGTGGATAAAGAGATACATCGAAGACGATGGCGCTGGATAGGACACACACTACGGAAACCAACTGAAAGTATTACACAACAGGTCCTCTTTTGGAATCCCCGGAGGAAAGACAAAGAGGAAGACCAAGGAATTCTTGGAGAAGACAGACAGAAGCAGAGATAAAGATGATGGGGAAGACATGGAATGCTCTTAAAAGAATGGCAAGAAACAGAACGACTTGGAAAGTGTTTGTTGAAGACCTATGCTCCACGGGGAGCTGAAAGGTAGAAGAAGAACCAGTCCCCCGGTCACGGATTCGAATCCTGCCACAGGCGGAATTTTTCACTTCGATTACATGACTGCTTTGTGAGCGCCCCCCCCCACCTCGATTACATGACTGCTTTGTGAGCGCCCCCCCCCCACCTCGATTACATGACTGCTTTGTGAGCGCCCCCCCACCTCGATTACATGACTGCTTTGTGAGCGCCCCCCCACCTCGATTACATGACTGCTTTGTGAGCGCCCCCCCCCCCCACCTCGATTACATGACTGCTTTGTGAGCGCCCCCCACCTCGATTACATGACTGCTTTGTGAGCGCCCCCCCACCTCGATTACATGACTGCTTTGTGAGCGCCCCCCCCACCTCGATTACATGACTGCTTTGTGAGCGCCCCCCCACCTCGATTACATGACTGCTTTGTGAGCGCCCCCCCACCTCGATTACATGACTGCTTTGTGAGCGCCCCCCCCCCCACCTCGATTACATGACTGCTTTGTGAGCGCCCCCCACCTCGATTACATGACTGCTTTGTGAGCGCCCCCCCACCTCGATTACATGACTGCTTTGTGAGCGCCCCCCCCACCTCGATTACATGACTGCTTTGTGAGCGCCCCCCCACCTCGATTACATGACTGCTTTGTGAGCGCCCCCCCACCTCGATTACATGACTGCTTTGTGAGCGCCCCCCACCTCGATTACATGACTGCTTTGTGAGCGCCCCCCCCACCTCGATTACATGACTGCTTTGTGAGCGCCCCCCCCCCCCACCTCGATTACATGACTGCTTTGTGAGCGCCCCCCCACCTCGATTACATGACTGCTTTGTGAGCGCCCCCCCCACCTCGATTACATGACTGCTTTGTGAGCGCCCCCCACCTCGATTACATGACTGCTTTGTGAGCGCCCCCCGCCTCGATTACATGAGTGCTTTGTGAGCGCCCCCCACCTCGATTACATGACTGCTTTGTGAGCGCCCCCCACCTCGATTACATGACTGCTTTGTGAGCGCCCCCCCCCACCTCGATTACATGACTGCTTTGTGAGCGCCCCCCCACCTCGATTACATGACTGCTTTGTGAGCGCCCCCCCACCTCGATTACATGACTGCTTTGTGGGGCCCCACTCGATTACATGACTGCTTTGTGAGCGCCCCCCACCTCGATTACATGACTGCTTTGTGAGCGCCCCCCACCTCGATTACATGACTGCTTTGTGAGCGCCCCCCCACCTCGATTACATGACTGCTTTGTGAGCGCCCCCCCACCTCGATTACATGACTGCTTTGTGAGCGCCCCCCCACTTCGATTACATGACTGCTTTGTGAGCGCCCCCCCACCTCGATTACATGACTGCTTTGTGAGCGCCCCCCCACCTCGATTACATGACTGCTTTGTGAGCGCTCCCCCCACCTCGATTACATGACTGCTTTGTGAGCGCCCCCCCCCCCACCTCGATTACATGACTGCTTTGTGAGCGCCCCCCCCCACCTCGATTACATGACTGCTTTGTGAGCGCCCCCCCACCTCGATTACATGACTGCTTTGTGAGCGCCCCCCCCCCCACCTCGATTACATGACTGCTTTGTGAGCGCCCCCCACCTCGATTACATGACTGCTTTATGAGGCCCCCCCCCACCTCGATTACATGACTGCTTTGTGAGCGCCCCCCCACCTCGATTACATGACTGCTTTGTGAGCGCCCCCCCCACCTCGATTACATGACTGCTTTGTGAGCGCCCCCCACCTCGATTACATGACTGCTTTGTGAGCGCCCCCCCACCTCGATTACATGACTGCTTTGTGAGCGCCCCCCCACCTCGATTACATGACTGCTTTGTGAGCGCCCCCCCACCTCGATTACATGACTGCTTTGTGAGCGCCCCCCCACCTCGATTACATGACTGCTTTATGAGGCCCCCCCACCTCGATTACATGACTGCTTTGTGAGCGCTCCCCCCACCTCGATTACATGACTGCTTTGTGAGCGCCCCCCCCACCTCGATTACATGACTGCTTTGTGAGCGCCCCCCCCCACCTCGATTACATGACTGCTTTGTGAGCGCCCCCCACCTCGATTACATGACTGCTTTATGAGGCCCCCCCCCCACTTCGATTACAAGACAGCTTTGGGGGCCCCCATCTCCATTACATAACTGCTTTGTGGATCCCCCACCTCGATTACATGACTGCTTTGTACCTCCCGGTCTCTGGGTAGTGTGATCTGACGCCTAGCCTTTCCGGATAACGGTGAAAAAAAGGTATGCGCAGTACATCCGGTTTAAAATTGTTTACCTATAATTATTTTTCTTAGAATGTTTTTTACCTCTGAAAACAATAAAGTGTTTTTTTTATAAACAGTCTTAATGAGCTTACTGATCGACATCATCATCAGCAATATCAAAACATCCAAGACAAGATAGCACATTAATGCATAGAAAAACTGACAAGTAAATTATATCCAGATACCATGACGCTTTTACAAGAGCCGAAAACTTGGCTTAAAGATTGACTAAGATCCATAATGAAATAGACAGACAATATTACATAAATCATGTAGCATCAAGCTAGCAAACGCTGAATATCGTAGTCAAGTGAAATAGTTCGTTAGTTGGTTGGTTGGTTGTTTGGTTGGTTGGCTGGCTGAGTCATGGAACTCACTGGGGTAGAGAAAACAAAGACACTCAGAAATACACGGAGATGAGAAGCCATAAAAATCTTCAAAAAAATTGGCCTAGACTGGAAGGAATAGGGAACAACGTTCAAGAATAGAGATGGATGGAGAGACATTGTACTTGCCTATGTTCCAAAAGGGGCCTGGGAGGCCTTATTGATTGGCTGCTTCGTTGATTGATAAGACAGGATAACCTATTAGGAACTCGTGGACAGAACTAAACTTACCCATAAGAGAGAGAGAGAGAGAGAGAGAGAGAGAGAGAGAGAGAGGTGAAGACAAACACCATACATTGGTTATTGTAAACATGAATTATTTAATTACAGACCAACAATTCTAACGATTCAAATGTGTAGGAGAGTGCCCAAATATTATTACCCATCATGAATATTATTGCCATTTTCATTTTAATGCATTTTCTCTTTTGTCTGATTTATACTTTGACACGTTTTAATTAAGAACAAAATCTATGAAAATAAACAATAATGGTACTGAGCAGCTAGACTAAAAGAAAGACAAAACAAACAACAAAGCACGTCTTGTCTTTCGTCTTTCTGTTAGTCTAACCCCTCAAAGCCATTTGATGTTTATTTTCATGGTTTGTGTATTCTCCAGTTATACACGCGGGGTTCGCATAGTATTGAATATTGTTATGTTTGATATCTGAGCTTATCTCAAATAAAAACTGTGCACATGTGTTCAGTGGCGTATGTTGAGTTCAAAGTTGGGCTATCTTATTCAATCTTAGTGTTTGTAGTGAAGGTGGGGAGTGAGAGTGTTGGGAGGATTCTTCCTTGTTGAATCTTCGAGATTTTTTTACTATACTGTGACGTCATGGTAACTCGTTCTAAAAGGCTAAACCTTAAATATGTATGAAATGTTAGCGCTAGAACAAAATAAATAAATAAGCACATAACTAAATAAATAAAGCGATGGTCCTAACAAAAGCATTGCAAATTCGAAAAAAAATATATTTCCCTATCCAACAACATTACTAGATCCACAGAACGTGGCAGAACAGAAAATGAGCTCCTTAACGAGCGGAAACTTTCCTAACATGTACACGTAACTGCTCTGTACAAGTCACTCACCGTTGCCATAGCAAAACCGCAACCAGCACTCCGCCAAGTCTTCTCAAGTTTCTAGCGAAGACCGTGAAGCTTAGAACTGGGATATTTATCTTAAAAGCTTCAATTTTCTTACTGAAATGAACAATCTTTTGCATGTTTCCTAATTACTGTTATGTATTAGATTCCCTAACTGGTCGGACTTCGTAGATAGCCCGGAATATACGCCCCTGCACATGCTTGTATTTGATTACATTAGGTTTATAGAGACCGACAATTATGTCAAAACGAGGAAACTAATTCCGTATGATAAGAATGAGTAAAATCTGATAAAAATATTACTATAAAGGTTATGTTCTTGAATTCACAAGGAAAAAGAGCAGATATATATATATATTCAAGCTGATTAAAACAAGATTATACAAATCTAAAAACATTTGCGGTTAAACTGTGAATATTGTATTCCCTGAAACTCTCAGATTTTGCCAGTCTGATCTTGTTGCCTATGCGCTTTATTTAACTGAAATATCATTCACACACAAACGTTGTATTTAGCTAAACACTTTATGTATCATGGTTTCAAATCGAAACCACCTTCATAAAATATCGATTTAAGAATGAGGATCTATAATACTCCGAATATTTAAATCCAAAATGCTCCTAACATTTCAAAAGTTATACTTGTAGCTAAATTGCTATTTTTATATTAATACATGGACAATAGGATAACAAAGAAGAAAATCACTGGAGGCTGTAGAAATGTGGTTTTACAGAAGATTGTTGAGAATACCATGGACAGCTAAGAAGAGTAATGAAAACGCTCTGAAAGAGGCCAAAACAAAACGAGAGCTAATTTCCAATATTAGGAAGAAACAATCGTCCCTTGTTGGCCATGTAATGAGAAGAGAATAGCTGGAATATATTGCAACAACTGGGAAAACTGAGGGACAAAGAGATAGAGGGAAGCAAAGAGAAAAATACCAGACAGCTTAAGAGAATGGCTTGGCAGAAGGTCAACAACAGAAATGATAAATAGCTGCCGAGATCGAAAGTTGTGTAGAGACATGATCACCTACGCCAGCAGGCCCGGTACTTGATGATGATGAACACCATATTCCCTATACATCACTTGGCGTGACGGGGCTCTTTACTTTTTTTTTTTACTCTCAGAGGTCTGATTCAAACACAAGAAAAAAGTGCAATTTACCTACAATCTCTAATCATATTAAGCCCTACACCAAACCAAGATGTACAGCCCTTCGAAGACGGAGTGTGTCAGCCACGGCGCAGGCTTTATATAAATTTAGGACACACGCATATACCAGTAGTGGCCATGCAACCAGCTCATCGTGTGCAATGATGTTGTTCTTGCCCTTTCATCATGAAACATGACAGAGAGTTAAGTGGACATCATCACAGGACTTGAAATGCGGAAGTAGAAATCAAGTGCAATTCTGTAATTTTTACGAGTGAACCCATGTAGAACCAAATAATGAATATGACACAAGTTTATTCAGAGATGCTTCCCGTACATTGCAAGACATGCTCCATAATGTATAGTCAAATATGTACCGAATATACCCCAGAACTGAAACATTAGGCAGAACAAGAACTAATGAAATGAATGGAACATTAGGCAGAACAAGAAATAATTAAATGAATGGAACATTAGGCAGAACAGGAACTAATGAAATGAATGAAACATTAGACAGAACAAGAACTAATGAAATGAATGGAATATTAGGCCGAACAAGAACTAATGAAATGAATGGAACATTAGACAGAACAAGAATTAATGAAATGAATGGAACATTATAACAAGAACTAATGAAATGAATGAAATATTTGGCCGAACAAGAACTAATGAAATGAATAGAACATTAGACAGAACAAAGAACTAATGAAATGAATTGAACATTAGACGGAACAAGAACTAATAAAATGAATGGAATATTAGGCAGAACAAGAAATAATTAAATGAGTGGAACATTAGGCAGAACAGGAACTAATGAAATGAATGAAACATTAGACAGAACAAGAACTAATGAAATGAATGGAATATTAGGCCGAACAAGAACTAATGAAATGAATGGAACATTAGACAGAACACGAATTAATGAAATGAATGGAACATTAGAACAAGAACTAATGAAATGAATGGAATATTTGGCCGAAAAAGAACTAATGAAATGAATAGAACATTGGACAGAACAAAGAACTAATGAAATGAATTGAACATTACACGGAACAAGAACTAATAAAATGAATGGAATATTAGGCAGAACAAGAACTAATAAAATAAATATAACATTAGGCAGAACAAAAACTAATAAAATGAATGGAACATTAGGCAGAAAAAGAACTAATGAAATGAATGGAACATTAGGCCGAACAAGAACTAATGAAATAAATGTAAAATTAGGTAGAACAAGAACTAATGAAATGAATGGAACATTAGGTAGAACAAGAACTAATAAAATGAATGGAACATTAGGTAGAACAAGAACTAATAAAATGAATGGAACAATAGGTAGAACAAGAACTAATAAAATGAATGGAACATTAGGTAGAACAAGAACTAATGAAATGAATGGAACATTAGGCAGAATAAGAATTAATGAAATGAATGAAACATTAGGCAGAACAAGAACTAATGAATTGGATGAAACATTAGGCAGAATAAGAAGTAATGAAATGAATGAAACATTAGGCAGAACAAGAACTAATGAAATGAATAGAACGTTAGATAGAACCAGAACTAATAAAATGGATGGAACATTAGGCAGAACACGAACTAATGATCGATCTTGATCGGCGACCTGTTAGCTCATGCAGCTTTAAATGGGGATCTACATTTCCTAAAACAAAAACACAGCACTGGCGTGATGCTGGCCACATGAATAAAAAAATGTGCCACATGACGGTATATAACATATTTTTTTTGTAATGATGTTATATAGTATAGGTCATGTGAGAACTCTTAAAGTTGGCTATTGTCAAGTAAAGCAGAAATACACAGAGAAGAAAATGATGGCCACATATATAACAGTGACTAAACAAACATGGATAGATCTGTTGTTGTTGTTGTTGTTGTTGACGGATTGCCACGTGCTGATGCTGGCAGATCTTTGACCCATTTGATGTGGCGGGTCGTAATGGCTTTCTTAACATTCCCGCTCTTACTGGAGAAGTTGGAGTTCGTCTATCCCAGACTATGATGGTAAACTACTAGTCGAGCCCAGAGGTACTGCAATACTGGGTCTTCTCTATATCAGTAACAGCCACCCTACAGGGAATACGGCGATCCTAGTTTCTGTTAGACAGCACCGTTTTGACGCAGACTGTTACCAGGGTAGACCACGAAGAGGTAGATCTGCTAGGTCTTGGTCAGCTGATGGTGCGCCGGCCCTGCTATTGCGACCGCAGGTCGCAGGCACTTCTGCTCCCCCGGAAAGATCTGTAAAATTAGTAGTAAGACAAAACACATTAACAATGTAGGTTGTACTTTCGTGGATAGAGAAGTTTAATGATGACCTCTCCAAACAGAGTCGATATACTCATTTTGATCTACTGCGGTAGTGACAAACAGAGTCGATATACTCATTTTGATCTACTGCGGTAGTGACTTACAAGCACCATATCACACGACCATCTTCAACATGACATTTTTGGGTTCATGGTTTCCTTCATCATTGATCCCTACTAGCTCGGCCAGGCTGGCTAGCCTGTTTCACGTCCATCACTTGGATGTAGAACAAGATCAGTTCTGGCTCACTGACTCTGACGCAAGTATTTCCAGCTATCAGCCAGTGACTCAAACAGTCCCATATATCAGCCAGTGGCTCAAACAGTCCCATATAAAAGCCAGTGGCTCAAGCAGTTCCAGCTATCAGCCATTGACACAAGCAGTCCTAATAATCAGCCATTGATTCAAGCACTCCCGCTATCAGCCACTGACTCAAAGAGCCCACGTTATCAGCCATAGACTCAAGCAGTTCCAGCTTTTAGCCATTGGCTCAAGTAGTAAATAACTACTGACACAAGCAGCCCCATATATCAACCACTGACCCAGGCAACACCATCTATCAACCACTGACCTTAGCAACCTCATCTATCAACCACTGACCTAGGCAACCCCATCTATCAACCACTGACCCAAGCAAGCTCATAAATCAACCACTGACCCAAGCAACCTCATCTATCAACCACTGACACAAGCAGCCCCATATATCAACCACTGACCCAAGCAACCTCATCTATCAACCACTGACCCAAGCAACCTCATCTATCAACCACTGACACAAGCAGCCCCATATATCAACCACTGACCCAAGCAACCTCATCTATCAACCACTGACGCAAGCAACCTCATCTATCAACCACTGACACAAGCAGCCCCATATATCAACCACTGACCCAAGCAACCTCATCTATCAACCACTGATACAAGCAGCCCCATATATCACCACTGACACAAGCAGCCCCATATATCAACCACTGACACAAGCAGCCCCATATATCAACCACTGACACAAGCAGCCCCATATATCAACCACTGACCCAAGCAAGCTCATCTATCAACCACTGACCCAAGCAACCTCATCTATCAACCACTGACACAAGCAGCCCCATATATCAACCACTGACCCAAGCAACCTCGTCTATCAACCACTGACCCAAGCAACCTCATCTATCAACCACTGACACAAGCAGCCCCATATAACAACCACTGACCAAAGCAACCTCATCTATCACCACTGACCCAAGCAACCTCATCTATCAACCACTGACACAAGCAGCCCCATATATCAACCACTGACCCAAGCAAGCTCATCTATCAACCACTGACCCAAGCAACCTCATCTATCAACCACTGACACAAGCAGCCCCATATATCAACCACTGACCCAAGCAACCTCATCTATCAACCACTGACCCAAGCAACCTCATCTATCAACCACTGACACAAGCAGCCCCATATATCAACCACTGACACAAGCAACCTCATCTATCAACCACTGACCCAAGCAACCTCATCTATCAACCACTGACACAAGCAGCCCCATATATCAACCACTGACACAAGCAACCTCATCTATCAACCACTGACCCAAGCAACCTCATCTATCAACCACTGACCCAAGCAACCTCATCTATCAACCACTGACACAAGCAGCCCCATATATCAACCACTGACACAAGCAGCCCCATATATCAACCACTGACACAAGCAGCCCACATATCAACCACTGACCCAAGCAACCTCATCTATCAACCACTGACACAAGCAGCCCCATATATCAACCACTGACCCAAGCAACCTCATCTATCAACCACTGACCCAAGCAACCTCATCTATCAACCACTGACACAAGCAACCTCATCTATGAACCACTGACACAAGCAGCCCCATATATCAACACTGACCCAAGCAACCTCATCTATCAACCACTGACCCAAGCAGCCTCATCTATCAACCACTGACCCAAGCAACCTCATCTATCAACCACTGACCCAAGCAACCTCGTCTATCAACCACTGACCCAAGCAACCTCATCTATCAACCACTGACCCAAGCAACCTCATCTATCAACCACTGACACAAGCAGCCCCATATATCAACCACTGACCCAAGCAACCTCATCTATGAACCACTGACCCAAGGAACCTCATCTATCAACCACTGACACAAGCAGCCCCATATATCAACCACTGACACAAGCAACCTCATCTATCAACCACTGACCCAAGCAACCTCATCTATCAACCACTGACACAAGCAGTCCCATATATCAACCACTGACCCAAGCAACCTCATCTATCAACCACTGACACAAGCAACCTCATCTATCAACCACTGACACAAGCAGCCCCATATATCACCACTGACCCAAGCAACCTCATCTATCAACCACTGACCCAAGCAACCTCATCTATCAACTACTGACCCAAGCAACTTCATCTATCAACCACTGACTCAAGCAACCTCATCTATCAACCACTGACCCAAGCAACCTCATCTATCAACCACTGACCCAAGCAACCTCATCTATCAACCACTGACTCAAGCAACCTCATCTATCAACCACTGACCCAAGCAACCTCATCTATCAACCACTGACCCAAGCAACCTCATCTATCAACCACTGACTCAAGCAACCTCATCTATCAACCACTGACACAAGCAACCTCATCTATCAACCACTGACCCAAGCAACCTCATCTATCAACCACTGACACAAGCAGCCCCATATATCAACCACTGACCCAAGCAACCTCATCTATCAACCACTGACCCAAGCAACCTCATCTATCAACCACTGACCCAAGCAACCTCATCTATCAACCACTGACCCAAGCAACCTCATCTATCAACCACTGACCCAAGCAACCTCATCTATCAACCACTGACACAAGCAGCCCCATATATCAACCACTGACCCAAGCAACCTCATCTATGAACCACTGTCCCAGGCAACACCATCTATCAACCACTGACCCAAGCAACCTCATCTATCAACCACTGACCCAAGCAACAACATCTATCAACCACTGACTCAAGCAACCTCATCTATGAACCACTGTCCCAGGCAACACCATCTATCAACCACTGACTCAAGCAACCCCCAACTATCAACCTCTGACCCTAGCAACCCCAGCTATCAACCACTGACCCTAGCAACCCCAGGTATCAACCACTGACCCTAGGAACCCCATCTATCAACCACTGACTCAAGCAACCCCAGCTATCAACCACTGACCCTAGCAACCCCATCTATCAACCACTGTCTCAAGCAACCCCCATCTATCAACCACTGTCTCTAGCAACCCACATCTATCAACCACGGACTCAAGCAACCCCATATATCGACCACTGTCTCAAGCAACCCCCATCTATCAACCACTGAGTCAAGCAACCCCATCTATCAACCACTGTCTCAAGCAACCCCCATCTATCAACCACTGACTCAAGCAACCCCATCTATCAACCACTGACTCAAGCAATCCCATCTATCAACCACTGACTCAAGCAACCCCAATCTATCAACCACTGACTCAAGCAACCCCATCTATCAACCACTGACACAAGCAGCCTCATCTATCAACCACTGACACAAGCAACCTCGTCTATCAACCACTGACCCAAGCACCCCCATCTATCAACCACTGACACAAGCAGCCCCATATATCAACCACTGACACAAGCAACCTCATCTATCAACCACTGACCCAAGCAACCTCATCTATCAACCACTGACACAAGCAGCCCCATATATCAACCACTGACACAAGCAACCTCATCTATCAACCACTGACCCAAGCAACCTCATCTAACAACCACTGACACAAGCAACCTCATCTATCAACCACTGACACAAGCAGCCCCATATATCAACCACTGACACAAGCAGCCCCATATATCAACCACTGACACAAGCAGCCCCATATATCAACCACTGACCCAAGCAACCTCATCTATCAACCACTGACACAAGCAGCCCCATATATCAACCACTGACCCAAGCAACCTCATCTATCAACCACTGACCCAAGCAACCTCATCTATCAACCACTGACACAAGCAACCTCATCTATGAACCACTGACACAAGCAGCCCCATATATCAACCACTGATCCAAGCAACCTCATCTATCAACCACTGACCCAAGCAACCTCATCTATCAACCACTGACCCAAGCAACCTCATCTATCAACCACTGACCCAAGCAACCTCGTCTATCAACCACTGACCCAAGCAACCTCATCTATCAACCACTGATACAAGCAGCCCCATATATCAACCACTGACCCAAGCAACCTCATCTATCAACCACTGACCCAAGCAACCTCATCTATCAACCACTGACACAAGCAGCCCCATATATCAACCACTGACCCAAGCAACCTCATCTATGAACCACTGACCCTAGCAACCTCATCTCTCAACCACTGACACAAGCAGCCCCATATATCAACCACTGACACAAGCAACCTCATCTATCAACCACTGACCCAAGCAACCTCATCTATCAACCACTGACCCAAGCAACCTCATCTATCAACCACTGACTCAAGCAACCTCATCTATCAACCACTGACCCAAGCAACCTCATCTATCAACCACTGACCCAAGCAACCTCATCTATCAACCACTGACTCAAGCAACCTCATCTATCAACCACTGACACAAGCAACCTCATCTATCAACCACTGACACAAGCAACCTCATCTATCAACCACTGACACAAGCAGCCCCATATATCAACCACTGACCCAAGCAACCTCATCTATCAACCACTGACCAAGCAAACCTCATCTATCAACCACTGACCCAAGCAACCTCATCTATCAACCACTGACCAAGCAACCTTATCTATGAACCACTGTCCCAGGCAACACCATCTATCAACCACTGACCCAAGCAACCTCATCTATCAACCACTGACCCAAGCAACAACATCTATCAACCACTGACTCAAGCAACCTCATCTATGAACCACTGTCCCAGGCAACACCATCTATCAACCACTGACTCAAGCAACCCCCATCTATCAACCACTAACTCAAGCAACCCCCAACTATCAACCACTGACCCTAGCAACCCCAACTATCAACCACTGACCCTAGCAACCCCAGGTATCAACCACTGACCCTAGGAACCCCATCTATCAACCACTGACGCAAGCAACCCCCAGCTATTAATCACTGACCCTAACAACTCCAGGTATCAACCACTGACCCTAACTATCCCATCTATCAACCACTGACTCAAGCAACCCCAGCTATCAACCACTGACCCTAGCAACCCCATCTATCAACCACTGTCTCAAGCAACCCCCATCTATCAACCACTGTCTCTAGCAACCCACATCTATCAACCACGGACTCAAGCAACCCCCATATATCGACCACTGTCTCAAGCAACCCCCATCTATCAACCACTGAGTCAAGCAACCCCATCTATCAACCACTGTCTCAAGCAACCCCCATCTATCAACCACTGACTCAAGCAACCCATCTATCAACCACTGACTCAAGCAATCCCATCTATCAACCACTGACTCAAGCAACCCCAATCTATCAACCACAGACTCAAGCAACCCCATCTATCAACCACTGACTCAAGCAACCCTATCTATCAACCACTGTCTCAAGCAACCCCATCTATCAACCACTGACCCAAGCACCCCCATCTATCAACCACTGACTCAAGCAACCCCATCTATCAACCACTGTCTCAAGCAACCCCCATCTATCACCACTGTCTCTAGCAACCCCCATCTATCAACCACTGACTCAAGCAACCCCAGCTATCAACCACTGACTAAAACAACCCCAGCTATCAACCACTGACCCTAGCAACCCCATCTATCAATCACTGTCTCAAGCAACCCCCAGCTATCACCCACTGACCCTAGCAACCCCATATATCAACCACTGTCTCAAGCAACCCCATCTAACAACCACTGACCCAAGCAACTCCAGCTATCAACCACTGACCCAAGCAGCCCCAGCTATCAACCACTGACCCTAGCAAACCCAGCTATCAACAACTGATCCAAGCAGCCCCAGCTATCACCACTGACCCTAGCAACCCCAGCTATCAACCACTGACCCTAGCAACCCCAGCTATCAACCACTGACCCTAGCAAACCCAGCTATCAACAACTGATCCAAGCAGCCCCAGCTATCAACCACTGACCCTAGCAACCCCAGCTATCAACCACTGACCCTAGCAACCCCAGCTATCAACCACTGACCCTAGCAGCCCCAGCTATCAACCACTGACCCTAGCAACCCCAGCTATCAACCACTGACCCTAGCAACACCATCTATCACCACTGACCCTAGCAACCCCATATAGCAACCACTGATTCAAGCAGCCCCATCTATCAACCGCTGACCGCTTTAACAACAGGGTCTAAGAATGCTCTGTCAATTAAGATCATGACTATAGGAAAGTGAAGCCATGTCTTGCCCCACAGGACGCAGTTAGAATGTTTACACTTTGGCTATTTCTCACTTTATGGTCGAATCACATCTAAAACAATTTACTGATTGACAGCAAGGAAAAGCAATTAGTGTTGCTGGTAGTTGATTATTCAAATAAGAAATATTTATTTATCATGAACTTTCAAGTCTTATGATCATACGAACTTGGCTGTTTGTCCTGTTTCATGATGGAGGGGTAAGAACAACTTAGTGACATCAGATGATCTTGTTGCAATGGTCACGACACAATCCGTCTTCGGCAGACTGGATCTTGGTGTGACATACGAGTTTTCTTTCCATCTCGTATGATGAATGCCGGCCAGAGCTGATGAGTCCACACCCTCACAAAGTATTAAATAAAAGTATATATCTTTGTATCACAGGAGTCGGTAGAAATATGGTTTTACAGAAGAATGTTGAGAATATCATGGACAGCTATGAAAATGTTCTGAAAGAGGTCAAAACAAAAAGAGAGATAATTCCCAATATTAGGAAGAAACAATCATCATTTTTTGGCCATGTAATGAGAAGAGAACAGCTGAAATATATTGTAAAATCTGGGAAAATTGAGGGGCGAAGAGATAGAGGGAAGCAAAGAGAAAAAAATACCAGACAGCTTAAGAGAATGGCTTGGCAGAAGGTCAACAACATAAATGATAAATAATTGTCGAAGCCGAAAGTTGTGCAGAGACATGACCACCTATGCCAGCAGGCCCTGTATTTGATGATGATGATGTATCTTTGTGTCTTCACAAACGGTTGCAAAGCTGGATGTTCTCGATCCCTGATAGTAACCTATAGACGCATTTTTGCCAAGTAGCCTTTTCACGACTAATTCTAGTAATATTGGAATGACACGTGACTAAAATCATCATCACCAAGTACCGAGCCTGCTGACGTACGTGATCATGTCTCTCCTCAACTTTCAATCTTGACAGCTATTTATTATTTCTGTTGTTGACCTTTAGCCAAGTCATTCTCTTAAACTATATGGTGTCTTTCCTCATTGCTTCCCTCTATCTCTTCGTCCCTCAACTTTCCCAGTTGTTATAATATATTCCAGTTGTTCCCTTCTCATCGTATGACCAAAAATTTATATTTGTTTCTTCCTCATTTTGGAAATTAGCTCTCATTTTGCTTTCGCACTTTCAGAACATTTTCATTACTCTTCTTAGCTGTCTATGGTATTCTCAGCATTCTTTTCTAAAACCACATTTCTACAGCATCCAGGGATTTTCTTGTCTGTTGTTCTATTGTCCATGATTCACATCCATATGATACGACAAGGTTTACAAAACGTTTAAGAACTCTTTTTTTTTTGTTTCTGTTTGCAAAAATGGATTGCACAATATTTTCCTCATTTGTTGGAAAGTTATTGAATTGTGACTGAATGCGACAAGATGTCTATGTCTCTCACATCACAACTTTCAAATGGAGGCATGGATATTTGGGTTGGATCCTATTAGTTTGCGCATCAAAGTGATTAGATTTATGAGCATCATTGAACAGCATGAGATTAATTAAGAAATTATAGCACACTAACCTGGATGTCTACAGCAAATTGTCAATACAGTACAATATATAGGCTATGCTATGATAGACACTACAAACTTAAGCTTTGACACGTTTCGAGGACTTTCACACGCTGGACTTGACATCTTATTTACAGTCGCACAAATAATACATCACCACCTACTAAAAGTTGGGAGCCGCGATAGCTCAGTGGTTAGTGAACTTGGACTACAAAGGACAAGGAATAGGGTTTGATCCCAACCGACGGCTTCCGGGTTCACACAGCCTGTAGCGGATTTTTTTTCTGAGAAAGTAAAGCGGCACGAGCGTAATACCGACCACACTACCTCAAAATTAATGCGCCGAAGGTCTGTAAAATGTATGGTCACTGGCACCATATTCCCTACTTGCCACTTGACGTGACGGGCATCTTTACTTTATCTACTAAAAGTGGTGCTTATTACCCTCACGCTGTGAACATCTATTATTACCTAAAATTGTTTATCTACATTTCTGAGATCTGGCCATTATTATAAACCTTACAAGCGTGTCCGGTACAGCAGTTTTCCTCTGATATTGAACCTACGATAACAGCGACCTCTCAGGTCTTTCTAGTTTCCTCAGGTCCTGTTACTCCAACAAACAAGCTTCCCGTCCTTTGATCTTCATCCTGAAAGGCGAAATGTTATCTTTAGCTGCGTCAATGTTCTGAACACTGAACTCTCCTCTCGTTTAATTTGTCTCATTTCTATTCCCCCCCCCCCTTTTTCCAATCCCCACACACACACTCATACACTCACACCCTTAAATATTTCTCTTGACAAAAATTAATTAAAAAGAAGAGTGAGAGATAGTGAGAGCTTCAAAAAAAAAAAGAGCTAGAGGGCGAAATCGGAAAGAGACTAGAAAATAACCTTGCTTAGAGGGAGAAAAGAATGGGGTTGTTTTATTTTTAAATATATTTTTAAGCCTATTTCTTAACTACCCACCTCCCTACCTCCATCCACTATTTTTTCTTGTCCTTCGCCTGTCATTTTCCAGCGACAACTTTTACGCTTATTTGGTCACCAACCAGTAAACGAGCGGATCACTTGCCTTTGAAGTCACCGCCCGTGTCCCTTTGAAGTGAGATTATGGGGCCGACACTTTGTCTTTGATAGTCGGCGCTCGTGCCCTTTGATTCTCTCCCCGGAGCCTTATCATTATGACAGATAACATTGGAGCACGTCAAGGATAGCGACTCTGTATGAGCATCTGTCAGAGAAAATAATAAGACCCTATTCATACCTTCGTACTTTCAGGGCCCTTAATAGGCGAAAACCTTTGGAGTTTCTTCTGCCTTGTTATTTTGCTTGCTTTAATTTGTAAAGAAAAATATTGTGAATGATTTCTTTTTTCAAACTAGTGAAATAAGAGAGCAGTTCTAAAAATATAATGAGTAGACTGATACACTGAGAGAAGACGGATACCCAGAAGGGAAGACATACATAGAGAGGAAGACAGATACAGAGAGGGGACAACATATATATTGAGAGAAACAGATATATAGAGATAAGTTTATATATATATATATATATATATATATATATATATATATATATATATATATATATATATAGTGAGCAAGATAAATACAGAGAGGGGGGAAATACTTTGAGAGGAAGACAGATGCATAGGGAGGAAAATGGTTATAAAGAGAGGGGAAAAACACAGAGAGATAGACAGATACATACGGAGGACGACAGCTACATTTGGAGGAAGTCAGGTTCATAGAGATGAAGACATATATAACGAGGGGAAGAAGACATACACAGAGAAAAAGATAAATACGTAGCAAGGAAGACAGAAATATCATCACCATCGTCATCATCACGTGCCATACCGGTTGGTGTAGGCGATCATGTCCTTCCACACTCTTCTATCAACAGTGCATCGTATCAGTTCTGTTGTTGACTGTTTTCCATGCCATGACACCAACCTATCTAGTATTTTCTCTCTTTGTTATCCGCGATCTCTCTTTCCTTTTATTTTGCCAGTTGCAACCAAGTATGCCAACTTTCTCTCATGATGTGCCCGAAAAATGTTGATTGTTTCTTTCTGATGTTTTTTTAGGAGCTCCCTTTTGTGATGGCCTCTTTGAGTTTTTCCTCATTGGTCTTTTTATGTAGATATTAATTTGTGTTTTAACATAATTATGCTAGGCAGTATAAGAAGGTAGTTGACAGAAATATAGGAAGGAAAAAATATATGTTGAGAGGAAGACATATACATAAAGAGGAAGACATATACGTAAAGACGAAGACAGATACATAAAGAGGAATTCGGCTAAATAGAGTCATGAAAATAATTAGAAGAGATGATGTCACCGTTTCACAATAATTAAAAAACAAAAGACTCACAAGTTGCATTGAGTTGTCCTATGTGGAAAGATGTTGATCTGTCGACTAACTCACGGGTCAGCCACAGCAAAATGCGGAGCAGAACATCTTGAAAACAGAATCCAAGAAAGTGTAGATAGTGGTCGCTCTAGCACTGCTGGTAAGTTCCTCATATTCATAATCAAAAGTATTCTGCGAGTCAAGTTAAAGGACTTGTTATCTTCCAGTTACTAGATGTTTCTAATCATATTTCAAGTTAGTGGACTTGTTTTCTTCCAGTTACTAAATGTTTCTAATCATATTTCAAGTTAGCGGACTTGTTTTCTTCCAGTTACTAAATGCTTCTAATCATATTTCAATTTAGTGGGCTTGTTTTCTTCCTTTTAAGCTACTTTGGAACCTATGTTCAGTTAGCAGGTTGTAATCTCCGGTTACTCCTTGTCTCCTCTTGGTATGTGAAATTGTGTCCCTAATACTATTGTATTCTGACAATACAATGCAGGTCTTGTGTTCAAGTTGAGCACGTAAAATAATTAATGATTGTTATTGTAATGGAAGGCTCCGGTATCACTGCAAACGAATTAAAATCCATAATTGCTCAATCGCCCGTGCTAGTGGAATCATCCGAATTATTATCTCATCTCCCAAACAAAGAAAGGTTGCTATAGTATGAAGTTATTGCACACTTGATCGTCTCAGGCCATCTAGCTCGCTGTTCCTGGGGGTTTTTAGAGCTGTTAGGACTGACAGTGCATCAGTCAGTATCACCAATTTCTTGTGCATGTTATTTTTGTGTTGGATAATCAGTTTTGCAGCGTCTTCGAGGGCTTGAGTTTCTGCTTTATAGTTGTTTGAGAATTTCCCAGTAGCTGTTGACTTGGTTGATGTCTTTCTGGTTATTCTGGTTCAAGAACACATCCCCTCCTCGATTTCTGGTGGCGTTTTGTTGCAGAGTCATCTGTGTAAATGTGTTTTATGCATAATTATTTGCTGTTAAAATAAAATTATATCCACTACAACGCCAAGAACAAAAGTAAAGAAAGCCAACTCAGAACTGGAGTCGTCAGTCGCTAGACAATGCGAGACTTGCTGAGGAGGGGATCTGAGCACCTATGGACATGTTCGGAGTGCAATGATGATAACCCGAAAATAACTCAATAACTCAGTAAAGTAAACAGTCATAGTTATTATTATTTACACGATAAAATAATCAAGAGACCAATACATGTTTATAGAAGAAAAAATGAACAAGAAAACAATAAAGATAACTTTATACTCAAGAAAATGAATCAAACGAAACTTGGTAAATTCTAAACACAAGAAAATATGAAGAGAAGAAATTGCAGCTCTATACACAAGACAATTTATAAAGAGAACTTTAAAGGCAGCTCTGTATACAAGAAATTAATTCCTGAAAAATGTTGGAAATATCAAGGGGAGGCTATAAAGAATATGAAGACGTTCTAAACTAGGGGGTGGGGGTGTAGTACCGACACATGACCAGACAGTTTGACTTGTTATTTTATTTTGACACTATTACGGTTCATCGCTATTTTAATCTCTCTTCTCTTTTTACCTCATGTATCGCTTGTTTATTTCTGTTTTTGTCACATTCAGTGTTTTATAACATGGATCTTATTTTCATAGTGACGAATTGTTAGTTTTTCTTTAGCTGTGACTATACAAATTAAGCATTGGTTACACATAGCTATAAGAGAGAATGCACTGACTATAGTGTTGTTTGTATCATAAATTACTATATAGTGTTGTCTTTGTATCATAAGTTACTATATAGTGTTGTCTTTGTATCATAACTTACTATATAGTGTTGTCTTCGTATCATAAGTTGCTATATAGTGTTGTCTTCGTATAATAAGTTACTATATAGTGTTGTCTTTGTATCTTAAGTTACTATATAGTGTTGTCTTTGTATCTTAAGTTACTATATAGTGTTGTCTTTGTATCTTAAGTTACTATATAGTGTTGTCTTTGTATCTTCAGTTACTTGTTCGGTCTACAATTTTGTAGATAGGCTCAACTATATAGCATTGCAGTAAAGGAAAGTAGGAAAAGAAAGAGTTGAAGAAGTAGTTGGTTATTATGGCTTAGGCGAGAGAAATTAAAGGGGGGAGGGGGAGGGGGCGGGGGTCAAACTTATTGACTGGGAAGAATACACGACATGGTGATAGGAAACACCTGGTTTAAGCAACATCCAAGACGTCTGTGGACATGAGAGGATACATGTAATCAAATTGGTTACATAATGATAAACAATAGATTTAGAAACAGTCTGGTGTGTGTGAAAACTAGACCAGGGGCAGATTGCAATAGTGATCATGTACCAGTTGTGGGAAAGCTTAGAGCACAATTAAAAGCAGCAATGCGAGTCTCAATTAACATCAAGTTAAATTTAGATTTACTCAAATCAGACAAGAAGTTACAAGACAAATATAACATCACAATCTAGAGCCGGTACAATGTAATATAGAAGATACACAACATTGATGAACAGTGGGAAATAGTAAAAGAATCAATGCAACAAACATCAAAAGAGTTTATACCATAAGTGAGGACAAATTCAAGAAAGAAATGGATGACACATGACATTTTGCAGCTAATGGATACAAAAAATAAAAAATAAGGATAACAAAGATCTATCTATCTTTCGTTCACCCGAAGTATTGGCTATATCTGCAATGTCGTTTCCTGTATAAATGTTACTGTCTTTTGTAACTCTTGCAGTGGCCCATATAGTTTTGTCTGTAGTGTTGTATCTATGGGTCAATGGATTTTCCTCAGTCTACTATATTCTGTGGAGCCGCGATAGCTCAGTGGTTAGTGAACTGGACTACAAAGGACAAGGAATAGGGTTCGATCCCAACCGACGGCTTCCGGGTTCACCCAGCCTTAAATGGGTACCGGATTTTTTCTGGGAAAGTAAAGCAGCACGGGCGTAATACCGACCACATTACCCCAAAAATCATGTGCTGAAGGTCTGTAAAATATAGGGTCATTAACACCATATTTCCCTATGCGCCACTTGGCGTGACGGGGGTACTTTACTTTTTTTTTTTTTTTTTACTATATTCTGTGCAATCTTGAAGTATGTGTTCAGCAGTCTGGGACGCCTGTCCACATGTACAAGTAAATGATGTGCCGATCTTGAATTTTGTATACATGTGACTATGTAGTCAATTGTGTCCTGTTCTGAGGCGTATAATGATAACTTGTTCATATCTATTCATATTATGGAAGGCATCCTGATTTGGGGCTTGTGGTTTTTATATTGATTTGATTATCTGTTTCTTATGATGGTGTGTAAGCGGTGTATCTAGTTGTGTGCCTGTGAACCTTCCTTTGCCAACTGATCTGCTTTCTCATTCCTGGTATTCCACAGTGGGATGGGACCCTCTGCAGGGAAACCCTGTGGTGCTTGCAGAGTTCAGTCAATAAGGTGATAACAAAGATTAGTATAAGAGATTAAATAAAGAAAGCGTAATAAAATGCAATAAGCAAAAGAAGCATGGCTAAAACGGAGATGCCAAGAGATTGAAACACAACTCAAAGGAGATGCCAAAGCTATATACAAACAAATTGAAGAATTAACAGGAGGAAAAACGCAATCAAAAACTGGATGTTTAAAATCAAAGGAAGGATAACTGTTGAATGAACAAGAAAGTATAAGGGAACGATGGACCGAATACATTTAAAATATTTATGATGATGAACGAACAGAAGTAAATATTAAGGATAATGGGCTAGGACCAGAAATACTCAAAGAAGTGGAAGACGCCTTGCGCAACATGAAAGCAGGAAAAGCTTCTGGACCAGATATGCAAAGAAGAAATTAAAGCCATGGGTGATTTTAAAAAAAATAATAACAAAATTATTTAATGATATCTCCAACAGCAGATATGTACCAGACCACCTGCTCAAATCAATATTCAAAACCCTACCAAATAAATCAGGTGCGATTGGATGCGATGATCATAGCACAATAAGCCTTATCAGTCACATCACTATGATATTACTAAACATCATCATGCGAAGAGTGCGAAACAAAATCACTCCAGAAATTAGTGATGAACAGTGTGGTTTTGTTGGAGGTAAAAGAACAAACAATGCCATATACATCATAAGATATTTAGTAGAAATAGCCATGGAGGTGAAAACAGATCAATACCAATGTTTCATATGATAAGTCTGTACTATTGGTGATGTCTGTAATATTGGTAAGTCTTTAATATTGGTAGGTCTGTAATATTGATAATTCTGTAATATTAATAAACCTTTAATATTGGTAAGTCTGTGATATTGATATGTCTGTAATATTGATAAGTCTGAAATATTGGTAAGTCTGTAATATTTGTAAATCTTTAATATTGGTAAGTCTGTAATTTTTGTAAATCTTTAATATTGGTAAGTCTGTAATATTGTAAATCTGTAATATTGATAAGTCTTTAATACTGATAAATTTGTAATATTGATAAGTGTGTGCCATTGGTAAGTGTGTAACATTGGTAAGTGTGTAACATTGGTAAGTCTGTAATAGGGAACAGGCAAATAATTGCAATGCTGCGGTAAAGCTGGTAGCAAGGAGCCAATGGTGGGGTGTACTAAACACTCCAAGGTATGGTGACAGCTTTACAAATAAAGAACACAACACAATACTGACGTTTCGGCCTGTGGCCTTCTTCAGAATACAGGGACAACGACAACAAGCGGTGAAGCACAATTACTACATGTTAGATGATAGGTAGGTGAAAGAACGGAGTGGAAATGGTTCTAACTAAAGTACACAGAGATGAATGACGTTGAACAAACATAAAGTAGCAGCGATATCAATTGAGTAGGCAAATAATTGCAATGCTGCAGTCTGTAATACTGAAGTCTTCTTTTCAAAACAACATGTAAAGGTAAAGGTAAAGTACGATACTTGAATCGGCGTTCCAGCACGCGAGTTTTCGCCCAGATGTGCTCAACCGCCTATACAGAAGTGTTCAGGGACTTCTGGATAGTGTCGCTTCAAGCATCAACTCACGATGAGAGGCGGCATTCCTCACATTCCCAGAGTACTATATCCTGGTACCCATTTTTGACAGCGGTGGTATATTTGTTCCCAACCACGAGTACAACTCACAAACTGCTTCCAACGGGAATCGAACACGAGTTGACCGAACGTCGGTAGCCCAGTCGGGTGGTTTTCCCATATTTTTTTTAAGTGTTACTTTCTAGACACATCCTTAAAACTCCATGTCATTCTGATGTGTTCCAGCACGGAGGGCAGATTTGCTGTTTTAAGCTAAGTGCATTTTATTATATACTTTTCTCTTTTTTTTATATTTTTCTCGTTTTCTATTTTATATATCTTGACGCCCATCCTACCTCTCCTCATGTAGTATTCATTTCTCTCTTCCCTCTCCTTTCTTATTTCAACATCCTACTTTCCTCGCCCTCCACTTGATCATTTAACATGTAGTTATAGATAATTGTGCTTCACCGTTTGTTGTCGTTGTTCTTGTATTCTGAAGAAGGCCACAGGCCGAATCGTCATTATTATGTTGTGTTCCTTCCTTGTAATGCTGTCACCATACTTTGGAGTGTTTAGTACACCCCACCACTGGCTCCTGGTTTTCCCAACTAGGCTACTGAGGTCCTCAGCATTATGTTTCTCTAGCTAGATTTCTTGTTAATCTTTTTTTTTTAAAGATTTTTTATTGCGCGATGTAATAATTATCTAAGTATCTGAAATATGTCGATTGCTTCATCAAACATTATACTTTTGCTCTCATTAGAGATCTGTTCTTCTTTTTGTTCACATGATGTAATCATAACTTCTATTTTGTCTATTCCAGTTCGCTTATATCAGTCCAATGGTGATTTAATTTGTTATCATTTCTTTCAAAAACCGTCGAACGTCTCACAAAACTAGTTATTTGGATTTTTCACCATCTTTTATTTTAGTCTTTATCTGTGTTGTCTATGAATGTGTTTGAAGAGGTTCAGCACTCAACTTTATCGTATTCCAGAACTGATGGCAACAGCTTCTGGTTAGTCAGTGTTGTTCTTTACATGTAAGATGACCATATTTTTGAAACCCTAATCCGGGACGGATTAATTTGACTTAAATTTTCCATCAATAAAATGAAATTTCTTCCGTTTTTTTTAAAGTGAATAATACATATATTTTAAAACTAATTAAAACATCTAACAATATAGGCTTACAAAACGTTATCAGGAGATTAAAAAAAACAAACATTAGTGATACTCACTTAAATGGAAGGTGAAGCAGAGTTGCTGTACTTTTCTGATGAGTGAATTTTTTTAAAGAAGATCTTTCTTTGTTTGGAGCATCTTAACAAATTTAACACATGTTTGCTCATTGTTCACTTTGGTGACCAACATGGCCTTTTACGTTTTGATGCCAATTGTTGCAACAATTATAAACTTTACAAACCAACTACAGTTTAAATAATAACTTTCTACGACCTTCTTTACGAAGATCTACGATCTTTATTTTGGTTTGGTCATAGAAAGTTATTATTTAAACTATATGAGAAGAATGTTGAAAGTTCCCTGGACAGCTAAAAAGATCAATGAAGAAAATGTTCAAAGAGGCCAACACAAAATGGGAACTCCTAAAAAACATCAGAAGAAACAATCAACATTATTCGGACAAATCATGCGATGAGGAAAGTTGGAATACTTGGTTACAACTGGCAAAATAAAAGAAAAAGAGATCGCGGACGACGACGAGAGAAAATACTAGATAGCTTGGTGTCATGGCAAACAATCAACAACTGAACTGATACGGTGCACTGTAGATAGAAAATTGTGGAAGGACATGATCGCCTACGCCAACCGGTATGACACATGATGATGATGATGATGATGATGATGATGATGATAATACAAGATTTAAAATTTGGAGCACATTTTACTGTTAATGTTTCGCCAAATAAACAGCCAGTTCAACTTTTTAAACATTTTCTACACAACAACGGAATAATGTATGTTTTGAGTCCAAGAGATGTTTACCATATTGGCAAAATTGGTAAACTTTTGTGTCCCTAATGTATTTTCACAAATCCTGGACAAAAGGTATAAAATCGACCAAAATCGGGACAAATTCGGGATAGTAACAAATCCGGGACAAAGGTTGAAAAATCGGGACTGTCCCGGAAAAATCGGGACGTCTGGTCACCTTATTACATGACACTGGTTGATTTAGTTAGAGCACGTTCAATGATTGGCTGCATGGTGCTTTAGATTCTGCCATATTCTTAGTATAGGTAATACAACACAGAGACCATTAGAGGCGACTGAGATGTGGTCTATCAGAGGAATGCTAAGAAATTCCATGGATAACAAAAATCACTAATGAAGAATGTTTTAAAGGAGCTGGAAAATACAGAAATACCAGAATCGTTAGGAAAAGACAATCCAAATTTATTGGGCATGTAATGTAAAAAGAACGCATTGAGAATTATATAACAACGGGAAAAATGAATGGAAAAACGAGCAGAGAAAAACATATTGAAGTAGTAAATAATAAAAGATCACCCACTGAAATTATAACGTTAATGAAAGACCGAGAGATGTGGAGAGAGACGATCGGAATGGCACGCGATGATGATGATGATAGTCTTAGTCCGTGTACTGAGTTCTGATATACTCAATGGATTTATTCACCAGCTGTCGTAAGGCAAATATAAGTAAGAACTGTGTCAATAATGTGTTCTTTTCTCTTTTTAAAAATTTGTCTAAGTCTCTCTCTAGAATCTTACAAATAATTTGTCTTAGTCTCTCTCCAGAATCTTACAAATAATTTGTCTTAGTCTCTCTCCAGAATCTTACAAATAATTTGTCTTAGTCTCTCTCAAGAATCTTACAAATAATTTGTCTTAGTCTCTCTCCACATTCTTACAAATAATTTGTCTTAGTCTCTCTCAAGAATCTTACAAATAATTTGTCTTAGTCTCTCTCCACATTCTTACAAATAATTTGTCTTAGTCTCTCTCCAGAATTTTACAAATAATTTGTCTTAGTCTCTCTCCACATTCTTACAAATAATTTGTCTTAGTCTCTCTCCAGAATCTTACAAATAATTTGTCTTAGTCTCTCTCCAGAATCTTACAAATAATTTGTCTTAGTCTCTCTCCAGAATTTTACAAATAATTTGTCTTAGTCTTCCTCCAAATCTCCGCTGTGGTTTTAGAGTTTAATTCTTCTAAATTGCGAGCAGTCTCTTCTTATTCAATTTTTACTTCCATACGGGAACAATAACTGCGTTATTCAAATCCTGATATGTTTATTTTTATCAGGCCACATATTTGACGTAATCTGCCTATTACGACCTCTTCTGTCGTCTTTTAAACTCTGTAAGGAGGCGAAGGCGGGCCTCACTGCACCAGAGCTGGACGTTAGCGACCCACAGCTGATGGCTGTGCGCCAGGATCGATGAACCAGAACCATCCAGACCCTGCTCTACCTCTCTGTGGTGCCTCTAGTAACAGACTAACCTGTCTGGCCAAGCGAGTAGGGATCTAAGAGGGAAGACAACCCGGCACTCAAAAATGGCATGCTGAAGTCGGATGTGTTGGGCCGAAAGGCGTAAATATCACAGTTTTACTGTAAACCACAACACAACGCAGACACGCCCACTTAACGTCCTTTTAAGGGCTGATTATGAAGAGGTGCCCTCCTTTAGTCATTTGGCGAACGCAAGCAAACTCTGTATTAGTGTAGTCTATACTTCTTTTTATAGGAAGGGAGAGTGGGAGGAGTTAGTTGTTCTTCTGCATATACATGATTTAGGATCTAAGAATGGCTGGCGTATCTTTTACTCTTCTTCTTCTTGATTTCTCTCATTTACATTACAAATTTACATTAAGACGCTGGTTATTTAAGTAATCAGATAACTCGTGGCTTTATTCTTTCTACCACACAATTTGTAATGAAAAGTGACAGGCTGTGGCCACGTTTTGTTCAACTAATTGTTATTGTTTCGTCATTAATTCCTTTTTCTTAACAGTTTTTGTTTTCATATAAAAAATGGTGTGTCATCTTCAACTCTAGAAAACTTACAGCATGTATGGGTCAAGGATGAATTGAGTCTGGGACATTCTTCCCGTTCATAAAATGTGTATTTTATGGGAGAGGTTCCAAACTGTTGCATAACATACACATATGAATTTTCTAATTTCATTGTGTGCGTGTGTGTGTGTGTGTATGTGGCGCGATCTTATGAGAAAATAAATAGATATAACAGATTGATTAATGTGAAACTTTCGGGTGTTATAATTCCACTTTTAAAATATCTTTAAGAAATAAAAGCATCGTAAACATGCGGACAATTACTAAAAGGGGACTAAATAGGTGGACTGGAAAAATAATGACATAGTGTATCAGTAAAGGGAAAGAAAGAAGAGAATGAACGGGCACAGTCAGTCTTCGATGCAAAGATTACACAAGATTGTTTCTTCTTTAAATGAAAAATAATAACAAAGAAGTAAAAAAAAAAACGTTTTGGTATCATTTATAATTGTTCTTCCTGAACTGAACAAATGAATAAAACAACTAAAAGATCACTAACAAACAACTGTGCATATTTAAAGTTGGATAACTTCCAACGTGAGCTTGGTGGATCCTATTTTAGACCTCACACAATGAGTTGACCGCCATCTTGTTCATTGAACTGGGAGCCACGATAGTTCAGTGCTTAGTGAACTGAACTATAAAGGACAAATAATCAACAACAGAAAAAAAACAAAGAACCCAGTGCTGTAAACATAGCTCTTCCTCTGAATTGATTCACCGATAAAACCTTGGAAGTTTCCCTCTATAATAATATTCATTTATTATTATTTGTCTCCACTACAAAGGACAAGATCGGGTTCGATCCTGATCGACGGCTTCCTGGTTCACCCAGCCTTAAATGGGTACCGGATTTTTTTTCTGGGAAAGAAAAGCGGCACAGGCGTAATACTGACCACAATAACCAAAAAAATCATGTGCCGAAGGTATGTAAAATTTATAGTCACTAACATCACCATTCCTATACGCCACTTGGTGTGACGGTTCTCTTTTCTTTTTACATTTCGTAGTGCACTGTATTTAAGTATTTGGGAACTTTGTTAACCTCAGACGGAAGATGTACAAAAGAAGTGAGATGCAGAATGGATCAGGCAAAAGCAGCTTTCCAAAAAATGAGGAAGATACTATGCAATCCATTTTTGACAATAAAAACAAGAAAAAGAAATGATAATTGTTATGTAGAGCCAGTCTTAACATATGGATGCGAATCATGGACAATGGGATAACAGACAAGAAAATCACTGGAGTCTGTAGAAATGTGGTTTTACAGAAGAATGTTGAGAGTACCACGGACAGCTAAGAAGAGTAATGAAGATGTTATGAGAGAGGTCAAAGCAAAAAGAGAGCTAATTTCCAATATTAGGAAGAAACAATCATCATTTTTTGGCCATGTAATGAGAAGAGAACAACTGGAATATATTGTAACAACTGGAAAAATTAAGGGACGAAGAGATAGAGGGAAGCAAAGAGAAAAAATAACAGACAGCTTAAGAGAATGGCTTGGCAGAAGGTCAACAACAGAAATGATAAATAGCTGCAGAGATCGACAGTTGTGGAGAGACATGATCACCTACGCCAGTAGGCCCGGTACTTGATGATGATGATGAGTGCACTGTAAAACCTTGACTTACCAAACTTCATGTGAAGTTATTGATGATTAATGTGAACATAACAATAAATTGCATTGGGGGTGAGGGAAGAACTAATTAATGAGGTAAAGACATAAATGTGAATATATCTCATACTATGGTAAGTGGCGGTCCGTAGTCAAGGCCAGCGTTATCTATAAGCTAAATAAGCTACAGCTTAGGGCCACACAATCCAAGGGGCCAAAAAATAATTCAGAAATGTGTTTTTGAGATTAAACCTGGTTTACCTGTATGTGATGTCAGTTTCGTGAGATTTTCTGGTGTGGGAGGGAATCAAAGTTATAGTTAGCTTAGCGCCTGGGCTGGAGGGACTTCAAAGTTATAATAAGCTTAGGGCCGGGGGTGGTTGGCCTCAAACTATAATTAGCTTAGAGCTTGGGATGGGGTGGGGGGACTTTAAAGTTATAATTAGCTTAGAGCTTGGGATGGGGTGGGGGGACTTCAAAGTTATAATTAGCTTAGAGCTTGGGATGGGGTAGGGGGACTTTAAAGTTATAATTAGCTTAAAGCTTGGGATGGGGGGAGGGGACTTCAAAGTTATAATTAGCTTAAAGCTTGGGATGGGGGGGTGGACTTTAAAGTTATAATTAGCTTAGAGCTTGGGATGGGGGGGGGAGGGGACTTCAAAGTTATAATTAACTTAGAGCTTGGGATTGGGGGGGGACTTCAAAGTTATAATTAGCTTAGAGCTTGGGATGGGGGGGAGGGGACTTCAAAGTTATAATTAGCTTAGGGCTTGGGATGGGGCGGGGTGGACTTTAACGTTATAATTGGCTTAGAGCTTGGGATGGGATGGGGTGGATTTTAAAGTTATAATTGGCTTAGAGCTTGGGATGGGGGGAGGGGACTTCAAAGTTATAATTAACTTAGGGCCTGAGGGGGAGGGCCTCAAAATTATGATTAGCTTAGAGCCTAGGGTGGGGGGAACTTCAAAGTTATAACTAACCGAGAACCTGGGGTGGGGGGACTTCAAAGTTATAATTAGGGCCCTCGGGTGGGGGGACTTCAAGGTTATAATTCGTTTAGGGCCTTAGGTGGGCGGAGTTCAAAATTATAATTAGCTTAGGGCCTGTGGTGGAGGGGTCTTGCTATTTGAATTAGCTTAGGGCCTGAAGTGGAGTGGCCTTAAAGTTATAATTAGCTTAGGGCCTGGGTTGTGAGGGCCTCAAAGTTTTAATTAGCTTAGGGCCTAGGGTGGGAGTGTCTTGATGTTATAATTAGCTTAGGGTCTGGGGTAGGAGGGCCTCGAAGTTTTAAATAGCTTAGGACCTGGGTTAGGAGTGTCTCAAAGTTATAATTAGTTTAAGCCCTGGGGTTGGATTGTCTCAAATTTTATTTAACCTAGAGCCTTCTATCAACTTCTTTCAATCAATTCTTCACCTGTGCTGATGATTTATTTTTCATTATCTATTAAATTACACAACAAATACAGATAGGTCTTCTATATCAGTAAATCCCACCACTTTTGGGAACAATAAATGCGACAGAAATATAAAGTTTGGCCCTCACTGTTTCTAGACAATATTAGACGGAGGAAAGTTTAATTAAAAATCATCACAATCATAACATTACACTTACAAGAGACATTTTATTTTTAAATGTGGAATGTAAATGGTGTATACATAAATATTACATTCTTTTCAATCTTTTATCTATCTACTGTTGACCTTAAGAGTCACAGGAGAAAGAAGGAATGTACGATATAATTTGATGGATGTAGATGTAAATTGCAAGTTCTTTTTGGTTACTTCCCTTTTAGAAGAAGTGGCGTTCGTAGGCGTATCTGAAGGCTGTTTTGAGCCATCGTAATTCAATCAAGATAAATGAGACCCTGGATCATGTTAAAAGACACATCAGCCTACTAAATGTAATATTGGAAGGTAAAATACAAAGTAAAAGAAGCAGATGCAGACCAAAATTAATATGGACAAGTAACATCAAAAGTTGGACAAGTCAGCCTATGAAAACCTGCACCACCACAACCTGGAGATAGAACGGAATGGGGCTCCATGGTAGCCAACCTTCGATGCGAAGACGGCACTCAATGATTATCGACTAGGTTATGTCCCTTTGATAAATATAAATACATAACTATTTTTATAGAAGCCATGTTTAGTGTTTGCATTTATTAACTACAAAGATTTACTGGAGATATTTTTACTGGAACTACTGAGCTTGTAATATAACACAATGATAGTAACTTCATTTTAAACAGTTAGATATTATTTCGGCTCTATATTATCTCACTTATTTGTTTAGGATGATGCGCAAAAACTTTTTAAAAAATTATTTCATTTTAGTATTAGCTGGAAATAGGAAAAGCTGGAGATATAACAATTACAAATAGTTGACAGACACTTAAGCTACACTAATTACATTTAATTATAAATAATTGGGGAGCCGCAATAGCTCAGTGGTTAGTGAACTGGACTACAAAGGACAAGGGGTATGGTTCGATCTCAATGGACGGCATCCGGTTCACCCAGCCTTAAATGGGTACCGGATTTTTTTCTGGGAAAGTAAAGCAGGACGGGCGTAATACCGACCACATTACCCCAAAAGTCATGTGCTGAAGGTCTGTAAAATATAGGGTCACTAACACCACATTTCCCTATAAGCCACATTGCGTGACGGGGGTACTTTACTTTTTTTACTTTTACATATATTTCAAATACTGTAAATTAATTATAATATTCTGTTACGTTTTTTTCCCCTGAAAAATGTGTACAAAAAGGGCGTGCGTCATTAGTGCAGTTAAACGGTAACTACATTTTAAAGGTTAACTTACGTTAACCAAATAACGTTTTGATTGGAGATTGACTACTCCACCAGAAAGAAGAAAACAATTCACGTTTATTATACAAGAAAAAGAAAAAAAACTGCGACGAACTCTGTCGTTCTTATAATCCAATGCTCGATGATAGATTCGAATGGTGCGAGTCTTCTGGGGCGTTGCAAAGTTCAGATACCAGTAAACAGAATTGGTTCCACTTCTCCATTGTGTGTGTGTGTGCAGTCATTGTCATGGAGATTGGTCTTTGTTTTGCTATTAACTGCGGCCTCTGGTCCACATCCGTCTCCTGTATAACAATCATCAAAAAGTGTCGGTCTGGTTTGTGATATGTTTGAGAGCCAGTTTCCGACCCCCGCCAATGTAGATGGAGCAGATATTTGCAACTATCGCCCTTTCAATCCGTAACTTGTTGATCAGACCAGCCCCAGGGCAGAAGGCATCAATCTCGTGCGGACTAACTACAAACCTTGATGCATTGTTACATGAGGCAGAACCATTCAGTTTTACCGTGAAACTGTCCGGATATTTTAAGTCATTCGCATAAATCCTAAACCAGGAGCACGGCAAAGATTGATTGAGAGTTGCCTCAACTGATGTAGAATCTGTGTGTGGATTACATGAGGTGTCGTTGCCATCAAACAGGAAAGTAGGTTCAGATTTTTGGGCATATTTGCAAATAAAATCCAAGTACTGACACTGGGGTCCGAAAATTTTGTGCTGACAACTGTCATTGTTTGGGCATGTCCCTGTAGTTTTGTCACAAACTAAGCCATTATAGCAGTGACTTTCTCTGACAGTGGCGGAGTAGTGTTCCAGTATAATGATATATCCTACCCTAATTTATCTGTGAACACTATTGTAGTCAAAACACAAACGTCAATGGCACACATTAAGATTGAGTTCTCACCGACCATTTCGCAGGCCGACAGTGCACTGACGGTATGTGAGGTGCAAACATTTACAGACACCTATTGTCTGGACGAGCATTCTTGGTCGTTTTGTGCAGTGTGTAGTGGGTGTAGTAATGGCTGCAATGTCATCATCGGTACTTGTCACAGCTACTGTTCACATGGGATCTATGGACACGACTGTTCCGGGTCTTGTCTCAGTGTCTGTCCTTTATTTGAGGAAAAATCTGGAAAATGCCTACAATGTAAACATCTTGGCTATACCTGTAATGACACTTGTCCCGATGGTAATTTTGGGCTACAGTGCGAACAGATGTGTTCTGATGGCTGTGACATCATATGTACTCTCAAATGTCCGGACAACTGTTTCAACGACACCTGTCAACAGTCGATCGGGAATATGTACATGTAAGAGAACGTTCTATGGGTCAGACTGCACTCTCAAATCTCCGGACAACTGTTTAACGAAACCTGTGATTCCCACGTTCAGAAGAGTCTGCCGACTACAACAAGCCCAAGCATATGGGCACTTTAATGTGTTTCTGTGCTAGACATGGTTCATTTTTTGGTGTTTTCTAGTGAAGCCATGGCTCATATCTTGCTGTGTTTCTGTCCTAGCCATGGCTCATATCTTAGCTTGTGTGTGCTGGCCATGGCTCATATCTTGGTGTGTGTCATGTTAGTCATATCTCATATCTCGGTGTGTCCGTGTTAATCATGTCTCATATCTTTATGTGTGTCTATGTTTAGTCATATCTCATATCTTAGTGTGTACCAGTGTTAGTCATATGTCATATCTTTGAGTGTGCATGTCTGGGTTAGTCATATCTCATATCTTTGTGTGTGCATGTCTGTGTTTGTCACATCTCATATTCTTGTGTGTGCATGGCTATGTTAGTCCCATCTGATATCTTTGTGTGCATGTTTATGTTAGTCATATCTCATATCTTTGTATGTGCATGTCTGTGTTTGTCACATCTCATATCCTTGTGTGTGCATGGCTATGTTAGTCCCATCTCATATCTTTGTGTGCATGTTTATGTTAGTCATATCTCATATCTTTGTATGTGCATGTCTGTGTTTGTCACATCTCATATCCTTGTGTGTGCATGGCTATGTTAGTCCCATCTCATATCTTTGTGTGTGCATATCTATGTTATATAGTCATATCTCTTATCTTTGTGTGCATGTCTATGTTAGGCATGTGTCATATCTTTGTGTGTGCATGTCAATGTCAGTTATATCTCATATCTTTATGTGCATGTTTATGTTAGTCATGTGTCATATATCTTGATGTGTGTCAGTGTTAGTCATGCCTCGTATCGCTGTGTGCATGTCTGTATTAGTCACATCTCATATCTTTGTGTGTGTATGTCTGTGTTAGTCACATCTCACATCTTTGTGTGTGTATGTCTGTGTTAGTCACATCTCACATCTTTGTGTGTCCGTTTCTGTGTTAGTCACATCTCACATCTTTGTGTGTGCATGTCTGTGTTAGTCACCTCTAGTGACTCGGGCAGATGGTGCTCGTAAACCTGGGAGGGCCTACCATCTAAGGGCAGAATCCCCCTACAGAAAAGATCATCTGCTGCCTTGCAGGAAGATTTGGGACAATCAAAGGCTAGGGAAAGCAAACCCGAATAAAATGCTGGCTGAAATCGGATGCACTGGGCCACTGGCGCAGAACACAGTGCAACGTATTAACGGGTATTCAGTCAGAGTGGATCTGACAGACTCAAATTGTGATGTTCTGTCTGTGGGGGCGATCAACACACTTAGCCTGACAGCTGACTTCATATGAGAGTCTGGAATCCTTACTCTGATTGAGTCCTGAACGCAGAGAGAGAGAGAGAGAGAGAGAGATAATCCAATGCACTACTCTCTAATATTCGTGCAAGATGGCTGCAGAGTCAACAACTTCTACCGTCTCCGCATTGAAGTTCGGCATTTCTTTTTAGAATTGTATTCAATAGTTCTTTCTTCGTTTACAGTTATTCAAAACCTCATTATTTGTTGTATACTCTCTATACTGAGTTCTTCCCATTATTCTAAAAAAATCCACCTTTCAGAAGCTTCAAATTTCTTCCCAATTTTCTTATTTAGTGATCATATTTTTGCATCATACAGGAACGTAAAGTGGATGTATTACTTTATTATAATTATCATTTTTAGTTCCAGTGTTTTTTCTTCGATGTGAGTATTCATTACATGTTTAAAATGTTTTTTATTCCCTTTTTGTGCTTTTCTCTCTCACATTTTCCGTTACTTGTTCTTGTTCTTCTTCGTTTACTTTCCAGTTCTCTTGTGGAGCTGAAGTCGTCAACAAACATTTTCGAAGACGAACTGGTTGGTATCATTATCTTAAAATCGCTCCGCGTCCCCATTTTCTTCCATCTCTGCTTCCATCTGTCTTCTCCAAGTATATTTTGCATTTCACCCTGTCTGTTGCTACCCTGGAGATACTAAAAAAATGGGTTGTCGTGTAATACCCTCGGTTGCAGTGTGTGGATGTGCCTTTCAGCAACGCAATGCATGTCTAGGCGCTTTGTTAAGATGTCCTGACAAACTATATAACTGTTTCCTGCCATCTAAGAGAGCTGACGACTTGTTCGGCGACGGACATCATTGATCCAATCACATTTTTTCATTCCCATTTTCTGGCGTTTGACATGCAAAAAGACACCTTGACCTCGCCATATTGAACAGACACTCGACCGGCCTTGAAATGCGCATACGGTCCCAAAACCTGTGTTCTACCTCAAGAGTGTTTGCCAAAGGCCTGAAGAGTTATCTAGAGACTTTGGTGAATATTCCAAGATTCACACAGAATGTAATGGAAACACTTTGCTAGAATTTTTTTTCAGATGTATCAACCAGCGTACTGACTGAAGAGCCTCCTATATGCAATGATCAAAATTGACATGTAAAAGTTCAACACGTGCATCAAGTTTAATTTCACTTGACACGCAGACTACGGACACTGGCAGCACTGAGCCTCAAATCTTCGAGAGAATATACAGTGCTTTTTACTTTGGTTAAAAATGTGTTTGTGAGGTATAAGAAAATCGTAATTGTCCCGTCCTCTGAAGCTCGCAACTCTGGCATTCTTACATTTGTCTACTACTTTTTATAAAATTGTATTATGTTACGTTATGCTTCAAATGTTAATATATAATAAGCTTTAAGATACATCGCTTGTTTTCAATAAAACATTAAAGCAAATCATCATCATCAAGTACCGGACCTGCTGGTGTAGGTGTTATGTCTCTCCACAACTTTCGATCTCGACAGTTATTTATCATTTCTGTTGTTGACCTTCTGCCAAACCATTCTCTTAAGCTGTCTGGTATTTTTTGTCTTTGCTTCCCTCTATCTCTTCGTCCCTTAATTTTTCCAGTTGTTACAATATATTCCAGTTTTTCTCTTCGCATTACATGGCCAAAAAATGATGATTGTTTCTTCCTAATATTGGAAACTAGCTATCTTTTTGCTTTGGCCTCTTTCAGAACATTGTCATTACTCTTCTTAGCTGTCCATGGTATTCTCAACATTCTTCTGTAAAACCACATTTCTACAAACTCCAGTGATTTTCTTGTCTGTTGTCCTACTGTCCATGATTCACATCTATATTTAAGACTGGCTCTACATAACAATTATGAACTCTTTTTCTCTTTTCTATTGTCAAAAATGGATTGCATAGTATCTTTAAAGCAAATTAAAAAAAAAATAGTTTATGTCTGAAATTTAACAAAAATTTCACAAATTTGGCTCATCGCAGTGCAATCGTCTCGTGATGTTTTTTCTTCTGCTCTTCATGACTGTGCTGTACAGTTGTCTGTCTGAAACCATGAAATCAGGTAGGATACGAGTTCAAAAACAGGCAAGGGATGATTAAATATAACTGAAATCGGGGTTGTGATTTGTCATGATTAGTCCAGGCAATTTAAGCAGGTAGTTTGCCATAAAGTTTGTTGTAAACAATCATCACCATCATGCAGCATAAAACTAAACCAGACAAATCTGAAACAAGTGCAACGTTTGAAATACTTTGACACAATAATAACATCAGATAGGAGATGCACTACAGAAATAAAAAAACAGAATAGCTCAGGCCAAAATAGCATTTCAGAAAATGAAAAATATCTTATGCAACAAATCTATGTCAATAAAATGTGAAAGAGAGTTCATCGATGCTATATAGAACAAATTCTGACCTATGGAAGCGAATCATGGACAGTAGACAAACAAATGAAAAGACGATTAGAGGCCACAGAGATGGGATTTATCAGAAGAATGTTGAAAGTTCCCTGGACAGATAAAAAGACCAATGAGGAAGTTCTCAAAGAGGCCAACACAAAAAGGGAGCTCTTAAAAAACATCAGAAAGAAGCAATCAACATTTTTCGGGCACATCATGAGAAGAGGAAAGTTGGAATACTTGGTTACAACTGGCAAAATAAAAAGAAAGAGAGATCGCGGACGACAAAGAGAGAAAATACTGGATAGTTTGGTGTCAAGGCATGGAAAACATTCAACAACAGAATTGATAGGATGCATTGTAGATACAAGATTGTGGAGGAGACATGATCGCCTGCGCCAACCGGTATGGCACATGATGATGATGATGAAATCAGTGTTACCATAGTTGTCAGTGGTAAGGAACCTCTTGTTGATCTCAGAACTAGGTTCATCTTGGAGTAATAAGATCACATTCATCATTGGAAAATGAGCGGGGTGGGGGGGGGGGGGTGAAGAAGAGTAATCACTATAATGTTTATTAGCTACAGTTTTATCATGTTTATTAGCTACAGTTTTATCATGTTTATTAGCTACAGTTTTATCATGTTTATTAGCTACAGTTTTATCATGTTTATTAGCTACAGTTTTATAATGTTTATTAGCTACAGTTGTATGGCAGTTATTTTCTTCTCTGTTAGTAATTCACGGAGCTACATACACTTACACATTATTTACATTCAATTACTTGTAAAATATGTTTCTCGGAAAATTGTTAACAGAACTTCACTGGAACGCGTTTCGTACCGTCTCAACATCAGAAAACATAAAAATAATTGTAAAATACATGTGTGTTTTTGTGTTATGCATTATGCTTTAAATTACTTTCTCATTCATTTCTATATAGCATCTGGGCTATCCTTGAAAAGATGTTTGTATTGACGTTAAAGCTAAAAACTCGTTACAGAACTTTGCCATTATTACTATTTAGACGTCTGTACTCCTGAATGACATAGGAGGTAAGAAGCAATTGATACTGCTGAGATGGTGTGTACTTCAATAGTTAGCTATTGGACCCATCCATCCAAATGCATGCGTCGTTATGCTATCTGTTAAAAGTAATTGAGCGTTTCTGGTGCTGCTCAGATTACAATCAGATCCGCTGTGAAAACTAATCAATGATCTCTGGTGATCTCCTTGCACAAACCTCTATAAATTGTCAACTGTTTGTCACGCAAAGTTTTACTGTCCTGTTTTATTCATTTGATGTTGTTTGCGTGTTGTCTTTGTCCACACTTCCTTTGCTCTTAAGCACTGCTGATGTGCGTCCTTGCCAGGGCTGACATTGTAAGACAAAGTTTTTATCTGTGGGACAGAAAGATGGTTTCTCTGTCGACGGTTCTTAAATTGTCACGGTTTCATTAGTCATCCCACTGAATTGTGTAGCCGTTTTATCAGCTCTGCGATGCTCGTTATCTATTTTTTTCTTCAGGTGTAACCATTAAGAAAATGTATCGCGCTGTTTCAGCATATTGATACCGTCTATAGATAATATTGTGCTAGTGGTTGTTGTAGCATTTTGGCATGAAGAGCCAACACCAGTGGGCTTAATCCCATCCAGCTGTAGTTGCTGTTTAAATCTCAGTCAATAAAGATGATGATAATAATAACAATGAAGAGCACTGGTCCCTTACTTTCAGATGTTGGGGCAATGTTGTCAACGTTCAAGTACTTGACACTTTCAAGTAATGTTATGCTTTAACTTAATCGTCACGACAACCAGTAATTAAGGAATCTCGTTTACACTACTCTTTTTATTTTGAGCTTTTACTATCTCATTTATAGTTTGAAAATTCGTTGTATATTCTAAATATACATAAGTGAATAATTGAAGAGATTAAAAAATTAAGTAGTTGTCAGGACGCCAACAGGGCAAGTGATGAATGTGATCAGAAAATTAAAATCTCTCTCTCTCTCTCTCTCTCTCTCTGCGTTCAGGACTCAATCAGAGTAAGGATTCCAGACTCTCATATGAAGTCAGCTTTCAGGCTAAGTGTGTTGATCGCCCCGACAGACAGAACATCACAATTAGAGTCTGTCAGATCCACTCTGACTGAACACCCGTTAATACGTTGCACTGTGTTCTGCGCCAGTGGCCCAGTGCATCCCATTTCAGCCAGCATTTTATTCGGGTTTGCTTTCCCTAGCCTTTGATTGTCCCCAATCTTCCTGCAAGGCAGCAGATTGTCTTTTCTGTAGGGGGATTCTGCCCTTAGATGGTCGGCCCTCCCAGGTTTACGAGCACCGTCTGCCCGAGTCACTAGAGGTGACTAACACAGACATGCACACACAAAGATGTGAGATGTGACTAACACAGAGACGGACACACAAAGATGTGAGATGTGACTTACACAGACATACACACACAAAGATGTGAGATGTGACTAACACAGACATGCACACACAAAGATATGAGATGTGACTAATACAGACATGCACACAGCGATACGAGGCATGACTAACACTGACACACATCAAGATATATGACACATGACTAACATAAACATGCACATAAAGATATGAGATATAACTGACATTGACATGCACACACAAAGATATGACACATGCCTAACATAGACATGCACACAAAGATAAGAGATATGACTAACATAGATATGCACACACAGAGATATGAGATGGGACTAACATAACCATGCACACAGAGATATGAAATGTAACAAACGCAGACATGCACACACAAAGATATGAGATATGACTAACATAAACATGCACACAGAGATATGAGATATCACTAACTCAGACATGCACACACAAAGATATGACATATGACTAACACTGGTACACACTAAGATATGAGATATGACTAAACACAAACACACATAAAGATATGAGACATGATTAACACGGACACACCGAGATATGAGATATGACTAACATGACACACACCAAGATATGAGCCATGGCCAGCACACGCAAGCTAAGATATGAGCCATGGCTAGGACAGAAACACAGCAAGATATGAGCCATGGCTTCACTAAAAAGCACCAAAAAATGAACCATGTCTAGCACAGAAACACATTTCGTTAAACAGTTGTCCGGAGATTTGAGAGTGCAGTCTGACCCATAGAACGTTCTCTTGCATGTACAGATTCCCGATCGACTGTTGACAGGTGTCGTTGAAACAGTTGTCCGGACATTTGAGAGTACATATGATGTCACAGCCATCAGAACACATCTGTTCGCACTGTAGCCCAAAATTACCATCGGGACAAGTGTCATTACAGGTATAGCCAAGATGTTTACATTGTAGACATTTTCCAGATTTTTTCTCAAATAAAGGACAGACACTGAGACAAGACCCGGAACAGTAGTGTCCATAGATCCCATGTGAACAGTAGCCGTGACTAGTACCGATGATGACATTGCAGCCTTTACCACACCCACTACACACTGCACAAAACGACCAAGAATGCTCGTCCAGACAATAGGTGTCTGTAAATGTTTGCACCTCACATACCGTCAGTGCACTGTCGGCCTGCGAAATGGTCGGTGAGAACTCAATCTTAATATGTGCCATTGACGTTTGTGTTTTGACTACAATAGTGTTCACAGATAGATTAGGGTATGATATATCATTATACTGGAACACTACTCCGCCACTGTCAGAGAAAGCCTTTAGAGTGGCATTCTTTACCCGAATCATAGTACTAGCTCGATGATAGATTCGAATGATGCGAGTCTTCTGGGGCGTTGCAAAGTTCAGATACCAGTAAACAGAATTGGTTCCACTTCTCCATTGTGTGTGTGTGTGCAGTCATTGTCATAGAGATTGGTCTTTGTTTTGCTATTAACTGCGGCCTCTGGTCCACATCCGTCTCCTGTATAACAATCATCAAATTTGTTGGTCTGGTTTGTGATCTGTTTGAGAGCCAGTTTCCGACCCCCACCAATGTAGATGGAGCAGATATTTGCAACTATCGCCCTTTCAATCCGTAACTTGTTGATCAGACCAGCCCCAGGGCAGAAGGTATCAATCTCGTGCGGACTAACTACAAACCTTGATACATTGTTACATGAGGCAGAACCATTCAGTTTTACCGTGAAACTGTCCGGATATTTTAAGTCATTCGCATCAATCCTAAACCAGGAGCACGGCAAAAATTGATGGGGTCCGAAAATTTTGTGCTGACGACTGTCATTGTTTGGGCATGTCCCTGTAGTTTTGTCACAAACTAAGCCATTATAGCAGTGACATTGTAACTTACAATTTGCCCCAAACCAACCGTCGACACAAGTAAGATCATTATCTCCCATGGTTGCTAACGAAGCCAGCGAATAAAGACTTGATCTACAGCGATGGTTAACGAACTGTGTACACACATTTATTATCAAACCCGTGATTACATTTTTTAAAAATCCGCCATCTCACTGTGGTAACAGATAGCGTGAAATTCTCTCATAGAATTAGATAAACCGTTGGAGACAAGGAAAGTCAACATTGTTTACATGGCTTGGACGCAAGAAGCGTCCATTTTGGTGCCTTTATGAAAGTGAATGCACTAGAAAATACGAAACCACTTAATTAGAGAGCTCTGTTAAATTCATCATAGGATTTATTTTTAAAGCTAGGGCTGGCTGGAGGACCTCTCGAACCATGTAAATCTGAGCAACAGGAGACCGGTCTGCGAGTTCAATTTGGCCTCACTTCGTCTTATCACAGCCATCACGAATGACAGGACTAGCCTGGAAATCCAGAGAAAATTAAAATGATTGCTGGTGTAATTTTCAGTGAACCAAAATTAATAAAGATCCAACTTAACCTTTTTTCATTAATTGTGAAACCAGATTAATTACTTCTGGGACCAATCGAGTGGGGATCAATGAGAAAAGGTGAAGTGCTGTAAGCCTTAACTCGACGAAAGTGAAACCAACACAACGACTAATGAAGGCGATGCCATAAACAAATACATGGACACATGGAGTACAGAACACCAGGATTACCAGAAAAATGATGTTTACTTCCAGATCACAAGAAAATAACAAGTAACAATTTGTAGACTCCGAGCTGGCCACAACAGATTGAAGTTTCACCTTTTCAACAACCTAAGGATAAGAACCTCTGATAAATGTGACTGTGGCACATGCAAAAACTGCTTAATATATGTTACAATCATACCCAACATAAGATGTTAGAAGACTCCAGTGGTCATCACCGGTACTTTTACAGTGACAGGGTAAATGGAGATATTACCAGCCTTGAGCGGACAAACGCTTGCTTCGAACCTATTAATGTGACATTTAGAGGTGTACGTTGCAGGAGATGTCATCAGCCTTGAGTGCACGAATGCTTACTTCGAACTTATTAATATTGACATCTAGATGTGCCATCAGCCTTGAGTGCACGAATGCTTACTTCGAACCTATTAATATTGACGTCTAGATGTATCATCAGAAGAAAAGTCTAGACTGTTGAATGATCGTCTGGATAACTCTGAACAAGAAACTAGTTTCTGCTGTCAAATTCAGTGAACCTGAACTGATTAAGACACTATTGCGTCACTCTGTGGTAGCTTTGACAACGGACTAGCCAATCTATCCAAGTAAGTAGTGATCGAAAAGGGAAGGCAAATCCCATATCTGAAAAATTCAAGGCTGAAATCGGTTGTATCAGACCGAAAGGCCAGATATTGAGTCAATTCAGAGGAAGAGGTATGTTTACAGCACTAATAACAAAATTTGTCATTTTTTCCGAGTGCTGTAAACAAACATACCTCTTCCTCAGAATTGATTCGCTAATTATCGCCTCGGACGTTAATAATATTCATTTATTATTATTTGTCTCCGGCCCAGGTATCCCAGCTTGCTGTAAATCACGATACAAGATAGCTCACGCCAAATTTTAACGACTATGACAAGATGCAATCATTCAACGGAAGCATACAACAGAGCTTTAATAATAAAACAGTACAAGTGTTTTGTGTGTGTGTGTTTTGTTTCCCATTGTTCTAATCTATCTATCTATTGTCCTTTCGCGCCGAAGACGGCACATAGGGCAGAACCACAATCTCAAAAACAGAAACCTTGCGTGCCAAAGTGGCACATATTGCAGAGATCACTGTTCTAAAATATATGGCGCTGTTTCCATAACAATACTTGTTACAATGACAGCTTGTCAAGCCATCGATCAGCCTCCATAGTCGCCTCTTACGACATGCCTGGAAGGTCACAGTGTCATTATTCATTACGTCCCTCATAATGAGGCCCCGGTAACACATAGGAAATTGTTCTAATGGGTGGTGAGTTAATCGACAAATCTACTTTTTCCCTCCTCCCACATCCACGTCCTTGTACCGGTATATTATCTTGACTTTTGCCCCTGGTGACAGGGTCACATTTATTAATAACTTTGCTATAGTAGTTTTTAACCACATTCAAACTTTTCCTTTAAAAAAAATCAGAAAAAAAAACAATCAACATTTTTCAGACACATCATGAGAAGAGGAATGCTGGGATACTTGGTTACAACTAGCAAAATACAGGAAAGGGAGATCGCCGACGACAAGAGAGTACTAGACAACTTCGTGTCATGATACGGCAAACAGTCAACAACAGAATTGATACGATGCACTGTGGATTGAAGGTTGTGGAAGGACATGATCGCCTACGCCAACCGGTATGGAAACATTATGATGATGAACTTTTTCTTACACTTTTGTTGTAAAATTGAAGATATTATTTTGTCCCATTCAATATTACAAATTCATATCGAAAACCTCTTAAATATATCTATGGAAGTATGTCCCTGAACCTCAAACTAAGAGACCCCCTGTTCTATGTTGTATGTTCTAACATCCAGGAATGTTCCCACGACTTCGATATGTTGAGCAAAAGATAAAATGTAAAGACGGCCAGCTGCACTTTTGAATTCGCGAAGGCGCCCACAGCCCCCAACTCCCGAAGATCAAGGAAGCTTCCAGTGTTGGGCTCTATTGTTAGGACCTGACTATTCATTAGACAGATCAAAGGGCCTTTCAGTTCTGATATGCGATCTAGAATGACAGATATTTTCAAAGGCGGACTTCGATATCCATGGGCGGTGAGTCAAACCGTGCTATCTCTGTATTTTGTTTGATTTATTATCACACCAGATCCGCGCTCAGCCTTGTTGACGTCATTTATAACGGCCGTAAACTAACCCGCCTTTGGCGGGACAAATCGTGAACTGATCTTTCCCGAGAGTCGTCTTTAATTAGGATTCACAGGTCTTGACTGTCACGTTGTGTCAGAGAGATTACTGCTCTGTGTTACAGATACGCTCAAAATGCTACTTTGTTATTTATCTGTCTATTTACTGTGAATTTGAAAAGAAAATACTCATCACATACCATTTTCAATAATTATCGGATACGTGTTCAACTTGCTCAAGTACATTAAAGATGTATCATTAATGGATGTTGTTGTTATACGGATCAGCATCACTGCACACCGAACAAATCCATTGGTGCTCTGACGTTCTCCCTCTAGAATATCGAGAAATCCCAGGGAGAATCAGGGCAACGTACACAAACTTTGTAGCATGGGAGCTACGGTGTGGGTAGGTTTTTGTTGACAATGTTTGCCTGAGCAGTGGCCAAACGTATCACCTGCTCATTTCGATTTTAATTGCCGAGGGTTTTCCTGACGTGCGCGAGTAAGGACGGGACCAGAGAATCATTTCAGGGAAAGTGGTATGTTTACAACATTCAGAAAAAAAATCACAAATAATCAACAAACGAAAAAAAAAACAAAGAACAATAGATGGTCTAAGGCAGGATCGAAGCAATACTTCACAGTGCCTTGCCACGAGAAACAAACGTTTGAGCACACGGCCAACTCAGCTACCTAATTTAAAAAAAGCTATCATTGGCGATGTCTTTCACATATGTGTACTCGTGACTATAGAATAGGGTTACAAACATAACTCGGAAATAAAAATCTATCTCTGTATTTTTCTATTAAAACAAGTGTACCTGGATAGGGTAGGGCTGAATATTTTCGTTGCAGGCAAACAGTTATAGGACGGAACAGCACGAAAAATAGTTTACAGTGTTTTAGACTGGAGACAAATAATAAATGAATATTATTATGGAGGGAAACTTTCGAGGCGATACCTCCTGTCGTTTATCCAATAGGGTTAGATATCGAATCTCACTACCCATGAGATCAGGTGGAAGGTAAGCTCATTAATGGATGCACCGAAACGAATAATGTTGGAGAGAAATGAAGTTTTAAAATTCACACTATGCAGCATTTAGAGGTGAAGGGGCCAGTGCTTCTCTTCGTAGTTAATAACTTTCCACTTCAGTGAACTACATACTCTTTCACTTTTTAACTAGTCCGGCTGGCTGGTGAGCATCAAAACCATTTCCACATTATCGTCTGGCCAGGGCTCTACCACTACACTGTTAAAGCTATTTATATCACCATGGTTACTAGAATAAGCACAGTTATGATTCACAATTACCGTCTAGATGGGCTATTGAGATATCACAATTTCCATTCAATAGGTTTTTATCCACCCCCCCCCTAACCCAATCTATTTATTGGTAATTTTTAACGAGCACACGTTAATTAGTATTTAATATTTCAGAACATACATCACTGACACACGTTTTACAACATACATCACAGACACACGTTTCAGAACATACATCACAGACACACGTTTTAGAATATACATCACAGACACACGTTTTAGAATATACATCATTGACACACGTTACAGAACATACATCACAGACACACGTTACAGAACATACATCACAGACACACGTTACAGAACATACATCACTGACACACGTTACAAAACATATATCACACACACACGTTTTAGAACATACATCACTGACACACGTTACAGTACATACATCACTGACACACGTTACAGTACATACATCACTGACACACGTTACAGTACATACATCACTGACACACGTTACAGTACATACATCACTGACACACGTTACAGTACATACATCACTGACACACGTTACAGTACATACATCACTGACACACGTGACTGATAACTCAATTTAGCACCACCTCTTAGTAAGATTGTGTCTTTCCGCAATTCTCTGTTCCCAGTGCATCGTATCAATCTTTTGTTGACTGTTCACAGTGCATCGTATCAATCTTTTGTTAACTGTTCACAGTGCATCGTATCAATCTTTTGTTGACTGTTCACAGTGCATCGTATCAATCTTTTGTTGGCTGTTCACAGCGCATCGTATCAATCTTTTGTTAACTGTTCACAGCGCATCGTATCAATCTTTTGTTCACTGTTCACAGCGCATCGTATCAATCTTTTGTTCACTGTTCACAGCGCATCGTATCAATCTTTTGTTGACTGTTCACAGCGCATCGTATCAATCTTTTGTTGACTGTTCACAGCGCATCGTATCAATATTTTGTTAACTGTCACAGCGCATCGTATCAATATTTTGTTAACTGTTCACAGCGCATCGTATCAATCTTTTGTTCACTGTTCACAGCGCATCGTATCAATCTTTTGTTCACTGTTCACAGTGCATCGTATCAATCTTTTGTTAACTGTTCACAGCGCATCGTATTAATCTTTTGTTAACTATTCACAACACATCGTATCAATCTTTTGTTAACTGTTCACAGTGCATCGTATCAATCTTTTGTTGACTGTTCACAGTGCATCGTATCAATCTTTTGTTAATTGTTCACAGTGCATCGTATCAATCTTTTGTTGACTGTTCACAGTGCATCGTATCAATCTTTTGTTAACTGTTCACAGTGCAGCGTATTAATCTTTTGTTCACTATTCACAGTGCATCGTATCAATCTTTTGTTCACTTTTCACAGTGCATCGTATCAATCTTTTGTTCACTGTTCACAGCGCATCGTATCAATCTTTTGTTGACTGTTCACAGCGCATCGTATCAATATTTTGTTGACTGTTCACAGCGCATCGTATCAATATTTTGTTAACTATTCACAGCGCATCGTATCAATCTTTTGTTATCTGTTCACAGCGCATCGTATCAATATTTTGTTAACTGTTCACAGCGCATCGTATCAATCTTTTGTTGAGTGTTCACAGCGCATCGTATCAATATTTTGTTAACTGTTCACAGCGCATCGTATCAATATTTTGTTAACTGTTCACAGCGCATCGTATCAATCTTTTGTTAACTATTCACAACACATCATATCAATCTTTTGTTCACTGTTCACAGTGCATCGTATCAATCTTTTGTTAACTGTTCACAGCGCATCGTATCAATCTTTTCTTAACTGTTCACAGCGCATCGTATCAATCTTTTGTTAACTGTTCACAGTGCATCGTATCAATCTTTTGTTAACTGTTCACATCGCATCATATCAATCTTTTGTTGACTGTTAACAGCGCATCGTATCAATCTTTTGTTAACTGTTCACAGTGCATCGTATCAATCTTTTGTTGACTGTTCACAGCGCATCGTATTAATCTTTTGTTAACTATTCACAACACATCGTATCAATCTTTTGTTCACTGTTCACAGCGCATCGTATTAATCTTTTGTTAACTGTTCACAACACATCGTATCAATCTTTTGTTAACTGTTCACAGCGCATCGTATCAATCTTTTGTTGACTGTTCACAGTGCAGCGTATCAATCTTTTGTTAACTGTTCACAGTGCATCGTATCAATCTTTTGTTGGCTGTTCACAGCGCATCGTATCAATCTTTTGTTAACTGTTCACAGCGCATCGTATCAATCTTTTGTTCACTGTTCACAGTGCAGCGTATTAATCTTTTGTTCACTGTTCCCAGTGCATCGTATCAATCTTTTGTTCACTGTTCACAGTGCATCGTATCAATCTTTTGTTCACTGTTCACAGCGCATCGTATCAATCTTTTGTTGACTGTTCACAGCGCATCGTATCAATATTTTGTTGACTGTTCACAGCGCATCGTATCAATATTTTGTTAACTATTCACAGCGCATCGTATCAATCTTTTGTTATCTGTTCACAGCGCATCGTATCACTATTTTGTTAACTGTTCACAGCGCATCGTATCAATCTTTAGTTGAGTGTTCACAGCGCATCGTATCAATATTTTGTTAACTGTTCACAGAGCATCGTATCAATATTTTGTTAACTGTTCACAGCGCATCGTATCAATCTTTTGTTAACTATTCACAACACATCATATCAATCTTTTGTTCACTGTTCACAGTGCATCGTATCAATCTTTTGTTAACTGTTCACAGCACATCGTATCAATCTTTTCTTAACTGTTCACAGCGCATCGTATCAATCTTTTGTTAACTGTTCACAGTGCATCGTATCAATCTTTTGTTAACTGTTCACATCGCATCATATCAATCTTTTGTTGACTGTTCACAGCGCATCGTATCAATCTTTTGTTAACTGTTCACAGTGCATCGTATCAATCTTTTGTTAACTGTTCACAGCGCATCGTATTAATCTTTTGTTAACTATTCACAAAACATCGTATCAATCTTTTGTTCACTGTTCACAGCGCATCGTATTAATCTTTTGTTAACTGTTCACAACACATCGTATCAATCTTTTGTTAACTGTTCACAGCGCATCGTATCAATCTTTTGTTGACTGTTCACATCGCATCATATCAATCTTTTGTTGACTGTTCACAGCGCATAATATTAATTTTTTGTTGACTGTTCACAGCGCATCATATTAATCTTTTGTTGACTGTTCACAGCGCATCATATTAATCTTTTGTTGACTGTTCTTCTTATTCTTCTATAAATCCACATTTCAAAGGCTTCAATTTTCTGTTCTGTTTTCTTGTCTAATGTCCATATTGCTGCACCATACAGGAATATTGAGAAGATGTAACATTTTGCCATATATGAAGTATATATATATATATATATATATATATATATATATATATATATATATATATATATGAAGATTATTCATTTAGATCAATATATTTTACTACATATAAATTATTATTATTACTACGTATGTCTGCCACTAAAAATCATTCAATTTACAGAACAAAATTACATAGAAAAATAGCACGTCATCTTAAAAGTCGACAATAAACTATATTAAAGAGGGTGACTACAATCTCAGACACAATTGCCTCTACATTTTCTGTGTTATATAATTCACTATTGTCACTACGTTTTCTGTGTTATATAATTAACAATTATCACTACGTTTTCTATGTTATATAATTCACAATTGCCACAACGTTTTTCTATGTCACTACCGTTTTCTGTTTTATATAGTTCATAATTACCTAAGATGACCAGACGTCCCGATTTATCCGGGACAGTCCCGATTTTTTTGAACAGTTTTTTCAACCTTTGTCCCGGATTTGTTACTGTCCCGAATTTGGTCGATGTTTTAGCTTCAGTCCCGGATTTGTTAAAATATGTACAGGGACACAAACATTTAACAATTTTGCCAATATGGTAAACGTCTCTTCAACATAAAAACATACATTATTCCGTTGTTGTGTAGAAAATGTTTAAAAAGTTGAACTGGCTGTTCATTTCGCGAAACAGTAACAGTAAAATGAGTTCCATGTTTCAAATTCTTGTATACTGAAACTGAAACTCAACAAGTAGCATATTTGCGGCCGCGACATTTCATATTCTTGTATATTCATTGTGTTACTTTCGTTTACCGACGAACTAATTCTTTTTATTGTGTTGTTTAGTGATAGAGGTTATTGCATTCATTAGATTTTATTTACATTGTACTATTATTCAGTTACTTGACATTTTAATATTTAAGAACTTATGCTATGCATATGGTATAGTCATAGAAAAGTATTATTTAACCCATAGTTAGTTTGTAATAGTTTGTAATTGTTGCAACAAATGGCATCAAAACTTAAATGCAGTTTCAATCAAGATTTACAAATGGAATACCCCTTTCTAAAAAAAAGTCTACATCATACTTCATTGTAAGATGTAGTATATGTGCCTCTGGGTTTTCGATTAACCATAGTGGACGTGGTGATATTAAGAAAGTAAATGTTTCCTTCACGCCTTACTAGTCGTATGGGAAATATGGTGTTAGTGACCACATTTTTCTATGACCACAGCACATTTTAGGTGACGTGCATCACGCTAAGCCGCCTTTACTTCCCAGAAAAATCTCTGGTACAAATTTTTAGAGGCTAGGTGAACCCCGGAGCCTTTTCAGTCCAAAAAAATTCCGCCTCTGCTGGGGATTGAATCCGGACCCTTGTGGTCTAGAAGCGAGTAAGTGATATTACGAGTCACATAAATAGTGCGAAACATAAGAGAGCCGTCACTACTGCTGCATCAAGCTCGTCGTTAACAACATGCTTTCGAGCCGATCACATTGGTGGCAAAGATGACACAATTAACTGCTACAGAAGGTGCATTTGCCTATCATACAGTAATGGACAATCATACATTTAGACCTATGGACTGCACATTAAAATTATTTCACTTTACTTTAGATACAAAATTTGCTTGTGCACGTACGAAAACAGAAACCACTATTCGAAATGTGTTCACACCCCATGTTCAAAACGAGTTGAGATGTGACCTAGAAAACTCAACATTTATTTCTATACTGACAGATGCTTCCAACCACATGGAAATCAAGATTTGTCCTTTACTTTTCAGATACTTTGATCACAAAAAAGGGCTGAAAGTTAAAATATTATAATTGAAATCATTGCCAGGAGAAACATCTGATATTGTTAGTAGTTTTATTAATGACAGTCTAACAGAAAAGGGTTTAGAAAGGAAAGTAGTTGCATTATGTGCAGACCACACAAATTCTAATTTTGGAGGCGCTGAAATGAAAGGAAAAAACAATGTTTTCATAAAGCTGAAAGAAAACCTTGTACATGGTTTGATAGGTGTTGGTTGTGCATGCCATATTTTCCACAACACTGTTCAAGCAGCTGCAGACGTATTACCTATTGATGTTGAGATGATTATTGTTAAATTTATCTGCACTTCAGATCATACACAGTTAGAGTTGAAAGTCGCAAGGAGTTTTGCCAGTTTGTGGACACAGACTTCCAGATGATTTTAGGTTATGCACAGACTAGGTGGCTTGCACTGCTGCCTGCTGTTGAAAGGGTTCTTCACATGTTCCTGCCTTTAAAATCCTATTTTCAGTCCCAAGACAGATGCCCTGTCTTTATACAGAAATTCTTTGAAAATGTCTCATGTCTGAGGCATGGCGTATTTTTGTTCACAGTCACGCATCCTCTTTCCACGAAGCAGTGCAGAAAGTAGAGGGGCAGATGGTCACTGTTTTTGAAGTCATTGACAACGTCAATGTGTTGAGAACTATTTTGGAGTCCAAACTGGAAGATGGTTTCTTGCCATCAAGAGTTAAGCTAATTCTTGACAAGCTGGAAATGGAAGGAATTTCACAGGATGATGTGAACACGTATAAAGCCAGTGATTCTTCATTCTATGAAACAATTTTAAGTTATTAGAAGAAAAGGGCTGAAAATAATTTTCAAAATTCCTCTAGGCCTATAGCTGGGTAAAGTTGAACAGAACACAAACTTGAGAAGATATTCAGAAATCTTCATCATTAGTGAGTCAAACAGTACCTTCAGTCGACTTTCCAGAAAATGAAATGTATGACGAATATGTTTACATGAAGCAGTTTGTTACTTCTCGGAAAATTAATAAGTGGAATATTAATAAAACATTACCAGACCAGCGTTGGATTGAAATGGCTTCCCACTTCAAAAACAGGCATGTGCCAATTTCACATATTCTGAAGCTGGCAGAGTTGTTTTTGTGTTTACCGGGAACAAATGCTGCAACGGAAAGATTGTTTTCACTGATTAACAGCTTGTGGACAAGTAATAAAACACATCTAAGTGTGGACACTTTAAAGGCAATGTTGATCACCAAAGTAAACAATAACCAAACATGTGTTGAAATTTTTAAGATGCTCCAAAGAAACATCTTTTTAAAAAAAATCCATTCATCAGAAAAGTACAGCAACTCTGCTTCACCTTCTATTTAAATGTGTATCACTATTGTTTTTGTATCTCCTGATAACGTTTCGTAAGCCTATATTGTTAGGTGTTTTATTTAGTTTTAAAATATATGTATTATTCACTTGAAAAAGACGGAAGAAATGTCATTTTATTGATGGAAAATTTAAGTCAAATTAATCCGTCCCAGAATAGGGTTTTAAAAATATGGTGACCTTACAATTACTACTACGTTTTCTATGTTTTATAATTCACAATTACCGCTACGTTTTCTGTGTTATATAATTCACAATTACCATTACGTTTTCTGTGTTATATAATTCACAATTACCATTACGTTTTCTGTGTTATATAATTCACAATTACCACTATGTTTTCTGTGTTATATAATTCACAATTACCATTACGTTTTCTGTGTTATATAATTCACAATTACCACTATGTTTTCTGTGTTATATAATTCACAATTACCACTATGTTTTCTGTGTTATATAATTCACAATTGCCACTACGTTTTCTGTGTTATATAATTCACAATTGCCACTACGTTTTCTGTGTTATATAATTCACAATTGCCACTACGTTTTCTGTGTTATATAATTCACAATTGCCACTACGTTTTCTGTGTTATATAATTCACAATTGCCACTACGTTTTCTGTGTTATATAATTCACAATTGCCACTATGTTTTCTGTGTTATATAATTCACAATTACCACTATGTTTTCTGTGTTATATAATTCACAATTGCCACTACGTTTTCTGTGTTATATAATTCACAATTGCCACTACGTTTTCTGTGTTATATAATTCACAATTGCCACTACGTTTTCTGTGTTATATAATTCACAATTGCCACTACGTTTTCTGTGTTATATAATTCACAATTGCCACTACGTTTTCTGTGTTATATAATTCACAATTGACACTACGTTTTCTGTGTTATATAATTCACAATTGCCACTACGTTTTCTGTGTTATATAATTCACAATTGCCACTACGTTTTCTGTGTTATATAATTCACAATTGCCACTACGTTTTCTGTGTTATATAATTCACAATTGCTACTATGTTTTCTGTGTTATATAATTCACAATAACCATACGTTGTTTATGTTATATATTTCATCATTGCCACTAGTTTTTTTCTGTGTTATATAATTCACAATTACCGTTGCGTTTGTTTTCTATTTTATATAATTGACAATTAAGACTACGTTTTCTATGTTATATAATTCACCGTTACCGCTACGTTTTCTGTTACATAATTCGCAGTTACCACTACGTTTTCTGTGTTACATAATTCACCGTTACCACTACGTTTTCTATGTTATATAATTCACCGTTACCACTACGTTTTCTATGTTATATAATTCACAATTGTCACTACGTTTTCTATGTTACATAATTCACAATTACCATCTTTAAAATTCTTGCGAAAACAACAATTCTTTATTCATATAGTCCTACTTGTTTAATTGACTTTACAGTTTAAGTTTTCTTGGCGAGGTACGACTTGTACAACTTCAGACTCAAAGTTCTAGTCTACATTTCTTTGTGCAGTGTCAGAAATTATAACCACTGAAACAAAATATCAACCACATGAATGATTGAAGTGTAGTTTACTTACGATACTTTCATCCACATTTATAGCTACACTTTTGAGATTGAAACTAAAATGTCACTTTGAGATTAAAATAAGCGACAGTGGGGAAGGTTAAAACATCAAGAAAGGGCAATGGCACTTTAAACCTCATATTATGTGGCCTCGAACGACAGTTTCTGTTACGAAACATCAAACCTCGTAATATCAGCCATCCAGTAGTAAGAGATCATTGTTGATATATATATATTTTTCTTTTTTTGCGTTCGCAGCTTTCACCTCAGGCCAAGTCCCTAGATTCTAGGAACTAAATTTTGCGTGTTAATCCGTTTTCCCCTAGCAACCGTGTACCATGGGGTTCCTCGCCACACAGGTATATAATGACATCTTTGGAGGTACTCTTGTTTTTTCCGTCACTGAGTAATTGATATATAGTTGATATTTGATATTAGGAAAGCCTGATCTAATCTAATACATTTCATTAATACTCATTTAAAATAGTAATTGTATTATTTAGAGTCTTAAAAGAACAGTTCTTAAATCGTATTTCTTTGTTCATTGGTGTTTACAAGGAGAAAGCAGTCTGTTGTCGTTCTCTATGGATTTGGATATAGCTGATATGGTGAATACAAGTCGTGAAATATTTTCTGTAATGAATGTCTTGGATGTTTACATGTCGAAGAGATTCAACCACGGAGAGACCTGCCCGTGAATTGGGGGTCAATAGAGAAGAGTTGCGCGACGTTAGCCCCAATCTCTCTTACATGCTTGCTTGATTCATTGAAAAAAACAATGTGACGACGACTGAAGTTTAGCCAGGATGCAGTGGATGATCCAATATATTGAGCTCAGAACTCGCTGTTTGAAACACATTTTTACCAGCTGAACTTTTTTTCACGTTTCCTTCGCACAGTCCATTTGATTTAGATACCGCAAGCACAGAGCAGAATGGCGCTCCATGGTAGCCAACCTTCGTTGCGGAGACGGCTCTCGATAATGAAGCATCGATAGAAATGTCGATCATACCGACCTTGAAAGAATCACATCTGCTGTTTACCTGATTTAGCGTGCGGTGGAGGTGATCACCGGAGACGTCGATTTCGTGCATTTCAACGGCGGACGGTGGGTTCAAAACTTGAGTAGGCCAGGACGCGAGATCGAACTTTCAGGTTGACCTTTAAGCTGGCGACATAAACATTATTGCAATTTACGTTATTTGAAAAAAATTCACCCAATTATTGTCCTAAATTTTCGTGAGATGAATTAATAATTTATTAGTTATTTACATTATAAGATATTAAAAAGAACACACAGTTTTGTTGTTAATTAGCATCTCTTACAATGTGTGTGTGTGTGTGCGCGCGTGTGTGTGTGCGTGTGTGTGCGTGCGTGCGTGTGTGCGTGTGTGTGTGTGGTTCAACTCCTCTTGACTTTATCAAACAGCCAGATCACAGAGTAATGCATTTTCTGGCGCCCTCCTACATCTTTTTCTTTTTCGTTTTCTCAACGACTGCTCCTCTTTATCGTCCACACATAAAAGAAAACGTTAAGGATGCATAGATGAGGTATGGTGTTGTTTATAACAAGCTGCAACATTGGCGTCTTTCGGACCTAGGCATCCATTATTAGCACGGCATTTCTAAGAACCGGGTTGCCTTCTCTCTCAATCTCTACTCGTTTTACCAGATTGGTTAGTCCTCTTAATTGAGGGAGGTGGGGGAGAGGTAAAGTAAGATCTAGATATTTCCAATTCACCGACACTGGTGCAAACAGTCAGCTATGAATCGTTGACCGCTTTCAACCTTGTACTGAGAGGAGTCCTCCCTTTGTATCTGAAATCTAAACAGTTTCGGGGAAAAACTAGGAAAAAATTAGGGGTATAATGATGTTACCACGATGGTTCCTCTCGTTGATAAATACCCGGTCGAAGTCGAGCATTGAGGCCTTAGCTTTTCAGTGATCCAGATTTTCGTAGCGGATGATATTCACCTCTCCCCTAACCATTTTAAGTTCAGCACTCAAACATAAACACAGCAACTGCGCATCGATCACCATCATGTGTCCTGCGTGTGGCCAACATCTAAATAATTATAGATCTTATCGCGTTCAGAACTTTAACATTTGTTCTTATTTGTGTTAGGGCCAGAGATTAGTTTCACTTGCACCCAATATATTGATATTATACAGCAGCCGCATGTATCCACAAACACCAACAGAAAACAAGTTAAAAATGGTCAGTCCAAACAAGGGTTCGAATAGTGCCTTGCCAAACACACACAAAAGTAATTTTGCTGGCAGGTCTTCGAGGATTGTTTCAAAGTGATTATAGAAACTTCTGTTCAGAAAATATTTATAGACACGATTGTGTTTTGTAGAGTTCCATCAGAAGGCAGTGCGTCCTTCCCAATAGTAATCTCGCTGGACAGAGAATATAGGCAACAAAACCCCTTGCTCGTTGAGGCAGAAGTGCAGGCCCTGTTCTTCGAGAACTCTTCTGAGAGAGTCGTAGGCGTTATTCGGCGCGTACGGAGCTCGTAGGTGTTCACAGCTCATGTTTGAGGTAGAACTGTGGATGAAGACAGTGCTACTTCTACACTGACTGTCAGTAGTTTGACCAAGAAAATTATGGCATATCTTGATTCACAGACTTATAAGCATGCGTTTTTCCTCAGTAACTCAGTGGTGTACACAGAGAGATCTTACTTGTTGGGCTCGATTGCAGTTGTTAGCATCTCGTTGGAGGTCTAATCTAAAAAATGTCAGCATTTTTTGTGTCAAGGCAAATGGGCGTAAGACGTAATGACCGTGCTGACAGGCTTGCCAGTTTTGCTGATGTTGAGTGCGGAAGGGTAATGGGCCGGAATGACATTCTGAATGCCCTCACGAACGTTGGACGGAAAAAAAAACAATTTGAAAAATTATCCGCAACAATGGCCATACAGCACGAATCATGTCATGGTGGAAGATGCTAGACGAGAGAGCTATGCAGGAATCAAGATAGCACTTGTCAACCGGCACTTTGCCGATATTGATAGTCGTTACACGTCGGTGGATATACTATGAGCGACCGACGTGCTATGATGGTGACCTGTCGACTATACTAAACTAGACTGAAGATATTTGTAACAAAATAGTTGAAATGTAAAAAAAAAATATTTTATTTTATTAATGAATGAGCGATGATGATGTCTTCAGGAAATCAACATACTTTTCAACAATATTGTGAATTGAACTATTCATATTACGTATGGCTATTGTATTTTTTGTTTCACTACATTCCAGAAACTTGGGAACAGGGAATATCGGGCGTAAGACACGAGAAAATGCATAAGCTGAAGGCGGTAGCGACTTATAGTTGACCTCAGAATTAAAACTGATCAATATCCTATTTGTGTATACCCGTGGTAGCTCTGGACATAAACTGTCCTAGCAAATAATTATCACAAGCGGAAGACAAACCTAATGTGCAACAAATACATACCGAAGCTGGATGTGTGGAATAGAAAGTCGCAAATAGCGCAGCTCGTAAACCAGCATACGAAGCTAATTACTCGGAACTAAGCCATTTTATGACCAGACAGGAAAAATAAATAATAATTCGACGCACGCAGAAGAAATAGGAGATGAAGAAGAACACGCAGAAGAAATAGGAGATGAAGAAGAACACGCAGAAGAAATAGGAGATGAAGAAGAACACGCAGAAGAAGGTTGAAACGACGCCAGTGAGCTATTATGATTAGTTAAATACACACCACAACTGAGGTGCCCATTGTCAATACAAAATGAAGTACACAAACATACTAAACAGCGAAGACGAAGTGCTTGATGTCTCCATCTACTAACCAGCAAGTCCAGGATTTAGACTACAAGCTGAAGTGAGCAAATAGTTTTATTTTTTATTTTCATGGACAGACTTTCTTGTTAAATGCCCCAGGAAGTGTGTGCTGAAACTTTCTGTGGGAAGTAGAGTTGCCGAGGGGTAAATATGTCGATGGTTTAAGGAAAATATTGGCACTAACACCATCATCTACATACGCTTGTGGCACTACAGTTATCTCCCTAGCATACCTCCGCCCCCTATTTTTTTGCTTACTAAATTATTTGTATGTAAATAAACACATTAATTTAAAGATACGAGCGAACATGATGTTATAAATTACTGAATATATTTACTCGTATAAACAAACGCACAGCTGTAAACATATAAACAAGCACAATATTTTGAGCGTATGAACGAACACCTTATTTATAATAACAATGCGCACCTGCTGTACAAATTTCTGTATTTTTTGTACGGACCAAAAATGCTTCCAATTTACCTTTATATTGCAGGCAGCCGCGTTAGCTCAGTTGTTAATGAACTTGACAACTTAGGACAACAGGTTAATTTCGATTCTGATCGATTTCTTCCTGGCTCATCCAATCTTAAACAAGACCAGATTATTTTATGGGAAAGAACAATGGCTTGGGTATAGTCTTGACCACTTTACCACAAAAATTATGTGCCGAAGGTCTAGGTAAACAATATGGACACTAGCAACATATTCCCTATAGGCCTCTTGGCGAGACGGGGCTCTTTATTTTTTACTTCTGCTTTTATAGGACAGTAAACATTTTTTTTTTTCATTTTGCACGGTCTGTGGTCACCCTTTGTTGAACATCCGAAGTCTGTTCCTCACTGTTTATTCTTGTTTCCACTTCTGTACATCTGACCTCACTGTCTATCTCTGTTTCCACTGCTGTACATCTGACCTCACTGTTTATCTGTTTCCACTGCTCTATACCCGGCCTAACTGTTTATCACTGTTTCTACTGCTGTAATCTGACCTCACTGTTTATCTCTGTTTCCACTGCTGTACACCGGACCTCACTGTTTCTCTATGTTTCCACTGCTGTACACCGGACTTCACTGTTTATCTATGTTTCCACTGCTCTACACCGGACCTCACTGTTTATCTCTGTTTCCACTGCTGTACACCGGACCTCACTGTTTATCTCTGCTTCCACTGCTGTACACCGGATCTCACTGTTTATCTCTGTTTCCACTGCTGTACAGCGGACTTCACCGTTTATCTCTATTTCCACTGCTGTACACCGGACCTCGCTGTTTATCTGTTTCCACTGCTGTACACCAGACCTCGCTGTTTATCTCTGTTTCTACTGCTGTACACCGGACCTCACTGTTTATCTCTGTTTCCACTGCTGTACACCGGACCTCACTGTTTGTCTCTGGTTTAACTGTTCTACATCTGACCTCAATGTTTGTCTCTGGTTCCACTGTTCTACATCTGACCTCACTGTTTATCTCTGTTTCAACTGCTCTACACCTGACCTCACTGTTCATCTCTGTTTCCACTGCTCTACACCTGACCTCATTGTTTACCTCTGTTTCTACTGCTGTAATCTGACCTCACTGTTTATCTCTGTTTCCACTGCTCTACACCTGACCGTTTATCACTGTTTCCACTGCTCTACATCTGACCTCACTGTTTATCTCTGTTTCCACTGCTCTACACCTGACCTCACTGTTTGTCTCCGTTTCCACTGCTCTACACCGGACCTCACTGTTTATCTCTGCTTCCACTGCTCTACACCTGACCTCACTGTTTATCTCTGTTTCCACTGCTCTACATCTGACCTCACTGTTTATCTCTGTTTCCACTGCTCTCCATCTGACCTCACTGTTTACCTCTGTTTCTACTGCTGTAATCTGACCTCACTGTTTATCTCTGTTTCCACTGCTCTACATCTGACTTCACTGTTTATCTCTGTTTCCACTGCTCTACACCAGACCTCACTGTTTATCTCTGTTTCTACTGCTCTACATCTGACCTCACTGTTTACCTCTGTTTCTACTGCTGTAATCTGACCTCACTGTTTATCTCTGTTTCTACTGATGTAATCCGACCTCACTGTTTATCTCTGTTTCCACTGCTCTACATCTGACCTCACTGTTTATCTCTGTTTCCACTGCTCTACACCAGACCTCACTGATTATCTCTGTTTCTACTGCTCTACATCTGACCTCACTGTTTACCTCTGTTTCCACTGCTTTACACCTGACCTCACTGTTTACCTCTGTTTCTACTGCTGTAATCTGACCTCACTGTTTATCTCTGTTTCCACTGCTCTACATCTGACCTCACTGTTTATCTCTGTTTCCACTGCTCTACATCTGACCTCACTGTTTACCTCTGTTTCTACTGCTGTAATCTGACCTCACTGTTTATCTCTGTTTCCACTGCTCTACATCTGACTTCACTGTTTATCTCTGTTTCCACTGCTCTACACCAGACCTCACTGTTTATCTCTGTTTCTACTGCTCTACATCTGACCTCACTGTTTACCTCTGTTTCTACTGCTGTAATCTGACCTCACTGTTTATCTCTGTTTCTACTGATGTAATCCGACCTCACTGTTTATCTCTGTTTCCACTGCTCGACATCTGACCTCACTGTTTATCTCTGTTTCCACTGCTCTACACCAGACCTCACTGATTATCTCTGTTTCTACTGCTCTACATCTGACCTCACTGTTTACCTCTGTTTCCACTGCTTTACACCTGACCTCACTGTTTACCTCTGTTTCTACTGCTGTAATCTGACCTCACTGTTTATCTCTGTTTCCACTGCTCTACACCTGACCTCACTGTTTATCTCTGTTTCCACTGCTCTACACCTGACCTCACTGTTTACCTCTGTTTCCACTGCTCTACACCTGACCTCACTGTTTACCTCTGTTTCTACTGCTGTAATCTGACCTCACTGTTTATCTCTGCTTCCACTGCTCTACATCTGACCTCACTGTTTATCTCTGTTTCCACTGCTCTACACCAGACCTCACTGTTTATCTCTGTTTCTACTGCTCTACATCTGACCTCACTGTTTACCTCTGTTTCTACTGCTGTAATCTGACCTCACTGTTTATCTCTGTTTCTACTGCTGTAATCCGACCTCACTGTTTATCTCTGTTTCCACTGCTCTACATCTGACCTCACTGTTTATCTCTGTTTCCACTGCTCTACACCAGACCTCACTGTTTATCTCTGTTTCTACTGCTCTACATCTGACCTCACTGTTTACCTCTGTTTCCACTGCTCTACACCTGACCTCACTGTTTACCTCTGTTTCTACTGCTGTAATCTGACCTCATTGTTTACCTCTGTTTCCACTGCTCTACACCTGACCTCACTGTTTATCTCTGTTTCCACTGCTCTACATCTGACCTCACTGTTTATCTCTGTTTCCACTGCTCTACACCAGACCTCACTGATTATCTCTGTTTCTACTGCTCTACATCTGACCTCACTGTTTACCTCTGTTTCCACTGCTTTACACCTGACCTCACTGGTTACCTCTGTTTCTACTGCTGTAATCTGACCTCACTGTTTATCTCTGTTTCCACTGCTCTACACCTGACCTCACTGTTTATCTCTGTTTCCACTGCTCTACACCTGACCTCACTGTTTACCTCTGTTTCCACTGCTCTACACCTGACCTCACTGTTTACCTCTGTTTCTACTGCTGTAATCTGACCTCACTGTTTATCTCTGCTTCCACTGCTCTACATCTGACCTCACTGTTTATCTCTGTTTCCACTGCTCTACACCAGACCTCACTGTTTATCTCTGTTTCTACTGCTCTACATCTGACCTCACTGTTTACCTCTGTTTCTACTGCTGTAATCTGACCTCACTGTTTATCTCTGTTTCTACTGCTGTAATCCGACCTCACTGTTTATCTCTGTTTCCACTGCTCTACATCTGACCTCACTGTTTATCTCTGTTTCCACTGCTCTACACCAGACCTCACTGTTTATCTCTGTTTCTACTGCTCTACATCTGACCTCACTGTTTACCTCTGTTTCCACTGCTCTACACCTGACCTCACTGTTTACCTGTGTTTCTACTGCTGTAATCTGACCTCATTGTTTACCTCTGTTTCCACTGCTCTACACCTGACCTCACTGTTTATCTCTGTTTCCACTGCTGTAATCTGACCTCACTGTTTATCTCTGTTTCCACTGCTGTAATCTGACCTCACTGTTTATCTCTGTTTCCACTGCTCTACACCTGACCTCACTGTTTATCTCTGTTTCCACTGCTCTACACCTGACCTCACTGTTTACCTCTGTTTCCACTGCTCTACACCTGACCTCACTGTTTATCTCTGTTTCCACTGCTGTAATCTGACCTCACTGTTTATCTCTGTTTCCACTGCTCTACACCTGACCTCACTGTTTATTTCTGTTTCCACTGCTCTACACCTGACCTCACTGTTTATCTCTGTTTCCACTGCTTTAAACCAAGTTATCTTTGGTTTGTATCGGTCCCGCTTTCCCTAAAAGTCTCACTGCATGGAAACGTTTCCGCTTCTATTTGGATCCCCCTCTGAATACATGACCGATCCAACTCCAGGTCCAGCTCCCACATCTCTGCCCACTATCTGTTTATGAACATTACTTCCTGATTGCACTTCTTACAGAAGACTAACCAGTCCTACTCCAGCCATGAATCAAACAGGAAGGACATCCCGACAATCAAATATGCCATGATGGAGTCGGATGTGTACACATTATTTCCATGGGAAGAGCGATAATATCCCTCACATCATGAGAGTTTACGAGCTACTTCCATGAGAAGTAGCATCGTTTCTAACAGATAAATAACAACATAAAATAACGGGCGCTTGAGACTGAAATAAATATATGATCAAACATGAGTTACATTAAAGAACGTATAAGGTAGTCGTCATGTGAACAGCATAATTAGAAAAGAAAAGATTGCATTTCTTAAACAGCCTATTTTCATTATTTTGTTTTTGGCTAAAATGTGATAAGAATACAAGGTGAATCTCTGCACGTAATTTGGATTGACAAACATGCTAGCCCTATTTATGCTTATGTTGACACGCTCGCTGGTTCCCCCATTTCGCCTTACTGTGTTTCTTAATTATGTGAATCTGTTTGGCACCGAATGCTCCTGATTGTCTACATTCACTGCTGCACAGATGCAAACATTTAGGGACATGAAGTCTTTTTCATATTTGTGTAGAATTCCATTTGCTTACTTTTATTCTATATTTTCATGAAAATGTCGAGTAGTTTAAATGTCGTTTTATCCTTCAGAACTGAAAACATTGTCCGACACAGTTCTCCTGTTTGTTTGTTGTTGTTTGCAAACGCCAGCTTTATCTGTACCGAAGTAAAGAGGGTCCGCATTTTGCCTGAATTTCATTATCTTCTAAGTTTCACACCCACAGCAGTGTGCTCAGTTGTCCTCTGTAATACAGGCAGATATGATCCGACCCTGGATCCCAGTCAGTGCTACAGTGTTCGTGCACTGGGGTCAGGATTTTCCTGGGATTTTCTCAAGATTCTCGAGGGCAATATCGAAGCACTGATAGATTTGTCCGGAGTGCATTGATGATGATCCTAGTAAAAACAAACATCATTCGATTTCAGAGGTACTCTTATTTGTTATCGTCGAGAGACGTGACGTTTCTAGGTTTCTAGATTTTTTCCTATAGCAAATTATCATGCGGCAGCTAATTTTGTCACACTCTTTTCGATTTTCAACTGCCAAGCATTTCTCAACATGCGCTGAATGCACACTGGACCTCCTGTGTTTCCCGTTATTCCCGACAAGAAGTCAAGACATCAGATCTCACTACGAAGTGACAGGGGGGAGGCAAAACCACGAAGAAGAGGATGATGATGATGAAGAAGATGATGATACAGAAGATGATAAAGAAGACGATGATGATGAACAACAAAAAGAAGAAAATGATGACGGTACTGGTGATGATGATGATTAATACGATGATGATCGTTCGTTCGTTCGTTCGTTCGCTTTCGTCAGCTTTGACCTATGACGAAGTCCCACCCACTCAATTTTTGTGGGACTGAATTTTGCGTGTAAAGTCTGTTTTATCCCATTACAGGATGCCCCTCGCCATGCAGGCAGATTTACTCCGACTTCAGAGGTAATACGATGATGATGATTAATACGATGATGATGAACAACATGAAGAAAGAATAAAAAGAAGATGATGATGATGATGATAGTGTTGGGGAAGAAGATGAAAAAGAAGAAGAGGAAAAAGATAGTGATAATGATGGAGAAAAAGATTAGGAAGAAGAATATGATGTAGAAGAAGTAGAAAATTAAGAAGAAAAAACAGCTGAAGATGAAGTAGACGAAGATGAGGAGGAAGATGATGGAGAAAATGAAGAGAATAATAATGATGAAGAAGAAAATGAAGAATAGGGGAAGATGAAATTGAAGAAGCAGATGATGATGAAGAAGGTGATGGATGATGATAAAGTTGATGATGACGGTGATGATGATAATGGTGATGATTATGATAATGAAGAAGATGATAATGAAGAAGATGATAGTGAAGAAGAAAGTGACGATGATGATAATGAGGTGTTAGCGTTGTGACAATGATGGCCATAATAAAGAATGCGATGATAAAGATGAAGGAGACGATGTTGACGTGGAAGAAGATGATGATGAAGAAAAGGATGATCTAGAAGAAGACGTTGATGGTGTAGAAAAGGAAGATTATGTAGATGAAGAGGATGATGTTGAAGATGAAGAAGAAGAAGGTGCTGATGATGATGATGAAGATGATGATGTTGATGGTGAAGAAAAACATGATGATGAAGAAAAGGATGATCTAGAAGAAGACGTTGATGGTGTAGAAAAGGAAGATGATGTAGATGAAGAGGAAGATGTTGAAGATGAAGAAGAAGAAGGTGCTGATGATGATGATGAAGATGATGATGTTGATGGTGAAGAAAAAGATGGTGAAGCAGAAAAAAAAGAAAACAAGGAGGAAGAAGAAATTGATGAGGAAGAAGATGATGACGAAGATGATGACGAAGATGATGATCCTGATAATGAAGAAGAGGATGATTATTATTAAGGTATTGGGAAGTTTTGACTAACGTATTAAGAGAGCGACACCGATGTGGAATCCATATTTACGCCACATACTGATATCAACGATCGTGTGATGGAATATAGCGCCAACATAAGATGCTGTAGTGTATATCAAAGTTGAAGGAATACATCTAGAGATAGTTCAGAACTACAACTACCTGGGACATACTATAACCAGTGATGGGAAATGTACAACTGAAATAAATAAAAGAATAGGTATGGCAAAAAGTAATTTCAATGCCATGAAAAATATATACTAACATGAAAACAAATAACAACAGGGCTAAAACTAAGAATATCAAAATGTTACATCTTCTCAATATTCCTATATGGTGCAGAAACATGGACATTAGACCAGAAAACAGAACATAAAATTGAGGCCTTTGAAATGTGGATTTACAGAAGAATAGGTAGAATTGGATGGAAAGAAAAGAAAACAAACGAGGAAGTTTTAGAACGACTAAGGGTGAAAAAAGAACTACTAAACACAATTAGAGCAAGACAAATGAAATTTGTTGGTCATGTTAAAAGACACAACAGTCTAATAAAAGTAATATTAGAGGGGAAAATACAAGGTAAAAGAGGCAGAGGCAGACCAAGACTAACATGGACGAGTAACATCAAAAGATGGACAAGTCAGCCTATGACAATCTGCACCATCAAAGAAAGAGACAGAGTGGAATGGCGCTTCATGGTAGCCAACCTTCGATGCGGAGAAGGCACCCAATGATGATGATGATGAGCGTAAATCAGTAAAGAATCAACGCTTCAATGCGGACACGAAACTTGACTCGATGAGTAACAGATTGTTACAGCAATACTGTTATTGCTATTACTATTAGTATTATCGTCATGGACAGTAGACAAACAAATGAAAAGACGGTTAGAGGCCACAGAGATGGGATTTCTCAGAAGAATGTTGAAAGTTCCCTGGACAGATAAAAAGACCAATGAGGAAGTTCTCAAAGAGGCCAACACAAAAAGGGAGCTCTTAAAAAACATCAGAAAGAAGCAATCAACATTTTTCGGGCACATCATGAGAAGAGGAAAGTTAGAATGCTTGGTTACAACTGGCAAAATAAAAGGAAAGAGAGATCGCGGACGACAAAGGGAGAAAATACTGGATAGCTTGGTGTCATGGCATGGAAAACAGTCAACAACAGAACTGATACGATGCACTGTGGATAGAAGATTGTGGAGGGACATGATCGTATACGCCAACCGGCAGGGTACATGATGATGATGATGATTAGTATCATCGCTGTTAAAAGAACTGGCTTATTTTCCAATAAACTGGAGAAAGCAGTAGTTCAAGGCAGATCTAATTCCAGCCACAGAGGCCTGTTTACATCAAAGGAAACCTGCTGCACTAAAGGGTTGATTGGCAGCTATCGAATGTCAGGACGTACTTCAAAGCAACTGGTCTTCATAGGAGCTGTTAAAGAAATCAAAGTCGGGGTTGGGATGGGTGGGGTGAAGTAAGAATATATAGAAAGGGTGGGGAAATAGAGAGTAGAGAAAGATTAGACAAAGTCTGCTAAATAAGATCTAACAACAGGTTGGAAACAGGGTGGGGGAGCGGTGGGTAATGGCATCATAGTCAATTATCATAATCAATTAATCCATGAGAGATGATATAAAAAGAAAGTAAAGTACCTCAGTCACACCAAGTGGCGTATAGGCTACGGTATAGGGAATATGGTGTTAGTGACCATAAATTTTACAGACCTTCGGCACATTGACTGGGCAAGAACACACAACATGATGATAGTAAACACTTGGTTTCAGAAACATCCAAGACGTCTGTGGACATGGAAAAGCCCAGGGGACAACGCACGTAATCAAATTGATTATATAATGATAAGCAATAGATTTATAAACAGTCTGGTGTGTGTGAAAACTAGACCAGGGGCAGATTGCAATAGTGATCATGTACCAGTTGTGGGAAAGCTTAGAGAACAATTAAAAGCAGCAATGCGAGCCTCAATTAACATCAAGTTAAATTTAGATTTACTCAAATCAAACAAGAGGTTACAAGACAAATATAACATCACAATCTAGAGCCGGTACAATGTAATAGAGAAGATACAAACCATTGATGAACAGTGGGAAGTGCTAAAAGAATCAATGCAACAAACATCAAAAAGAGTTCATACCACCAGTGAGGACAAATTCAAGAAAGAAATGGATAACAGATGGCATTTTGCAGCAAATGGATGCAAGAAGAAGAAATAAAGAAAATAAAAATGAGTATAAGAGATTAAATAAAGAAATTGTAGTAAAATGCAATGAAGAGAGATGCAAAGAGATTGAAATGCAGCAAAAAGGAGATGCTAAAGCTATATACAAACAAACTGAGGAATTAACAGGAAGAAAAACACACCAAAAAACTGGCTGTCTAAGATCAAAGGAAGGAGAACTGTTGATTGATAAAGAAAACACGAGGGAACGATGGATAGAATACATCAAAGATCTTTATAATGATGAACGAATAGGAAGTAAATATTAAGGATAATGGAGAAGGACCAGAAATACTCAGAGAAGAAGTGGAAGACGCCTTGCGCAATATGAAAGCAGGCAAAGCTCCTGGACCAGATAACATAAGTAAAGAAGAGATTGAAGCCATGGGTGATTTTGGAATAGCCATAATAACAAAAATATTGAATTATATCTACAACAGCGGATATATACCAGACGACATGCTCAAATCAATATTCATAGCCCTACCAAAGAAATCGGGTGCGATTGAATGATATGATCATCGCAAAATAAGCCTTATGAGTCATATGACTAAGATATTACTAAGAATCATCATGTGAAGAGTGCGAAACAAAATCAGTCCAGAAATTAGCGATGAACAGTGTGGTTTTGTTAGATATAACGGAACAAGCAATGCCATATATATCATAAGATCTTTAGTGGAAAGAGCCATAGAGGTGAAAACAGATCTATACTTATGTTTCATAGATTACACCAAGGTATTTGACAAAGTAAAGCACCAAGAAATAATCAAAATTTTAGAAAGCATAAACGTAGACAGCAAAGATCTAAGAATAATAAAGAACATGTACTGGCAACAAACAGCGGCCATAAGAACTAGAAACCAATTGGGAATGTTTCAAGAAATTAAACAGGGTGTTAGACAAGGTTGTGTGCTGTCACCAGATTTGTTTAATATTTATAGTGAGATTATTTTAAGATCCATAAGGGGCATGCCTGGAATAACAATTGGAGGTCATAATATAATGAATCTAAGGTATGCTGATGATACAGTCTTAATCGCTAAGAGGGAAAATGAGTTAACATGAAATGTTGGACATTATAGTGAAAGAGAGCAAAAATAAAGGACAGTCAAAAAGACAGAGGTAATGGTAACAACAAAGAAAAAGACATCACATCAGTGCAAAGTAAAGACAAGTGGAACAATATTAAAACAGGTAAATGAATTTAAATATTTGGGAACTTTGTTAACCTAAGACGAAAGATGTACAAAAGAGGTGAGATGCAGAATGGCTCAGACAAAAGCAGCTTTCAAAAAAAATTAGGAAGATACTATGCAATTCATTTTTGACAACAGAAACAAGAAAAATAGTTCTAAAATGTTACGTAGAGCCAGTCTTAACATATGGATGCGAATCATGGACAATAGGACAACAGACAAGAAAATCACTGGAGTCTGTAGAAATGTGCTTTTGGAGAAGATTGTTGAGAGGACCATGGACATCTAAGAAGAGTAATGAAGATGTTCTGAGAGAGGTCAAAGCAAAAGGAGAGCTAATTTACAATATTAGGAGGAAGAAACAATCATCATTTTTTGGCCATGTAATGAGAAGAGAACAACTGTAATATATTGTAACAACTAGAACAATTGAGGGACAAAGAGATAGAGCAAAGCAAAGAGAAAAAATAAAAGACAGCTTAAGAGAATGGCTTGGCAGAAGGTCAAAAACAGAAATGATAAATAGCTGCCGAGATCGAAAGTTGTGGAGAGACATGATCACCTACGCCAGCAGGCCCGGTACTTGATGATGATGATGATGATTACGCCCTTACCGCTTTACTTTTCCAGAAAAAAGAATCCGGTACCCATTTAAGGCTGGGTGATCCCGGAAGCCGTCGGTTAGGATCGAACCCTACCTCTTGTCCTTTGTAGTCTAGTTCGCTAACTACTGAGCTATCGCGGCTCCCTTGGGGGATGATAAAGCAACATTAAAACCAGCAGTAGACAACAGGACAATCAGGCAGGCCTGTCTTGTTTATCTGACCATCCGAAATCGGAGTGAACTTCTGTCACTTTAAAATTCTTCTGCTTATTAAACTCCTGCTTTGTTTTTAAACGTTGAGTTGAGACATAATTTGCAGTCTTTTGCTCTTCTGTTTCCCTCTGCTGCTTTTATGTTTCCTAGTGTTTCCTATATTCCATGGTGCAGAAACAGCCTACTCAATTTGACCTGGAGTAGAATTCTAAATAAAGAAAAATAAGGGAGGAAGTAAGGAAAGAAGGACGGAAGTAAAAATAAAGAGAGAAGGAAAGAAAGAAAGAAAGAAAAGAATGAAGGAAGAAATGAAGCAAGGAAGGAATGTAGGAAGGAAGGAAAGAAAGAGAAAGCCCCGTCATATCACGCGTTGTATAGGGAATATGTGGTTAGTGGCTACGTATTTTTTTTTAAAAAGACCTTCGGCCTATTTTTTTTCATGGATGGATCGTCGGGGGGTTGTAATGTGGTCGATAGCAAGCCAGTGCCGCCATTTCTTTCCAAGAAAAATCCGGTACGCATTTAAAAATAAAACAGTGCTCTCAACAAAAATACATAACATTTGTCGCAGGCTGCTAGACAGTAAATAAGAAGTAAAATATAACAAACAATAGTGGTCAAAAAGTTACCGCCACGATAAGGATCACTTGTAAGTAAAAGTCACAATAATGTATTTTATACTAAATTCATGTTGAATGAATAAATCAAACTACAAGAAGAATGGGAGAATTTCGCAATCAATCAGATTAGAAAGAAAAAAAAGTAACTAATTTGAGAATGAGAGATGCATGGAAAAATACTGACCTGATGAACAAGACCAGGCGCCCATTTAGGAATTAAGAAGTGAAAAAGATGCAATCAATATAAGACTTTTTCTCAACTTGAAGATTTCTTCTTTCTACCGACATTTACTCTGTTAATTTGAAGAGTTCTTCTTTCTACCGACAATTACTCATTTAACTTGAAGACTTCTTCTTTCTACCGACATTTACTCTGTTAATTTGAAGATTTCTTTGTTCTTCCAACATGTACTCTGTTAAATTCAAGATTTCTTCTTTCTACCGACATGTACTCTGTTCACTTGAATATTCCGTCATTCTACGGTCATTTAATCTGTTAACTAGAAGACTTCTTCTTTCTAACGACTTGTACTCTGTTAACTTGAAGATTTCTTCTTTATACCGATCTGTACTCTGTTAACTTGAAGATTCCATCTTTCTACCGACATGTACACTGTTAACTTGAATATTCCGTCATTCTACGGTCATTTAATCTGTTAAGGAGAAGACTTCTTCTTTCTAACGACTTGTACTCTGTTAACTTGAAGATTTCTTCTTTATACCGATCTGTACTCTGTTAACTTGAAGATTTCTTCTTTATACCGATCTGTACACTGTTAACTTGAAGATTTCTTTGTTCTTCCAACATGTACTCTGTTAAATTCAAGATTTCTTCTTTCTACCGACATGTACTCTGTTCACTTGAATATTCCGTCATTCTACGGTCATTTAATCTGTTAACTAGAAGACTTCTTCTTTCTAACGACTTGTACTCTGTTAACTTGAAGATTTCTTCTTTCTACCGACATGTACTCTGTTCACTTGAATATTCCGTCATTCTACGGTCATTTAATCTGTTAACTAGAAGACTTCTTCTTTCTAACGACTTGTACTCTGTTAACTTGAAGATTTCTTCTTTCTACCGACATGTACTCTGTTCACTTGAATATTCCGTCATTCTACGGTCATTTAATCTGTTAACTAGAAGACTTCTTCTTTCTAACGACTTGTACTCTGTTAACTTGAAGACTTCTTCTTTCTACCGACATGTCCTCTGTAAAATTGAAAATTTCTTCTTTCTACCGTCATGTACTCTGTTAACTTGAAGATTTCTTCGTTCTACCGACATTTACTCTGTTAACTTGAAGACTTCTTCTTTCTACCGACATTTACTCTGTTGATTTGAAGATTTCTTCCCACCGACATTTACCCTGTTAACTTGAAGACTTGTTGTTTTTACCTACTTGTGTTCTGTTAACTTGAAGATTTCTTCCTTCTACCGACATGTCCTCTGTTAACTTGAAGATTTCTTCGTTCTACCGACATTTACTCTGTTAACTTGAAGACTTCTTCTTTCTACCGACATGACCTCTGTTAACTTGAAGATTTCTTCTTTATACCGACATTTACTCTGTTGATTTGAAGATTTCTTCCCACCGACATTTACCCTGTTAACTTGAAGACTTGTTGTTTATACCTACTTGTGTTCTGTTAACTTGAAGATTTCTTCCTTCTACCGACATGTCCTCTGTTAACTTGAAGATTCCTTCTTTCTACCAACAATTACTCTGTTAACTTGAACAGTTCTTCTTTCTACCGACATTTACTCTGTTTACTTGAAGATTTCTTCTTTCTACCGACATGTCCTCTGTTAACTTGAAGATTTCTTCCTTCTACCGACATGTCCTCTGTTAACTTGAAGATTCCTTCTTTCTACCAACAATTACTCTGTTAACTTGAACAGTTCTTCTTTCTACCGACATTTACTCTGTTTACTTGAAGATTTCTTCTTTCTACCAACATGTCCTCTGTTAACTTGAAGATTCTTTCTTTCTACGGACGTGTCCTCTGTTAACTTGAAGATTTCTTCTTTCTACCGACATTTACTCTGTTTACTTGAAAATTTCTTCTTTCTACCGACATTTACTCTGTTAACTTGAAGATTTCTTCTTTCTACCGACATTTACTATGTTAACTTGAAGATTTATTGTTTATACCTACATGTGTTCTGTCAACTTGAAGATTTCTTCTTTCTACCGACATTTACTCTGTTAACTTGAAGATTTCTTCTTTCTACCGACATTTACTCTGTTAACTTGAATACTTATTGTTTATACCTACATTTACTCTGTTAACTTGAAGATTTCTTCTTTCTACCATCATGTACTCTATTAACTTGAAGATTTCTTCTTTCTACTGACATTTACTCTGTTAACTTGAAGATTCCTACTTTTTACCGACATGTACTCTGTTTACTGGACAACAGACAAGAAAATCTCTGGAGTCTGTAGAAATGTGGTTTTACGGAAGAATGATGAGAGTACCACGGACAGCTAAGAAGAGTAATGAAGATGTTTTGAGAGAGGTCAAAGCAAAAGGAGAGCTAATTTACAATATTGTAAAGAAACAATCATCATTTTTTCGGCCTATAATGAAAAGAGAACATCTAAAAAATATTGTAACAACTTGAAAAATTGAGGGACGAAGAGATAGAGGGAAGCAAAGTGAAAATATAACAGACAGCTTAAGAGAATGGCTTGGCAGAAGGTCAACAACAGAAATGATAAATATCTGCCGAGATCGAAAGTTGTGGAGAGACATGATCACCTACGCCACTAGGCTCGGTACTTGATGATGATGATGAACGTCCTTCTACCGACGCAGGACGAACAAAATAAAATATAAAAAAATAAAGTACCCCAGTCACACCAAGTGGCATATAGGTAATATGTTAGTGACAATAAATTTTACTGACCTTCAGCACATGATTTTTGGTGTAATGCGGTCGGTATTACGTCCGTGCCGCTTTACTTTCCCATAAAAAAATCCGGTACCCATTAAAAGGCTGGGCGAAGCGGAAGCCGTTGGTTGGGATCGAATCTTACCTCCTGGACGCATGACGTAGAGGACAATCGATTCATTTAGTAGTCATCGGGTAAACCCCTGAAAGAACAGAAAAACGTTGAGCTCAGTACAGTGAAGATAGAAATATTGTGTGGACTAGAGCTATGCAAGTGTATTAGAGTGATCCCGGACCTGGTGTGGTGTTATATTTTTTATAAACGAGGCTCCACGTGGCTTGTTGTCATTGGGTGCTTTATCATTTTGTTGCAAAAGAAAGAAGGAAAGGATGAAGGAGAGAATCCTGATGGCTTTTTGTCCATATCACAACATGGTTGTAGTTATGGTTAGTCGAAGGTCCCGGTATTACTGCAAACGAATTAAAATCCATAATTGCTCAACTGCAAGTGCCAGTGGAATCATCCGAATTAGAACTCATCTTATTTAAGGATCCAAGAAAGGCAGATGTAGTCCCCATCATAGCAGCCTCAACACACGCCAAAAGACATTAGGCTAAGCGGCATCGAAAGTGAACGCAGCAGAACTGTCCTACGTCATACGATATCATATCATTCATCGTAAGCAATCACAGCATGCAAAACACGATGATGGTTGTTCCAGGTGTCAAAAGTCTGTAGAGAAAACAGCTTTGAAACTGTGGTCAATCAATTCTGAAGGAGAATGCTTTGTTCAACTCAGTAACTCCTGGTTTAATAGAGTATACGAAGTATTTGATTAACAGAAACACATTTTGTTAACAGGGTACCATTTGAATATCTCATGCATATGCTTCTCAAACTGGCGGTGAACCCCTTCCTCATTAGATGGATCGCCGCGGCACTGTTTCAGAGAAAGGTGATACTCAGATGTGGAAGTTGGTCTTCCGAGCCAACATCCATTTGTCCTGGGCTGCCACAAGGCTCACCATTGTCACCAGTTCTATTTAACGTGTACACAATAACGATCACGGCCCAACAGCTGGATGGGAGGGGAAGAACTATGACTTTTGCTGATGATATTCTGGTATATCGACAGGGAAGAGACAGACGGGGAATTGCCTCCACAATGCAAGACGAACTCGATCGCATTTCTTGCTAGTGTGGGGTTTCAGGTGCCTTGGTTAATCCTAATAAATCATCAGTTTCATGGTTCTCCCTTAACAATCATATCGTTAATACGACCACACCGGTAGTACGAATGGGAGCTGATGAGGTGACCAGGGACAAGTTGATGACATACCTCGGAGTTAAGTTTGATCGCAGCCTGTGTTTTCGGGACCACGTCGACCATGTGATAACAAAATCCGCCTTCGGATTAGCCGCCTTGAAGGTCATGGCAGCTGCCAACATCGAGCAGAGGCTACTTATTCTTCTGTTCCAGGGATTAGTCCTCGCACCAATCGAGTATGCCCTGGCCATTCTTACTGTCAGTACGACTCAAATTGATAGGCTGGAGAAAATACAAAATGAAGCCATGCGCATTATCCTGGGATGTACGAGGGACACTCCCTGTGTAGCAATGAGGTATCTTCTTGACTTTCCAACCATGGATGACAGAATCAAGATCTGGAGAGCACGAGCATACCTGAAGATTAGTACAGATACAGAGCATCCATTGCACCACGTGCTCAACACAGAGAAAGGTACCAGGCTAAATAGAGGCAAATCATGGGTGGGCCGGGCAGAAGATGTCATCAAACAGGTCTGTGGGCTTACCAATATCAGCGTTGGTGAGGAGTGGATACCGGTGCCTACGTCATTCAAGGGAACTTTCTCATGTATTGTCACAATCGACAGGAAAAGTAGGGAACAGAACCCGGTCGTGGTTAATGCTGAGGTCAACGGTCTCATCTGCGATAATACCGATGAGAAAGATGCAGTCATCTATACAGACGGATCTGTAAGACGACACGAAAGAAGTGCATGGGCATTTACAGCACGCTCAGCAGGCAGAATAGCCAAGGAAGACAGTGGTGCATACGCCATGACCACGAGTAGCATGACAATGGAGGTGATGGCAGTGACCAAAGCATTCAAATGGTTAGAGTCACAAGACTACATCCACGCATGTATACTGAGTGATTCGATGAGCATGATAAAAAAAGTGGAGGCGGGCTTTGTACGCATGCAATGGGTAGAGTCGTTGCAGAAATCCAAAATACGTAAGGTCACCTTTGTCTATGTCCCTGGACATGCGGGAGTACGGGGAAATGAGAGAGCGGACAGGTTGGCTAGCTGCGCTGTCGTTGAGGACGGGCAACCGATGGATCGGGCGGACATCATCAATGCCCTTCGATATGTTGGAAGAGCGCAGGACTTCGACAAACACAGATCAACGTCACTTCTTCGGATGATGGAAATGGGAGTTAAGATGGGCACGGCCAGAAATGAGAAACTTGGTGGCCGTGTAAGAAGACTTATCAACCAACATAGAACTGGAGTCGTCAGTCGCTGGACACTGAGGGAATTGCTGAGGAGGGGATCTGAGCACCTATGGACATATTCGGTGTGCAATGATGATGACCCGCAAATAACTCAATAACTCAATAACATTTTGTTTGTCTTTATAGTAGAAACAAAAATTCATCTTTTTCTTATAGTAAAAGATTAATTTGTGTTATAACTCTCTCTCTCTTTCTCTCTCTCTCTCTCTCTCTCTCTCTCGCTCACTTTCTCTTTCATTTTCTTTTTCTCTCAGTCTCTCATTATCAGCCATTATCTTTTTATTTTTATTTTCAGCAGTGGTGCTCAGCCTTTCTGATCAAGTTAAAATTGCTGGAAAACATGACCTGAGATTTTGGGATCTGAACTTAGCATCATCTTGTAAAAATATGTCAAATGCAGACAACTTTACTTCAAGTCTTATTTAGTCAACAACAAAAAACCCAGCGTAATGCAAGCGCCCATCACAATTATTCCTCAACATGGCTCGCATAATGTCTGTCTACTTTTCTTCTCTTTTCTCTTGCTGACTGGTACTGAAAAGGTGTCGTGGTTTATATCATTTGTCGTTCTTGAGCTGCTCGAGCTGTCTGAATTAGTGATTTTCCTTTGTTGTTGCATCTATCCATCTTCTTCTGGGTCTTCCTCTTGGTCTTTTTCCATGCATTCTCGAGAAGAACGCCCTTGATGGTGATTGGTAAGGATTCATTCTGATCAGGTGGCCAAACCATTTAAAGTTTTTGTTGTTCTATATATTCTTGGCAAGATTTTATAACGTCTGTATCTTTCTCAATTGTTACACAATAATGTAGTTATTACTCGGCTCATCAATTCTCTTCTAATATTCCTAACGTCACATTAACCAAGACAAAAAAAGTATCCTGTTGTGAATCGTTTTTTTTCTCTCCTTCGTCCCGCCTCATTCTTAAATATCATTTTTTTTCACGTGTTTAAGTGATATCGTTTATTTTCTCCGTTCTGACCTTTGACCACAATCTCGGTCCAGTCGTGTCTTTCTATTCAATAAAACCACAGACTATATTTCAGGCGGAACGCTGCGAACCTGTTCTGTTCAACTTGCTCGGATTTTCCATCCATACAACCATATTGTTTCAGCAACTGTAAACTGAGCATGCTTCCAACAAAACGAGACAAAGGTACACCAAGAACACGGTGGTTTCAAGACATAAAAGAGACCCTGAATAGGAATGACACCAGAAGAAGTTGGAGTGCTGGCTAAAGACAGATTTTCTCCCACACGCTGTAATGAGTGCAACGTTCTGCAAAGGACATGGAACAACTGCCTCCAGTTTACATTCTCACCTGATGGTCGATGACAACGTTCATTTTAATGTAACTACGTAGGGAGGTCAAAAAGTAATGCACACCAATTTTTTTCTCGGCTAATAATAAAGATAGGAATATGAAATTTTGCACACTTGGAATATGACATGTTCCAATTATGTGCACCAAATTGCACAGCATTCTGAAAAATATTACGCAATCTATGAACCGTTAAAATGGAGCTTGTCAACAATGTCCGTTACAAACAGCGAATTGTCATAGAATTTCTGGTTGCGGAGAAAGAAACTGTGGCAAACATTCATAAACGACTGTGTGCAGTGTACAAATGTTCTGCAGTCGATAGGAGCACAGTTAGTCGCTGGGTTCAGAGAATTAAAGCTGCAGAAAGTGTACGAGTGGAGCTGCATGATTTACCGCGTTCTGGACGTGTTGCGTCGGCTACCAGCACAGACATGTTAAACCGGCCTGATGCCATTATTCGTAAGGATAGACGTATCACTAGTCAGCAATTGGCATTACAGCTTACAGTGAGCAAGGGAAGTGCAATCGCAATTTTTAAAACTCTCGGATATTCAAAGATTTGCGCTCGACGGGTTCCTCGGTGCCTAACAAATGATCACAGAGTTCAAAGGAAAACATTCTGTTCTGAATTGTTGGAGCGTTTCGGTGTTGAAGGAGAAATGTTTTTGTCAAAAATTGTTACCGGTGACGAAACGTGGGCACATTATTATGAGCCTGAAACAAAAATGCAGTCAATGGAATGGCATCATCCGCAGTCACCAAAAAGATAAAAATTCAAAACATCTCCATCAGCCGGAAAGGTGATGATCACTGTCTTCTGGGACATTGATGGTGTGATTCTTGTTGATGTAATGACAAGAGGTGAGACAATCAACTCGACAGCTTACATAAATACACTGACAAAACTCAAAAATCGGTTCCACAGAGTTCGGCCTAATAAGCCATCTGCAGATGTGTTGCTTCAACATGATAATGCACGCCCTCACACAAGTCTGGTAACACGGGAAGCAATCAACAAATTTGGTTGGACTGTACTGCCCCATCCTCCTTACAGCCCTGATCTGGCTCATTCAGATTTCCATCTGTTTGGACCACTCAAAAAATTCCTGCGTGGGAAACACTTTGACAATGATGAGGATGTGATCCGTGCAGTTAAAAAATGGCTACGCGAGCAGGACAAAACTTGGTACAAACGAGGCATTCATGACCTAGTTTTGCGTTGGCGTAAGGCAATACGCTTGGACAGAGATTATGTTGAAAAATAGGTAGTGTAAAGGGGATGTTCAGCTACAATCTGTGAAAATTTCGCACATTTTGCCCGAATAGTTTCCGAGAAAAAAAGTGGTGTGCATTACTTTTTGAACTCCCTTCAGTATAAATGAGCTTCAGTGAACGTGTATATTATGATTTCCTTATGTTATGTTTATTATGGTTTTCTTATTTTATGTTTATTATGGTTTTTTTCTTATTTTATGTTTATTATGATTTTCTTATTTTATGTTTATTCATCATCATCGAGTGCGTTCTCCGCAACGAAGGTTGGCTACCATGGATGGCCATTCTACTCTGTTTCTTGCTTTGATGGTGCAGGTTGTCATAGACTGGCTTGTCCATCTTTTGATGTTACTCGTCCATGTTAGTCTTGGTCTGCCTCTGCCTCTTTTACCTTGCATTTTTCCTTCCAATATTACTTTTAGTAGTCTGTTGTGTCTTTTAACATGCCCCAAAAATTGCATTTGTCTTGTCTTAATTGTGTTTAGTAGTTCTCTTTTTATTTTCAGTTGTTTTAAAACTTTATCGTTTGTTATCTTTTGTTTCCATCCAATTCTACCTATCCTTCTATAAATCCACATTTCAAAGGCTTCAATTTTCTGTACTGTTTTCTTGTCTAATGTCCATGTTTTTGCGCCATACATGAATATTGAGAAGATGTAACATTTTGCCATTCTTAGTTTTAGCCCTGTTGATATGTGTTTTGTTGTTGGTATATTTTTCATTGCATTAAAATTACTTTTTGCCATACCTATTCTTTTGTTTATTTCAGTTTTGCAATTTTCCATCATTGGTTATACGAGTATGTCCCAGGTAGTTGTAGCTCTGGACTGTCTCCAGATGTATTCCCTCAACTGTTATATTTAGTTGTAGGTCTTGAGAATTTTCTTTGCTTATGATCATAGTTTTAGTCTTTTTGATATTCATTTCTAGTCCATATTTTTTGCTTGTTATGTTTATCACATTAAGCAATTGTTGTAGGTCTTTAGGATTTTCTGCTAGTAGAACAGTATCATCAGCATATCTTAGGTTATTGATTATCTTTCCATTAATGTTTAGGCCTGGTATCTCTGAGATGTTTTTAAAGATGTGCTCAGTGTATAGATTGAACAAGCTTGGTGATAGGATGCATCCTTGTCTTACTCCTCTTTTTATGTCCATGGGTGCAGAGTTCTCCTTGTTATATCTTATTATTGCTGTTTTCTCCCAGTACAAATTACATATTATAATTATAGTCGAATGTCTGTGTCGTCTAGATTTATATCCTTTAGGCAGTCCATGAGTTGGTTATGGTGTATTATATCGAAAGCTTTGGTGTAGTCTATAAAGCAGGCATATATTGGTTTGTTTACTTCTGTGTACTTTTCAATCAATGTTCTCATCTTGAATATGGCTTCTTTTGTCCCGGATACAAATAATAATACATAAATATTATTATATAGGGAACTTCCGAGGCGATAATAGGGAATAATAGAACAAAGAAGTATGTGTTAGCACTGGGAAAAAATGACAGACAAACAACAGAAAAAAAACAGAGAACAATATTTGGTCCGAAGCAGGATTCGAACCCGTACTCCATGGCACCGCGCCTTGCCACGAGAAGCCGAACGCTTGGTACACTGCCGCGCAGCTAAAAAAAATATTTGTAATTTAAAAAAATTGTTTCCTATGCTATCGTCATGGGAACGCCTTCGTGTAAGACACTGCTCACAATAGCTAATTATTTTGTCACCGCTGTATTCTTCATGAAACTGCTTTTCCTTCATGCCTTTCTACACATTTATAATTAAGATATGAGTGGACCTGTCTTTCGTTTACGCTTTCAAAGTGTTTTGAAGCCACTACTTTTGGGTCTTCGGTATATGTTTTCATGTAACTATGAAAGATATACTCAATAAAATCAAAGCAAACAACACATGAATTAAAACTGATAGCATTATTTACTTAAAATCGCTAAATATAGAAGAAATATTGACAGGAAATAAAATAAAACAGACAAAAACAATGAAGCACTTGAAGTAAGTATTGATGAAAGAATGTGAGGAGATGAAAGATAGATAAAATACAAATAATGAAGTTTTAGTACAGACAAATGTGATTTTTGGGCCATGTTAAAAGACACAACAGCCTACTAAAAGTAATCCTGGAGGAGAAAATACAAGGTAAAAGAGGCAGACCAAAACTAACATGGACGAGTAACATCAAAAGATGGGCAAATCAGTCTATGACAACCTGCACCATCAAAGCAAGAGACAGAGCAGAATGACGCTCCATGGTAGCCAACCTTCGTTGCGGAGAAGGCACTCGATGATAATGAGTACAGCTCAAAGTGAAGAAAGAATTATATAGCACAGTTCCAATAAGAAACAAAAGTTCTTAGGGCATGTAAAAAGTGACAATAACCTACTAAATGTCATCATGGACAGAAAAATACATGGCAAACGAAGCAGTGAAGTGACCGCATCAACAGATTGACAAGAGAATTTCTGACGTGTACCATTCACATCCAACTTTAGAGAAAAAACGTAAACAAAATTACAGATGTTATAAATATGACACTACAAGAATCCTAGCGAGCCGATATAGGCTCCGATGCTTTAACAAACCGTTCTAGATAATTTAAGAAGGTAATAAATGCCAGCAATTGCAAAAAGTGAACATCAAAGTGTTCACAACAAAAGTAATACAGTGGCCACAACGAACATCTTGAGTCTAGGAGATAAAGTAGTAGACCTGATGTCTTTCATTTACTTTTTGGAAGCCACAAGCGTAAAATAACAATATGCGAAATTAAGTTTGTTGTTATGGATCTAGCGACCTTTGAGCTGATGCCCTTCGGCCCAATGCCATGTAATAGTATCGAAATTAAGTTTACAAAAGGCGTAAACAAAACCAGGTGAAATAAGACTAGAAATGAGGCTTTGAGGAAAATGGCGGATGTAACATTGAATTACTCAACATTCCTGTATGGAACAGAAACATGGATATTAGACCCAAAAAAAAAAAAAAAAACAGAACAGAAAATTGAAGCCTTTGAAATGTGGATTTATAGAATACGTAGAATTGGATGGAATGAAAAGAAAGCAAACGATGAAGTCTTAAAACAATTAAAAATGAAAAGAGAACTAATAAATACAATTCAAACAAGACAAATAAGATTTTGGGAGCATGTTAAAAGACACAACAGTCTTCTAAAAGGAATCTTGGAAGGGAAAATACAAGGTAAAAGAGGCAGAGGCAGAACAAGACTAACATGGATGAATAACATCAAAAGATGGACAAGTCAGCCAATGACAACCTGCACCATCAAAGCAAGAGACAGAACTGAATGGTGCTCCAAGGTAGCCAACCTTCGTTGCGGAGACGGCACTCAATGATGAAGACATAAAAACCACACATTCATCCTCTCTACGACGATGTACATCACAAGCAGCAGAGTAAAAGGAAAAATAATGTTCATTACGTCTTGTATTATAACCTGCACTGCTTTACCGCAGCATTGCAATTTACCTGTTCCCTTGTATTATAACCACTGCAACACTTTGAGGCCCATTGCTGTAACACTGGTGAAATCATTGAACCCTTGTCTTATCCGCGCCCCTCTCTACCCCGGCTGTTGGCCCAGCCGCCCCTGATTTGCCACAAGCAGTTTCTGGGTTAACTAGACGTTATGGGGGGAGAGGGGGTGGGGAGACTGCGCAGAAAACCCGAACCCCCTACAGTTATCCTTCAATGTTATCCAGCGCCGGTAGTGGGCGCCTTATCCTCAGTGAGGCAGCAGCTAAGTGGTTTTGGGTTTCTGAAAGGTGTCTTTGATCTCTCCGACAGTTCAAAGCAGTTCAAAGACTGTAATAGACAGGAGTGGAGACAGAGAGTGAGACAAGCTGGATAAGGAAGGATAGATTAAAGAATGCGTCAGTAGAGAGAGTTGGTAAAAATGGCAGGAGGAGGAAGTAGGAGTGAAATGTTTCAAGGGCTGCAAAACAACAATAATTGCAGCATAGTTTGTCAGTTGGAATGTCCTATAAGGATGTAAATGAGGGAATAGATGATAAGTATTTTATTTTAATGCGAGATGGAAACTAAAGTTTATAAGGAGATTATCATCATCGTCTTCATCATCGTCATCCAGTCCAGTCTAGAAGACGTTGCTCTTCTTTAATGCTGGTATGAATGTTTTTCGTTATCAAATCTGTGTCGGTCTCAGTGAGTCTAGTCTATAGAGTAGGGTGACCATTCGTCCCCGATTTCCGGGGACAGTCCCCGGAATGTAGAAGTTGTCCCCGAAAGAAATTTGTCCCCGATTTTGTCCCCGATTTCAGTGAATAAATAAATGTTCATACACGGAATCGGCCCTCTTTTAAAGTAATCACTAGGACTCAGGACGTTACTGAGTTGTGTTTCTTTATCCCAGACTGAGCGGCATTAGCAAGAAGATAAAAGAGAAGACTTGGACGCGTTGTGTCGGAGATAGCTCTTTGAACTCTTGAAGCGCGGTCCTACGTCACTTCTATTCCCACCACTCACTTCTATTGGGATGGGTTTAATTTTTTAAAAAAGCAGACACTCTCTCTCCCCCCCACCCCTGCCTTTCCGGACATCTCCCGCCAAAGTATCTTTCAATAAATATATATATGTATACACACACACACACACACACACACACACCACATATATATATATATATATATATCGTTCGTCCCCGATTTTGTGGGACAGGATAAGCAAAAAAATCCTATGAAATGTAAATAATATTACAAATGTCCCTGGAAACAATGGGAAAAAATTGTCACCCTACTATAGAGTGAGTGCCCTTGATTTGTCATAGTTTTCTGATCGTAGCAATACTAAAAATAGAGGGAAAAAAGTGGTGTGGTGACAGCTTTACGTGGTAATGGACAAAACAAAAGTCGACGTTTCGGCCAAGTAGGCCTTCAGCTGGAACAACAAACAACAACACACACAAAATATATATAAGGATATGTAAACAAATATAACTACATGGCGATAATATGCTAGATACTCAAGAAAGGAAATTAAAAAAGGGTCACTGCCCCTTTTTTATTTCTTTTTTTTTTTAATTTCCTTTTTTATGTGTGTTGTTGTTTTTTGTTCCAGCTGAAGGCCTACTTGGCCGAAACGTCGACTTTTGTTTAGTCCACTGCCACGTAAAGCTGTCACCATACCACTTTTTTTCTTCTTTCTTTTTTTAGTATTTCTATTATCATCAGCTTTACAGCAGCTTCACGTCTCTACTCATCTTGATGCCTTTACTTCTTTTTTGACCGTCCCGTTTTGCTAGAATTCTAACATGAGAAATCAACATTTGTTTCGAGATCATTACATCATCTGTTAAATGAGTTTTATTATCTTAATTGATCTTGCTTGCCAATTTTCTTTCATTTGCAGCGCATTCGCAGCAGTGATTAAGATCACTCTCAGGCTTGACCATCCAGAATATTTACCAAACAGGTGGGTATCCTTTCAGATACAACGGACCTAATTTGAAACATGTAAGATGACGACGGCCGGATACAGTCATGTACAGAAGCTCTTGAATAATATAGTTGTGTGCACAGACTACTGTAATGTAGATATAATATTGATGGTATGTGAAAAACAAGGAGTGTGGAATGAGAGAAAGTGTTTATGTATGTGTTCGTGAGAGAGAGAAAAAAGAGGATGAGGGGAGAGATCGTAGGACGAGTAAATTTATAAAGAAATGATAAATAGGTAGGAGCCAGTAGTGGGGCGTGCTAAACACTCCAAGGTATGGTGACAGCTTTACAAAGAAGGAACACAACACAAAACGTTTCGGCCTGTGACCATCTTCAGAATACGGGGACAACGTACGACAATTATTTGTCTTTTCACTACTGATAAATAGGTACCTAACAGACTGCAATAATTTGCTTGTGCTTTGAACTTCCCACATCAGCTAGTGGGTTGTCATCCCTACAAGTTGGGAGGGTTGCATTCCAAATTGTTGCATTATTCACTAGATCGCATCCTCACTTGATAACTGTCAACTTCTAAATTACAGGAGAGCTTTCAAAACGTCGCTCCGGTGCAGTTCCGTGATATTCATACTTGATACTTTTTATTGTGTTTACCTGATTTCTCAGATTTCATTGAATGCCCAAAACATGTACTACTGGGACACACCCATAGACACGCAAAACATGTACTACTGGGACACACCCATAGACACGCAAAACATGCACCACTGGGACACACCCACAGACACGCAAAACATGTACCACTGGACACACACATAGACACGCAAAACGTACCACTGGGACACACCTATAGACACTCAAAACATGTACTACTGGGACACACCCATAGACACGCAAAACATGTACCACTGGGACACACCATAGACAAAACATGTACCACTGGGACACACCCATAGACACGCAAAACATGTACCACTGGGACACACCCATAGACACGCAAAACATGTACCACTGGGACACACCCATAGACACGCAAAACATGTACCACTGGGACACACCCATAGACACGACATGCAACACACCCATAGACACACAAAACATGTACCACTGGCACACGCCCATAGACACGCAAAACATGTACCACTGGGACACACCATAGACATGCAAAACATGTATTACTGGGACACACCCATAGACACGCAAAACATGTACCACTGGGACACACCCATAGACACACAAAACATGTACCACTGGGACACACCCATAGACACGCAAAACATGTACCACTGGGACACACCCATAGACACGCAAAACATGTACCACTGGGACACACCCATAGACACGCAAAACATGTACCACTGGGACACACCCATAGACACTCAAAACATGTACCACTGGGACACACCCATAGAAACGCAAAACATGTACCACTTGGACACACCCATAGACACGCATAACATGTACCACTGGGACACACCCATAGACACGCAAAACATGTACCACTGAGACACACCCATAGACACGAAAAACATGTACCACTAAGACACACCCATAGACACACAAAACATGTACCACTGGGACACACCCATAGAAACGCAAAACATGTACCACTTGGACACACCCATAGACACGCATAACATGTACCACTGGGACACACCCATAGACACGCAAAACATGTACCACTAAGACACACCCATAGACACGAAAAACATGTACCACTGGGACACACCCATAGACACACAAAACATGTACCACTGAGACACACCCATAGACACACAAAACATGTACCACTGGGACACACCCATAGACGCGCAAAAGAAAAGGCTTTTGTAGATTGAAAAAGGAAAATTACATAAAAGAGAGAGGGCTTAAAAAAAATAATTGCGATAGTAAGATCAAGAAATAAATATTGTGGAATCTAAACGAAAAATGAAGAATGTTTATGAAACACGCCCCCCCCCCCCCCGGCCCCAGGGTATAAAAGAGGTTTTTTTTATGGGGAGGTGGGATATTATAGAAGAATAAGAGGAAATAAGAAAACAAATGTGCGGATGTACAGACATTAAAAATAAGATTTGTTGCACGAATGATAGAAAAAAAAATTGTGATGAAGTCATTGAAGAACGAGAGATGGAAATAGAATTTTAAAAAGAGACATATCAAAGAAGTTGAAACGAATGAAAGAAAATCAACTCTTCTGAAGAACATAAAAACAGAAAAATAAGCCCTGAACAATACTGTCTTGTGGACGTCGCTCTACCAGACGGGACAGCGATTTGGACGCAAGAAAAATTACGTTTTAATTCCAACACGCAGGTGGTTTATCACAAACCGAGACAAAGGAAGAGGGTCGAGGATTTGAAGATCAAAGGCTTCCAAAGAGACACAAACAAACAGCCTTCATCGCTTTTTAAATCAAATATTTTCGAAAGAAAATGGGTTGGCCCGCAGCGTCAAAGGGTAACCGACTGGAAGGCACTTGAGAAAGAATACCAGAAGAGAGAGAAGTGTCTTCTTTGATTAAGTGCCAGTTGTTATTGACTTCTCTTCCCCTGCTGGCGGTTTTTCTAGTGGCTTTTGTTAATGGTGTTGTTAGTACTATTTATAGTTTGGCTGCCGTCACGTGCATTACTTGGAAGTTGCTAGTGTGGTTTCCCGGTCGTTGTTGATGCCTTGTTCGTTGTCTTTATTGATGCAGTTAACATTTCTGGGTCTTGAATCATCACGGTGTTTATTTATTTATTTTTTAATGTTTCTTATTAAATTTTGATATTGGCATTTCTATCCCTTCAATACTCCTGCTAATTTCAACTTTACTGTTACATACACAGACGGTCTCTCTCATTCTTCTCTCTCACTCTCTCTTCTCTCTCTCTCTCTCTCTACAACTCAACCCTAATGTACATTTATATCTATTTACTTCTTGACACAGACCAATGTTAGAGACAAAGCGTCCAACAGCACAAGAAGATGCTAGCGACTCATAGCTGAAAGGCTAGATCTGTGAACCTGAACTACCCAGATCCTACTACACCTCTTCGTGGTGCCTCTATAAACAGATTAAACATTTTAGTCTTGTCAAAAGAGTACGGGCAGAAGAGAGAGAGAGAGAGAGAGAGAGAGAGAGAGAGCAACCCGGCAATCAAAACACCGCCGTGCTGAAGTCGGATGTGTTGGGAAGAAAGGCATAAATAAACCACAAAACAGACCACTACGCCCACTTGAGGAACAGAATGATCAATTCCTTAATATTCATCGGGTGAACACCAGTAAGAGAGAGTCTGATATTTTGAATATGAAGCTAACCAGCGCGCTAATGTCACGCTGGAATGATGGTTAAACAAATCCGAAATAAAATCAGCAGTGTTGTTGAGTTAAGGTTGTGTGATCAGACCTATGGTGCAGTGTTGTAATGTGATTACCAACGACTGGGAAAGACAAGTATGAGGGTTACCAGCGCCCGGGACAAAACAAGTATGAGGGTTACTAGCGATCGGGACAATACAAGTATGAGGGTTACCGGCGTCAAGGGCAAGTATGTGGGTTACCAGCGAACGGGACAAAAGAAGTATGACGGCTACCAGCGCCCAGGACAAGTATAACGACTACCGGCGCCCAGGACAAGTATGACGACTACCAGTGCCCAGAACAAGAAAAGCATGACTGTTACCGGCGTCTGGGACAAGATAAGTGTGACGGTTACCAGCGGCTAGGACAAGTATGACGGTTACCAGCGCCTGGACAAGACAAGTATGATAGTTACCAGCGAGCAGGGCAAGGTAAGTATGTGGGTTACCAGAGTCCTGGACAAGAAAAGTATGACGGTTACCAGCAACGGCGGAAGACTAGTATGTGGGTTACCAGCGACCAGGACATGGCAATTATTTGGGTTATCAGCGCCTGGATAAGACAAGTATTAGGGTTACCTGCGCCCAGGACAAGACAGGCGTGTGGTATTTTATCGCATGGAGCGAAGTAAGTATGTGATTTATCAGCGCTTTGGGCTAAACAAGCACGTGGATTAACAGCGCCCAGACAAGACACATTTGTGGGTTACTAGCGCCCGAGAAAAGCACGCAATCTATGTCCAACCTGCTATTTATTGTTATTATTACTACTTTTTTTCTTATTTCTTGTTGAAATTGTTTCCTAATAATTGTGTGCTCTTATGAGACCCCTCATCAAACTACGTCAATGTTGTGATATTAAGAAGATTTATTGTCACGTCGTTACCTGAGATAATCCAGAGGGATAGACTTTAAGGTAATCGGCGGTGTGGTATCCATCTTCTGGTATTTTGTGCAACTCAACTTTAGTTTCGGATGTAAGGACCTCTTCACTATTTCGCAACTCTCCGAAGACAAAAGTCGCAACCAAACCATAATGTTTATATACCAAACCACAATGTTTATATACTAAACCACAACGTTTATATACCAAACCATAATGTTTATATACCAAACCATAATGTTTATTTACCAAACCACAACGTTTATATACCAAACCATAATGTTTATATACCAAACCACAATGTTTATTTACCAAACCACAATGTTTATATACTAAACCACAATGTTTATATACCAAACCACAACGTTTATATACCAAACCACAACGTTTATATACCAAACCACAACGTTTATATACCAAACCACAACGTTTATATACCAAACCACAACGTTTATATACCAAATCACAATGTTTATATACCAAACCACAATGTTTATATACCAAACCACAACGTTTATATACCAAACCACAAAATTTATATACCAAACCGCAACGTTTATATACCAAACCACAACGTTTATATACCAAATCACAATGTTTATATACCAAACCACAACGTTTATATACCAAACCACAATGTTTATATACCAAACCACAATGTTTATATACCAAACCACAATGTTTATATACCAAACCACAACGTTTATATACCAAACCACAACGTTTATATACCAAACCACAACGTTTATATACCAAACCACAATGTTTATATACCAAACCACAACGTTTATATACCAAACCACAATGTTTATATACCAAACCACAACGTTTATATACCAAACCACAATGTTTATATACCAAACCACAACGTTTATATACCAAACCACAACGTTTATATACCAAACCACAATGTTTATATACCAAACCACAACGTTTATATACCAAACCACAACACAAATAACCAGCCAACACACTTCAGCTACTCGGAGTACGAGTAGGACCTAAAATTTCAATGACATCTTCATGCCTTTCTCGGGACAAAACAAAGACAACAATTATTGTAAAATGTTTATTTTTATACAATAAGAAGTTTAAATGAAATACTTTACTAAAGTTTTATTTTTACTACTACTACTGCTGCCACTAACTCATCATCAAGTACCAAGCCTGCTCGCGTGGGTGATCATGTCTCTCCACAACTTTCGATCTCGACAGTTATTTATCATTTCTGTTGTTGACCTTCTGCCAAGCCATTCTCTTAAGCTGTCTGGTATCTTTTCTCTTTGCTTCCATCTATTTCCTCAATTTTCCTAGTTGTTACAATATATTACATAACATTTAAGAACTCTTTTTCTTGTTTCTATTGTCAAAAATGAATTGCATAGTATTTTCTTCATTTTTGAAAAGCTGCTTTTGCCTGAGCCATTCTGCATCGCATCTCTGTTGTACACCTACCATCTGAGGTCACATTGTTCCCGGAGATTTAAATTCATTTAACTGTTTTAATATTGTTCCACTTGTTTTTATTGTGTACTGAGGTGATGTCTTTTTCTTTGTTGTTACCATTATTTCTGTCTTTTTGCTATTAAGGCTGAGTCCTTTATATTTGCTTTCTTCCACTTATAATGTCTAACATTTCTTGCATCTCATTTTTCCCTATTAGCGATTAAGACTGTATCATCAGCTTACCTTAGATTATTTATATTATGACCTCCGATTGTTATTCCAAGCATGCCCCTTATGGATCTTATAATTATCTCACTATAAATATTAAACAAATCTGGTGACAACACACAACCTTACCTAACACCCTGTTTTATTTGTTGAAACATTCCCAATTGGTTTCCAATTATTACGGCCGCTGTTTGTTGCCAGAAAATGTTCCTTATTATTCTTTTTGCTGTCTACGATTATGCTTTCTAAAATTATGATTCTCTCTTGTGCTTTACTTTGTCAGATGCTTTGGTATAATTTATGAAACATACTAATTACTTCTACTACTAAAAAAATTGATTTCCATTAATTTAGTAGTTATATGGTGACCGCCAAAAAGAAAGAATCACAACTAACATTCAAAACAAAGGTTCTAAGGTATCACAAGCGTACACTTTCTATATGGTTCCAAAACTTTAACTACATATGAAGGGTAGGATAAAAGGTTAAAAAGCTTCAATGTACATTGCCTTCACAAGATAATGGACATCAAATGCTAGGACAAAGTAGCCAGCTCTAATGTCTTGCAAAGAGCGAAACTCTCATCTATCATAGCAACACTTAGGATTCGGAGACTAAGGTGGTTGGATCCTGTGAGAAGAATGGATAACAATCGTATTCCCAAACAAATACTGTATGATGAACGTAATGACGGAAAAAGACCAAAGGTCAAACCGGTGCTGAGATACAATGATGTCTGTAGAGAAAGAGATTGGGAGCATCTGGCGTCAGATCATTGAACAAGTGGGACAAAAATAAAGAATAACATCACAGCAGCATCCGAGGAAGCATTGATGTGAAATCACAAGACAAAACACGCAGGAGTAAGGAAATACAACCAGGCACCACAAATACATCTTGTTCATCCTGCGGTCGGATATGTCTCTCCTGTATTGGCAGAGTCAGTCACACGAGATATTGCTCAGTAAAACAGTATAAGTCACGAATATATTAACATATTCCTGAGAAAAACGGGGTCTGCCTGGGGGACTTATAGGACCGGTCAATAAAAGTCGCTTGTCCAGTGCAGTCGCCGTGACGTATTAGGTTCCAATTTTTTATTTTAGCACCTTTATAAAAGCTGTTGACTCTAACCTCTTTCGAACCCTCGTTCTCCTAGTCTGCAGCGCGTCGTGTTATCGATTCGGCCATGCGCTCTCCTAAATAGAATATCTGGATAGGAAAATATGAAAAGTGACGTCGTTGAGAGTGTTCTGTGAAACGTAATCGACCACCAACTGACCACTTTCTGGACCTGACTAAACTCGTGGGATTGAACAGACGGTGATTTTTTTTTCAAGTAATGGGCTGGTTATGGAGGTTCGGAGCAGTACCAGTCAAATACCAGGCGATAAAGATATACAGCGATGACGTTAGTAGTAGGAGGCGCACGTTATGCTCCTGGTTTTTTAGTTGACCAAAGAATAGGGTATACCCTACGAAGTCCAGTACCCTTCAAGTACAAGAGTTATATAGTAGGATACCACCACTTTCCCATGGTGGAAGGTGGTGGTGATGGTGGTGGAGCTTCTGTCATGATATATATGTATATATGTATAGGGCTTGTATAGTGCATGAAGAGGGTTGGTGGTTGAGGGGGATAATTACTGAGTCATGTATTGGACATCAGTTTTTCCCGCCAAAGTGACTTCCAATAGGAGCTAGTGTGTGTGTGTGTGTTGTCCGGCTATAGACCACGCCCACTCCGGAAGTGAAACTACCATATTAGGGAGTAGTGATACGTTAGTTATTTCATGGATATGGTGAGCACTTATACATATAATAGTAATAAGTTAATAGTTATTATATTTACGTGGACGTAAATGGGCCCCGTATTTAAGATATGGACCATAAGTAGGTATATATATATACATACATATATTGGCAAATCTTGCTGGCGGTATTAACGAACAGTCATCTTCTTCCACCGTGGCACATAATGACCCAATCAATAAACCGCTCGCGTGAGTTTATTGATTATTGTCTCCAGCGCGAAACGCAACAAGTTGTGTAAACTAATGAGCGATCTGTCTCGGTACGCGGTTAGCAGACAATAAGACATAGGTTAATAACAATACTTATGATCTCGATACGCGTATCGTGTTATCAAATAAGGTTCGTAAGTCATAAAATAACGACATAAAACTACCTCGCGACAGTCGTAGGTATGGATCCAACCTGGAATCATCCGTTTACGGCGCTAGTCGCTGGACCGACGGGATGCGGAAAAAGTGTGTTTGTTAGGCGCTTTATCGATCACGTGTCAGAAATGATCAGACCCGCTCCGGAGGAAATAATCTACTGTTACGGTGAGTGGCAATCGATGTACGATACGATGAAGGGTGTTCAGTTTAACGAAGGGCTACCCGACATGGAGCAATGGCGAGGAGATAGGACACGTCTGTTGGTCATAGACGATCTGATGAACGAAACCGACGATAGGGTCACGAAACTATTTACCAAGGGAAGTCATCATAGAAATATAAGCGTCGTGTATATAGTACAGAATCTCTTTAACAAAAACAAGGAACAGCGGACGATAAGTCTCAACAGTCATTACATAGTTATGTTTAAAAACCCGAGAGACGGATCTCAGATTACGAATCTGGCCAAACAAATGTACCCGGGGCGCGTGTCGTACGTGCAAGAAAGTTTTAAAGACGCGACATCGGCTCCACACGGGTATTTATTATTTGACCTTCGGCAAGAGACGCCGGATCATCTAAGGCTGCGCGCAAATATTTTTCCTAAAGAACAGCAGGTAGTCTACATCCCAAAGTAAGGAACATGGGCGAGTCGGTCAAAAGACACGGAGAGATGTTGCGTTTTCTGTGCTCGGCTAAACCACCAGCTGTAAAGGCCGTGATGAAAACAGCGTCGCCTGATCTCATAAGAACTCTGTGCGAATGCTGCCACAACGTGTTAAAAGGTAACGTTCGGCTCACACCGGCTCAGAAGAGACGGTTGCAGCGCCATAAACACGACCTGAGGATTCTCGCACGAAAAAAGACGACCGTGAAAAAGAGAAAACAGATTCTACAAAAGGGTGGTTTTATCGGCGCTCTGATTAAACCAGTTTTGGGTATCCTGAGCGGTATTCTGGGCATGTGAACAATGGCAAAGAAAATGATTTTGATCGATCCTCGACTGTTAGAGTCTGTAAATCACCACCAAATCGCGTATACGCCACCCGAGTCACTAAAAGACACCCTAGGAGATCTGGATACGCAAATGCAACGAGTCCTGGAAAGAGAGGACATGTCACCACGCGACAAAGCCAGACTGTATCAGCAGACATTGCAACGGTATCTGCAACGTCTCAATCAGTACAGACACAAACCTCTAGGCGTAGTAGACATTAAACAGGCACCCCCATCCCCCGACGCGATTACAACACCACCAACCGCGGTACTTAAAGACGAAGTCGACGAAAAAATTCCTCAGTCAGCGCCAAGCGCGCCTAGGCCGAAAACGAAAGCGGTCACTCACAAAGAAGTTGTGGGCAAGTACAGACTCAGGAAAAGAAGAAAAAGTAAAATTCCAAAACCAAACTGGGAGTCATGGCCAAACGAGTAGATAAGATTTTAAGAAGCCGTTACTGCGATCCGAATCGACCGGGTGCCTACGGGGGTGTGGGTGGTTTACAGCGTAGTACAAAACTAAGCTCTGCAAAAATTAAAGAATGGCTGAGTCTGCAGGATGCTTATACTCTACACAAACCCGTTGTTAGAAAATTTAAGAGACGACCCATCATCGTGGGTGGTATGAATCAGCAGTTCCAGGCTGATCTGATCGATCTGAGACAATTAAGAAGATACAACGACGCGTTCTCGTATCTCGTTACGTGTATCGACGTTTTTGCGAAGTATGCTTGGGCAGTTCCGATACGGTCGAAAACCGCAAAAAATCTAGTGGAGGCCGTGAGCGAAATATTTGCCGAGCGCAAACCGATACATCTTCAAACGGACAAAGGATCCGAATTCGTCAACAAGAGTCCATTTCTTCACAACGGAGAACGAGGATATAAAGGCAGCGATCGTAGAACGATTTAACCGAACGTTAAAAGAGAAAATGTGGAAATTTTTTACGAAAACGAACAAATTGAGATATGTGGATGCGTTATCCGCCTTACTCAGAAACTACAATAATTCGTATCACAGGAGCATTAAAATGGCGCCGGTCCACGTAAATTCGGCCAATCAAGAACAAGTCTGGAACACGTTGTATAATAAACTGTCGGGGAGAGACAATAGACAGTCAGTGGCGATCAATAACCGTTATAAAGAAGGTGATCGAGTTAGGATAGCTCAAGCCAGAGCTAATTTCAAAAAGGGGTATACACCATCGTGGACGGAAGAACTGTTTACAATCAGTCGTGTAAACAAAAACACTAACCCGGTAACCTACGTTGTGAAAGATGATTCTGGTGAAGAGTTGAAAGGGTCGTTTTATACAGAAGAGCTTCAGAAAGTCGGCGAAAAACGGGTGTATCGAATAGAAGCCATCTTAGAAGAGAGGAAAGTTGGTGGAAAAAAACAGTACTTAGTCAAATGGTTCGGTTACACCTCGGCATTTAACACTTGGATTTTGAGCGATCAAGTATCGAGATACAGAGACTGACGAAATGGAGGGGATGAACACGTGCAAACTTTTCTGAGTACGGTAGTTGAACGAGAAGAAACGAAGAACGACGAAGGGACCAGTCACGATAGCAGAACCTCACTCTGGCCTGTTTTCGGTAAACTGCTCCCGCGAATGGAAATCGTTTTTCTCTGCCAAATGATCGTTATATATGCCGTAATCGGCGTGGCTTTATTTAATCTGACGGGTGGAAACGGTGAGGGTCAGGACGGAAAGATTTGGATCGCGCTCCTGAGTAGTTGTCTGGGATATATGCTTCCAAATCCCAAGCTAGAGACGAGACGGTGAATCAAGGAAGATGAGTTTTTACATCACAGCCCCCAGCAACGCTTCGATGCAAATTTATCCTGAAAATAGTCCTGGAAACTTTTTCGTCAAACTCCCTCAAACTATCGAACTGAACGCAAACTACGAAGTCGGTTTGGCCGAGATACAATTTCCAAACACTCATTTCAACGTCCTACCCGGCGATATCTGGATCCGTTACGAAAGCTCTAGTAACACAGCAGTAACAATGGAACTGGCGCCGGGGTTATACAATACAGCGGATAACTTTATCGATGCTTTAAATAAAGTGATTTTGGAAAAAACACCCGGCGTCAATATGAGATTTTTTTATAAAAAAAACGAAAATAAGGCCATCTTTAAAGTCGTTGAACAAGGAGCCTCGGTTACCATAAGCGAGGATTGAAAAGTATCTTAAGCTTCCCATCGAATCGCGTGACAGACGCTAACGTGGCCCTGCACGGTGAGAAATAAATAAATTTGGAAGCTCAAACTAGAAACGTGTACGTCTATTGCGATCTAGTGTCACCTAGAGTGGTGGGGGATGTTCTGGTACCCTTACTGAGGACAGTTCCTATTTTGGAGAAAACCACCACATCCATATTTCGCATCTACGACAAACCGCACTATGTCCCCCTGAGCAGGTTCTCCTTCGACAGGTTAGAAATTCTTTTAACTAACGACAGGGGAGTTGCGATCCCATTTACATCCGGACGTCGGTACTGACGTTACATTTCAGAGCGCGGAAGCACTTCGATCTGGAATAATGGTGAGACACACGCCGCTTCATCGAAATGCTAAGTTATACGAAGAGTGTTGCTTTAATCAAGCCGGCCACGGCCTCCCGGTATTTGTCGGAAGTAGAAGTCAGCGAGGGCGCGGTATCGGAAGTTTTTTCGGAGGCATCGGAAGAGCAATTTTACCGTGGCTAAAAACAGGAGGTAAGGCATTACTCAGAGAAGGTGTCGGCACGGGACTACAAGTCGCGCAAGACGCATTGGCGAGAAGAAACATTGGAGAGTCGTTTAAAGAAAGAGCTAAGGAATCCGGTCAGCGTTTAATTCAGGGAGCCATCAGTCATCTGGCCGGGGGCGATACAGGCCAACAAACCGGAAGCGGTAGAAGAAGGAAAAGACGAGCAGCTCCACCTGGGATGCCGGCAAGAAGAATAAAAACGACGAAACGACGCGATCACTCTCATTCCGCGTCCAAGAAGTCTAAGAGGACAAACTATTCGGACATATTCGGTTAAGCGATATGGCGTTAGTGCATCCCAAGTCTTGCGAGTGTTTCCATTCTGGACTAGATTTGTTTAGCGTTCCACCGACTCAGACATCTCTTGATTCTGCCCAGTTTGTAGAAGTTTCCCCCTTGGCGTCTCTGGCATCTGGGCCCCTATAGAATTTTCCATCAGCGGAAATTCGGACGAATACATCGATTTTTCCAACACGTATCTGCATATGAGAGCAAAAATTACGCTGTCCAACGGTGAAAATATACCAAATGATGTTGAAGTTGCGCCTGTGAACTATTTTCTGCACAGTCTAATCTCGCAAGTCGACGTATCTCTCAACGATACTTTGATTTCAGCTTCTGAAAACACCTACCCTTTTCGAGCATACCTAGAAGCCACTCTCAACCATAGCAAGGAATCTAAGAAAAGTTATCTCACGAGCGCGCTCTACTACACCGATACTCCCAAACACGCGGATGACACCCAAGGTGACTCCAATACGGGTCTTAAAACTCGTCGAAATCTGGCCCGAGGTAGCCATGAACTGGATATGATAGGGCGACTTCACTCTGATATTTTTGCTCAGGAGCGTTACATGCTAAACAGGGTTGACGTGAAAATTAAGTTGACCCCCTCAAAGGACGTATTTAACATCATAGCTCACGACAAAACTGTCGGTTATAAAAGTGTCATCACCTACGCCGCCCTGTTGGTGAGGAAAGCCTCAGTTAATCCGGCCATTTCGCTGGCCCACGAAAAGGTTCTCTTACGAGGCAATGCGCGATACCCCATGAAGAGAGTTATGATTAAAACATTTGCCATTCCTAAAGGCATGTTATCTCATTCCCAAGACAACCTATTCCTGACTCAAACACCAACGCGACTAGTCCTCGGCTTACTGGACTCGGCTGCATTTAATGGAAGTTACGACACCAACCCCTTCAATTTTAAAAACTTTAGCCTTACCTACTTAAACATCACCGTCGCCGGTCATAGTATTTGGAGTAAACCTCTATCTACCGAATTTGACCGCGGTCAGTATGCTCGCGCCTACTTCAAGTCCATGCTGGCGTTGGGTCTTGTGGGAACAGACGCTGGTAACGGAATAGATTATAACGACTTCAAGAACGCCTACACTCTTTTTGCATTCGATCTCAGCCCAAGTCTTTTGAACACCGAACAATTTGAGCTGGCAAAATCAGGGCCCGTCGCCATCGAGCTCAAATTTGCGACGATCACGCCTAATCCTATACAGGTCCTAGTTTACGCAGAACTGGATTCCGTGGTGGAGATCTCTAAAACGAGACAGATTCTTACAGATTACACAGCGTAAACACTTCGACAATGAACACGAGAGATATTCTCAAAGTACTTATGTCTGACATTTTTGTGAGACGGTGTTCCATTGTTAGCGTAGTGGCTCGCAATCGATTACCTCGGTATATCGATCCAACTAAAACAGCAGCCTTCGTTATCAATACCGACCCTAGTTGGAGACCGGGCTCTCACTGGGTCGCCCTCTACTACAACGCTATGGGGCAGTTTGAGTATTTCGACAGTTTCGGGTTTTCTCCCAGACATACCGAGATCATCGATTTTATCGAGAGGAATTCGAACAGACCTCTCATCTACAACTCGCGTCAGTTACAAGATCTTGTTAGTAACGCGTGTGGACTGTACTCTGTGTATTTTCTACTGATTAAAACACGAGGAGGATCAATGCAAAGGGTCTTAATGCCGTTTACCTCATCCACCAGACAACACATAAACGATCGAATCGTGTATCGACTAGTAGCACCGAAGCTTGTGTCGCAAAATTTAAAATTTCTAGTGCAATGACGTCAGTGGCTAAAAATATCGCAGACAAGTCTGGACACGAATTTTAGTGTTTAAAAATCCGGACTAAACCGGATCTGACCTATGGTATAAAAGTCGCGGGTGAGAAAGCTCCAGTCACACATCGCTCAGTGCTGAGATACAGAAGATGCTGACAAACGTCGAGGCTGCACCAGTTGTCGATGTACCCACTAGCTGGGTCTACGTTACAGCAGATCGTGAAATGGTCAAACCATTGGTTACAGGGCTGAAAGTAGCGTCTGTGTCTTCATATAGAGGGTCGACTATGATCCATATTCGAAAATTTTTCGGGACATCGAATTTAAAATATCCCACCAAGTTTGGGATCACGTTGAAGCGTTCAGAATTTGAACAGCTCGTGTCTATGCAGGACGAGTTATTGGCCGAGTATGAGCGTCTCGAAACCATTGCAATAAAACCAGAAACTCATACAGTGAACGAACCCGACATCAGACTAGATCACACACTTCCAGTATCCACGTCGCCGAGTATCGAGCCATATTCCATAAATACTGGCTTTTACATGGCTCCTTTCTACGATACTGACAACTTCGAAAGTAGTCAGCCAATACCAGCACTATCTCCTGGTCATCTTAGAAGAAACGAACAGCTCGTGGCTATGCAGGACGAGTTATTGGCCGAGTGTGCTCGTCTCGAGGCTAATGCAACAACACTACAGCCTCTTCCCTTGAACGAGCCCTCGACCACGGCAGATCATAGACTTCCAGTATCTACATCAGCATGCAACGAACCTTATTCGATAAATAATGGTTCTTACAGGACTCCCGTGTACGATACTGACAACGTTGAAAAGATTCAACCAATAACAACGCTTGTTCCTGGTCATCTTAGAAGAAGAAAGAGACTGAGGCTGAACATTTAGATGTTGTGTTTTAATGTCGTGTCTAGATGTACTGCATACGCAGTATCGGTGTTGTGTTGTATCAATAAAATATATATATAAATTACAAAACATGCCTCGTGTTATTTGTCATTTATGTGTATGTATATAATGGATTGTATAGGTGTGAAAGTCATAGATGTTGTAACTCGTTTTTTTTTCTGTTTTACACACAGGTATACTGGTAGTACACCAAGGACACTGATAGTATCCATATTATTCTTACGAGACAGTACCACGTGACATGTATATACAATAGAAAAAAAAACTGCATACTTTTTTTAATGATATATTTTTAATACAATATAAACGTGACAACGACACAAACATATGTTCATTATCACTGGACATAAAACTATCACAGAAGTATCACTCTAGATACCTAACGGAAAAGTCGTCACATTGTCGTTGTGCACACGTCGTTTGATGTAGAAATAAGAGAGAGAATTTCTGTGCTGTGTATATGTATAGACACTCGATTTATATCGTTTAAAACCCACATTTTTCCCTCCCTGCGCCTGTTGTGTCTTGAGAACCTTCATAAATATATCTTTGTCTAGTTTATTGTGATGTTTGCTAAGCCCTTTAGTACTAGTTTTTGAGTAATCTCCAAAACAGTGGTATGTTTTACTACATAACGACACCATCCCATCCCTTTTCGTACTCTAACTTAAATAAACCGGGGGTACGTTTATGGTACAATTTTGTTTTTTCGCAGTCTCGACAATCTACCTTAAATTTACCTTTACTCCTAACAAACTCCTCCTGATGAACGCTACAGGTCTCTGAGGGGAACCACTGATCGTACTCGTTATAAAAAGTTTCGAGTAAAGGCGGTCTAACGGCGGCAGCTAAACTAGGTTTACTTAACGCCAAATACAGACTGTCAGTGTCCATTTCACATAACTGAAAGTATGATCTCTCTACGAACCGGTCTAAAAATCGTAATAAAATTGTAACATCCGTAGCTTGGCGTATTGATATACAAAGTAGCCGATTTGTAGCGGAAGGTCCCACCTCGTCGTCTTTTTTAACATTTCCACCTCGAATATATTCCCTACTCCTAAATCTGTCATATGTTTAAATAGGGGGTCGTTAACGAGCTTGGAAGCGGCCTCACCCTCGCAGTACGCGACGTTCGAGTGTTTCGCTTTATCGGTGAGAGTTTTTCCATACGCCGAATTTCCTAACAACTTCATGGTCTCCCCCGTAATGGACTGCGTCTCATCTACATCCCCTTTTCGTCTGGCGTCGGATACGGTGTCTCCATATTGTTTGAAACAACTAACAGGGTGGTATTCGATCACCTGGTAGATGTTGGTTACCTCTAGATCGTGATCCAAATACCATTTTAATAAGGGGGTGGCCAAAAGAATTTTCTTCCCGATATAACTACCTATCAGGGTACGTCTAGGGGTCGTCAATAATTTATTTTTCTCGGCGTATTCCTTCATAAGCTCTCCTATATCGTCTCTACACACGTCTACGTTTTTAAATATGGGTGTCATTTCGCTAAAATATTCCTTGAGAGAGTCGGGGACATGAATATCGCATTCTACAAGACCAAACAGCGTTTCGTCTTTAACAGCTTTCAAAATCTGCGCGATGGTTAGTGGTAATTTTTCCCGGGCATACGATGGCTTTGATCTGGGGAGGGCTTGTTTAAGAAACGGAATAATTGTGCTATCGGTTTTCTTTAGCTCTTGCCACTCACATTCCCACATCTCAACCACGTCAACTCCAACGTCGTTGGTTAAATATTCGCGAATTTCCCGGGTCTTGTCGTATAGCTCGGACAAGGGTTTTTTGTTTATAGGGTTAACACCTTTGTGTTTTTCAGTGAGGTGACAGATATGACCGTGCGTCAGACAACCATGATACTGCCAGATTTTATTACTCTTTTGACAGAAGCCATCCAATCTAATCCTACGAGGTCCCAGTGGTACCTCACCCCCGTTGTATTGAGTTCGCAACTCAATGTTGTGTTTGTGAGCTACCCACGTTAACCACTCTCTACTCTGCTGATCGTAATAATTAACTTTACGTTGTCTAAACCCGTCCTCAACTTTTCGTATAATTGGAAAGTCAGTGGGCATTTTCTGCATCAACGCCCAGAGATACAGAGCGTTTGCGTCGTAGCCTTTAAGACTCTCTACTACGTTTTGAGGATTACCTCTGATTCGAGTCTCGTCCTTCTCGTGGTGGCGATGAAAGATTATGCTCGGGCCACCCACTATATTATCTCTAAGTGTTTTATGAAGCTCTGCCTCGCGTTTACCGCATAACGAAAAGACTACGTTTTTAGGTATGGTGTTGAAGAGGTATCTTAACGTCACACCGGGGACTGAAATGGCGTCCTTAAACATATCTACACCTAAACCGGCGTAAAATTCGATCTGTTTCTCTAATGCGAGTAGGAAGGGCCCGACATCCTTGTTGTTATACCAAACAAGAAAATCTCTGAGAGTGGACATGTTATTGTCCGCCCATATCTTGTTACAATACGCGTACTCTTCGTTTGAAATATTACAGTTTTTAAGCGCCGAAAAGAAGGCCTCATGAGGGGGAGAGAGGTTTCGTCTAACTTTATTAGATTCGTAATATACTCGTAACAAAATACGCCTTTAGTCTCTTTAATCTTGTACGCCGCCAAGTATTTACTATAAGAAAACCCCGGGGCGAGATAATTTATAATATCTAAGAACTTTAGTCGACTGGTGGAGATGCACATAAAATTATTATTGCGCTTAACGATAAACTTGAAGGGCGAGGTCACCCCTTTTTTAGTTTTGTTTTGTTTCGGCTCTTCTTCTTCTTCTTCTTCTTCTTTTTTCATTTTCATCTTCATCATCTTCTTCTTCATCGTCATCTTCTTCTTCATCGTCATCATTTTTCAATTCTTCTTCAACGTCATCTTCTTCTTCATCTTCTTCATCTTCTTCGTTCGCTTTTTCTACTTTGTTCGCCCCAGCTACGAAATGTCTTATTAAATAGGGTTTGATAACGTTTAAGTCATACTTTCCAGAGTTGAACCCTATAACGGGGAGCTCTTTCAAGTATGATTCGAGTTTCCCTATGAGGTCACTGCAGTCACCCCTGTCTCTTAAACTGTCAAAAACCTGTTTGAAACTACCGCGTAAGATTATATATGCCCGTTTCGCTAATGTCTCTAGATAATCTATCATTTTACTCACTAATTTTTGAGAATCACCTTCGCTCACAAAACATACTGGTTTCTCATAACCCGGAATATTACTGGCTACGGCACAAGACATTGGAATATGCCTGGCTACATATTCGGTCACACTACTAATGTTTCCATCTGTCGTCGGTACATTACTAAAGTAACATTCATAATCGTACGTCGCTCTGTAGGATACACGTAGTTATTAGGAACTTCTACACCCCTATTAGCTATCGTTTCGAGTATACCCTCTTTGTTCCTATAAACTCCTCCGATATACTTGTCTTTTTGCTTATCCCCGGTACATGTCTTCTCGTGTTTTAACAAAAATCTATGATCCCTCCACAATTTTCCACATTTAGGGCAAGAAAAAGCCCGCCCGCCTTATCTATATCCTCTATATACATAAAATGTTCCTCGTAAAATAGAACTCGTAAGGTGTCGCTAAAAGTCGTACTACCTCTTAGCATTGGGGACAGGGCTTGGTCTTTGTCAAAAGCGAAGACGTCCACGTTAATACCGAAACACTTCTCTAGTGAGGGAATCTGCGCTAGCGTTACACCGGGGAACTCGTCGTCTATATCTAGCCCCTGATTTTCTTGCCACTGTTTCAGGAGATCGGTGGGTGTGTGTAAATTACTGAGATTACCACCCCTAAATAACGCCACGCATCTAAAGAAACAGAGATTATCAGTATAGGGTGGTCCATGCTTGCTATTTTGTAATGTATAAATGAATTTATTGTTTGTAATGTGTTGTGGCAGTTCGGTGGTTAGACACCCGATAGGATATTCTACGAAATGATAAAAATAGAACGAAGTGCTGGGAAGGGTTTCAACGCTATATTTAGTGCTCGGTCTATTATGATTTGCGTGGTTTAAGGGGTCGCTATCTTGTAGTTGTGTGAGGAACCTATCAAAATCTGCTCTGTTATTTATAACCATCGGAGTTGAAAGAATTAAACTATTATTGAAACTACTATGGAAAAACCGAAGGTCATTGTTTTCTTTATTCCTCAGGATGAAATTGTGAGAATAATTTATTTTAAATCTACGTGTTTGGTTATTAAATATGGGATTTAGGATGTTTGCCCAGTTTGGCAATAGGTGTGAATTTGGTTTATGAAAAATCGTGTGCACTGACAGATGCCTGTTATTATTACTATGTGACCTTATTGCAGACCAGTTGTCGACATAGACCTGTCTAACATCTGCTGGTAAACTAGCTAAACTGTCTAATTCTAGATCCGTTCGCGCCTTCTTGCTGTGTTGACTCTCTATCGATTGTTCATTATTCCGCTTCCTCTTAATTGTTGGATCAGCTCTGGACTTTGAACAGGTCGTCGGTATCGAAGCTGATGAGGTGGCGGAGGAGGTTGACGGTGTTGAGGAGGAGGAGGTTGACACTGCTGTTGTGGAGGTGGTTGATGGTGTTGATGGTCTTGTCGCGGATGCTGAGCTTGTACTTGTTGATATCGGTAGTTGGTGTTTATTTTTAATATGTGTTCTTAGATTGTCCTGTCTGTTAAATTCGCATACACATATAGGGCACTGGTATGTCTGTTTATTGTGAACAGTGTCTATATGTCGATCTAGATGGTTTTGGGTAGTAAATATTTTCCCGCAGTCTTTACACGAGTATTTAGTATTAATGCGTACAGATGATATGTGCTCTGTACTGTTACTAGGCTGCTCACCCCCACTAGTGTTATCTACTCGGGGTTTCTTTCTAGAGTGTTGTTGTTCTTCCTCCCCGGTCTCTGCAACATTGTTGTCTGTTGCAGATAATACTGTCGGGGCCCTTGATGTAGCCGGTGCTGGTGCCGGTGATATAGATGCATATGCTGTGTGTTTCTTCGCCACATGTTTGGTAAGATTTGTGGATCTTGTAAAGATGCACCCGCATATAGGACACGGGTATCTCTGTTGGCCGTGCGCACTATCTACGTGTCTGGCTAGAGCATCCCGCCGTGTAAAGCTTTTCCACACGTTTCACACACGTGGCGTGGTCTGCTTACAAGTTCGTTACGAGAGGCCATCTGTCAACGAGATAAAACCACGCATTTAGTGTGCGTACCAAAAATACATTGAAATAGTATACATGTATAACATGCGCTCGCACACGCACGCGCGCGCACACACACACATGTACGCACGCACACATACTATATGTTACTAGACAGTTATTAGTTATCGACCACTTCATTAGCACACATAACCTCACCAGCTCTCATGTCTTACACCATCCCGTACAACTCAAAACTCATCCGTCGCTCTTACTATCATTAACGCTATAGCCAGATATGACTCATTCCTCCGCTTTCGCTAGTTTATTATAACTGTCTCTCAGCGTCTACCACAGCTATGTCAGTCCGTTTCAAATCTTTCTTTCTTTCTTTTCTTTTCTTTCTTTCTTTCTTTCTTTCTTTCTTTCTTTCATTCTTTTCTTTTCTTTCTTTCTTTCTTTCTCAATCTCTCTCTCTCTCTCTCTCTCTCTCGGTCTAGCTCTCCCTTATCAGTACTTTAATCTTTACACTCAAAAACACATTATCAACATCTACGTACTTATTACTTAACTAAAACACGCATCCATTAACAGTTAGTTTTAAATATTATATTTTGTCGGTGAGCGGGTATCTAGGTGTTTATTAAAGCTTTTATCGACATATTTGAGTCTCTATCCCTATCATGTTCATATCACTATCATAACCATACCACTTTTACAATATGTGTACTAACGCGACTGGAACTATAAGCTTCGTGGAACTTAATACATCGCTCAGTTTGTGTGACTCACGCGTAATGTATAGCCGAACATGTCCAGACATGTTTCACATTATTGATTTCACGTACCACGCGCGCTTCTGACTTTATCTTATATGGATTCGAAAATGACTAGTTCTGATTGTAAAATGTGTGTGGCTACAATTTCGAACGAATTTGTGGTCTTAGCTGTTGATATTATCCACACTTACGATAAGACTAAAAAGAAACTTTCCCGTTTTATAAGTCAATGGCTAAACTAGTCTATACGGTATCAGAGAGATATGACTCGTTATTCGCTGGTATAACTCTGGGAGTCGGGGATAAGGATATTTACGCCTCGTTTGCGACCATTGTGTTTTATATGGTTTCAGATGGAATTTTAAACTGTGGGCGCCTCGTGATTATCTATACGCTGGCTTATCGGTTAATTAAGAACCATGTCAAAGACTTTTACGATTCTGATACAGATATATCTTCTCTGGAAAAGAACTTCGCTTTCTTTGCCGGGATGTTTATCGGTGGATTATTCGGAGACTGTGTTGTAAAAAACGGAGGTTGGAAAAAGTTCCTAGACTTCTCTAACGAAAAGGATACGACGATGTGGACTCTATTTCGTAACAGCTTTGCTCTGTGACCGTTACGACACTTACCGAACACGTTACTATATGTTACGTAATTCGTTTCCATTAATAAAACTATGATAATAAACACACATTGTTATGTATTTTAAGCAAAATTTCAACTTACCTGTATTCTTATAATGTTGGTTTTTAAAGGCTGGTTCTCCTAGCTTCTCCGACGTTGTTTCAGTATAACACCTGTGGTTATCTGCTGTTAGATTTACAGCTCTGATAGGATAATATCAGTGAGGCTCTGGTTGTAGATTTACAGATATGGAAGCGTATCTGGCAGTGTTATCACTGTGGGTACCTCGTGACTGACTGCCCGACCGACGCTAGTCGAATGAATATATTAAATCGTGTACGCGCCTTTTTTTACATAACCTGTTGCGTTTCGCGCTGGAGAAAATAATCATTAAACTCACGCGAGCGGTTTATTGATTGGGTCATTATGTGCCACGGTGGGAGAAGATGACTGTTCGTTAATACCGCCAGCAAGATTTGCCAATATATGTATGTATATATATATACCTACTTATGGTCCATATCTTAAATACGGGGCCCATTTACGTCCACGTAAATATAATAACTATTAACTTATTACTATTATATGTATAAGTGCTCACCATATCCATGAAATAACTAACGTATCACTACTCCCTAATATGGTAGTTTCACTTCCGGAGTGGGCGTGGTCTATAGCCGGACAACACACACACACACTAGCTCCTATTGGAAGTCACTTTGGCGGGAAAAACTGATGTCCAATACATGACTCAGTAATTATCCCCCTCAACCACCAACCCTCTTCATGCACTATACAAGCCCTATACATATATACATATATATCATGACAGAAGCTCCACCACCATCACCACCACCTTCCACCATGGGAAAGTGGTGGTATCCTACTATATAACTCTTGTACTTGAAGGGTACTGGACTTCGTAGGGTATACCCTATTCTTTGGTCAACTAAAAACCAGGAGCATAACGTGCGCCTCCTACTACTGACGTTGGACACACATTGCCGAAGTCAACTGAGAGTATTTACCAACAAGCCCTCTTTTTGGAATCTCCAAGGGAAAATGCAAAGAGGAAGACCAAAATATTCTTTGAGGTGACAGATGGAAGCAGAGATGAAGATGCTGGGGAAGACATGAAATAATCTTAGAGAATGGCAAGAATCAGAACGGCTTAGAAAGTGTTTTTTGAAGACCTATGCTCCACAGTGAGTTGAAAGGTAGAAGAAGAATGGGCGGGTCTTAGTATGAATTTCATTTTCTGAGAAAGCGACGTCAATGTGGCAGCTTACAATGTTAAGAGAGTGAAAGTCATATTTGCTAAATGACCGCCGCAAAGATGTTTCTCCAGGAATACTGGTGTGACTGTATCGCTTCTTCTTAGCGCTCACATGATAAGAACGTGTGGATGTTTTGTGACGCTAATTTACGGCAAAGCCGTGCCTTTAGGCTCGACACATCCGTCTTTGGCATGTGTTGATTGTGCTTAACCATTTTTTGTCCGGGCATTGGGCCTTTATAATTAACAAGTTTTCTTTAGCGGGCGCAGAGACCAAGAAGGGGGGGGGGGGATAAAGTTACGAGGAAACCGCGGAATTGAACCCAAGACCTTCCTGTCCAGATACCGATGCCTTACTTCTCGACCACCCAGTCACCTTGACTGTTAGATGATAACATTAATAAGTCAACATCTTTGAATATATAATAAAAATAAAATAAAATCCTGAGTCTCACACGTCGTGGCGACTGCTTGACCAAGCGGCCTTTATCCCTCTGGTTCTATTGTTGCCCCCCCCCCCGTCATACACAGCAATGGTACTATGTGACGTAAAGATAGTTTTTTTTTTAGTGGTGAAGCCCATTTCTATAAATATCCACTGCAAGCGTTATGAAACTCAACACCTGTTCTTTGAAGCATCAATATCTTTGATCTAATCCTTTCTTTTTCAAGATTCTAGTGCTTCTCTTACATTCATAGACACAAACTCTTCATCGAATCTATTCCTCAGTGAAGTTAAAACAGAATCACTTATTTTAACGACTTCTATGGTAGTCGTGTTTTCCTTTTCAAGTTCGGATATCTTGGCATGAAATATAAACACATTAGAACGAAGACACCACAGGTTTAACTCTACAGGTTCATCATCAAAGAATTTTCTTAATTGTAGAAACACTTTTGCGTTGGGAAAGATATTATGTTCTGATGGATAATTATTTTGAGCTATTCAATAACAGAAAAGAGAGTCAGCCATCTCGTTTAAGTGTGACATAAAAGTTAGTTATGTCTGATTTCAACAAATTCACAACATTCTTTCAACTCTTCCCCTCAGACTGCATAAATATGTATCAATATACCTTTGCAAAGCCACACGCTTCTTGTGTCTAAGTTCACAAAACAATCACAGACTGTTCACACATTCACAGCTATCTACGCTTTCGTTTCCACACACGTTTCGTTTTCACACAAAAAACCAGAGAAAGATTGATGGATTATCGCTAGATGTTGCCTATTGTTGATGATAAATGTGTGTTTAATGTGTATAGTTTGTTTGCAAAGCCTGAAAAAAGCTTTTGCTGAAACGTTATAGTTTGCCTTGTCTTTCTTTAGTCGTTCTGTTCAATACCATTTTAATTTTATTTTATATATAACTCTTCAATCAGTCTTGTAATGGAAAGGAACGTTTTGGTTAAACTAGCCTTCATCAGGTAGCTCTCACTAATTTCTGTAACAATAAGGATAGGACATTTCGTTTCAGTATCACAAGTGCTCTGTTCAAATGAGGTAAAAGAAATCGTTTTCAGTGACCTCTGATCTCCAGCTAAGCAAGATTGAATACCTTGCCATATTGGAGACCAACACATATCTTATGTTCAAATTCCATATAAAGGAAACCTTGACAGTTGAAAAAAAAAGGATTTATGCTGCTGTCTGGGATAAAATAAAAGGAGAAATATTTCAACCGCCATTGAAATAATATAAATCAACTGTCTGAAACACTCCGGGTACTCTCACTGGTGCTTCAAAGCCCTTGAGATGGGTCCAGATCTTCTAGTGTGCAAATTAATGATCAGAGAACTAATGGAAGCCCTTTAACGTTAATGCTCAAGGTCCAGGAAGAATAATACTGTCATTGTCAGCAACTCTTACTGATACTCTCAGCAACTACTGTTAGAAACTGTTACTGACACTCTCGGCAGAACTTACTGATACTCTCAGCAGCTACTCTCAGCAACTCTTACTGGCACTCTCAGCAACTACTGTCAGCAAATACTCTCAGCAACTCTTACTGCCACTCTCAGCAACTCTTACAGACACTCTTAGCAACTCTTACTGACACCCTCACCAACTTTTACTGACACTCTCAACAATTCTTACTGACACTCTTAGCAACTTTTAGTGACACTCTCAGCAACTCTAACTGACACTCTCAGCAACTCTAACCGACACTCTCAGCAACTCTAACCGACACTCTCAGCAACTCTAACCGACACTCTCAGCAACTCTAACCGACACTCTCAGCAACTCTAACCGACACTCTCAGCAACTCTAACCGACACTCTCAGCAACTCTAACCGACACTCTCAGCAACTCTAACTGACAATCTCAGCAACTCTTACTGACACTCTCAGCACCTACTCTCAGCAACTCTTACTGACACTCTCAGCAACTACTCTCTGCAACTCTTACTGACACTCTCAGCAACTCTTACTGACACTCTCAGCAACATTTTATTGACACTCTTACCAACTCTTACTGACACTCTCAGAAACTACTCTCAGCAATCTTACTGATACTCACAGCAACTCTTACTGACAACTCTTACCAACTCTTACTGACACTCTCAGCAACTCTTACTGACACTCTTGCCAACTCTTACTGACACTCTCAGCAACTCTTACTGACACTCTTGCCAACTCTTACTGACACTCTCAGAAACTACTCTCAGCAAATCTTACTGATACTCACAGCAACTCTTACTGACACTCTTACCAACTCTTACTGACACTCTCAGAAACTACTCTCAGCAAATCTTACTGATACTCACAGCAACTCTTACTGACACTCTCAGAAACTACTCTCAGCAACTCTTACTGACACTCTCAGAACTACTCTCAACAACTCTTACTGACACTCTCAGCAACTACTCTCAGCAACTCTTACTGACACTCTCAGGAACTCTTACTGGCACTTTCAGCAACTCTTATTGACACTCTCAGCAACTTTTACTAAACACTTTCAGCAACTCTTACTAAACACTTTCAGCATGTCTTACTGACACTCTTACTGACTATCTCAACAACTCTTACTGATGCTCTCGAAGAGGTGGAGTAAGGTATGGATTGTTCTGGTTCACTTATCCCAGTAGAAGCCATCATCTATGAGTTACTGACAGCATCTAGCTCTCCTGCTGTGAGGCGTTTTTGCCTCTTTTTGTGTTAAATAAATCCACTTTCTTCATTATTGTCTCCGATATTGTCCATGATTCACAATCATGTAGTTTTAGTTCTGGAGGTATATCGTAGGTGATGTTAGTGCCGTGTATTTATAATGCGGGATGTAACTCATCGAATTCTGGGGACTGAAGAAAATAGTAAGTTATTTCCCTTTCCAAATGTTAGCGTATGCTGGAGACAATATAATACACGCATATTATTATAGAGGGAATCTTCCGAGACGATAATCAGCGGATCAATTCAGAGGAAGAGGTATGTTTACAGCACTTGTAAAAAGTGACAAATAATTTTGCATGATCAGTTTTAGGTTGATTATTTGTCATTTTTTTCCGAGTGCTGTAAACATACCTCTTCCTCTAAATTGATTCGTAGCTTATGTGGCACGTTAGCATAATTTGGGTAAAAACTAAATTAGTTTCATTTACCGATCTCGTTACTCTACTGTCCCCTATATTATCCACCAAATAAAATATAATTAGGCTTATACATTTAAGATTGTGGTCACATTTAGTCTATCAATTTAATTTTATTTCTATCAAGCAGTTCTGAGATGAAATGGATTAAATCAAATTCCTCTTTTCCTTATTTATTTTCGTCCACATTTCTCTTTTCAGCATAAAGATTAAAGTCATTGTCACCTTCTCATTCTGGCCTTTTCTGTTGTTTCCAGTCATTTCTAGCAATCTCTCTATCATTTTTGAGTCCACAGTTTTTTCAGTAATGTCACGTGGCCTAACCATTTAAATGTTCTACTTTATTGTTTATTCTAGTGCAGGGTGGTTGTGATTTACTAGTTCTTCGCTTCTAATTTGGTCTCTACATTGACTCGCAGCAATATAGACACGTTTCATTTTGGTGTTATTTATTTATTGTTTATTCTTGAACCATATTTCAAGTTTGACATTCAAAGCACAAAGTTGGGATGGAGAGCACTCTGTTCATATGTGTGATTTCCTTGTTATCATATAATGTAATGGTGCAAATTGGTATGTTGCATAACATACTTCAATGTGTAGTGCATAATAGTTGTGTTATTTCTGTTGTCCATTTATAGGATGAATCGAAGGTAAGATAGTACATATTCCTGCTTTACTCCTGTATTAAACTCCAGGTATTCTGTGTAACGGTAAAAGGTAACTTACGAGACTTAATCTTGTCAAATGTCCATGTTTCTGCACCATATAGGAATGTTGAGAAGATATAACATTTTTATATTCTTAGTTTTATCCCTGTGTTATTTGTTTTGATATTAGTATATTTTATAACAAGGTAGAATACGTATGGTATAACATGGTAGAATACGTATGGTATAACATGGTAGAATACGTATGGTATAACATGGTAGAATACGTATGGTATAACATGGTAGAATACGTATGGTATAACATGGTAGAATACGTATAATTATACAGTCCGTACAAAGGCGCTCCAGGTGTGACTGCGTCAACGATCGTTGTGTAAACAACCGTCTTAGACTTTTTGTTTGATATTGTTCGATGGTTTAGTCCCGATCTTCAAACATTAAATTAGAAACCAATAATGACGATACGTTCAGTTAAGTTAACTTATCTAGAAGCACAAAATATAGTGGGGTTGCTTAAATCATATAATTTGTAAATTGTGATAGCTAGAAGCTGGACAAGCAGATAACGAACATAATGACAGTTTACCTCCACGATCGTTATCAATAAACATTTGTCTGAAGCTTTTGAGTATTTTGATAAAACTGTCACTGTAGAGATCGTTAAACGGAAACATGTTTACACGCAAATAAGATAATAGCCAGAGGATATACGGCTGTTACAAGGAATCGTACAAACAGAAACAAGAGAGCACATCAGCGCACATTTTTGAAACACCGCAACTAAACAGAATGTTGATAATATCTTGAACTTCCTGCAGTTCTCTTTTTCCTACATGTAAAGACAAGGACAGTGACTCTTGTTAAAGCAAGCAAATCTTGTGCGATGATGAGGACTAGCTTCTATAATCTTAAATGAATATGAGGGGGACTAGCTTCTATAACCTTATGTGATTATGAGGGGAATTTGCTTCCATAACCTTATGTGATTATGAGGGGGGCTAGCTTCTATAACCTTATGTGATTATGAGGGGGACTAGCTTCTATATATTTTATGATCATTATTGCTCACTCTTTCGTTGTGCCCCTATAAACATCCTACGTATGTTTAGTTTGGCGCATTGAGTTGGGATAAAAATGTAAGGCAACCCATATTTTCTCAAATAGCGCACTGAAATCCGATTTATTGGACACAAATATCACAGCTTGGCTGTAAACTACAACATAGCGCATGGATGCCCATTTAACACCATTTAAAGGGTGGATTACGTAGAGCACCATTCATTCATTAAGTAATCGCTGGGTAAATGCCGAAAAGAAAGAGTGATCAATTTATGTTGAAACTTGTTTAACTAAAGTCATGTTTATACGAACTTAATCACAAGGTTAATCGGGTTTAACAGGTACTTTTGAGATCATGGCATCTCTCTATTTACTGTGTTGAAAGCCTTTATCTGTATAGACTTTTGTTCTGTTCTTTTGCTTCAATTGCAAACTACCTTAAATTATGTGGATATTGTAACAGTGCGTACTGTGCTTCTTAGAAAATTTTTTTTTTTGGCTCTGAATTCGTTTTTGTCTTTGCTTTATGATTTGTTAAGTACAATTTTCCTCCCTCCATTAAAGGCTGGGTGGACCCGAAGCCGTCAGCTGAGATCGAACCCTACCTCTAGTCATTTGTAGTCCAATTCACTAACCACTGAGCTATCGCGGCTCCCTGACCAGCACTCGGTATTAGCCCAATTACCATATTATTTAGACAATAACTGTTGAGGAGTTGCTGAACAATACTTTGGATTTGCCCAAGGCGTGGCATTCTTGGAATGTTTTATGTTGACAGCTTGGAATGTCGTGTTGCTGTAACGGGTATGCACCTTGCGTGCTAAATAAATGTGCGTGTGTCTATATCCTCTAGAACTACTTGCCAGGAGAGCTGTTTCCAAAGGGGTCAACCATGCTAGGGACAACTGAAATGGTTGAGATCAAACAACATGAAACACAGACCTGTTGAATCAGAACACACTGTCTACTTTCTTAAAGAAATAGGGCAATTAAATGTTCAATATTATTACGTCACTAATTAAGAAAAAACTATAATGTGCTATTTTGTGGAGTTGATAGTGTTCAATTCATGGCCTTTAAAGAGTCGTCTATCATTTTAATTTTAATTTACTTTCAACAGTGAAACGTGGAATTAACATGTATAGTAAAATAAAAAAGATAAGACCTAATGACCAACAACAAATAGACAGAATATCAAAGTACTACACTAGAGCATATTTATTCCTGGGAAAGTAAAGCGTCACGGGCGTAATACTGACCACATTACCCCAAAAATCATGTGCCGAAGGTCTATGAAAATTATGGTCACTAACACCATATTCTCTATACGCCACCTTGGCGTGACGGGGCTCTTTATTTCTTTGTTACACTAAATCGTGGAAGGAATTTTAAGTCCAGCCCCTTCCCTGGTAAATGTTGTGTGGGTGAGGGCCAAAGTAATAATAATATATGGCGTGTGTCTTCTTGACAGACGGTTGGTAGCAAGCAATTATGATAAGTCTGTAGTTTGGTAAAAAATATTAGTATCTTATGCTGGATGCTGCTTTGCTGAACAGCTTCTCTAGTGGCTGAATCTGCCAATATTGGACTGACAGATCCATCCGCAGAACGAAAAAGAGGTATTCGTGTTGCCAGGCCTCGTCTCCTTTCTCCTGCGCCTTTTTTCTTCTGAATTTGATATCAGCACTGCATCGAAAGTTGCTGTGCCAGTTTTTTTATTTTTATTTTTGTTCTTCTAGCTGCTATGATCTGCAGCTAGACTGTTCAAGCAAAAGTGATATGGTATGTTTAAACGAAAACAAAATAAATAAAAGCAAACACTGATTCTCATGCACTGATTATTAGATCATTTAATTCTACAGAGAATGATGCATAAGAATAGGACAAATATAGACACGCAACACATTATCAGATTGTGCAAAGCTGTTAATAAATATAATCACAGCTGTAGAGGTTATGAGCTAACATAGCTACAAAAACAAATAAAGAAAGAAATAGGCATCAATATATTTTATTCATTTATCGTAGTTGAGTTTGGATATCGTAGTTTGAGTTAATCGTATGCGAGTAAAGATCGAAGAGGAAGGTAACACCGTAACCAAAAATCTAGTGATGAAATCGGATGTGTTGGTCAAATGGCGTAAATAAACCACAACACAGCGCATCGACACCTCTCCCCCCCCCCCCCCCCCCCAACTGAACGTCCTTTGAATAGCTTATAACGAAGAGTTTTATTTGTTTCTCTAGTAGACATCGGGGGAACGACAAAAAAGAAAGAAAGATTCCATTGTGTAATCAACAATTACCTTTTGACCATCAAATATGGTAGTAACAAATTCTATTTTTTTTGTGACTGGCTATTTCAACGGCTGATCTGAAACAAGCTACTATATATTAGAGCAGATCAAACTGGGAGAATGTGCGAAAAATAAAAATCCCATTTCATAAACATAATGATAAAGATTATGCTCTAGAAACAAAAGTGCGGCTTCTATACTCAAATAGAAAAATGTGCTGCGATGAATATGCTACAAAATTTAAATTATTTTAATTAAAGGCGCCTGCCCAAATAACGACAGGAACGTGCAAGTTCGATGCAAATAGTGGATGCATTCCAAATAAAACCATTTTCAGTTCCAGAAAAAAGGGAAACAAATTGAAGTCAAGGTGACAAATGGAAGCAAATGATAAATTGAATCAAAGGTGACAAATTGGATCAAATGAGACAAATTGAATCAAATGAGACAGATTGAAGCAAAGGTGCCAGATTGAATCAAAGGAGACAAATTGAAGCAAATGTGACAGATTGAAGCAAAGGAGAAACATTTAAGTAAAGGAGACATATTGAAGCAAAGGTGACAAATTGAATCAAATGTGGCAGATTGAAGAAAAGGAGAGAAATTTAAGTAAAGGAGACATATTGAAGCAAAGGTGACAGATTAAATCAAAGGTGACAGAATGAAGCAAATGTGACAGATTGAATCAAAGGAGAGAGATTGAAGCAAATGTGACAGATTGAATCAAATGTGACATATTGAAGCAAAGGAGACAGATTGAATCAAACGAGACAGATTGAAGCAAAGGTGACAGAATGAAGCTAAGGTGACAGACTGGATCAAAGGAGACAGATTGAAGCAAAGGTGACAGATTGAATCAAAGGAGACAGATTGAAGCAAAGGTGACAGATTGAAGCAAAGGTGACAGATTGATTCAAATGTGATAGATTGAAGCAAAGGTGAATGATTGAATCAAATGTGACAGATTGAAGCAAATGATAGAAATTGAAGTAAAGGAGATATATTGAAGCAAAGGTGACAGATTGAATCAAAGATGACAGAATGAAGCAAAGGTGACAGATTGAATCAAAGGTGACAGAAATAAGCAAAGGTAACAGATTGAATCAAAGGAGAGAGATTGAAGCAAAGGTGACAGATTGAATCAAATGTGACATATTGAAGCAAAGGTGACAGAATGAATTAAAGGAGACAGAACGAAGTAAAGGTGACAGATTGAATCAAATGTGACATATTGAAGCAAAGGTGACAGATTGAAGCAAAGGAGATAGATTGAATCAAAGGAAACATATTGACGCAAAGGAGACAGATTGAATCAAGGAGACAGATTGAAGCAAAGGTGACAGATTGAATCAAAGGTGACAGAATGAAGCAAAGGTGACAGATTGATCAAATGTGACAGATTGAAGCAAAGGAGACAGATTGAATCAAAGGAGACATATTGACGCAAAGGAGACAGATTGAATCAAGGGTGACAGAATGAAGCAAAGGTGACAAAAAGAAACAAATGGAATAAATTGAATCAAACGTGATAGATCGAAGCAAAGGAGACATACTGAATCAAAGGTGACAAACTGAATCAAAGGTGACAAATTATAGCAGACGTGAAAAATTAAAACAAAGGTGACAGATTGAATCAAACGTGATATATTCAACAAAGGTGACAAATTGAACAAAGGTGACAGATTGAAGTAAAACTGACATATTGAAGCAAAGGTGACAAATTGAATCAAAGGTGACAAATTGAATCAATGGTGACAAATTGAATCAAAGGTGACAAATTGAATCAATGGTGGCAAATTGAATCAAAGGTGACAAATTGAATCAAAGGTAACAGATTGAACCAGAAGTGTCATATTGAAGCAAAGGTGACATATTGAAGCAAAGGTGACATATTGAAGCAAAGATGACATATTGAAGCAAAGGTGATATACTGAAGCAAAGGTGACATATTGAAGCAAAGGTGACATATTGAAGCAAAGGTGACATATTGAAGCAAAGATGACATATTGAACAAAGGTGACATATTGAAGTAAAGATAACAAATTGAAGGAAAGGTAACAAAGAAAGTGACATAAATGTGTGATGTACACCAATAGTGTGAAACAATTCCCTGCATATATACTAGAATGATTGGAAATACAATAGGAAACCAGCCACAAAGTCAATTTTAAGCTTCTCAATGAGGATTTAGAAGTGACATGGATGGCAGAATTAGAGCTGCGGAACAGATTATCGAGTCAGAAGCCAAGCACGTATCTTGTCTTCTCAACAGCCACTATTGTAGACAACAATAAGCCACTGAACTAAATCAAAACGATTTATTAGTAGGAGTTAAAAAACAAGTTATGGAAGTTATGGAAATAAAGTGGAGCTTCTCTTTTGAATGAGCAAGCAGCAAAGAAATTACCACAAACATTATAATAAACGTTATATTTTTATAATAACTTTCAGTATAATGCAAGATCACTGTGCGTGTACAAGCCACAATGATAATCCACAATGTTAGGAAAGTAAACAGCAGATATACGTATAGAAGATCGTCGCAAAACCATTTCTATAGCAGCGAAAACATATTATGGCAAATTTAATAGTGGAAGTAATAGAAATGCGTCAATGAGGTCACTATAGAAAATTAATTCACGAGATAATGGCGGAACAATATATAAATTATTATAGACCTACTTATTCTTCATCCTTTCAACCTCCTGTGGAGTACAGGTCTGAAACAAATACTTTTCAAGCCGTTCTGTTTTTTTTTTTTTTTTTGCCATTTTTTAAAGATCATTCCATGTCTTCCCCGTCATCTTCATCTCTGTTTTCATCTGTCTTCTACAAGAATATTTTGGTCATCCTCTTTGTCCTTTTCCTTGGGGATTTCATAAGAGGGTATGTTGTGTAATCCTCTCAGTTGGCTTCCGCAGTTTGTCCTATCCAGAGCCATTGAAATATTATACATGATTGGAAACAAATTAACGTAGAATAAAACTGTCTATCTGGTCTTGACTAATCTATCTTGATAAAAACATCAAAAGATTTGTCAGGAACAAATAGAATACAGTATACGAGAGTTGCCACCATAAAATGGATATATTAATAATACATGCACTACCAGCTCGGCAGAAAAGAACAAATGATAGCGTTCACATTGCACAAACGTGTTAATAAATATTGCTTTTAAACAAGTTGAGGATTAGATGGACCATCTGATCAGTGTGACTGTTGTAGGTTTGACTTTTAAATAGTTACTGCAGAATTGTTTGGCTAGCTCTCAGTGACTTCATGCTTGTCATGAAACAAAATAAAGGTTAAGGTAAAGTACGAGACTTCAATCAACGTCTTCACCCACATGCTTGGACCGCCTATCCAGACGTGTTCGGAGACTTCTAGATAGTGTCGCTTCAAGCATCAAAATCACGATGCGAGGCGGCATTCCTCACCTTCGCCGAGCGCTACCCTGGTACCCATTTCTTCCAGCGGCTGGGTCAACCGCTGGGGTTTTTTTTTCATCGACGGGTTCAACTCACACTGCTACCAGCGGGAATCGAACACGGGTTGTCCGAACGTCGGTAGCCCGGTCGGGTGGTTTCCCGAACGTCGGTAGCCCAGTCGGGTGGTTTCCCGAACGTCGGTAGCCCAGTCGGGTGGTTTCCCGAACGTCGGTAGCCCAGTCGGGTGGTTTCCCGAACGTCGGCTACCGAGGCCCCCAGAAAACAAAATGACATCGTTTTGCCTGTCCCATATTCACTAGAAGCAGAATGACTTCAGTTTTGGTCGTTATTATCCTGTCATACAATTTCCTCAGGTAGACTCCAGTAATGGGAAAATGCCAAATTAATAGACTCAAGTTTAGTCTTCGTGTCTCAGCTACTCTTTGGTTAAGTTGCTCTTGTTTTACTACACTTTTTGTTGAGCCTTTGGTTTTTATTGTCCAGAAGTTCTTATATTGGTATTCAAGCACTCACAAGCCCAATCACTCACTACTCACTCACTCGCTCGCTGTACACACAAACTGTATACATTGCTAACTAATTAATTTCGTGATTTATCAAGCTAACAGTGTTACACATGGACTCCCTAAGAAAGAAAATGTGGATTCTCCAATTGAAGCTTGTTAAGTCACGGAGTCAAGTGAAATGAGCTTTTCTTGTTTATGTTGCACGTGAGACTCATTGATTACATTTAACAGCATCATATCCACGCTATTTTCTACATTTATATTTCCCCTTTCTTCCATTCAAATAAATAGAACATAAAAGAAATTGCACAACACGATAGAGGGTGGTTTTACATGTCAGATAGTGTATAACGGTTCCGGATATCTTGGAAAAGTTATGCTTACGAAAAGTTAGCAGCTTGAGAGATGGGAAACGATGCTGAGAGATGAGAGATGCAAGACGATGCTGAGAGATGAGAGGTCGGAGACGATGATGAAAGAAGAGAGATGAGAGACGATGCTGAGAGATGAGAGGTCGGAGACGATGCTGAGAGATGAAGAGGTGAGAGACGATGCTGAGAGATGAGAGACGATGCTGAGAGATAAGAGACGATGTTGAGAGATAAGAGACGATGTTGAGAGATAAGAGACGATATTGAGAGATAAGAGACGATGTTGAGAGATAAGAGACGATGTTGAGAGATAAGAGATGAGAGACGATGCTTAGAGATAAGAGACGATGTTGAGAGATAAGAGATGAGAGACGATGTTGAGATATAAGAGACGATGTTGAGGGATAAGAGATGAGAGACGATGTTGAGAGATAAGAGACGATGTTGAGAGATAAGAGACGATGTTGAGAGATAAGAGACGATGTTGAGAGATAAGAGACGATGTTGAGAGATAGGAGACGATGCTGAAAGATAAGAGATGAGAGACGATGTTGAGAGATAAGAGACGATGTTGAGAGATAAGAGACGATGTTGAGAGAAAAGAGACGATGTTGAGAGATAAGAGATGAGAGACGATGCTGAGAGATGAGAGACGATGTTGAGAGATAAGAGACGATGTTGAGAGATAAGAGACGATGTTGAGAGATAAGTGACGATCTTGAGAGATAAGAGACGATGTTGAGTGATAAAAGACGATGTTGAGAGATAAGATACGATGTTGAGAGATAAGAGATGAGAGACGATGCTGAGAGATGAGAGACGATTTTGGGAGATAAGAGATGAGAGACGATGCTGAGAGATAAGAGACGATGCTGAAAGATAAGAGACGATGTTGAGAGATAAGAGATGAGAGACGATGCTGAGAGATGAGAGACGATGTTGAGAGATGAGAGACGATGCTGAGAGATGAGAGACGATGCTGAGAGATGAGAGACCATGCTGAGAGATGAGAGGTGAGAGACGATGTTGAGAGAAGAGAGACGATGCTGAGAGATGAGAGACCATCCTGAGAGATGAGAGATGAGAGACGATGTTGAGAGATAAGAGACGATGTTGAGAGATAAGAGACGATGTTGAGAGATTAAGAGACGATGCTGAGAGATAAGAGACGGTGCTGAGAGATAAGAGACGATGCTGAGAGATAAGAGACGATGCTGAGAGATAAGAGACGATGCTGAGAGATAAGAGATGATGCTGAGAGATAAGAGACGATGCTGAGAGATAAGAGACGATGCTGAGAGATGCGAGACGATGTTGAGAGATAAGTGACGATCCTGAGATATGCAAGACGATGCTGAGAGATAAGAGACGATGCTGAACTGTAAATGGTTGGAGTGTAAGACCAATTATAGTTGAATACAAGAAATGCAGCTGAAAACACAGCCACTTACACGGCAAGGACGTGAATCATGCATGATGTGCAGCTAAAAACACACTCATGTACACGACAAGTACCTGAATTATACACGTTGGCAGCTTAAAATACAACCATTTTACATGGCAAGGACCTGAATCATACAAGATGTACAGCTGAAAACACACCCACTTACACTCCTGAAGCACAGCTACTCTTTTTCATATCAAAATGACAATTTATATATACCTCCATATAGTTTCCAACATGTATAGTTAGGTCAAGATGTCCTACACATTCCACTTATTCACGAATAACTTGTTATGTGCAGTATTTCCAATTTGTGACTTCGCACGCGAATTTGTGAATTTCCCAGAAAATTAATTACAATAACGGATACTGTTCCTTCAAGACAGGAAGAAAGTCTCATGACCACATAGATCGTGCGTGTTTTAGAACTCACCAACTTGCCACAACGAAACCAGAATAGACAACAAATACTACCGATCCCCACAACGCTAAATGACATATGTAAAGGTAAAGTGCAATACTTGAATCGGCGTCTTAACGCGCGAATTTTCACCCATATGTGCTGGGTCGACTACCCAGAAGTGTTCGGAGACTTCTTGGCAGTGTCGCTTCAAACATTGAAACTTACGATGCGAGGCAACATTCCTTACCTTCACAGAGTACTACCCTGGTACCCATTTCTGCAGCGGCTAGGTCGACCTCGGAGGTATTTTTTTTCTAACCACGAGTACAATTAATGGGAGCCGCGATAGCTCAGTGGTTAGTGAACTGGATTACAAAAGACAAGAGGTAGGATACGATCCCAACCGACGGCCGCAGGTTCAGCTAGCCTTAAATGGGTACAGGATTTTTTTTCTGAGAAAGTAAAGCAGCACGGGCGTAATACCGACCACATTATCCCAAAAATCATATGCTGAACGTCTGTAAAATACATGATCCCTAACACCATATTCCATATACGCCACTTGGCGTGACGGGGATCTTAACATTTTTTTACGAGTACAATTCACACTACTTCCAGCTGGATTCGAACACGGATTGTCCAAAGGTCGAGGCCCTGCCGAGGCCCCTAATGATATACGTGAAAAGAACAAGCTATTACGGGGCAATTTTCATATTTTATCAGCAATCATATCAGTATTTTCATACTCGTCATATCTGCCCAGTCAGTTTTTCTCATACTCGTCATATCTTCTAAGTCAGTTTTTCTCATACTCGTCATATCTTCCATGTCAGTTTTTCTCATACTAGTCCTATCTACCCAGTCAGTCTTTCTCATACTAGTCATATCTACCCAGTCAGTCTTTCTCATAATCATCACATCTGACCAGCCAGTTTTTCTCATACTCGTCATATCTACCCAGCCAGCTTTTCTCATACTAGTCATATCTACCCAGCCAGTTTTTCTCATACTAGTCATATCTACCCAGTCAGTCTTTCTCATAATCATCACATCTGACCAGCCAGTTTTTCTCATACTCGTCATATCTATCCAGCCAGCTTTTCTCATACTAGTCATATCTACCCAGTCAGTCTTTCTCATACTTATCACATCTGACCAGCCAGTTTTTCTCATACTCGTCATATCTACCCAGCCAGTTTTTCTCATACTCGTCATATTTGCCCAGCCACTTTTTCTCAAACTCGTTATATCTGCCCAGTCAATTTATCTAATACTTGTCATATTTGCTCAGCCACTTTTTCTCATACTCGTCATATCTGCCCGGTCAGTTTTTCTCATACTCGACACATTTGCCCAGTCAGTTTTTCTCATACTCGTCATATCTGCCCAGTCAGTATTTTCTCATACTCGTCATATCTGCCCAGTCAGTATTTTCTCATACTCGTCATATCTGCCCAGTCAGTATTTTCTCATACTCGCCATATCTGCCCAGCCAGTATTTCCTCATACTCGTCATATCTGCCCAGCCAGTATTTCCTCATACTCGTCATATCTGCCCAGCCAGTATTTCCTCATACTCGTCATATCTGCCCAGTCAGTATTTTCTCATACTCGTCATATCTGCCCAGCCAGTATTTTCTCATACTCGTCATATCTGCCCAGTCAGTATTTTCTCATACTCGCCATATCTGCCCAGCCAGTATTTCCTCATACTCGTCATATCTGCCCAGCCAGTATTTCCTCATACTCGTCATATCTGCCCAGCCAGTATTTCCTCATACTCGCCATATCTGCCCAGCCAGTATTTCCTCATACTCGTCATACCTGCCCAGCCCCTTTTTTTCATACTCGTCATATCTGCCCAGCCAGTTTTTCTCATACTCGCCATATCTGCCCAGCCATTTATTCTTTTACTCGCCATATCTGCCCAGCCATTTATTCTCATACTCGCTATATCTGCCCAGCCATTTATTCTCATACTCGCCATATCTGCCAAGCCATTTATTCTCATACTCGCCATATCTGCCAAGCCATTTATTCTCATACTCGCCATATCTGCCAAGCCATTTATTCTCATACTCGCCATATCTGCCAAGCCATTTATTCTCATACTCGCCATATCTGCCCAGCCATTTATTCTTTTACTCGCCATATCTGCCCAGCCATTTATTCTCATACTCGCCATATCTGCCCAGCCATTTATTCTCATACTCGCCATATCTGCCAAGCCATTTATTCTCATACTCGCCACATCTGCCAAGCCATTTATTCTCATACTCGCCATATCTGCCAAGCCATTTATTCTCATACTCGCCATATCTGCCAAGCCATTTATTCTCATACTCGCCATATCTGCCAAGCCATTTATTCTCATACTCGCCATATCTGCCCAGCCATTTATTCTCATACTCGCCATATCTGCCAAGCCATTTATTCTCATACTCGCCATATCTGCCCAGCCATTTATTCTCATACTCGCCATATCTGCCCAGCCATTTATTCTCATACTCGCCATATCTGCCCAGCCATTTATTCTCATACTCGCCATATCTGCCCAGCCATTTATTCTCATACTCGTCATATCTTCCCAGTCAGTTTATCCTCAATCACGCTCCTCCACTTGCACTTCATAATATTATACTCATTTCTTCCACTCATTATAAACGAATCTTCCAAGTTTTCTTCGTGTTTATCTTCCCGTCATTCTCGTATTTCTTTGCTTATTTTCTTTTTTTGTTTTTTGTTGATCTTACCTATGTTGTTTTCTTTGTATAATTCATTATTAATTCTACATTGTGCTATCAGTGCCAGTTTTGGACCCTAGATGCAAGAACAATAAGAAAATAACCTCTACTGAGATGAAATGTGTTAGACGAATGACAGGAAACAGCCTGAGAGATAAGATCGGAAAATGAATAACTAAGATAAAATCATGAATAATACCTGCCTTAGAATATATAAGGGAGCCGCGATAGCTCAGTGGTTAGTGAACTAGACTACAAAGGTCAAGGGGTAGGGTTCGATCCTAATCGACGGCTTCCGTTGTTCACCCAGCCTTAAATGGGTGCCGGATTTTTTCTGGGAAAGTAAAGAGCACGGGCGTAATACCGACCACATTACCCCAAAAATCAAATGCTGAAGGTCTGTAAAATATAGGGTCACTAACACCATATTTCCCTATACGCCACTTGGCGTGACCGGGGTACTTTACTTTACTTTTTTTTTATAGAATATATAAAGAAACAAGAGATAGAATGGTTTGAACATGTGACAAGGCAGAGTAATCAAAACACAACACAACGAGCCCTCAATAAACGTTGTCAGAACACCAGACCCAATGGTTGACCGCGAAAAAAGATGGATTGGCAGAATATTAGAAGCATTACGAAACATAACAGCAGAAGAGGCGAACAGAAGAGCAAAAGACCGCAAATTATAACTCCCTCGACGCTGAAAGGCAAATGAAGAAGGACAGAAGAAGAAGATAAAGTTCATTACTTCGTCTTCCCCTTTTTTCTCACATTCTAATGTCCCAATTTAGTTCATCATCCTCCTTATTCTCACATTCTTTCATCATCCTCCTTATTCTTACATTCTAATGTCCCAATTTAGTTCATCATCCTACTTATTCTCACATTCTAATGTCCCAATTTAGTTCATCATCCTTCTATTCTCACATTCTAATTAATGACCCTATCAAATTCACCATCCGTCTAATTGTCACATTCTAATGACCCTATCAAATTCACCATCCGTCTAATTGTCACATTCTAATGACCCTATCAAACTCACCATCCGTCTAATTCTCACATTCTAATGACCCTATCAAACTCACCATCCGTCTAATTCTCACATTCTAATGACCCTATCAAACTCACCATCCGTCTAATTCTCACATTCTAATGACCCTATCAAACTCACCATCCGTCTAATTCTCACATTCTAATGACCCTATCAAACTCACCATCCGTCTAATTGTCACATTCTAATGACCCTATCAAACTCACCATCCGTCTAATTGTCACATTCTAATGACCCTATCAAACTCACCATCCGTCTAATTCTCACATTCTAATGACCCTATCAAATTCACCATCCGTCTAATTCTCACATTCTAATGTCCCTATCAAACTCACCATCCGTCTAATTCTCACATTCTAATGACCCTATCAAATTCACCATCCGTCTAATTGTCACATTCTAATGACCCTATCAAACTCACTATCCGTCTAATTCTCACATTCTAATGACCCTATCAAACTCACCATCCGTCTAATTCTCACATTCTAATGACCCTATCAAACTCACCATCCGTCTAATTCTCACATTCTAATGACCCTATCAAACTCACCATCCGTCTAATTCTCACATTCTAATGTCTCTGTAATTCGTCCTTATCCTCATTCTCTTATACCCACGTCCCTCTTATTTACTGTTATCCTAATACTCCTCATCCTCATATTATCCTCACATTCATAATCCTATGATGATCTTCCCATGATGCCCCCTTACTCATCCCCGTTTTGCCTATCTCTTACATACTTGTGCTATCAAACCCTTATACACGACCATTTGTTCTGTCATGAACTCAACTTGCTGAATCAGGAATACATTTCTGCAGTTTGTCTTATTTCTCGTACCCCTCTTCAAAGCTGTTTATCTCAACCGCGGTATCCAAATTCATGTTTGTTTATAAATCACGACGGAATGCATGTGAATGTTTGTTTTATATATTTACCTTGCGCAAGCATATGGCCTAAGTGGACTTGCGGAATGGAAGAAGATTTTAGATGTAGGAGATTGTAGATGTAGGAGATTGTAGATGTAGGAGATTGTAGATGAAGGAGATTGTAGATGTAGTAGATTGTAGATGTAGGAGATTGTAGATGTAGTAGATTGTAGATGTAGGAGATTGTAGATGTAGTAGATTGTAGATGTAGGAGATTGTAGATGTAGTAGATTGTAGATGTAGGAGATTGTAGATGTAGGAGATTGTAGATGTAGGAGATTGTAGATGTAGTAGATTGTAGTGGATTGTAGATGTGTAGATTGTAGATGGAGATTGTAGATGTAGTAGATTGTAGATGTAGGAGATTTGTAGATGTAGTAGATTGTAGATGTAGGAGATTGTAGATGTAGGAGATTGTAGATGTAGGAGATTGTAGATGTAGTAGATTGTAGATGTAGGAGATTGTAGATGTAGTAGATTGTAGATGTAGGAGATTGTAGATGTAGGAGATTGTAGATGTAGTAGATTGTAGATGTAGGAGATTGTAGATGTAGTAGATTGTAGATGTAGGATTGTGGATGTAGTAGATTGTTGATGTAGGAGATTGTAGATGTAGGAGATGTAGATGTAGTAGATTTTAGATGTAGGAGATTGTAGATGTAGGAGATTGTGGATGTAGTAGATTGTAGATGTAGGAGATTGTGTTTTACACTGCACATTTATCTGTAGCGAGTTCCTCTTATTGAGTGCGCATGCTCATGCAATTTTAAATAATATATTTATTGCTAAGTACTTCTCTCACAATTTACGTTAAAATCTACAAAACAGATTGTGATCGGTCAAGAATTTGACTAATCGTCTATCTACAAATAGGTTCCTGACTGTTGACGCAATGATGTGAAATGTGTTTCCGAACTGTCGATTTGCTCCCTATAAGATTTAATTTTTTTTTTTCGTTCGCCAGTTTTGACCTCTGACGAAGTCCCTAGACACCAGGAACTGAATTTTGCGTGCTAATCCATTTCTCCATGGAAGCCGTGTGCACACATTTATTTGTTTAAAATACAAATAAAAAAGATCAAAGTACTGGCCCCTGTCCGAGTGCAATGATGTGGACCTCTCTCTCTCTCTCTCTCTCTCTCTCTCTATATATATATATATATATATATATATATATATATATATATATATATAGTTTCACACAAACATACAATAAAAAAAAAAAATGATAGCTAAAGAGAGCGGGGTAAATTATCTCAGTAAGGTAGCTAATTATTTAAAATGCTTCAGATGCATGATGACCGTAACCATCGTCAGCGGCGAGTTAGAGGCGTCACAAACTTTTCTCCACTTAGATGAGATTGGTCAGCCGTAGTAAGCTGTTCTTATAGTTGAAGAAGGCAAACTAGTATTTCAAACCCTCGGTGATGGCAAACTAATATGTCAAAACCTCGCTAATGGCAAATTAATATGTCAAACTCTCGCTGAGGATAAACCAATATGTCAAACCCTCACAGAATACTAACTAATTTGTCAAACCCAGGCTGAGAACAAACTAATATGTCAAACCCTCGCTGAGGATAAACCAATATGCCAAACCTTCAAGAAATGTAAACTAACATGTAAAACCTAGGCTGAGAAGAAACTAATATGTCAAATCCTCGGTTAAGGCAAGCTAATATGTCAAACCCCATCTACATTAGGCTCACCTTGTTGTGGTTGGAGGGATTGTGCCCCCCCCCTATCCACGGTACTAAGTCAGTTGGAGCTTTGTTCCTGGCAGGGTCACCCAAGCTGGACAGGTCCTTGTTGAGTGGCCAGACAAAGGAGCCAGGAGTAGATGGAACCCTTTAAGTGAAGACGCAGAACCCACCAGCGAGTGGTGCACGCTCTGGTCTGAACTAAAACATCCCCATTTCATGGGTTCAATGTTTCTCTATCTTTTCTCCTCTTTCTGTCCTCTACCAAACAGGCAGGTCGTGCTCATGATCTTCGACGTCCAGACCACCTATGAGAGAGACAACTCTACACAAAGCTCGGACAGATGGTGCTCATAAAACCGGGAGTATCGGCCATCTATGGGCATGATCCCTCTACAGAAAAGACTATCTGCTGCCTTGCAGGAGATAGGGTCAATCAAAGGCTATGGAAAGCAAACTTGAATAAAATGCTGCATAATCGGATGCATTGGGCCATTGGCGCAGAACATAGTGCAATGTGTTAACATGTACTCAATCAGATTGGATATGTCAAGCCTTCGCTGAGGACAAATCAGTATGTCAAACCCTAGGGAAGGCAAGCTAATATGTAAAACCCTAGATAAAGGCAAACTAATATGTCAAACACTATCTGATGACAATCGTAAATGCCTAACCCTCGCTAAGGACAAATTAATATGTCAGACCCTCTACGAGAACAGTATAATATGTCAAACCCTCACTGAGAACCAACTTATATGTCAACCCTCACTGAGGACAAATTAATATGGCAAACCCTCACTGAGGACAAACGTATGTGTCAAACGCTCTCTGAGAACAGTATAATATGGCAAAACCATCGCTGAGGACAAACTAATATGTCATACCCTCGCTGAGGGCAAATTATATCAAACACTCGGCTAAGCAAACTAATATGTCAAACCCTCGCTGAAGGCAAACTAATATGTCAAACCCTCACTGAAGGCAAAGTAATATGTCAAACCTCACTGAATGCAAAGTGATATGTCAAACCCTCACTGAAAGCAAAGTAATATGTCAAAACCTCGCTAAGGGCAAAGTTATAGCAGGGAATGTATAGACAATTGTATATAATAGCGGGAATGTATAGATAATTGTATATAATAGCGGGGAATGTATAGATAATTGTATATAATAGCGGGGAATGTATAGATAATTGTATATAATAGCGGGGAATGTATAGATAATTGTATATAATAGCGGGGAATGTATAGATAATTGTATATAATAGCGGGGAATGTATAGATAATTGTATATAATAGCGGGAATGTATAGATAATTGTATATAATAGCGGGGAATGTATAGATAATTGTATATAATAGCGGGGAATATATAGCGGGGAATTGCACACCAAACGATAGGGAAGTGAAGACACCAATGTACACTGAGGGAGAAATGACGAAAGAGAGACTTTATGACGTAGAGATAGAGAGACGGTTGCGAGGGGACAACGAAGAAAAGTCAGTTGGAGATTGGCAGCCGAAGAGAGAGGATGAGGAAAGTCAGTTGAGAACTTATGAAGGAGCTTGAGATTGATCAACGGTAGAGGCGGACGATGTGTACAAGAACCTAGGAATACGAGTATAACAGTGGAATACTAGAATGGGGAAAAGGACTAATAGAATGCACAGGATAGATGAATTAGGGAAGAATAGGTGGACTCATGTGAGGAACAATGAGAATAGTAGGATGAACCACGACGACATCAACAAGACGAAATGGATTAGTAGCCATTAAAAGCCGGTAGATAGGAATAGATAGAATAGGACGGTACGTTCGATGGGAACGGACCAAAGTAGGATAGCGGCCACAATAATGTTAGAATAGATTAGTACGAGTTTGTAGGAATGAGAGAATGAGTTAGAAATATATGTCACATTAATAGTAATGATTGTATGTTGAAAATGTCACAGACTGAAGGAAAAGAATTAATAAAAGGCTGCCAATATAATAACATCAATGTCTTATGTTCGATATTTTAAATTGCAACCAACGGCGCACAAATGGCGTGTAATATGTTACACGTGATAAAAAGGTGATGGAAAGAAAGTCCTTTCAAAAAATACGGCGTACAAAGTAATGTGTCTAACCTTCCATGAAGACAAAGATGCCTCGCGCTATAATCATGCATTATGACAATTTTAGGAGTAAACAGAGAGAATCGGGAGTGTCGATGGCAGACACATTATTCAGTGTGCATCTGGCACCGGCGACACAGCTGGCCCCAAGCTTTATAGATCTAGACCATCCCTTGGACCCACGAGTTGTCGTGAGAAGAAGAAACCTGCTGCATGGGCGGCATCGACCTTCCATACGGTACCCTGATTTAGAGAAAGATTTAACAAGGAAAACTAATGCAGTGATTAGCACTGGAAACTAACAGGATCCTACCACCACAGGGCATCTTTCCTTAATTAAACTGTTTTCATTTGTTGTCATTTACCTTGAGAGCATACTTACCAATTTCCTTGTTACAAAAATGGGACAGCAAATAAGGGATGTATATTGAGCTGAGGACAAACTACTATGTCATACCCTCGCTGAGGGCAAATTATATCAAATACTCCCTCAACTACCACTGTTAAGTGGCAGAACTCTTAAAATTTAGATAGACGTAAAGGTGAAATGTATTTAATAACGAATATAGTATCCAACAATTCCACTCCATGATTATACACTTGAATGGTATACCTGATATTGATATGCTTGTTTTTGTTCGCCCCGATGACTAAAGTATTCTAGAGTATTTGTAGACTGTAGAATGACTAAAGTATTCTAGAGTATTTGTAGACTGTAGAATTTCTTTTGTCCGCCCCGATGACTAAAGTATTCTAGAGTATTTGTAGACTGTAGAATGACTAAAGTATTCTAGAGTATTTGTAGACTGTAGAATGACTAAAGTATTCTAGAGTATTTGTAGACTGTAAATGACTAAGGTATTCTAGAGTATTTGTAGACTGTAGAATGACTAAAGTATTCTAGAGTATTTGTAGACTGTAGAATGACTAAAGTATTCTAGAGTATTTGTAGACTGTAGAATGACTAAAGTATTCTAGAATATTTGTAGACTGTAGAATTTCTTTTGTTCGCCCCGAAGACTAAAGTATTCTAGAGTATTTGTAGACTGTAGAATGACTAAAGTATTCTAGAGTATTTGTAGACTGTAGAATGACTAAAGTATTCTAGAGTATTCCTAGACTGTAGAATTTCTTTTCGTCAACCGCCCTTAAAAGGACGTTAAGTGGGCGTGTCTGCGTTGTGTTGTGGTTTGCAGTATAATTGTTATATTTGCGCCTTTCGGCCCAACACATACGACTTCAGCACACATTTTTGAGTACCGGGTTGTCTTCCCTCTTCGATCCCTGTTAGCTTGGCCAGACTAGAGAGGTTAGTCTGTTACTAGAGGCACCGCGGAGAGGTGGAGCAGGGTCTGGATGGTTTTGGTTCGCCGATCCTGGCGCAAGCCATTCAGCTGTGGGTCGCTGACAACTTCCAGCTCTGGTGCTGGGAGACGCGCCTTCGCCTCCATATTGATATAAGATTGTAAGTTAGTATGTTTGATTGAATATTATTAAAGAAATGTTATGGTTTTTCTTTTATTTTTTTTTAATTACGAAGTGAACAAGATTGAAGATATGAGAAGAAATTGTCCTGTATCCGTATGGATAAGCCAAGTTAAGATAGTTGTGTTGGTTCCTTTGTCATTCCAGGACATTTGGCGGATTCTTCTGCTAGAATTTTGTTTCACATTATGAATTTGTGTTTTCAATTGCCAGAGATATTACCCAGATCTTGCAACCAAAGTTGCAACTGGAAATTTAAAAAAAAGGCTCTGGTTAGTCTCCTTTTAATAAAACAGTTGGTGTTTTAGTTTCCTGTTATTGGTCTGTGCCATGTAAACGTTAGGATCTTTCAACTTTACTAATCAATCTCTATTGTTGGTGATGAGTGACCTTTTAGAGAGGAACATAAGCGCCTGGGGAGCCGCGATAGCTCAGTGATTAGTGAACTGGACTACGAAGGACAAGAGGTAGGGTTCGATCCCAACCGACGGCTTCCGGGTTCACCCAGCCTTAAATGGGTACCGGATTTTTTTTCTGGGAAAGTAAAGCGACACGGGCGTAATACCGACCACATTACCCCAAAAATCATGTGCTGAAGGTTTGTAAAATTTATGGTCGCTAACACCATATTCCCTACACGCCACTTGGCGTGACAGGGGCTCTTTACTTTTACTCTATAAGCGCCTGCGACATACGGTCGCAATTGCAGGGTTGGCACACCATCAGCTGACCCAGACCTAGCAGTTCTACCTCCTGGTGGTCTCCCCTGGTAACAGTCTGCGTCAAAACAGGCTGGCTAACAGAAGCTAGGATCGCCGTGTTCCCTGTAGTAGTGACTGTTGCTGATATAGGAGATCCAGTATTGCACTACCTCTGGGCTGGACTAGTAGTTCGCCAGCATAGCCTAGGATAGACGAACTTCATTTTCTCCAGTGAGAGCTGGGAATGTCAAGAAAGCCATTACGACCCGACACAGCAATGAGTCAAAGGGCACCATGCCCGCATCAACTCGTGGCATTACGTAAAATAAAAAAATGAAAAGAAAAAAACTTGTAATCATATTTAAATTTCTTGACAGTTTTTAGCTTATTTTTAATTATTTTTTGCTTTTGTTTTCTCTGAACGTGTGTTAGCCCTAATGTTCGCCATGATTGTCTTCTTTATATTGAAGTACGGATTTCGCTGCAATTTGAGATGATAATGTGCTTTGGAGATCCATCTGGCTTCTTAATACATGTAGAATAATGATTCCGTCTGCATCATAAATTTGATAAAAGTGGGCTTGCAATGCTGAAAAATCAGAAATTTTGTTTTTGCAGAATGTTGTTGTTTTGCAGAAAATTGCAATTGAAACAAATTCTGAAATTGAAAACCATATGTTTGGCTTAGCAATACACGTAAAAATGAATAAATAAACAACTGCGTCCAGCACTGTTCAAAAACAACTTAAACCGCTGTTTTCATATACATGACTTTTGCAAGAATAAGGAGCAACAGTAATAAAATAAAAACGTATCATACTCTTGATGATAATTACAACACAAGACCACATAAGCAACACAGGAATTCCCCACATAACAGTCATAGCTAAAATACCGAGAAAACACAGAGATAGAAAGATAGTAACAGTGGCCCAAGTGGTGACGTTTATTTAGCGTGCCTGGCCCACACATTTTAACCTGACAACAAAGGTCACCAGCCAGTCAAGCAAGTAGCGTGTGTGTGTGTTTCTGTGTGTTTGCTAGCGCAGCTGTGACCTGCTGTGCGACGGTCGTGAAGCTAAAGGCCCCAGTTTTGGGAACACGTTTAAAATATTTGCTGGAAGATAACACTGTTTATCGTGTTAAACAGTTATGCTTTCTGTTTATGATGGTCAACTTCGGTCAGCTATGTTTAGCATTTGAAGATAACTGAAGTCATATTTTCAGGTGCACTGTTTTCGTGTTTTCTTTTCCTGTCAAACAAGGACGCTTGCACGGCCAGGCATACACCACGTGTTATCTGTTCTATCAAGTAAGTGTGTCATGCAGTTCCGTATACAATCCACACTTCTAGCTGTACCTCATTCATTTTGCTTGTTGTTCGTGCACGTGGTATAACATTAGATAACTGCGTTGTATTAAACACAAATTTATGATTCAAATTAATTATACGTTAGTACAATGTAGTAAATATAAACTTTACAGTAAATTAAAGTACCGATTATTTATGTTATTGGTGCAATTTGATATATTGTTTACGGTACAATCTATTTATATATCAGAACAGGAAATATGAACGTGGACAAATAATACGACACCAACATAACAAGTATTTTTGTTATTATAAAAACACTTGTTGCATCCATATCTATATATTTATTTGAATATTGTCACAATTGTTCATGTTTCACTTATTTAGGAAGTTCGTATTTATGTTTGTAGCGAATTATATTTCTGCCTGTTAGATTATCAAGCAGATCATCAGCATCATTGAGTGTTGTCTCCAAATCGAAGGTTGGCTACGAAGGAGCGCCATTCCATCCTGTCTCTTGCTTTGATGGTGCAGATTTTCATAGATTGACTTGTCCATCTTTTGATGTTACTCGGCCATGTTAGTATTGGTCTGCCTCTTTTACCTTGTATTTTCCCTTCTAATATTACTTTTATTAGGTTGTTGTGTCTTTTTCATTTTTAGTTGTTTTAAAACTTCATCGTTTGTTTTCTTTTCTTTCCATCCAACTCTACCTATTCTTATATAAATCCACATTTCAAAAGCTTAAATTTTCTGTTCTGTTTCCTTGTCTAATGTCCATGTTTCTGCACCATACAGGAATATTGAGAAGATGTAACATTTTGCTCTTCTTATTTGTTTTGATGTTAGTATATTTTTAATGGCATTAAAATTTCTTTTTGCCACACCTATTTTTTTGTTTATGTCATTTGTACATTTTCCATCACTGGTTATAGTGTGTCCCAAGTAGTTGTAGCTCTGAACTGTCTCCAGATGTATTCCTTCAACTTTGATATTTAATTGTAGGTCTTGAGAATTTTCTTTCTTTATGATCATAGTTTTAGTTTTTTTGATTTTCATATCTAGTCCATATATTTTGCTTGTCATGTTTATTTCATTAAGTAATTGTTGTAGGTCTTTAGGATTTTCTGCTAGTAGTACAGTATCATCAGATAAGTAAGTAAAGTACCCCCGTCACGCCAAGTGGCTTATAGAGAATATGGTGTTAGTGACCATAAATTTAACAGACCTTCGGCACATGATTTTTGGGGTATTGTGGTCGGTATTACGCCCGTGCCGCTTTACTTTCCCAGAAAAAATCTGGTGCCCATTAGAGGCAGGGTGAACCCGAAAGCCTCGGTTGGATCGAACCCTACCTCTTACCTCTTGTCCTTTGTAGTCCAGTTCACTAACCACTGAGCTATCGCGGCTCCGTATCATCATTAGCATATCTTAGGTTATTGATTATCTTTCCATTAATGTTTAGGCCTGGCATCTCTGTGATGTTTTTAAAGATTTGCTCAGTGTATAGATTAAACAACTTGGTGATAGAATGCATCCTTGTCTTACTCCTCTTTTTATATCAATGGGTGTAGAATTACCGGGGCCTTCTATAACAATAACCACATCTCACGCCTATTAATAGTTTAATCAAAATAGTAATGAAGAATTGCCATCATGACTTGTGTCATACGAGGAAGATGATAACAGAGCGCATATGTTCTGATCGGTATATTTATGAGTAATGTGGTCAGTACAATACTAGACTGGCCTACCTTCCGAAGGTAATATCTTCTACTCATGTTTGTAGACTGTAAGTTTGTAGACTGTAAGTTTGTAGACTGTAACTTTGTAGACTGTAAGTTTGTAGACTGTAACTTTGTAGACTGTAACTTTGTAGACTGTAAGTTTGTAGACTGTAAGTTTGTAGACTGTGGGTAAAAAGGAAGTATTTACTTTTAAGAATTAAATCCTAACTACCCGTTCCCCCTGGGAGCCGCGATAGCTCAGTGGTTAGTAAACTGGACTACAAAGGACAAGAGGTAGGGTTCGATCCCAACCGACGGCTTCCAGGTTCACCCAGCCTTTAATGAGTACCGGATTTTTTTTTCTCGGAAAGTAAAGCGGCACGAGCGTAATACCGACCACATTACCCCAAAAATCATGTGCCGAAGGTCTGTAAAATTTATGGTCACTAACACCATATTCCCTATACGCCACTTCGCGTGACGGGGGTACTTTGCTTTACTTTTTTACTGCCCTAAATACATCGTGCTTTCTCAACCGTGTCACCCGTCATTCTCTCTAGCTGTATTGTTTGAAAACCACTGGCCCATTTACATAGCGTTCTCTCATTTCCAGCCGAGAAGAGGTCTCCCAACATATCGTTTCTAACTGCCGCCACTTTATCTCTGTCACACAAAGCTTCAATTCTTGAGGACGTAGAGGACTTATTTAAGGGCTGTGGAGAGCTACCACAAGTCCTGCTGTAAGAAACACTCAGTAAAGAGCCCTGTCACGCTAATTGGCGTATATGGAATATGGTGTTAGTGACCATCATTTTTATAAACCTTCCGCACATGATTTTTGGGGTAATGTGGTCGGCATTACGCCCGTGCCGCTTTACTTTCCCATAAAAAAATCAGGTACCCATTTAAGGCGGCAGGGTGAACCCGGAAGCCATCGATCAGGATCGAACCCTACCTCCTTAGGAAACACTAAGTCATCCCCAAATTCACGTATCAGGCATCATCATCAAGTGCCATGGAAGTAGGCGTTAACGATTATCTCACCACATCTTTTGGTCCATCATGCATGATATAATTTAAGTCGACGATCTGTTATTATGCAATTTTGTGAAACTGCAATATTTTTTTTCTCTTGATTTTCCTCTCATCTTCTTTCCACTTATTCAGCCCTTTGGTTTATCACTCACAGTACCAGACAATACAACAATAACAATAATAAAGACATCATGAAACTTTTTTGCAAGTTAAACTCCAATACAGCAACATCATTGACAGATCCTATAATTATTATTGCAGCAGGCACTTCGGAGATCATTTTGGCATAATCAGTCGTCTCCTTTTGTAGTAGAGATCTATAACATTGATAAGAGAACAGTGTTATATCCGCGGACACATAGTAGAAAGAACACATGGGTACATTGCTGTATCGACATTGATATTAAATGCAAATAAAATATAAATATACAACAACAAAATAATAGAATGCTGAGAATACCATAGGCAAGTAAAATGAATAATGAAGTCAGGAGAGAGGCCAAAGAAAAGGAAGGCAGAGACAAAGATCGGGGAGAAGCCAGAGAAACATATTGGAGAGAAGGCAGAGAAAAATATTGGAGAGAAGGCAGATAACAATATTGGAGAGAAGGCAGAGAAAATTATTGGAGAGAAGGCAGATAACAATATTGGAGAGAAGGCAGAGAAAAATATTGGAGAGAAGCCAGATAACAATATTGGAGAGAAGGCAGAGAAAATTCAGGAGATAAGTCAGAGAAAAATATTGGAGAGAAGCCAGATAACAATATTGGAGAGAAGGCAGAGAAAAATCCAGAGAGAAGACAGAGAAAAAGATTGGAGAGAAGCCAGAGAAATAATCAGTCCACTTTCTTTTGGCATGTGATTAGAAGTGGAAAACGAAAAAAATCGTGTGACAACAGGAAAACATTAAGGGAAATAACGAATAGAAGAAGGCAATAAGTGGAGATACAGGACATATTGATAACATGGCACAGACATACATTAGCAGTGGAATTATTAAAAAGCACAGGCGTCGATGGAGAGGCATGATCGCCAAAGTTCTGGTAAAGTACACTATGACAACACATACACACACACGCTTTGTAAGAGAGAAAGACATCAGACAGAATTCATTGAAAGACTATTAAAGTAAACTAGTCATTTATTACTTAGAAACTTTACGAACTTATTTAATAGAGCCAGGAATCAAAGGTTGCTCTCAAGAAATTAATGTCATCATCATCAAGTACCGTGCCAACTGGCGTTGGTGATCATGTCTCTCCACAGTTATTTATCATTTCTGTTCTTGACCTTCTGCCAAGCCATTCTCTTAAGCTGTCTGTTATTTTTCTCATTGCTTCCCTTTATCTCTTCGTTTCTCAATTTTCCCAGTTGTTACAATATATTCCGGTTGTTCTTTTCTCATTACATGGCCAAAAAATAATGATTGTTTCTTCCTAATATTGGAAATTAGCTCTCTTTTGCTTTGGCCTCTTTCATAACATTTTAATTACTCTTCTTAGCTGTCCGTGGTATTCTTAATATTCTTATGTAAAACCACATTTCGACAGCCTCAAGTGATTTTCTTGTCTGTTGTCCTATTGTCAATGATTCACATCCATATGGTAAGACTGACTCTACATATCATTTAAGAGCTCTTTTTCTTTCTTGTTTCTATTGTCAAAAATGGATTGCACAGTATCCTCATTTTTTTAAAGCTGATTTTGCCTGAGCCATTCTGCATGTAATGAATGTAGGAACACCTTAATAAACCAAGAAAGACAAATAGTGAAACAAACCAACCAAAGAAACACTTGCCAACATCTTCACCGCTCTGGAAGAACTGGAGCTCATGATTTATATAAATATCTGTGTCCGACCTCACCAACAAGAGAATAAAAATAATGAGATTGATTATAATCATTTTGGTTATGAGCTTTGGAGCACATTTTGCCATAAATATTTATGTAATATTTGTTTAGCCTTGGGGGTTACATATCCATATCTTATTTGTTCATCTTGCATCTTCCAGATTTTGTGTAACGGTAATTCTTTATTGCTGTATATATATATTTCATATAAAACATTTGTTTACCTGAAGACAATGAAGATAGTAAATAACCAATGTCATATGATACAGACATACATACATACATACATACATACATACATACATATCCAGTCTAATATTACCAGTCAATAATTATGATATAAATACATACAATTACAAGTCAAGTAATTACTGCCTTTCAACACCCAGTCCTCCAAAATGTATTAACAAATATGTAATATGTTGTGAAATGTTATATTTATTAACACATTCCTTCATATTGCATTGTTGATTAAAAGCATTCAAAGTACGCCAAAGTAAAAAAAAAAATTATATCTTAATGTAATGCCTTACATCTAAGACAGATTAATTGTATGTTAAGAGTTGTGATACAGCCTGACAGTTCTAATAATTAATCCTCCAATTTAAATCACATAAATAGGCTACTATGTGTGTGTATGCGCTAGTGTAAATACATGTATGCTGCTCTCCAGTAATGCACTCAATAAATAATGTTTGATGTAATAGTATATATTGTAAACACTAGATATAATAATTGAAGTAAGCTTCCCGTATAATAGTTCATACAAATATTCGGTAAACTCAGTCATAATTGAGTAAGAACAGCCTCGCTCAAAGATTTTAAAAACGTCAATTTGGAAATGAGTACTTTACTGACTACACTTGTATGAATCAATATGTATCATTCTGTGAATGGGTTTTCTAGCGTCTGTATTCTTTAATTTTCTTCTGTAGATTTACTCTAAAGCCATGGTTTAAAAAAAAAATAAATAAATAAAAATTACGTATGGAGCTCTTAATACAGTATGATTTCATTCAGTTTTATTCAAATGCCTTGGATATTAAAGGATAGTTTTACGTTCCAGTACAATCATGCATACGATGAATGATTAGAAGGTTAAAAATGAATAAATTGTTAGGATAAATCAAGGGCAAGTTTCCTAAATATAAAACGGTCACAGCAACTATTATAACATTATTTTCTACAAACGTCATGTAGCTTTGATAAAGTAAAGTAAAGTACACCCTTCACTCCAAGTGGCGTATAGGGAAATATGGTGTTTGTGACCCTATTGTTTACAGACCTTCAGCACATGATTTTTGGGGTAATGTGGTCAGCATTACGCCCGTGCTGATTTTACTTTCCCAGAAAAAAATCCGGTATCCATTTAAGGCTGGGTGAACCCGGAAGCCGTCGGTTGGGATCGAACCCTACCCCTTGTCCTTTGTAGTCCAGTTCACTAACCACTGAGCTATCGCGGCTCCCTAGCTTTGATATACTGCTAGTTAAATGGAAGTGTCTACGTGACTTGACAATAATCCTGATTTTGACTATGATGCAGTTGCACTTTACAATGGAGTAGCACTCGTAGAATCACACGGAAGGTGAGAATAATAATTGTCTGTACATTTATACCTTGATCAATCGTGACTATCTGTCTAGTCGCTTCGACTGTGGGGCAGCGGTAGATATTCAGAGGAGGCTGTGGAGGCCACGACTCTTCAAATATTTGATCACAATACGTAACATAATCACATTCCAACTCATTGAGTTAAATGTCAGTGTAGAACCACCCATCGTATTCCCTAGTAAAGCCGTAACAGAGTTCAAGTGACTCAAGCCGTTGCTAATAAATGAGCTTCAATATCTCTATGGAGGCCAACCCTTCTACAACAGTACAACGGTATCAATCGATCTTGGATGGAATATGAGAACTAGGTAGGCCATTTCTGTCATCACTTCCTCGTTGCCATGACAACAGAAGAAAGACTAACAGGGTGGCATCCTATCTCTTTATTGAAACATAGAAGTAGAGCCAATAGAAGGCGACCTTATCTAGATCCGCCGTAAAATCACTGCGCTGCGTCCTTATATGAAAGGAGCACGTAGTGGGGTGTAGCGTACATTCCTACAAGGTATGGTGACAGCTTTATAATAAAGGAGCACGTAGTGGGGTGTAGCGTACATTCCTACAAGATATGGTGACAGCTTTATAATAAAGGAGCACGTAGTGGGGTGTAGCGTACATTCCTACAAGATATGGTGACAGCTTTATAATAAAGGAGCACGTAGTGGGGTGTAGCGTACATTCCTACAAGATATGGTGACAGCTTTATAATAAAGGAGCGCGTAGTGGGGTGTAGCGTACATTCCTACAAGATATGGTGACAGCTTTATAATAAAGGAGCACGTAGTGGGGTGTAGCGTACATTCCTACAAGGTATGGTGACAGCTTTATAATAAAGGAGCACGTAGTGGGGTGTAGCGTACATTCCTACAAGATATGGTGACAGCTTTATAATAAAGGAGCACGTAGTGGGGTGTAGCGTACATTCCTACAAGGTATGGTGACAGCACGTAGTGGGGTGTAGCGTACATTACTACAAGGTATGGTGACAGCTTTATAATAAAGGAGCACGTAGTGGGGTGTAACGTACACTCCTACAAGGTATGGTGACAGCTTTATAATAAAGGAGCACGTAGTGGGGTGCAGCGTACATTACTACAAGGTATGGGTGACAACTTTACAAAAAAAGGAGCACAACAAAATACTAACGTTTCGGCCAACATGCGGCCTTCTTCATAAAACGAGAACAACACAAACGGACAACTGAATAAAGATAAACTCTACTACATCTCGAATGAGCGAGACAGGTAAATCAAGGACAAATAAAATGAAGGATGAGAGAAGAAATGATAAAACGATGGGAGATTATATGGTAGAATAAACATATTTATGTGGACGTTACACCCACTACTAATCACTGCTACCAACTTTACAACAGCACTGCAATTATTTGCATGTACCCCTCTTTATATAAAGAACTTTAACACAACTTGAAGAGATGTTTGTTAACAGCAAGACCTGTGTTTTCTATTTCTCTTTCAGCTAATACAACAAATAACTAAGATATTATGATATCATTATAACTGTGTTAATTTATGGCAACAAATTGAAGGAACAATTTTAGCTATTGTCGCAAATTATCAGGTTAAAGGTCAATATAGAGATCGGTCTCACGTCCTGGCCGCCTTAAGTTTCGAACTCACCTTCCGCCGCTGCTGTGTGGCGTATGAACTACCTGATAGAGAATACATCTTTGTGTTATTATATACATATAATATACACATTCTATACATACATACATACATATATACATACATCCATCATGCATACATACTTACACACATCAGTCATGCATACATACATACAAACATACATCATAAATACATACATTGTGCATACATACATGCATACATCATGCATACATACATCATACATTCATACAACATGCAAGCATGCATACATACATCATGCATGCATACATACAGCAGCATACATACATACATCATACATGAATCATGCAAGCATACATACATCATGCATACAGACATACATACATCATGCATACATCATGCATACAAACATCATGCATACATAAATACATACATCATACATACACACATACATCATGCTTACAAACATAAATCATGCATACATACATACATACATACATCATGCATGCATACGCAATTACATACATCATGCATACATACATACATAATATAAACATACATCCTGCATGCATGCATACATACATACATCATATATGCATACACATATACATACATGTGTTGTGTATACATATACATGCGCACAAGAGTTATACTCAACTTGGTATTGCCTATCATCTTAACCTGGGTTACGTCCCGTGTGTTTGGCCTGTACTGAATGAAGAATTAAAAAAAAAATAAAACGTTTCCTCTATTCCCGTATGGGGCACGGTTGGTGCATATGTTGTTAGTGTCAACATTTTCCAATGATAACAGCACATTATGGATAATGTGGTCGGTATGACGCTAGGCTGGGGTTATCAGGTTCAATTATTTCGCCGAAAACGTCCTGCTCGTCAGGTGTGTGTCCCAAGTCCGGCCAAGCATCATACTATTGACTTCATTACTCTGTATACAGTTTTGCGGTGGCTGAGTGGTTAGTGTGCTCGTTTCCTGACCAGACGGGTCCGGGTTCGATCCCCTTCAGTGGCGAATTTTTTTTTCGGACTGACAAGGCTCCGGGGTTCACCCAGCATCTAAAAATGGGTACCCTAGATTTTTTCTGGGAAGTAAAGGCGGCCTGGCGTGATACTGATCCCATCACCCAAAAATGTTCCGTGGTCATAGAAAAATATGGTCACTAACACCATATACCCCATACACCTAGCAAGGCATGAAGGGAACCTTTACTTTACATATATATATATATATATATATATATATATATATATATATATATATATATATATAGTAGTAGCCTCCGTCAGTCATAGTTGACTATGGATTTTTCAGCGCCCCTAGAAATGTTTTTTTTTTCCTTTCTTTTCTTTCGCTGCGTATTCTCTTTCTCTATGAATCTGTCTGCTTCTTCTTTGAGGTTAACCTTTAGAGTGTGTTTCCAGAGTTTTCGGTCTGCAGCTATGTCTTCCCATGCTGCAGGGTTTATGTTCAGATTCTTCATGTCACGTTTACACACATCTACAAATCGAAGATTTGGGCGCCCCCTAGTTCTTTTACCATATGCCAGTTGTCCGTAGAGTATATCTTTTGGTACGCGGCCATCTTTCATACGGTGTACATGGCCAAGCCAGCGTAACCTACGTTGTTTGAGCAGCGTGTAGATATTCGGTAGGCCTGTGCGAGTCAGGACCTCCACGTTTGTCACTTTATCCTTCCAGGTGATACCAAGAATACGGCGTAGACATCGCATATGGAATGCATTTAGTCTCCTCTCCTGCTTTACATAGGTTGTCCAAGATTCACTGCCATACAGGAGGATACTAATTATGCAGGCATTGTACACTGCAGATTTTGTTTTAATTGTCAGTTTGTTGTTTTGCCAGACACGCTTAGAAAGACGGGCAAAGGTGGTAGCGGCTTTACCAATACGAGTGTCAATTTCTGTATCTAAAGATAGTCTGTCGCTGATGATGGACCCCAGGTAGTTATACTGCCGCACGATGTCAAGTTTATAGTTGTCGATAGAGATTTCAGGTGTTGCTTCGACGTCCTGACCGAGTATGTTAGTTTTCTGCAAACTTATTGTTAGACCGAAGTCTCGGCAGGCATGTGCAAAGCGATGTACCATGCTCTGGAGTTCTTCCTGGCTTTGCGTGACAAGTGCAGCGTCGTCAGCAAATAACAGATCTCTAATATCAATATGTCTGACCTTAGACCTTGCCTTTAGTCTTGAGATGTTGAACAGTCGGCCATCGGATCTAGTATGCAGAAAGACATCTTATATATATATAGTTTTGACAGTAAATGCAACATTATCTTGCCGTGTTTTTTTTTTTAAGGTGAAAAATCGTCCCTCTTTGACATATTAGATAGTCGTACTTTTATTTGTGTGTGCTGTCATCTGGTGTGCCAGGCCGCCCTACATTTCCAAGAAATATCGGGTATTGTTCAGAGATAGAGTGATTTCCGAAATGTTTATTTAAACAAAAATATATTCGCCACACCCAAGAACTGAACTCGCACCCTTCTGGACTGTTTGAAAATTAAAAGACTCAATGTGTCAATAAATTCATTGCCGAGTTGTGTCCAATACAGACGAGATCATCTTTTAAGACTACAACAAAATTTGTTTTTAAAAAAATTGTTTGAATGCCGTGAACTGCTAGCCAAAGAGTAATGGGGAGGTTCTAAAAGAGGCTAATGCACAAAAGAAAAATATTGCCAACATCATGATGGAATTAGAGTATTTCTGGAATCCCGTAGCGTGAAGAAGCGAAACATGAACTGATTCGACCACGTATCTCCTCGATAGAGGGAACCGCGATAGCTCAGTGGTTATTGAACTGGACTACAAAGGACAAGAGGTAGGGTTCGATCCCAACCGATGGCTTCCGGGTTCACCCAGACTTAAATGGGTAACGGATTTTTTCTGGGAAAGTAAAGCGGCACGGGCGTAATACCGACCACATTACCCTAAAAATCATGTGCTGAAGGTCTGTAAAATTTATGGTCATTAACACCATATTTCCCTATACGCCACTTGGCGTGACAGGGGCTCTTTACTTTTATCTTTATCTCCTCGATATGTTGGTCTATCAAATACAATTCTGTAAGGAATTATGAGAGGAGCGAGAAGTAGAGGTAGACAGTGAAATGACTGGGAAGATAACATTATGGACAGACTTGGACTTTGCAGTTCCAAAATAGAACTGAAGATAGAGAGCAATGAATAATTGACTAAGTCTGTTAGACGTGTCCCAGTAACCCTCAGGAATATGGCAGGGAGAAGAATAATGTGAAGAGAAGAGTGATAAAATATTGTAGCAGCAGCTGAAATTGAGTGAAAAGGTGTACATGGAATCAAATAGAAAATGTGCTTATCATATGTAGAGATTGGTAGGATTGGAAGACAACAGTAGAACTGAGATTCAGGTGTAGAAACAGAAAGTTTTGGAGGGAATTCATGACCTACACCAGCAGACATGGAACTTGATGATGATGACAGTCTTCGCACAAATAAAGGAGGAATGAAAACAAAAATAGAAAGAAAAAACGCTATGGTTATAGCTTGACATTAGATGTGGACAATACAAACCAGAACGACGTTTCGGCTTAATAGGCCTTCAGCAGGAACACAAATATCGCATTTTTTGGTATTTCTTTGCCTTGATCCTGCCTGCATAAATAAACAATGCAAGGTTTTTTTTTGTAATTAAATTTATGCGAGGTTTAATTTTCTCTACTACTCTCAGATTTGTAAAGGGAGTACGAAAGCAAGATATGTGTGTAGAATTTTACACATTTTTATTTCTAAATTTCTTCAGATTTATACTGTGAAAAGTCTTACTCATGGATAAACGCAATTTTTAAACGTTTTGAAAGTAGCATATTATAAGGAAACCAGCAGAGAAAATAGATGATAATACAATAGTCTGATTAATTTGTTGAAAAGTTGGCTAATCTCTTGGTGTAGGTGGCTTAACAGGAAACATGTTAACTGCTCTGTGAAAAGAAGCAGATATCAACAACGATAGCGTATATATGTCAATGTTAACATCCAGACAGACGTGCGAGCAGACGCTAACCATTCACTCTACGACGCTGCAATAAAATAACATTTCAATTTATTCTCTTAAAGCCTGACGCGTGTCCGCACATTATTAAATGTCTTGCTGAACAACCATGTTATCTCAGCAGCTGTTCTTTATATCCACAGATTTAGCTATTACCTTCACATCAGGCGTTCTGGAGTTGTTGTAAAGTGAAGCAGTTGGGTCGAAATCAGTAATGTCCATGATCCAGTTTTGCTATATTTCTGTTCCTAACATAATTGTAGGGTGCCGCGATAGCTCAGTGGTTAGTGAACTGGACTACCACGGACAAGGGGTAGGGTTTGATCCCAACCGACGGCTTCCGGGTTCACCCAGCCTTAAATGGGTACCGGATTTTTTTCTGGGAAAGTAAAGCAGCACGGGCGTAATACCGACCACATTGCCTCAAAAATCATGTGCCGAAGGTCTGTAAAATATAGGGTCACTAACACCTTATTTCCCTATACGCCACTTGGCGTGACGGGGGTACTTTACTTTTTTACATAATTGTATTAATCTTTGTCTTTCATTTTAGTACTAAATATGAACTATGACCCTTTTTTTGTTCTTTTAAAGAAGGATATGGCAGTCCGTATTTATGAATAAAGATGAACAAAGCAATAACAGTGAATGCAATAAAGTTGTAGTTTATCGATATAGGAGAGAATTCCATCACGCAAAGTAACGACCTATAGCAGATAAAAAAGAACAAATAGAAAAATGATCCGTTACTTCACGTGGAATATAGGGAATATGGTGTTAGTATCTATATGTTGTATAGACTTTTGGTACATTATTTTTGGGGGGTAATGTGGTCAGTATTACGCCAGCTCCACTTTTCTTTCCCATAAAAAAATTTCGGTAAATATTTAATTCCCGGTTGAACATGGAAGCCGTTGATCGGGAGCGAACCGAACCTCTTGTCATTAGTAGTCTACTGCACTAACCACTGAACTATCACGGCTCCCATAGTTGATAAAGACCTCATTTTTATTTTTCGCAAAGCTCCACATTAAGAGACTGACTAACGAGGTATATAGTGCAGGTGTTTGTTGATATATAGAACCAAGCGTTGATGGATGGAAACCCCCCAGCATTTCCAGTAAAAACCTGGGACGTATCGATAACTCACACCCTTACATGACGGGCAGCCTATGACAATGAGCCACGGAAGAGCTTCGTGACTTTGCATCGAAAGTGTCCTCTTCATAGATCGTGCGATACATTCCCAGCAAACTAAAACTTCAAATACAAAAAAGCCTTCGTGGTGTGGCAGACAACTCGTATTGATAACAAATTTCCCCAACAATTCTCGCTCTGTGTTGTGAGTTTATGAAATACTTATTGGTTTCCTAACTAATCTGTAACAATAAGTGATTTTCATTCATTTATTGTAACAAAAACTCCTTAAAGTTATCCTTCCAGGTTGTCACAAAGTCCATCATATGTAATGCTAATTAGTATTGTATGCGTTTTATATGCTTGCTTGCGTTCGCCCGATGACTAAAGTATTCTAGAATATTCGTAGACTGTATTATTCCTCTTCGTCATCCGTCCTTAAAAGGACGTTAAGTGGGCGTGTCTGCGTTGTGTTGTGGTTTGCAGAATAACTGTTATATTTGCGCCTTTCGGCCCAACACATCCGACTTCAACACGACATTTTTGAGTACCGGATTGTCTTCCCTCTTCGATTCCCGCTCGCTTGGCCAGACTAAGACAAGTTAATTTGTTACTGGAGGTACCACGGAGAGGTGGAGTAGGGTCTGGATGGTTTTGGTTCACCGATCCTGGCGCAAGCCATCATCTGTGGGTCGCTGACAACTTCCAGCTCTGGTGCTGGGAGGCGCGCCTTCGCCTCCTCGTTTTATATGAAAGAAAACAACGTCGTTTTAAAATTATATGTTTCTTATTGTCGCTATCTTTCTTCTGTTTTTATTCTTTAAACGAGGCAGCGCAGAAGGGGAATAGTCTTCTATAATCACTATTACGGATGATATTGTCCTTGTACAGCCAGCTTCCTTGGTTTTTTCACACATTTGTCATTCCTGGCAGACTTACACGCGGCGTTTCACAGTTCTTTATCTAGCCGTTACCCACTTCTTCACATCTTTCATCACACTTTCTCTCTCATTTACATCTGACGAACAGTCCAGTGCGGATCGAAGCCACAGACTACCATTTTTAATTACGTTATTCTCTTAACGTTTTTTATTATTACATTTAATTTAATTCCCGTTTTTAAATATTGATTTTCCTGTAATAGAACTATGTCTCTTTGCCTTTCATTTCAATATCTATTCTAGATCCACTAGTTTTGGTTGCTCTAGGACATGTCGTTTAGTTATTCTTCGCTTCCTTGTCCATTTCTGTGTCCGTGTTTTCTGAAAAAAGCCGCATGTTGGTCGAAACGTAATGATTTTGTTTAGTTCCTTTTTCGTAAAGTTATCACCTTACTTTGTAGGAGTGCACGTTACACCCCGCCACCTGCTCCTTGCTACAAGCTTTACCGCAGCACTGCAATTAGTTGCCTGTTCCCAGAGAGAGAGAGAGAGAGAGAGAGATGCATTAATACAGATATTTATTAGAGAGGAAAGGGAAGAAAAAGCACGCGTAGTAAGCAATAATTTAGTCATATTCGCCAGGTTTTACTACGATTAAAAAAATCTCAAAGTGATCTTCAGCATTTAAAAGGCAAAGACATAAGTAAATAAAAAAAAACAGTAGGGGTGATTAATTTCAATAAATTTATTCATATCTTCCTCAGAGAGAGATAGATAGATAGAGAGAGAGAGAGAGAGAGAGAGAGAGAGAGAGAGAGAGAGAGATAGAGAGAGCAAGACGTTGTTGAATACTCGAGTAGACCTGCAACAGACAAGGTCGTTCAGCGGTCGCCAACCTGTCGTTGTAATCCCTTACGTGTGCACATTAACAACCGTAGACTCATTTTTCAGTCCAAGGATAATTCATTCTGCACCCTACCATCCCTTTTCCGAATTGTGTCACATGAAACCAGTGTTTCTCAACTATCTCAGTTCTTGTGCAAGTTTTAAATATGCGCTGCAAATTGAAAAAAAAAGTAGTCAGTGGGCAAAGCTAATAAACAGTTAAAGTAGTTCCGTAGGCAAACTAATAGCAGTTGAACTAGTTCTCTAATCAAGTTAATAAACAATTGAAGTAGTTCCTTAGGCAAAAATAATAAACAGATACAGTAGTTCCATGGGCAAGCTAATAAATTGTTGAAGCAGTTCTGCTGGTAAACTAATAACAAGTTGAAGTAGCTCTGTTGGCAAACTAATAACAGTTGAAGTAGTTCTGTTGGCAACTATTAACAGTTGGAGTAGTTCTGTTGGCAAACTAATAACAGTTGGAGTAGTTCTGTTGGCAAACTATTAACAGTTGAAGTAGTTCTGTTGGTAAACTAATAACAGTTGAAGTAGTTCTGTTGGTAAACTAATAACAGTTGAAGTAGTTCTGTTGGTAAACTATTAACAGTTGATGAAGTACTTCTGTTGGTAAACTAATAACAGTTGATGAAGTACTTCTGTTGGTAAACTAATAAACAATTGAAAGAGTTCTGTTTGTAGACTAATAAGCAGTTAAAGTAGTTCTGTAGAGTTTAATATTGCAGTGGTTGTTGTAGTAGAATCCTGTTAACTTCGAAATAAAATGTTCAATGAGGGGAAAAAACCCCTGACATTCAGACATACATCATTGCAGATGTCATTACAAAGTAATTATATTCTTCTATAAGTCTGTTTCAAAATTATTACTCTCAAACTTCAACAGATATCACGGAAACCCCTGGACGGATTATCATGAATTTGTGCATTACGTTGTCTATGGCGTTATAGATGTGTCATTTAAAATGATGTAGGTAATGCACTTTACTTAGAGTGGCTGGTTCCTTTGATTTATGTAAATACACCAATTATTGCGCCCCTAAAATATAGAATTTACAGTAAGCTTAATAATTTCTTGATTTTTGATAAACCATAGGCATGTCTTCAGAATGTGGGCAAACTATTACAAATAGACCTGAATTGTATGCTTTCATTTCGTCTTGTGGACTACACGTTTCTATGAAACAATTATCAATATGAGAAGGAATCAAGTGAGTAAATAGTAAAAGCAGAAATGATAGTGAATGTTTGTTATGCTGAACAAATTATAATTGGTTATATTCAGTATGAAAGTCAAATCTTCTAGATGATTGGACTGGCCCTGAAAAAGGTCTGTTTTACTATATTTGACGTCAACATGAGGGCAAGTAAGTTTATTTAGCGGCAAATTTTTACAGAGTTAATACATCTCTTTTAGAATCAGAGTCTAACAGGTTGATTACTACTTTCGGTTGAACCAACCACAAACCATCTTTCTTCCATTATTACTCATCCTCACTTAAAGCATGATCCTTACATTTTCCCCATTAATCTTTGTCTAACTTTGGCAGTTCCTGATCTGTACATGTCTTAACATAATTTGAAAGTTTGTTTTATTCAGCTGCTATTTGTCCTTTGACGTTTGTCTAAACTAGTTCTATAGGGTTTAAGAGTGAATGTTAAGGTGGTAGTCTCAAATATCTGCGACCATGTTCTTGTATTAACTTGTCTATAAAATATCTGTTCGTTGTGACTGCTTTACGATGGAAAGCAATTCAGGTTTCAGGTACGTGTCGTTAAATGGTATGTGTTCCTGTGTGAGCCACATCTTTATTGCATGTTTTGTACTCGTTTATGTCGGGACTTTATCTTCTTGTGCAAGAACTTTGTGGTGTGATGCATTGTCCATTATTAAACAAGAGAGTCGACCTAATGTTGGAAGAACGGTTCTCTCAATCCACTCTCTAAATGTCGCCGTTCATCTCGGAGTGATAGTCCCGATTATCTGTTAGTTTTGAAACAAGAACGAGTTCAGCATACTGCAACATCCGATTATATCTGCATCTGCAACTATCAAGCGATGTCCTTTGTTGCAAGCTACTGATCTTTTAATATCTCCATTTGTTAACTGCAATTACTTTTCACTTGTGTGGTGAGCATTGATCCATGTTGCATCTAAATATACAATATCATAACCGTCTTTACTCATTTCCTTGACTTCATGTAAATACTTGCTTCTCACAGCTACTAGGTGTGGCTTCTCACAGCTACTAGGTGTGGCTTCTCACAGCTACTAGGTGTGGCTTCTCATAGCTACTAGGTGTGGCTTCTCACAGCTACTAGGTGTGGCTTCTCATAGCTACTAGGTGTGGCTTCTCACAGCTACTAGGTGTGGCTTCTCACAGCTACTAGGTGTGGCTTCTCACAGCTACTAGGTGTGGCTTCTCACAGCTACTAGGTGTGGCTTCTCACAGCTACTAGGTGTGGCTTCTCATAGCTACTAGGTGTGGCTTCTCATAGCTACTAGGTGTGGCTTCTCATAGCTACTAGGTGTGGCTTCTCACAGCTACTAGGTGTGGCTTCTCATAGCTACTAGGTGTGGCTTCTCACAGCTACTAGGTGTGGCTTCTCACAGCTACTAGGTGTGGCTTCTCACAGCTACTAGGTGTGGCTTCTCACAGCTACTAGGTGTGGCTTCTCACAGCTACTAGGTGTGGCTTCTCATAGCTACTAGGTGTGGCTTCTCATAGCTACTAGGTGTGGCTTCTCACAGCTACTAGGTGTGGCTTCTCACAGCTACTAGGTGTGGCTTCTCACAGCTACTAGGTGTGGCTTCTCATAGCTACTAGGTGTGGCTTCTCATAGCTACTAGGTGTGGCTTCTCATAGCTACTAGGTGTGGCTTCTCATAGCTACTAGGTGTGGCTTCTCATAGCTACTAGGTGTGGCTTCTCATAGCTACTAGGTGTGGCTTCTCACAGCTACTAGGTGTGGCTTCTCATAGCTACTTGGTGTGGCTTCTCATAGCTACAAAATATGGCTTCTCACAGCTACTAGGTGTGGCTTCTCACAGCTACTAGGTGTGGCTTCTCATAGCTACTTGGTGTGGCTTCTCATAGCTACTAGGTGTGGCTTCTCATAGCTACTAGGTGTGGCTTCTCATAGCTACTAGGTGTGGCTTCTCATAGCTACAAAATATGGCTTCTCACAGCTACTAGGTGTGGCTTCTCATAGCTACTTGATGTGGCTTCTCATAGCTACTAGGTGTGGCTTCTCATAGCTACAAAATATGGCTTCTCACAGCTACTAGGTGTGGCTTCTCATAGCTACTTGATGTGGCTTCTCATAGCTACAAAATATGGCTTCTCACAGCTACTAGGTGTGGCTTCTCATAGCTACTTGATGTGGCTTCTCATAGCTACAAAATATGGCTTCTCACAGCTACTAGGTGTGGCTTCTCATAGCTACTTGATGTGGCTTCTCATAGCTACAAAATATGGCTTCTCACAGCTACTAGGTGTGGCTTCTCATAGCTACTAGGTGTGGCTTCTCACAGCTACTAGGTGTGGCTTCTCACAGCTACTAGGTGTGGCTTCTCACAGCTACTAGGTGTGGCTTCTCACAGCTACTAGGTGTGGCTTCTCACAGCTACTAGGTGTGGCTTCTCACAGCTACTAGGTGTGGCTACTCACAGCTACTAGGTGTGGCTTCTCATAGCTACTAGGTGTGGCTTCTCATAGCTACTAGGTGTGGCTCCTCACAGCTACTAGGTGTGACTTCTCACAGCTACTAGGTGTGGCTTCTCACAGCTACTAGGTGTGGCTTCTCATAGCTACTAGGTGTGGCTTCTCATAGCTACTAGGTGTGGCTTCTCATAGCTACTAGGTGTGGCTTCTCATAGCTACTAGGTGTGGCTTCTCATAGCTACTAGGTGTGGCTTCTCATAGCTACTAGGTGTGGCTTCTCACAGCTACTAGGTGTGGCTTCTCATAGCTACTTGGTGTGGCTTCTCACAGGTATGCTTGCTTGCGTTCGCCAAATGACTAAAGTATTCTAGAGTATTCGTAGGCTATATAATTCCTCTTCATCATCCGCCCTTGAAAGGACGTTTAACTGGGTGTGTCTGCGTTGTGTTGTGGTTTGTAGTATAACTGATATTTGCGCCTTTCGAGCCAACACATCCGACTTCAGCACGACATTTTTGAGTACCAGGTTGTCTTCCCTCTTTGATCCCTAATCGCTTGGTCAGACTAGATAGGTTAGTCTGTTACTAGAGGCACCACGGAGAAGTGGAGCAGGGTCTGGATGGTTCTGGTTCACCGATCCTGGCGCAAGCTATACTTCCAGCTCTGGTGCTGTGAGGCGCGCCTTCGCCTACTCACAGCTATAAGATGTGGCTTCTCACAGCTATATGTGGCTTTTCACAGCTATAAGATGTGGCTTCTCACAAATGATGTTTTTTTTCCCCACCAGCGTCCTTTCTGAAGGTGAAACCTGTACTTCTCACAACTCTCATTAATGTACATTTTGAAACTCAAATACCGTTGTTCGTTCTCAGCCTAGTCTTCAATTTTCTAGGTGTCACTGCTTCGTTGAAAGCAAACACTCGAAAAAAAATGTTTTCTTAAATTGTCTTTATTAAAATAATCTAATACTTCTTTTTTTTTTTTATTCATTGAACATAAATATCTACATTCTTGGACCCAGCGATAAAACGACAGTATATCTAACCCCAAAATACGCATTGTTCTCCTCTCATTGTTTGATGAAGAACGATAAAGAATCCCCCGTTTACTCTCTCTGCAGATTTATTGGTAAATCTTCATCGCGATATTTTTAAGTGTGACGAATTTAATCTTTAACTTCATTGCAATTACTCCCAGTCCACGACGAGTTATATTTGACAACACCCCTGTAAATGAGTTAGAATACACAGAAAGTTCAGGCTTTGCTAATCTGTTCAAAGTGCGACGTTGTTCATGGGCGAGAAACGTTTGCTAGAATAATTTCTTCAAATAATCTTGACAGTTTTGTTTTTCCACTTATATCATTATATGTGTCTGTTTTTATATACCACTTCTTCTTTTCTCTTTCACTGATACCTAAAAGGTGTCGTGGTTTATATCATTTGTCGTTCTTGAGCTGCTCGAACTGTCTGAATTAGTGATTTCCCTTTGTTGTTACATGTCTCTGTCACTGCATCTATCCATCTTCTTCTGGGTCTTCCTCTTGGTCTTTTTCCAAGCATTCTTGAGAAGAACGCCCTTGATGGTGATTGGTAAGGATTCATTCTGACCAAGTGGCCAAACCATTTAAGTTGCTGTTCTATATTTTCTTGGCAGGGCTTAGTTCCTACCATTTTTCTTATGGTTTCATTTGGTATTCTATCTCTTCTTGTGTTGTTTGTTACTTTTCTCAAGCATCGCATCTCACATGTATTGATCTTTCTTAAATGTGATTTAGAAAGGGTCCATGTTTGACTTTCATAGCACAAAGTTGGTATGAAAATGCTATTTTATTATTTGTTGTTTAGCTGGAATATAAATGTTTGGATGTCTTAGCAATGGTGAAAGCTGGTATGTGACAGCATTTGCTTTTTGTATTCTTATGTTAATTTCTCTGTCTAGTTTTCCATCTTTTGTGAACATTGTGCCTAAATACTTGAGTTCATCTACTTGTTTGATTTCTTTATCTTTGATTTTAAGGTTTAATGGGTGTCTTAATTTGCTTATTCTTATAGCCTCTGTTTTTGCTGTGTTAATTTTTATACTGTAGTTTGTGCTGCTTTTATCTAGAGATGTCTAGAGATGTTAAATGCTGTTGTAGCAGGTTTTCATCCTCATATATTAGGCATTGGTCATCTGCGAAGAGTAGCTCGTTAATGTTGGAGTTTTCTACCTCTATATTATTATTTGATTTGTCCTTATTGTTGGTTGTTTCCTGATTTATTTTGTCCATATATATGATGAAGAGGAGTGGTGAGAGGACACATCCTTGTCTTACACCTGTTGTAGCCTGAAACCATTCTGACAGACCTTCCGATGTTCTAACGGGACTTTGACTGTTTTTTTTATATAATGCCATTACATTATCAAGTAGCTGTCCTGCTACACCGTAGGTTTCAAGAGTTTGCCAAAGTTTGTTCGAACACACGATCAAACGCTTTTTCCTGATCTATAAACACTATATTTAGGTTTCTGTCATATTCTATTGTTTTATCACATAGTTGTCTCAATGTAAGTATAGCATCAGTACAGCTTTTGCCTTTTCTGAATCCGAATTGATTGATATATACCACTAATAATTCAAAATAAAAACCATCTGTTTGTTTTAAATGTGTTTCTATATAACACCATGGCAGTAAACAGTTTTCATACAAAATTTCAACAACTGAAACCAGACGGTAATTAAGTTATACCATTTTGAAGAGAATCATCAATTTTGAAACAACTATACCAATGTTTACTATCTCTAACTATTTAGAATGTTTTCCTTCTGTAAATATTTGGAATGTCTAATCTCTCTAGATTCTCTCACTATTTAGAATGATAAGTTTCACTCACAATTTATAATTTTTACCTTATCTAACAATTTATAATACTTACCTTCTCTAACTATTAAGAACGCCTACCTTCTTTAGCTATTTAAAATGTTTACCTCCTCTATCTATATAGAATATTTACCTTCTCTAATTATTTAGATAGGGAGCTGGGTAGTCTAGAGGTAGGACGTCGGTCTCTGGACAGGAATGTCCCAGGTTTGATTCCACCTTTGGGAATATTGTTTCAAACATAAAGAAACATTTATTCCGTGGTTTCTTTGTGGCTTTATGTTCCCCTGTTCGTTGAGTGCTCAATGGTATCTAGCTCTCTTGGATAATGGCCAAAAAAATAACAGGTGGTCATGTGTACACTCGCGCACGTTAAAGACCCCTTGGCAGTTAAAAAAAATCGAAAAGAGTAGATCAAATGGCCGCAACCCGGGAAAACAAATCTACCCACGCCAAATGGATCCAAGGGCGTGGTACCGAGTTCGTGCACGAGAGTCGGGGTTTTTCGCGGAGATTCTCGTTATTTCGAGGGGAAAGTCGGGGCACCTATGGGTTAGTCTGGTATGCAGTAATGATGATCTGAACATATCATAACTAGATATTAACAGCAGCGGGGAAACCACACCCATAAACTGCAAATGTTATGGCTTAAAACATCGTATTTCATACACATCAGATATGGAACATCTTTTCCTTTGTCTGTCCTCGTTTATCTTTCAATGTCAAAGGGAGATATAGTTTGCATTACCTTGCTCTGTGGGAGGTCTCTCTTTCTGGTATAATGTTGTCGAGTGTTTAACTCGTCGTACCCATCTTTGTAAAGACAATACTCTGGTAGCGTTATTTCTGGAATGAACTATCATCATCTGAAATATTCCATACCATGAAATGTAACACTTAACATCTTTTCGACATATGTTATGTAAAAAAAAAAAAAAAAAAAAGTAAAGAGCCCCGTCACGCCATGTGGCGTATAGGGAACATGGTGTTAGTGACCATACATTTTACAGACCTTCAGCACATTATTTTTGGGGTTATGTGGTCGGTATTACGCCCGTGCCGTTTTACTTTCACAGAAAAAAATCCGGTACCCATTTCATCCTGGGTGAGCCGGAAGCCGTCGGTTGGGATCGAACTCTACCTCTTGTCCTTTGTAGTCCAGTTCACTAATCACTGAGCTATCGTGGCTCCACATATGTTATGTGGCATTCATTATTTGTATCTTGTACCGGATACAAATCACCACATTTATAACTTAGGGCACTACAATCACAGCTCCATTATAGTATAATAATACACTGTACAGTAGTAATGAATATAATAAACGTAATTCAGACAAAATATATTTACGCAACGCTATGGGCCGGACGTGGCGGAACGTAACAATTTGAGGACCATTGTTTTAAACGCGTGAACTATCTAGGCTCATGTCGTGTCTTATGTTACCTTAAAGGAGGTAAGGTTTCAAAGATTTATGTCTTTGTAGGGTGTATAGAAAATACGTTTAATACATTGAAATATCACTTGTGTGTGTATATATATATATATATATATATATATATATATATATATATATATATATAGGGAGAGAGAGAAAGAGAAAAAACTTATTCGCGTGTCCTGGAGATACATAACTCCAATTGTGACTTTCTGACGGTCTCGTCTTAGCCATTTGATATTTCATGTTGTTGTTGAGTGTCGCAAAAGAAAGCTGATATTGTGACGTAGCTGAGAGGAAGATAGAGCGCAATAATAATTTGTTAAAATCGCAGTAAAAGAGAGCTATTTGATTATTCTAGAGCGCTAAATACGGCGCACAAGATAAGAAACAAAAGCTCCTAATATTGGACGTAGCACTGCTAATTTCTGTTGATCTTGAATATTTTATAAACCCGTAATTCAACGACATATACTTCACACATGAAAACGGTTATTCTGAACTAATTTTGGGTACCGAAAACAAAAGGATATGAGAATCACGCAGATCAGTTCCAATAAAACAAAGAGAATGTTTTCTCTCGTCGGATTTTTTCTCCCTTTACATAGAAAATATTAAGAGGTCGATAGTAAACTAAAAAGGAAATAAAATCAACGGTCACATAGTAAACAATCTGCGGTGTGCCGATGACATAGTCTTAATAGCAAGGACGGAGAATGAACTATAAGAAATGATAAACCTGATGTTGAAAGAAAGCAACATTAAAAAGTCTTAGTTTAAACAGCAAGAAAATAGAAGTAATTATGATATTGAAGAAACGGTGTGAAGGAGCGCCTCATAGCACCAGAACTGGAAGTTGTCAACGACACACAGCTGATGGCTTGTGGGGCCATCCAGACCCTGCTCCACCTCTCCGCGGTGCCTCTAGTAACAGACTAACCTGTCTAGCCTGGCCAAAAGAATAGGAATCGAAAAGGGAAGACAACCCGGTACTCGCGAATGTCATACTGAAGTCGGATATCTTGGGCCAAAAGGCGCAAATATCAGTTATACTGCAAACCACAACACAACGCAGACACGCCCACTTAACGTCCTTTTAAGGGCGGGTGATGAAGAGATATACTTCTTTAGTCACAGGGCGAACGCAAGAAAGCAAGCAAGCAAGCAAGCAAGAAAGCAAGCAAGCAAGCAAGAAAGCAAGCAAGAAAGCAAGCAAGAAAGCAAGCAAGCAAGCAAGAAAGCAAGAAAGCAAGAAAGCAAGCAAGAAAGCAAGCAAGAAAGCAAGCAAGAAAGCAAGCAAGAAAGCAAGCAAGCAAGAAAGCAAGCAAGAAAGCAAGAAAGCAAGCAATCAAGCAAGAAAGCAAGCAAGAAAGCAAGCAAGCAAGCAAGAAAGCAAGCAAGCAAGCAAGCAAGAAAGCAAGAAGAAAGCAAGCAAGAAAGCAAGCAAGAAAGCAAGCAAGAAAGCAAGCATATCGAAGAAACAACCATGACCATCGAGAAACATATAAATAAACAGGACAAATCTGAAACAAGTGGAGAGCCTCAAATACTTGGGCACAATAATATCGTCAGACTGAATATAAAATGGTATTGGGCAGCTAGAATAACAGAAAGACAAGTTAAATCACGTTTCAACAAAAGTCTTCATCATTTGGGGGCCTCGGTAGCCTAGTTGGGAAAACCACCCGACTGGACAACCGACGTCCGGACAACCCGTGTTCGATTCCCGCTGGGAGCAGTGTGAATTGTACTCGTGGTTGGAAAAAAAAAATACCCCCATGGTCGACCCAGCCGTTGGCAGAAATGGGTACCAGGGTATTACCCTGGGAAGGTGAGGAATGTCGCTTCGCATCTGAGTTTCGATGCTTGAGGCTACACTATACAGAAATCTCCGAACATTTCTGGATAGGCGGCCGAGCACATATGGGTGTAAACTCGCGTGCTAAGACGCCGGTTCAAGTCTCGTACTTTACCTTACCTTTAAGTCTTCATCAGGTATATACAGTAAACAAATTATGCCCATTAAATACACAAATAAATTTTAACATAAGTTAAAAGTTAAAGAGCTCTGTCCCGCCAAGTGACGTATAGGGAATATGGTGTTAGTGATCATAAATTTTACAGACCTTCAGCACATTATTTTTGGGGTAATGTGGTCGGTATTACGCCCGTGCCGCTTTACTTTCCCAGAAAAAAAATCCGGTACCCATTAAAGGCTGGGTGAACAGGAAGCCGTTGATTTGGATCGAACACTACCTTTTATCCTTTGTAGTCCAGTTCACTAACCACTGAAAATGAACATATAAATTCACCTTTTTTTAAAGACTAATTAGAATAACTAATTGTTCCCCTGTGAGAATTAAAGAGGCATATGTTATTCACATAAGCATGACATATATTTTTTTAATATCATAAAAACAGAAGCCTATTGGTAAATTTCATTTGATATAAATCAACACGTGGAAATGTTTAATTTAAGAAAATGGTAGAGTTCATTTGTGAAGTAAACAACTTTGTAAAAAATGTGTGGACAAGGGTATAATTGGCTCCCTTGACAGTTCTGTGCAGTGTTTCCTGGCATTTTCTTTTTCCTTGACATTCAGGTTATTTTCAGATGAGTTTTATTATCGCTCATTCTGAGCACATTTCTAATAGAAGCCCATCTCCGTCTCTTGATTGCTAGTTGAAATGTATTTGGGATACGATCTTTATAAATCGTTAGTGTGTTGTTTGTGTATGAATGAGTGACTGTGTGTTTGAGTGAGTGAGCACGAATGAGAGAAAGAAAGAGAAAATGGATGTAAAATAGAGAGAGAATATCTGATTAAATCAAATAGCATGCATACACACGCGCGCGCGCGCGCGCCCGCGAAGGTCGGACAACATGTTTTGCACTTTAAACATGAACGCGGCTATGGCACGTACATGGACATTAGCGTCAACTTCTCCACGTTTCAACCTTCAAGGTGACACACTTCTCCAATTACCATTTCACCTTCCAAATGTCCAGACTGCTGAACTTGTCTGCTTCTAGTTCAGTAATAAACTCACGATCATATAAATGCACCCGCCATTTGTCCACAGTAGCCAGTCTCCGAAAGGAAAATCATCTTCGTCAACACAACAAATGTTTATCATCTGTATAGTTGCAGTTCGGCTGGATGCTACATTTGGAATGATGTAAGAAGGCAGGAAATACAACTAGCAGACACTTTTCATGTTTAAAAAAAAATTTATATATATGTTGGCGTTCGCCAGCTTTGACCTCTGACGAAGTCCCTAGAGACTAAGAACTGAATTTTGCGTGTTAATCCGTTTTTTTCCTGGCACCTGTGTGCATAGGGGTCCCCCACCGCACAGGCAGATAATTCCGTCTTCGGAGGTACTCATATTTTTTTTCAGTCGATGAGTAATTGACGTTTCAAACCGGGCCTCGCTGCTGAGACCAGGTGTGATTGCTGCAGAGAAAAATCATAAATAAAAATTCCTACTGGTCCCGCCAGGATATGATCTCACAACCTCTCTGTCTCAAAGCCGGCGTGTTGCCTCGAGACGAACCAGTACCCCCATTGTTTAAGTTGATATGTCAATTTGCTCATATCAAATCTCGTGCAGGAAATTAAAACCATCACAGTGACAGTGCAAAGCTGTATATCGTTTCTTTCTGTCTTAATGATTTCTTAATAAAGAGCAAAACGCATCAATAGGTCGACGCCAGTGCGGTTCAAATTCAAAGTGCGGACTCAACTCGTCATTCTTGAGCACCTTTGTGTATGATTAAATTCGGTTATGCTAACAACTACATTGAGTTCAGTTATGTTAACAAACTGTTTAGAGTTCGGTTATATTAACCGCAATATAGAGGTCGGTTATATAAACCGCTATATGGAATTTGGAGCCGCGATAGCTCAGTGGTTAGTGAACTGGACTACAAAGGACAAGGGGTAGGGTTAGATCCCAACCGACGGCTTCCGGGTTCACCCAGCCTTAAAATGGGTACCGGATTTTTTTCTGGGAAAGTAAAGCGGCACGGGCGTAATACCGACCACATTACCCCAAAAAATTATGTGCCGAAGGTCTGTATAAATATATGATCACTAACACCATATTCCCTCTACGCCACTTGGTGTGACGGGGGTACTTTAGTTTTTTAAAACTTTTATATGGAATTTGGTTATACTAACCACTATATAGAGTCTGATATTATTTGTAATTCTTGCAGTGGCACATATAGTTATGTCTCTAGTGTCTATTGACCAATGGATTTTCCTCAGTCTACTATATTCAGTACAGTCTTGAAGTATATGTTCAGCAGTTTTGGGCGCCTGCCCACATGTACATGTAGTTGGGGTGCTGATCTCGAATTTTGTATACATGTGACTGTAGAGTCGATTGTGTCCTGTTCTGAGGCATATAATGATAACTTGTTCATATCTATTTATATTATGAAAGGCGTCCGGATTTGGACTCAGGGTTTTCTGATTGATTTGATTATCTGTTTCTTATGATGGTATTAAACTGGTGCATCTGTTTGTGTGCCTGTTGCCCCTTCCTTTGCCAGCTGATCTACTCTCTCGTTTCATGGTATTCCACAGTGAGATTGGGATCCAAAGGCGACCCTGTGGTGCTAGCAGAGTTCAGTCAATAAGGTCTACAGATGTGGCAATTTTCTTCATTGGACTGCCTGGAGTGCTGATCTTGCATCTGTCAAAAAAACTACAGGCTGTGGGTTAAGATTACTGTTCAGCAGTTATTCTATTGCCAACTTTATTGCTTGGATTTCTGCATCATAATTGTGACAATATTTCCCTGTTGCTATTTTATTCATATCCCTAGTGTTATTGGGTACTCTGTGTATGCACCTGCTCCCCCATTCTTTACTGCATTCTGTGCTGATCCATCTGTGTACACACGAACCCATACTTGGTGGTATTCTTCATCGATAAAACTGAGAGTTATTGTTTTACGCCTGTTTACTATTCTCTTCCTCCTTATCAAGTACTCCTTTCACTTCTGTCCGTATTTGTATAATGAATCCGAATTCCTATGTCCAGGGGATCTGTTCTTGTATGAGCAGTAGGGGGTTAACAGCTCTTGGCATGTCTGGTGTTTGTCTACTAATACGCTTGGCTTGGTGGATAAAACTGCTTCTCTGAAGCCGTCCCAATGCAAGATTTTGGAACCGGTCCTTCAGTGGATGTCTTGGCATGCATGCAAATTTGTCTTCCTGCATCAGTACCTTTGTCCCCTCCCTTCTGTCAGTGCTGATACCCTCCACAATATCTCCATCTTCAATGTTGGTGTTGATTCCATTGCTCCTGTGATTACCCTAAGTGCCCGGTTTGTACTTTATCCAGCTCTTGCAGTGTGGTGTTTGATGCTGAGCAACATGCTGAGGATCCATATTCTAGATGTGGGCGTATGCTCTGTTGGTAAACTTTACTGGGTATTTTCCCCCTCGCATACCACGTTTTTGGGAGCCGCGATAGCTCAGTGCTTAGTGAACTGAACTACAAAGCACAAGAGGTAGGGTTCGATCCCAACCGACGGCTTCTAGTTCACCCAGCCTTTAATGGGCACCGGATTTTTTTTGGGGGGCGTGGGGGGTGGGGAGAAGTAAAGCGGCGCGGGCGTAATACCGACCACATTACCCCAAAAATCATGTGCCGAGCGTCTGTAAAATGTATGGTCAATAACACCATATTCCCTGTACGCTATTTGGCGTGACGGGGTTACTCTTTTTTTACCCCACGTGGTTCCACTCGGCTGTCTTTGAGTAGCCAACTTCCTTCTAGCTTTTTATGTTGCCTTATTTAGCTGTTGTTTTAAACATCGTTTGTTGCCAAATGTAAACCGAGGTAAGTAGCTTGTGTGTCTTCTTTTACAGGCTCATTGTTTATGTAGATAGCTCCTGCTTTTTGTTTTGAGTATAGAGTGAAAAGTGTAGTACTGCATTTGCCTGTATTGCTGCTGATACACCATCTAGAGTTCTATGTCGAGTTCGGTTATGTTAACCCTCCTGAGTTAGGTTATGTTTACCAATATATCATCACAAAGGTTATGTTTACCAATATATCATCACAAAGGTTATGTTTACCAATAAATCATCACAAAGGTTATGTTTACCAATATATCATCACAAAGGTTATGTTTACCAATATATCATCACAAAGGTTATGTTTACCAATATATCATCACAAAGGTTATGTTTACCAATATATCATCACAAAGGTTATGTTTACCAATATATCATCACAAAGGTTATGTTTACCAATATATCATCACAAAGGTTATGTTTACCAATATATCATCACAAAGGTTATGTTTACCAATATATCATCACAAAGTGTCTCCGGATAAAATGTAACAAGAGAGGATAACCCCGCACATTTGCACAAAGGTACTAACTACCTCACTACAATATACTACTACACGGTATCAACGGTACTAACTACCACACTACAATATACTACTACACGGTATCAACGGTACTAACTACCACACTACAATATACTACTACACGGTATCAACGGTATTAACTACCTCACTACAATATACTACTACACGGTATCAACGGTACTAACTACCACACTACAATACTACTACACAGTATCAACGGTACTAACTACCACACTACAATACTACTACACAGTATCAACGGTACTAACTACCACACTACAATACTACTACACGGTATCAACGGTACTAACTACCACACTACAATACTACTACACAGTATCAACGGTACTAACTACCACACTACAATACTACTACACGGTATCAACGGTACTAACTACCACACTACAATACTACTACACGGTATCAACTTCCAGAACAATGAACAAGTGTGTGTGTACACGTAGTCTTCAACCTGAACGGGACTGAGGGCCTGCCGGGAGTGCAGTGACCTTGGTTCTGATAACTGTAACCCACGCTCTCTAATATTCTAGCTGGCGTCCCCCAGACCGTATGGCGGCTGATAGTCAACAAGAAGGTGTTTTTAATAAGCGATAGAGTAGCGCCCCTGGTCTGCTCGTAAGAGGAGATAATTGTTTCACTGAAAAAAGTTGAATGTCCCTTCTGAAACGACTGCCTTCATTAAAAATGTTTAACCAGGAATGTTATTTTTTTAATAAGTGCTACTCTCGTGTTTCAAAGTGCTTCGCTTATATGAGAGTGCATTACTGCCAGAGTAATATATTCCTGGAAATCGAAGCATGTATTTCTGTTTTACGTCAAGTGTAGCTGACTTCTTCACAAACTTAATTCAGTGATAATAAATCATGTTATTGGTTTCGATTTCTCATTTACAACGCTGCTTTATCGAATTGGTTCGTGCGGCTGTTTACTTAGCACACGACTTTGGATTAGTTTACAAATGTGGTTGAATATGGACAAACACTACTTCCGTGGGGCTCACCCAGCCTTTATAAACAGGTACTAGAAGTTGACACTGGGAAAATTGGGCGCCCATGTGGTACTGACGGTATTGCACATAAATATGACAATGGTATTGAAGAATATGTAAACTAATAACACCGTATTCACCTCTACATGCATCATGAGGATATTAATTTTTCTTTCTTTGCCACATCAGAAAAATCGCTTACTTTATTATATATATAAGTATGGTAGTTGTGAACCGGTGTCAACATTGTTATTGCCTCTTTGTTACATCAGATCGCTTACTTTATTATATAAGTATGGTAGTTGTGAACCGGTGTCAACATTGTTACTGTTTTTTTCTTTGTTACATCAGATCGGTTACTGTATTACATATTTGATCCACTTGTGACTAGTGTAAACATTGTTACTGGATATTTCTTCACTTCACATAAAGCCAATGATTACACTTAACCTAAAACATAACAGTGGTATTTATGGTTATTGTTGCACTACTTATCATGTTCAAGTTGAGGAACCACTTCAAGGTTTCTTTTAAAACTGCTCCTATACATAATCGTGTGTTTCCCCCTGCCAGGTCATACCAAAAGATTAATATCATAAACAATTATATTTGATCTCAGGAAACAAATTTTATGGTTTTGCTATTTGTTCTAGTTAACATTCTGTAACTAAGTTCTAATTTGTCAAAGGGACACGTCTGTTGTAATGTTTGTTCTATTTACTATGTGTTTCCCTCACATGAAGAAACAACTTGTTTGTAAAAGCGGTGTTGGAGATTTACTTCATTCTAATTGTAATACATTTCGTAATCATAAAAAAACACTTGTTTTAATTGATTATTCGTGTTTTTTATTCATTCACCTTTAGCACTTGGCGTGAGAATCATACACAGCAATAAAGAGAGGAATGTACCCGCGCTGTTGTAGACGTGACACGAGTTTTTACAAGTGACTCACCACGCGATTAACTCCACCAAGTGAACACCGACATTTCTCTCTGTGAATTTGTGATCACATCGCTTGTGGTATTCGCAGACTGGATACAATATTTCGTATGTGAGTGTGTACTTTGTAGATTTTTGTGTCTACACTGTATTTGCCAGCGCGTGTATCACACGGAGAGATTTTTTTTTTGGTTTAGATTTCGTGGACTGGACAAAATGTCCTCAAGAAGGAGTAGCAGTGACAGCAACTGGAGCCCCAGTGCTACAAGTCCACCACTGCAGTCAGACATCAGCAATAATTTCGGGCAGAAAATTCGGGATGCTGCAGGTAAGAACCACGTTGTCACGTCTAGTCTGGCTCCTTTGTCCAACATTATACCAACAACAACAACAGCAAAACACGTTTATTATACATAAATACATTTATAAAACACTTTCATTATGTATATTTATTATGCATATATACGGCTTCTAGGTTCACCCAGCCTTAAATGGGTACCAGATTTTTTTCTGGGAAAGTAAAGCGGCACGGGCGTAATACCGACTACATGACCCCAAAGATCATGTGCCGAAGGTCTGTAAAAATTATGGTCACTATAATTGCGTGACGGGGCTCTTTACTTTTATATATATATATATATATATATATATATATATATATATATATATATATATATATATATATATATATATATATATACACTTATATTATTAAGACTTTTACATATTTATTACACATAAACTAAATACATATATATATTTATAAAACACTTTTATTATACAAATCTATTATACATATATATGTTTATATATATATAAATAACACTTTTATTATGATGTTTATTGCATTTCTGGGATCTACCGATGCTGGAGTGCATACTTTCTTCATGACCAATGCAGTCGCAACGAGTTTTTTCCACACCGACTCCACACCGTCCTCCCCTCCCCTTTTCCCAAACCGCCGGTCTATCCAACACTTCATGCTTTATCATTAACATCTCTTTCTTCTCTCTTTGGTCACAGATAGACTAAGTAGTCAGTTACGGAAACGACAACGCCATGATAAGTTTTGTAGATAGGTGTTGTGATGTCTTATAGATAGGTGTTGTGATGTCTTATAGATAGGTGTTGTGATGTCTTATAGATAGGTGTTGTGATGTCTTATAGATAGGTGTTGTGATGTCTTATAGATAGGTGTTGTGATGTCTTATAGATAAGTGTTGTGATATCTTATAAATAAGTGTTGTGATGTCTTATAGATAGGTGTTGTGATGTCTTATAGATAGGTGTTGTGATGTCTTATAGATAGGTGTTGTGATGTCTTATAGATAGGTGTTGTGATGTCTTATAGATAGGTGTTATGATGTCTTATAGATAAGTGCTGTGATGTCTTATAGATAGGTGTTGTGATGTCTTATAGATAAGTGTTGTGATGTCTTATAGATAGGTGTTGTGATGTCTTATAGATAGGTGTTGTGATGTCTTATAGATAGGTGTTGTGATGTCTTATAGATAGGTGTTGTGATGTCTTATAGATAGGTGTTGTGATGTCTTATAGATAGGTGTTGTGATGTCTTATAGATAGGTGTTGTGATGTCTTATAGATAGGTGTTGTGATGTCTTATAGATAGGTGTTGTGATGTCTTATAGATAAGTGCTGTGATGTCTTATAGATAGGCGTTGTGATGTCTTATAGATAGGTGTTGTGATGTCTTATAGATAGGTGTTGTGATGTCTTATGGATAAGTGTTGTGATGTCTTATAGATAGGTGTTGTGATGTCTTATAGATAGGAGTTGTGATGTCTTATAGATAAGTGTTGTGATGTCTTATAGATAAGTGTTGTGATGTCTTGCTTATAAGTGTTGTTATGTCTTATAGATAGGTGTTGTGATGTCTTATAGATAAGTGCTGTGATGTCTTGCTTATAAGTGTTGTTATGTCTTATATATAGGTGTTGTGATGTCTTATAGATAAGTGCTGTGATGTCTTGCTTATAAGTGTTGTGATGTCTTATAGATAAGTGTTGTGATGTCTTGCTTATAAGTGTTGTTATGTCTTACAGAAGTTGTTGTGATATCTTACACATAGATGTGTTATGTCTTTTAGATAAGTGTTGTGATGTCTTATAGAGTGTGTTGCTATGTCATGTAGATAATGTGCTGTAATGTCTTGTAGATAAATGTTGTAATGTCATGTAGATGAGTGTTGTGATGTCTTGTGGATAAGTGCTGTAATGTCCTGTAGATAAGTGCTATTCTGTCTTGTAGATAAGTGCAGTAATGTCTTGTAGATAGTGCTGTAATGTCTTGTGGATAAGTGCTGTGCTGTCTTGTAGATAAGTGCTGTAATGTCATTAGATAAGTGCTGTAATGTCTTGTAGATAAGTGTTGTAATGTCATTAGATAAGTGCTGTAATGTCTTGTAGATAAGTGCTTTGCTGTCTTATAGATAAATGCTATTATATCTTGTAGACAAGTATTGTGTTGTCTTGTAGATAAATGCTATGATATCTTGTAGACAAGTATTGTGTTGTCTTGTAGATAAATGCTATGATATCTTGTAGACAAGTATTGTGTTGTCTTGTAGAGCACACAGCGAAGTTCCTCAATTCGTACAGCCCGTAACCATCGCTCTCAGAGTACCCACATCTGGTCTATACTTTTCGTGTCTGTCCATGTTGTCTATAGTCTACTTTATCGTTCACCACCCCCTGCCCCCACCCGCGACTCAACTGGCAGTTTTGGTGATTGTTTGTGGAACATTTTATGGTTATGTGGCCAATGCCGTCTGCCTGCCGTCTGTGTGGGGCGGATCTCAAGTTGTTTTCACCTTTCAGCCATTAATCACTAGTACACGAACAAAAATACTCTTCAAGCCTTCCTTTCTAAGCACACACGAGCAAAAATACTCTTCTAGCCTTCCTTTCTAAGCACACACGAGCAAAAATACTCTTCTAGCCTTCCTTTCTAAGCACACACGAGCAAAAATACTCGTCTAGCCTGCCTTTCTAAGCACACACGAGCAAAAATACTCTTCTAGCCTGCCTTTCTAAGCACACACGAGCGAAAATACTCGTCTAGCCTTCCTTTCTAAGCACACACGAGGAAAAATATTTCTTCTACCCTTCCTTTCTAAGCAAACGCGAGCAAAAATACTCTTCTAGTCTTCCTTTCTAAGCACACACGAGCAAAAATACTCTTCTAGCCTTCCTTTCTAAGCATATAGGAAAAATATTTCTTCTAGTCTTCTTTTCTAAGCAAGCAGGAAAAATATTTCTTCTACCCTTCCTTTCTAAGCACAGAAAAAACATTTCTTCTACACTTCCTTTCTAAGCACACAGGAAAAACATTTCCTCTACCCTTCCTTTCTAAGCACACAGAAAAAAACATTTCTTCTAGTCTTCCTTTCTAAGCACACAGAAAAAAACATTTCTTCTACCCTTCCTTTCTACGCACACAGAAAAAAACATTTCTTCTAGACTTCCTTTCTAAGCACACAGAAAAAACATTTCTTCTAGTCTTCCTTTCTAAGCACACAGAAAAAACATTTCTTCTAGTCTTCCTTCCTCTTTATCATTTTCTTCTACTTCTAACCCCAACCATTTTTTTATAATTTTCTTCTCCTCCTACTTCTCCTTCATCATTTTCTTCTCCTCCCACTTCTCCTTCATCATTTTCTTCTTCTCCTACTTCCCCTTCATTATTT